>CM067330.1:81977500-83227500 GCA_034376525.1 Nicotiana benthamiana
TGAGAAAGGAAACACATAAGGGAAATAACAAACAAATTAAACTAGCACGAATTCTTCTAAAACACAAATTGACAAAAATGTCAAATAGGAAGGAACGAAAGCATATAAAAGGCTCACAAGGATCTTATACTGATATAACTCACACAGCAATACACAGCCCGGTCTGAATATATCAAATCACCTGAAATCACGAGGGTCCTACCCTCAACACTGAATCACAAGCAGGGCACACATCAACCCATTTAGAGACTCTTACAAGATCAATTCCGTCTACAATTCACAACACAATCTGGCTCCCACACCGGTGGAGTATAGAAATCACAACGCGTAACATGAATACTCAGAAATCACATCAAACCTACCGAAACGGATAACAGGAATTTACTATTAGCCTCATAACTCTCAACAACAGCTACAAATAGACGATAGACACGGCTATCACTCATAGAACCTCCCAACAGGATAATCACATAGACAGAGCGCAAGTCATAAAACTTACCTATAAATAAAACAACAAATAGAGGAACATATCCCGATAAGTAAGGCTATAATGAACTACGGATGATCCTCCTTTATAACAAACTGGGGCATACCTGAATGAAATCACCCAGCATAGCGGCTTTAAGCCTACTATACGAAACACATCAGCGAGTTAGGCCTCCCCCTCTTAGGCACCCTCTACCTGCCTGAATAAGTCGTTGTAACACATCGGTCTGAAGTCTGGGACAATCTCTCACCATGTGGCTAGTATATCCACACTCGAAGCACCCTCTCTGCTGACGAGGCGGTGGTAATTATGCGATACGGGTACTCCAAGACCACTAAACACCTGAATCCCCATGCAGAGCCGGAAGCACGAACTGAATTGGCTGACCCGTAAAACCTCTACCATGACGCACCCTGCCTCCAAAATAAGGACCAGCATATCTCCCAATCTACGAGGCCTCCTAGCCTCCTCAAACTCTCCTAACCTCGTATGCTTTCTCCCTTGTGACCATGCCTGCCCTCTCTCTCTCTGGCATGCATACCCTCTATTCTCCTAGCAATGTTTACCGCATGCTGATATGGTATCTCCATATCTAAATCACGAGCCATACTGGACCTGATGCTAGAAATAAGCCCCTCAATTAACCGGCGAACCTTCCGAGAACAGTAGAAACTAAGGCAGGGGCATGTCTAGCCAAGCTGGTGTAACGGACAGCATACTCCGAGACGGCCATAACACCCCATCGCAAATGCTCAAACTCTGCATGCCATACATCCTTGAGGCTTTGAGGAACAAACTCTCTCAGAAACATATATGAAAACTGGGCCCAAGTCAGTGAAGCTACCTCGTCTGGGTTGTCTAACTCATAGGTGCGCCACCAATCATAGGCGTCTCCGTGAAGCTGGAAAGTAGTAAAAGAGACTCCGCTCGATCCAGAGATGCCCGTAGTATGGAGAATACGGTAACACTCATCAAAAACCCCAAGTCATCGTCCGATGCTAATCCTCTGAATACCGGAGGATCATACTTCTTGAACCTCTCTAATGTCATCTGCTCCTGCTCAGAGCCGCTGCCATGCCCTCGGGCTAAACTGGTGCTACAAGCGGGTGCAAGAATAATCTTAGGGACCTGCTCAACATGCGCTCGCTGCTCAAGAGTGTGGGCGGCAGGAGTCTGTGCTCCTCCCCCAGCCTGGGATATGGCTGCAGCGAGGGGAAGCAATCTTTCCTGAGCCAAAGTGGTGTACATACTCATATACTGTGCCAAAGTCTGCTGAAAGGCTGGAGTAGCAGTACCAGTAGGCGTGTCAAGTGCCTGGACTCCGACTGGATCTATTAATGGTACGTCGGCAGCCGCTCGCACAGGTGCTCTTGCTGCACCACCTACGCGTCCTCGAACTCTACCCCAGCCTCGATCTCCGACGGCTGCAGCAGGGGGCGCGGGTGCCTGATCACCTCGGGTAGTACGTGTCTTCACCATCTGTGAGATAGTAGAAGACGGAGGTTTAAGATTGTGGATGTCAAATCTCGCACGACAGGGAAATCAAATGAAATGGAATTTTCCTAACGGTTACATAGTCTATCGCAAATAAGTACAGACGTCTCCATACCGATCCACAAGACTCTAATAAACCGACTTGTGATCTCTGATTCCTATGAACCTTGAGCTGTGATACAAACTTGTCATGACCCCAATTCACCCTCCGTCAACATGTCGTGACTGCACCTAGTCCATACGACTAAGTAAGCCTAACAAAGCAGAATATAAACCAAATTGCGAAAGAAAATAATTTAAAGCTGAACTAGCAAAATAAAACATGTATTTAAGGTGCCACTCGGCACATACAATCACAACTCTCGAAGCTAACAATTCCCAAAACCCGAAATCTCACAAATCACAAGGTACGGGATATACGAGGCTCTGACTCAAGAATATCTATACAAAGGAGAAATACTGAAAGAGCTATACTTATTACAGAAAGATGGAAAGGGACTCCTCGGTTTGCGAACGTAGCAGATATACCTCGAAGTCTCTTGTCTCTACCAGTATGCCTTTTCCAAGGCTGACAGAACTGAGTGGGAAAACCTGTATCTGCACAACAATAATATGTAGAAGAGTAGCATAAGCACACCACGGTGGTGCCCAGTAACAGTCAAGGCACCTACCGATTAATAAATAGTATAATCATAGGAACAACGGGAATGATATATAAATATGCAATGAATGCACGAATGACCAATAATGCCACAATTCACAATAAGGGAAGGTAACAACAAGTAACAACGGGAAAATAATAAATGATGATGCATAATGACGGGAAATCACAATCCAAATTCTAAGGTCACAACACAGCAAGAGAAAAACAAGTCCATAACTTATATCCTACAAGGATGTTCACATAAAATCTCATTCACGCTTTCCACAATTTCACCAAGTCTCGGACAAAACATAACTCACGAAAACCAAGCATCTGAAATCTAACACTTGGCATCCTGTGCCCCATCAGTCTCACAGTCATACTGACAACTAACAAGCCAACTAGGGCCACTCTTACATATATAAGTATTAAACGAGGGTGTATCTCCCTCCTAAGCAAAAACAGGAGCAATTTACCTCTAACGGGAGTATACAACTATGTGTATGCTTGTGCAAGTGTTCTAACAAGAATTCTACCAACTAGTAACCATGAATAGGAGAACGGATCGCACGTACGATGTTTCCTTATAACTTCCGGGCGATAAAGCTCATACAGATAGCAACCCATAATCATAATAATAACAAAATAGATATGCATCAACATGCCGTCACAATTCATTATAATCAACTCCTGACATAGCGCTCCTTATTTCGCCACGTGTGCAATGAATAACATAATAAATACTACCTTATTTTGCCAACCGTACACCATAGTATCCCCCACCATATTTCGCCATATGCGCAACCCACATATAAGTATATGAACATATCCCACCTTATTTTGCTGCATGTGCAATATATCAATAACAAGAGTGGAACGGAAAAGACCTCGTGCAAACCTTCAAAAAAAATCGTACGGCAGAAACCTCGTGCATCACAATATCAACATCCGCACGGCAGAAACCTTGTGCATCACAATATCAACATCCGCACGGCAGAAACCTCGTGCATCACAATATTAAGTACAACAACAAGAATAAATACAATATATACAGGAATGAAGCAAGAGAATCACTCAGGTATTTCCATTCACCAAGAGGCAGTACAACTAACTCACAAGGAATAACTGTAACAAAGAAATACTAAGCGCAACAAGGACAACTCAACAAGGAATAAACGATAAGAAACAACAATTCCAAAATACTCAGTTCAACAACAAGGAATTTAACGTGAACCAAATAATTACAATTAAGAAAATATCAACGAAACATAGAATATATAACTTATTTCCAATTAATACCAATTAATTACACGAGAGACATGTATAATGCTTTCAAAATAAAGACGAGCAGTTATGGATGATAATGTGACTATAGAAGGGTAAGGGTCTATAGTTAATTAAGAAAAAGTCGATTAGGCAAAAAGAACAAACCAAAAAGGGGCAAATAAGTTTCCAAGTAAGACATGTAGAGGTGAGACCAACAACAAGGAACTCAATCGTATCAAGGACAACTTTTATATTCGGTGATTACAAGGATCAAAGAGTCTAAAAGGGGCAAACTGTTCACAAATAAATTCGAGCATGCACTTGTCACCTCGCATACAAGGAATTACAAGAAGCAAGGAAGACTCACATCCTAAGGGGAAGTCCGCCAAACAAGGTTAGTCCCTACCTCAAACCGGCTCCAATTCAACTAGAAACCACACGTTTGCCACGAGTATCCGACTCCAAATAGCCCAAATCTAGTTATTTCAATTACATCTTGTAAATAACACCTCAGATAACTTATTCCACTATTTAATTTAAAGCTAAAATGCAAATTTAGATAAAATAACCAAAATGCCCCTCAGACCAACGGGGTCAAAATCCGAAGTTCGAACTAAAATCCGGTTACGCATTCCCCCACGAATCCAATTATATGATTAGTTTTAAAATCGGACCTCGGATTGAGGTCCAACCCCCAATTTTAGAAAAACCCTAGGTCCTACCCAATATACCCAAATTTCCCCCATTAAAATCTTTGATTTGATGTTGAAATTATATTAAAAGGTGTTAAGGAGTGAAGAAAATGAGTTAGAAATCACTTACCAATCGTTTTAATGAAGAAGAATTGCTTAAAACATCGCCTCTTAGGTTTTGGGTTTTGAAAAGTGAGAAATAACTGAAAATCCTGTGTATTTATAATCTCTGACGTGCCCAGCACATACCGTGCAAAAAGGACCGCGGTCGCGCTGGTGAAACTGAAGGTTGTTGGCTTTCTGAAGCTTGCAGCGCGGACCGCGTGAGGACAACCGCGGCCGCGCGCCTCACAACGCGGACTGTGCTAAAGTGGTCGCGGCCACGCAGCGCATACCGCGAACCGCGCTAAGGCGACCGCGGGCGTGCTGGAACCTGTAGCTTTTCCCTAACCTGCAATATCTGGTGTTTTTTAAGCTTAAGACCTCTCGAAACCTACTCGAAACTCACCCAAGCCCTCGGGCTTCCAAACCAAACATACGCACAACTTCGAGGACACCCTACAAACTCATCCGCGTGATTAAATCACCAAATACTATCATATACACTGAATCAAGCCTCAAAGCTCTTGATTCATTCTCAAATATTCATATGACATAAAATTCCCATTTCGGGTCCGAAACACGTCAAACGACATCCATTCTCAATCAAACTTTACAGAAAGCGCCTAAATCATATATAAGACTTGTACCAGGTGCCGAAACCAAAAATACGGGCTCGATACCCTAGTCTTCTGATCGATTTCGTTTCCATTTACCTTAATTGTTTCTAGAAAATAATTTCACATAAAAATTCATTTCTCGGACTTGGGGCCTCGGAATTCGATTCCGGGCATACGCTCAAGTCTCATACTTTTTCACAGACCCTCTGGGACCAGGGAATCACGGGTACGGGTCTGTTTACCAAAAAAATATTGACCAAAGTCAAATTTATTCAATTTAGTATCAAATTTAGCATTTTTCTCACAGAACTCATATGTAAGTTTTCCTGTTACGCGCCAAACTGCACACGCAAATCGAGATAACCCGAGAGGAGGGTATAAGGCCTTGGAAGTACAGAACAGAAAATAAATAAGTGATGACCCCATTGGGTCGTCACAGTAGGTAACTAAAGAAAGTATTTTTAAAAAGCCGTAAAGCATTTGGAGAAAATAACTCTTTTATCTGGCTAGGAATTCTAGGATCACACAAAGTGTGGAATCTAATCACCCCATAATCCACATTTTGTGGGGTAAAATAATGTCCATTCTGCACAAAATAATAAATTATTTCATATTAGTAAACTGCATCAAAATGAAGCATTAATCTACATATTATGTACATATAACTACACAATCACTACACAAATAGCTGAAAACAAATCAGGAAAAAAAATACATATAAATCTGTTTCAAAAAAATACAGCCTACACATACATATAACTACAAAACACTACAAAACATCTTTAGATATAAATATTATCTACAAAAATGTAGGAAGAAAAGAGTAACTACAGCTCTGATTCAAAATTTAAAAGCTAGCGACAATATAACTACAAAACGACTACAAAATAACTACAATTATAAACTGTAGGAAATCACAACTACAAATAATCTATAAAATTAAGACAACTAATCTATAATTTACCAAAACACTTAAACAGAAATTTTTACATCCAAAACAAAACTAAAAAACTGGAACGAAAATAATAAATGTTTACCTTCATCAAATTTTTTTCTAAATCAATTTTGGGAGTTTTTGGACTGTATCTTCATTTTTTGTTTTGAGGAAGCAGGGGACGACTTGGGTATTTTAACTGTTGGAATTTTAGGGACATCCTCAGCAAAATCGTGTTCTACACATACCTCTTTCCCCTTTCTTTTGAGTTGTTGCCGCCTGGGGTAGCACTTCCTCCAGCATTTATATTGTGGATTTGCTTTGATCTCATCTCGGCATAAATTTGTCTAGGAGATAAACTGCGAGTAGTAGGTTCAATTGCATGTGTAGATTTTACTTGTTTTTGTGGTGATTTTGGTGTTAAAACACCCAAATCGAAAGAGTGGATATCACCTACTGTAGATTTTTTAGGTATTTTTTTGG
This sequence comes from Nicotiana benthamiana, assembly GCA_034376525.1. Taxonomy (NCBI): domain Eukaryota; kingdom Viridiplantae; phylum Streptophyta; class Magnoliopsida; order Solanales; family Solanaceae; genus Nicotiana; species Nicotiana benthamiana. The sequence continues at coordinate 81,984,219 of CM067330.1, forward strand.
GATATTTGATGTTCTTCATGGTTTAACTTCAACTTAACTAAAGATAGGAATGAATTTTGTAGAATGAAAACTTTAATATTTGGTGAATTTAAATGGGGAATAATGAAGAGCGTGTGTAGCTTTTATTATGTAAAGAAGAAAACACACGCTAAACGTGGGGAGTGAAGGGCTAAAGGTAAAACGTAGGGAGTGGGGATGAGGAGCTAAAAGAGAGAAAGTGAGAGATTAGTCCTGAAAAAAATGAAAATGCTTTAATTAAGGAGTAGAAAATATATCATTAATTATAACCTTGATTAGATATGGTATAGAAATGATAATTTGGTGTATTAAATGTAATTTAGTCAAACTTTAAACATGTTGGGTAAAAGATTTTCTAAGTGGAATAGGAATGTAAAATTGCAAAATTTTATATTAGAACAATTAGGTTCACTGCTTTTTAATTGTATAATCTATATTTTAATTTATAACTAACTAACCCAAAATAATAAGCTAAGATTCAACAATCAATTCCAATAGATTCTCAAAATTACTATTTAATTTTTTAAAAAGATTCCTCAAACTTTTAAATTAATTTTCGAATCAGTAACCGTGACTCAAAAATTAGTTCAACAAATCAAATTCATTTGGGTGGTAAAAATTAGAGTTTTAACAAGCTTAAATATGTATGTTAAATTCCGAATTTGATTTTGTGAGAAATTTAGAGTGGATGTTATTTAGACTTGTTAGAAATAGTATAAGGATGTTGTATATAAAATTTGAAGCCATTTAATGGAGATTTGGAGTGGTTTTGAACAAGAATTGCAACTGAAAATCGTGAAAGAAGTTTGTCTACAAACGCTTGTGTAAAGGTGTGTAGGCTAATGAATATGAAACAAGCAATGAGGAAGTATTACCTGATGGAAATGAAACAAGTGATGGATAAAAAATTCTCGGTGAAAATGAAATAAGCTATGAGGAAGAATCCAATAATGATTATGAATCAAGTGAAGATGATTTACTTGTGGTTTTTATTATCCCTCTGGATTTTATATTTTCCTTAATTATCTAATATGTTGAAGAATTTTTTATATTTTTATTATTTTGTAAGGTTTTATGTTATTCCTTAATCACCTAATTTATTGAATATTACTTTGTGTTTATTATTTCTTTAGTTTTTATATTTTTGCTTAATCACCTAATTTGTTAAGGAATTACTTTATGTTTTTTATTATTCCTTTAAAAAAACTTTATGTTTTTTCTTAATCTTCTAATATGTTAAAAGATTATGTTTTGCATTTTTTTCTAATCATCTAATACCTTATGTTTTTGTATTATTTTTTATACATATAATATGTTGAAGATTTGTTTTATATTTTCTATTATGGTTATATTACGTAGATGGCATCTGGGGGTAGCGAACGTCGATGCCGTAAAGGTAAAGGACTCAATTAAAATCTCCAACTGCAGGTCACTGTCCTCTACATATAGGGTCTCCTTCTACTTTACCTACTCAGTCAATTTTGTTACCACCTATAATTTTTTATGCCCCCACCTGAACCTGTTTGTATTTCTGTAACTTCAACCCCAACTTCCAACCGAGAGGTTGTGAGTTCGAGTCTCCCCAAGAGTAAGGTGGGAAGTTCTTGGAGGGAAGGATGCTGGGGGTCTATTTGGAAACAGCCTCTCTATCCAAGGGTAGGGGTAAGGTCTGCGTACATACTACCCTCCCCAGACCCCACTGGATGAGATTATACTGGGTTGTTGTTGTAGTATTAAGAACTCTGGCTCTAACTTTAATTTTATTCCCACACCAAATATAATTTCTTGTCCCGATTATTAATCAACAATGTAGCTCCTTAGCACTGTCTATTTTCCCACACCAAACACTTGAGAAGGTTGTTTAATGAAACTTGAGCACTTTCTATCTCGTTTACTTTGTCTTGATCTCCCTTGTTCACCAATCTTGAAACCAAAGACCATTTGCTTATTGGCTTAGAAATTGGGAGTGACAAGAAAACCAACACCATTTGAAATATTGAAATTCCAATTGTTCTCACTTCTGTTAGCACTCTCATAATAGCTGAAAAATTGAATTTTCTCTTAAAATCTTCCATCACATTTTATTTATGAGAAAAACGAAATGATTTTACTGTGTTGTCCATTTCTACATCTACTTCTGTGCGCGATCTTCTTCAAATCATTTTCAAACTTATGTAGTAGTTAATTAGGTCCTTTACCGACTGCCCTTCCTTTAATTTAGTTTTAAAATTAACTTTACAAAAGAAATTATGTCTATTCTATTTTAATCAGCTTTTACTTTCCTTTCTAGTTTCTATGCATAGTTAAGTTAAATATAGAGGAAATCTTGAATGGTCCAACTTAACTCGGTTATTTATACTATATTGAAAGTACGAAATATTGTTCGCCTATTTTGCCTTTTTAAAATAAAATTCTTACTGAACAAAATAGTCATTTAATTATCATCCTAATATTTAGTACTTTAAGATCGACTAATATGTTGGTTAATAAATCTTTTCCTATTTAATCTATGTAGGAATTCCTAAAATTTCGGAATTTAAAGTCAATTAAAATTCACATTACATAATTTTTTCCTTATTTGAACTATACAGGTAACCTTTTATTTACATGTTACTTTTCGTGGATGAAGAAGAATAAATTAATGAAACTGAACTAACTAAGTGATCCTACAATTTTTTTGCTAATATTCAAAAGGGAACATTAAAAAGATGCATGAAAATAAAGTAGGCATGAGTTTAGATTTTAAAGGGCAATCAGGACGATCTTTTTTTATTTTTTTAACATACTCAAATTCTTTTGTCTACTTTTATTCATTTATTGTCTAGATACTAGCAGAGCGGCTCAAGGGTAAAGCTACTAAACCCATTGCCTTAGGCCCTCCAAAACTAAAGGCCCTCAAAAATATTATTAGGAGTTTACTATATTATTATGCATAACATATATTTTATTTGTTTAGATTTAGATGAGTTATTCGACTCGACATGAAGTTTAAAAAAAAGATTCTTTTTTAAATTTATGATCTTAAAAATTTAAGAGGTAAAAGCTTTGCAGGTCATGCCATTTGTAGTTATAAAAGCTTCTTATTAACGGCAAAATGAGTAAAATGAAGAATTTAAAATTGTATTATTTTTAAATTTAAAAATGTATTATTTATTTTGGGACATACTAAAAAGGAAAGTACCTTATCCAATTTGAAACGAAGAAACACTTAATTTTATATAATAATTATTAATAAAAGATGTTAAGTTTTAACAATTTATTTATTTTGTTGAGGTTACAAAGATGATTTAGAAAATAATAACATAATTTTTTTCTTTTTAGTAGTTAGTATATTTTTCTTTCTCTAAGTTTTAATTTTTCCTCCTCCAAATTTAATCATTTTTTTCATATTTTTGACTATTTTATTTCCTGACTTTAACTCACGGTCTCTAACTTAACTATTTTATTTAGTCACAGTTTGATGGATCAATAGATCAAAAAAGCAAATTTTTCTTGTCTCATAATTATTACATGAATTTTACGAAATAAATTTAAGAGACCTCTTAAAATAGTTCTGCTTTAGGCCACTAAATCCTTTGAACCGCCTCTGAATACTAGAATATTATCAAATGATAATCTTTTTTAAATGTGAAATTTATTTTAAACCGTATATTTATTGATTAATATTTTGTATAGAGGAATATGAATAGAAAAATGACGTATATATGTATTTTATTTTATTTTTTGTCAAAATATTATCTCCATTGATTATTTTTGTGCAAAAAGTTACATATTGAATTTGGCATCCCAAACTTATTACATGACCATTGAGATGAGACTACTGTTGTTCATCCTAACCAAAATTATACGTAATTTTACAAAATCTATGGTGGATCATATACGACATATCTGGTTTGGTTATTTTATCCTATATGATGGTAGATCCCATCTATTCATGTTGGCGAGTCCTTTGACTTGACTGGGGAGTTCAACAAAACAGTTGATTAGTCCCAAATAAAGAAGAAGTACTTAGAAAGAAATCAGAAGTAGTATAAGATAAAGATCGAGCTAAAACTTTATAAAGAGTGTTAATAATAATTGAATTTGAATATCTATATGATTACAATGGTAGAAACAGAATAGAGTGGATCGAATTCCTAAATATGATTAATATCTATCATTTTGAAACTTGCAAATTTTATTAACTTTTAAATTATAATGCAAATACATCTTTTAAATATTTTTATATTAGTTTTCAAAATTTATTTTCATTAACATGAATACCATGCGCAATGCGTCGTACGCTAAAACTAATACTAAAAGAAAAGAATAGAATGTTTATCGTGTTTAAAACTTAGAAAACTTGGCAATGAAATGTTTGAATCTTAAACTTTTACTTTCTCTTATTGCGAGGAGATTACTTGTCAACAAATTATACCATCCTCATAATATTTTTATGAGTCCTTAATCCATATATATGTGCACTTCCTCTAGACTCTTGTCGCATTTTGCACTCACTTGAGACACAATGTTATCGATGTGATATTTACTTGGACATTATTAGAAAAATTATATGTTTACTGTAGAAAAAGTTAAAAAAAGGGACTAATGTCTTATGCCGAGATCTTTGCGGGATGAGACATATAAGAAAAAGAAGAAAGACGATTCAAGAAAAGGATGGATTGAGATACGTGCATTGGAACTATATGTAAGATCATAACTTTAAGACTATTTTCACTTTGATATTGATTTATTTATATCACCCTTATTACTTTTATTTCATGATGGATATCATAGAAGCTTGGATGAATGGCGTTAGATGCAGCCTACTTCTGATGATGATATCCTAATCCAAATAATATGATTTTAATATAGACGGATATAGCAGGTGGTGTATCTAAAAGAAGAGTTTAAGGGCTTGGAGTATCATGGCCTTCCTCTTTTAATCCATCGTCATTAATTTCAGATGCTCCTACTATGCAAAATCAGGAAGAAATATAAGTAATGCAAAAGAAAATTGAGTTTTTGTTGAAACGATGTGAGACGACCGAAGCTCACATTGCTAGAATGGCTACATACATGGAAAAAACATGCTCCGCTCTTATGATGATGAAGAGACTGATTTTGATGTGTAGTAGTCAGTAAGGTTGATTACTATTCTTGGGTGTTCAAATTTTATATTTAGGCTTTATGGTAGATTTGAATGATGTGGTATATATATATATTTAGACTTTATATACTAGTGTCTATATGTATTGATATTGAATATTCAGACATTAAATAATATTTTGATTTGATATTATGGTATTTGAATGTTTGTTTGTTGAAGTTAGAATTTGTTGTGTAGTTGAAATTGGTGGTTGAGTTGGTTATTTAGTTAGAATTTGCATATTTATAATATTTGCATTTGACAGGTGGTGTGCTAATAAAATAGCTGCATTCTGTCAAATTTCAACCCAATTTTTCCGACTACTGTAGTCGAAAAATGTGCCAAGCATAATGATTTTGCGACTACAGTAGTTGGAAAATGATGCCATAATAATGCATATTCCGACTACTGTAGTTGGAAAATACAGTAAAATAACTAATAAATAATTATTATTTGTATAATATCCCCACTATAGTAGTCGAAAATATTTTTAAAAATAAATAATATTTTTTTATTTTATGACTACTTCAGTCGGAAAATAGGTGCCTTTTCTAATTTTTGGCGGAAAATATTTTTCGACTACAGTAGTCGGAAAATTTCCGACTACAGTAGTCAAAAAATATTTTTCGGCCTATCTTTTTTCGAATACTCTAAGTCAATCGGAAAGTATTCGGAATAAGTACTTTTTCGGCTATTTTGTTAGTCAAAAAATAGTAATTTCTAGTTATGGGTCATTGCGAGTTTCTTCTTATAACAATTTGGGTCGATTAACGCCCCATCAGCTTTTATACATTTGATACAATATATTTTGGCCTAATCTTGATATATTCGTTGTTGTCTTTATTGGCGACATTCTGGTAATACCCTCGGAGTCAGGAAGACCATGAGCAGCATCTGAGAATTGTGCTTCGGACCTTGAGAGAGAAGAAGTTATATGCAAAGTTCTCAAAATCTAAGTTCTGATTAGATTCTATGGCATTTTTGTTAGATAATACGCTTAACGCTAGAGGGGGGGTGAATAGCGTAATAATAAAAATAGCGTAAACTTGCGGAATTTAAAAATTGCAGGAAATAAATAAGTGCGATAAGTAAATAAATTAGAACAAACGCACCGATATATCCTGGTTCACCACAACCCGTGGCTAGTCCAGTCCCCGAGAGACTCTCTCGAGATTTCCACTAACTTGTTAAGCTTACGGGTGCTCAACAAACCGTTACAACTTGAGGACACAAGCCTCAACAACCTTTGCTCGGAGATACAACACTCCAAGACTTCAACCAAGGAAACACAAGTTCCTTCTTACAACACAAGGGACTAACACTTCCCTTCAAGTGTACAAAAACACTTAGCACTCAAACAAGACACTCCTTTAAGAGTAGATATGAGTAGAAAGAATACGCTCAAGATCGCAACAACTTTTGACAAGAATTTGGCTCTCAAAAGCTTATGTAATGAATATAAAATGATAAGCAATAAAGTATGCAAGCTTTAGCAATTGTATGATCAGTTGTTGTGTGTTGTTGTTCTTAAAAGACTGAATTGAAGCTGTATTTATAGTTGAAAAACTTTGTATTACCGTTGCCTAATTGCCAATTAAGAATTGCTGATTTTACTCAGTGACAATCGATTGTCAAATTACGACAATCGATTGTTTGCCAGTTCTTCCAAAAATCAATCCCAGATTTTACGCTTAACAATCGATTATCTAAGATCAATAATCGATTACTGGCAACGTTCAAAAAATCATTTCCAGATTTTACGTAAAACAATCGATGGTAAGAAATCTACAATCGATTACTCAGCAACGTTCAAAAAATTATTTCCGAATTTTACTTAAAACAATCTATTATAAGAAATCAATAATCGATTACTCAGCAACGTTTAAAAAATCCTTTCCAGATTTTAATTAAAACAATCGATTATAAGAAATCAATAATCGATTATCTGACGGTATTTGAAAACATTTTGGCAACGGTCATTTATACAATCGATTATACTAAGTTAACAATCGATTATATATCACTCTTGAAAAATCAATTTAGACACTGCCTCTTGACAATCGATTGTCATAAGTTCACAATCGATTATTTAATAACTTTGAAAAAGTCTGGAAGACACTGCCTCAACACAATCGATTGTCATAAGTTCACAATCGATTATTTTGTGACTTTGAAAAATCTGATGGACACTGTCTCTTCACAATCGATTGTCATTAGCTTCACAATCGATTATTTTGAGCGTTGAAAAACTTTGATGGACACTGCCTCATCACAATCGATTGTCATAAGGTTCACAATCGATTGTCATGCAGATTTGAAAAATCTGATGCTCACTGCCTTAACACAATCAATTGTCATAAGTTCACAATCGATTGTCAAGCAGCTGACTTAAACATAATCGATTATCATAAGTACATAATCGATTATCTTAGTCCAGATTTTAGAGGCATGTTTAAAAATCATTTTGACTAAAGTAAATATGCATTATTTAAAATTATTTTGATCTAAATTAAATATGCATGATTTGTTAAAAATATTTTTACGAGAGAAGCCAAGTCTTGAGTTTAAGTTGTCGGATCAAGATCACAATTAAATACCGACTCATATAAAACTTAATCTCGATCTTTGTCTTGTGCTTGAATCTCGTTATATATCAATTTTGCGCTTGTGCTTGGACCTCGTCATATGTCAATTTGCGCATAGTTTGTCATTCATCAAAACCTACAAATATGAACACACGTTTAGTATAATGCCTTGAGAACGTGTTTCCAACAATTTTCCCCTTTTTGATAATGGCAAACTTTAAGCGGGATATGCATATTAGGCAATTCATAATGACGATTCAAGACAAGTAAAGATATGCAACAAGTATATAGATATGCAATTTGTTCCCCCTCAATATATGAATTCTCCCTCAATTTATGCCGATAAGTATTGAGAGTGCATACCCGTTATCTTCCCCCTTTTTCCATTAGCAAAAAATTATAGAATAATCAAAAAAACTTGTTTATTTAAAAAAAATTCCAGAATTAATAATGTCAAGACAATCGACTATTGATACTGGATAATCGATTATATAAAAGAGAAATCGATTGTTCTGTGCGTCAAGCTTTATAATTCCCCCTGCCTTTAGGGCGATACCTGCAAAATACGTTAGACGTCTCTGACGCTCAAGTTAGAAAACATGTGAAAGGGAAAATTCAATGCATGACTTAGATCAACGTGGAGTCAAGGATCCCGAGTTCACTACGAATTCGGAAGAAGGACTCTTTCTCTAAGGGCTTTGTAAAGATGTCGGCCAATTGATCTTTGGTTTCAACAAATTCAATTTCGACATCGCCCTTGAGAACGTGATCTCTTGTAAAATGATGTCTAATTTCAATATGTTTTGTTCGCGAATGAAGAACGGGGTTCTTCGTCAAGCATATGGCACTAGTATTATCACATCTAAGAGGGATATGATCAAGACTTAGGCCATAGTCCAAGAGTTGTTGTTTCATCCAAAGGATTTGAGTGCAACAACTCCCCGCGGTTACATATTCAGCCTCAGTTGTGGACAACGCAACACTTACTTGTTTCTTGCTAAACCAAGAAACGAGAGAGCTACCGAGCAAATGGCAAGTGCCACTAGTGCTCGTGCGGTCCAATTTGCATCCAGCAAAATCGGAATCGGAATAGCCAATAAGTTGGCATGAAGAACCTTTGGGGTACCATAGACCCACATTTACAGTACCAACAAGATACTTCAATATCCGTTTCACCGCAGTTAGGTGAGACTCCTTCGGACACGATTGATAAAGAGCGCATAAGCACACGCTAAACATGATGTCCGGACGACTAGCAGAAAGATAAAGGAGAGAGCCAATCATACCTTGATACTTTTTGATGTCGACTTCCTTACCTTTTTCATCTTTGTCTAGATGATCGGATGTGCTCATGGGGGTTGCCATTGCTTTTGCATTGGTCATTTCAAATCGTTTCAGCAATTCTTTGCAATATTTCGCTTGGCAAATGAACGTACCTTCTTTCATTTTCTTTACTTGTAATCCCAAAAAGAATGTTAACTCACCCATCATAGACATCTCAAATTCGCTTGTCATTAAATCGGAAAATTTCTTGCACAAAACATTATTAGTAGCACCAAATATAATATCATCCACATAGATTTGAACTAATAAAATATCATTGTTTTAATGCTTAACAAAAAGAGTAGTGTCAACTTTCCCCCTAATGAAATCATTTTCAATTAGAAATTACTTAATCTTTCATACCAAGCTCGGGGAGCTTGTTTTAAACCATAAAGAGCCTTTTTGAGTTTGAAAACATGATCGGGAGATTTAAAATCTTCAAAATCGGGGGGTTGTTCAACATAAACTTCTTCTTGAATAACACCATTTAGAAAAGCACTTTTCACATCCATTTGATATAAATTGAAATTCATAGAAGAGGCAAAAGCAAGCAATAAACGAATAGCTTCTAATCTAGCTACGGGAGCATATGTTTCTTCATAGTCAATACCCTCTTCTTGATTATAGCCTTTTGCTACAAGCCTAGCTTTGTTTCTAGTGATTACACCATTTTCATCTAGTTTGTTTCGAAAAACCCATTTCGTACCAATTATGGTATGATTTTCGGGTCTTGGCACCAAATCCCAAACGTCATTCCGTTTGAATTGGTTAAGCTCCTCTTGCATTGCCAAAGTCCAAAATTCATCCCCAATTGCTTCGGAGATGGTTGTTGGTTCAATTTGAGAAACAAAAGCAGTATGTCCTAAGGTGTTCTTAAGGGAGTTTCGGGTACTTACCTTTTCTCCGATGTCGCCAATTACTTGTTCGAGAGGGTGATCTTTGATTGTCCTCCACTCGTTAGGCATTTTTGTTTCTTTCTCTTATTGTGGCGTTTCCTCCGTTGATTGTTCCAAGATTTCATCTTGAATTTCCTTAGGAGTTTCCTCTTGTACTTTGTCTTTTAAACTATTTAAAATACCTGCAAGATCAGAACAAGAATCCTTTCTCGCCAAGCGAGCATTATTTTTGGAAAACACAATATGAGGGGATTCCTCCACAGTTTGGGTTCTATTATTAAATACCCTATATGCTTTGCTACGTGAAGAATACCCAATAAAAATTCCCTCATCGGATTTAGCATCAAATTTTCCCAATTGATCTTTTCCATTGTTATGGATAAAACATTTACAACCGAATACTCTAAAATGGGAGATATTTGGTTTCCTTCCCTTGTAGAGTTCATAAGGGGTTTTCATGAGTATTGGCCTTATGATTACTCTACTTAAAACGTAGCATGCGGTACTCACGGCATCCGCCCAAAAATGTTTGGGAATCTTAGCCTCTTCGAGCATGGTTCTAGCCATCTCTTCGAGACACCTATTTTTCCTTTCCACCACCCCATTTTGTTGTGGTGTTCGTGGAGCGGAAAAGGTATGCTCGATACCGAGTTTGTCACAAAAGTCCGCAAAGAGATTCTGATCAAACTCTCCCCCATGATCACTTCTAATTGAAGTGACGGTTGTTTCCATTTAGTTTTGAACACATTTAAGAAAGTATTTAAAATTCTGAAAAGCATCAATTTTAAATAAAGTCCAAGTAAATCTGGAATAATCATCAACAATAACAAAAGCATAACGATTTCTACCAAGACTTTCAATGCGAGATGGTCCAAACAAATCCATGTGAAGCAATTGCAATGGTCTAGTAGTTGAAACAATATTTTTCGATTTAAAAGATGCTTTTGTTTGCTTCCCTTTTTGACAAGAATCACAAATAGAGTCATTTTCAAATTTCAAACTTGGAAGACCAACAACTAAATTTTGTGAAACCAATTTGTTCAAAAGATGCATGTTGATGTGAGCTACTCTACGATGCCATAACCAAGAATCATCCTCTTTGCTCATTAAACAATTCACATATTCGGGTGAAGAATTTGCAAGATCAATCATATAAATGTTATCCATTCTAAAACCACGAAGGATAATTTTAAAATCGCTACGTCTAAAAACTAAGCATCCGAATCAAATAAAACAAGATTTCCCTTGTCACATAATTGACTTATGCTCAAGAGATTATGTTTTAAACCTTTCACAAGTAATATATGCTTAATGGAAGAAATTTCATCCTTACCGACCGATCCGATGCCGATAATCTTTCCTTTGTTGTTATCACCAAAAATAACACTTCCCCCTTCCTTGTGTTCTAGTTGAAGGAATTTGGATTCGTCTCCCGTCATGTGCTTGGAGCATCCACTATCAAGGTACCATAGTACACTTGATCCCTTCAAACATACCTACAAAACAGATTAATGAGTTTTAGGTACCCATGCCATTTTGGGTCCTTGGGGGTTAGGCAAATCATAGTGATGTGATTGAGTGTTATGTCTATGTCGTGTAAAACAAGCAGGAGCAATATGTCCAATTCGTCTACAATAATGACAAGTCACGTTAGGATTATTCATCCTTCTAGGTTGATAGTAATTGGACGGTCGAAATTCATTTACTCTATTCTTGACAATATAACTATTGCACAAATCATGAAAATCATTTCTCCTACCATTTGTTCTAGGATATGCATCATTTCTAGAATAGTTGTTTCTAGGTTGGAAGTCATTTCTAGTTGTTCTAAAAGGTTCAAAATTCTTTCTAATGTTTGGCCTAGAATGTGCATTATTTCTAGCATGATTATTTCTAGGTTGCGATTGATGAAAACCATTTCTAGATTTGTTGTATCTAGGATGAACATTTGTTTTATTTATCCTAGGTTGAGCCTTAGGTGGTTGGGGGTTGGCTTCAACTTTCTCTTTAGGCTCGTTTCTAAAACCTATGCCATGCTTGGTCGACTTCAAATTAACAAGCACTTCATTCAAATTTTTATGAGAAGAGTTAAACTTATCTAAGGTGCCCTTAAGCCTTTCTACTTCATTTTTGAGATGCATGCAAGAAGTACAATTTCTAGAACTCTCGGGCTTGTCGGCGCTTCTCTTGCCAAAAAATTTGTTTTCCTCTTTCAACTTCTCATTTTCTAAAATCAGTTTTTCCAATTCCTTTTCTTTGAAAGGGAGTTGTTTTTGAAAATCTTTTTCTTTTAAAGAAGCATTTTATTTTATACTCTTAACAGTTTTTGAAGCTTTAATAAATTCGCTATACAACTCATCAAAAGCATTTTGCATTTCTTCAAGGGAAAAGAAATTTTTGGAAGAAATTTGACATACCTCTTCTTTGTTGTCGTCTTGTGCCATAAGACAAAGATTTGCGGCTTCGTCTTCTTCTTCCTCACTTGACTCGTCACCGGAGTCGCCTCCCCAAGATATGTATGCTCGTTGCTTCTTGAAGGGTTTCTTCTCCTTTTTAGCATTTGGGCAATTTGATTTAATGTGCCCGGTTTCTCCGCACTCATAGCACTTTATTTGATCTCCTTGCTTTTTGCCCTTTCGTTCATACTCTTTTCGCATGAACTTTTGAAATCTCTTGATAACGAGTCCGAACTCGTTGTCTCCGTCCTCATCATTTTGAGGTTGGCTTGTGCTTGCCTTGAGAGCGATTCTTTGCTTCCTTTGATCATCAACAAGAGGGTTAAGTATAGTAGATTCATAAGTTTTAAGATTACCTCTTAATGCGTCGATGGTGACATTTGAAATGCCAATGGATTCTTGAATCGCGTCAGCCTTGGATCGCCATTCCGGAGTGAGACTTCGGAGAATTTTTCGGACAAGTTCCTTATCCGTGGAGGTCTTCTTAAGAGCATGTAAATCATTTACGATTTTTGAAAATCGTTCAAACATCTCATCGACCTTTTCGCCTTCCTTCATGTGAAACAATTCATATGCATGGGTTAGAAAATCAATTTTGGCTTCCCTTACCTGGTCCGTACCTTCGTACGTAATTTCCAGCTTGTCCCACATTTGGTTCGCCGTTGTGCAACAAGATATCTTCCTGTAATCATCAGTATTTACAGCACAATATAATAAATTAATAGCTTTAGCATTATTTTGCACCTTTCGGATATCATCCGCATCGTATTCATCTTCGGACTTTGGGACCCATTCATTTTCAACCTTCTTGGTTGGAATTTGTTCTCCATTCATTATGACCTTCCAAAGATGAAAATTATTTGATTGTACAAATATTCTCATCCTCTCCTTCCAGTATGTATAATTTGTACCATCGAATAGCGGTGGTCGGGTGGAGCACTGTCCTTCACCTATTCCTGCAAAAGAGTCACGAGTAGAAGCCATGGATGTTTCTCTCAAACGGTTAAGTCTTCAGAGAGTTGGGTTCTGATACCAATTGTTAAATAATACGCTTAATGCTAGAGGGGGTGAATAGCGTTATAATAAAAATAGCGTAAACTTGCGGAATTAAAAAATTGCAGGAAATAAATAAGTGCGATAAGTAAATAAATTAGAACAAATGCACCGATATATCCTGGTTCACCACAACCCGTGGCTAGTCCAGTCCCCGAGAGACTCTCTCGAGATTTCCACTAACTTGTTAAGCTTACGGGTGCTCAACAAACCGTTACAACTTGAGGACACAAGCCTCAACAACCTTTGCTCGGAGATACAACACTCCAAGACTTCAACCAAGGAAACACAAGTTCCTTCTTACAACACAAAGGACTAACACTTCCCTTCAAGTGTACAAAAACACTTAGCACTCAAACAAGACACTCCTTTAAGAGTAGATATGAGTAGAAAGAATACGCTCAAGATCGCAACAACTTTTGACAAGAATTTGGCTCTCAAAAGCTTATGTAATGAATATAAAATGATAAACAATAAAGTATGCAAGCTTTAGCAATTGTATGATCAGTTGTTGTGTGTTGTCGTTCTTAAAAGACTGAATTGAAGCTGTATTTATAGTTGAAAAACTTTGTATTACCGTTGCCTAATTGCCAATTAAGAATTGCTGATTTTACTCAGTGACAATCGATTGTCAAATTACCACAATCGATTGTTTGCCAGTTCTTCCAAAAATCAATCCCAGATTTTACGCTTAACAATCGATTATCTAAGATCAATAATCGATTACTGGCAACGTTCAAAAAATCATTTCTAGATTTTACGTAAAATAATCGATTGTCAGAAATCTACAATCGATTACTCAGCAACGTTCAAAAAATCATTTCCGGATTTTACTTAAAACAATCGATTATAAGAAATCAATAATCGATTACTCAGCAACGTTCAAAAAATCCTTTCCAGATTTTAACTAAAACAATCGATTATAAGAAATCAATAATCGATTACATGACGGTATTTGAAAACATTTTGGCAACGGTCATTTATACAATCGATTATACTAAGTTAACAATCGATTATATATCAGTCTTGAAAAATCAATTTAGACACTGCCTCTTGACAATCGATTGTCATAAGTTCACAATCGATTATTTAATAACTTTGAAAAAGTCTGGAAGGCACTGCCTCAACACAATTGATTGTCATAAGTTCACAATCGATTATTTTGTGACTTTGAAAAATCTGATGGACACTGTCTCTTCACAATCGATTGTCATTAGCTTCACAATTGATTATTTTGAGCGTTGAAAAACTTTGATGGACACTGCCTCATCACAATCGATTGTCATAAGGTTCACAATCGATTGTCATGCAGATTTGAAAAATCTGATGCTCACTGCCTTAACATAATCAATTGTCATAAGTTCAAAATCGATTGTCAAGCAGCTGACTTAAACATAATCGATTATCATAAGTACATAATCGATTATCTTAGTCCAGATTTTAGAGGCATGTTTAAAAATCATTTTGACTAAAGTAAATATGTATTATTTAAAATCATTTTGCTCTAAATTAAATATGCATGATTTGTTAAAAATATTTTTACGAGAGAAGCCAAGTCTTGAGTTTAAGTTGTCGGATCAAGATCACAATTAAATACCGACTCATATAAAACTTAATCTCGATCTTTGTCTTGTGCTTGAATCTCGTTATATATCAATTTTGCGCTTGTGCTTGGACCTCGTCATATGTCAATTTGCGCATAGTTTGTCATTCATCAAAACCTACAAATATGAACACACGTTTAGTATAATGCCTTGAGAACGTGTTTCCAACAATTTTTTGGTCACGTAATTTCGAGTGAATGAATCAAAGTGGATACGCAAAAGGTGGAAGCACAAGAGAGTTGGCCCAGGTCGTCCTTAACCACAAAGATCCGGAGCTTCCTTTGTTTGCAGGGTATTACCACCGGTTTGTTGGGGGATTTTCATCTATTACAGCACCCATGACCAGGCTGACCCAGAAGGGTGCTCCATTAGGTGTACGGAAGAGTGTGATGAGAGCTTTCAAAAGCTCAAGATAGCTTTGACTATAGCTCTATTATTGGTATTGCCATCATGTTCGGAATGTTATACAGTTTATTGTGTTGCGTCCCGAGTTGGCCTCAGCGACAGTGTTGATGCATGACCGTAAGGCGATTGCCTATGCGTCCAGCAGTTGAAGGTGCATGAAAAGAACTATCATGTCCACGATCTTGAGTTATCTGCTATTGTTCATGCCTTGAAGATTTGGAGGCACCCTTGTAAGAACTATACTGATCACCAGAGTTTGCAGCATTTGTTCAAGCAGAAGGATCTTAATTTGCATAAGAGGAGGTGGTTAAACCTGCTTAAGGATTAAGATATCACTGTTTTATACCACCCAGGAAAGGTCAATATAGTGGCCGATGCTTTGAGTTTCCAAGCAGAGTGTTTGGGGAGTTTAGCTTATCTACCAGCAAGAGAGAGGCCCATGGTGTTGGATGTTCAGGCCTTAGCCAGTCAGTTTGTGAGATTGAATATTTCTGAGCCTAGTCGAGTATTGGCTTCTGTGGTCTCTTGGTCTTCTATTTATGATCGTATCAAGGAACATTACTATAATGACACCTGTGTGCTTTTCCTCGGGGACACGATCCAGCACGGCGATGCTAAGGAAGTCACTATTGGGGATGATGGTGCATTGAGGATGCAGGGCAGGCTATGTGTGCCTAATGTTGATGGTTTGCATGAGTTTATTCTTCAAGAGGCTCACAGCTCGCGGTACTCTATTCACCTGGGATTCGCGAAGATGAATCAAGACTTGAGGAAACATTATTGGTAGCGTATGATGAAGAAGGACATAGTGGAGTATGTCACTCTATGTCTAAATTTCCAATAGGTGAAGTATGAGCATCAATGACTGGGTGGGTTGCTTCAGAAGTTATATATTTTGGAGTAAAATAGAAGTAGATCTTCATGGATTTTGTTGTTGGACTCCTACGGACTTAGCGAAAGTTTGATGCAGTTTGGGCGATTGTGGATAGACTGACCAAGTCAACTCCTTTCCTTCATGTGACTACCTATTCTTCCGAGCAGCTGGCTCGAGTTTATATCCTAGAGATTGTCAAACTTCATGGCATACCAGTATCTATCATCTCTGACCGAACACATAGTTTCATGGTTCTGGAGATTCGTACAACATGAGTTGGGTACTCGAGTGAATTGAGCATAGCATTTCACGCTCAGACGGCTGGGCAGTCCGATTACACTATTCAGAGTCATGAGGATATGCTCTATGCGTATGTGATAGAGTTTGGAGGATATGGGGATCAATACTTTCCACTTGCGGGGTTCGCCTATAACAACAGTTATCATTCTAGCATTCAGATGGCATTGTATGAGGCTTTGTATGGTAGGTGGCGCCGATCACCAGGGGGTTCGTTTGAGCCGGGAGAGGATAGATTATTGGGCACAAACTTGGTTTAGGATGCCTTGGAGAGGGATAAGGTGATTCAGAATAAACTTCGTATAGCCTAGTCCAGATAGAAGAGTTACGTGGACCGGAAGGTTCGTGATGTTTCATTTATGGTTGGAGAGTGGGTCTTGATTCGAGTTTCCCCTATTAAGAGCGTTATGAGATTCAATAAGAGGGGAAAGTTGAGCCCAATGTTTACTGTTTTGAGGTGTTGTCGTGCATTGGGGAGGTTATTTATGAGTTTTCCTTGCCTCCTGGTCTAGCAGGAGTTCATCCGGTATTCCATGTTTCTATGCTCCGGAAGTATCACGGTAATTCGTCACGTGTTGGATTTCAGTTCATTCTAGTTGGACAAGGATCTATCTTATGTTGAGGATTGAAAGTGGGAGCGGATTACCATGGATTTCATAGTTGGACTCCCACGGGCCTTAAGGAAGATCGATGCCATTTGGGTGATTGTGGATCGGCAGACTAAGTTTGCGCACTTCATTCCTGTGTGTACTACCTATTCTTCATAGTGGTTGGCTGAGATTTATATTCGAGAGGTTGTTCGGCTACATGGTACTCTAGTTTCCATCATTTCAGATAGAGGTACTGAGTTCACATCATGATTCTGGAGAGCCGTACAACATGAGTTGGGTACTCGTGTGGAGTTGAGCACAACATTTCACCCCTAGATGGACGGATAGTCCCGGCGTACTATTCACATTCTTGAGGATATGCCTCGTGTGTGTGTGTGATGGAGTTGGAGGTTCTTGGGACCAGTTCTTGAACACATGCAGAGTTTGCCTACAACAATTATCAGTCCAGCATTCATATGGCACCGTTTGAGGCTTTGTATTGTAGGCGATGTAGATCCTCGATGGGTTAGTTCGAACCGGGCGAGGCTATATTGTTGCGCAAAGATTTGGTTCAGGACATTTTGAAGAAGGTGAAGGTGATTCAGGATAGACTTCGCATAGCCCAATCTAGACAAAAGAGTAATGCAGACCGGAAGGTTCGCCATGTTCCATTTATGGTTAGAGAGAGGGTCTTGCTTTGGGTTTCGCCTATGAAGGGTGTTATGATATTTGAAAAGAAGGGAAAATTGAGCCCAAGGTTTAATGACCCCTTTGAGATATTACGACGTGTCGGGGAGGTTGCTTATGAGCTTGCCTTACCTTCCATTTTGGCAGGAGTTCATCCGGTATTTCATGATTTGATACTCCGGAGGTATTACGACAATCCGTCTCACGTGTTGGATTTCAGTTTAGTCTAGTGGGACAATGATCTGTCTTATGTTGACGAGCTATTGGCTATTTGGATAGGCATGTTCAAAAGTCGAGGTCAAAGAACATCGCATCAATAAATGTTCAGTGGCGGGGTCAGCCGGTCGAGAAGGCGACTAGGGAGTTAGAGTCGGACATGTGGAGTCTATATCCTTATCTTTTTACTCGCCTAGGTACTTTTATATGTTTGTTCAACGATGAATGATTGTTTTAGATGTGGAGAATGTGATGACCTGCTAGGTCATCTTATGAATTAAAACCAAATTCTTGGTTCTGAGGCCTTAAAACAACATTTATCCTTCCTTGGTTTGCGTGCGCAGTTCGGGTGCGTTTCTGGAAAGCTTTTATGTTGAAGCATAAAAATAAGAATTTTTTATTAAAAACTTTATTTGAGTTAACTTTGATCAAGATTTTTGGTAAACCGACCCAGATTCATGTCTTAACAGTCCTGCTGGTCTGTATTAAAATATGGGATCTGGGCGTATGCCCAAAATTGGAATCGGAGGTCCCCAACTCAAGTTATGATTTTTTTTGAAAATTGAGAGTGTGAAAATTCAATAGTTTTTAAGAAATTCTTAATATTTGATCTTGTTGGTATTGGGTCCATATTTTGGTTTCAGAGCCCGGTATATGTTCAATATAATATTTAAGACTTATCTATAAAATTTGATGAAAAATGAAATTGGTTTGACGTCATTCGGACGTCTGGTAGAGGAAAATAGAAATTTCAAAGTGTTCTTGAGAATTTCATTTGATTTGTTGCTAAAAATTCATGGTTCTAGTGTTATTTTGGCGATTTGATCACCCTAACAAATTCGTATGATACTTTAAGACTTGCGTATATTTGGTTTGGAGCCCCGAGGGTTAGGATGAGTTTCGAATAGGCTACGGATTGAAAATAGGATTTAGAACGTTGTTGGTTTTTGTTGCATGCCTCAAACCTCAATAGTGCGAGGTTAGACATCGCATTTGCGATCTCTGAAGAGTTCGCATTTGCGAGCTTCTCATCGTAACTGCGGAGAGAAGCTGGGCCAACATTCCTTTGCATTCGCGATGGGGACAGGGGGAGGAAACCTTCGCAATTGCGATCTTTTGATCACATTAGCGACTAGCTTAGTTCACATTTGCGATCCTTTCTTCGCATTTGCGAAGAAGGCAGGACTGTGGGAATCTTCGCAAATGCGATGGATTTCTCACATTTGCAGGCTTCGCATTTGCAAACCCTAGGCTGCATTTGCAACAACTGCAACTGGGTAAATGAGATTTGGGCGGGAGTTTTCATTCATTCTTCAAAATTTCAAAACCTAGAACACAAGAGGCGATTTTCCAAATACTTCTTCTTCCCCAAATCATAGGTAAGTGATTCTTAACTAGTTTCTTTCAATCTTTCACTTTATTTTACAAGATTTCAACCTATAATCTAAGGTTTTCATGGTGGAATTGTGGAGTTTTTGGGTAGAAATTAGGGATTTCAAAATTTGGGGAGTTAGACCTCAAATTGAGGCCGAATTTCAAAATCAATTGTATATCCGGACTCGGAGTTGGACGGATAATCAGGTTTTGGTTCGAATTTCGGGTTTCGACCATGCGAGCTCGGGTGTTAATTTTGTTGAATTTTTCAATAATGACCTAAATTGAGTCCTTTAATATCGTGGGTGATTCCTAAGGCTTTTTTAAATGTTTGGTTGGTATTTGTAGATATTATTGGTTCGCAGGGTTTGAAAGGCAAAACTGTGATTGAGCTTTGAATGGCCTTGAATTTGAGGTATGTGGCTTGCTTAACCCTGTGTAGGGGAACTCTCCTTAGGATTTGGTACTGTTTGATATATGAGCGTCGTGTAAGTGAAGTGACGACACGGGCTATTTGTTTAAAAACCTCATTTTCATTAAGCAAATATCTGTTTTTCCTTTAATAGAGCAACACTAGCATATGTAACTATCCTGTTTAGTTTAGGAAAGCATGCCTACGTCCCTTAACTGTCTTAACTGCATTAACAACCTTTCTGAACTCTGTGTAGCATGTATTAGTGAAAATTCATGTTCTCCCACGACTCAGACTTAGTCTAAATTGTGGGTTTTTGCTGTAATTGTTATCTCCGTTTGGTTGAGCTGCATATTTACTTTGGGACTACGGAACGGTATTCCGGGGGTTCCCCCTGTACTGTATATTTACTTTGGGACTACAGAACGGTATTCCGAGAGATCCCCCAGCACTGCATATTTACTTTGGGACTATGGAACGATATTTTGGGAGATCCTTCTGCACATTTATGTTTGGGACTACGAGACGGTATCCTGGGAGATCCCTCTATTACTATTACTGTGTTATGATCGGTTGGTTTTTGTTGAGTTCTATTTTTGTTAGATTTCCGTATTTATTTTACTGTAATATTCTTTCTGTCTATTTTATTATATTTATATTAGTAGGGCCCTAACATGATCTCGTCACTACTCGACCGAGGTTATGCATGGTACTTACTGGGTACCGTTATGGTGTCTAGCTATGTGGTTTCTGCTTCAGGAGACTTCAAGGTATATCTGCTGCATCCGCAGACCTCGGAGTCCCCTCCTATCCCCTATGTTCATTTTCTTCTTTTTCGAAGAAATGATCTATAGAACAGGTAGAACTTCTTAGAAGCTTGTGACATTGCGACATTCCGGGATTTGAGAAAAGTGATTATTGTATATATGCTTATTAACTATATCATTAGCTGTTTTCTTTGTATTTTTATTTCGTTTTTGTAATATTAGGCTTACCTCATTATAAAGACTAGGTACCATCACGACAGTTCATCAAAGAGAAAAGTTGTGACATCAACAAAACAAAATGACAAATAGAAGGATTTGTTTCGTATAAAACAATGAATTGGCCTAAGTTGCAGACCTCTTTCTTGTGCATTCAACTAGTGTTAATGTCACTTACTACGTTGATCAAAGAAGTATATAACTATCTGTAGAATTAGTCAGATGTTTGAAGCACAAAAAAAAATCACTTTTATTTGTCAAGAAAGTTAATGTTCCTCATATTTTTTTTTGTATATATTGTGCTTTTCTTTCATTGAACACGTGAATTTTCACAGGACAACGACGGACAAATTTCATCTTGCACAAGATATATATACACTTTAAAGAAAAAAATGAAATAAATAAATAAATAAAGAGACACAAGTAGAAAAGCTTTAAAGATAAGGTACACTAGATAATGATATATTGGGATCATTGTATTTAGGCGTGAGACATACCTTACTTTCATGCTTTAGTTGCCACTTGCTTTTGAAAGTTAAGGCTTTAAATCGGATATGCTTTCACCAAAAGTAGTTAGAAAAAATCCTCATGTGAAATGGCACATCACTTTTTATGAAAATTCTATTCGAAAGCAAAGAGAAGCTTCCTAAGCTTGTAAAGTTAGATATTGTTTTGTCCAAATGTTTGGGGAGACAAAAATAAGGAGCGTCTCCGTATGACCTATAAATTATATTCGAATCGTAAAATTAATTATTAATTTTTGTATTAAGATAAGTTATCTACATTATATTTTTTGGATGCGGACCTTTTCCAAATTCTTTTCGAATACGGGATACTTCGTGCATCATATTATCTTTTTTTAAGGGAAGACAAAAATATTAGGTTATTTTTTTCATCTATTTAAACTTTAATGAACAAAATTATTTGGTACTTATACTGATAGAAGATAATAGATACTCGATAAAATTAATTAAAGTATATGTAAACTAGCCCAAATACTATTTATATAAAAACAAAGCTAGATATATTCTTTTAGCCATGTAACAAGAACAAGAACAATAGGACATACTAAAGATAATTAATTTCAAAATGTAGACACATACAAAAGATTTGTTTTATGTAAATTTTTATATGTTATTTGGACTTCCGATAGATTATGTCTCATTTTGCGATAGAACCAACGATGTGTAATGAGAAACTAAACTCTCCCGTAACACACGAAAAAAGAAAAGAAAATAGATTATATAAAAGTAGATTAAAAACATAAAAGAGGTAAATCATAAATGTAACTGCGCTATTTTTGATATTGAATTTTTTGCATACCGTATAAATACATGATACTTTGTGCATTAGATTGCTTTTTTATACAATTATAAGTATGTCGCCAAAATATCAAAATATAAACTCAATGTTACGATTATAATCTCTTAATTATTGATGTCCAATTAGTCTTTCTAATTTTCAATTTAACTAAAAGATAGTCTATAACATGTTTCATAAATGAATCCATGTCACTTAATATTATAAACGATTTATGAGCACATATTAAACATGGCCATATATTAAATTTTGTTTTCATGTTTGACAAAACAATTTGTTTTCATCTCCATTTATTAAAGTGTACCTAACTAGGCCCCATGGTCCCCCAAAATAGTTGTCTCAATTACTAAATTTGTCACAAAAAAGTCCAATTGATTTTCTAGTAGTAGTATTAATTATTTTAAGAATAAAAATTAATAATAAAAACTACTCGGTCATATAGAAGATAAAAAAATAAAGAAGACTAAGAATCAAATATCATAAAGATTTAATATTCCCTTTTATTTAACTTAGATTTGCAGAATATTTGTATTTTCTAGGAATTTTTGAATAGTCAATCTTCTTTGTTTAATTTTTTCCAATTACTCGTTTAGGACCAAGTTTCCAACTAAACGCGGATACCCTAAATATTGCCAAGCTAGAATTATATTCCTTTACTTGTTCTATACTCCGTATAAAGGAATTGCCATTTTATTAAAGAATAATTTTCAACATTGTCTTTTACTCTTCCTTTTGGATCTTTCAATTTCATCAACTGTTTTTTTATATAAATAGTAAAAAAGAAAGAAAGATGCAAAGACAATTCTATGATTAAAAGGCACATATTGTTATGAAATAATATAAGAATAAGAACAATAGAGAGAAAAGTAGAGAGAGAGGAGTATTCTTATTGATACTTAGGGGTGATTTACAATGGGGTAAGACCCCTCTATTTATAGGGAGGTGGTGACTTAGCCACCAAGTAGTAAACCCTAGAATCTCTCTAAATATAGACATTCACCTTAAATAGGATTCTATTTATAACACTCCCCCTTGAATGTCTATTCAATAATGTGCCTCGTTAAAACCTTAACTAAATAAAACCCAATGGGAAAAAAATTATAGAAAAGGAAAAAGAGTACACATGTTTGAATATGCGCCTATTGGTTGCCTCGTTAAAAACCTTGCAAAGAAACCCAGTGGGACAAAACCTTGTAAGGGAAAAAGAGTGCAACGCTTATTAACTCCCCCTGAAAAGAGCATCAATTCACATCCTTGAGCATTTGCATTCCAATCTTGTGCACCATCTTCAAAACGATCTTTTGTAGAGATTTGATAAATAAACCAGCCATATTGATTTGAATAAATATTCCGCACCTTGAAATTATCATTCTTGATAGATATGAACATCTTCATATAATGTCGTGGAATGACTCTTCAATATCTTCATAGGGGTATTCTCGATGTCATCATGCTTATAGTTATAGCAATATACATATGTACACAAATTGCACTTAGGATGTGGTACTTCAGAACCAAGAATTGTATATGCTTCAAGCAACTTAAATCTTTCAAGTTAAGTCATATAATAGACTTTAGATGCATATCAAGTTTTCATGCCATGCCAGACAAATAGATATCGAAAACTAATTACACATACCTTTGACTTTACACTTTCAAGTATTTGAACTACATGTCCAAAACTACATGTCTTTCATATGGAATCAATTCTTCTTGAATTGTATCTCTTCCATTTAGCTAATATTTTGTTTGTACTCGACAAACACAAGATCCTCATCGATATTTGGCGCTATTATAGATGTCGTCGACAATCATTTTATATCGGTTTCAGTCAATTTTCATAAAGACATAACATGGAGATCTCTTTATTCATATATTCAGGTACCTGAATCTCTCATGAGATTTTATGAAGTGTTATGTCATGTGATCTTCTGGATCACTTGCCTCCTTATTATGATCACTTTGATTATTTGCTCATCTTCTTTATTAAGAAGTTATTTTGAAACCGATTTGTCTATACGCTTCAAGCGTATCCAAGACTTTGTCCTTCTAGGACTTAATATGAGCATTTGCAGTGAGAATATAGTTACATTCTTTGGGTCAGCAAATGCGTATAGCATGCTTTGCAATATGTTGCAATTGAATTATCCTTTTATGAACTTCAGGTTCATATTATGATATTCGAGGATCTATATATACCAATGATAATTCATCTTATGTAACCTTTTCTCAAGTGTTTATCATGTCTCCCCCTCATGTTAGAAAAGCTAACTTGTTTCCTCAACTTTGAGAAATCATCTTTGTGCATTATCATGTCAATATACACAGCACATTAATAATAAGATGAAATTCTTTGGTTTCTGACCCTGAACCACTTGTGAGGGGAGAATATACTCTCGTATACAACGTATATCAAACTGATATATATAACTTTGTTCTCATAAGAAACAGTTTAGCAATTAAGTGGAGGCACTCAATAATTATCTTGCTAAACCAACTTTGATATAAACCAACTTATCAAGATGAACTATCTTGAGTAGAAAATCTGGAAATTATGCTCGAAGTTAGATTACTGAGCAATTTACCTCGCAAGCACCGGCCAGGCTGCGGGTTAATAACAATCGCGCATGTAACCATTTCATAGATGCATCATATGTGGTATACATGGCAGGTGAATGAGCCCATATTCACCTTTGATATTTCCAGAATTTACGGGCTTCAACCCGAACTCTTTAGTTGGTCAATTCATTAATGAGAACAAGTGATACAAGAGAATTCGTAAAGAACTTTCTAGTTCGTTAATATTCACCCATGTGAATTCTCTATTATTGCACATCATACTTAAAATGAGATGGCTAACCCGAATGCCAACTGAATAAATTATCAATATCGGTAAACTTCAAATTTACACCATGACATGTGCACTTATCAATAAACTTCAGGTTTATTATGACATGGGTTTTTATACCAATAGATATCCACTTTATTGTGGCATTCTTTTGTTTGTGTAGTACAAACTGGAGAATAAAGCGGGTAGCTTTTCATATACAAATTATCCCGCTATAAGTTGTAGTAATAGAAGATATCAAATCTTTCCTTTATTTATAGTCTCAATATAATCAGCGCTTTCGCGTGTACTTTGGAAACTGAATAAGTTTCTTTGAGACTTACTACAGCACAATACCTTATTGGTAATCAATTGCGTTTCTCCAACATAGTAATAATTGGCTCTTCTAGAGCTCTCAATTAATTTTGTACTACCACAGATTCATCAACATCCATGTGGTGAATATCTTTCTTAAAGAGAAAGTTATACCATTATTGGTCATATCAAACTTATATGCAAGATATGTTTCTTGCATTATCGTTGTCCTTTAATAGTCATATTTCCAAAATACTTTGGCGTACAATAGGTACGTGACAAACGATCACTCATGCCATATATCATCTCAAACCTCCTTCTAGGGGTGAGTGTGGTATCATCTCAAACCTCCTTCTAGGGGTGAATGTGGTATATTCTATACCAATTTCATGTTCATATTCTTCCAATAATGAATATGGATTCGTGAATCAGATGTTGTCACATTTACTTCTGGGATATGTGATTTTGTTATCCTTTTCAAATCTGTAAATGCGTCTGGCATTTGATTTGTTATTCTTTGCAAATGGATAATCTTTTGCACCTCATTTTCACAAATGGAGGTATGTGGATCAAGATGAGATAATGATGCATTTTTCCACAAAATTTCCCGTTTGGTTTCACCAACTTCTCCCCCTAATTTTGGGAAAAGTGTCTCGTCAAATTGACAGTCTGCAAATCGTGCAGTGTACAAATCCCCTGTCAATGTTTCGAGGTAGCGAATAATGGAGGACGATTCAAACTCAACATATATTCCTAACCTTCTTTGCGGACCCATTTTGGTGCGGTATGGCGGTGCGACAGGCACATATACTGCGCATCCAACAATTCTTAAATGGGATATATTAGGTTCATGACCCAAAACTAATTGCAACGGGGAATATTTGTGACAATTCGTCAGTCAGAGACGAACTAGCATTGCTGCATGCAAAATGGCGTGACCCCAAACCGAAGTGGGCAGCCGACGAACTAGCATTGCTGCATGCAAAATGGCGTGACCCCAAACCGAAGTGGGCAGCCTCGTTTTCATGAGTAAATGAGGTATTCAAGATTATACTCATGTATTGTCTCAATCTGATATCCATTTTGAATGATATCTCTAAAACTCAACAAGTTCCTTTTAGACTTGGAGGAGAACATTTTGATTGATATCTTTAAAACTCAACAAGTTTCTCTTAGACTTGGAGGAGAACATTGCATTCTCTAAAATATTGTTCCTTTAGGCAGAGTTATAGTTGCTCTTCAGGAGCCTTCAATCAATTTAATTCCCATGATTTGACATACAAAAGGAAATATATGAACATGAGAATAAACAAATCTGTTTGCTTCATATTTAAACAATATTTTCAAAATCTGCTGAGGTTATTCGAATAACTAAATCAGATAGTCGACTATCATGCCTTGCGGAAAAGTCCAGTTTTAATGCGAAATATTAGATAGTCGACTAACCAAGTTGATATTCGACTATCTCAGAAAACAGTCATCAGGATATTCAATAACTAAATCAGGTTATTCGAATATCTAAATCAGATATTCGAATATCTAAATCAGATATTCGAATATCTTAGCTTGCGGAAATTCCAGTTTTAATACAAAATATTAGATAGTCGACTTTATTAGTTAATTGACTAACTTTGCTGGAAAATAAAAAATTCTTCGAAATTTAAGCATATTGAAACATTCTAAAGAACTAATACTAACATTATATCATAAACTAACTAATACGAGCTGATACTAATGATTATTAGTTTATTCACTAACTAATACAAATAAATAAAGTAAAATCAAACAACTCCATCTTCTTTCATCACAGATCCATCACCGATTAGGTGGTCTATTTTCCCCTCAGGGTGCTCAAAGAAGTCTGCCACATCCAAGTGGGTGATGTCAAAGTTGTTGTCAGAGACAAAATTTGTTTCAGGGCCTTTACTCTTTCGAGATGCTTGATAAAGGTCAACCAAATGTCTTGGTATACGGCAAGCCTTTGACTAGTGCCCTTTTCGACCGCAACGATAACATATAGTTTCTGAACTATTTGCCTTAGGATTCTTATCGTATCGTGCTTGTGGAGGAGTGACCAACTTCCGGTTGTCATATCTCTCCTTTAAGCCTTTCCACAAGATAGGTGGATCTTTGACTGTGATATATTCAATTTTTAAACCTTCATCAAGGTGATGGCGCAAGAAAATCAAGGCCTTAGCACAATTTCAAACCTTCATCAAGGCGATGGCGCAAGTAAATCAAGGCCTTAGCATAGTCTTGGGTGGATGCATTATTTCTGTCTTTAATGGCGTCTCCAAGACCCATAGCATCTAAGTGGATTTCAGCATCCAACACCCATGTCAAATAGTTCTTGCCCGAAATTTCAAGGGCAACGAACTTTCCTTTTATAATGTCAGACATGAAATAAAATTACGTCAAGAGCGTGTTCATACTTACGGGCTCTATTACAATTATCACATTCACTTCAGGGAATGGATCATAATCATCCGTATGTGCTATACACAATCCCATGTCAAATATTACTTTCATAAAGTGAAAGATTATTTTGAGAATCCTTATTGTTCTCATTACCACAATAATGACGATTATAATTTCGTCTATTGCCACGTCCACATTCATTGATACCTTCACGGTAATAATTTTGTCTTCTTTCAGACTTATCACATACTGCTATCACATTCTCTAAAGGGAATGGAGCAAATTCAATTGGACGGAATTTTAATTCTTTGCCACGTCCACATTCATTGATACCTTCATGGTAATAATTTTGTCTTCTTTCAAACTTATCACATACTGCTACCACGTTCTCTAAAGGGAATTGAGCAAATTCAATGGGACGGATTTTCAATTCTTTGCCCACAATCATACATGAATTTGATCATGGCAAGGCATAGAAATTTTACCACTTCATGTGAGTGTAATTTCTTACGAACTCCATTAGAGTTATAATCAAACTTTGTTGTCTTTGTTTGTATATAAAATCAAATCGTAGAATTTCAAGAATTTGAAAGGGAAAAGTAAATTACTTACCTTTAAGGTATACCAATAAATATTGTGATATCAGATATACCTCTTGAGTTTCCATCCCGTTCCATCCCGTGGCAACAAATTCCGGCAACTTTGGTCGACTCCTACTTCCTTTCTTTCTTTCACGTTTTTTTTCTTTCTGTTTTATGTTTTCAATGTTTTCTCTTCTTGTTTTCTCAACGTTTTTTTCCTCTTTGTTTCCGTCTCTTCTTTGTTTTTCATGTTTTTCTTCTATTTTCCGTATAGAAAATTTTGGAATTTGGTTACGGCAGAACCTCACGTGAAACCCTACACAAACATAAGTTAAGACAATCGAAAATTTCAATTGGTTAGAGACTCGTGCTGATAACGTGTTATGAAATAATATAAGAACAAGAACAATAGAGAGAAAAGTATAGAGAGAGGAGTATTCTTATTGATACTTAGGGGTGATTTACAATGGGGTAAGACCCCTCTATTTATAGGGAGGTGGTGACTTAGCCACCAAGTAGTAAACCCTAGAATCTCTCTAAATATAGACATTCACCTTAAATACAACAACAACAACAACAACTACCCAGTATATTCCCACCAGGTGGGGTCTGGGGAGACATTCACCTTAAATAGGATTCTATTTATAACACATATGATTTTTATGATCTCCTAACTGTTGCCTTTTTATTTACTTTCATATTTTCGGTTAAATGTGAAGATAAAAAAGGAAATTGTATAGAATCACAACCTAACTAGTCGTTTTCTCAATCCGAAGCATACTAAAATATTAAAACGCTCTCTATTGAATAGTTTGGGTAAATTACTTATATAATTCATCTTGAAGAGATTTACAAAATATAACACAAAAAAATAAAAAATTGTTGTAGGTTCATTTTCTCTATTCAATATATAGGTTTGGTATAATCTACTCCTGAAGCAAGCTATAGAAGAAAATTTGGTAAGTACTTTCATTTTAATGCTTTAGTTTTTTACGGTTCGAAAAGTTTTCGTTTCTTTTATTTATTATCTGTTCATAAATTAGCGCTCTATTTCTATATATGATTCAATAGAGTGGGATATTGACACTACCCTTATTACTAATGCACTCGTGTTTAATTAAATATCGTATGACAAAAAAATTTGTTCGAAATTTATAATAATTTAGGTCACATCATTCCTTTAATTTTTTTTTTTTTAACAATTTCAGAGTTTTATATAAAAGTTTGTTGAATAAAAGTGAACGGACTATTACCATTAATTTTTTTTCCTTTCAAAAAAGACTCTTACAATTTTTACCACACTCTTTTTGAAGGTAGCGTGGCCTCGACTTTTCCATTTCTTAAAAAAGAAAAGACCAAAAATAAATAAAATACCACACGTTTTATAATAATTAGGTTTTATTTCTTTTTCCCGTATTTTAACCATTTCTTGCCCACAAAGCGAAGATTGGCATCATCATCACATCATTATATAAATAGAGGAGTCGGCTGGTGAAACTGCCATTTTGCAGAGGCCAAAAAATTAGTATCACCTAGAGACAGAAAAAAACACATTCAAATCGAAAACTTACCTTTTCCTAGGGTTTGTTAAAATTAGCTGCTCTGGATTTCTTCTTTCTCTCTTCCGTGGCTTCCTTAGGTTATGCCGTTTCACCTACAGGTGATTTTATTATTATTCCTCCGTATTTGTTTTTTTTTATTTTGGTTGATTTTTTGAGTTGAATGTATGAATTTATAGTTGTATATTGTGTTTTTATATGAATTTGAGGTCAGATCTGAACGTATTTGATGTTTTTTTTTGGAATTAACTAGTTCTGAATCTACGCGTTATGAATTGTGCTTTGTTAATGAATTGGAGGCGTTGTAATACAATTTCTCGAGCTAGCACCCGTTTTAATGTATTATCTGATTTTCGGCTATAATTTATAAGGTTTATTTTGCTTCCCTGTTAATCTCAAATTAGGGTTGATGTATTCATGGTTGAGTTTTTATTTGCTTGTGGAGCTAGTTTTGTGTGGTTCTCTTTATTTTGGTGTATGAGAGATTGATTTATCCAATTTGATTGGGCGATTCCGGTTGCGTGGATTGAGCATTAGCACTCCTTGCTATAATTACATTAAGCTCCGTTTGCCTCGAGTTTTTTAGCTGTAATGGTGAGAGGTGGATCTAGGATTTGAAGTTTATGGGTTCCGATAGTGACCTTAAATTATATACGATTTATAATTTGGTTCAAAGTCAAATATTTATAGATACTAGATTTCTTAATAAATATATAGAGTCGGGGTGGTAATTGTGAGATTAGGACCCTCAAATTTTAAGTTAAATGATTGAATATTGGAATGATATGTGCTTTAATAGAGAGAATAGATATGGAGGATTTGTGCAACTAGTTTGGGTTTGAGGTTAGTTGGCTTATTGATTTTGTGGGTTGGGTGTATTTTTTTTACCAGCTCAATGCTTGGAATCTGGTGATCTTGTGGATTTTGGTGGCGACTTAGTCTTTTGGGTGTTGTTAAGTTTTGTCCTTTTGAGGGTTAATTTATTGTGTTGCTAAAAGTTTTTGAGGTTTAGAAACTCTCATTACCTTAATGATAGATCTTCTAGGTAAGTCTTCAAAGCTGGGGTTTTAGCTATTTAATTGTGTAGTTGTAATTGTTTGTTAGGCATTAATGGTTGTAAGGTGCACCTCATGTGTGCATAGCTGTTACAGTGATTTTTCTGTCTGTTAATTGCTTATTAAATAGTGATTACGGCGAGATGCACCATAATGTAGAATTTTGCATGTGTAAACCTGTCGTGCGTTTAATGATTTAATTATGTGTGCATGTTATGAGTATTCATAGGTAATATTCAGTTTTGAGCAGCAAAAATTATGCCATTGTCATCAGATTCACATTTTTCTATCCATCTTTTTAGTATTTGTTCTTGCCTTGTGCATGCTTTACAACATATATGAGTGTCTCAGAAATGATCATGTGGCTGTAATTAACAAATATATGATTGTGTTCTTATTGTCATGCTGATAACTTGAACAGCGGTGGAGACAATCGGTCTCTGCCACTCTTGTTTCATTTGTATTTACATATGGAAATTGTAAGAGGTTCCTGTAGAGTGCTCACCAGTTAATTATTTGCTTTATATTTAATTAGTCAAATAATGCTATTCCATCATCTTTCTCAAATTCTTTCATTTTCTTTGGTAATGCTTTTCCAGGATTTGGTAGATTTCAATTCCAGGGTATTAATATTACTTAGGACATGGAGCAATTGTACCTTTGCTCAGTTCGCTTCGAGTGCCAAGCCTTTTCATTCCAGGAAGCCCTTGATTGGCGGTTCCTCATCCGTGGAACTTTCCTTCTTGTTTCTTTTGTCAATAGCACTTAGTGAACAGCTTCCATTGAATGATCAGTACAGGAGGCCAAATGCGAATTTTGTATAAGCTAGGTGTTGGATGTTTCGCTCAATTCCATAAGTAAGCTGCACCCACCTTGTTATGATGTCAGTTGTTACTGTACTGTTAACTACCTTGGCAAGTCTATTGTTCCTAGTGCATCACCTATACAAAACCCATTCTGGATCGTTTGGAACCTGCCTCTGAGGTATTGATATGGGTTGTGTGTCTGCTTATCCAGTTGTTTATGTTTGTAATAGCATCGCACTAATCTTTAATGTCTCTTTCCTTATGTGCAGGACTAAAATCAGCTGTTGTTTCTACGAATCGTTGAGAGTTAGATTGCAATTTACCCACTTTTGTTATAGTTTCTAGGAACCTTCATCAGGATTCAGTTAACTGGAGTATCAATATCAGATTACATCGTATTTGAAGCAAGGAGCTAGTGTACTTTTCAGAAACACTGTCAACTAGATCTTGAGCTGATAATTCATCCTTTTGAATTGGGCTTGTTTTGGGTCTTAGTTGTGAAGTGAGATCAACATGCTCTTCAGCATCTATGTTTCCTTGCTTTCTCTGCCTTGTTATTATAGTGAATTTGTTGATGCGGTATATTTGATGAATAAGGCTGTCAAGCCCATCCATCTTATCAGTACTGGTTTTGCTCTTGTCCGTACTGCAGCGGAAAACTGACGGTTGATTCTGCTGAGTCACCCAGGCTACTAGTTCCTATTTAATAATTCTCTTTCCAGTCAACTAGTGAAGAGGAACAACTCCACGTTGTTTTTATTGTCTTTTTATCTCCAATAACCAGGTGTCCTTTGTGCTACTGAACCTCCAAAAAATGGAAAGGTGTGATGGTGGATTTTATTCCTTACAATTAGCACTCTTTATTTTCAGTTTTGCTCAACATGTTCTGGTGATGGCACAGGTACAAGATAATTAAGGAAGTTGGTAATGGTACATTTGGGAGTGTGTGGCGAGCTTTGAACAAACAGACTGGTGAAGTGGTAGGTTTGGAATGTCTTAAAAACAAGAAATAAATTACTGGTATTGCTGCTGTTGACAGTTCTTCTAAAACTACTCATTTATGTACCATAGGTTGCAATTAAAAAAATGAAGAAGAAGTATTATTCATGGGAAGAATGCATAAACTTGAGAGAAGTCAAGGTAAAATGAGATTCTGCCTTAATAGTTACCCTTGGCTTTTCCTCTTTCGAATACAATTAATTGCTTATTCTTTTGCAGTCTTTGAGGAAAATGATCCATCCAAATATCATTAAGCTCAAAGAAGTGATTAGGGAGAATGACATTTTGTACTTTTTGTTCGAATACATGGTATGTGATGGTTCTTGACCATCTATATTTTTTTTATGAATCAGTTATATTTACTTATCTAATTCCATTTGGGCTTTTCTCAGGAGTGCAACTTATATCACCTTATGAAGGACAGGCCTAAGCTTTTCTTAGAATCAGAAGTGAGAAACTGGTGCTTCCAAATATTTCAAGGTCTTGCATACATGCATCAACGAGGATATTTTCATCGCGACCTTAAGCCAGGTGATCTTGGCCTGATTCTCTTTGAGTTAATTTGATCACAGCTTCTGTGAGGATCTTTTCATTTATTAAATTGAAGGGGTGTTGGATCTCCTTGCTATTAGATGGTGAAGACTGAAGGTGGAAAGCTAATATTTCCAAAGCTATGCTTCCCCCCCTTTTGCATTTCCTCTGCAGAGTTGAAGTTCAAACTCTCTTTCTTACAGTCCATGACAGCATATTATGGCATTTCATCAGAATGTTTTTTCCAATTTTCGGGATTCTGATCTGACATTTTTTTCTATTGTACAGAGAACTTGTTGGTTTCAAAAGATACAATAAAAATTGCTGATTTCGGTCTTGCTCGGGAGATCAATTCTCAGCCCCCTTATACGGAATATGTCTCGACTCGCTGGTTAGTGCATCCCTGATCTGTTTTATCTTATTTGAGCAAGTTACTGAGGTGATCTTTTCTTTTTTTTCCTTTTTCTGATAGCTGTCATGTGGAACTGCAGGTATCGTGCCCCTGAAGTTCTTCTACAGTCACCAATCTATGGTCCCGCTGTCGGTGAGTATGAAATTTTTTGTATCTATTTGAAATTTTGTTGCTCCTCACCCCTTGTCTGGGGAAATATATTGCTTTTCTTTGGTTTTATTATTGATTCTCTCTCTTCTATTCAGATATGTGGGCAATGGGTGCAATAATGGCTGAGCTATTAACTCTTCGTCCTCTATTCCCGGGTTCAAGGTGCGCATTAGTCTTTCTGATTTTTTCCCTTTGTTAATGCATTTTCCTCTTCTATACTTTTTAAGTACAGTTCAATTTCAATTAACATGTGCACTGATTATTTATATAATGGGTGATTGGTAGAGTTGGGATGGGTTGTACTATGTGATGTTCTGCTCCTGTATCAGTTTTCTACTGCTGTTTAATTTTTATAGGCGTTTAATGATAGTTTCATAATGTCGGATTTTGGACATCGTAATTTTGCCATATATTTTCCTTATGCTGAAAATTGTCTCATTTTTGGTGCAGTGAAGCAGATGAGATCTACAAAATATGCACTGTTATAGGTACTCCATCAAAGAGTGAATGGGCTCACGGGCACGAACTTGCAAGTTCTATCAACTACCAGTTTCCGCAGGTCGAATGTGTTCTCCTTATTTATTTTAAATAAAGGGAACTAGAAAAGTTCTGTTGTTTTTCATAACTGATATAAATAAACCTTGATCTCTAAAGGTTTTCCTCGACTCATCCTCTCCCCATCATGCCGTTTTGATTCTTCAATCCTAAGAGATTTTTGTTTTTCACAAATATGTGAACAAGTGGGCTCTATGGTAGAAAGTTAAGAGTGCCTGTTTTATCGGCCATACCTTTCTGTTTTTGGTTAAATTTGTTTGACATCTCCTTTGTGATTTGATGTGGCAGATCGCTGGTGTAAATCTTTCTTTTTTACTCCCATCTGCCAGTGAGGATGCAGTTAATCTGATCACTGTAAGATCTTGAGAAAAGCAATTGCGTTTATCTTATGAATTTGTTTGATAGATATTTGCAGCAGAAGTTGAAAAACCTTATTTTAAATTTACTTTCCTGTTCTTGAAGTTTGAAATATTAGGGATAACTGAGCTGCTTACTTGGCATCTCATCTGTTCTGTTCTTGTTTCCTGCAGTCGCTTTGTTCTTGGGATCCTTGCAAGAGGCCAACAGCGGTCGAAGTTCTTCAGCACCGTTTCTTCCAGGTGATAAACTTCTTCAAATTGTGAACTATCAATTTTCTATCTCCTATTTAGAGTTCATGGAAATGATATTGGTTTTGATATGGCAGAGTTGCTTTTATGTACCTCCATCACTACGTTCTAAGGCTGCTGTTGCTAGGACGCCTCCATCTGGTTTGTTTTGTAATTATTAATAAAGCTTTTCTTGGAAGTAATTGGGTTTTAAATTTAAAGAAGTAATCAGATCTCTGGTGGTTGCAGCTGGAATAAAAGGTGCCATGGAGCAGAAAACCAATAGATGGTCATCTGGTACAATAACCAACTCAAAGCCTCGTAGCAACTTCTCTCCTGTCAAGTCGCAATTTAGCCCAGGTAGCGTATAAAGATCTAACATAAATCCTAATAGTTATTGGAGCTATTATTCTTCCTGCAGAGCTTTAAAAAACCACCATCTTGTCTTTTGGATCCTAACATGAAAGCATCTTGTTCTGTACAAATGGTTTATTTCCTTTTGTCCTAATGCATCTATGATATTTTCTACATAACCACTGGGTAACAGGTGTCCAAAGGAAGTTGCAAATGAATTATCAGGTATTTTGCCGTGGAAAACCTCGAATTGGTCTTTATATATCAGTGTTCTGTTTCATGTAATTTATGCCAAAATTGTTTTTACCCAGGACTCAACAAAGAACGATAAATCCCTGAAAGGCGCTGTTAAGCAGCCAGCAAAATATCGTCCTCCTGCAAGGAATGTTCCTGGTGAGTTTCAACATTAACCTTCTAATGCATAAAAGGATACTTTTGTGTTACTTATTGTATTGAATTCTTACGACTGTTTTATGTGGCAGTTGTTGGTTCTGCAGTGAAGACTCGTGCAGTCTCTGATGCTGCTGAGAAGCTTGCCAACATGACCATTGGCTCTGGTAGAGCACCTATAAAGCAGCCATTACCTCAACCTATGAAGGCAGGAGGGTTGCATGGGCCACGTGACGTGTTCCTTGGACGTTCTCAAGATATTATGCCTGGAAGAAGCTATTCGAGGAAAGTCGCAGGATGAAGAGACGGTCGGTCGTATCTGGGGTGTGTTCTCTTATGATATGGTGTTCTAGTTCAGTGTTGTGTGCCTGACTACATTTGTGGATTAGTTTGGTGAGAAGCAGTGCCAGTTTGTTTCCTTCCTGGTGATGCAGTAGAATGTTGGGAACTGCATGTTAAATAAATGTTGTGGTTGTGCTTGAAATAGCTTTCACTGGCTAGCTTTTGCTATAAATAAATGGTGTGATGGTGTTTAAATAGTTTTCTTTGACTTGTATTTGCGGTCGTCGTTGCAATATTACGTTGACATTTTGGCAGCTGAGTTTTCTAAGGTTTAGTGGTCTCTGACTAAGATGCTTGCTCTCACTGTCGTAGAAAACCTTTGGACGGTGATTTGATTATCTGTAATACCGCTTTGAGTTTGTTCCTTACAGTTGTGTTAAAGCAATACCTTAAAAAACTGGGTTCTGCGGGGATGAATATATGAATGTGACCGTATATGTACATGTTTGTTATTGTATATAGTACTTTGCAACCACATCCTTTGTTTTTTAAAATTGCTAGTGGGATTGTTACTATTTGATGCTACTTTTTCTCCCTTTTACTGGATATCGTTGCTCCCTTATGATTATTGTTTAATGCTACTTTTTCCTCTCCTCTTTGCTTATCGCCTTTCTTGCCCCTTTTTCCTCCTCTCCTCTCCTATTTTTCCTTCCCACCTTTTATTGAGCCTGTGTCTGTGTCAGTTAAATTAGCTATTTGTAGCTAAAAATATCAAAAAAAAATTTTGTTTTGAGTGGGTGCTATTAGAATAGATTGAACATAATTTAAGGAGCTTGAATATCAGTTTTGGGATGATTTGGTGAAGTTTTGAGGTAGATTGAATTGAAAATTCGAAGTAAAAACTGCGCATGAAAAAAATAATATGTCACACTATGTATCATTTCTGTATCACATGTGCATCATATTTGTATCAATTATGTATTACATGTATATCTATGTATACTTGTGTGTGAGATACATGCGTGATACATGTGTCGCATAATATTTTTTTGGACTCGATTTGATTACGAATTTTGATACAAAATCAGTTTAAATTACCTCCAATTTTCCTCAAATTTTGTATATTGACTTATCTATAGATTTTCAATGAATTTTAACTATACCCATTGAAAACAAATTCCTTTTTTATTTAGATTTTTGGAATATTGTATATATATTTATATTTCATCACCTTATTTTGTTACCTCATCTGTGATATTTTCTTTCCGTCTTGTATCTAATGTTGCTAATTACGTTTAAAAATATGGAAGGCGATTTTTGCATGTGATTCTTTGAGAGAAAATCCTTATTATTTGGTTTTTCAGTTTTTGTTGGTATAGTTATAGTAAGTCTATAATTAATAATTAAATATTAATAAATTAAATTTATTTGGGACATTTGTATAAAGTTTTCAATTTAAATTACATTAACAAAATTCACTCGGTAGGTTATGGCGGTCGGATGACTAATATTACTTTCCTTTCCATCTCATATTAAATCATTTTCGAGAAGGATTATGAGATATTAGCGTTGACTTGTACATAGAGGCAACTTTAGAAGTAATTATTAAATAATACTCCTTTCGTTTTAATTTATGTGAATTTATTTTCTTTTTAGTCAGTGTTAAAAAAGATTTTTTCTTTATTTAGAAATAATTTTTCTTTATGTAATAATTTATAGTCACATAAAATATACGTGCTTCATTTTACATCACAAGTTCAAAAATTTTTTCTTTTTTAAATTTTATGCCAAATCAAATAAGTTTATATAAATTAAAACGGATGGAATAATAGCTTTGTCTGACATATTAAATAACAACGACAAGGTTAGTCAGATAGATATTGTCAAATTAGCATCATATCAAAATCTAGTCAAAGAGTTGAATAAGTTTATTTGCTGACAGTTGTAAAAGGTGAGTGGAGTTAGTAATATTCTTGGTGGAATGATATATTATCCTTGAACAGCCTAAAATACAATAATGAATATTGTGTAATTCCATAAGTTAAGTTTAAAAAGTGTAGTATGAACACAAATTTTATACTTATGCGAAGCCAAAAAATTCCCTTGAGGGTGTTCAGACTTAAACTAAGTAAAAAGATTTCCTGACAAAAAGGTATTCAATATATGTTATATGCATCTAAATACTAATATTTATTTATATACATAATGTAATTTTTCCTAATATTTCGACGAAGGGTGATCAATTGACCACCCTTTGCAAAAAGTGGCTTCGTCCCGGGCCCTATCTTCAAGAAGACAGAGAGGATGTTTTCGAAAGATCCTCCGCTTAGAAAAGATAAAGAAAACGTCCTAAAATAAAAAATAAAAAAAATTGAATTTCAAACGGGGAATTGGAAAATAAGATTTTTGTTTGTTCATGTTTTTACTTTTAAACTAAAATTAATAGAAGAAACTGATATTTTTAGCCAAAAAGAGAGCATAGCGTACGCCTTTGCTTCTTCATAAGTTATCTTCTAATAAAAAAGAAAGTTATCTTATGTCCAAAAATAGAACAAGCTTCGAAAAATTTGACACTCACTTTAGTGATTGTGTTATTTGTTAACTGTGCTGGTGGGAGATAACGGGTACCTGTTAGAACAGTCGAGATACGTATAAATTGGTTTGAACACTACCACTGCGAAAAAATTGGCGATTGTGTGATCTACAAACAGCAATGATAGAGAAAAAATCAGAGCTTTTAGCATCATCAGCTTTTGATACCATTTCCTTTGGTAGATGAAAATTGTGTTACAAAGAAAACAACTAAGAGACATCTAACCAAGCCATTCAACCAAAAACTGGAGGCAAACTAAGGCAAAAAAGAATTTGGAAAAATCAGGTATAATTAGAGATCAAGAAATGCCATGACATAAAGGAAAAAAAATTGAAAAAAATTGATCAGGAGCTTTCTTCTGTAGAATGGAGCCATTCCAACTGGAAAAAACTATATACTTCAATATGAATGAGCCTGGTGTAATCTCACATTG
The DNA here is from genome assembly GCA_034376525.1 of Nicotiana benthamiana. Lineage (NCBI taxonomy): Eukaryota > Viridiplantae > Streptophyta > Magnoliopsida > Solanales > Solanaceae > Nicotiana > Nicotiana benthamiana. Next base: position 82,023,287 of record CM067330.1, read on the forward strand.
CACGACGAATATCGTGCATGCTGAGTGTAAGTTAACACTTTGAAGAAGCAAAATTGTTCCATTTCCCAGGGAATACCTTGATATTCTGTGGAAATCTGCCAGCAATTACATGAAGAAAAACATGCTTTAAAGGTATTGCTCTTGTATTCTATCTCTGTTCTGTTCCCACCATTGCTTCGCGTTGACCTCCCCAAACTTTTCGCGGCTGCATAGATGAATTAGAAGTTAGAAGAATCCATTTTGAGTAAGAACTATTGACACTTGATGTTCTAAGCATATAATATAAACTCCAGAAACTTGTTCTTTACTATGGTTCTTGAATTCAGTAATCAGAAGTAGGTGCAAAAGAGAGCGAGTTTCAATGGATGACCAGCACCACATCTTATAAGCCAAAATTGTTTACTTATGGAAGAGCAAATAAAATGAATGACATTTCTCTGCATTAGAAGAGCATATTACTTCTAGGCGTTTTGATTTTTACTTGATGCACATCTTTATTAGGTAGCCAAAGGACTAAAAAAAAAGGCAGCTCGGAGCCTAAAGCATCCTGCATTCACGTAGGGTCTGAGGAAAGGCTGCACCCCAATGGGTGTGATGTAGGCAGCCTACCCTGATGCAAGCATCAGTGGCTGATTCCACGGCTCGAACCCATGACCTATGGTAGACCGTAGACAAAGGACTAGTGTCAACTAAATTTCCAGATCAAGTTCTCAACTTTCATCTCTTGTACACTGAACAAATTAGCACATCAGAAAAACGGAACTAGAAAACAACAACAACAATTACTACTACTACACTTCAATCAAGCCAGTTGGGACCGGCAATATGAATACTCACTATCCATGCCGCTCCATTTAAACCCATCTTAAAGTCCAAAATTGTAGAAAAATAGTTATTCTAGCACTAGAAGCTCTCTACATTTCCACTAGCATAAAGATTCATAGCTAACATTTGACCTAAAGTAAATATACTAACAAGGGAACTAGAGAAGCCTTAAGAATTCGAAATACCTGAATCTTACACGCCGCAGCTCTCTAGTGCCATCAGCTAGTTGTCTGATAGTTATGTATACCCCAGGCTCATCTTCTGCTATCCATTCTGACTCCATATCACCTGCATTACTCATGGAAATTGAAGCGTCTCTGGAGTCAGTTGTCATCCTTGACGCTTCCATACCGGGGGCATAAGAACTGGTTCCACCGTAGTTGTATTGGCCACTGCTGGACGGTCTATAATTTGTTGGACCCCAATCCTTGCTTTCCCTAGGTGACCCTAGCCTGGTATAATTAGAATCTCTCTGCAGATAAAGGAAAAGCATGAAACTCAAAATCTCACTGAAAGCTAATGCTTAGTACATCTGAGGTTCGTTTTAGAATTGATAAAAGAAATTACATGTAAAGCTACAATAAGGGATCATAATCTTGTAAAATTTGAGTTGCTGAAACTGTGCTTACGGTTTAACTAATCCCTTTAAACTAAGGTACAAAACGATATAAAGCAATTGCTATGATCAACTAAGGAAGTCACCCTCAAGTAGTTACCATAAGAATTTGTGTCATTCAAATCTGGTTTGTTAGTATTTTAAACTGTTGAATTTCTCAATAGACCTTAAGAGTCAAGTGCAAATTCTTCCTATTGTTCAATCCAGGCTGTACTGGATTTAGCCATTTTCTTTTGATTAGAGAACTAGCATATCAAGAAAAAACAAAGCTAAGTTTAATGGTGGATGTAAATCAAAGCAGCAGCAAGCTGCAGACGAGTTCTGCACATAAAAAATATGAATAAAAGGTACAGCGTCCTTACTCCAAGCTCAGACCGCCCGGGAGTGCCAATAGCTTGCTGATGAAATCTCTGGACATTGTAGAGCTCCATAATTCTGTCAAAATTCTCACCCCACCATCTTTGAGCTTGCCATTTATCGAACATGTCACGACTTCAAGTGGTAAACATGTGAAACAAATGTCAGTACACTTATATGTTTATATTTTTGCATCTTAAAGAGCCAGTTGGAAAGCTAGATGCCACATACACATTCAATCAACTAGGCTAGTAACCTAGATAACATACATACATACATACACATCAAAATGGAAGTAAGAATGGTATAGTAGTGAACGTGGAGGAAATTTGACCAGACAAGAGCAGAACAAAAGAAAAGTAAAGCCATCCTATGGTACATGATCTTTCAGTCTGCTTTGACATACTGTCAATATGTAACATAAGATATGGGTATTTCATGCAAAATTTTCAAACTTACTGAAATTAGCAAAACATATGTGTTTCCATGTTGGACTCTACAAATCCGTATCAGATATGTACCTGTTCTCGGCTATGTACCATGTACTTAATAAGACTTTGGACTGTCTCACGGAGTTAAATGTGTTGGTAGAGGAATCTTTACACCAAAGCTTAACAAGAACGGAGAGAAGTATAAACATATTACATATATATATTGGCATTAATATTAAATGATTAATGCCAACTCAAATCCTTACTTTCTAAAAGAATAAGAAGAATTGGTGTGCTTCGATTCTACATTCAAGAAAGAACTGAATATTCATTGATGAATGGAAGGGACTGAAGATGGTCATCCTAGAGTTTGAAGGGTGTGAAAGATGAAAATTCTGAAGAAGGTTCAATTATACACGACAATTACCTTCATTTTCTTTGAATTGAAATCTAATGACAAGAAGTTGAATATTTCCCACAAAAAAGTTTCAAAAATAGAAAGGCCCTTGATATTTTTTTTTCTTCTGATAATCGTAGCTTTTATATTAATGAAAAGAAAAATCAGCACTAGGACAGTGCCAAGCCGTATTTACAAGAAGACAGAACCCAGCTATGTTCCCCTAAAAAGGCTCTTGATATATACCTAAGTCACATTTGTTTAAGATGATTCCGCCACTAGAACTAAACAAGACTCTAGGCAAACTTATGAATGACAGGGACTGAAGAAGGTCATGCAAATTTTTGCAGGGTGTGAAGGAAGAAAGGTCTGAAATAGTTCGCTTAACAGACTAGTTCAATACTACTACGACAATAACAACTACACTTCAATCCCAAGGCCAGCTATATGAATCCTCACTGACCATGTCGCTCCATTTAAGCTCATCTAGTCCAATATTATACTTAAACAACAAGTTCAATGTTTCCCACAATAAAGTTTGGGATTTTACACAATATAGCCGCCCCCCTAAAATAACAACCGTCAAATGTATATTTTTTGTACATTAATGTATAATACGATTGGCCAAATGTGTTAAGTTTGAAGATAGAAAGGTTCTTGATATATACCTAAAGCGGATTCGTTTGAGATCATTTCCACCACTAGGAAGAGAGACAAAAGTAATCTGAACACCAGGCTCCACCTGAGCAATCCACTCTTTTGGCCCCTCCTCGTCGGGCAGCACCACCTCACCTGACTGTGAGTAGACTGATTCTCTTTTATCTTCATCACCACCACTATATCCTCCAGCAAATCTTGAATCAGCTCGAGGAGTACGATGATGTCGGGTACTTGTGAAACCCCAACCTGGAGGTGAACTTGAACTTCCTGGTTGATATGGAACGTCCTCTGAAATTGTTTCAAAATCAGGATAAGGTCTGTGACCTCTCCTGTAACTGCTAGTTGGTGTACTGGACTTGCTGCTTTTACCAGAGACCTTTAATGCAATATCCTTTATCTGCAAATTTTTGTTGATACATTAGTTTACAAAAGAGGAGTAGTACAAAAATGAGGAAGATGAATTCATTATTAGAAGATCAATAGAAATATATTCTTTTTGCTTTATGCATTCGCTATTCGAAATTCACTAACATGACTAATCCGAATTCGTGTAGCATATATAGCACTAAAGGAGGAGAGTCTCTTTACAATTTTCCTGTTCCTAAGGCTTGAATATGAGATCTCGAGATAAGGATTGAGGGATCCAATACATTTCACCACACTCCTTGGTGGTTATGGATATATCTTTGCTTAATACAGTACACGTCCAAAATTTGAGCTTGAACTTCAAGACCTATCCCAGAGGACATGGTCAAAGATACGCCAAATGACATTTAAATGTTGGTTTAACAATTAAATTACATATTGAAATCCCCAGGTGATTTAAATCATAGGAAGTGAAGCCAGTTTGCTTTCCGCAGTAGCCATTAGTGCAGCAAGATCAGCAAGCAATTCAGCTATGGCAGTGGCGAAACTAGGAATTTCTGCAAGGGTGTTCAAACTTGAAAGAAGTTAAATAAATTCCGCGACAAAGGGTGTTTGATATATATTATACACCTTTAAACCTAATGTTTTATCTATATACGGTATAATTTTTCGAAAGATCCTTCGGATAATGTACCTTCGCCCCTGGCTATGGAGTTTGTTTACTGTTAAGCTAATTCAACTATTTTAGACGTGAAACAAAAGTATATATGTGAAAAAATACTAATCTTTTAATAACTATTAAATTTTGAAGCCACACTTTTGAAAATTAATGGGTTCAACGGCAAAAATATAAAGATTAAACCTATCAAGTTTAAATTCTAAATCCGTCACATGTACAAGAATATAAAAAGAAAAGGAGGGGTCAAGTTTGATTGTCCAAAAGCAGTGACATTACTGTTTGGTTGTCCTTTGCAATACTTAAAGTCACCTACTTTCAAGAGTTAACTTTCACTGCAGGATTGAGTAAGCAGAAGGCTGGAGAACAGTGGAAATTAAAGACAAGAATTCAATGGTGGGTCAGGTAAAAGAAACTTGGACATGTCTTTTCCAGACATATGAATGGTCTTTTGTCAGGATGTCCCTTACTTTGGATTTTATAGTATCAAATATCGTTCCCTTCATTTTCTTTGAAAATTCTAGGACTCAACCAAAAAATATATTTTAAAAAAAGTGCTAAAGGATAACTTAATCAACTATGATATGATCACAAAGATTTTTCTAAAGACTGTTCAAGGATTACTAACGAGACATGACATAAAAGATTATTGTTTTCCTACTTCTGTGTTGAATTACATAAATTTAAATTTATATCTATATTGTCGTAATGGTTGGAGGCGGAATCAGGATTTCAAGCTTATGAGTTCAGAATTCTAATCTTTTTAAGTTATTGGGTTCGAAATTAATAATTTGTACATATTTAATGAAAATTTTAAGGAAAAAAATACATAATATGAACCAAAACTATTGAGTTTGGTCGAATCCATCACCGATACTGTGCTCCACCTCTGGACTTGGTTGTATTTTGTAGGAAAAAGAGAAGGAAGGAAAGGTGCAGCATATCTGGCGTTCAAGGACGGAGAGTGATTCAAATTTGAACAGAGACAAAAAAAAGAAGTTAAATGATTTCTTTTCATTTGCCCGATACCTGTACTAATGGAAGGTAGACAATAAAATAGTCAAGACGAGCTCTTTTGGTTTAAACTTCACACCTATGTATGGCATTATATGTTGCGGATTCGGGCCATGAAATTAGTCATTAGTATTTGCGTCAAGATAAACTGTTTATCTTATACTCTTTAAAATACGATTTTTCCGCAGATCTTATGCCAAATACGAGATGCATTGAGTACCGGACTGCCATTTAACCTATATATGGCACTACGCTTGTTCACATCCGGGAAACTATATGGGTCATCATATCATATGCTTCTAAGTGAACATGTGAGCTAGTTTCTGATATTATTTAGGTAGGGACAATTTGGTGTACCTTCACTTCCACTTATATTCAGTTATTATTATTACAAAGTTTCCCTTTGTTCTAATTGGTCCCGTTAATCAACTTACAATCGTTTGTTAATTTATCACTATTAGAAGCATAAATAATTTGTCACACTTATTTTTGCTTTTTAGGCTAATGATGAATGTTTATAATTAAAAAGAAATGGAAAAACTCAAACCAGCTTTCCCAATTGATTTAGAGCCCATTTGGATTGCTTTTAAAAAAAATAAATTTTCAGCAAAAATATCTTTTAAGCCAAAGGACAATAAGTTGGGGTTTCCGCTTATTGTTTTTGGCTTATTTTAAGTAGTTTTTAACAATACTGGAAAAAAAGCTTAAAAATGATTTGATTAGCTCAAAGACCAATCCAAACACCTCTTAATATCCGTAAAAACAATTTTCAAATTTTGTTTTTCTCTGATAGATTACTAAAAGGTATGAAATGCTCAACTAGCCACGGCGATCTTGTGATAACTAAAATCGAATACGTCAACTATAGTTCAAGTTATACTTTTTAACCTTAAAAAAGATCTAACTTCGTAGAAATTGAGATACTTTGAAGATTTACCAGGTTAGTTACATATAATTGCATAAAGTTCTATTAAGCGAGTCCTGTACGTAAGGTGTTGGGCGTATCCAGAGCAGAAGGCCGGATGGCCGAGACGAAAGTCTTATAGAACTAAATCCCACACATAAGCTTAGAGACGTTTTACGAGTGTCCCGTTCCAGGGCGAGTCACGAGCGAGTCCCAATTCTACCTTTTGAAACAGATGTTAAGATCTCTTCACTATAATTAAATTTGGACCTGAATCTTGAGAATAGACAACATCTGCAGCATTTTACGCGCTAAGCTAACTTATTAAACTTGAATGTACACTAATCGTGCTACTAAATGTGGAATATTATATTAGGAGTGTGCATTCGAATCGGTTAATGATATATCAAATTGATTATTTGTTATCGAAATCGAAAAAATCAAAAATTTATTAAAACGGTAACGATAAGCATATGTACAAATCGATAATCGATAAATAATTATTGATAAGGGTCAAAATCGAATCGATAAATTAAATACACACCTTCCTAGATGATTAGCAAAAAATATAGAAAATTATAGAGAAAGGGAAGGTATAGGATTAGAACCTGGGCCGTCAAGCTTTTGACTGAGTCTTTAGTATCGGGGGTCCCACGTGGACCTTCTTCTCCTCCATCATCGTCTATTTTTTGCTTACATGTTATACACGTCAACATCTCCCTGTAATCTCTGTTTTACTCTCTTTGGTTCCTGCAAAAAAAATAATCATTACACTTATCAAGATTTATATGATAAATAATAAATAATTTATTTGCATTAAACATTTGCACATTATATTTATTTACTACTCTCTCCGTTTCATATTAAATAAGCTACTTTCCTTTTTGGTCTGTTCCAAAATAAATGACATATTTATAAATTTGGAGATAATTCCAATTTAAACTCTTCATTTTACTATTTTTATTCTTAATGAGAAACTTTTATAGCCACACAAAATAAATATGATCCCACAAACTTTTTAACTTCATAAACTTTTAAGACCATAAGTTTCAAAAATCTTTTTCTTTTTTCTTAAAATCTATTCCGAATCAAACTAACTCACAATATAAAACGGAGGGAGTATAATTTAATGATTTGATAGGGTGAAATTATATATATTAATTAACTATGTTTTATGAAGAGGAGTCAACTGGGAAAGTTACATATTTGGCCGTTCGACCAAAAATATTTATATCTCTTAGCCAATATATATATATATATATACTATTCCAGCTATTATTATTGATTTGGTATAAATATTCAAGCCAGATAAATTTTTACAAAAGTAGGCTGTAGTGGTGTTACATAAATTTGCTAATGTTAAACGTCCCTTAATAGCAATTATGATTTTAAATATTACTATGAACATTTTAAAGGGTTATAGATGTTGAGTTCCAGTCACATAAAAAAGGAAATGTGAAATGAATATGACACCTCTTATAAAGGCTTTTAATGTCTGCTATACATTTTCCAGGAACATTAAAGAGCCAATAATTAATTCAAGAAAAGAAGTCACTATCCACAAATCAATAAGGGGAAATATTAACACTATTATAATCAAATATGTTTCACTTTCCAAGAGATTGTCCTTTTGTCTTAAATAAGCATAAATTATCAGATAGATAAGCCAAACATGGAGTATTATTTTTGCATATTCCAGTCAATATATCAGCAGACCCCTTTGTGAAATCCAACAAACTAAGTGAAACAAATTCAAAAAGCTTTAATTCAGAAAAATATAAAATAAAGATATATAAAAATAATAACTTCTCTATACTGATATTATAATGACAGATAAATGCATTGATTAGCGTTGATTAGTAAATTAATAAAAATAATGACTAATCTTTTATCAAAAGTTAAAACACACCGATAATATAAAAGAATCTATACATTATCAGTACAACATCTAAATCCTTAAATTTGATTTACAAAATGACTTTGTATTCATGTACTTTCCCACCCGAAAAAAAGGCAAAATATCTTAAATTTGGCTCAGATTATTAGTATTATCTTCGAACTATGTCCGATCTTAATTACCCCCTCAACTTGGCCTTTTGAGAGTCATTAGCCCCTAAACGCTGATGTGACAAAAAGTGTGGGTGCACTCACTTGCCACCACTTAACGAAGACAAGATTGAAATAGTGATCCATCACTTGTTACAATTCCAATCCCAAAGCTCTTTCCACTCTTCTTTGCTTTATAGACACCCAATAGAAAAAACAAACAAAATCTTTTTTAATTTCTTAAACTCGAGAAACAAAGTTTCAAACGCATATTTATCATCAATTCCCTTCATTCTTCTTTATGATCACTATTTTTCTTTCTCAATACACACGGAATTCAGAATTTAAAATCAATCTAAAAAAATCTCATATTATTAATATATATTTAATTTTTGTTATATTTGTATATATAATTCAGTTTAAAAAAAGCCTAATCAACTCATAGAACACCAACAACTACCACAACAACATATTTTATTTATTCTCGCAATATGAGATTCAGGAAGGATAATATGTACGTAGTTCAATTAACTCAAAGAATCTGTTCTAAATCTGTCTCTATCACAGAATGACATAGACACATACGTACAGTATATACGTACATTAGGTACTAATACACCAAACTACAATTATAGTATTCCCATTCATTTCATATTAAATAACATACTTTACTTTTTAATCTGTTTCAGAATGACACATTTATAAAGTTGGTAATAATTTAACTTTAATTATTCATTTTAACCTTTTTGGTTTAATGAGAAGAATTTATAGCCACCAAATCACAAACTTTTTACCCCTCGAACTTTTAAGACTATAAGTTTTAAAAGTTTTTTTTTCTTAAACTCGTCAAACTATATCAAAAATAATATGAAAGAGAGTGACCACTGTCAAAAGAAAAGAAAAAAAGAAAATTGAGAGAGAAAAGATAATACTAAATTAGTAGAATAGCAGTAGCTTGAGTAATAGCAGACTAGCAGTACGAGTAGCAGAATAGGAGTTGAAGATTGAAACTGGAGGAGGCTTTAAATTATGATATTAGAAAATTGAATGAGCAATTTCTAGCTGTAAAATCAGCCCATTAAATGAACAAAAAATAGAAAAAACTTTTAAGTTTTTCCTAAACAAAAACTGTATTCTTCTCAAGAAATTAGAAAATTAATCAAACCGCTTACGATTTAATCAGAAAATTCATACCTGAAATAGTCACTGAAGCTATAATTCAACTCAAAACCCGCTCGAAATTGATGAATTTACATTCCAAAGAGCTTTAATTTCTCTGCTCTGTTCTTTTCAAAATCTTTGTGAGTCCAAAACCCCAAGTAAGATATCAAAACAAATCAAATGAGCAGTGAAAAATCCCTTGCATTAAGCTTTTCCTACAGGTACGAAGAATCTTCTACAAAAAATGGAATATTCGCCGGCGCCGGCAAACTTCCTGCCGGCGAAATTTAGGAGATTCTACGGCGTAAAAACCGGAAAGTTTCAGATTCTCCTATACAGACAGAATCTTCAAATACGTAAAATATCTGTATATAATACACACATTTTTGTATGTGTGTGTGAAGGAAACAAATATTGAATGGAGACAAAGGAGAGAAGGAATCGGGATAAATGTTTGAGGTATTTATAGAAGGATGTGACGCCGTCATTTATTCTGGTGTCGTTATCTAACGGAAAACGTGTATTTTTAATATTTGTGCATAGTCTGATTGTTTGTTGTGCATAAATGAAAGTACATTCTAATGTGGAATTGATAATTGGACTAATGGGTGAAGTGGACCAGATGGGCCCACCTGTCTAGTTGGAAAAATAAAGTTAAAACATGAGGACACGTGGCACTATTTGAGTGGATGAGAACCATTAGGGTGGAAATTTTGATTCCTAGTGTGGCAAATATGGTTGGCGATTGGAATCAAATACTTTTTAAGAATTATTATTGTGTTCATATCTGTTCCAAATTAAAAAAAAAAACATGTTTCCTATTTTTTAAGTGTCAAATTTCGATTTTTGTTTGTGACAAGTTAAAAATTGACCAAATCTAGAATTTCTTTTTGGTTTTCGTACCCCTAAAGAAAGGAGTAATATAATATATATATATATATATATATATATATATATATATATATATATATATATATATATATATATATATATATATATATATATATATATATATATATATATATATATATATATATATATATATATATATATATATATATACCTTTCTAAATCCCACATTATAATATAATATTGTATGTTAATGTTGTTGTACGATTCTAATTCCTAAGTAATTACCAAATTACTTAGATAAAATCGAGATCTATTTAATAGTTGTTGAACATTCTTTTAAGTAAGATTCTACTAGTAGTCATATGGACAAACAATAATAAATTTAATGTGATCCATAAGTGGATTTTGGGAAACATAGTATATATGGAGATATAATTCTTATTTTAAAAAGATAAAGAGAATATTTCGATAGACCTTCGACTAAAAAAAGCTCATTCAAACAAAAGACTTGAAAATGTTTAGTGGCAAAGTCAAAATTTACAGCAATATATAATATATATATATATATATATATATATATATATATATATATATATATATATATATATATATATATATGAGCCGAGGGTCGATTGGAAACAGTCTCTCTGCCCTTTCGGGTAGGAGTAAGGCTCGTCTACATATTACCCATCACAGACCCCACTTTGTGGGACTATGCTGGGTAGTTGTAAATATATATATATATATATGCACAATAAATATCTAGCGAAGGAGATTCAAATAAACTCCATTTTGCCCTTGTAACTTTACCTGAGTTGCAGCTATGAACGTGTGTGCATAGTCGGAAAAATTCTAGCCCACTTATATTAGTGTATTTACTGTAATTGCTAACAATAACATAACAATAAATTCAATATAATCTGATAAATAACGTTTGAGTAAGATAATATGTATGTAAACCTTAATTACTTCTACCATATGAAGGGGAAAAAAGGATCAGTAACAATAAGCAAATAATAATTTACTGTAATTGTTACCATCTAAATTAAATAATAACTTAATTGTATCATCCAGATTAAATAACTATTGAAAACATTATGTTGATTATCTCACGTAGTTTATTTCAGGTATTTTAAAAGGTGAGGGCGTAAGGCGAGGACATATACCTCAGCTAATTGTGTAAGTTTCGAGGCACGGAGCGTAAGTTTCATAGGTATTTCATTTTTAATATTTCATAAAAAATAATATAACTACAGTAAATATTTTTAAATTGGTAAAATTGCATAAAAATTTCAAGAAAAGTATAAATAAGTGAAATATATATATATATATATATATATATATATATATATATATATATATATATATATATATATATATATATATATATATATATATATATATATATATATATATATATATATATATATATATATATATATATATATATATATAAATGTGCTCCATCCCTACTAATAACTAGTCAAAATAAATCCTTATACCCTACTTAATAGCACAAGTAACTTGAGTTGAAAAGAATAATGTTTTCTACATGAGGAACAAAAAGGATGATTAACCTGCTATTTGAACTTGAACTTGCTATTATTGAGGAAAATGAAGTTTTTTTTTTGAATTTGCAAAAAAAAAAAAAACAAATTTGATTGTTCGTTACTTATGAGAGATAGTAACGGATTAGCCGACAAGATAAAGAATTAGGAAAGACCATACATTAGTGCTTCTAGCAATAAAAAAAGGTATTAACTTTTAAATTTGATATTTCAGTTTTTTTAAAATCTTTTGATTAAGTGCAAGGTGTATTTTGAGAATTTGGATATCATACTAAGGATTTATTTAATAAATTTTATTTTAATTTGAAAAAGTCTCTTGGGCTTATTCCTCACAGTAAAAACTTGCCCTAACGCCCGAGTTGTAGAGAGTTTTGGGAGAATTATTTTTCCCGTATTGCTCACGAAAGTATATATACAGAGTACAGAGAGGTATCAAATCCTATCAACTATAGGACTGTACAATAATGAAAGAATATCTACCAATAATAAAAAGATACACAAAAGATATACACAATATATCCTAATACGCCCCCTCAAGATGGAGGGCCGGAGGACACGCCAATCTTGGACATCAGCAGAAGTAGCCGAGGACGAGATAAGCGCTTTGTGAGAGCATCAGCAAGCTGATTGGCAGAGGATACGTGAGCAACACGAAGAGACCCATTCTGAACCAATTCACGAACAAAGTGATAATCAATGTAGATGTGTTTCATGCGCGAATAAAACACAGGGTTGGCACAGAGGTAAGTGGCGCCAATGTTATCGGTGTAAATGACAGGAACAGCCGAAAGAGGGACATGAAGCTCGCGCAGCAGGGAATGAAGCCAACGGACTTCAACGGCAGCAGAAGCAATGGCACGATATTCAGCCTCAGTAGAAGATCGTGCAACGGAGCACTACTTTTTGGAGCTCCAGGAAATAGGATTAGGCCCCAGAAAGACAACATAGGCACCAGTAGAGGAGCGGTCATCACAGTTTTCACCCCAATCAGCATCAGAGAAACAATGCAGAGGTATATCAGATGAAGGACGCAGCCAGACTCCAAAGTCACGCGTCGCATTCAGATACCGGAAGAGGCGCTTTACTGCACCCCAATGAGTGACAGTAGGAGCGTGCATGAACTGTGAGAGTTTATTCACAACAAAGGAGATATCAGGACGAGTGAAGGAGAGATACTGGAGGCCCCCAAGGGCCTGTCGATAGGCGGACGCGTCTGCAGGAGCCGAGCCATCGACCAGATGAAGGCGGGTGGACGCCGCTGTTGGCGTCTGAACAGGGTTGGATTCCAGCATATTATGACGTGTCAAAAGATCAACAACATATTTACGCTGAGAAAGAAAACACCCGTTGGAGCTGCGCAGAATTTCAACACCAAGAAAGTAGCTTAGATCACCCATGTCTTTAAGAGAAAATTTAGTCCCAAGAGAGTCAATCACACGGTTCAAGAAAGCAGAGTCACTACCAGTCAATATGAGATCATCAACATATACCAAAAAATAGGCTGTAATACCAAAATGCTGAAAGACGAAGAGCGAAGTGTCAGAGGTAGTGTTGACGAAACCCATAGCCAAAAGGCATTGGCGGAGCTCACTGTACCATGCAAAGGGTGCCTGTTTGAGACCATAAATAGCTTTCTGTAACTTACAGACATAAGATGGATAGGCTTTGTCAACAAAACCCGGTGGTTGTGCCATATAAACATCCTCTGTAAGACTCCCGTGAAGAAAGGCATTGTTCACATCCATTTGACGAAGAGGCCAGCCCTTGGATACAGATAGATTGAGAACCAAACGCACAGTTGACGGCTTAATAACCGGACTGAAAGTCTTCTGGAAGTCTACACCTGGACGCTGATGAAAGCCTTTCGTAACAAGCGGAGCTTTGAACTTGTCCACAGTACCGTCAGGCTTTCGTTTGATACGATAAACCCACTTGCAGCCCATAACATTCAGAACAAGATCCCAGGTGCCATTCCGTAGTAGAGCATCAAACTCCAATGACATAGCAGCGCGCCAACGCTCATCAGACATAGCACTAGACAAAGTCTGAGGTTCTGTAACAGTTGGAGAAGTTACAGCAGACATACCAAACTTCTTGTTGGGCTTATGGATGTTATTTTTGCTGCGAGTATGCATTTGATGACCACCCTGAGAGGATGAAGGTGGCGGCATAGTGGGTGTAGCGGTGATAGGGGCCGCTGGCGGTGCCGTAAGAGGCGCTGGTGGCGCGGGCGTTGGCGCCGGGTCCGGTGAAGGATCGCGAGGGGGAGCGGCGACAGGTACTGGCGGAGGCAGCGGAAGGACATCTAGGGAGACCGGAATAGGTAGAGGTGGAGACTCGGGGTTAGACAATTTGGAGAACGGGAAGATATCTTCATGGAAGGTGACATGACGCGAGACGAAGATTTTAGACGTTGAGGGATCAAAGCATAGATATGCGCTTTGAGTAGTAGAGTAGCCGAAGAAGACACAGGATCTGGGTTCCATTTTGTGTAAGGTGTAGGGCCGAAGCCAAGGGAAGCATTGACAGCCAAAGACACGCAGTTTGGCAAGGTTGGGGCGCCTATGGAAGAGAGACTCAAGGGAGGAGAGCATCGAGAGATTTGTCTTGGGAAGACGATTAATGAGATAGATTGTTGTGGCAAAGGCATAAGGCCGGTAAATGAGAGGTACAGAGGCATAATGAAGGAGAGTGAGACCAGTATCGACAATATGACGGTGACGACGTTCAGCATAGCCATTGTGCTGAGGTGTATGAGGAGGTGAAGTGAGATGTGAGATGCCACTGGAGGCAAGAAAAAAGCGTAAAGCTAGGAATTCACCCCCATTATCAGTATACAGAGTAATGATTTTAGCAGAGAAATATTTTTCTACAATGGATTTAAAGGTGGGGAAGGTTTGTAAGATATCAGATTTGCAGCGTAAAGGAAAAACCAAACATACTTAGAGAAATGATCAATAAAAATGACATAATATTTAAATCCTTAATTAGAAATAATTGGAGAGGTCCATACATCAGAAAAAATAAGCTTCAGCGGAGAAGTAGAAGATAAACTTGACTCAGAAAAAGGTAAGTTATGACACTTATGAAGCTTGCAAGATACACAAGCAAAATCAGACACACTACTGGACGCTATACTGCTAGAAGACACTAAATGACGCAGGATTTTGGCTGACGGATAACCAAACCGAGAATGCCACAACGACGCAGAGAACTTTTGTGCCGTGAGGGCGGACGGTAGATGGGAAGCCGCCGGCCAGTAGTAGGCGTTGGCCCTATGTGGGTCGCTGACGAGTGTTGCCCTCGTGCGAAGATCCTTCACCTGAAAATCAGTAGCAGAAAAAATAACATTAACATCATTGTGACGGCATAATTGGGCAACAGAGATCAAATTTTTAAACATATGTGGAACACAGAGAGCCCCAGGCAATAAAAGAGAGGAATAATTGTTAAGTTGTCCAGTATGTGTAATTATTAAACCTTTACCGTTACCTATAACCACATCATCGAAACCAGTGTAAGGACTGTGAAGAGACATGTTGGCAAGATCAGTGGATATGTGATGAGAGGCACCAGAGTCCATGATCCAATCGGATGTAGAGGGAATTGTCGGAGAGTGATGGGCTGTGTGAGCAGCCGGATAAGGCGGTAGAGAGTATGGTGGCCGCGGCAGTGGTCCACCCGTAAGGGGGCTGATTGGCGCCGGAAATGGGATAGGACGGACAGTGGCGCGCGGAGTGGCCAAATTCACTGCAGAGCTGGCACTTCCCATTGTACCCGCGAGATTGGCCATTGTTGGAGTAACTATCGCGTCCAGAGGATGAACCACGGCTCCCACGGCCGCGCCCGCGGCCACCAGAACGGTTACGGCCGGACTGCTGTCCGGCGACGAAGGAAGCCGACGGAGCCGAATCAGATGCGGCGGAGGTGGCCGGCGCACGAGCAGTAAGCTGAGCCTCCATGCTTAACAGCTTGTCATGTAATTCAGCAAAAGAGATGGGAGATTCGCGGGATTGGATGGCATGAGAAAGCTCCTTATACTGATCATCAAGACCATTGAGAACCTTAATGACAAGATCCTCAAAATCAACAGTAACACCCAGGAGAGATAATTCATCCACAACCACGCGAATACCGTGCATAAAATCAGTAACAGATTTAGAACCTTTTACCGGATTATGGATCTGCTGTTTGAGAGCCATGATACGACCACGAGAAGCAGTGCCGTATGTGCGCGCGAGGATGTCCCAGGCCTCTTTAGAGGTTTCCGCAGCGGCAATAAAGGAGATGATCGTCGGTGTGATCGACGAGATGATGGCACTGAGAATAAGATTGTCCTGGCGAATCCAGTAAGTATATGCTGGATTGGGGGAAGTCACCTCCTTGTCGACGATAGTGGATGGTGGGCACGGCTTCGATCCGTCCAATAAGCCGAGGAGGTCGTAACCCGTAAGAAGGGTTCGAAATTGGAATTTCCACGCCAGGTAATTAATGGAATCCAATTTAAGTGGGATCTGAGCCGATTCATTGATGGCAATCGGCTGGATGTCGTAGTATTAACTTCTTACCATTGTATCCAAATCCTATTAGGATGGCTTTATTGGCAACTATATTTAACAAATAAAGCAGTTATTAACACATGTTGATTAAATACTTTAGAGAACATCCGTAGTATTTATTACATGACAAAAAAATTCCAATTCCAGAAAATAAATTTGTTTATTATTTTACCGTACGTTTACACAAAAAAAGAAAAAAGATGAGATGTTCTTCTTGTTATTGTCGACTGTACCGGCTGTGACTGTACACTGCAAGCTGCTCTGTTAGGTAGAGACCTTCCATTTTCACTCAGCAGTTTACCTGCTCCTCTCGGTTGTCAGCATTTTATTTCTAGCTACCGATTTTTGGACCAAATTGCAAAAATCCAATTCAACTTATATATTACTATACGTTTGCCCCCTTAACTATGAATAAGGTTCAGAATAAATATTACCCTTGAATTGAAGATTAAATAAAGGAGAGGAGGTTTTTAATTGTGCCACATAGCAAACATGCGTCGAATTTCAGTGCTAACTATCCTTATTACACTTGCATTTAATTTAAAAGAGTCGTTAGTAGAAAAGGATAGTATTAGAATCTTTTGTGAAAATAGGATGAGCTAGTCAATTTTCAGATTGTTAATTAAAAAATAGTCAACGTTTGTAAAGTTATTAAAAAATATCTATTATTTTACTACAACACGAAAAATTCTAGCATAATATACATGTGTATGAACTTTCAGCTACTACATTATACTGAACCTCCAGTATATTATACTAGAATATTTTCTTGATTTGAACAATACTTTCATTTATTTATCATTACATAAAAATGACTAAATTTCAATTTTTTTTGAAACAATAACTATTTTTCAATTACCACTTATAAATTTAATTATTTTCGAACTTCACCCAAATTTTTTAGTAATGACATGGATACCGATGACCCCAGCTATTAACGAAGAAATAAATATATAATTTCTTATAGTTCAAGGGCGAGTTTGACAATACTTGCTCAAACATAATGTTTCCACCAAACCAAGTGCTTTGATCATAACAATTACAAATTAAAGTGACAATATATATTAGTTAATTACGATTAAGTAATAACAGTTTTTATATAAAATATATAGCCTAAATTTATTTACTCGGTGTAAATAATTTATGCTCATTCACTAAATGGGTCTATGCCACGCATGGGCGAAGCCACATGGTGATAAGGGTGGTCACTTTGTCGAAAAATTACATTATATAAATAGGTAAAATATTACGTTTTAGAGGTATATAATACATGTTAAATACTTTTATCGAAATTTTCTTTTACTTCTTTCAAATTTGAATACCATGACAAAAATTACAAACTTTGCTACTGCTGCCACGTGTTAATGAATGGGATACTTTAAGCTTTATTATTGTCCAAAGAAAGGATCTTCTTAGGGAAGAAAAGCATAGTCAAAAGGTCACAAAGTATATCTCTTTCAGACATCCTTAACAGCAGAAATACCCATTTTGGGTTTGTCTAAATAGCTAAATTTATGTTCCTCTTTTAGTTCAAATCGAACAATTTTTTGAATAACAAGAGAGGAAAACACTTTATACTATTTTCAAATTCACACTATCTTTATCAATCTGATTCTTTGCCTTGTGCAGATTTTTGGCACAGTGTGTGACCAATAATGTATGGCAAAGTAAAAACAATATATTAGTCGTACCATAAATAGTAATTTGCCTTATAGAAATGGGGCCTAATAAATCTATGCCTTTGCAAGTGACAAATATCTTTAATTCAAAACTTGGATTTTTGGCTAATTATTAACATAATCATTAACTAATGATGTGAACTTTTCTAATCAAAGAATATTCCCGCTAAAGCCGAACACTAGGAAAGATCAATAACAATAACAATATATCTACCGTAATCTCATGAGTGGGAACAGGAGAGAGTAATGTATATGAAAAGATTACGCTACCTTTTACATATAGAAAAATTGCTCCAATAAATAATCAGCTCAGACAAGCATAAGCACTATAATTGGAACAAGAGATGCAAAATCGAGAGACCAAACCAATTGCAATCTAATACTTAATACACCAAAGCAAAAGTAACATAAGGGAGTAATCGAAATTGAGAAAAAGGAAAGAATAATAATAAAGCTAGTAGTATGGGAATGAAAGACTTTCGACTACCTATCAACTTTCTACTTTAATCCTTGACCATATCCTGCGTAATCACCCAACACAAGGGAAAGATCAATTTTATTCTAAAACTAATATGTTTTAAAACTAGTATTTTTTTGGAACTAATCGTGTCTTTTTTGTAAGATTTATATAAATCTTATAAGATTACTATTATCTGACAAATTTACTAACTTCTAAATCAAGAACAATAGAGAGAAAAGTAGAGAGAGGAGTATTCTTATTGATACTTGGGATTGTTAGGGATTAATTACAATGGTAGAAGACCCCTTTATTTATAGGGAGGAGAACCGTAGTATCTTTCTAATTATGGACATTCACCTAAAATAGGAGATTTTATAACACTCCCCCTTGAATGTCTATTCAATGATGTGCCTCGTTAAAACCTTAACTAAAATAAAACCCAATGGGAAAAAATTAAAGAAAGGAAAAAGAGTACACATGTTTGAATATGCGCCTAATGGTTGCCTCGTTAAAAACCTTGCAAGGAAAACCCAGTGGGACAAAACCTTGTAAGGGAAAAAGAGTGCAACGCGCATTAACTCCCCCTGATAAGAACATCAATTCATATCCTTAAGTCTCCGCATTCCGATCTTGTGAACTAGCTTCTTGAAGGTTGACCTTGGTAGAGATTTTGTGAACAAATCAGCCATATTATCGCTTGAACGAATCTGTTGCACATTGATATCACCATTCTTTTGAAGATCATGTGTGAAGAATAACTTTGGTGAAATATGCTTTGTTCTATCTCCTTTTATGAATCCTCCCTTCAATTGAGCTATACATGCTGCATTGTCTTCATACAAAGTCGTGGGTAGTTTATTACACTTCAAACCACATTTGTCTTGTATATGATGTATGATAGACCTCAACCACACACACTCCCGACTTGCTTCATGAATAGCAATTATCTCGGCATGATTAGATGAAGTAGCCACAATTGATTGCTTAGTCGATCGCCAAGATATGGCGGTGCCTCCACAGGTAAACACATAACCTGTTTGAGATCGAGCCTTGTGTGGGTCGGATAAATATCCAGCATCAGCATAACCAACAAGATCGGGACTGCAGTTATTGCCATAAAATAAGCCCATATCAGTGGTCCCTTTTAGGTACCGCAATATATGTTTGATCCCATTCCAATGTCTCCTTGTAGGAGCCGAGCTAAATCTTGCTAAGACATTAACTGAAAAGGATATGTCAGGCCTTGTAGTATTTGTAAGATACATTAGTGCGCCAATTGCACTAAGATATGGTACTTCAGGACCAAGTAGCTCTTCATTCCTTTCTTGCGGTCGGAATGGAACTTTATTCACATCAAGTGATCGAACAACCATCGGTGTACTTAAAGAATGTGCTCCATCCATGTAAAACCGTTTCAGTACCTTTTCTATATAGGTAGATTGATGGACAAAAATTCCGTTTGCCAAATATTCAATTTGCAAACCAAGACATAATTTTGTCTTTCCGAGATCTTTCATCTCGAATTCATCCTTTAGATAATCAATTGCCTTTTGGAGTTCTATGGGGGTTCCAATAAGGTTTATGTCATCGACATATACGGCAAGTACAACAAATTCCGATGTTGTTTTCTTTATAAAAACACACGGGCAAATGGCGTCATTTATATAGCCTTCTTTTAACAAATACTCACTAAGACGATTATACCACATTCGTCCTGATTGCTTTAGACCATACGAAGATCTTTGCAATTTAATTGAAAACATTTCCCGAGACTTTGAATTATGAGCGTTTGGCACTTTGAGTCCATCGGGAATTTTCATGTATATCTCATTATCAAGTGAGCCATAAAGATAGGCAGTAACCACATCCATTAAATGCATGTCAAGCTTTTCAAGGACAGCAAAACTGATGAGATAATGAAAGGTTATAGCATCCATTACAGGCGAATATGTCTCTTCATAATCGACACCAGGCCTTTGAGAAAAACCTTGTGCAACAAGGCGTGCCTTATATCTTTGTACCTCGTTTTTCTCATTTCTCTTGCATACAAAGACCCATTTATGGCCAACGGGCTTAACACCATTAGGTGTTTCAACTATAGGGCCAAAAACTTCACGTTTTGCCAGCGAATTCAGTTCTGATTGAATTGCTTCTTGCCATTTCGGCCAATCATGTCTTTTTCGACATTCTTCAACAGATTGAGGTTCGAGATCCTCACATTCTTGCATAATGCTAGATGCGACATTATAAGCAAAGACATTATCCACCACTATATCCACTCGATTAATATTTGCCTCAATATCAGTTGGATTTATGGATAGTTCCGTATTTTCCAGAGTCTCGGGCTCAATGGATTCTTCATGAATCTCAGAATTCGTTAAATCATGAATTTCTTCATGAGATTCTTTCGTAGTGTCATTTTTGTCATTTGCTTTCCTCTTTCTAGGATTTCGATCTTTAGAACCTAATGGCCTGCCACGCTTCAGGCGTGCATTCGACTCATTGGTTATGACACTAGACGATTGTCCAACAGGGACATCAATACGGATTGGAACATTTTCCGCGGGGATGTGGGATTTCGTTATCCTTTTCAAGTCCGTAGATTTGCTATTCTTTGCAAATGGATAATCTTTTGTACCTCTCTTTCACAAACAGAGGTATGTGGATCAAGATGAGATAATGATGCATTTTTCCACAAAATTTCCCGTTTGGTTTCACCAACTTCTCCCCCTAATTTTGGGAAAAGTGTCTCATCAAATCGACAGTCTGCAAATCGTGCAGTAAACAAGTCCCCTGTCAATGTTTCGAGGTAGCGAATGATGGAGGGCGATTCAAACCCAACATATATTCCTAACCTTCTTTGCGGACCCATTTTGGTGCGGGATGACGGTGCTATAGCCACATATACCGCGCATCCAAAGATTCTTAAATGGGATATATTGGGTTCATGACCCAAAACCAATTGCAACGGGGAATACTTGTGATAATTCGTCGGTCTGAGACGAATTAGCATTGCTGCATGCAAGATGGCGTGACCCCATACTGAAGTGGGCAGCCTCGTTTTCATGAGTAATGGCCTTGCAATCAACTGCAGGCGTTTAATTAACGATTCTGCAAGACCGTTTTGAGTGTGAACATGAGCTACAGAATGTTCCACTTTTATCCCAATTGATAAGCAATAATCATTAAATGCTTGGGATGAAAACTCAGCAGCATTATCCAGTCTAATAGACTTGATTGGATTATCAGGAAATTGTGCTCGTAGTCGAATTATTTGTGCCATTAATTTCGCAAGCCCAAGGTTGCGTGATGACAACAGGCACACATGAGACCATCTACAGGATGCGTCTATCAAGACCATAAAATACCTAAAGGACCCACTGGGTGGGTGAATAGGTCCACAATTGTCCCCTTGTATACGTTCCAAAAACGTGGGTGACTCAGTCCCAACTTTTGTTGGTGATGGTCTGATAATCAACTTGCCTTGATAACAAGAAGTGCAAGGATATTCATTATTTGAAAGAATTTTGAAATTCTTTAACGGATGCCCATATGAGCTTTCTATAATCCGTCTCATCATGATCGATCCCGGGTGTCCCAATCGATCATGCCAAAGTACGAAAGTATTAGAATCAGTAACCTTTTGGTTTACTGTTGAATGTGCCTCAATTGCACTAATTCTTGTCCAATACAGGCCACAAGATAAAGATGGGACTTTCTCAATAACCCTCTTTTGGCCGGAGACGTTCTTTGTAATGATGAGATATTCTAGTTTATCTTCATCTATTGTCTCAATATGATAGCCATTCCGGCGTATATCTTTAAAACTCAACAAGTTTCTCTTAGACTTGGAGGAGAACATTGCATTCTCTATGATAAACATCATGCCTTTGGGCAGAGTTATAGTTGCTCTTCCGGAGCCTTCAATCAATTTACTACTACCAGAGATTGTAGTAACATTTGCCTTACACATATTTAGTTGAGAGAAATATTCCTTTTCTTTGGGTATCGTATGTGTAGTACATGAATCAACCAGGCAAATATTTTTACAGCTGGACGTTGATCCAAGCTTGCTTTGTGAGATTTCCATATTCGCTTTCCCATAGTTTGACATACAAAAGAAATACACGAACATAAGAATAAACAAGTTCAATTCGTTTGTGTCACATTTAAACAATATTTTCAAAATCTGCTGAGGTCAGTTGACTAACTAAATCAGATAGTCGATTATATGATTTCCATAATCGATTACTATGCAGTTTGAAATTTTCAGTTTAAGCATTTGCTTAAGACAATCGATTGTTAAACACACACAATCGATTGTTGAACATTGACAATCGATTGTTAGACACACACAATCGATTATTTGCTATTTTGAAAAACTTCAGATCACACTGTCTTAAGACAATCGATTGTTAAATGTAGACAATCGATTGTCGACTTATTTCGAAAAATTCCAGAGCACACTGTCTTAAGACAATCGATTGTTGGCTATTTTGAAAAATTCCAGAGCACACTGTCTTAAGACAATCGATTGTTAAATATAGACAATCGATTGTTGGCTATTTTGAAAAATTCCAGAGCACACTGTTTTAAGACAATCGATTGTTAAACATAGACAATCGATTGTTGAACGTTGACAATCGATTGTTGAACATTGACAATCGATTGTTTTGCAGTTTTAATGCGAAATATTAGATAATCGACTAACTGTTAGGTTAGTCGATTACCTCTACTGGAAAATAAAAATATTATTGAAATTCTGAGTATGTAGAAACATTCTAACGAACTAATACTAACATTATATCATAAACTAACTAATACGAGCTGATACTAATGACTATTAGTTTATTCACTAACTATTACAAATAAGTGAAATAAAATCAAACAACTCCATCTTCTTTCATCACAGATCCATCACCGATTACGTGGTCTATTTTCCCATCGGGTTGCTCAAAGAAGTCTGCCACATCCAGGTGGGTGATGTCAAAATTGTCGTCAGAGACAAAATTTGTTTCAGGGCCTTTATTCTTTAGAGAAGCTTGATAAAGATCAACAAAATGTCTTGGTACACGGCAAGCTTTTGACCAGTGCCCTTTTCCACCGCAACGATAACATATCGTTTCTGAACTTTTTTTTGCCTTAGGATCCTCATAATCCCGTTTCTGCTTTCGGTAGTTATCTCTCCTCGGGGGGTGACGGATATCATGGATATTTCTTCCTTGTCTACGTCCATGGTTATGACCCCGATTACGACCACGACCATGTTTAGATCCATGGCCCTTTTCATGATTGGCATAATGAGAATACACCTTATCTGCTACAGGCAGTGGTGTAGACCCAGTGGGTCGACTTTCGTGATTTCTCATGAGCAGGTCATTATTTCGCTCAGCCACAAGTAGAAGAGAAATCAGTTCAGAGTACTTTGTGAAGCCTTTCTCTCTGTACTGTTGTTGCAGTACCATATTGGAGGCATGAAACGTTGTAAACGTTTTCTCAAGCATATCATAATCGGAGATTTTATCTCCACATAGCTTCAATTTAGAAGTAATTCTGAACATTGCAGAATTATATTAGAAACAAACTTAAAGTCTTGGAGCCTCAGATGAGCCCAATCATATCGTGCTTGTGGCAGAGTGACCAACTTCAGGTTGTCATATCTCTCCTTTAAGCCTTTCTACAAGATGAGTGGATCCTTGACGGTGAGATATTCAATCTTCAAACCTTCATCAAGGTGATGGCGCAAGAAAATCAAGGCCTTAGCACAATCTTGGGTGGATGCTTTATCTCTATCTTTAATGGTGTCTCCAAGACCCATAGCATCTAAGTGGATTTCAGCATCCAACACCCATGTCATATAGTTCTTGCCCGAAATTTCAAGCGCAACGAACTGTCTTTTCATAATGTCAGACATAATCGAGAATCAAATTAGGAAGAGAGAAATACCTTAGTTTTTCTTGAGAACGATTCTTGAGACGGTAGAGTCTCGTGCTGATAACGTGTTATGAAATAATATAAGAACAAGAACAATAATACAAGAACAAGAACAATAGAGAGAAAAGTAGAGAGAGGAGTATTCTTATTGATACTTGGTATTGTTAGGGATTAATTACAATGGTAGAAGACCCCTTTATTTATAGGGAGGAGTAAACCCTAGTATCTTTCTAATTATGGATATTCACCTAAAATAGGAGATTTTATAACATTTCACTTTTTATTAGTGATTATGGTATTTTTTGTTGTTAAAGCTGTGTTCACTGTGCTAGTACATGAACATTATAAAATAAGAGAACTTTCGGATTAACATGTGATTAAGTTTTTCATTTATGCTAGCTCCACTTTTTCCCTCAATTTTTATTGACCCTTAGATACAAGCAAAAGTAAGAGAATATATACCAAAGTAGTATTTTACAATTTTACATAAAAGTAGTAGATTACCAATATATACAAGGGGTATGACTTACTGGTTAATGAAATGAGATGCGAACTATAGAAACCATGGTACAAATTCCAAAAGAAGCAAAATACACTAGGAAGGAATAAGAAAAGGAAGAATCAACAGGTGATTTTGAATAGAAACCTTTCCCTAAACACAAGGTTTCAGCCAACCCAACTCAAAAAAAAAAAAAAAAAAAAAAAAAAGACAAAGTGCATAAAGGTTAACAAGTGGAATAAGACAGATTAGACTCTCTTCTAACGTTAGGAATGCAATCAAAACAAATAGAAAACAATATGTAAAGTATGAAAAAGTGATTTATTTGAAAAGCCAATCAGTGATCATCATCTGTAAAGTATGTATAGAATGAGTTAAGGAGTTCCCTTTTAATAGATCTCTCAATCCTCAGGTCCTTTCCCTATTTCCAAGGTTTCTTTGATTATATTCTTAGCTTCTTTTCTGGTTTTCTTTCTGTTTTATGAAAGATTTTGCCTACCCATTGTTAAAAGAAGAGACCAGGTGCCACTAATTTTCTCTTTGTCTCTTTGTTCTTTTAGAAACTACTAGATTTTAAGATCTTGCTAGTTAAGATTGTTCCAACTTTAAGAATGGTTTACTTTGTCTAAACCTGTAAACTTTTTGGTGTATGTGTTCCTAGGTTGATAGGGCTTAAATTAACCAGATCATCAAACTACAGTCTTCAAATTGGTGTAGGCCTAAGGGCAGCAACTTCCTTTTTTTCTAATGGTGACATCTTGACTAGTTTCGCGCACCTCAATTACTCTATCGCCCGCTATGTCCAGACCAGTAAGGATATCGAGTAACTTTGTCTACCAATACTTAAGTAGATTG
Organism: Nicotiana benthamiana; assembly: GCA_034376525.1. NCBI lineage: Eukaryota > Viridiplantae > Streptophyta > Magnoliopsida > Solanales > Solanaceae > Nicotiana > Nicotiana benthamiana. The sequence continues at coordinate 82,049,146 of CM067330.1, forward strand.
GAAGATATCACTGCTTTCTTTTTGTCTACTGGGATTTTAATCCTGATTTCCCATGAATTTTATCCCACTTTATCAACCACTAGGCCACCATCGAGTGCAAGCTTAGGCTTAGTCAACTTGTTACAAACTTAGTTGAGTTTTAACCTTCCTATACCTGCAAGTAAATTCATTAGCCCAAGCATGAAGTTTGGAAGTAAACAGATATTAAGCAATATTGGTAACTAAAGTTGGGAGAATGTTATGACTTTGCCTATTTCAAAACTATGAAGCATCATAACCTATGATATTTGGATTTTATAATGTGGAGAGTAATAAATATGAAGTTAATTAGAACATATAGTAATTAAAGATTTTGTTTCTCCTGCAACAGGCGGCAACTCTTCGTGTCAGGGAAGAAGATTCTATCATTTACTACCTCATGCCCTACTTCCCTACATTGAAAATATTTGTCCTTTAAGGGTATTTAATGCAATTGTCCCAAGAATAGTGGAGTTTGTCATTTCATAGTGAAAATATAAATATATAATACACTTAAGATTACTTGTCCCATACTAAAAATTTCAGAAGACCCTGGAACTCGCAGATGCTAAATCTGGTCTATTGTTTCTGATCTGGTTTACTAAGAGCATCAGGCACCTAAGGTCTTTTCAACATTTTAGTGAAGAAGCTGTTCGTTGACTCATATAAGAGCTACACTCTTGCACTCTGATATTTAGTCTTAAGAGGCTAAAATCATAACACTTTTGTGATTCGATGAGGGCATCAGTCTAAAAAAAGTACTAATTGATATTCAACTCTATAACAAAAACTGCTTAACCCCTCAGAAATCATTTAGAATGAAATTCCAAGTGGGATCACCGACAAATTGATCATTGAAATCATTGTCGGATGCATCAAAGCAGCTGATAGCCTCTCAGAAACCAGAATTATGGCATGTCCAAGTCTGGTTCTCAAACCAAAGGGGATTAAGTACTCCACCATGTTCTTCCAGTAAGCACAGGATTAGAAATGATATCATTCTCCAAGTGGAGGGGCGGGATTTTCGTGAGGGCTCTCAATCTTTCCTTTCGCCAAAATCTCTTCTCGTAACTATAGTATAAATTTTTTTATTGAGTCTAAGTTTGTTCTCTGACCCAAAAAAGCAGTAGAAAGGAAGGAAAGAAGACTTGTGGTGAGTACGTGGAAGTGTTGATGTGTCAAGGTACTCTTTCTATGCTATTCCCAGATCAGCAAATCAAGCAGCTTCTGGCTTTTAGTTCATAAACGAAACAATTCCAATTCTGGCGCGTCCCTTTAATTTTTGCACACTGGACCCTATGATCCTTTCTTTCTTTTTACATATGGTATTCGACACTATTTGCCATTGTGCATAACCAGCAAGCAATAGCGTTATACCACCAGAATTCCAAATACAATTTTCTGAATTGAGAAACAAAATAAAAAAGGAGTTGCACAACCAAATGTCAAAAGGCTATGGTAACAATTTTCTGGAAAAACTTAAACACATGCAGTTATCAATACTCTTAAGTACAGAGTGATATATCACTTCAACAAACACCTTACAAAGTTGCATAATTCACAGGTTGTAATTAACAAATCCGCAAAACCTTCAAAAGGTTAACCTGAAGTAGGTTCAACAAAGATGCCCACATTTTGTAATAACTGGCAAAATACTGCAACGTCAGTTAAACAATATTCAAGACCATGAAGGGAGACTCAAGCACACGAGTATTTGTTGAGGCAAAAAGATAAAAAGTAAACATAGACAGATACACATCAAGTGCCTAGAAAAGCAATTCCATAGAAAGGAATGGACCTGCAATTCAAATAGTAGATGGTATATCCTCCTTGCACGAGTCCATTACTACTATTCATCATCATGACGCTTCCTGCTCCTCTTCTCAGAACGTTTTTTGTCTCTGCCAACTCGTGAATCATCAGAATCAGATGCTGAGGCTGTCCTCCTGCTCCTACGCTTGTGCCGTGGAGGAGAATCATCACTTGATTCATCAGAACTGTCAGCATGTCTATGACTTCTCCTCCTCCTCCTCTTCTCCTTCCTACTTTTTCTCCTCCTCCTACGATCTTCATCCTCGTCTGATGAGTCATCCCTTTTCCTCCTCTTTTCCTTTCTCCTCTTCCTGCAATCCTTATCTTCATCATCGTCCTCCGACTCACTGTGTCCCTTCTTCTTCCCACTCCTCCTCCTCTTTGATCTGCCCCTCTTCTTCCTTTTTCCAGAGTCTGATTCCTCCTCCTCCTCATCATCTGAATCTTTCTTCTTGTGCTTCCTAGATGACTTCAACTTCCTACTCACCTTCTTCCCATACTTCTCAGCAATTGCCCTCTCCATTTCAGAATCATAATCCGAATCAGAACTCTCACTCTCCTCTTCTTCTTCGCTGCTCTCCTCATTTTCTGCTTTTCCCTTTATCTTAGACCCCTTGATCTTCTCCAATCCAGACAACACAGCAGCCTCAATCGCCTCCGGATCCTTATCCTTGTTATCATCCTTAACACTCACAAAATTCCTACACTGGAAAGTGAGGTGGCCTACCCGCCCACACCTCTTGCACGCTCCACGAGTTTCATCAGCGTTGGATCCCGTGATCCGGGCAAGTGCAAGCAAACCTTGAAAGCTCGCATAAGCATTTTCAGGATCAGCTGCTGACGCCTTCTGGGTAGATTTCTTGTCGTCCTCCTTGCTAGGAGCATATGGATCATAACCAATAGCACTCTGCCAGATGCCGTGCGTCTGTAGGGCTGCACTACTGTGAACCCTGTTGTTCGCAGGCATGCGAACCCTACCTGCTGTGGCCGGCATGTTGACTGTTTATCACCAAGAAGCTGTATACACCTAAAAGAAATGGTTCAGCAACAAAATTCCAAAAGCTTAGTTTCGGAGTTCCAAATAAGTAGCTATGTGCTAGCATTAGAAGTGAAAAAGCCGTATACAAAAAGCAAAATGTAAGCATCACGCTTCCAAACCCAAGCATCTTTTCAAAGTTACAATTTTGGAGCTAAATATCAGAATAGTAAATAATATGTACACTAAAATCATTATTTTGAACAACAAAACTCGAACCACTAGCTTTTCAAATGTTACAAATTTGGAATAGACAGTACAAAGCTGCGTACACTAATTATCACTGCATAAGCATCAATTTTCCAACCATAGCTGGCTAGATCTTAAAGTTTCAAATTCGGATCTAAAAATCAGAACAATGCTTACACCAAAAATTAATAGTTAAGAGCAAAAAGCCAAATCCCTAGCTTTTAAAAATACCGAATTTGAACCAAATAATATATCAGGTATCAAATTCAGATAGACTCCAAATTTTAACCCGAGAACATGTTCAATTCCACGAAATATAACTACCCAAAGGAGTTGATATCTAATGTAGGGTAACGCGAAAAAACAAGACAGATAGCAAAAGCCTCCCAAAGGACAAAAAATACAACATTTTAAAGCCCCTTCAACAAGATAATGATGTATGCAAACCCTGAAAAATACTTAGGATAAGTAAAGCTGCAGATTGATCTGCGGTCAACAGAAACAACAAAATAATAATCACACCTCAATTCCACACTAGATTTCTTTCAGCTATATGAATCATGTTCTATCTGGACCAATTTCATTCCAGTACTCAATAATTTTCCTCAAAAGAAGCTATTAGTGATTGCACCACAATCTAAAGTCGCAGAAGTAATAAGCCGTGTACACCAAAAATTAACAATTATTGGTAAAAACCAAAGCCCTCGAGTTTAAAAAATCCCGAATTTGAACCAAATAATCAGACCAGCTTTAAATTCTGCATAAATTCCCAATTTAAACGAGCACAATACTTCAATTTCACCAACTTCCTCCCCCCCCCCCCCCCCCCCCCCCCCCCCCACAAAAAAAAGAGAGTATAGTTATGGTTCTTCTATATGAATCCTCAATATCAATTCTTTTTCATTTGGACCCGATTCATTCCAATATTCAATAATTTCGTCTTGAATCAAACTATCGGTAATTGCACCACAATGAATTTTAAAAAATATTTAAAAAGAATAAAGCCATAAAAATCGAGCTTTTCTGATTTTCCTCTAGGGTTATTCAACATGACAACTGGAATTTTAACAAATAGAAGGGAAATTTGGGATCTGAAAGTTACCTTTGTGTGATGATTATATCAGTTGTTCGACGATAATCGGAAACCTATGTTCGATGATGAGGAGGAGCTCCCAATTTCGAAAAAGGAGATTAAATGAATCTTATCGTTAATTAAATAGACTTTACTATCCCTATACGACGTCGTTAAACCTTTGTCACTTTCATTTGACTGAAAGGTGGGGGTTTTTCTCTTTTTCGGGGCGGGGGGAGGGGGATGGACAAATTTTCAGATTAAGAAATTTGAATATTCTCGATGTAGCTATTTTTTTGTTTAATCTTTAAATTTATTAATCGGAGTAATTTAAATTAGTCCTACGTAACGACTACTAAAGAGAAGTACTCTCTAGCGAAATTTATTTTCACATTTCTATTAAATTAAAAGAATGAATTATAATTAACTTTTTCTACTGCAAGCTTCCTCTATGTGAGAACATAAAAAATAATTTACTTAATTACAATCAAACTAGTATTAGTACTCGCGCGATGCACGAAGAATATTAAAAAATGTAAATTATATTATGTGATCTAATTTGTTTGACCACATTCTAGCATATTGCTTGAATTAAATTCTAATTATTTTCTTGTCACCCAACGAAACATACCAATAAATGAATCTTTTTTTATCAAGGATAAAAAATCTATGCAATCAATTGTGTATATTTACATTCACTAGTTCCATTTGGACTCATGAACTAGCCATCTCTATTTATACCTATCTAATAGTATTCACTTTTGTACTTACAGCCAAACTATTTATCCTTAGCTAGAATAGCTATTTAGTCCATCTAATATCTTCCTCCAATTCTTGTAATTCTATCCTTTGTTTTGTAGTTGGAGACTAATTTCTCTAAGTCTATGATATCCTTCCGTTCATTCTGAAATCTTCTGGCATTCTGTTCACTCTATACTTGGTAGATTGTTGCAGCAAATAGCCACGCCAGCACCCCCGCTCTAGCTTTACTTCCTCGACACATCTTGGACATCAATGCACTTCCTCATTCCATTCCTTAGGAAGTCTATTTTCACACATCCATCTTAGTAAAGAGGTCCATATATGTCTTGCATAGTTGCATTCAAATAACATATAGGCTAAGGTTTTTGTAACACCCATGGAACATAGTAAACGATCCTTTGGAACATTTATGCCCCATTTCTCTAATCTATCAACAGTTGCAAGTATTTGTCACTTTAAAAAAAATCAATAAATCGCATATTAATATAATTGTTTAACCAAAAACTAGAATTTCGGTCAAAGCTTAAGAAGAACTCGAGTTACTGATAATCAAATAGAAATAAGAATAATTGATGTAGAAAAGAGCTTAATATAAAGCAAAGTAAATAAGTATATTTCAATAGTATATCATTCTTACAAATGTTCAATCTTCTCCTTTTATAGCTATCTCTACGTAATACGTTTTTCTCTTATCATAATAGAGTCTTTATGACAATTAATGAAATTTAATGTAACGTTATAATTGGTAATGATAACTGATTTCAATACAAATTCTATAGCATTTTCCATAATTAATGCCTATTAATTACTAATAATATGTATTTGTACCCTATTTTCTATTTAGGTTTATTCTTCTAATATAACGGCCGAATATCAATAGGTACAAGCACTTATCCTTTATGACTCCCATGGACCTTTGCTTGTGCCTGTTGAAGCTCGTGTCTCTTCAATAATACTTTGCCAATCGGTCACTTTTCTACTACTCCACGTGTCATAACATATCATATTTAATTCTATACACGAACTTAATTTTTTCCAATACAGATAGTCTCCGTAGTTGCCATTTATTCTTCAATAAAATATTTGGAAAGTGGATCTCATTAAAGCGGGAATATTTGCCGCCATTATTTCTTCTCTGGAACTGACGCTTCATATGTCACTTCCATTTAATGTTCATGACACGTGGCATTTCCTGGTTGTTTCTGCAACTTTTCAGCACCTTTTAGGGCTTTTTGACAGCTTCATTAATTATGAAACGACAGCTTCCATCATGACGTTTCCATTATTGTACATTTTCCTTTGACGGTTGCTTCTGAGTATAAATATTTCATCTTTGTCTTTCTCATAAATGGTTCAGAATATTCAACTCTTGTTTTTTTCTTCCCGGTACTATTATATCTTCTTTAAACCCTAACCCTCGGAGAGTCCCCATTGTTGATAACTTTTCTCTAGCTCCTGTTAGAAGTAGGAGAGGAGGAAGAATTCGTAGTTTAGGATCTTCATCTTCAAGAGATCCTTCTATTCATTCTACGAGTTCAACTCCACCCTCTAGAACTAGAGGTTCTCTTTCCCAAATGTATTCATCTAGTAATAATGAACCCAATGAACCTCTTCGTGAACCTTTGGTAGATGAAATTGTTCCTGCTGAACTATCTTTTTACAATGATAGAGAGTCCATCAGAAACCAAGTTTCCTCTATGCCTATTAGATCGTGCTGACATTTACCCAATTCAGATCATTGAAGTTTTGATTTCTATGGTTTGTGGAGATTACCATTGGAGTCATGATTTCTCTATTATAATTCTCAATATAAACCAAAGAATCACTTCTTACTTGACTGTGTTTTCTTTCGTATATACATACCCCTTTACATTGAATTTCAAGCCTCCTATTGACCCAGTTATCATCGAATTCTGTCATTTTTTCGATGTTTTCTTAGGACAAATTGGCCCAATCATATGGAGGGTTGTTTCTTGTTTGAGGTATTTGTCCAACATGGCTGGCTTGCCTTTTACTTTCTTTCATTTAATCAACCTTTACTCTCCCAAACTTTTCCGTCGTGAAATTTTTACTTTAGTAGTGAGAAGCAAGAGAGTTCTGGTCAGCCCAGAGGATGATAAAAACCGTGGCTAGTGTGCCAGGTTTGTTGCTGCCCCACTGTTGTTTTAGTGGGTGAAGAGAATGTTTCATTTCCTGAGAAGTGGAATTTTGCACGTAAGTTTTCTTTTCATAAATTTTCTATACCTTTTTCTCAATTTTAATGGTTGCCATTTTAAATTCCTTTTCTTTTTCAGCAAGCATGGGAACAGTTGATGAGATTCCAATTTTTGTGGCTGGGTAGAAAACTTGTTAAGTGTTGCCATGATGGAAGGTAGTGTTAGATAATACGCTTAACGCTAGAGGGGGGGGGGGGTGAATAGCGTTATAATAAAATTTAGCATAAACTTGCGGAAATTAAAATTTGCAGGAAATAATTAAGTGCGTTAAATAAACAAAAGAAAAGAACGCACCGATGTATTCTGGATCACCACAACACTTGTCTAGTCCAGTCCCCGAGAGACTCTCTTGAGATTTTCCACTAACTTGTCAAGCTTACGGGTGCTCAACAAACCTTTACAACTTAAGGACACAAGCCTTAACACCTTTTCTCGGAGATACAACACTCCAAGACTTCAACCAAGAAAACACAAGTTCCTTACAACAAGAGAATCACAATTCTCTTACAAGTGTACAAAACACTAAGCACTCAAACAAAACACTCCTTAATGAGTAGATATGAGTAAAAGAAGTAGGCTCAAGATTACAACAACTATGGACAAGACTTTGGCTCTCAAAAGCTTTATGAAATGAATATAAAATGATAAACAATAATATGCAAGCTTATAGCAATAGAATGATCAGTTGTTGTGTGTTGTTGTGTTTAAAACACTGAAATGAAGCTGCATTTATAGTTGAAAAACTTGGCATTACCGTTGCCTAATTGCCAATTAAGAGTTGTTGATTTTACTCTGTGACAATCGATTGTCAGGAAGCCACAATCGATTGTTTGCCAATCGTACCAAAAATCAATCCCAGATTTTACGCTTAACAATCGATTGTCCAAGATCAACAATCGATTATTGGCAACGTCCAAAAAATCATTTCCAGATTTTACGTAAAACAATCGATTATACCAAATCAATAATCGATTATTCAGCAACGTTCAAAAAATCTTTTTCAGATTTCAATATCAACAATCGATTGTACAAAATCAACAATCGATTACCTGACGGTATTTGAAAATTTTATGACAACGGTCAGCTTCACAATCGATTGTGCAATGTTAACAATCGATTATTTATCAGACTTTGAAAATCATTTTAGACACTGCCTCGTGACAATCGATTGTTATATACTCACAATCGATTATTTAATAATTTTGAAAAAGTCTGGAAGTCACTGCCTCAACACAATCGATTGTCATATGTTCACAATCGATTATTTTGTGACTTTTAAAAATCTGATGGACACTGTCTCTTCACAATCGATTGTCATTAGCTTCACAATCGATTATTCTGAGTTTTGAAAAACTTTGATGGACACTGCCTCATCACAATCGATTGTCATTAGTTCACAATCGATTGTCATGCAGTCTTGGCTTAACATAATCGATTATCATAAGTACATAATCGATTATCTTAGTCCAGATTTTAGAGGCATGTTTAAAAATTATTTTGACTAAAGTAAATATGCATGATTTAAAATCGTTTAGCATTAAATTAAATATGCATGATTTTGTAAAAATAATTTTACGAGAGAAGCCATGTCATGAGTCAAGTTGTCGGATCAAGATCACAATTAAGAACAACTCATTTAAACTATAAAACTTTGTCTTGTGCTTGAATCTCGTTATCCACCAATTATGCGCTTGTACTTGAACTTCGTAATATATCACTTTGCGCTTCGTTTGTCATTCATCAAAACCTACACATAAGAACACACGTTTTAGTACAAAGCCTTGAGAACGTGTTTCCAGCAATTTCCCCCTTTTTTATAATGGCAAACTTTAAGCAGGATATGCAACTTAAACAATTTATAATGGCGATTCAAGACACGTAAAGATATGCAATAAGTATGCGATTAGTTCCCCCTCAATATATGAATTCCCCCTCAATTTAAGCTTATAAATATTTAGATTATCTTCCCCCTTTTGCCATTAGCAAAAATAATATAAGAAGATGCCAAAAGTGTAAATAAAAACTTGTTTATTTATTGGAAAGAAAATGTGATTACTTAAAGAGAGTACAGTAACTCAAGTAATAGCAGAACAATCGATTATTGATACGAGATAATCGATTATTTAGACGACAGAGACCGAATTTTCTGAAGAAGACTTGATTATTGCGCGTCATACTTTATAATTCCCCCTACCTTTAGGGTGATACCTGCAAAAATTTGTTAGACGTCTCCGACGCTCAAGTTAGAAATCTGTAAAGAAATAGTAACTTAAACTAGTGTGGCCGAGTGAGAGCGTGATCTCTTAAGAAGTGTGTCCTAGGGTGTTCTTAAGAGTGTTTCGGGTACTTACCTTTTCTCCGACGTCGCCAATTACCTGTTCGAGAGGGTGATCTTTAATTGTCCTCCACTCGTTAGGGATTTTCGTTTCATTCTCCAATTGTGGCGCTTCCTCCGTTGGTTGTTCCAAGATTTCATCTTTATTTTCCTTAGGCGTTTCCACTTGTATTTTGTCTTTCAAGCTATCTAAAATACCTGCAAGATCAAAACCGGAATCCTTTCTCGCCAAGCGAGCATTATTTTCGGCAAATACAACATGAGGGGATTTCTCCACAGTTTCGGTTCTTTTATTAAAAACCCTATATGCTTTGCTACGTGCGGAATAACCAATGAAAATTTCCTTATCGGACTTAGCATCAAACTTTCCCAATTGATCTTTGCCATTGTTATGAATAAAACATTTACAACCGAATACTCTAAAATGGGAGATATTTGGTTTCCTTCCCTTGTAGAGTTCATAAGGGGTCTTCATGAGTATTGGCCTTATGACTACTCTATTTAAGATGTAGCATGCGGTACTCACGGCATCCACCCAAAAATGTTTGGGAATCTTAGCCTCTTCGAGCATGGTTCTAGCCATCTCTTCGAAACACCTATTTTTCCTTTCCACCACCCCATTTTGTTGTGGTGTACGTGGAGCGGAAAAGGTATGCTCGATACCGAGTTCGTCACAAAAGTCCGCAAAGAGATTGTGATCAAACTCTCCCCCATGATCACTTCTAATTGAAGTGACGGTTGTTTCCTTCTCGTTTTGAACACGCTTAAGAAAATATTTAAAATTCTGAAAAGCATCACTTTATTGGCAAGAAATAAAGTCCAAGTAAATCTAGAATAATCATCAACAATCACAAAAGCATAACGATTTCTTCCTAGACTTTCAATGCGAGATGGTCCAAATAAATCCATGTGAAGCAATTGCAATGGTCTAGAAGTTGAAACAATATTTTTGGATTTGAAAGATGCTTTTGTTTGCTTCCCTTTTTGACAAGAATCACAGATAGAGTCATTTTCAAATTTCAAATTGGGAAGGCCAATAACTAAGTTTTGAGAAATCAATTTGTTCAAAAGATGCATGTTTATATGAGCAACTCTACGATGCCATAGCCAAGTATCATCCTCTTTGCTCATAAGGCAATCCACATATTAGGGTGAGGAATTAGCAAGATCAACCATGTAAATATTATCCACTCTAAAACCACAAAGGATAATTTTGAAATCACTACGTCTAAACACTAAGCATTCATCCGAATCAAATAGGGAAAGATTTCCCTTGTCACATAATTGACTTATGCTCAAGAGATTATGCTTTAAACCTTTCACAAGTAATATATGCTTAATAGAGGAATTTTCATCCTTACCGACTGATCCGATGCCAATGATCTTTCCTTTATTGTTATCCCCAAAAATCACACTTCCTCCTTCTTTGTGTTCTAGTTGAAGGAATTTGGATTCGTCTCCCGTCACATGTTTGGAGCATCCACTATCAAGGTACCATAGTACACTTGATCCCTTCAAACATACCTACAAAACAAGTTAATGCGTTTTAGGTACCCATGCCATTTTGGGTCCTTGAGGGTTAGGCATATTATAATGATGCGATTGAGTGATATGTCTATGTCGTGTAAAGCATGCAGGGGCAATATGACCAATGCGTCTACAATAATGACAAGTCACATTGGGGTTATGCATGCTTCTAGGTTCATAGTAACTTGATGGAAGAAAATGAATTACTCTATTTTCATTATGACTATTGCACATTTCATGAGAACCATTTCTCCTACTATTAGTTCTAAAATGAGCAGTGTTTCTAGAGTAATGGTCATGTCTAGATGTTCTAGGAGGTTCAAAACTCCTTCTAGTGTTTGGCCTAAAATATGCATCATTTCTAGGGTAGTCTTTTCTAGGTGGTAAGTCATTTCTAGGTCTTCTAAAATGTCCAACACTTGGTCTAACATGCATATTTGTTCTAGGATTGCTCTTTCTAGATAAGCATTTGTTTTATTAATCCTAGGTTGAGCCTTAGGTGGTTGGGGTTTGGCTTCAACCTTTTCTTTAGGCTCATTCTTAAAACCTATGCCATGCTTGGTTGACTTCAAATTAACAAGGACCTCATTCAAGTTTTTGTGAGAAGAATTAAACTTATCTAAGGTACCTTTAAGTCTATCTACCTCATTTTCAAGATGCATGCAAGAAGAGCAATTTTTTATAGAACTTTTGGGCTTGTCGGCGCTTCTTTTTCCGAAAAACTTGTTTTCCTCTTTCAGCTTTTCCTTTTCTAAAACCATTTTTTCTAAATCCTTTTCTTTTAAAGAAAGCTGTTTTTGAAAATCTTTTTCTTTTAGAGAAGCATTTTCTTTTATGCTCTTGACAGTTTTTGAAGCTTTAATAAATTCAGTATATAGCTCATCAAAAGCAGTTCGCATTTCTTCAAGAGTAAAGAAGTTTTTAGAAGAGATTTGACATACCTCATCTTGCTTGTCTTCTTGCGCCATAAGACAAAGGTTTGCGGCTTCGTCTTCTTCTTCTTCGCTTGACTCATCTCCGGAGTCTCCTCCCCAAGAAATGTATGCACGTTGCTTCTTAAAAGGTTTCTTCTCCTTTTTGATGTTTGGGCAATTTGATTTGATGTGCCCGGTTTCACCGCATTCATAGCACTTTATTTGCTCGCCTTGCTTTTTGCCCTTTCGTTCATACTCCTTTCGCATGAACTTTTGAAATCTTTTGATAACGAGTCCAAACTCGTTGTCTCCGTCCTCATCAACTTGAGGTTGGCTTGTGCTTGCCTTAAGCGCTATTCTTTGCCTCCTTTGATCATCAACAAGAGGGTTAAGTATTGTAGATTCATAAGTCTTAAGGTTACCTCTTAATGCGTCGATTGTGACATTTGAGACGCTAATGGATTCTTGAATTGCGTCGGCCTCTGATCGCCATGCCGGAGTGAGACTTCTAAGAATTTTTCGAACCAATTCTCTGTCCGTGAATGTCTTCTTGAGGGCATGTAGGTCATTTACGATTATTGAAAATCGTTCGAACATTTCATCCACCTTTTCACCTTCCTTCATGTGAAATAATTCATAAGCATGGGTTAGGAAATCAATTTTAGCTTCCCTTACCTGGTCCGTACCTTCGTACGTAATTTCCAGCTTGTCCCACATTTCCTTTGCCGTTGTGCAACACGATATTTTCCTGTAATCGTCTGCATTTACAGCAAAATATAATAAATTAATTGCATTAGCATTATTTTGAACCTTTCGGATAGCATCCGCGTCATATTCTTCTTCGGACTTGGGAACCCATTCGTTTTCAACCTTTTTGGTTGGAATTTGATTTCCCTTCGTTATCACCTTTCAGAGATGAAAGTTGTTTGCTTGAACGAAAATTTTCATCCTCTCCTTCCAGTACGTGTAGTTTGTACCGTTGAATTGAGGTGGTCGTGTGGAGCATTGTCTTTCATCAATTCCTGCAAAAGAGTCACGAGTAGAAGCCATGGATGGTTCTCTCAAACTGTTAAGTCTTCAGAGAGTTGGGCTCTGATACCACTTGTTAGATAATACGCTTAATGCTAGAGGGGGGGGGGGGTGAATAGCGTTATAATAAAATTTAGCGTAAACTTGCGGAAATTAAAATTTGCAGGAAATAATTAAGTGCGTTAAATAAACAAAAGGAAAGAACACACCGATGTATTCTGGTTCACCACAACACGTGGCTAGTCCAGTCCCCGAGAGACTCTCTCGAGATTTTCCACTAACTTGTCAAGCTTACGGGTGCTCAACAAACCTTTACAACTTAAGGACACAAGCCTTAACACCTTTGCTCGGAGATACAACACTCCAAGACTTCAACCAAGGAAACACAAGTTCCTTACAACAAGAGAATCACAATTCTCTTACAAGTGTACAAAACACTAAGCACTCAAACAAAACACTCCTTAATGAGTAGATATGAGTAAAAGAAGTAGGCTCAAGATTACAACAACTATGGACAAGACTTTGGCTCTCAAAAGCTTTATGAAATGAATATAAAATGATAAACAATAATATGCAAGCTTATAGCAATAGAATGATCAGTTGTTGTGCGTTGTTGTGTTTAAAACACTGAAATGAAGCTGTATTTATAGTTGAAAAACTTGGCATTACCGTTGCCTAATTACAATTAAGAGTTGCTGATTTTACTCTGTGACACTCGATTGTCAGGAAGCCACAATCGATTGTTTGCCAATCGTACCAAAAATCAATCCCAGATTTTACGCTTAACAATCGATTGTCCAAGATCAACAATCGATTATTGGCAACGTTCAAAAAATCATTTCCAGATTTTACGTAAAACAATCGATTATACCAAATCAATAATCGATTATTCAGCAACGTTCCAAAAATCTTTTTCAGATTTCAATATCAACAATCGATTGTACAAAATCAACAATCGATTACCTGACGGTATTTGAAAATTTTACGACAACGGTCAGCTTCACAATCGATTGTGCAATGTTAACAATCGATTATTTATCAGACTTTGAAAATCATTTTAGACACTGCCTCGTGACAATCGATTGTTATATACTCACAATCGATTATTTAATAATTTTGAAAAAGTCTGGAAGTCACTGCCTCAACACAATCAATTGTCATATGTTCACAATCGATTATTTTGTGACTTTTAAAAATCTGATGGACACTGTTTCTTCACAATCGATTGTCATTAGCTTCACAATCGATTATTCTGAGTTTTGAAAAACTTTGATGGACACTGCCTCATCACAATCGATTGTCATAAGGTTCACAATCGATTGTCATGCAGGTTTTGAAAAAACCTGATGTTCACTGCCTTAACACAATCGATTGTCATTAGTTCACAATCGATTGTCATGCAGTCTTGGCTTAACATAATCGATTATCATAAGTACATAATCGATTATCTTAGTCCAGATAATAGAGGCATGTTTAAAAATCATTTTGACTAAAGTAAATATGCATGATTTAAAATCGTTTAGCATTAAATTAAATATGCATGATTTTGTAAAAATAATTTTACGAGAGAAGCCATGTCATGAGTCAAGTTGTCGGATCAAGATCACAATTAAGAACGACTCATTTAAACTATAAAACTTTGTGTTGTGCTTGAATATCGTTATCCACCAATTATGCGCTTGTACTTGAACTTCGTCATATATCACTTTGCGCTTCGTTTGTCATTCATCAAACCTACACATAAGAACACACGTTTTAGTATAAAGCCTTGAGAACGTGTTTCCAACAGGTAGATCCTGGAAAAACCTTTCTCATTGGTATGATTGGAAAATGAAAACTCATGGTAACTACTTTTTCCCTTATATCGTTCGTATTTCCATTCACTTCTTTACTTAGAACTTATTTTTATCCTTCTTTTTAATAGGATTTCCCATTCGAGGCGTAAGTGCTGAGGCCGTCATAGCTTTCAAAGTTAGTGATGATGCCGTCATAGCTTTCAGAGTTTCTTTAGAAAGAGCCCAAGAGATAATTTTGAGTAATTTATCGAAAAGGAAGGCTTCTGCTGTCCAAGATTCTGAAGAAGAAGAAGAACAGGACAAGAATTCTTAGTTAAAAAGCGTCAGGCTAGAAGACGCATTATTTCAGATGATGAACGTCTCCTACTCGTTCTATTCCTTTAACCGAGCCTATTGAAGCCACCTTGGTTATTTCCAATAATGACACTCCCGCGGCTGCTCGTGATTCTGTTGATCATCTTTTTGCTCGTGGGTTTGATAGTGAAAGTTTGGGTCTAGTTTCTAAGAAGAGCCCCTTGCCCCATTTTCCATGCCTGCTCCTGTGACATCTTCTTTACCAATTACGTATGTTGTCGTTGCTGCTCTACCCTAGGCTGTTTTGATTCCTTCCACAGTTCCTCCTACATCTGTTCATCACATTGGGGTTGATTCTTCAAGTGGAAGTGGATCTATGAAGCAAGTTATCATCGAGGTTCCTGCCGATGGTATTCTTTTGAGAAAATTAGATCGGGCTGATGTGTGGTTGAAACCTCTGATCGGTCCAGTTGAGAGATCTAAGCTTGAGAGTCACAACTCATTGACTTGGATAATGACGTAGTGCAGTCATCACTAAAGGTATCCCTTTTCATGCTTTATTACTTCCTTCTCCTATTAAGGTTCTTACCCTTCCTCTCTTTTTTTAAGATCAACCTTGTTGGCATAGAGATGATGAAGAGGGTTTCCCATACGGAGAAATTAATGCATGATTATCAAGTTGAAACGGACAACTGGAGAGAACAGTATGAAAGCCTTCAAATTGACATGGAAGTGTTAGAAGAGAGCAAATGTACCTTGGAACAATAATTGAAGGTTTTTCAGAGTTAGCAGTCGAAAAAGCTTCCTCAAATTAAGCTGATAAGGACAAGAATATCCTTGAAACACCTTTCTCTGAGCAACTCTCCAAAGCCAGTGATGAAATCAAAGAACTGAAAGCTTTGCTACGTAAGAAAGAAGCTTATGCTAGTGAACTCGTACAAACACTTTCTCAGACCCAAGAAGATCTCCATGAATCTTCTAAAAAGGTCCACTTTTTAGAGAGTTCACTTGCTCCTCTTCAAACTTCTTATCATTCTACCCTGGCTGAAAATGAAAAGCTTAAAAACGAGATTGATCAATGAGAGAAAGATTATGAGATTCTTGAGGATAAGACTGTAATTGAAGTGAGTTGGGCAATTTTAAACACATGCCGCGATACCTTGGTGGAAGCTAGCCAAGAGGGCTTTAGCCTGGATGCTGAGTTAACTAATATAAAATAGACTATTGAAATGACTCATCAAGGTCAAGACTTTCCTTCTTCCATGGCCGATACTCCCGAGCACATTGGAGATGGTATGAGTATGGTGAATGTTCCAACTCCTTCAAGCCATCTCAAACCTTCTGCTGCTAATGACCCTACTTCAGATCCTTCTTCATCCCCTTACTGAAAAGTTTATGATATGTTACTTCTTCTTTTTTTCTTTTGGTGGAATGTGGTCGTAATCTCCAGTCTCATTTGGGGATTTAGTTTTTTTGGAAATTATAAGTCCCCAGACCCTTTGGGGGAATTTTGTATAAATGACAAACAGCTTATGACTAGGTTCTTACTTAGTCTAAACTTTTAATATTAAGAAGTTTTTGCTCTAATTGGAGCTTCTGTTTTTCTTATTCTTGCATTTAAACTTAAGGACTTGTTAGTTAATTCTTTTTTTTTTTTGGCAAATTATACTAGCAGGCGTGCCTAGTAGTTTTTTTATTAATAATGAAACAAGAAAACCACAAAGGTAAAGTACATGTAAGGGGTGCATGGACCTTACCTTACAATTCCTATAGAGGCATGGATAACCTCATCTTCTAGCAGGCATGTAAAAAATAGGAACTTGCAAGTACTAAGTACTATATGATCGTCATAGAGTTTATAACACACTCTATGACGGCGTTACATGCAATGATGCTCTAAAAATGATATACTAAAAATGTAGTAATTAGTGTCTTGCCCCTCATTTATCAAACCTGTGAGTCTTCATTTAGAAGTTCCTTAAAATCCTCTTTAATTATCTTCAAAATATCTTCAAAATTTTTCATTTATTCTCTGATGTATTTGGCCTCGTAGATGTGGAGGGGACAACCCCTTTTTGCTTTGCAGTTCTCACTGGGAGTTGCCTGAGTGTTATTCCTTTATTCACCTCCTTTTTTTACTATGCTTAGGAGAGAAATCTCCACTTGTAGCCGCCTCTTTCGGACAAGATTCAATCAATTCATCTTCTTTAGCTTCATCAGAAATAGCAACACGTAAGTTGGCCTGTAGTTTTTGGTTAGCTTCTTCTTGTATAACCATCCATAATGGTTCATGCCTCTTCATTCTCTTTGCACTACATGGTTCAAGGAACTTCCATTTTTTGTGAAGTCGGTTTTGAGCCAGTCGAGTATGCACGTCTATGAGGTTCTGGACTATCCAAAGTATCCAGTAGTGCTCGGTCATGGTCTGAAATCAAAGCATGTTTAAAATCGCGCCTGAAGTGCTTGCATTGTGATATTGCTGTTGTAGTAGACTGCTTGTAATCTGCTGCTGCTGTCCAGCCATGAAGCTTAAAGGAAAATGTTGCTGCTGTCCTGCATTTGGATGCAGTAGTACATCACATTGAGTGCCCGCACGCTGGTGTTGCTTCCCAGGAGATTGACTATTAGCATAAGCAGCTTCTTGACTGTTTGGACGACGCTGCTGCTGCCCAGATTTTTGTGTTATTACATTGTGCACCTTACCTATTTCAGTATGTTGCAACTGCTGAAACTTCTGCTTTCTCTCTGTTGATACATTTGATTTAGGTGTTATGTTTATTTGTGTGCTGGCTGAACATGTGTTTTTCTTAACAATTGCTCGATAACTGTCCGCTGAATCAGCCTCATTACCTTCCTCTTCCTCGACCTGATCTGCCCAACTTTTGGATTTACTCATATCTGCCTCCTCTAGCTCGTGGAAATTCTGGACAATGGCCTCATTGCTTTCCACATTTTTAGTGAGAATTTTAGAGGCAGAAGACATCATGGAAAGAGCCTCACGACTGCGTGTTGGGTGCACTGATTCTTCTGAAAAACTAATAGCATCATTGGAGGGAATATCCTGATTAGAGGTGTTTAGTCCAACCTTATAAACAGTAGCATTGTCAACTTCAGCTTTGTAGTGTTTTGCTAAAGGAGGAATTGGAACCAAATTTCCCGTGAAAGCATCCATTGGATTCATATTTGAGCCCCAAGAGGAGTATGATTGAACATCGCCGGAGTCGAGCAGCTGTTTTGATCAAGGTTTTGTCTCCACCAATCTTCCCATCATCATCATTCACATTGCCAACAGCAGCAAAAGTACTGAGTTGTTTCTGGATATCTGCTCAAATCAATTACAATTATGACTCTGTCAATATATTATATTATAAAACAAGTTTGAAAGGAATAGATTTTGTCTTAAAACTGCAAAATGTCATTTTCTCAATACACCATTTGGCTTAATTTCATGCTTCACCACCTTCTTTTAATATAACTAGTTTTAGTACCTACGTGATGCGCGGACACAAGTATGAAATATAATTTAAATAATATCGAAATTATTAATATTTTAAATTTAATAATAATATTATTAAGTATTATATATTCATTTTTTAAACTGATTTTTAGTATAAATATCTCACATTATCTGTAATTTATTATTTTTTTAATTTTTTAATTTATTTAATCTATTAAACTTCAGCTATGTGGCCTTATCCACATCATGAACTTTTTAATCATACTTTAAAAAAATCTCATATCAAATTTAAATAAGTTTTATCCTTCTTTTTCATTTATGATAAAAAAAAATTGATTTTGTCTCTATGTATTCCTTATTTTGCTATTATATATTCAATATTAAATATTATTAATATTGTCATGTGGCTTTTTATTAGTTTTCTTGAATTTAGCATTCATTTTTATCATATTGATTATAATATAATATAAATAATAAATAGAAATTAATTCAATAATAACTTTGACTCTATTTCTCATACTCCTAAATATGATTTTTCTTATCATCTTTCAAAAAAAAAAAAACATCTCATCTCAAATTCAAATATATCTTATTCTTCTATTTTCTCAATTGGACCGCATTTTCAAAAATCATTCTATACTTTCAAACTTAACTTAACAATACTCAATTCAAATATTAGCCATCAGAAAAATCAAATTGTTCCAACTGTTATAAATACACTTCTATTTAAGGTGAATGTCTTTAATTAGAGAGATTCTAGAGTTCTATTCTTGGTAGATAAATCATCCTCCTCCCTATAAATAGAGGTGCCCTCTACCATTGTAAATCACTCCTAACATTCTCTAAGTATCAATAAGAAGAACTCTCTCTACTCTTCTCTCTATTTGCTCTTGTTCTTGAGTTATTGTTCTTGTCTTTTATATTATTTCATAACACGTTATCAGCACGAGACTCTACCGTCTCAAGAACCATTCTCGAGAAATCTAAGGTATTTCCCTCTTCCTAATTTAAATTTCGATTATGTCTGATATTACAAAAAGAAAGTTCGTTGCTCTTGAAATTTCGGGCAAGAACTATATGACATGGGTGTTGGATGCTGAAATCCACTTAGATGCTATGGGTCTCGGAGACACCATCAAAGATAGAGAAAAAGCATCCACCCAAGAATGTGCGAAGGCCTTGATTTTCTTGCGCCATCACCTTGATGAAGGTTTGAAGATTGAATATCTCACCGTCAAGGATCCACTCATCTTGTGGAACGGCTTAAAGGAGAGATATGACAACCTGAAGTTGGTCACTCTGCCACAAGCACGATATGATTGGGCTCATCTGAGGCTCCAGGACTTTAAGTCCGTTTCTGAATATAATTCTGCTATGTTCAGAATTACTTCCAAATTGAAGCTATGCGGGGATAATATCTCCGATTATGATATGCTTGAGAAAACGTTTACAACGTTTCATGCCTCCAATATAGTACTGCAACAACAGTACAGAGAGAAAGGCTTTACAAAATACTCTGAACTGATTTCTCTTCTACTAGTGGCTGAGCGAAATAATGACCTGCTCATGAGAAATCATGAAAATCGACCCACTGGGTCTACACCACTGCCTGAAGCAGATAAGGTGCACTCTCATTATGCCAAACATGAAAAGGACCATGGTCATGGTTGTAAACGGGGTCATAGCCAGGGACGTAGACAAGGAAGAAATTCCAACGAAGTCCGTCACCCCCCGAAGAGAGATAACCGCCGAAAGCAGAAACGGGGTCATGAAGATCCTAAGGCAAATGGTTCAGAAACGATATGTTATCGTTGCGGTGGGAAAGGGCACTGGTCAAAGACTTGCCGTATACCAAGACACTTGGTTGACCTTTATCAAGCATCTCGAAAGAGAAAAGGCCCTGAAACAAATTTTGTCTATGACGACAATGAGGACATCACCCACCTGGATGTGGCAGACTTCTTTGAGCAACCCGATGGGAAAATAGACCACCTAATTGGCGATGGATCCGTGATGAAAGAAGATGGAGTTATTTGATTTTGTTCTACTTATTTGTATTAGTTAGTGAATAAACTAATAGTCATTAGTATTAGCTCGTATTAGTTAGTTCATGATGCAATGTTAGCAGTAGTTCTTTAGAATATCTTCAATATGCTCAAATATCAATAAAACTTTTATTTTCCAGTGGGGGTAATCGACTAGCCTGAAAAACTAGTCGATTATCAACTATTTTCGCATTAAAGTTGAAAAACAATTGATCAACAATCGATTGTCGTTGACTAACAATCGATTGCCTTAAGACAGTGTAATCTGGAATTTTTCAAAAATCATCCACAATCGATTGTCTTTGTCTAACAATCGATTGTCATTAAGACAGTGTAATCTGGAATTTTTCAAAAATCATCCACAATCGATTGTCTTTGGCTAACAATCGATTGTCTTGAAACAGTGCGGTCTGGAAATTTTCAAAAATAGCCAACAATCGATTGTCAATGCATAACAATCGATTGTCTTAAGACAGTGTGATCTGAAGTTTTTCAAAAATAACAAATAATCGATTGTGTGTGTTTAACAATCGATTGTCTATGTTCTAACAATCAATTATGTGTGTTTAATAATCGATTGTCTTATGAAAAATGTTTAAACTGAAATTTTCAAACTGCAAAGTAATAACATATCTGATTTTGTTAGTCAACTGTTAGCAGCAGATTTTGAAAATATTATGTGACACAAAAGAATTGAACTTGTTTATTCTTATGTTCTTGTATCTCTTTTGTATGTCAAACTATGGGATAACAAATATGGATATCTCACAAAGCGAACTTGGATCAACATCCAACTGTAAAAGTATTTGCCTAATTGATTCATGTACTACACATACAATACTCAAAGAAAGGAAGTATTTCTCTCAACTAAATATGTGTAAGGCAAACGTTACTACAATCTCTGGAAGTAGTAAATTGATTGAAGGCTCCGGAAGAGCAATTGTAACTCTGCCCAAGGGCAAGACGTTAATCATAGAGAATGCAATGTTCTCCTCCAAGTCTAAGAGAAACTTGTTGAGTTTTAAAGATGTACGCCGGAATGGCTATCATATTGAGACAATGGATGAAGATAATCTTGAATATCTCGTCATCACAAAGAATGTCTCCGGCCAAAAGAGGGTTATTGAGAAATTCCCGTCTTTTACTTGTGGCCTGTATTGGACAAGAATTAGTGCAATTGAGGCACATTCAACAGTAAACCAAAGGGTTACTGATTCCAATACCTTTGTACTTTGGCATGATCGATTTTGATTATCAGGCCATCACCAACAAAGGTTGGGACTGAGTCACCCACGTTTCTGGAACGTATACAAGGGGACATTTGTGGACCTATTCACCCACCTAGTGGGTCGTTTAGGTATTTCATGGTCTTGATAGACGCATCCTGTAGATGGTCTCATGTGTGCCTGTTGTCATCACGCAACCTTGCGTTTGCGAAATTAATGGCACAAATAATTCGACTACGAGCACAATTTCCAGATAATCCAATCAAGTCCATTAGACTGGATAATGCTGCTGAGTTTACATCCCAAGCATTTAATGATTATTGCTTATCAATCGGGATAAAAGTTGAACATTCTGTAGCTCATGTTCACACTCAAAACGGTCTTGCAGAATCGTTAATCAAACGCCTGCAGTTGATTGCAAGGCCATTACTTATGAGAACGAGGCTGCCCACTTCGGTATGGGGTCACGCCATCTTACATGCAGCAATGCTAATTCGTCTCAGACCGACGAATTACCACAAGTATTCCCCGTTGCAATTGGTTTTGGGTCATGAACCCAATATATCCCATTTAAGGATTTTTGGATGCGCAGTATATGTGCCTATTGCACCGCCATCCCACACCAAAATGGGTCCGCAAAGAAGGTTAGGAATATATGTTGGGTTTGAATCGCCCTCCATCATTCGCTACCTCGAAACATTGACAGGCGACTTGTTTACTGCACGATTTGCAGACTGTCGATTTGATGAGACACTTTTCCCAAAATTAGGGGGAGAAGTTGGTGAAACCAAACGGGAAATTTTGTGGAAAAATGCACCATTATCTCATCTTGATCCACATACCTCTATTTGTGAAAGAGAGGTACAAAAGATTATCCATTTGCAAAGAATAGCAAATCAAATGCCTGACGCATTTACGGACTTGAAAAGGATAACGAAATCCCACATTCCCGCGGAAAATGTTCCAATCCGTATTGATGTCCCTATTGGACAATCATCTAGTGTCATATCCAATGAGTCAAATGCACGCCTGAAGCGTGGCTGACCATTAGGTTCCAAAGATCGAAATCCTAGAAAGAGGAAAAAGAACGATCAAAATGACACCACAAAAGAATCTCATGATTTAACAAATTCTGAGACTCATGAAGAATCCATTGAGCCCGAGACTCTGGAAAATACGGAACTATCCCTAAATCCAATTAATATTGAGGCAAATATTAATCGAGTGGATATTGTGGTGGATAATGCCTTTGCTTATAATGTAGCATCTAGCATTATGCAAGAATGTGAGGATCTCGAACCTCAATCTGTTGAAGAATGTCGAAAAAGACAGGATTGGCCAAAGTGGCAAGAAGCAATTCAATCAGAATTGAATTCGCTGGCAAAACGTGAAGTTTTTGGCCCTATAGTTGAAACACCTAATGGTGTTAAGCCTGTCGGTTATAAATGGGTCTTTGTACGCAAAAGGAATGAGAAAAACGAGGTACAAAGATATAAAGCACGCCTTGTTGCACAAGGTTTTTCTCAAAGGCCTGGTGTCGATTATGAAGAGACATATTCGCCTGTAATGGATGCGATAACCTTTCGTTATCTCATAAGTTTTGCTGTCCATGAAAAGCTTGACATGCACTTAATGGATGTAGTTACTGCCTATCTTTATGGCTCACTTGATAATGAGATATACATGAAAATTCCCGATGGACTCAAGGTGCCAAACGTGCACAACTCAAAATCTCGGGAAATGTTCTCAATTAAATTGCAAAGATCCTTGTATGGTCTAAAGCAATCTGGACGAATGTGGTATAATCGTCTTAGTGAGTACTTGTTAAAAGAAGGCTATATAAATGACGCCATTTGCCCGTGTGTTTTTATAAAGAAAACAACATCGGAATTTGTTGTACTTGCCGTATATGTTGATGACATAAACCTTATTGGAACCCCTATAGAACTCCAAAAGGCAATTGATTATCTAAAGGATGAATTCGAGATGAAAGATCTCGGAAAGACTAAACTATGTCTTGGTTTGCAAATTGAATATTTGGCAAACGGAATTTTTGTTCATCAATCTACCTATACAGAAAAGGTACTGAAACGGTTTTACATGGATGAAGCACATCCTTTAAGTACACCGATGGTCGTTCGATCACTTGATGTGAACAAAGATCCATTCCGACCACAAGAAAGGAATGAAGAGCTACTTGGTCCTGAAGTACCATATCTTAGTGCAATTGGCGCACTAATGTATCTTGCAAATACTACAAAACCTGACATATCCTTTTCAGTTAATGTCTTAGCAAGATTTAGCTCGGCTCCTACGAGGAGACATTGGAATGGGATCAAACACATATTGCGGTACCTAAAGGGAACTACCGATATGGGCTTATTTTATGGCAAGAATTGCAGCCCGGATCTTGTTGGTTATGCTGATGCTGGATATTTGTCCGACCCACACAAGGCTCGATCTCAAACGGGTTATGTGTTTACCTGTGGAGAAACCGCCATATCTTGGCGATCGACTAAGCAATCAATTGTGGCTACTTCATCTAATCATGCCGAGATAATTGCTATTCATGAAGCAAGTCGAGAGTGTGTGTGGTTAAGGTCGATAATACATCATATCCAAGACAAATGTGGTTTGAAGTGTGATAAACTACCCACAACTTTGTATGAAGACAATGCAGCATGTATAGCTCAATTGAAGGGAGGATTCATAAAAGGAGATAGAACGAAGCATATTTCACCAAAGTTATTCTTCACACATGATCTTCAAAAGAATGGTGATATCAATGTTCAACAGATTCGTTCAAGCGAAAATATGGCTGATTTGTTCACAAAATCTCTACCAAAGTCAACCTTCAAGAAGCTAGTTCACAAGATCGGGATGCGAAGACTTAAGGACATAAATTGATGTTCTTATCAGGGGGAGTTAAGGCGCGTTGCACTCTTTTTCCCTTACAAGGTTTTGTCCCACTGGGTTTTCCTTGCGAGGTTTTTAACGAGGCAACCAATAAGCGCATATTCAAACATGTGTACTCTTTTTCCTTTACTTTAATTTTTCCCAATGGGTTTTGTTTTAAGGTTTTAACGAGGCACATCATTGAATAGACATTCAAGGGGGAGTGTTATAAATACACTTCTATTTAAGGTGAATGTCTTTAATTAGAGAGATTCTAGAGTTCTATTCTTGGTAGATAAATCATCCTCCTCCCTATAAATAGAGGTGCCCTCTACCATTGTAAATCACTCCTAACATTCTCTAAGTATCAATAAGAAGAACTCTCTCTACTCTTCTCTCTATTTGCTCTTGTTCTTGAGTTATTGTTCTTGTCTTTTATATTATTTCATAACACCAACAATGTTTTCACTAATCATTTTAAGAAAAATTTATTTATGTATAAATATTTGTTTTTTTCGATATGTCAAAATTAATATAACCTTATTATTATTGTTATTAAAAATATATTTTATTTACTATTTAATTCTTTTTCTTATCTTATAAGTAATTTTATGTATTTTATGTGAAAAAATTGCTCTTGAAATTTTTTCAAATGGAAGTCATCAAATCCTTAATATCTTAAGCAAATTTATTCACTTTGCTTATACTTTAACTTGCCTCAAAATATAAATAGTCATCGCTTATCTCAATCTACATCTTTATTTATTATTTTATTACTAGGAATTTTTAATTATTTATTAACATTGATCTTTTTAACTAATATAAAAGGAAAATCGACGAGTGAATCTATATATGCTATATGACGTAAATATAAATATAAATGTATAGATTAGATTTTGTCTTAAATGTGCCAACTGCCAAGTAATATTTTCTCAATACGATACTTGGCTTAACCTCATGCTTCACTACCTTCCTTTTAACATAAGATAAATATAAAATTTCTTATATGTTATCTTAAAAAATTATATGCATATTTTTTAAAAACTTATAAATTTTAGAATTACGCTAGTTATAAGATATATTTAATATCCAAGAAAACTTTTTTTCTCATGTAAAATTTTGATAGAAATCCTTAGAAAACAGAAGCATCTAATGGCGCAGAAGAAAATTCAAAACATAGTTTTCTTGCACAATATGGGACTTTCCCACGCAAATACGAATTTAGTCGGGCCCTAATACGAATACTTGACACCGGGTGAGTCACAAAAAAAATAATTTCACTTTTTTCCAATTGAAGGGGAGCTTTGAAGCAACGGTAAAATTATTTCCGTGCGACTTATAGCCCACATATTCAAGTCATGGAAGCAATCATTAATGTTTGCATTTTTATAAAATTACTCAGGACTAGTAAATTCAAAGCCTAGTTTTCTTGCATAACAACTAATTTGTAGAGTCAAGCCTATAATCAAGACATTTCAATTCGGATAGAGCTTTGAAGTAACAATAAAATTATTTTTGTGAGACTTATAACTCACACGTCCAAGCTATGGAAGCAGCTTCTAATATTTGATCTGATTCAAACACTGTATTAGTGATTTCGAAATAAAAAAAATATTAAAATAGTAATTGAAAAGTTAGTTAAGTAGATAAAATGCAATATCAAAGCCAAAAATTTCAGTAGTATAACGAATTTGAATTTGTTATAAACAAGTGTAGGATGCAATGAGATCCTTGAGAAAATTGGAAGTCAGAGATCAAGGGGGACAAGTGCACAGATAGCCATTCTTAGCGATGCTATTTAGAGATTAGCCAGCTCTTATTTTGTCCTGAAATTTTAAACTAAAAACCTTAACTCCAGATATTTTGTCCCGAAAAAATTGAACTGAAAAATTGTAATTCAAAAGGCATTAGCTAATTCTTAAATAGTAGCCCTTTAGAGTGGCTACCTAATGTCATTTCTACGATCCGATACACCCATCAAGTGCACCTAAGCACATGAACTTAACCAGACTTGAGAGGATAATTTCCAACCATTAAATGGGTTGATCCCTCATAGCAAGAAACCACAAACTGATCATGATCATCTCACCCAGAAACTGACTTGAATAAATACATTATTTTTTATGGCAAACTTGAGCTGCAGTTGCCTTATAAGCCATCTAATTTTGCCTAAAAGAGTATCGAATTTGAAGCACAAATACAAACACGTGCAAGGACTAAATGTACCAGTAATATAAAAAGTGCATGTAACTCGTACAAACAGAGGTCACTTAGCACAACGACAACCATTCCTCCTCTCAGCACCTCAGACTCGTTAGAGTTAGTCCAGCGCCAGCTTCCTCAAGCATCTGCACGCAACAAAAGCGCAAGAGTTATGATACGCTTGCTGAGGAACACTTAGTTGCAACTATAATGGAAAAGAGGTAGCTAAAGATGCTAAAATTTCACCATTTATGGAACGTGTACTCGTTGAAGAGAATCCAGAATGAGCATTTGGAATGGATATGGAGAGCTGTGTGGTGGAGAAATTATTTTTGCCATATTCCTCATCAAGATTGGACCATGACTCTTTGGATGTAGGCCACTCGTCAAAGAACGAGCGCATTGGATGCGGCTCCTGCTTTACTGTATTTGACATCAAAAAAGCGTATTCGTAAAAATATTTGGAAAAGGAAGGGATATTCAATAGCACTAAAGGCTTTTTCGTTAGGAAAATTACCACGTGAACCTATGTCATTGCCAAAGAAGCAATGTTGGGGTTGTTGTTTTGCAATTGTTGCATCAATTACAGGCTCGAATGAATGAGGTGAGCTACCCAGCAACTGGGAATCATTTTTCGGATTCACTGTGGGCTTTGACGGAACTTGTGATGGCATTAGACGCCTCATGTTGTCTGTGTTAGAACCCATCCCTAGACTTCTCACACTTGCAGAAACTTCTGATGAGTCATCAGCATCAGGAGCCATTCCATGAAGATACCTGTGTAGCATTTCATGAAACCAGATTTTATGCCATTTACTCCGAAGGCAAGACCAACATTACACCATATCAGACATATCCACTGGAGCAACAACAACAACAACTACCCAGTATACTCCCACCAGGTGGGGTCTGGGGAGGGTAATATGTAGACAAGCCTTACCCCTACCCGAAAGGGCAGAGAGGCTGTTTCCAATACATATCCACTGGAGCAGTAATAAGAAAACATGTGTTCAAATGGTACCAAGCCCCCACCACTAAATGTGAAGTGCAAACACCGTCTTACGAACAGGCCTGAAAAAAACAAGATACAGTTTTCTCAAATTAATGAGATTTTATTGACAGCCAACTTGAACCTGAAAAATATAAAGTAGACTAACTGTGCTATAGTTGATGAGCTAAAATTGATGAAGCAGATGACGATTTTAGATAATATCATGGTTAGTGATATCCTCTACGTACTCATGATATTCACTAGTATTTCAACCTCTATACGTAAGATAATTTGGACCTCAAATATTTTACAAAGGGAAGATGGTAAGTATAAGAGAGAAGAAGATATCCACTACCTGACAGTTTTAAGTTTGAAATAACTGGGAAACGAGGAGTGGCAGTCACCCCTGTCCTATTTAGCATCCTTTCAAATGTAAAAGATTTGAGCCAGCAAATCTTTCATCAGCAATAGAAACCAACAGAACATAGTAGCAGAACTTGTCACTAGAAAACAGTATTAAACAGCTATGTGGCAAAACAACGAGATTTAATGCATCTAAAGAGAACAGGAACCATAGAGGAAGAAGGGACGTACCTGTACTCCATGTTATTTATCCCATAAGAGACAGGCTCCATCTGCAGCTTTGTTGCAGTGCTTCCATAACTAAGTCCATCTGAAGTAGCAACGGAATATAATGGCATGTTTTGGAAGCTACCGCTGCTATTACTTAGGAAACTTCCAGTCCTATTGCTGCTCCCAGTAGTAATATGTGATATAGTAGTCGACAAGGACTGGGAAGTAGATTGAGATTCCACAGGCTTTCTTGAACGGTTACGGCCTCGATGCATGTGCCGCTCACAATATTTTGAGTCAGGATGTGCATCTTTGGAGCACCTCCATTTCTTTCCATCAGTTCTTCTACATCTTCCTGGCTCAGGGTCAAACTTCTTCCCATAATAAGAACAATAACTCACTGCACATGTGAAATAGAATGAGCTACATATTTGCCTAACAAGCCCCTCAACCACCAAATGAAAAAGAAAGACCTTTCTCTAGCCAAAAAAATAAAAGTTTTACTAAATTTGAATGGCTACACTGCAGTCAAAACTCCATGAGACAGGAATATGGTAATAGGGATTTGAAACCTGGGCACAATCTCAATAGGAGTCCTTGAGAGAGACGTTGAAATTTTATACAGCTGTACACCTTGGAATATGTGTAAAACCAAAAAGCAAACACTGGATAAGCCTATGAAAAGGCAAAAAACATGCCAACCTTAGCTGTATTGCCAAAAGGAAGCACAAAGATATAGCCCATTAGATGCAAATATGGCTGGATCTATATTTAAGCAAGCCCTTCGGCCGTAAAAAATTAACTATTTAAATAAATGATTGAATTTAGCATAATGAAGGCTATTATCCATTCAGCTAAAATCACAGGTTCAAATCACAAAATCCAGGGCATTATTTATCCTTCATTTTAGATGAGACAATGCAATTTGCCCGGCTTTTTCAAAAAGAGAGGACGTATTCGAGGAATACTGTGTTGTTTTTTGAATTTGATGTACTATATATAAATTAGCTAATTTTTATCATTAAATTGGAAAGACATTCTTGGAGCAGCGATAAAGTTGTCTCGTGTGACTTATATAAGCCATTGATACTTGCATTATGGTAGCCTGTAGGCTGCCTATATCACACCCTAAGGATGCAGCCTTACCTAAACCCTACGTGAATGTTGGATGCTTCTTGCAACGGGTTGTCCCCTTTTTTAGGTTATTTATATAAATTGTAAAAACATTTATGTACCGTTTTTAACAAAAATAAGAAGTTGAAAACCGATGAAGAAAAACATGAAAAGTAAAATTGTTTAGTAGAAGGCGGAAGAGTAGTTGCTTCTATGCTCACCGTGTGGCTACATCATGACAATTAAATTCGTGGAAGATTATAATTTAATTTATGAATAGTTCAAAAGATAAATAAATTACTATTTATATATTAATTATTATAAATCTGCGTGTGTGAGCTTTGCTTACATTGCCAGTCCCAAGACTGGATAAAGGAGGAGGGGTAGGTTGGTAGCTAGGGTAAAAGTTGCCAATTTACTATCAATTCTCATATATTAATTATTATTAATTATAGTGACATGGCGAAAGGTGAACAAATAACACACACACACACACATATATATATATGTGTGTGTTGTGTGTGTGTGTGAGAGAGAGATATCTAGGAAAGCTGAGGCTCAACAAACC
The DNA here is from genome assembly GCA_034376525.1 of Nicotiana benthamiana. NCBI lineage: Eukaryota > Viridiplantae > Streptophyta > Magnoliopsida > Solanales > Solanaceae > Nicotiana > Nicotiana benthamiana. The sequence goes on from CM067330.1 coordinate 82,079,216, forward strand.
TGGCAAGCTATGATGCTGGGTAGCTCTCGTGTATTTTCGAATAGTTAAATTTGTTAAGTTAATCATGTGCAGAGTTGAGCATCTTTAACTAACTAGAATTAAATTTGTAAATTGCTCCGCTTAAATGCAACATCTATCGACTCTCTTTACTTTTGTTGTTTTCTAGTCACACATCATTGACCCCCTTGCGCGGAGTCCTTGCCTCCTAGGCATGTCACCAAAATCCAAATTGCACCTTCAATTAGATTACACTAAAGACTAGATCAAAGTCATGGATCCTTGACTCCCTTGCGCAAACAAGCTTTTGCAAAAGAAAAATGATTACTTACTTCTTCAAGGACTAATCCGTTACAGATTAAGAAATAAATTTTAAAAGATGAATGGGTAATATACTTCCAACAAAGATTTTAGAATCAAACACAAGCTTGGTTGTTCATGATTATAAAGCCGTAACAACAAGTAAAGGTTTTTTTTCCACCCAAATGACGGAAAGGAAAGCGATGACAAACAATGTTCCTAGATCATGCACCCATTTAACCATCAAAGTTTGGTATGCCACCCATTCTTTAATGCAAACACTATAAAATGGCCAACTACACTAAGTTAACCTAATTACCCACCATCTCTTGGCTCTTTCTACTGTTGTTGCTTGCTTACCGTTGATCATTGATCCCCCTAATGCAATGTCCTAGGTCTGACACAAATTGCATCCTAGGCTAGATTACACTAAATATTAGACTAATTCAAAACTCAAACCCATCCATCCTATTCAAAAGAAATCTTCTTTTAACAAAAAGGATGACAACTTCTTCTAGGACTAGTCCATTATAAAAGGGCAAAGGGTCAAAAATGTTCTTGAACTATGCGAAATGGTTTACCTTTGCCCTCTATTAATTGGGATATATTGCCCTTTTTGGCTGATGAACTTGGTTTTATATATAATTAGCATTTTTAGCACATTTTGATGCACTCACTAATTAAAATCCACCTGCCTCTTGTTCCAACCCCCCTCTCTCCCCCCCCCCCACACACCCCACCCCGAATCATATTTTATTTGCTATTTCACTCTCTTCTCCCATCATCTCCTCTCATCCTCTTACACTCTACCACAATGGTTTCCACATTATCCACAGTTTCCCTTGTATATTTGTCTCACTTCTCCCTCTACCACTAACTCCAGACACGCCTCAATCCGTTTCATACTTCCAAAGTCCCACGGGGTTGAGCCACCCCACTCCACCTCGCGTTGCCGTCAAAGCACCTGTGAGACATTGCTATGGAGTACTCATCATAGCCTTTTGAGGGTGGTAAAATTCTAGTTAAACTCAACGACCCTTTAATCTTTTTCCATCTGGCTTGTCCACGTTGTATCAATTTGAGTTGAAATTTAGCCGAAGTTTCAATCTTGAATACTTTGTGGCAAACCCATTGTGTTAATTTAAGTAAAAATATAGTCAAAGACTCAAAGTATCAATCTGGAAGACTTTTTTGGCTAATTTTCTCATCTGGGTTTTTTCAAGAACTCAACAATGGCATCATCTAATAGATGGTGGGCTAAAAATACTCATAGGGGTACACCAGTGGTAGTGAAAATGAAAAATCCCCAACGACTAGTCTATGGTTGAACTTCAAGGTGGCACGGGGTTTTTTAATTAGCCCCCCTCCCCCCCAAGCACACACATTAAAATGGAATAAAAATGGTAATTATATATAAAATTAACACAAAACCAAGTCCGTTAGTTGAAAAGTACAATATTAGGCCCAATTTGGTAACCATGGGAATAGCTTTGAGGCCATGTTTTGACAGATGGAAAAGTTAAACCATTTCGTTTAGTTTAGCGGCATTTTACCCTTTACCCATTACAAAATAAGAAATAAGTTCAAAAACTGAACGGTAATGTACTTCGAAGTTCCAACCAAAATTTTAGAATCAAACAATCTTGGCTATTCATGATTCTACTCCCTTAACAACAAGCAAGGTCTCTTTTTTTCCTTTTTCCTAAAGTCTCAGCCAGCTAGCACGCAGCTCTAGTATTCTAAATCATTCCTGCAATCCCTCTACCACTACTTAATTTGGTTAACTGTTGTAGTTGAGAGCATATTAAAGTGGTTGCATTTTATGAATTGGGAGTTTACCATACTTTGATGGTGAAAATGGGAGCATGCAGATCTAGGAGCATTGCTTCTCAAATAACTACAACAACTACGCCTTAATCCCAACAAGTGCAACAAGTTGAGGTCGGTTATATGCATACTCAGACAAACAAAAAAAACAGTTAAAACACTGAACAAAGAGAACAAAGAGAGGAACATACAACTAGGATGATTAAAGAACCTGGCAGAGGTAGCATCAAAACTCCTTCTAATTGGAACTACAAGGTCCGGTGGAACGGGCATCCCTGCCACTAAGTACTTGTATATCATTGCTTGATGCTCCAACTCCTGCCACTGCAGCGCTGTAAATGGTGGCCGGAATCCATAATCATATCCCACCCCACCACCTCCCCCCACCCCTATCCCCAATGATGTTGATGTGCCACTCATTTTCCACCCTTTTCCCTTCACAAAAAGCTGCACCCAAAAAAGAACACAATAGCAGTTAATATTCAAATAAATTTATATTTATATGCTAAAATTAAAAAAGATTGAAAAAACAAGTCTTTTTTGTGCAACTGTACGTTTTTGGTGTAGCTGTGTGTTTTTGGTGTAACTGTATGAGTGATGCTTGTGTAGAGCACAGGTTGATGGGGTTACCTAAAAGATCAAGTCTTTTTGGTGTAACTGTGTGTTTTTGGTGTAACTGAGTGTGTGGTGTGTTGTGTAGACAGCAGAGGTTGATGGGGTTACCAAAAGATAAGTCTTTTTGTGCAACTCTCTATTTTGTGTATAACTCTGTGTGTGTGTGTGTTGGTAGAGAACAGAGGTGGTTGGGGTTACCTAAAAGGGGGACAGATCTAGGTTTTGGATAAAACCTGCAAGAAGAACAGAGAGAAAAGTTATTGAAGAAAGTAAGTGAAGAAGACTGATAGTGTACTTGTTAAGGAGGTTAAAGGGGTTTGATTACATGGGTAGTTAGAACTAGTCAAATGGCAATTTTGAGGTTGACATTGTGTTTTAGCAGAGAGAGGCAGAAGTGAAGGGGGATTTTGGCCAAGTTAATGAAGTTTTATGAATATTGGGAGTGTTGAAGTTAAGGGAAGCATTGGGACATGGGGAATAAAGGATGGGTGGGGTTCGAGGTTGGAAGGGCGAGCGGGGACCTTAGGGTAACGGGCCATATTCATAAAAATCCGAAAAATAGAAATTAAATTAAATCGATAAAAAGATGGTTATTATTTTATCTGGTTTAGTTTTGATTTTAAATTTTAAAAATCGATTAAATTTGATATGATTTTCATTTTAACAAATAAATTAATCGTAAAAATCCGAACAGAACCGACTATAGAAGTAGATGTTTTAAATTTATTATTACACCTATATATATATATTTTATATAAAGTTTCAAAAAATTTATGATGAATATTAATCGTTTACACTTTTAGTACAGTTTTTTACCTTTATATTTTAGTTTGATCGGTAATTTTTTTTGTTAACTGTAACAATCCATTTCATGTTAAAAAAATATATTTTTAATTGAGTCCTTAAATTATTCTTTACTATTTAATTCAATTATTATCAATATATTTTAGTAAATAATAGATTTCTCAAAGGGCAATTGATGGATAGTGTTACGTTGAAAATGTGGTTGTCCGAATATATGTTTGTTAGTGTATGTCTTATATTTTAAAAAAACCAATAAATATTCAAAAAAACCAAAAACCGACAAAACCTGACATAAACCAAATCGAAAAAAAACTGACTTAATTGGTTTGATTTGGTTCTAATATTTGAAAAACCAATCCATGATCGCCCCCAGTCATGTCTTGTTGTGGTCCAATTGATGTAACATTTCTTGTTCTCTATCTTTCAAATGTTCATATGATTATATTGTTCGTGATTAATTTGTCACACCAGTGCCCTTTCCAGATCCTAGTTTTACGATTTCATTGGGATGCTGTTGTTGTATCTTTTTGTGTTTTCTTCCATTTATTTGCTCGTCTCATAATTGATTTCACAATATCAACGCCTAACTCATGTTAATGTTATCCACAGTTCAATTAAAATAAACTTCCAGAAAATCAAACTAATGGTAATACATTAAATGACATAAAAAAGTCTCCACAAACTGTCTTCTATACATTCAAAATATAACAAAAATACATTTGACATAACTCAGAGAGAGAAGGCTGCTCAAAGCAGAACCTGAACATGATTTCCCTAAACAAGATAAACTCCAAATACATCAGGTGTAAAAGTTATCCATAATTCAATTTATGAACTTTCAGAATATCATACTAATGGTAATACATTACAATGACATACTGTAAAAAGGTCCCAAAAACTGACTTTTATACAGTCTTACTATACATTTGCCAAAACTCATCTAGAGAAGGTTCGTCGTTCAAGTAGAATCTGAACACTACTTCTGCAATACATCAAATATCATTACACCACTTGGCAACCACATCCATCAAAGTACAAACAAGCTACTTTTATCACTCCAAGCAGCTTTGTTACCGGAATGGTGCAAGATAAAATGTGCCAATAGTAATCCTCAGTGACTACATTCCAACAGTTATCGCTTACCTAATAGTTTTATCTAATCTGAGCCAAGTCAAAGAATGGCTCTAGTTTTCTCTTTGGCACAGACTTGGTCTCTTCAGGATTCCCAAAAATATTCCAAAATCTTAGTGTCTCATCAGCTGCTGCAGTCGCCACAGTATAGCCATCTGGACTCTGAAATATGTTGCACAAAAAGTCAGTAAACTGTGAAGCGCAAAGAAATATAAAGCATAAATGAACACGACATTGCATTTGTGTGAACCAATCATACCTGAGCCATATGAAGAACTCTTGATGTGTGACCGAAAAGTTCTGCAACTTTTGTCATAGAAGGATATTTCCACACTGTCAGCTGGTTATCAGTAAAGCCATGAGAACTCAAAAGCTCGCGTTCGTGTCTGTTCCAAAGCAACGAACAAACTTGTGAACCTGTATCCACAGAATTCAAGCACGCCCCGGTGTTGGTGTTCCAAAACTTTATGCACTCATCTCCAACACCACCTCCCGAGGCGACCATGTTACTCTGGAAAGGACACCAGGAAATAGCTTTCACAGCAGCTGTGTGGTCCGTCATACGATGAATCCATTGGCGTGTAGAATTAGGTGATCCCGTCGATACGCTCCATATATGGACCAAATTGTCATTCCCTCCACTAGCCAATTGCTGGCCTGAAGCAGACCATTTCAATCCACATATCTCCTGATTGTGTCCCCTGTATGTTCCAACAACGTGGGATCTTATACGCACGTCATTATTGATGATCATAGTGTCCATGCTTCCAGTTGTCAGTATGTGGCCGTTCCAATCAAGCGAGCCGACTCTTAAGCTGTGTCCCCGTAAAGTCCTCAGCTGTTTATAAAGAAAAGATATTAGACTTCTGATATGGAATATTAATTTGCTGTATGCTAATTAGACTAAAAGAAATATGATGAAAGAATCTACTTACCAACCGGCTGGAACGCGAGTCCCACAACTGAACATGGGAATTATTTAAGCCCAATGCAAGATGTCTTCCATCTGGTGCCCAGCTGACACCAGTCACTGGCCCTAAATCATCACTAACTGAGAGAAGCTCAGTAACAGAACCATCAGAAGCGTCCCACAGATATACAGAATTTCCTAGGGCAATGGCAACAATGTTACTGCATCCCCAATCTAACAAATTGAGATAAAAATCATCTAGGATATCAGGAGCGTCCAGCGTCCTCTCTGCAGTCTGTTTCAAAGGAGTTCTCTAAGTTAGGAACAAAAGCGAAGAAAAGAAACATCCAAGTATGATACTCCTCCTCCCAAAAAGGATGATAGTTTTCGGATTTTGAGAGTCAAACTTCTTAACTTTGACCATGAATTCGGACATAGAATCGTTATGTCTTAGTAAATAAAATTTATATATTTGGAAACTACATATAAAGCACTATAAGTCACAACAATTAACAATTCAAATATTTAAAATGTATATGAAAAATTCATGGTCAAAGAACAACTCATTTAATAATTCGTTTACTCTCGAAATCTGAAAAGTGTTAGTATTCTTTTTGTGACAGAGGGTGTAGTTAAAAAGGGGAAGAAAGAAATACACACTTGGGGAATGAATCTCCTCTTTTTAGTGGTCTTTGACTGTTGGATAGGTGATGGAGATTTAGAAACTCTCTCAGCCGAAGGCAGAGGCTTATTCTTAAAAGCAAGGATCCTTGTTCTATTCATGTTGAAAATTTCTGCTAACTGTTTTGTATAGGCTTCTTTAGATGCAGAATTTACTCCAGAATTTTCCTTTTTAACCTTTCCACCACTGAGCATGTAATGTGCATAGTCAAAATCCATCGCAGAACGGTTGGGAATGAACCTGTCCAACTGCATTTCACAAAAACCTTAGCATATTTAGAACTAAACCTAACAGCAAATTTCATATAAAAAGGAAAACACGACATAATGCTGACAGTCTAAAAATAATGAGAATAATCATTAGAATACCACACAAAGCAGGATGAGATGACGAAAAGAGCTGAAACTTCATCTGTACATGTTAAAACACCTAAACCAAATTTTATTTTCTATTTTGAGTGATGAAAGCTCAAAGCAAAAACACAACCTTTACCTATTTCCCAATTTCAATTTCCTAAATTTGATTGACATTTTAGGAATAAATTTTAGTCCAAAAGAATTTATTCACCTTCAATAAACCCCATACTCTTAGCTTCTTTCTCTAAATAAAAATGTAAAAACATCCAAAAAAAATTATTAATCAAAAGTAGAAGTGATCAGTTAACCATATTGACATACAATTTAAGATGAATGACAGGAAAAACTGGAAAATATGTAGCAAAACCAGATCGCAAGAAAATATGTTCAATAATTAAGTTGCATAATAATAAAAAATTTAAAAAATTCCACGTAATTACAGGGGAAAAAAGATGAGAGGAATTCCAAGTTGCACACAAATTAAGCAAAACGCACAAAACCCAAAAAAAAAAGGATACACTAATTCACTGCAATTAACGAGTGAAGAAAAAAATATAAATTAATTATCAATCAATTAACAACGACGCCAAAAACCCTAAATTAGTTGGGTTTATCGAACCCAATTTAATGAGCGAAGAAATCATGATACGAACTCAGTAAACCGTATCTATATATAAAGGGAAATAGAAATCGTACATTCTCTTGAGAAGTTTTGTTGTGAGATATCGGAGTAAAGAGAGGACGGCGAAACTTCTTGTTGTATCTGCTCCCTGCATCCATAGATACAGACCCAGCCAATTAAAATCTTTGGATACTCAAACGATTACTACAAAAGTGAATACAAGAAAATTCAGAGGCGTTTTCCGCAGAGCAACAATGAAACAATGAAAGAGAGAAAGAATAGTGTTAATGGCGTTTTCCGCAGAGCAATTTCTGAGAGAAGAGAGCGCGTTAGAAATTTTTAGTGAGAAGGATTTGAGTTTCTGGTTGAATGTTAACGTATTATAACGGCCTATATACGTTTCGGAGTCGGTCAAATGGGCCACAAGATACGGGTTCTTACTCGGATCAGTTTTGTGCTCCGGAAATTCATTTTTATATTTCTATACGCTATATAAAACTATATTACTATCTCTATTTATTTTTTACTATAATTATATCTTATATATACTTAATTATTATTTATGTACATTTTAAGGAAATTAGTGATAATAAATAATGTCCTAAAATGATATTAATGTATCTTCGTCTTTCCCACGTTTCTCTCTCCACATCTCGCTCCTTCTCCACGTATCTTGCACACACCGACGATTCCACCACTAACGATCATTAAAAAATTTTAAAAATTTAAATTCGAATTTAAGTTTTAAGAAAGAAAAAGAAAAAGAAAAAACCTTCATTACGTGTAATGCAAAATAGATTTGCTCAGTATAATTTTGAATGAGAATCACTCGTGCGATCTCTTCTTTATTTGAAGGAGAAACTTTAGGATCTTTATAATCAAACAGTGTCTTCGCTTTGGCCAGAAAAAAAAACAAATAAAGATAGAAATTAGTATACATGTGTTGAATAGTTTTTTTGTTTTTTTTGAAGTACAATTCACGTTAAGCTAACATATTGGCAGTTGTAAGATACAAGTGCATGAAAGTTGAACAATATTATCTGAATTGAGTGTTCTAGTAAATAATTGAGAATTCTTTCGATATTTCTTTCTATTTCTTAATCCCTAATTTTAGTATTATAAATCAACGGAAAAAAGAGCATCAATTCTAACATTGATAGCCATTAAAAAGCTTTGAATCTTTAAATTCGAATTTGGATTTTCAAAAATTATTATTGTTTGGATTGGGTGTTGTTGCAAACAACTGGGAATATAATTTTGAGTTTTATCTAAATTTTGAGGGTGTTTTGATAAAGATTAGACTTGATTTTGGCTGAATTTCATACTAAAATTCGAAGAAGAAGAAGACATGATATACATTATATTTACGAAAATGTAGTAAAATTGTAGATATATATATATATATATATATATATATATATATATATATATATATATATATATATATATATATATAAAATTATATTTAAGTTGTATGATATTGCAGTTGTATATAACTGAGTAAAAATAATGTATGAAAATTATAGATAAGTTGTATAATATATAATTAATTGTATAAAATTTATTTTTACTATGTATAAAGCAGATACAAAATATACAAAAGACATATTGTATCAATTTTATATAAAAAATTTATTTAAGTTGTATGTTATTGTAGTTGTATTTAACTGGACAGAAATAATGTGTGAAAGTTGTAGATAAGCCATAAATGAGTCGTAGGTAAATTGTATAATATATAATTAGTTGTATAAAATTTATTTTTACCACGTATAAATCAGATACAAAATATGCAAAAGACATATTGTATAAATTTTGAATAAATTTTGTATTTAAATAATATGACATTGTAGTTGTATATAAGAATTCAACTATTTAGGCCAATTAGTATTTGCAACACTGTTGATAAGCTAATCACTAAGATAATAGTTAATAGACTTGAACCAGTCATTAGTAAAATTATAGGACACACAAATTAGCTTCCAACAAGGTAAAAGAGCTTGTGATAATGTTATATTAGTACATGAATCTTTAAATTATCTTGCTAAAATGAAAGGGAAATACCCATCAATATTATTAAAGCTCGATTTAGAAAAAGCGTTTGATAGATTAGAATGGTCTTTCATAAGATGTGTTTTATTTTATTTTAACATACCACATTCTATGATTTCTTTAATTATGTCTTGTGTTACAACTACATCAATCTCCATATTAATTAACGGTTAAAGCACTCAATATTTTATACCTTCGAGAGGTATTCGTCAAGGAGATCCACTGTCACCTTACTTGTTTATTATGTGCATGGAATTATATCTAGAAGCGTTTCTCAATTAGTGAACTATCTAAAATAGTAACCGATTCGACTAACAAAGGTCCACTACTATCTCATCTACTCTTCGCAGACGATATTATACTGTTTTCTAAGATAACTACTAAAAGATATCATGCGATCATTGATATTTTAACTAACTTCTCAAAATATTCATGGAAAAAAATTAATTTTGAAAAATCAAAACTCTTCTTCTGTAAAAATTGTACTTCTTGTGATAAGAATTTTGTTATTAGTTCCTTTAGCATGAAAGAAGGCACCTCTTTTGGCAAATACTTGGGATTTCTCATATTTCAAGCAAGACCTAAGAATGTTGATTTAATTTTCAGTTCCTCCTTGACAATTTTAAGAATAAACTAGCAGGATGGAAATCTAGATTCCTGACAGCACGAAGAGCCACCTTAATAAAATTCACTCTAAGCCAACTACCAAATCATATAATGTAGTACATACACATTCTATCACATATTCTTAACAAATTGGATCAGTACCAATGTAATCTCTTATGGGGTACTACATTATAAAAAAAGAAATTACACCTTGTTAGATGGATTGATATTACTAGGCCAAAAAAAGTTGGAGGTTTAGGAAGTCAAAAACTACGTCAAGAGAACAATGCTTTACTAGCAAGTTTATCTTGGAGGCTATTTAAGGCACCAAATACTGTTTGGGCTAACATCTTGCTAACCAAATATCTTAATACTTCTAATAATAATCACTCTCATATTTGGCCTAATATTACTAATGGTTGGAATCTATGTTAGCTAGGTATAAAATAGAATATAGGAAAAGGCACACATATTAAATTCTGGGATGACCCTTGGATTGGGCCTGGTACAACAATTAGATCAAAAATTTATGGCCCCTTACCCTTAAAGCACCAGAATATGACTATCTCTTCTTTTATTGATAACGAGGGATGAGCTTGGAATAAATTACCTTTTGAGATGTCCAGTAACATTAGTTGACTAATTCAAGCTACTTATATTTCTAAGTACAGTAATAAGGTTGATTGCATTTTCTGGGGTTTAACTCTTAGAAGTTATTTCTGCATTAAGTCTATGTATGGTATGCATGATATACCTACTCCTAGTTCTACAAATTCTGAGTGGATATGAAAATTACATGTACAGCCTAAAATTAAAGAATTCATTTGGCTTCTTGGCAAAAAGAGGCTACCCTCTAAGGACTACCTTAGACATATCAACTTACTTCAAGATGCCACATGTCAATTTTGTCATCATGAGGATAAAACTATTAAACACTTATTCCTAGATTGCACAAATGCTAAAATATTTTGGCAGGATTTGGGCATCCTTGAATTCATCAATCATCATTTGCAAGGAACACATACTTCTGATTGGGTACATCAACTTATAACTTGTAAGCATTTTCATTTTCCTTACAAAATAAATCCAGCCACATGCTTGTCTCTAAGTTTATGGAATATTTGGTTAGCGTGTAATAATAACTGTTATAGATATACTATGTCCACAAATTCTACTAAATTAACAACTCAACAAGCAGCAGAATTCACATACCTTGTAGCTAAAAAGCATACAACTGTTAAAAAGAGACAACAAAATCTTAAACAGAAACCTCCTAAAGATCATTTCTATAAATTAAACATTGATGGAGCACATACAATGAGCAAGGCTAGTATTAGTGGGCTAATACGAAATTCAAATGCTGAATGGTTATCGGGATTTGCCACAGCAGTTCCAACAGAATCATCATCTTCAGCAGAATTATGTGTTTTGTTGCAAGGACTCCAATTAGCTTACACACATAATCTTGTGCCACTGGAAGTGGAAGTGGACTCAAAGGACATTATAAAGCTTCTCTATTCTAGTAGTGTTTCATTTGACAATTTAACTTCTGACCGCAGGTACCTCCTGAACAGATAGGGTAAGCCTATAGTAATGCATGCGTACAGAATGCAGAATCGAGTTGCAGATAAACTAGCAAAGGAAGGCTGCAATTTTGACATTCAATCAGTGGTGTGTAATTTTGAAGACAGCCCAGACTTGCATGGTTAGTTTTTGAGCAAGAAAAAAGTATAATGCAGAAACTTGTTTTGGATCACTATAGGCCTCACTCTGATAACTATAATATTGTAACTACGTATTATAATAGCGGTAAATCTAGCAGTAATAATAATATCATTTGTTATAATGCTTTGGCACCCACTACTAGTGCATCTGCATGTAATAGGATGCAATATAGGCACCCAGCCTCTATACACAACCTTTAATATTAATATATATTTATTTTTTGAACAAAAAAAAAATCTTACTTCTGCCATTTCTTTCTTCCTATAAATCTTGTCTTTCCTTTTGTATAAAGTTCTCTTTGTAGACATTTTTGGCTCTCTTTATCGTACTTTCGTCATAAAGAGAATCTTATATGGTCACTTAAATGAAAAAGAATACTAAAATCAAATTTTTAGAAACAAAAAATGAAACCAAATTTGATAAACTTGGATTTCTAAAGTTAGAGCTTGAAAATATCATTTTCTTTTCTAAACTTTCTTTAACTGTGCGATTTATCATTGCGGACTCCAAAGTATTCACCTCAAATTTAACTGGTTGGTCAACATATTATTTTGAGTTTAAGTTCGGTCAGAGAGGAAGTAGGAATATCAAGAGAGAATCTGGAGAGAAGAGGGGAGGAAGGAGAGAAAAAAAATAATGTAATTAAATCTTTAGATTGAAAGCACAAATAATGAATTGGGAGCCTTTTAAGGTGGATTGTATATATTTTTGTAAATAAAATTTATTTATGCCGGGTAATTAACTAAATATGAACATTTAGAGTAATCAAGTTTCTAATAGTGTATAGGAATGAAAAAACTCCTTTATTTATTGGGATTGTTACCCAAATAGCCGGTCAGATTTACTGCTTACATTTATTAATACACAAACTATACATTAATTATATATGGTTATAAATAATAATTATATACAGATACACGTATTATACATGTATTATACATCTACTGGCTAACAACTTGTTTGGATGATTGTTATCTGTTGTATTGTATTGTTACTCTAAATATAATACTTATTTTAATTGTTACTTAAATTTTATTGTATCGCATGGTTAAATCCATCGTTACATAATGATAAAAAGTATCACTTTTTGTAATGACTAATTTGATATGACCGTGTCGTTATCTTGTTTTTTTTTAATCTCGTCTTCCTTTCTTATTATTAAAAAATATATTTTATCCTTTACCTTACATTTTTACGTAATAATTCTCATGTCTCCTACTTTTTTCATTTGATAATTTGCAAGTTTATTCTTCATATTACAGGCCGCATCACATTATAAAAATACGACAAACGATATAATCTTTTCAAATATTATATTCATCAAAAAAACACAATAAAATATAATATAATACATTATGAATGGAGTTTCGTCAGTTATGTTAGCTCCATTGGGTGATTTTGGACTTAGTAGTGTGCCCGGATTGTAAATTGGAGGTTCATAGTCGAATTAGTCTTAAATTGGCGAAAGTTGGATTTTGAGAAGTTTGACAGGGAGTGGACTTTTTGATATTGGGGTCGGATTCCGATTATGGAAGTTAGAGAGGTTCGCAATGGCAAATGTGAATTCTATGCAAAATTTGAAGTTAATCAGAGTTGGCTAATATGGTTCGGACGCTCAGTAGCGATTCTAGAAGTTCTTGAAGTTTATTTTGATTTTGTCACGACCCGACTTTTTCACCGTCGGGATCGTGATGGAACCTAACTCTGATAATGTTAGGCAACCCAACAGATATAGTTCTAACTCATTAATTATTAACAAAAACAAAAATTTTACAATAATTAATACTAAGTAGATATAAAGTGCGAAAATTTTACAACAATTTAAATACTCTAATACAAGACTACCTAAACGATCCTGTGTCACAATCCACAAAAATTTAAGAATTTTTACAAATTTCAAGAAAAATATATCTATTTTTCGGAATGAAAGAAAACATGAATCTAAAATAGAGGGAAGGGGACTCCAGGGTCTGCAAATGTCGACAGATCTACCTTGGGTCTCCTATGGACTTAAGGCAACAAACCAAATTCTGATCAGAATGGTCCAGTACCGGGATATGCACAGAAAGTGCAGGCTGCAGTATCAGTACAACCGACCCATGTACTAGTAAGTGCCGAGCCTAACCTCAGCGAAGTAGTGATGAGGCTAGGACACAATAATAATATAAACTTATGCAGTTAAACAATATGTTAATAGAATAACAATTAATAGAAGCTAAGCAGAAATTAACGGGAAGGAGTAACATGCTATCGGGGTACCAATATAAAAAAATCATACCAGTAAAGGTATTTAAACAGCTGGTACACTTTGAACCGATAATAACAAATAAACACAACAACAGAAATATGCATGACATCACCCTTTGTGATTTTACTCTCAACCTCACAGGAAATCAATAATAGAAAACGTGTACGACATATCTCTTCGTGCTTTACCACTCAACCTCACCAGATAATCAATAATAGATACGTGCAAGGAATCACCCTTCGTGCTTTATCATTCTAACTTACCACATAAGTAATAGAAATGTGCACGGAATCACCCTCGTACTTTATTACACTTCCTCACCATAAGAAATAACAGAAACGATAACAACTAGGCAAGGACATCATAATTAAACAACTTCATTTCATCGTTTAACTTCACAACGTAAATTTCTACATGAGCCAATACTCAACCAATATCCAAAACTAGGAAAAAACATAATAAGACTTGTTTAACACGATAATAACCATCTTAGGCAAGAATAATACGTATAAAGAAATACAACAGTCACAAGTATAAGACTCACTCACATGCTTTGACCCAACAACAACATATAGATGCTCGTCATCTCACATATACGTCATACTTAACAAATAAGCATATAGCAAATAAGGTAACAATACCTAATCCCTTAAGCTATGGTTAGCCACAACACGTACCTTGATTCCATGACCAAACTCAAGCCTCAAATACCGCTTTTCCCTTAGTTTCCACTTCCAGTCCGCTCATATCTATTCATAATTAACTTATTAACATCATTTAATGCCAAAGAAACCAATTCTAATGCATAATTACAAGTTTTCAGATATCATCAATTAAAACAATCACAAAGGAATCCAGATAGGGCTTGAACACCCGGTTCTTCAAATCCATAAATGCTGCTAGGGCATTTGTCAACCCAAATGACATCACTAAAACTTATAATGCCCGTACCGAGTGCGAGAAGATGCCTCAGGGACATCAGATGACCTAATCCTCAACTGATGGTAGCCAGATCTCAAATCAATCTTCAAAAACACCTTGGCACCCTAAAGCTGATCAAACAAATCATCAATTATCGGCAACGGATACTTGTTCTTGATGGTGACTTGTTCAACTGCTGATAATCTATGCACATCCTCATGATTCGTCCTTCTTCTAAACAAACAACACCGATGCACCCCAAGGTGAGACTAGGTCTAATAAAGCCCTTATCAAGCAAGTTTTGCAACTGCTCCTTCAATTCTTTCAACTCTGGCGGGGCCATGCGATACGGCAGAATAGAAATTGGCTGAGTGCCTGAAGCCAAATCAATGCATAAGTTAATATCTCTATCGGGTGGCATCCCCGGCAGGTCTGCGGAAATACCTTTGGAAACTCCCGAACAACTGGCACATAATCCATAAAAGGAACTCATTAATAGAATCACGAACATAAGCCAAATAAGCCAAACACCATTTCTCGACCATATGCCGAGCCTTCATATAAAAAATAACCCTGCTTATAGAATGGTCAAGAGTCCTTCTCCACTCCAATCAAGGCAACCCCGACAAAGCTAAGGTCATGGTCTTGGCATGATAGTCCAATATAGCATGATAAGATGATAACCAATCCATCCCCAACATAACATTGAAGTCAACCATATCGAGAAGTAGGAGATCTACACTAGTATCAAGACCCGCAATAACAACCATACATGACCGATACACATGATCACAACAAAAGAATCCCCTACCGGCGTGGACACATACATGGGAGCACTCAAAGAATCACGAGGCACAACCAAATATGGAGCAAAATAAGATGACACATAGGAGTATGTAGATCCTGGATCAAATAGTACCGAAGTATCTCTATTGCAAACAAAAATTGTACTTGTGATAAATACATCGGAGGACTCAGCCTCAGGTCTGCTGGAATAGCATAACATCAGGGCTGGGCCCACCACTCTGAACTACCTCCCTAGGACAGCCTCCTACTGGCTGGCCTCCACCTGTAACGGCCTAACCTCCACCTCTAGCGGGCTAACCCCTACCTCTAGCCCTTTGACCCTTACCTCTAGCTGGCTGGGCAGGCGGTGATAGAATCAGGGCACTAGAACCCTGATCCTGAGAACTGCTCGATGGCCGAGGGAAAAATTTAGCAATATGCCTTGGATCGCCACAAGTATAACAAGACCTCGGCTACTGAGACTGTTGACCCTGAAACTAACCCTGACGGCCTAAGTAACCACCTTGAAAACTCTAGAGTGGAGGTGCAATGATAGGAGTTGGTGATGCACTGTAGAGTAGCTGATTAGAATACTGCATATGGGAGCCACGACCACCAAGAGCGTCGTGAGAAGCCTGAATTGCTTAATGAAAAGGACTAGGAGGATGTCCCCTACCAAAAGAATCCCTACCTCTAGACGAGGCACCACTAAACCTACCAAAATGACGAGGCCTCTTATCCGACCCCTGAACACTCCCTTGAGCTAGAACCATCTCGACTCGCTTGGACACATTAGCCGCATCCTGGAAAGAAATCTCGCTCCTTGACTCCTTAGCCATCTGTAATCTAAAAGGCTGAGCGAGTCCCTCAATAAACCTCCTCACCCTCTCTCACGATGGGGAATATAAGAAGAGAATGATGAGCCAAATTAATAAGCCTAGTCTCGTACTAAGTGAAAATTATACAACCATGCTGAAGATGCTCGAACCGCCTGCGATACTGATCTCTTTGAGTGTCGGGAAGGGACTTCTAGAGAAATTCCTAAGAGAACTAGTCCCAAGTCAAAGCAGGTGACCCAGCTGGTCTGGCCAAACAATAATCCTCCAGAACTTCTTCGTGGAACCTGATAGACAAAATGCAGCAAAGTCGACCCCAATGATCTCTACTATCCCCATGTTCCATAGAACCTCGTGACAATTGTCCAAATAATCCTGGGGATCCTCTGAAGATGTACCGCCATAGGTAGTAGTAAAAAGCTTAGTGAGTTTGTCCAATCTCCATATAGCGTCAGAAGACATAGCTGATCCATCACCAGTCTGTGCTACAACACCCGACGAGACTAACCCAACTAGCTGAGCTGCTGGAGGCTGAATCTGGGGAGCCATATGCTCCGGAGTGTGAATAGCGGGAGTCTGTGCTCCTCCCCCAGCCCGAGAGATGGCTGGTGCTACAGAAAGTATTCATACCTGAGTAACACTCTCCATAAGGCCCTCTAGATGGTCTAGAGCATCCTGGAGTACCGGGGTAGTGATGAACCCTTCTGGAATCTGAGTTGGCCTTGCTGGAACGGTCTGGGCTAGAACCTCATCATGAAATTCTACCTGAGGCTCTGTTGTTGTTGCTGCTGCTCTAGGCTGTGCCCTGCCCCTACCTCGGCCTCGTCCTTTTCCTCTCGTAGGAGCCGCCACTGGGGGCTCGGGCTACTGATCAACTGATGAAGAGTACGTGTTCTCGCCATCTATGAAAGAACATAGTAGAATTTCAATTAGCGTTGAGAAATAAAATCTCATGACAGAGAAGAATAGATGTGAAGTTATTCCTAAACACTTTAGCCTTTGAGGATAAGCACAGACGTCTCTGTACCAAATCCCAGACTCTACCTAGCTTGTTCATGAATTGTGAGACCTAGGCAACCTAGTACTCTGATACCAACTTGTCAAGACCAGAATTTCTCACCGTCGGGATCGTAATGGCGCCTAACTCTGATAATGTTAGGCAAGCCAAAGGATGCAGTTCTAACACGTTAATCATTAACCAAAATAGAAATTTTACAATAATTATTACTAAGCATATATGATGTGCGCAAATTTTACGACAGTTTAAATACTCTAATACAAGACTACACATAAGATCCGGTGTCACAATCCACGAACGTCTAAGAATTTCTACAAACACTAGTTTCAAGAAAAATACATCTATTTTTTGAAATGAAAGAAAACATGAATCTAAAATAGAGGGAAAGGGACTCTAGGGTCTGCGAACACCAGCAGATCTGTCTTGGGTCTCATATGGACTAAAGGCAGCAACCCAAAATCTAATCAGAATGGTCCAGTATCGGATCTGCACAGAAAGTGCGGAGTGCAGTATCAATACAACTAACCCCATGTACTGGTAAGGGCCGAGCCTAACCTCAGCGAAGTAGCGACGAGGCTAGGACACGACAATAATATAAATATGTGCAGTTAAACAGTATGCTAACAGGATAACAATTAATAGAAGCTATGCAAAAGTTAACGGGAAGGTACACCCCCAACCTTTGCATTCCCCAGCCACTTTCCGCATTCGCATAGAGTATCATTCCCCTCGCCCTTTTCCCATGACATGCTTCATGTTCGCGATAGCCTGGCCGTGTTCGCGAAGGGTATTTCCCCCAACGCTCTGCGTTTGTGACCAGTGCTTCACGTTCGTGTAGAAGGATTTCTCCTTCAGACCGACCTACTCTTTGTGTTCGTAGTGTTCCTTCACGAACACGAAGAAAGACGTACCAGATGACAGCAGAAGCCAAAAACAATAGAGTTTTCAAGTCTAACACATCCCGTAGCCTATCCGACCTCACCCGAGCCCTCGGGGCTCCAAACCAAATATGCACACAAGTCTTCACACATCATACGAACTTGCTCATGTGATAAATTTGCCAAAATAACACCTACAATAATGAATTTAGCATCAAAATCAAAGAAATTCTCAAGAATGCTTATAGTTTCCATTTTTACAACCGGACGTCCGGATCACGTCAAATCAGTTTTTGTTTCTTACCAAATTTCACAAATAAGGTATAAATATTATAACAGACTTGTACCGGGCTCAGGAACTAATATATAGGCCCGATACCAACAATATCAAACATTAGTCAATTTCTAAAAACCATTATATTTTCAGTTAACAATTTTCTTCAAAAATTCATTCTTGGACTAAGGACCTCAGAATTCAATTTTCGAGCATACGCCCAAGTCCCATATTTTTCTACGGACCTTTCGAGACCATCGAATCATGAGTGTAGATCTGTTTAATTAAAATGTTGCCCGAAGCCAACTTAAGTCAATTTATAAAGGCAAAACTCAATATTTTCTAAAAATTTCACATAAAGGATTTTTGGGAACATGCTCGAACTGCACACGCAAATTAAAGAGAAAGAAAACAAGGTTTTGAAGGCCTCGAAACTCCGAATTGGGTTCTAAAATATGAGATGACCTTTTGGGTCATCATAGATTTTCATGCGTTTTGGCACCCGATTCGTGGTTTTAGAAGTTATTTTGATGATTTGAGCACGCGAGTGAGTTCGAGTTGTATTTCTAGACTTGTGTGCATATTTGGTTTGGGTCCTCGAGGGCTCGGCTGAGTTTCTGATTGGTTTTGAAATGATTTTTTAACTGTTGCTTGCTGGTTGTGGTTTCTTCGCATTTGCGATATTCTGGTCACAAATGCGACCATCACATTTGCGAAGAAACCTTGCATTTGTGAAGCATGAGTGTCTATGCAATTTTTTTTATTTGCGATGAGGCTGGCGCTTTTTTAAAAGCCGGTTTTCGCATTTGCAAATTTTTTTTGCTAAAAAATGTGACGTTAATAGGAAAGTATCTAGGTTCGCAATTGCGATGAGTTTTTTGCATTTGTCGTGCGAACTCCCTTCATAATTACAACATCTGCAACCTGTTAAGTGTTGAGAATTCGAGTTTTTGCTTCATTTTCACATTTTGAACCCTAGCTTCAAGGTGAGACGATTTTGTGAAGAGATTTTCATACCAAAATATTAGGTAAATATCTTTAATGAATTATTTCATGATTTTATACAAGGTTTGACATCAAATTCATGAGAAGTCTATGAAAAAAATTGGAAATTTTGTCAAAGTTCTGAAAAATAAAAATTTAACATTTGGAGTTAAATAGGACCCGGATTTGAAAACAAAACACATATTTGGACTCGTGGGGCTATGGGTAGTCAAGACCTACCCTTGGTCCCGGGTTTTGATTGGGTGAGCCCAGGGTTTCAATTTTTAGAAAGTGAATAAAAATCACAACTTTATTAATTAAAATTGTTTCCTCTTGTATTATGTGATGTATTTAAGTCGTCTTTGGCTAGATTGAGCTGAGGGTAGGTGAATTTTTAGAGGAAGAGGCTAGAGTGAGTGTTGAGTTAGTCGAATTGAGATAAGTGTTTTGCCTAACTTTGTTGAGGGAATTTTTTCTGTTATTTGTCATTGTTTGCTACATGCAGGTGATACATATATGAGGTGACAAAGTATATGTATGTGCTGAGATTAATCCTGCTCGGGGGTATATTATGCTATAATTGTGTCTTGTAAAATTAGGTAACGTCCTTGATTCATGTCTCACTTGATTTATAGATATTAAGAACGTGTATAAAATGTTAAAAATCAAGACTTAGCCTAATATAACTTGATCACATTTGATAGAATCCTAAGAATATATTGATGTGTCTAGTTTGATCATCTCTATGCATAATCACTACTACATTGCTGCGGTCGATATTTTAAGTTGTTGGATTCCATTCTTGTGTTGCTGATAATATGTGAGACTTGTGGAAGTACTTGAATTATACGACTCTTGAGGGTTTATTGAATCACTGTTGGATTAGAAATTCCATGATTGAGAATTTATTGGAATATTCGTTTGAACACTCTCCTCGATGTTATTTATACTTCGTGCCTTGTCATTTTATTGATATAATATTCTTGGTAAGGAGAGTGTAAAGCACGAAGGGAAATTGTGACGATCCGACCAGTCGTCTCATAGGTTATCACTCTGTTTCCCCCATTTCTGCTTCTTTATGCTTGGTTATCCGTGTTTTGTGGTATCTGGTTGGTCGGATCGAGTCCGAAAATAATTTTGGTAAGGTTTGAGACACTTAGTCTCTTTTAAGGAAACTTAAGTTGGAAAAGTCAACCGAATATTGACTTATGTGTTAGAGGGATCGGATGTGAGATCCGAGTGTTCGGTTAGCTTCGAGAGGTGATTTATTACTTAGGAGCGTGATCAGAATGGGTTTTTAAATTCCGGAGTAGAATTAGACTTGAATTAGCAAAGTTGATATTTTGGCAATTTCTGGTTGATAGGCAAGATTTTGATATAAGGGACGGAATAGAATTCTGAGAGTTGCAATAGCTTTTTTGTGTCATTTCAAATGTGTGTGCAAAATTTCAGGTCATTCGAACATGGTTTGGTTGGGTTTTTGATCAAAAGCGTATTTCGGAAGATTTTAGAAACTTAGGCTTGAATCCGATGTGTTTTGGGTGGTTTGATGTTGTTTGAGGTATTTTGATAATTAGAACAAGTTTGAATAAGGTTTTAGGATGTGTTGGTGCCCTTGGTTGAGGTCCCGGGGCCTCGAATGAGTTTTGGGTGGTCATTCGGATCAATTGAAGTTGGAACAATTGAAGAAAATTGCAGGTTCAGCTGTTGCAAGATTTTCTCCATCGCGATTGTAAGGGGAGTCATGTGATCGCATAGAAAGATTCGAGGAAGTGGTCCACTTGTTCTTCACATTCGAGGACTGAGGCTTGCGATCACATTGTTTGGAGTGATTGTTCAACACGAACGCGGGTAAGGGGTCGCGATCACGTAGGCTTAGTGGCTCAGGCATTACGTTTGCATGGGTTATATTGCGATCACGTAGAGTAATTTTGGGAGCTGAGATTTTTGTGCGATAGACCTGGGCAGAATGTTTTTAAGTCGTCTTGTCTGTGATTTTAGAGTTATTTCACCCATAATTGTTCATTTTTTGGAGATTTTTGAAGGAGATTGAAGAGGGATTCAAGGGAAACCATTGGGAGGTAAGATTCCAGGACTAAAAACTTGATTATTATGTGAATTTCACCTAGAAAATCATGAAGACTAAGCCTAAAATTTAAAATTAGGGCTTGAGAAATTGGACTTTTGATTTGGGATTTGAAGGACAATTTAGGGTTAGATTTGAACACTTTTGATATGTATGAACTCGTGGGGAGATAACAAATCTATTGACGTGAAATTTTCCGAATTTTGAGACGTGATCTCGGGGGTCGGGTGTTGGTAATTTCGGTATTTGTGCCAATTATTGATTGGTTTCTCTTGGACTTTGTTCCCTTAGCATATTTTGATGCACGCGTTCTAAATTTGGATAAGATTATGTGTGTGGAGGCTAATTTAAGGGGCAAAGGCATCGCAAGTTAGAGATTTAGTCGGTTCGAGGTGAGTAATGATTGTAAATGATGTTCTGAGGGTTTGAAACCCCGGGTTACACATCGTAGTGCTATATGGAGGTGAGGCACACGCTTGATGACGAGCGTGGAGCCGTGCACTATTAAGGACTGTGACTTGGTCCATCCTGATGGATGATTTTACCGCGTATTTGATTAAAAACTATTTGCTTTCATTATTTATTGGGCAAAATGCCATCTTTGGGCCTAGTGCCAACTATTTGAACCCTTCGAGGCTTTTATTTGATATTTCCTCACTGTTTTGGTTTATTTCTTAAAATCAGTCATAGTATTTTCCATTGTTTTACTACTCAGCCATTTTTACTCAGTTTTGTGACTTAAGTGACATTTTAAATGATGTTTGGGCTTAGAAACACTGTTTTACTGTCGCTCGAAGGGTTTGTGATGATTTTTGACTGAGTAAGGCCAAGGGCCTGTATTGTGAGGAAACACTAATAGTAATTTGAGGTCGAGGGCCTGAGATATGTATGCCACTATGTAGGTTGATTGGTATGGCCGAGGGCCTAGATGTGATTCCACGAGATGACTTGCTATTGCGCTTGGGCCGTAAGGGGCCCTTCCAGGAGTCTGCACACCCCTAGTGAGCGCGGGTACCTATTGTTTATGTGAGATTGAGCCTGAGGGGCTGGTATTATTCTGAGATTGAGCCTAGGGAATGGTACTAATATGAGATGTTGCCCGAGAGGCGGATTTGTTGATACTATGCCCGAGGGGTAAACTTTATTTGTTTAATTTACCTTAATTATCTGTCAATGACCTATTTTAGTGGTCAAAAGAGGATTTTACCCAATTTATTTGACTGGTTTTACTGAATTTAAGTGATTTATTGCTTCATTATAGAATGCCTTGTTCCATAAGTGTTTGCTTACTTTCAGTCATTATTTATATTCGTTACTCACTGGTTGCAGATTCAGGAGTAGCTGGTTCTGTTCCGGAGTGCTGATTTTCCTCCAGTTCCAGGTGGGCCTTTCAAAGATTACGAAGTAGCTGTTGACGTCCGCAACCCCGTGTCTCTACTCCTCTATCATTCTGTTCTTCTTCAAATATTTGTAAAAGTTTATGACTTTAGCAGATTGTATTATGGTTCATAGATGCCCGTGACTTGTGACACCCCGGTTAAGGCTGTGTTGGGGTGGATTTTCCACTTTGTTTTTGATATTTCCATTGTTTAGTGTATTTAAATCATGTTTAGATTATGATAATATTGTTTAACTGCATTA
The DNA here is from genome assembly GCA_034376525.1 of Nicotiana benthamiana. Lineage (NCBI taxonomy): Eukaryota > Viridiplantae > Streptophyta > Magnoliopsida > Solanales > Solanaceae > Nicotiana > Nicotiana benthamiana. The sequence goes on from CM067330.1 coordinate 82,102,512, forward strand.
AAAGATGAATTGGATTGAGCTGGCTGGCCTTATCTTCACGATAGGCGCCATCACAACCGGGTTCGAGGTTTGGGTCATGACAAGTTGGTATCAGAGCCTATGTTACATAGGTCTCATGAGTCATGAGCAATTTTAGTAGTCTCACGGATCGGTACAGAGACGTCTGTATTTATCCTTGAGAGGCTGCAGAACCTTTAGGAAAAACTTCATACTCTTGAATTTCTTGTCGTGCAAAATTGTTTATCGGAGTACTACAATTCTGTTATTCCATTCTCTCACAAATGGCGTGGATACGCGCTACTAGATAAGGTGGACGATCACCAGTGCCACCAGCTGCGGCCATTAGAGGTTGATGATGCGGTCGTGGTCATGGTAGAGGTATAGTAGCAAGGGCAACACATGTATATCCACCAACTGCCCTAGTTCCAGACCATGACCCAACTATGGGCGCTCTAGCAGCACCAGCTTAGGCACCAGTGGTGCCCATTGCGATTTTGGGTCTTCAGGAGGCCTTGGCTCAGATCTTATCAGTTTGCACTGGCCTAGCTTAGGTCGTTTCAGCCACTACAGTCGCAGCTACTTCCCAGGCCGGGGGAGACAGTCAGACTCCCGCCGCTTGCATACATGAGCATGTCGTGTAGGGACTTCAGACGTTGGGGAAACACCCCACCCAGCTGGTTGCAGCTGCTCAGAACTATGTAATTCCTGTCATGCCAGAGGATGAGCGACATAGGTTGGAGAGATTTGGTAGGCTTTAGTCTTCGCCATTCAGTAGTGTAGATGGCGAGGATGCCTAGGGCTTTCTGGACAAGTGTTAGAGGATGATTCGTACGACTTGTATTCTGGAGACTAGCGCGGTCACTTTTACTACTTATCAGTTTTCAGAACCTGCTTTCACTTGGTGGAAGGATATTGAAATGCGTAGGCCTGTTGGTGCATCACCCTTTCCTGGCAGCAGTTCTCCATTCTCTTTCTAGAGAAGTATGTGTTGTAGTCTCGCAGAGAGGAGCTATGTAGGTAAATGAGTGGTTACGTCAAGGGAAATGACTGTGTCGTAGTATGAGTTGAGGTTTTCAAAGTTGGCTCGTCATGCCATCTGGTTGGTTTTGACAGATCGAGAGAGGATTAAGAGATTTCTTGATGGTCTTACTTATCAGCTCCGTATTGTTAAGACCAAGGAGAGGGTATTTGGTGCTACATTTTTGAGGAGGTTGTGGATATTGACCGAGAGATTATGTTCACCGTTAGGAGCAAGAGGAGAGGAAGGCCAAGATGCCTCGAGGATCAGGCAGCAATAAGGGTGCTCCTTCGAGGGGCTAGTTTCTACACGGTAGAGGCCGTTCCTTTAGGCCTGCTCAACCAGCACGCCAAGGTTATCGTAGGGAATCATTGAGTCAGGGTTCTCATAGTTCACATTAGGGCCAGTCATCACTTAGTGCCCTTCCAGCTTGGAGTTCTTCCCGTGCTCTGTCAGTTTTGGGTTCTTCTGCACTAGGCGCATCTGCTAGTCACTCTGGTGTGAGGGGTTCCCTTCATTCCCATTCTCTAACACCTTGGAGTTGTTATGTGTGTGGCGAGGTGGGTCACATGTGGAGGCAATATACTTGTCATGTTGCTAGTTAATCCTAGCAGAGGGGTCAGTCATCAGCTTCAGCGCCAGTTGCTTTACCACCACCCGCCCATCCAGCTAGGGCTGGAGGTCAGCCCGTTAGAGGTCCCCAAAGGGAGAGATCAGGGGGTGGTCAGGCCCGTTGTATACTCTTCCAAGCAGAACTGATGCTTTTGCTTCAGATGTTGTAATTACATGTGTTGTTTCAGTCTGCCACAGAGATGCCTCTGTATTATTTGATCCTGGATCTACCTTTTCCTATGTGTCATCATACTTTGCTCATTACTTGGGTATGCCCCATGAGTTTCTTGCTTTACCTGTTCATATATCTACCATAGTGGGCGATACTGTTATTGTAGACCGTGTGTACCGGTCGTGTGCGGTAACTATTGCGGGTCTGAAGACCCGAGTTGACTTATTATTATTGAGTATGGTAGATTTTGATGTCATTTTAGGCATGTACTGGTTATCTCCCTGTCGTGCTATTCTACACTGTCATGCTAAGACAATTACATTGGCTATACTGGGTGTGCCACGGATCGATTAGCGAGGTGTGACTGATTATATTTCTAGTAGAGTAATCTATTTCTTGAAAGCCCATTGTTTGGTTGGGAAGGGTTGTCTCTCGTATCTTGCATTTGTGAGGGATGTCGGTGCTGAGGCTCCCAATATTGATTCTGTTCTTGTTGTAAGAGATTTCCCCAATGTATTTCCTGCAGACCTGTCGGGCATGCCACTGGTCAGGGATATTGATTTTGGTATTGACCTGGTGCCAGGAACTTGTCCCATTTCTACAAGATTAATCTTCGTTTAGGTTATCACCAGTTGAAGATCTTGGATTCAATTTTCTTAAGACGGCCTTCAGGACCTAATATGGTCTTTATGTGTTCCTGGTTATGTCTTTTGGGCTGACCGATGGCCCAGCAACATTCATGCATCGATGAACAGCATGTTCTGGCCTTATCTTGATTCGTTTGTCATAGTCTTCATTGATGACACTCTAGTATATTTGTGTAGTCAAGAAGAGCACGCAGAGCATTGGAGGGTTGTGTAGTAGAGGTTGAGGGAGAAGAAACTTTATGCAAAGTTCTCCAAGTGTGAGTTCTGGCTCAGTTCAGTGAATTCTTGGGACATGTGGTGTCCAGCGAGGATATTCAGGTTGATCGAAAGAAGATAAATGCGGTGCAGAGCTGGCCCATACCGTCCTTAGGTACTGAGATTCACAATGTTCTTGGTTTGGAGGCTATTATCGTCGGTTTGTTCAGGGATTCTTATCTATCGCATGGCCCTTGAACAAGTTGACTCAGAAGGGTGCTTTATTTGTATGGTCGGACGAGGGTAGAGGTAGAGTAGCAAGGGCAACACATGTATATCCACCAACTGCCCTAGTTCCGGACCAAGTCCCAACTGTGGACGCTCTAGCAACACCAGCTCAGGCACCAGCTGTGCCCATTGTGATTCTTGGTCTTCAGGAGGCCTTTGCTCAGATTTTATCAGTTTGCACTAGCCTAGCTCAGGACGTTTTAGCCACTACAGCCACAACTACTTCTTAGGCCGGGGGAGGCAGTTAGACTACCGCCGGTTGCATACCTGAGCAGGTCGTGTAGTGACTTCAGACGTTGGGGGAACACTCATCCCAGCTGGTTGCAGCTACTCAGGACTATGTAATTCCTGCCAGAGGATGAGCGGCATAGGTTGGAGAGATTTTGTAGGCTTCAGTCTTTGCCATTCAGTAGTGTAGAGGGCAAGGATGCCAAGGGCTTTCTGGACAAGTGTTAGAGGATGCTTCGTACGACTGGTATTCTGGAGACTAGCGCGGTCACTTTTACTACCTATCAGTTTTCAGGACATGCTTTCACTTGGTGGGAGGATTTTGAAAGGCGTAGGCCTATTGGTGCAACAACCTTTCTTGGCAGCAGTTCTCCATTCTCTTTCTGGAGAAGTATGTGTTATAGTCTCGCCGAGACAAGCTGTGTAGGTAGTTTGAGTGGTTACGTCAGGGGGAGATAACCATGTCGCAGTATGAGTTGAGGTTTTCTAAGTTGGCTCGTCATACCATCTCGTTGGTTTTGACAGGTCGAGAGAGGATCAGGAGATCTGTTGATGGTATTACTTATCAGCTCCGTATTGTTAAGACCAATGAGAGGGTATTTGGTGCTACATTTTCGAGGAGGTTGTGGATATTGACCGAGAGATTGAGTCTGTTCATCGTCAGGAGCGAGAGGAGAGGGAGGCCAAGATGCCTTGAGGATCACGCAGCTATAGTGGTGGTCCTTTGAGGGGCTAGTGTCTACACGGTAGAGGCCATTCATTTCGGCATGCTCAGCCAGCACGCCCAGGTTATCGTAGGACATCATTGAGTCCGGGTTCTCACAGTTCATATTAGGCCAGTCATCACTTAGTGCCCTTCCAGCTTGGAGGTCTTCGCGTGCTCTGTCAGTTTTGGGTTCTTCTGCATTAGGCGCATCTGCTAGTCACTTTGGTGCGAGGGGTTCCCTTCAGTCCCCTTCCCTAGCACCTTGGGGTTGTTATAAGTGTGGCGAGGTGGGTCACATGTGGAGGAAATATACTTTTCGTGTTGCTAGTTAATCCTAGCAGAGGGGTCATTCATCAACTTCAATGCCAGTTGCTTCACCACCACCCGCCCAACCAGCTAGGGCTAGAGGTCAGCCCGTGAGGGGTCTTCCCAAAGGGAGAGATCGGGGGGCGGTCAGGCCCGTTTCTATACTCTTCCAAGTAGAACTGATGCTATTACTTCAAATGTTGTTTTTACATGTATTGTTTCAGTCTGCCACAGAGATGCCTCTGTATTATTTGATCTTGGATCTACCTTTTCTTATTTGTCATCATACTTTGCTCATTACTTGGATACGCCGCATGAGCTTCTTGCTTTACCTGTTCATATATCTACCCTAGTGGGCGATTCCGTTATTGTAGACCATATGTACCGGTCGTGTGTGGTGACTATTGCGGGTCTGAATACCCGAGTTGACTTATTATTATTGAGTATGGCAGATTTCGATGTCATTTTAGGCATGGACTGGTTATCTCCCTATCGTGCTATTCTAGACTGTCATGCTAAGAAAATTACATTGGCTATACTGGGTGTGCCACGGATCGAGTAGCGAGGTGTGACTGATTATGTTCCTAGTAGAGTAATCTATTTCTTGAAAGCCCAATGTATGGTTGGGAAGGGTTGTCTCTCGTATCTTTCCTTTGTGAGGGATGTTGGAGCGGAGGCTCCCAGTCTTGATTCTGTTCTGGTTGTAAGGGATTTCCCCAATGTATTTCCTGCAGACCTGCTAGGCATGCCACAAGTCTGGGATATTGATTTTGGTATTGACTTGGTGCCAGGAACTCAGCCCATTTCTATTTCACCGTATCGTATGGCACCATCGGAGTTGAAGGAGAAAATTTTGTAACTCCAAGATAAGGGGTTCATTTGGCCTAGTGTGTCACCTTGGGGTGAGCCGGTTCTAGCTTTAGGGAGCGAGGGTAATCTCCAAGATTGATCTCCTTTTAGGATATCACCAGTGGAAGATTAGGGATTCAATTTTCTTAAGACGGCCTTCAGGACCTATTATGGTCATTATGAGTTCCTGGTTATGTCTTTTGGGCTGACCAATGGACCAACAACATTCATGCATCGATGAACAGCATGTTCTGGCCTTATCTTAATTCGTTTGTCATAGTTTTCATTGATGACATTCTAGTATATTCGTGTAGTCAAGAAGAGCACGCAGATCATTTGAGGGTTGTGTTGTAGAGGTTGAGGGATAAGAAACTTTATGCAAAGATCTCCAAGTGTTAGTTCTGGCTCAGCTCCGTGATATTCTTGGGACATGTGGTGTCCAACGAGGATATTAAGGTTGATCCAAAGAAGATAAAGGCGGTGTAGAGCTGGCCCATACCGTCCTCAGCTACTGAGATTCACAATTTTCTTGGTTTGGCAGGCTATTATCGTTGGTTTGTTCAGGGATTCTCATCTATCCCGTCGCCCTTGATCAAGTTGACTCAGAAGGGTGATTTATTTGTATTTCTGACGAGTGTGAGGAGAGCTTTCACAAGCTCAAAACAGCTTTGACCACACCTTTAGTGTTGGTTTTGCCATCAACGTTAGGTTCATATACTGTGTATTGTGATGCTTTGAGAGTAGGGATTGGTTGTGTGTTGATACAGGAGGGTAGAGTTATTGCTTATGCTTCTTGTCAGTTGAAGTCCCATGAGAAAAACTACCCCGTTGATGATTTGGAGTTGGCTGCCACAGTTCATGCATTGAAGATTTAGAGGCACTACTTGTAGGGTATCTTGTGAGGTGTTCAGTGATCATCCAGTCTTCAGCACTTGTTCAAGCAAAGGGATCTTAATTTGAGGTAGCGGAGATGGTTGGAGTTGCTTAAGGATTATGACATCACTATATTGTATTATCCAGGAAAGTCCAATGTGGTGGCCGATGCTTTAAGCCAAAAGGCAGTAAGTATGGGGAGTTTGGCGTACATTCTAGTTGGGGAGAGACTTCTTGCAGTTGATGTTCAGACATTGGTCAATCAGTTAGTGAGGTTCGATATTTCGGAGCCCAGTCAGGTGTTGGCTTGTGTAGTTTCTTGGTCTTCTTTATATGATCGCATTAGAGAACGCCAGTATGATGATCTGTATTTGCTTGTCTTTATGGACATAGTTCAGCATGATGATGCTAGAGATGTGACCATTGGTGATGATTGAGTGTTGAGGATGCAGGGCCAAATTTGTGTGCCCAATGTAGATGGGCATCAGGAGTTTATTATGGAGGAAGCCCATAATTTGTGGTATTCCATTCATCCGGGTGCCACGAAGATGTACCAAGATTTGAGGCAGCACTATCAGTAGAGAAGAATGAAGAAACAAATTATGGGATTCGTAGCTCAGTGTCTAAATATTCAGCAGGTGAAATATGAGCATCAAAAACCGGGTGGCTTCCTTCAGCAGATGGTTATTCCTGAGTAGAAGTGGGAGAAGATCACCATGAACTTTATTGTTGGACTTCCACGGACTTTGAAGAAGTTCGATGCCATTTGGGTGATTGTGGATCAGCTGACCAAGTTTGCGCACTTCATTCCTATCCGTACTAGTTATTCTTCAAAGCAGTTGGCAGAGATCTATATCTGAGAGATTGTTCGTCTGCATGGTGTACCCCTTTCTATAATTTCAGATAGGGGGACTCAGTTTACTTTGTAATTCTGGAGGTCTGTGCAGCGAGAGTTGGGTACTCAGATAGAGTTGAGCATACCTTTTTATGCTCAGGCGGACGGATAGTCCGAGCGTACTATTCAGATATTGGAGGACATGTTACGTGCTTGTGTCATTGACTTTGGAAGGTCATGGGATCAGTTTCTACCACTCACAGAGTTAACTTATAACAATATCTACCAGTCGGATATTCAAATGGTTCCATATGAGGCTTTGTATGGGAAACGGTGCAGATCTCCAGTTGGTTGGTTTGAGCCCGGTGAGGCTAGGCTATTTGGGACTAATTTGGTATAGGATGCTTTAGAGAAGGTGAAGGTGATTCAAGAGAGGCTTCGTACAGCGCGGTCGAGGTAAAAGAGTTATGCTGATAGAAAGGTTCGAGATGTGTCATACATGGTTGTCGAGAAGGTTCTGTTGAAGGTTTCACCCATGAAGGGTGTTATGAGATTTGGAAAGAAAGGGAACTTGATTCCGCGGTTCATTGGACCTTTTGAGGTACTTCAGATGATTGGGGAGGTGGCTTATGAGCTTGGTTTGTCACCCAGCTTGTCCAATGTGCATCCGGTGTTCCATGTTTCTATGCTCTGGAAGTAAATTGGAGATATGTCTCATGTTCTGGGTTTCAGCACCGTTCAGCCAGAGGGTTCTTTGACTTATGATGTGGAGGCAGCAGCTATGTTGGAGCGCCATGTTCGGAAGTTGAGGTCAAAGGATATAACTTCAATGAAAGTGCAGTGGAGAGGTTGGCCCATGGAGGAGGCTACTTGGGAGACCGAGTGGGAGATTCGGAGCAGATATCCTCACCTATTCAAGGCTTCAGGTATATTTCTTGACTCGTTCGAGGATGAACGTTTGTTTAAGTTGGGGAGGATGTGACAACCCGACCAGTTGTCTCATAAGTTACTACTCTGTTACCCCCATTTCTGCTTCTTTATGCTTCGTTATCCGTGTTTTGTGGTATCAGGTTGGTCGATTTGAGTCCGAAAATAATTTTGGTAAGGTTTGAGACACTTAGTCTCTTTTAAGGATAGTTAAGTTGGAAAAGTCAATCAGATGTTGACTTATATGTTAGAGGGCTCAGATGTAAGTTCTGATGGTTCGGTTAGCTTTTGGAGGTGATTTATGACGTATGTGTTTTGGAAATCTGGAGTAAAATTAGGCTTGAATTGGCGAAGTTGATATTTTGGCGATTTCCAGTTGATAGGCGAGATTTTTATATAAGGGTCGGAATGAAATTCTGAGTTGCAATAGTTTTGTTGTGTCATTTGGGATGTGTGTGCAAAATTTCAGGTCATTCGGACGTGGTTTGGTTGGATTTTTGATCAAAACCGTATTTCGGAAGATTTTAGAATCTTAGGCTTGAATCCTATGTGTTTTGGGTGATTTGATATTGTTTGAGGTGTTTTGATGATTGTAACAAGTTTGAATAAGGTTTTAGGATGTGTTGGTACATTTGGTTGAGGGCCCGGGGGCCTCGAGTGAGTTTCGGGTAGTCATTTGGATAATTTGAAGTTGGATCAATTGCCGAAAATTGCAGGTTCAAATGTTGCAGGATTTTTCCCATCGCGATCGTGAGAGGAGTCTTGCGATCTCATAGAAGGATTTGAGGAATTGGTTCTTCGAGTTTGCGGAGTGAGGCTTGTGATTCATTGTTTGGAGAGATTGTTCATCAGGAACGCAGGTAAGGGGTCGCGATCGCGTAAGGTCAGATGCTCAGGCACTACGTTTGCAGGGGTTTTATTGCGATCACGTAGATTAATTTTGGGAGCCAAGATTTTTGTGCTTCGCGATCGCAAAGGCTTTCCCGCGATCGCGAAGAAGGAAATATAGGCCTGGGCAGAATGTTTTTAAGTCGTCTTGTTTGCGATTTTGGGCTTATTTCACCCATAACTGCTCGTTTTTGGAGATTTTGAAGGAGATTGAAGAGGGATTCAAGGGGAATTGTTGGGAGGTAAGATTCTTGGACTAAAAACTCGATTATTATGTAAATTCCAACTAGAAAATTATGATGCCTAAGCCTAAAATTTAAGAACTAGGGCTTGAGAAATTGGACTTTTGATTTGGGATTTGAAGGACCATTTGGGGTCGGATTTGAACACTTTTGATATATATGAACTCGTGGGGAGATAAGGAATCTACTGATGTGAAATTTTTTGAATTTTGAGACGTGGTCCCCGCGGTCGGGTTTTGGTAATTTCGGATTTTGTGCCAATTACTAATTGTTTTCGCTTGAACTTTGTTCCATTAGCATATTTTGATGCACTCATTCTAATTTTGGATAGACTCAATGGGTGTGGAGGCAAATTTGAGGGGAAAAGGCATCGTGAGCTAGAGATTTAGCCGGTTCGAGGTGAGTAATAATTGTAATTGATGTTCTGAGGGTTTGAAACCCTGGATTGCACATCATAATGCTATATTAAGGTGAGGCACACGCTTGATGACGGGCGTGGAGCCGTGCACTATTGGGATTGTGACTTGGTCCGCCCCGATGGGCCGGATGATTTTATCGCGTATTTGATTTAAAATTATTTGCTATCATCATTAATTGGGTAGAATTTCATATTTGGGCCTAGTGCCAACTATTTGAACCCTTCGGGCTTTTATGTGATATTTCCTCATTGTTTTAATTTATTACTTGAACTTGTTAGATAATACGCTTAACGCTAGAGGGGGGGGGGGGTGAGTAGCGTTATAATAAAAATTAGCGTTAACTTGCGAAATTTAAAAATTGCATGAAGTAAATAAGTGCGATAAATAATAAATTACGCACCGATGTATTCTGGTTCACCACAACACGTGGCTAGTCCAGTCCCCGAGAGACTCTCTCGAGATTTTCCACTAACTTGTCAAGCTTACGGGTGCTCAACAAACCTTTACAACTTAAGGACACAAGCCTTAACACCTTTGCTCGGAGATACAACACTCCAAGACTTCACTGTTAAGCTTACGGGTGCCTAACCAACCTTTACAACTTAAGGACACAAGCCTTAATACCTTTGCTCGGAGATACAACACTCCAAGACTTCACTGTTAAGCTTACGGGTGCCTAACCAACCTTTACAATCTGAGGACACAAGCCTCAACAATCTTGCTCGGAGATACAACACTCCAAGACTTCGACCAAGGAAACACAAGTTCCTTACAACAAGAGAATCACAATTCTCTTCAAGTGTACAAAACACTAAACACTCAAACAATACACTCCTTTATGAGTAGATATGAGTAAAAGAAGTAAGCTCAAGATCACAACAACTTTGAACAATAATATGGCTCTCAAAATTTATGTAATGAATATAAAATGATAAGCAATAGAGTATGCAAGCTTATAGCAATTGTAAGATCAGTTGTTGTGTGTTGTTGTTTTTAAAACACTGAAATGAAGCTGTATTTATAGTTGAAAAACTTGGCATTACCGTTGCCTAATTGCCAATTAAGAGTTGCTGATTTTACTGTGTGGCACTCGATTGTGAAGAAGTCACAATCGATTGTTTGCCAATCGTTCCAGAAATCAATCCCAAATTTTACGCTTAACAATCGATTGTCCAAGATCAACAATCGATTATTGGCAACGTTCAAAAAATCATTTCCAGATTTTACGTAAAACAATCGATTATACCAAATCAATAATCGATTATTCAGCAACGTTCAAAAAATCCTTTCCAGATTTTAATTTCAACAATCGATTGTACAAAATCAACAATCGATTATTCAGCAACGTTCAAAAAATCTTTTCCAGATTTTAATATCAACAATCGATTGTACAAAATCAACAATCGATTACCTGACGGTATTTGAAAACTTTACGACAACGGTCAGCTTCACAATCGATTGTACAAAGTTAACAATCGATTATTTATCAGACTTTGAAAATCATTTTAGACACTGCCTCGTGACAATCGATTGCTATATACTCACAATCGATTATTTAATAACTTTGAAAAAGTCTGGAAGACACTGCCTCAACACAATCGATTGTCATATGTTCACAATCGATTATTTTGTAACTTTTAAAAATCTGATGGACACTGTCTCTTCACAATCGATTGTCATTAGCTTCACAATCGATTATTCTGAGTTTTGAAAAACTTTGATGTACACTGCCTCATCACAATCGATTGTCATTAACTTCACAATCGATTATTCTGAGTTTTGAAAAACTTTGATGTACACTGCCTCATCACAATCGATTGTCATAAGGTTCACAATCGATTGTCATGCAGGTTTAAAAAACCTGATGCTCACTGCTTTAACACAATCGATTGTCATTAGTTCACAATCGATTGTCATGCAGTCTTGGCTTAACATAATCGATTATCATAAGTTCATAATCGATTATCTTAGTCCAGATTTTAGAGGCATGTTTAAAAATCATTTTGACTGAAGTAAATATGCATGATTTAAAATCATTTAGCATTAAATTAAATATGCATGATTTTGTAAAAATAGTTTTACGAGAGAAGCCATGTCATGAGTCAAGTTGTCGGATCAAGATCACAATTAAGAACGACTCATTTAAACTATAAAACTTTGTCTTGTGCTTGAATCTCGTTATCCACCAATTGTGCGCTTGTACTTGAACTTCGTCATATATTAATTTGCGCTTGTTTGTCATTCATCAAAACCTACCCATAAGAACACACGTTTTAGTATAAAGCCTTGAGAACGTGTTTCCAACAATTTCCCCCTTTTTGATAATGGCAAACTTTAAGCGGGATAATCAACTTAAACAATTTATAATGACGATTCAAGACAAGTAAAGATATGCAATAAGTATGCGATTAGTTCCCCCTCAATATATGAATTCCCCCTCAATTTAAGCTTATAAGTATTGAGAGTGCATACCCTTTATCTTCCCCCTTTTGCCATTAGCAAAAATAATATAAGAAGATGCCAAAGATGTAAATAAAACTTGTTTATTTATTGGAAAGAGAAAACAATTACATAAGGAGGGGACAATAAAACATATCAAAAAAAAAATCATTCATCATCATTTCCCGCCTCATCATCCGGCACTGCTTCGAAGGGAACAAGACCCGCATATGGATAATGAACATGGTCAAAATATCCATGGAGCTCATGAGTCAATTGACCAACAGAGGTGGTCAAGGAAGCAATTTGGTCGGAAATGGATTGGAGAATGGGCTCTTGAGGCGGACGAGTTCGACGGGTTGGAGGAGGAGCAGGCGCTGCATGATCACCGTCATGATGAAAGGAGGATTCTGAAATTTCCCACTTTTTGGTACTCTTTTTGAGAGGACCGTTGGAAGTGATGAATCCGGAGGCTTCAAGAAAATTCATGATGAGGAGAGCATAAGGAAGAGGCCTATCATCTCCGATAGCGTCACGCATGTGAATCTTGACGAACCGACACCAATTGATATTAGCTCCGGTTATTATGGCATGCATGAGCTTGGTGTCCTCTTGGGAAATGGTGGTATGGTTATGCTTGCGAGGCTTGAGGACTCGGGTGATGAAATAGAAAATCAACCGATAATTTGGATCCATTCCCGTAATTGTAGGACGACGGGAAGAAAGATTTGGATCATAAGAAGTAAGTCCGGTTTGATGTAGGAGGACTATTTCATCAAAAATGGCTCCGGCCTCTCCGATGTACCGAAAAATGTCTTCACCATTATGAGGAAGACGGGCAATGGTATGAAAGTTTTCATCGGAAAGAAGAATTTGAACACCATTTATATTTGTCACAAGCTCACCGTCATCATCCTCATGAAGGTTGGAGTAAAATGCTTGAATTAAAGTAGTATTGATGTAAGGATGGGTAAGAAGTAAGAAGTCAAGAAGTTGACAATTTTTTAGCATATTTGCAGCAGGGCCATAAGATTCAAGATACTTGTTGGTTGAAAAGCGGGGAGGAAGAATGTCGCGCTTTTCAAATTTTGTTAAAAATCGAGTAAGCTCGATGTCAGAATTAAAATAAAGAACGGAACCATCTTGGTAAGGATAGTTTGGAGCAGCAGAGGAGGATGCACCATGCCTAGCAGAACGGGAACGTTTGGAGTGACGGCCCGACATTTTCACTGAGTATTGCTGGAATTTGCAAGAGACTTGAAAGAATTTTGATAGTTTGAGAGCTAAAGTTGATGCTTGAGTGAATAAAAATGAACATATATAGAGCCTATTTATAGAGGGGAGAAAGGCATTTCATTAATGGAAGAAATCTGCAGAAAATTGAAAGCTGAAACAGTCAGAAACGGTAAAAATAAATCTTACTGACCGTTAGACAATCGATTGTTGGAATGAGAAAATCGATTGTCATTAAGATTTGACTGAATCTCGGAACTGACACAAATCGATTGCAGAACCAAACGGTAACAAATTTTGAATTACTGACATGAAATAATCGATTGTCAAAATATGGTAATCGATTGTTATGTTATAGTGAGCACAGAAATTTTCTGATTTTGAGAATAATCGATTATATTTTGAAACAATCGATTGTTTTGGAAAAGCATTGCTGAATGGCTGAGACGGAAATTGATTTTGCAGTTAAAGAATCGATTATTCAACAAAACTGCATAATAAACATAAACCATAAACAGTCGATTAGTGATACTGCTAATCGATTTTCTGCACAGTAAGATAATCGATTATTTGCTTGGAACAATAGATTGTTCTGTGCCAAAACTTAATAATTCCCCCTACCTTTAGGGTGAAACCTGCAAAATAGATTTAAACATCTCCGACGCTCAAGTCAGTAATTAAAATATAAATGCAACCTAAAATGTATGCATTTAGATCAACGTTTACCCGCATTCAAAACTTCATTTGGACATGATTTATATTTAGCACAACATTAAACGCTAAATATTTTATCAAGTCTACTAGCAATAAGGTAAAGTGAGGAACGATCATAACTGTGTAGTTCTTGGTGTTGCTCGTCTTACCTTTCACATTTCTGTCAAGATGGTCATCTAAATTCATTAAAGTGACCATTGGTTTGGTGTTGCTCTTTTCAAATTGATTTGGCAACTCCTTGCGACATTTAGATGGACAAATGAAAGTTCCCTCTTTTACTTGCTTAATTTGCAGCTCCAAGAAGAAATTAAGCATGTCTATCAATGATATCTCAAATGCGATTTACAGATTCCTTGCATGACACTTATTAGTTGCTCCAAAGTAATACAAATATTCTCTAAGATACCATTTTCCACAAGATTTGGAATGCAAGATATTAGTGGCATGAGAGTTTAAAGAAAATAACATTGCCAATATAGAGAGTTGTTTTGAAATTCTATCATCAAAGATAGTAAGCTTCATGCAATTTATTTCCCCTTAATCAGAAATTTATCAAGACATACCAACAAGACATAGATATACCAATTGTTATAAAACAATGATAAACCCATTTGTTGGATGACATAACAAGTGTACCAAAAGTTATTTTATTAACAGTGATACAAATTGTTATTTTTAGTAAAGCATATTACAAACGAATGTTGACTGTTAACAGATCAACCATACATCGAATTTTGAAGAACATACTAACCATTATCTAGACCAAGGGATGTGTTCATCAAGAGACGATTTTTAACAGAAGGATTTTTTGTCAATTGTTAGAAACATGAGACATCTCAATTATTTTTCAAAGCTGAGGATAGCACTCATCAACAACGTGAGTGAAAACTTTTTGAAGAATATGCTAATAGATAATACACACCACACAGTATACTAACGGTTATTTAAACCACAGATAGCAATTATCATATCATGAATGAAATGATTTTATCAAGCTAACTGTTAATACATATCAACAGTTGTGATCTTTTAAAAACAGATAACTAACAAGTAAACTAATTGACACCAATTGTCATTTAGCAACACGTTTTCAACATATGAATCAGCAAAGCTAATTGATATTAATTGTTGACAAGGATATCTCGCACATCAACTATTACGACTAAGCTTATCAAAGATTCAACAATAAGGGAACCAAAATAAGTTAATATTGGTTGCTAGCACATATCAACAATTCGGTTTTTGTCAAAAAGGATAACTAACCGAAATTTCCTCTTGATGCAATGAGGTGTCGTGCTCGGTGCATCTACTACAATACTGTAGCCTTTCAAGCACACGTGCAAAACAGATTAATGATCTTTTGGTACCCATGCCATTTTGGGTCCTTGGGGGTTAGGCATATCATAATGATGCGATTGAGTGATATGTCTATGTCATGTAAAACATGCAGGAGCAATATGACCAATACGTCTACAATAATGACAAGTCACGTTGGGGTTATGCATCCTTCTAGGTTCATAGTAACTTGACGGACGAAAATGGTTTACTCTATTTTTAGCATTATGACTATTGCACGCTTTATGAACATCATTTCTCCTACTGTGAGCAGCATTTCTAGAATAATTATTTCTACGTTGGAAATCATTTCTAGGTGCTCTAAAGGGTTCAAAATTCCTTCTAGTATTTGGCCTATAATATGCATCATTTCTAGGGTAGTTATTTCTGGGTGGTAAGTCATTGCTAGGTCTTCTAAAATGTTCAACATTTAGTCTAGCATGCATATTGGTTCTAGGATCGCTATTTCTAGGATAAGCATTTTTATTATTAGTCCTAGTTTGAGCCTTAGGTTGTTGGGGTTTAGCTTCAACCTTTTCTTTAGGCTCATTCGTAAACCCTATGCCATGCTTGGTTGACTTCAAATTATCAAGAACATCATTCAAATTTTTGTGCAAAGAATTAAACTTATCTAATGTGCCTTTAAGCCTTTCTACTTCATTTTTGAGATGCAAGCAAGAAGTTCACTTTCTAATAGAGCTTTCGGGCTTATCGACGCTTCTTTTTCCGAAAAACTTGTTTTTCTCTTTCAACTTCTCATTTTCTAAAACCAGTTTTTCAAAATCTTTTTCTTTTAGAGAGAGTTGTTTTTGAAAATCTTTTTCTTGCAACGACAGAGTTTTATGCAAATCTTTAATAGTCTTGGAAGCATCAACAAACTCACTATGTAATTTATTATAAGCATTTTGCATTTCTTCAAGCGAGTGAGAGTTGGACATACTTACCTCTTCTTCTTCGTTTGCCATGAGACATTTGCCAGTTGATTCATCATATGAGCTGTCCGCTTTTTGAGGCATGCTTTCATACATTTCCTCCAGCTTATCCCACATCTCTTTGGCGGTTTTGTAGTGGAAAATTTTCTGATAGTCTTCATGATTCAAGGCACTATACAACATATTTATTGCATTAGTGTTGTATTCACTTACCTTGGCTTTCCCAACTTTTGTTGTCATTTGATCACCATGCTTGATGATTTGCCATAGATAAAAGTTGTTGGCTGTGATGAAAATTCTCATCCGATCTTTCCAATATAAGTAATTATTTCCATCCAATATTGGAGGCAACATGTTAAAATCACCTTCACCTATTCCTGCAAAAAAGTCACGAGTAGAAGCCATGGATGGTTCTCTCAAACTGTTAAGTCTTCAGAGAGTTAGGCTCTGATACCAATTGTTAGATAATACGCTTAACGCTAGAGGGGGGGGGTGAATAGCGTTATAATAAAAATTAGCGTTAACTTGCGGAATTTAAAAATTGCAGGAAGTAAATAAGTGCGATAAATAATAAAGTACGCACCGATGCATTCTGGTTCACTACAACACGTGGCTAGTCCAGTCCCCAAGAGACTCTCTCGAGATTTTCCACTAACTTGTCAAGCTTACGGGTGCTCAACAAACCTTTACAACTTAAGGACACAAGCCTTAACACATTTGCTCGGAGATACAACACTCCAAGACTTCACTGTTAAGCTTACGGGTGCCTAACCAACCTTTACAACTTAAGGACACAAGCCTTAATACCTTTGCTCGGAGATACAACACTCCAAGACTTCACTGTTAAGCTTACGGGTGCCTAACCAACCTTTACAATCTGAGGACACAAGCCTCAACAATCTTGCTCGGAGATACAACACTCCAAGACTTCGACCAAGGAAACACAAGTTCCTTACAACAAGAGAATCACAATTCTCTTCAAGTGTACAAAACACTAAACACTCAAACAATACACTCCTTTATGAGTAGATATGAGTAAAAGTAGTAAGCTCAAGATCACAACAACTTTGAACAATAATATGGCTCTCAAAATTTATGTAATGAATATAAAATGATAAGCAATAGAGTATGCAAGCTTATAGCAATTGTAAGATCAGTTGTTGTGTGTTGTTGTTTTTAAAACACTGAAATGAAGCTGTATTTATAGTTGAAAAACTTGGCATTACCGTTGCCTAATTGCCAATTAAGAGTTACTGATTTTACTGTGTGACAATCGATTGTCAAGAAGTCACAATCGATTGTTTGCCAATCGTTCCAGAAATCAATCCCAGATTTTACGCTTAACAATCGATTGTCCAAGATCAACAATCGATTATTGGCAACGTTCAAAAAATCATTTCCAGATTTTACGTAAAACAATCGATTATACCAAATCAATAATCGATTATTCAGCAACGTTCAAAAAATCCTTTCCAGATTTTAATTTCAACAATCGATTGTACAAAATCAACAATCGATTATTCAGCAACACTCAAAAAATCTTTTCCAGATTTTAATATCAACAATCGATTGTACAAAATCAACAATTGATTACCTGACGGTATTTGAAAACTTTACGACAACGGTCAGCTTCACAATCGATTGTACAAAGTTAACAATCGATTATTTATCAGACTTTGAAAATCATTTTAGACACTGCCTCGTGACAATCGATTGTTATATACTCACAATCGATTATTTAATAACTTTGAAAAAGTCTGAAAGACACTGCCTCAACACAATCGATTGTCATATGTTCACAATCGATTATTTTGTGACTTTTAAAAATCTGATGGACACTGTCTCTTCACAATCGATTGTCATTAGCTTCACAATCGACTTGCCTCATCACAATCGATTGTCATTAACTTCACAATCGATTATTCTGAGTTTTGAAAAACTTTGATGTACACTGCCTCATCACAATCGATTGTCATAAGGTTCACAATCGATTGTCATGCAGGTTTAAAAAACCTGATGCTCAATGCCTTAACACAATCGATTGTCATTAGTTCACAATCGATTGTCATGCAGTCTTAGCTTAACATAATCGATTATCATAAGTTCATAATCGATTATCTTAGTCCAGATTTTAGAGGCATGTTTAAAAATCATTTTGACTGAAGTAAATATGCATGATTTAAAATCATTTAGCATTAAATTAAATATGCATGATTTTGTAAAAATAGTTTTACGAGAGAAGCCATGTCATGAGTCAAGTTGTCGGATCAAGATCACAATTAAGAACGACTCATTTAAACTATAAATCTTTGTCTTGTGCTTGAATCTCGTTATCCACCAATTGTGCGCTTGTACTTGAACTTCGTCATATATCAATTTGCGCTTGTTTGTCATTCATCAAAACCTACACATAAGAACACACGTTTTAGTATAAAGCCTTGAGAACGTGTTTCCAACAGAACTCAGTCATGGTATTTTCCATTGTTTTACTACTCAACCATTTTTACTCAGTTTTGAGACTCAAGTGACATTTTACCTGATGTTTAGGCTGAAAAACACTATTTTGCAATCGCCCAAGGGGCTTGTGATGATTTTTGATTGAGTAAGGCCGATGACATGTATTATAAGGAAACACTAATACTAATTTAAGGGCGAGGGCATGAGATATGTACACCACGTGGTGGCTTGATTGATATGAGGCCGAGGGCCTAGATGTGATGTCATAAAATGGCTTGTTATTGCGCTTAGGCCTTAAGGGGCCTCTCCAGGAGTCTGCACACCTCCAGTTAGCGCGGGTACCCATTGTGATGTGAGATTGAGCTCGAGGGGCTGGTACTGATCTGAGATATTTTTCGAGGGGCGAATTTGTTGATACTATGCCCGAGGGGCGAACTTTTTTTTGTTTACTTTATCTTAATTATCTGTCAATTACCTGTTTTAACTGTTAAAGAATGATTTTACTTGATTTGTTTTACTGGTTTTATTGATTTTAAGTGATTTATTTTTTTATTATAGAATGCCTTGTCCCTTACGTGTTTTTTTACTTTCATTATTCGTTACTCACTGAGTTGGAGTAATCACTTACTCCCTGTACCGTGTGTGCAAATTCAGGCGTAGCTGGTTCCGCTCTAGATTGCTGATTTTCCTCCAGTTCCAGGCGGGCCTTTCAGAGGATTACGAGGTAGTTGTTGATGTCCGCAGCCCCGTGTCTCTACTCCTCTATCATTATGTCCTTCTTCAAACATTTGTAGTAGTTTATGACTTTAGCAGACTGTATTATGATTCATAGATGCTCGTGACTTGTGACACCCGATTAGGGTTGTGCTGGGTTGGATTTTCGCTTTGTTATCTATATTTTTCGCTGTTTAGTGTATTTAAATCATGTTTGGATTATCATTATGTTGGTTAACTGCTTTAAAAGATAAATTGGTTTGGGTCGTGACAGTGATGTCGTGCCATTTCATATATATTATCATGTGAGGAAGAGTGTAAAGCACAAAGGATTCCATTTCATTTCATATACATTGTCATGTGAGGAAGAGTGTAAAGCACGAAGGGTGATATCGTGCCATTTCATTTGCATTATCATAAAAGGAAAGAGTGTAAAGCATGAAGGGTGATGTCGTGCCATTTTATTTATATTGTTATGCTTTTAATATTGTGAGGTCATGGCACGGAGGGTGTTTTCGTGCCAGTGAGGATGAGGGACATGCATTATGATGTGATATCTGTTTTCCGTGTCTACATTTCCGCCTTTACCTTGAGCTGTTATTGTCGCGATTATATATTTTGAATGATATATTTGTTAGTCCCGTACTTGACCTCTATCTCATTTTTTGTTATGTTGTCCAAATTTTTTACTTGCTTAACTTGCATATGGCATGCCTCTATCCCGCTTTTGAAATTATACTCACGTCATACTTATTCTGCCGCACTCTAGTTTAAGCATTCCATCATGCTAGTCATTCATGCCCTCACTTGCTAACTTGTAAACGTCATGTGTTTTCTTTTTATTTGTCAAACTTGCACTTAGGCCTCCAATATACTAGTTAATTGACATTGATATCCCTTTCTTTCCAATTGTTATTATTGCTCACGTGCTTTCCGTTTAATCCTTTATTGTTGCCTACATATATATCCTTGTCCATTGTTGTTACTTGTGTATTTTCTACTTTGTAATTCCTGTTATTGCATTTTTGTCATATAGTTGGTTCTGTTATACGTACCTCTGGAAGGATGAGTTAACACGAAGGGATTGTCATGCTAATTGAATTGTTA
The DNA here is from genome assembly GCA_034376525.1 of Nicotiana benthamiana. Classification (NCBI taxonomy): domain Eukaryota; kingdom Viridiplantae; phylum Streptophyta; class Magnoliopsida; order Solanales; family Solanaceae; genus Nicotiana; species Nicotiana benthamiana. Next base: position 82,122,648 of record CM067330.1, read on the forward strand.
CATAAATTTATTTATACATGGTGAGGATGAGATAGAATCACGAAGGGCGTTACCATGCCATGTGACTTGGTATCTTGGATACACTTCTTATACCAGAAAAGATTTTAAACCTTCTACTGTAATTCCTGCTAGTAATTGTTGACTGTTTCATAGATTTGTATACGATACTTTTGCCTATTATGTTTTGAACTGCATATACTCTTAGTCTAATGTACAAGTTATAGCAAACAACATCTTTCAACTAAAAAACTTGTCACTACTTCGACGAGGTTAGACAAAATACTTACTAGTACATGAGGTCGTTGTATGATACCGCATTTCTGCACATTTCGTGCAAATCTTTGGAGCAGAGCTGCTGGTGACGTTGGGTGGTGATTCGGAAGATGTTTGGGCCTTTAGATATATCTGCCATTTGTCTTTGGTAGCTTAGGTTATTGCTAATCTGTTTATGTGACCTTCAAACAGAACGTGTCTTTATTTGTATTAGTCTTGAAATCTCAAATTTTAGAAGCTCATGATTCGTACTACCAGGTCTTGGGTAAACTTGTAGATCTTCAATTATCTATTCTCTATTTTCTTTTAATCTCAATTGAGTTGTATTTTCTATTAGTTGACTTTCTAGCGTGTTGAGTTAGGTATTACCACGACTTGTGATTTTTGGGTCATGACATTGGTGGGCAACATTTTAGGTTATTTTTTTGTTTTATTTAATTCCAATATTATACACTAAGAGTTCATTCGATTTAGAATTAAATTATGCAAAAATTGTAATATAGAAATTAGTAATGTAGGAACTAATGCATAGATTATTTTTTATAGTCGTTTGATTCATTGTATTAAAAATGAGATATAATATGCATAATCTAGACCATGTGTTTGATTTTAAGCTGAGTACAAATGGATAAACTTAAAGTTACTATACATTTTTATTGATATACCTCAAGTAAACCTTATTTCGATTGAACACTTGTGGTAAGTTCAAAGTACCAATTAGACACATCATGTTGACATGTTTGATAGCGTGAGTTGCACCGTATAAAATATTTTTCGCGTGATATTCCAAGCTATAGTTTTTAAGAAATGAACCAAAGTTAGTCAAAAAATAATATTTAGTGAAAACAGAGTAATTAATAGATAAAAGTATGTGAACATATATTTATGAGTCAAAAATACTCCTAAAACATCAGTTGAGGACTATGAACACAAATATTTTATAGGTACAATTCACACTATCATGAATGTGTCTGATTAAAATATTTTAGGTCTACTACAACTATTTAACCAGACAATGTCTACTTAAGCTGTCTAAATAAATAATCGTGGCGACTTTAAATGTCTATGTATTTATTCATCCTTAATTTAAGTTGGGTAGATTTTTATTTTCTATTATAACCATGGTTCTTAAAGAAAGACAAATGTTTATACTCTGCACGAAGATACTTTCTGCACTTATTATTCACAGAGTAGATCTAGGTTGTTGGAATCCTATTATAATAGGTAATAACAAGCACAAAATATCTCTTCTTTCTTTTTGCGGACGTCCTAACTCTAATGGCACAAATTAGTGAAAAATCTATGTCTGCCACTAAACATTGCGTTGACTCTTTTTGTTACCTGTCAGGGCAGTCCATTAATAGGGCAAAGTTTAAAATTATCATCACAAAAATTTACCCCAAAGCAATTGAATCCAACCTCTTAAAATATCTAGATATTAACATCACTAACTCTTTCGGGAAATACTTAGGTTTTCCTAGTACAAGCTCGAAACCAAGAGCTAAGGACTTCCAATTTGTGCTTGATAACTTGCTTGCAAGATTGGCTACTTAAAAATCTAATTGTCTTAGCATGACAGGTAGATGTACATTGGCTATTTCATGTCTAAACTCCATCACTAACCACATAATGCAGGACACCTTTTGCCAACAAAGATCCTTAGTAATATAGATAAGATTCAGTGGAATTTTATATGGGGTACAAATTCCATCTCTAAGAAACTTTGCCTTATAAAGTGGGATAACATCACCAAGCATAAGAAGGAAGGTGATTTAGGTTACACACAGCCAAGTCTAAAAACCTAGTAAATCTTGCTAACCTCTCTAGGAGACTTCTTGATAACACTCATTCCCCCTGCGGCGAAACAATCTTAGGTTCCCACAGTAGTAGGAAAACTACAAAAAATTCTTTCTTTATCTGGAATAGTATCATGCAAGGTTGGGAAGTTTGTAGCAAAGGAATTACATGGTTGCCCCACCAGTCTTCAAACTTAAGTATTTGGAATAGTCGTTGGATCCATCAAACTCCTCCACTCTGCCGGTGTGTATATGGTCCCTTAACTCAATTGGATAATTTTCTAACCATCAAGGATATATGGAATAATAACGAATGAGACTTATCAAATATTTTTATGATGCTTCAACCTAGCTTAATTAACAAAATAAAGGCCACGGTCCTAGTACAAAAATGGTGACACTCCCATTTGGTCACTAAATAAAAATGATCTTTTCACTAGTAAATTTTGCTATTCCCTATTGAGTAATCAAATAAATAGTGAAAAAGACTTTATGTGGATTTGGAAGCTCAACTGCTCCAATAAGTTAAATTTTTTATTATGAAAATATTACCATAATAGACTCCCAACAAAAAGTTTTTTTACATCACATTGGTATAAACATTGATCCAGTTTGCTCCTTTTTAAAAATCCATAAGAAAATCAGTGGACATGTTTTTTTGAAATGCAAGGTAGTGAAGCAATTTTGGTTTCTCTTAGATATTGATACAGGTAATGGAATAATACGATTAGTTGGTTGACAAGTATTCATGACCAAAATATTACTTTTAAAAGTGACATTATTAGTTAGAAAGACACATTTCCATTTGTGATATGGACCATTTGGATTAACATGAACAACATGTACAATAACTTCACACACAAGGCAGGCCTCCACCTTGCTTATAAACAAGCTGTGGAATATAAACTCCTAACGGAGAGGGAACTTGTTATAAACCAAAAAGTTCCCATATTTATTAACTGAATTAAGCCACCTACTGGTCCATTAAGCTTAATATTGATGGATCCTTTAACAAAACATCATTTCTTTGCGGATTCGGTGGCCTCTTCAGATATAGCAAGGAACAATGGATAATTGGTTTTCAAGAAACTCTTCCACGAATATCCCCACTTTAGGCATAGTAGATAGCCATAAAAGCTGGCATCTATATTGCCAAGAAACAAGGTCTTACTAACTTAGAAGTGGAAACAGACTCGACGGATGCTATTACTTGTTTGGATAATGGAATTACAATACTAAATGATATAGTTCATGAGTACAGATTATTAATGAGCCAGGTGAAGGTTCAGGCAATCCAGCATATCAATCGGGAAGCCAACAAGCCGGCACACTTGATGGCTAGAAAAGCACTTAGTGGCAATAATGGCAGGGATCTTAATATTATCTACTATGCTACTTATTTTGTAACCACTACCTTAATTTCAGACTATCATGGATTGACTTATATAGTGAAATATGTTAGCAAAGATATTTGTTCTAGGCTAGTATCTTTTGGGAACAAAAATATTCTTCGAAACATGTTAATGTGCTGTAATAGTCAGGTAGATAATGCCCTATCGGGCACTTTGAATATTGTTAACTCTACTATTATGTGATATAAAAAATAAGAATCCCTATACTAAAAAAAAAGAGAAAAGGTTTCAAGAGAAGGGTGATTTTGTCAATTTGATTATCTCTATGTATAAGTAATCAATACTTTGTTTTTCGTACGTCGAGGTGGTATAAAATAATATAATAACTCATGTATTAGCGTATACAAGATTTACTGATACCAGGAAAGAAAACACTAACCAAACGAAGGAATAAAAAATGTGTAATTTCTACCATGATTATTTTATCCTATACAGCAAACCAAACGTCCACTCAACAGAAGTTAGTATAAAAATTATTACGCTATCATAGAATTTAAAATTTTAATTTGTGGTAGTAGATTATTTGTAATTTTTATCACTTTATTAATTAACACTTATTATAAAAATTTATCTATAACTATATTATATGTGATCTAATCAAGTACAATATTTTAAAAATTTTAGTGCATTAAGATAAATTTATTAATTTTCTTGAGTTTTATTTTTTATTCTTTTGTGGACATATAATAACCCTTCGATTGACTTATCTTGTCTGTCCTCGCACTTCGCCTAAAAAAAATTCAAAAAACTTTATCAGTTAAAGTTCTCCGAAAAAATATTTATGAAGAAATGAATTGAAGGATTTTTTCTCAATTTTCTTCAATTCTATATAGGTTCATAATCCAGAAAATGGTATAGGTGATCCATTTTTACTTGATATAGCTTGGGGACCTAAACCTCAAGTCAAAACTATGTCCAAGTACTTTGTCAATAGGTATAAGTTTCACACGGAAGAATGGTCTAAGAATAAAAAAATCTATTAATAGCGGAGTCTGGTTGAAAAGTGGTGATAGTGACCAAGATGAAGATATTGATTATTATGGTGTATTCCAGGAGATTTTAGAAATAGAGTATGTTGGCTGGCCAAAGAAAAGGCTGGTACTTTTTCCATGCAAGTGGTTTGATCCAACACCAAATAAAGGTACGAAGGTACAACAACACTATAAAATAGTTGAAGCTAATCATACAAGGAAGTATGCAAGATATGAAGCAAGTGTATTATGCTCCTTATCCGTCATCATGTAAAAATAAGAGTGAATGGTGGGTTGTTATAAAAACTAAATAGGTTGGTAGAATAGAAGTTGAGGATACACTAGATATAGCATACCAAATGATATATCAAGTGTTCAACTAATTGTGGATGATGAATTAGCAGATGAACTGCATATTGAAGGCATGTATAAAGAAGTCGATCCTTCGGTTCAACATGAGGTTGGAACATCTATGGCTAATGAAGAGGAAGATTCCGCTGATAAAAATGAACTAACTGAGGAGGAAGAATATGATGATGAAAATGAAATAAGTAAGAAAGATGAAATTTCTGATAACGAAGAACTAATCGATTAGGATTGACATGTTTGTTCTTTTTACTAACTTGTATTTTCATGCATCTAAATTTGTTGCTAAACATATTAGCATATTTTTTCTTATGCTTATATTATTTAGATGGCTCCTCGAGGTAACGATCATCCAGAGGATACTGCACCACTAGAGAAGAGTAAAAAAAGAAAAAAAAAGTTTCTGGTAACTTAGGTATCACTCCTCTCCCTTAGGTATCACTACCTCCCCCCCACATGCACCTTCTAGTTCACATGTGCCTCCACCTACGTGTTTGTTATCAATTCCACCACCCTTATACTCTATACCTCACCTAGGGTATAAGGCTCCTTCATATATCCCCTTCTTTAATCCTACATCTTCCCAGCACATACTTGGAGTATATTCATTATCTTCCTCTGGCATTCAATCATCATTTTTCCCAATTATTCATTCATCATCTTCCTCTGGCATGCCCTCATTATTTATTTAGCCTTCTAGGTACTCTTCCATGCCTTCATCTAAGTCCACTCCATTTTCACATGGCATACCCTCATCATCTTACGCTGCCCTGCCATCATCTTCTTCTTCGGTCATTCGTTCATCATATTCTTCTGGCATGCCCTCATCATTTAGTTAGCCTGCTAGGTACTCTTCCACGGCTTCGTCTAAATCTACTCCACTTTCGCATGGCATACCCTTATCATCTTCCTCTAGCATGCTTTTATCATTTAGTTAGCCTGCTAGCTACTCTTCCATGCCTTCGTCGGAATCCATTCCATTTTTATCTCCTAGCATTTCTAGGCCACATAATTGAGTCGATAGTAATTCGACATCCTAATACACCGATAGTGATACAGCTATAGATCCGCATACACAGACTTCTACACGAAGTGAGGATCCCCTAAATGTTGGAAAATATGATGATCTTCGGAGGTTGATTATTGTGTCTGATGGAGCAGGGTAAATATATATCTTTTTAATTCCTAATTAATTTATAGATATAGTTATAACTTATTTAAATTCAATGCAGCTTTATCCTCCTCAAGCTATGAAAGCCGTGGCTGAATTGATATGTTCGTTTTATCATGCACCATGTAGGTTCTGGTCAGAAGTTCCAACTAACATTAGGGACAAAATGTTTGCTGAATTTAGGGTAAAATTAATATTTTACTTTAGTTTTCAACTCTTTTTATTTTTTTTAACATGTTTTCTTTGCAGATGAAATGTGCATGGTCACGCGATTTTGAGGTTTAGGTACGAGCCGTTTTCTTTAAGGAATGTTCTGATAGGTTGAGTGATATGCTTCGAACTGCTCAAGAAAATAAAGTAAAGCCAGGTTGGATTCTTAAGGATTTATGGTTAAAATTCTTGAGTATTGGAACTCTCTAGAATTTAAGAAAAAGAGCAAACAAGAAAGGGCGGCCCGTTTGTCCGACAAGGGTGGCTCGGTGCATACGGGCGGTTCAATTAGTATGGCGACTCATAGAAGAAGATTGGTAACGTCTTTATTATAGTTTTCTTGATTTATAACTATTTTAGCTACCTTTATTAAGATATTATTTATTTTTTAGGAAAAGGCTAAAGGAAGACTAGTTACTCAAGGATAGAACAAAAAGGACTTGGGTCGAGCCACGCGCTGAGATAATCCATGTAAGATTAATGAGCTTTATTTTAAACTAGCTTGTTTGTTGGTAGCTTATTTTAAACTAACAACAACACAACCTAATTACAGCAGCACTAAATAGCAAATGCTTGCCTTAATTACTTGTCATGCACGATAGATATCAATTTTATTAGGAGGTATATCCACTACGAATTGGAAGCCTCCCACATTACTAAATATAGCCACATTGCTTTTAGCTTTTCTTCGTAAGCCTGCTGTTTATGCTACTTTTTATAGTAGTATGAAACTTGGTTGCCTGACTTTTCAAGCCAACCCTTCTAAACTTGGCATTTTTGGCCGCATTAATCTTTTTCATGGTGGTGCTTGTTATTTTGTCATCTGATGTAGAAATACTTCACAGCTATTTCTTGCTAGGCGCTGTCGCATCTCATATAAAGCAGATATTTCCCCTAGAGCTGATGTAACTCGAGGTGATGTTATGGATGTTATAGTAAATGTTACACTAATGGAATCTAGAATCATTGTTCTACATGCATATATGTGTGTGTATGTGTGAAAACCTATGAAAATATCAAAAATATCAAATTTGAATCTACAATTATATTAGTATATAAATTCTGTGCAAAGTAAACCTATTAAATTTGAGTTCAAGATTTGCCTCTGCCCAACGAGTATATTATAATTTATACTCTTCCTCTTTTTACCTTGTATAGCATTTATAACAGTGAGACTTATCGTTTTAAAAACTATATATAACGATGTTGTCAAAAAGATTCTTGTTTACACCAACTCTATTAGTATTTTTCTTTCACTATTCTTTCTTCTTCAATATATTCTTTTTTATATATCTCAAAATATTCTCCAAAGCCATTCAGTTCTTGTTTTCCACTTGCACCAATATTTTCTTCTCAAGAAGAATCATGGGTTTACATCTTCTGATTACTGAAAAAATTAATCTAACATCTTCTCATAGTTTAAGTTCTCCACTACTTATTAGTTTATTATGGCCATTTATATTGAAACTAGTAGCTTTTAGTTGTAGACCAATTGGTCAAGTTTACTCAGATTTAGTTTATTTTTCGTGGCTTTTTTCTTTTTAAATGAGGCAAATAACATTTAACAATACTACTGACCAGTCTACTGATGGCTTGGGTGGTAGGGCTTAATTCCTATGCACTTCATAAATATGACACTATTTGGTTAGTTGCACATGCCTTACAATTAGTGATCATTATGTATATGTTGATTGCAAAACATTTACCGAATACCTGGTTTACAGTACTTGTAATATTCAATATTTTTGTATGCACTTGTAGTATTTTCTTGTGCTATTTAATGAACTAATTGAATAAAGTTTGTAATGTGGGAGGCTTCCAATTCGTAGTGGCTGTACCTCGTAATAAAATTGATATCTATCGTGCATGACAGGTGAAAGCAAGCATTTGCTATTTGTTGCTATTTTGTCGCAGATTCTTTAGGATTGTGTTTGTTGAAAAGAATATTTATTGGTTTGGGGTGGTGTTAGTAGCATAAATCACACGAAATTTGAGACAGGCATTTTGTCTTTAGTTTCTTATTGGTGTGCAACTGTTAATCAAGACTAGCCTCTGTTGCATAATAAGAATTGAGATGTGATGTATGATCATCAATACTAAACAGTAGTACTGAGAGCTTTGGTTATTGTTGGTTTAGTTACTGTTTCTAAAGAAAAAGTTACATATTTGAAGCAAGTCATATGGGATTACTGAAAAATAGTAGTATTGAAAATCATTATAGTCTTGTTTGGGAGTTTCTTCTTATCCAATTGGAGCTTCAAAATGAGTGCTGGTGATTGGCCTAAAGACTCTTTCATATAATTCAGAATCTAATAGATGATTCTTTCAAAACTTCACAACAGAACATCATTATGCTTGAAATCAGTTTTTTTCTTCTTTTTCCTGGGTTGTTGTGCTTCTTGTTTGAGGTAGCACAAATGTAGTTCATCATTTTTACACAAAAGGGATAGCTAAGCATAATTCAATGTTTTACCAGGCTTTTTTAACGATAGTTGAATTAGCAAACTATTATTTCAAATGTATTTTTATTATCATTAATTGTATTGCCAAGAAAAATATTTCTATGTTCCTTCATTTGTGTCTGCTTATTGAGATTTTATATGTAAAAAACTTTGTTTGGGGAAATATACTGAAATTCATCTTATTGTTTCTCCATTACAAGTACCGGAGAACAAGTAGCTAGTAGCTTATGGGTATTGATTTTTACAAAAGAGATGGTGTAGTAATTTTTCCTCATTAGAAGTACTGATACGTTGTCTACACATTATCTTTCCGTGTGTTTCACCTTTAAAGTTTGAGAACTAAAGATATTTGCATAAATTTTCTTTAATAAAGTTTACTTTTATAATAATTGTATTCTTTTACAGGATAATTTCAAACAAATCTTGGAGAGTTCATTCAAAGCTAGCCGATTGATGATCAAGGTAGGCCAATCCAACCAACCCAAGATGAGATACAGACATGTGGATTAAGGCAGCTGGTGGCGTGCATAAGGGGAGAGTCTACGGCATTGGATTAGAGTTTAGTCTCGGTCATCGTACTTCTGGATTGTCTGGTTCTTTTTCTTCATCATATTGCTCGGTTGATCTGGATGATTGAATAGAAAGGTAGCGAAGATCACAGATTTGTATCTTCAAGAAAAGGCTGCGAGGGAAGAAGAAGCAAAGCGAAGGAAGGAAGAAGATAGGCGAAGCGAGGAAGACGAAAGGCGAAGGGAGGAAGATATGAGGCGAAAAGACGATGCATTAAGACTTGTCACTAGTGATGTTAAAAGTCTCAAATCTCAGATAGACTCCTTCTTAGCATTTCGTGCATTTCCTGTGCCTCGTTCTCCAGCATCTGATGATAACTAAGGAGTAGTTTCCTTTATTAGCTTGTTTTGGATGGTACTTGGATGTTGAATATTGACTGTTGGATTTTTTGAGTTTTTGTTCTATTTTGGATTAGTCGGATTAATTATGAAATGGATTGATTAGTTGTTGTTTATGAAATGAATTGGATTGCATGTTGAATTTGGTATTTGAATACTTAATTATATTCAGTCTTGTATTGTTGGTTATACTTTTTGTTTGGCATGTGGTGTAGTTCTAAAAATAGATTTAGCTATGAAGATATTTTTCAGATTTCCCACGGATTTCCCACCGACTTCATGGGAATTTTGTGTATTTTCCCCCCAAATTTCAACATTTCCCATTGATTTTCGCGGGATATTCATATGTTTATATCCATCTTTCCCAGTACTTCCATGGGCAAAATAAAAAAAAAATCTAAATTATTTTTTATATTTTCCACGAATTCAATGGGAAACTTAAGAAAATTAAATTATTTATTTTCTTACTTTTCCAACGACATCGGTGGAAAATTACACTTGGTAACCCCACCAAACCTTCCGTATCGCTGGGATTTACCCACGAATATCGTGGGAGACTATTTTCCCATCAGCCATTTTCCCGCCGAACGTCTCCCTTGGAGTATCACGGGGATATTGAAATTTCACATAGATTTCCCACCAATTCTTCCGTGGAAAAAGTCTCTATTTCTAGTAGTGTCGAATAAACCCAATGAAACTATTGTTTTCCAGAGAGCACTCGAAGGTCTTCTAAATCACCCAATAACTGAGGAATTTGTCCGGACAAGAAGTTGAAACTAAGATCAATCTTGGAAAATAAGTGAACTCTGGTGGAAGTTCACCTTGGAATTGTTGTAGGTTAGATCAAGTGAAACAAGAAAAGAATGGTTGCCAAGTTGTGGTGGGATGGTACCAGTCAAGCCCATGTCTGAAATATTCAGCACAGTAACTCGTTGATGGCGCGAGCCACAAGTGATTACAAATTGAGGGAGAATTAGAAGACCAGTTTGTTGAGAGAATGCGATAAGGGTCTGAAGTGATGTGGGATTTTAAGGCAAGAAGAGAAGATTGATCTGTGCTTATGTTCATCGCTAAGCATGAAGTTGCTATAACGTGAAGAGATATCAATAAAAATGGTAACAAGATGTTTTCTCCATTGAGTGAAATGTGTTTGTTGGTTGGATCTTTGCAGCAATATATGATCTATCTTTATTGAAACTCATTAAATTTATACTATTGAGAAGATATTAATGCTAACAGTTCTACATTATTGAAACTAATTGAAAATATAATACAAGCATTAATATCAACCTTCATGTTAGGAAAAAAAAGATTGAATAGATGTTCAACATCTGCTAATAAATGCTAACACATGAAAAAGCATCTTCACCACCTCTTCAGCCATGCTAACATCCAATAACTTATATTAGCTATTACTATTTAATTAGGAACTTAATTGTATGCACTACAACTGATTAAAGTAATAAATTGATAGTTAAGTAACTAAAAAGGACTTTGAACCCATAATTATTGAACTAAATCTGCTACTTATAGAGAAGGAACCTCTGCTAATGAGATAATACAACCTGTAAAGTGATTTTTTATCAAGAAATTATATTTACTTCCTTATAATTGGGAAGATTTCAAAGACTTGAATATATTGGGGACTACAATTATATATCGGCTTAAATTGCTTTCTTCCTGCATCAATTGTGAGCCTCTAATCTTCACAAAATCCGATGCAATGTAACCGTGGAAGTCTATTGCTAGATTCAAACAAATTGACATTGATATCACCATAAAAAACAGAAATAAAAAGCAGTTTGGTGCACAAAATATCCCGCATTTAAGTAGGTCTGGAGAAAGGCTGTACCCCAAGAGGATGTGATGTAGGCAACCTACTCTGATGCAAACATACAGTTTGAACCAGTGACATATAGGTCACACGGAGACAATTTTACTGTTGCTCCAATGCTCCCCTTCACATCGCTATCGCCATCAAGCTCATGAAATCATTTGAAAACTTATTTTTATATTTATACATGTCTTCAAGTGTTCTTGCTGGTACATTAGAGTTTGTAAGTTAAGAGGGTCATCAAAAATTTTAATTCGATCTTTCAAGAAACCAGCTTTCGCTAAGAATTGGTTACCAAATAACAGACTAAAAGGTCCAATCTGGAAATCATTTGGTAGCTATTGATGATAAGCTTGGAGTTTCTGGATATCTCAGGAAGAACAATCTTTTTGGTGAAATTCCAAAAGGAATAGAGAGGCTAAAATAAGTGAATAATTTTTAATCTTTAGCTTAGTTGCAAATAGAAATCCCCAATAGAAGGTCATTCACCAAGCTTACTTCTCAGAAGACACCCTCATAGTAAATTTAATCGAGGATTAAGGATAACATGACATAGACTGCATACATCACACCCCCTTGAGAATGTGATCCTTTCTTGAATTCCGTGTGAACACGAAATACTTTGTGTACCAAGCTCCCTTTTTTAATATTAATCGCATCAGTTATGCTTGTACTAATTCTCATATTTTGTAATCATGGACAAAGAGTTTATCAATAAGAATCCATATACACCAAAATTCCTTCACCCCAGCTTTCTAAGGACCAACAATGAAGTTTTGGAATTTTTACAGCAAATCACAAAATCAGTGTTCAATTACTTCCATAATTAAAGTCCTTTTATTACCCAAATCAAGAGGAATATGGTAAGCAATCTCCACTTCCAACCAAAAGGTTGTGAGCTCAAATCACCCCAAGAGTAAGGTGGGGAATTCTTGGAAGGAATAGTGTCGAGTGTCTATTGAAAACAATCTCTCTATCCTAGGTTAGGGGTAAGGTCTGGATACACTATCCTTCCCAGACCCAACTAATGCAATTATACCAGGTTATTGTTATTACTCAAACATGGTATTCCCGATCCATTAGAGCTATTAAAACAGTTACCCTAATTATTTTCTTAGCTTTAAGTTATTATACATCATCTATTTCCCAAGACCCACTTTTTGGGTTACATCTAATAAATACTATATTCTAATCACATTTGCAATACCCAAATACACTTAATAACATCATTTGAACTCCATTATTAAAGAGGGAGTAGTAGAATTACATTACCTTGTAGTAGAAAAACCCTAGTGTAGGCATACAAAATTTATTGAATTTAAATTTAATAAATAATTTGGATTATGTTTTAAATTCAAGATATATTGTTTCAAATAAATATTATGGGCTAATATAATTGACTTAATTATATAAGTCCAATAAATATGGACTATATAAACAAGTCTTAATCCTTTGGGCTATAAATTTAATCCATTGGGCTAGCCTATTTAAATTGGGTTAAAGTGATGAATGTACTTTATTAAGTCCAAGAGATCATTTTCCTAGAGGCCTAGTTTGGTGCCATGTGTCAAATGACATGGCACGACAAGTCAAGCGGAAGAGCCAATAGGATCATGCCACATGTCAAAATGATAAGGCATGCCAAGTCATACTAAAAGACCAATGAAATCGCACCACGTGTGCTCGTGACATGTTTTGGCCAATCAAATGTGTCCATGTCACACTTCAATTCGATTGGCCGAAAAGAGTTTATTCTTATCATAACTCTTCCTTCCACAACTATAAATAGGGGTCTTCTTAACTCAGAAAAGACACCAGATGTTATAACAAGCAGCAAGAAATAATTCATAGATCAAACACTGCAAATTTCTCCACAAGTTTCAAGCTTCAAAAAATCAAGTTCAAGTTCAAAAAAAAAAAAGAATAGATCAGGTATTCAAGCTCAAGAGCGAAGAACAATTCAAGTATTCAAGATCAAAAGCGAAGTCAAATCAAGAGACGTTCAAGAACAAGGCTACTTGTTCGTGATAAAATTCATGGCAACAATCAAAGTGTGTGCGACGGATAAATCAATTTCAAATTCAAGATCAAGCTCAAAGGCCCTTGAATTCATACTAGAAAAGTAGAATAAGAGGAATTGTAGAGATTGTACACTCAAATATTTGAAATCAAATACTACGATTATTGCAATATTTTCGATCTTGATTTTATTCTCTCATCTCAATTAATTGTCTACAAATTCTGGCACGCCCACTGGGGCAATGTCTACTTCCCATCTCAACTTCTCAATCACCAAAGTCCAAGAACATTCAAATTACTTAAAAAAAATCAACTCCGGTTCAACTTCCACCAAGGCTGCTAACTCCAGGTTCTATGCTGATGTGGAAAACATCCTCGATGTTACCTTCAGAAGCTTTAGACCAGTTTGGAGGAGCAAAGAAAGCTCTTTAACACAACAAGCACCCCAAGTGCCATCCACGTCAACCCCTATTTCTGGATTTTCATCCTCAAAAGGAGAAAGATCTTCCACAAATGCATCTAAAGGAGGAAGCGATGTTGCTGAAGAGATCAAGAAAACTCTTGCTCTGCTTGACCTCACCGAATCAAAGCACTATACTCTGAAGGAAGATAATGATGCTTCAAGTGATGGATCCTCCCTAACTACATCATATAGCGTGAGCCAATCAAGGATCAATCTGCGTGAAAATCCATGCTACTCTCTGTCGTCTACGATAATCATGCAAGCCATGGTGACAAGCACTTCACCCATGGAGGAGCAGTTGGCAAATTTGACGGAAACAATCGCTGACTTGACCAAATGCAAACAAAATCAAGAGGTTAGGATTGAAAGGCTAACACACGGGGTGGGAATCTTTATTGAAAAAGAATCCATCCATGCACCCGCCAAGCTCCCAGAGGTTCTAGAGAGTGACTCTCCCCCAAGACAAGTAGCATCTACTAAGGTTATCCCTGTCTAGTCTGAAGGGATGATTCAAATCGATCAATCAAAGGATTTCATTGAAGGAACCATTAAGAACAAATATGAAGTTTCTGTCAAATCCTCCCTTACATATGCAAAGCCGTACACTTCAAGGGTCGATATGTTGAAGATGCCTACTAGCTATCAACCTTCGAAGTTTCAACAGTTTGATGGTAAAGTTAACCCAAAACAACATGTTGCACACTTCGTGGAGACGTGCAAAAATCCTGGGACTTATGGAGATTACCTCATCATGCAGTTTGTCCGCTCGCTAAAAGGAAATGCTTTTGACTAGTACACAGACCTCGAGGCTAAATCTATCAATAACTGAGATCAACTAGAACAAGAATTCCTTAATCATTTTTATAGTACGTGACGTACTGTGAGTACGATAGAACTTACAAATACTCGTCAACGAAAGGGGGAACCAGTTATCGACTTTATCAATCGGTGGAAGAATGCATGCCTCAACTACAAAGACAGGCTTAGTGAAGCTTCAGGCATAGAGATGTGCATCCAAGGCATGCATTGGGGATTGTTTCTTGTAAGGTATCAAGCCTGGCACGTTTGAAGAACTTGCAACTTGTGACCATGACATGGAATTGAGAATGGACTCCACTAGAAATGAAAGGATGTCCATCTACGAACCTTGTAAAGGGAATGACAAGCAAGAAGTCAGGAACTGGGGCAAGTTCGTACCCAAGTCTGAAAGCAAAGAAGCTGTGAATGCTAACATGTCACTTATGAAGTTCACAGCGAAGGTGAGCAAGAAGCATAGTATGAAATCCACTTCTTTGCACGATAAGCCAAGTTAAAAGTTGACTTTAAAAGAAATGCAAGAGAAAAAGTATCCATTTCTGGATTCTGATGTGCCATCCATTTTCAAAGAACTCCTCGAGGTAAATCTTATTAAGCTTCCGGAGATGAAGCGCCAAATTAAGCTGGGAAAACAAATGACCCAAATTACTGCAAATATCACCGACTTGTAATCCATCCTCTGGAGAACTTATTTGTCTTCAAGGAAAAAGTCATGAAATTGGCTTGCAAAAACAAGATTGTGCTTGAAGATGAGAAAGCAAGCGCGAACCAAGTCTCTATCACCTTGGCTCATTGAATCTACAGGAGTTATGCAGTTTAAAAGGAATCAAAAATAAAGAATTACTGGAGAACAACAAAGTTGAAGACGACCAACCTGATGATGATGAAGGTTGGACGTTGGTGACTCATTGTAGGAGCCACAAAACGAACCACAAAAAGAATCAGTAGAACAACCAATGAGGAAGAGGATGGTAAAAAGGCCAATGAAAAAGAATCCAGTTAGGCATTTGAAGAAAGCAAAAGTGGAGATGCACCACCCTCAAAAGCCACGCCATCCAGTGACCTTGGAGGAGTTCTTACCAAGTTGGTTCTGTACGAAGATTTCCCATGAGGGCATTGATGCCTCTTGTTGTCATGCTGACAAAGGGGAAGAAAAGAGTAATGACCTACCGTTGGCACCATCTTCAGAAAAGCCCATCAAGTCCACTCCTCAGGAAGTTAATGCTTGTGAGGAAAAGGTCACGTTCACAAATGATGATATTTTACTAGGTGACACTCCTAATAACCCCCCATTGTGCCTGGTTGGCTATATGCGCGATTAAAGGGTAAATTGAATTTTTGTTGATTGAGGATCCTCAGTGAACATTTTGCTGATCAATACTGTGAAAGAACTTGGTATACCTATAAACGAACTCTCAGAAAATAATGTGATGATCCAAGGATTCAACCAAGGGAGGCAAAGAGCTATATGTGCGATTAGGTTGGGGATCATTATTGAAGATGTGCAATCAAGTGCAGCTGTATGTGATCGATGCGAAGACTTCATACAATGTTTTGCTTGGGAGGACTTGGATACATGAGAATAAAGTAGTTCAATCTACCTACCATAACTATTTAAAATACTACGAGGATGGAGTCGAGAAGATGGTAGTTGCTGGTGATGAGCCATTCACCGAGGTTGAGTCACACTTCGTCGATGCAAAGTTCTACTTGAAGAACCGCATTGTGAAGGAGCTGAAAGTTGATGATGGCAGGAAAAACATGAATAAAGAGCCCTCAACCAAAAGAGAATAGGTGACTACTGGTGAAGTCAAAGCTATTAGTAAGGATGTACAACCCAATGCGAATAAATCCCATAGAGGGAATATTACGTCTTATGGCAATAAAGTAAGTCCGGCGCTCCAATATGTCCTTAAAAGGTAGAAAGACGAAGGTGAACCATCTAATATCCAAGCTATCATGATAAAGGAGTTAACTTTTCTGGTTAAACAAATTGAGGAAATAAATTCGTCCTCAATGTCGCTTGCAAGGTTTGTAGCCCAAAATCGTTTGCAGAATGTGGCACTCCCTACAAAGCGAACAGATGAAGGTTTTGGCCCTAACGCTTACAAGCTATTTGCAAAAGCTTGATATAATCCTAATGAGCTGTCAAAGTTAAGGAAGCTCCCATCAGAAGCAGCAACGAGGCAACCAAATGAAAGTTTGGGATACAAGCAACCGTCACCAGTGCGCATTTCCAAAGTTTGGTTCCTTGTATAATGAGGCGACAAACAAAACTTGTGGTTTAATATAAAGAAGTACTAAAGGTAAAGACATATACTATGGTCTATACTAAGGAACGTGATGAAGACGAAGAAAGTGTGGGTTCTTTGTATCGTGTTACTAAACAAGTTGAGAATGGCATTCCATCTTCAATGGAAGATAATGCGGAATTGGAGGATGTTTCTCCATGTTATCACATATCTTTCCATAATGGGGACCCTCAAGAAGATGAAGATACAAAAGATGCTCCATCTGAACTGGACGAAGGAGTGAAGGCGACAGTTGATGCCTTAAAAGAAGTTAACCTTGGCACCGATGAAAAACCAAGACCCACCTACCTAAGTGTTTTACTAGAAGCTGATGAAGAGAGCACTTATATTGAGTTACTCAAAGAGTTCAGAGATGCCTTTGCTTGGAGTTACAAAGAGATGCCTGGCGTGGACCCAAAAGTAGCAGTCCATCACCTTGTAGTCAAAAATGGTGCTCGCCCTGTTAAACAAGCTCAAGGGCATTTTAGGTCAGACTTGGTTCCCCTGATTGAAACTGAAGTTAACAAACTCATTGAAGCTAAATTTATTCAGGAAGTTAAATACCCAACATGGGTTGTAAGTATTGTCCTTGTAAGCACGAAGAATGGCTAGATTCGAGTATGCCTTGACTTCAGGGACCTTAATAATGTGTGTCCCAAAGATGAATTTTCGCTTCATATTCTAGAGCTGATGATCGATGCTACTACTAGTTATGAAGCAATGTCTTTCATGGATTGTTCGCCGGGCTATAACCAAATTCGCATGGCACCAAAGATGAAGAGCTTACTGCGTTTCGCACCCCCAAAGGTATTTATTACTACAAGGTAATGCCTTTTGGCTTGAAGAATGCTGGTGTTACTTACCAAAGGGCTATGTAGAATATTTTCGACGATCTTCTCCACAAGAATCTCGAATGCTATGTTGACTACTTGGTGGTGAAATCAAGAGAGAAGGGCGACCACATGAAAGACTTGAGGATGGTATTTGAATTGCTATGTACCAACTTAGGATGAATCCGCTGAAATGTGCCTTTTGAGTTGCTTTTGGAAAGTTCCTTGGTTTCATTATCTAACATTGAGGGATCGAAATTGATCAAGCCAAAGTGGGTGCCATTTTGAAAATGCCTGAGCCTCGAGATATCCATGAATTGAAAAGCCTGCAAGGAAAGCTAGCATACCTTTGAAGATTCATATCAAACCAGGCTGGAAAGTGCCAACCATTTAGTCGCCTTATGAAGAAATTGTGTTCCTTTCAAGTGGGACCAAGCTTTTAGCAATGACTTCGAAAGTATCAAAACCTACTTGACGAAGCCTCTAGTTTTAGCAGCTCCTATTCCTGAAAAGCCATTGATACTATACATTGCGGCGCATGAAAGGTCTGTTGGAGAACTGTTGGCCCAAGAAAATAGTGAGGGGAAAGAAAACTCTCTTTACTACTTGATCAGGATGATGACACCTAACGACTTGAATTATTCGTCAATTGAAAAGTTGTGTTTGGTGCTAGTCTTCTCAATTTAAAAGTTTAAGAACTACTTTCAAGCTCATGATGTCCGTCATATTTGTAAAGCAAATCCCATCAACTTCGTGATGTCAAAACCTGTTCTTAGTGATTGACTAGCGAGATGGTACCTCCAATTTCAACAATTCGAGATTTTGTACATCCCTCAAAAAGTTGTAAAAGGACAAGCATTAGCAGACTTCTTGGCAGATCATCCAATACCTGATGACTAGGAGCTAACTGATGAACTACCTGATGAGGATGCAATGGTCGTTGAAGTTCAACCTCCATGGAAGATGTACTTTGATGGTGCTGCACATCGTGGGGGAGCCAGGGCTGGCGTAGTATTTGTCACTCCCTAAGGTGAAGTCTTGCCCTACTCCTTCACCTTGACATAACTCTGTTCCAACAATATTGCTGAGTATCAATCATTAATACATGGGCTCGAAATGGCAGGTGATATGAAGAAATTGCAATTGCAAGTATTTGGTGACTCCCAATTAGTGGTCAATCAGATTTTGGGTAGTTACGAGGTTAAGAATTCTGAACTACGCCCTACGCAAAAAAGTTGATGGGGTGTCTCGATGATGTGACTATTCATCATGTGTCAAGGAAAGAAAATAAGAAGGCTGATGATTTAGCTGCCCTAGCTTCACCATTAGCCCTGCCTGACCAAGCGCAAGTTGCTGTTGATACCCAATTTTTTTTCATATTTTTATATACAAAATACTTTTTAAATAACATATATATGCATATATAAGCATTTCTAAGGATTTTAGTATTTTTTAAATTTATTAAAGATTTTTTAAATTAATTTATTGTCCATTTTAACAATACAAAATCAGTAATTATTCCAAAAGAAATATCAATTTTGTTGAATAATTTATTTTATTTCCACCTTTATACCAGTAATTTTTGTATATTTTAATAAATTTATCTGGTATTTTAAAAGCTAAAATGCATATAATTGCAATTCTAGCCTATTTTAAGTTTAATGACTTTTTAACTATAAAAATGGATTCCAACATTTTTAACTTAATATTTATATGTTAGCTGACACAGTACTTTTAATTTACATTTTACAATCTTGTTTGCTAGTTTTTATAAAAATAAAATGGAAAACTGGCTATTTAATAATTAGCCTCATTTCTTTGCAATTTCAGCCTATTTCCATTTTAATTTTAGCCTTCAAATTGACCCAATCCCAACCCACTTGGACCGGCCAAATTCTATCTTTACCCAACCCTTTAACATTTATTAACCCACACAGATTTTCTTTTAATCTAGGCCGTAAGATCACCCTTTTCCATTTTAATTCCCCAAATCATACCCTAATCCCCCATTTTGTTTAGTCCGCTGCCCTTGAATACTCTCCACTCCCAAATTCTCTTGAAGGTTCTTCAGAATCCTAACCGTCTCCGACCCTTTTCCAGCGCACTTCCACTAGAATACATGGCTTCTCAAGCCATGCATGGTCTACACTCAACCCACAACCATTAGACCATGTTTGTTTAAAGCTTTAAGGTTTGACCTTGACGGTTCTCCTCCAAACCTTCTTAAATCTATGGTTCTATGGCCTATCCAGCCTGTGCTCCGGCATATTCAAGCATTAGATGGCCTGATTCTACCTCTTTGACTCAAGATCGGGCTTTTTTCCATGCCTTTCTCATTTTTAGGGTTACTCTGGAACCCCAATCTATTCAAGATTTTTCTTTGTTTGTTTTCTTAGATCTACGGTATATTTGTATTCTACTGGATGTGTAAAGTATTTTTCCCAATCTTTTCTTTCAAAATGGCTTCTCGTCGATTTAGGATTTCCAAAAGGTTTTCCAAAACATCTTTCTGATTCTTTTCTTTATGTGTGTTTGTATATATTATGTTCTTGGTTTCCTTTTCTACCATGCATGTGTTGTTTCTTCTACTTTTCTTTCTACTATACTTTGTATTATACTGTGTTCTTCTACTTTTATTTCTTCTATGCTTTGTATTATACTGTGCCTTTAAACTAGCCTCGCATGTCAATCTTTGTTATGATCTTCTATCTGTTCTTAGTTATATTCTACTGTATGTGTTCTTACTGAGTTCTTAAGTTTGTTTGCCTTTGATGAACTTCTGTTTGAGCTCTAAACATGTTTCGTTGACTGTTTCTTGAGTTTATATCACTTCTTCTCTATTTTGAACTTGCTTAAATTCCGAGCTTTTCTCAAACATGTTCTTTATTCTTCCAAACCTGCTATCATGTTTGTTGGTTTCTCTCGAGTCTCTAAAATAGACCTCTGATTGTGTTTCAATGGCTTGATTTCTCATCTCTATGTCTGATTCGATTTGAAGCCCTAGGATTTGGGGGTTTCTTTGGCAAGCTTGATCAGAGTTCTACTTTGGAACCCTGGATTATCAGACTCATTTTAAGTACTATGAACTGAATTTGAAACTCATTGCTCGTGATTCTAAGCCTTTCTATGCCCGTCTTTTCTAATTAGCATGACAACTCTTTCTTCTTATCTGTGTACTTTATATATGAGAATTTCTTCTTGCAAAAAAGGGCTTTTGCCAACTAATTGATTGATTTCGAAATCCCTTTAATAAGGCCTAACTATTGTTACTGATTTTTTCATTAATTAAACCTTTTTTACCTTTTCCTGACTTGGTTCATTTGAACAAATCCTGTGATTTTGATTTCACTGGCTGTTTGATATATTGCCTTTCCTTATTTTTCACAAACCGTGTACCACTGAACTTTGCCTTAAATAACTCCTATGTATTTACACTTCTTGTGTTACTTTGGAAAATATTTTAATCAAATTTCTTTCCTGAATTGTCTTTTGCCCGTTTGAAATCAGAATCCCTTAACTAAAGGGAGACTTTATGTGATTGATTGCAAACTATTCTCTTACCTTTTCTTACTTGTTTTCTGTACTATAAAAGGGGCACTACCCCTTCGTCACTTACACCACCTTGAACCTTCAGTTCAACACCTTCAACTATTACTAACACACTTACAATTCAGTACTTCTTTGAGTTCAATACTCGAGCGCACATTATTCACTTACAATTTAAATACTCTTGCAACATTCTGCTCTCTTTTGAGATACTTTAGACTGTTTTCCTGCAACTTGTTTTTTTAAAGACTACTATTCTACTTATTTGTTTCCCTAAAATTGGTATGTTCTAATTTAACTTTTCAGCTTCACCCCTATGTGTGTACTTTATAGTTCAGCATTCTTGTTTACTTTTTTGTTTATGTTCAATATTGATTATGCATGTTCGTCTCTTTGCATCTGTTGTTGTTGTGATTTCCCCATGCCCCTACTCTCTTCTATGTGTTTAAGTTAAGATTCTTTGCCTGACAGTATCCAAATTACTGCTCAGATCTGAATCTGATTCTCAATGGGTCGTAACTCCCAAAATTTGGCTAATAGGCTTGTCAGGGGCGTGCCAGCACTCCTAATTGCTGGGCATGACCACCAGCCTACCATGGCCTTCCCAGAATCCACTCTATTGCACTTACACTCATTCCTAGTTTCTAAGTTCTACCCCTCCTATGAGCCTTGCTTTAGGACCTTGAGTTCCCTTTAAACTAGGACATTTGAGGGTTGGCCCTTCCACACTTCACTTTAATTCAGTTCTGCAACGTATTTTGGGTGTAAGAACTTCATGGAGTTCATGAAGCTCCTGGGAACTCTGAAGCACCCAAAAAGTGAGAAAGGCTTTGGAAATTAGATCTTTGGAGTTGTTTTATTTCATATCTTAGACCTGGGGTCTGAATTAGGTTCTTCTTGGTTGGAATCTTTATTTTCTGATGTAATTTTATTTTTTCTTAATTCGTTCAGGTCTGTAATAATTTATAATAACTTGTGGGGGGTTTTTAGTGAAAAGGGGGCTGTCACTCATGTATGCATGTGGGGTAGACATCATGTTCATAGGATGTTATTCCTGCAATCTCATCCTACTTTTCATGTATGCATGTCATATAGAAATCATGTCTATAGTTCTTCATCTATCATATAGAAATCCTGCTTATAGTCCTTCACTTATGCATTTCATTATGTCAAAAGTTCTGCACTTATGCATGCCATTTAAGAAATCCTTCTTATAGTTCTGCATTTATGCATATATAGATACCATGTCCTTGAGGTTTTACATTCATATAGGTACCATGACTATAGGTTTCTGCATTCTTGCATCATATAGATAAGCTGTCTATAGGACCTTTTTAATTCTACATTTACATCCATCATTAGGCAAATGTTTTATAGGTTTAAAATAACAAAAATTTTCATTATAGATATCATGCAAATATGACTCTCGCACTTCTATAAACGCTTCAAAATCAATCACGTCTAGAAAGTATGTCTACAAGGATAATCAACTGAATCTGAATCAAGCCTAAAATAAGAAATATAAATACTCAACACCTGTAGAGTTTGTGTTTGTCTATAATCAGAAGCTTTCTCTAAAATCAGTATACTTTGCATTGCTAGATATCATGCCTATATGTCTTACCTAGGCAAACCATTAGGTAATTAATTAACTACACCAGTCTTTAATAAATAAAACCAATAGACATGCCTAATTTGGACTTCATATATGAAAATATGTGATAAATCAGCCACGCCTTAACGTTTAAGTTTAATTAAAGACCTAATCAGTATCTGAAAGACATGCTAAAACTATGTGTTTCTTTATGTTTTAAGGAGGTTTGTTTGAGCCTTGTCTGTTATGTGCTTCCCAATACTTGTCGTTTATGTTTTGAATGCCGCCCTAGACTTTTGTTCTTTGTAAACTCTAAAAGACAATTCTCCCCCCATTTAGTATTAGTAGTCCCTAATACCTCCAGGGCTGATAGGATGGAGACGAGTAATAGCATGCAATAAGTAATGAGACCATTCCGCAATTTAATACCTTAATGGGGTGGGTAATGGTAGACATAGATATGATGACCGCACGATAACACCACGTGTATAAATGGTTACCGGGTGTTCTATGGGGTAATCCATGTTATTTATAAACCTAGGAACCCCTTTCCTCTTTACTTATTCACTTTCCTTTTCCAAAATTATAAAGCTGTTTAGTTTTCTGTTTTTTCAACTTCTTTCACTTCAATTACTTGCAACTATTATACAAATCTCTCTTTTAATCGTCTGGTTTTCAGTATTGTTCCCTCCCAACTTCCACCTCTTTCACTTCCATTTTTTTAAAAATTACTTGCATCAAGTATTTGACCCATTCTCCTTTACTTGTATATCTTTTCTTTAATTATGAAATTACCTTCTTCAAAATTTCAGCACTCTTTAAACCTCTTGTACTTCTTTTATTTGCATCCATTATGTGAAAGTACCTAGTATATACAATGCTTGTTTGTTTATTTGTTGTTTGTATTCAACGGTTTTATTGTAGCATGGCCGGAAACCACACTAGTGGATCTTGAGGGGTGC
Organism: Nicotiana benthamiana; assembly: GCA_034376525.1. Lineage (NCBI taxonomy): Eukaryota > Viridiplantae > Streptophyta > Magnoliopsida > Solanales > Solanaceae > Nicotiana > Nicotiana benthamiana. Next base: position 82,146,572 of record CM067330.1, read on the forward strand.
CTAACACCTTCCCCTCGAAATAATTTCAAGCCCTTACCCATTTACTGGTCCTTCTTTTTTTAGTTAAATTTCTTCTTAGTGTCCTAATGCACTTTAATCATTAGGTGGAGACTCTTCTAAATTTCAAAGCTAATTCCCAAAAGGAAATGAGTTGTCTACCCAAATGTCATAAACCCTATTTTGCGAGAAAAAGGCGGCATCGACAGCATGGTAACTCTGCTGGGGATTCCTTTTAGGCTTTTACCATTTCATGTTATTTGCGACTTTCGTGTTTCGTATTGCATTTATTTAATATCTTTATCTTCTTCTACTACGAAACTGACTTGGCTCTTTGTTTCTTTTTCTTTATTTCTCTTAATGCCTTCCTTTATCGTTTTCCTTCAATGCTGTTGTAAATTATGAGGAACTATTGTAATTATTACTTTATGAAGGTGCAAATACATGAAAACTTGTTTAATTATTGTAACTACATATTCAACATCATATTCCACTAGTACCAAACAAAATACCATAGAAACTCTTACAATGAGTGGTTGCGCCCTTACCCCCTAGATTTTGCAAAGGCGTATTTGCGATAAAACCAGTCGATCAATGGTGTAGTCGATGGTTCCATGCCTTTCCCTATTGAGTTGTCCGCTCAAGAGTACCATTCTAATAGCCCATAGAAACCATTTCTCTTTAAATTGTGCATGCATCATTGTCAAAACCTAGTTGAGTCAGTTATTTTGTCCGTTTAATGACTCTTTAAGACAAGCCTTGTCCAAAGTACACTGGGTTTCCCTGAAACCCAAACGGACCTTATCATGTTCTGTGCATTTATTTGGAGAATTAAATGCTTGTTATGCTAAGTATTGATAATAAACAGTCGAGTCTGGTGGGTGTGACGTCCTAACACTTTTGTTTTGCAGAAAATGAGGTACAAAGTCCCCAAATTCGGCATGGTCACCAACATCCACCAAATTGCTGAGTTGGTGGGGAGATCTTCATTCCAGCGGTCAATCTCTTGTCAGGAAGCATCTAGGAAACCTGCCTTCTCTCCTAGAAATTCAGCCTAACAACAAAATCATATAATGTGCAACTCTATTTTGGGATTGTGATAGGTCGGTATTTTGCTTTGGAGACATTGCGATGACACCTTTGCTTGAGGAAATAGGAGGACTAGGTGGGATACCATGGGAAACTCCGGGTTTGCTAATACCGAATAATCGCAAGGGTAGGGGTTTTCTCAAATGATGGGTCTAAAGAAGAATCCCGACTTGACATGTTTGAAGTAGTCATACATTCCCTTTGACTATTTGTATGAAAGGTACAGTCACAACAAATCGTATCGTACTTATCCTGACGAGTTCTCCCTCACCTCATTTGGACACATCCATCGAAGGGTCTTTGTCTTCATGTTCTGTTTCTTAGGGATGATAGTGTTTCCAATGAAGATAAGAAGAATCCATACTAGGCTAGCCATGGTCACTAAAACATTAATGTAAGGAATTAACGAGCACCCATTCAGTCTTGTGCCAATGATAGTTGAAGAAATATACCGAGCCCTAGAATGGTGTCAACAGGGAGCCAAGCATTTCGAGGGTTGTAATTTGCTATTCCAATTATGGCTCATGGAACACCTCCAAAAGGGTCAGTACTAGCAGGAAATCCATCGTAGAGACTGGGACGATCACATCGCCTTTCATCACCCAAAACGAATGAATTACATGCCCAACATGTTCGCCCAACTATAAAATGCTAGAGAATGATCGAACTCTTTGACAATCTTACTGATGACCGGGTGCAATGGATGTTCGAGTGGTTCCCTACTGAAGAATTCATCATTCGATCAAGGGATGTGCCATTTTTGATACTGGCTGGTTTGAGAGGGACCTATTCATATGTCCCTATATGGGTTATGCGACAGGCAGGTAGGAAGCAGGTTATACCAAGGGTCGACAAGGTGAGTCACTTCCGAGCTGACTTCCAGGATGACGATAGTCCATACAAGTGCTAGGCTCTGTATATGTGGCATTGCAAAATTGTCATAGGAAAAGACACCATCGAACTAGGTACCTACCATGCTGGTTGTACCCCACACTATTTAGGCTGGCTAGAAAACAATCACAACAATTTGGGTTAGCACGGGTTTGTTCGAAGTCACAGGATCACTGATGAAAAGGCCGAAGCATAGGTAAAATACAACCAACTGCGCAAGAGGATGCATGAATGTGAAAATGAGCACCATGAAATACAAAAAGCCAATCAAAAACTAATTTGAGAATGGAAGGATATTGCTGTCAGTGCCAACAAACGACTGATGCGCTTGGAGCGAGGTATAGTAGAACTGGAAAAGAAGTTTCTGAAGAGGGTCGAAGATTGCCGAGTTGCTGAAGAAAATTAAGGCGTGACTCTAGCTAGGGCCTACTTGCTGCTAGGACTGTGCGAGCTGGGAAAGCTGTACGAGGAGCCAACACTGCTGAATCTGGGGAAGGTTCTTCTGAGACCAAATAGATAGGAGTTTTTTCTTTTCCTTTGGAATGTAATAAGGCATATGGCCACTAGTGACATTTTATTCCATTTTATTTAGTGTCGTTTTAGGATTCTTCTTATTTTCTGATCAATAAAATGAGGCATTTAGAATTCTATGTTCTCCAAATTTACTTGTCGCTAGTCCTACCTCGCGGGCACAACGAGGTCCCAAAAATTAGGACACGCTTTATATTTCCTACACTATGTGTTTATATATTGCAACATCGTTTCTTATAATTCTTAATAACTTGTTACCTTTTTTTACTTTTGTTTATTACCCTCCCCAAAGGTTAGTTCGTGAACTCTGGCAACATCAGCATATTTTACAAGATCCAAGGGCCCTCCACCTACTCCTCCTCCCAGTCCTGTCAGGCACAAAGGCAAAAGAAGAATGGAAGATTCAGATAACTCAGCTGAACGGGTAGAAATCACTTGTAGTGCCATGGTCCCCAACGAGAATGCTTCTCAAATAAAAAAAAGTTGCTTAAATTCCAAGAAAAGCTTGATCAAGTCCGGAATTTGGCAAGAGTGTCATTTTCCCTTGCCGCCCCAGAAGTTACTCAGAATACCATACCTCCACAAAATGTCCCAAACCATCCTGCTCCTCACCACTATTGCAATACTTGCGACACTCCCAACAACAGTCCGCTGCTCATCCTGAAACCTTGAACTCCACAAATGACCACTTCCAAAGCCAACACGACACCCCTATCTATGTGGAAACTGTGCCGTATCCTATTCAACCCATCTTAAGCACACCTGCGTCCGATAACAAAGACTCGCTATCAAAAGTTTGGTTGTAGAACTTAAGAAGCTGACCACCAGGATCCAAGGAATTTAAGGAAGTCAAGGAATTAAGGGGCTAAGCTATGAAGATTTATGCATACAGCCCGATGTCGAACTGCCCGAGGGGAATAAACCTCCCAAGTTCGAAATGTTTGATGGCACATGGAATCCTAGGGTTCACTTGAGGACATACTGCAAAAGGTTGGTCGGAGTAGAAAAAGATGAGAAGATCTGCATGAAGCTTTTCATGAGTCTGAAAGGAGATGCTCTATCTTGGTACATTAGCCAAGACCCAAAGAAGTGGTCAAACAGGGTTAGTATGGCATTCGACTTCATGGATAGGTTCAGGTTCAACATGGAAAATGCAGCGGACGTGTTTTACATTTAGAATTTGAAGAAAAAAAACCTACAAAAATATTGTGCGAGTATGCCACTCATTGGTGATCATAGGCTTCTAAGGTTCGAACTTCTTTAGGGGAAGAACAGAAGAACAAATTTTTAGTCCGGGCTCAGGATCCGCAATACTACAAAGACTGATGCTGATCGAGAATTATAAATTTTCTGACATTATCAAGCTAGGAGAAAGGATCAAAGAAGGCATCAAGAGTGGTATGGTTACTAACTTTGAATCTTTGCAAGCCACCAACAAGGCTCTGCAATCCGGTGATATATCTAAGAAAAGGGATGTAAGTATCGTAATAGTTCCTTAGAGAACCAAATCACCTGTCAAATACTAAACCTACCCGATATCTCCACTTACATATCAAGCCACTCAAAATTTCCAAACACCCGCACCATCCTACCAAACTCCACCACCTATCTATAATTTGACTCCACCTCCTACACACCAACCTATTTCACCCAGATATTCCCAACCCGCATATGTTTAACAAGCTCACAATTCTCGACCATCTAACTATCAATCACTTCTTACTCACTAAAACTTTCCTAGACCTCGACCAAATTTTGACCGCAAACCTCCCAAACAGTATACCGCCATTGCTGAACCATTCGACCAGCTTTATGGGAGACTCAAAGCTGCTGGTTATGTCACCCCTATCCCTGCCATAACCCCTGAAAACCCTTTCCAATAGGTTAACCCAAATAAAACATGTGTATACCATTTTGGCATGAAAGGGCACACCATCGAGGAATGCTGCTTCCTGAAGGATAAGATCCGAGCTTTGATTGACAACAAGATCATCGTGGCCAAGGAGACATCTCCGAATGTCCGCAACAATCCTCTACTAGACCACAAGGGTGGAGGTGTTCATATGATTGAAATAGAGGATGATTGGGATCTTAAAGGATCAATCGGTTTGATCACAAAAGGGGACGATACTAAGAAACCAATAGTTACCCTTAATTTGATTGTAGTTCAAATTCATCCTTTTGAGGATGCCGAGATGAACATGTCCATACCACTTGAGTTTGAAACACCATCTTTTGCAAAGATGCCAATACCAATTGAGGTCGATTTTGGGTCCCCAAAGGTGCCTAAGCCATTTGAAGTTGTTGTATTACCTGTCAAAGCAAGGGTGCCTATTCCAGTAGCAATGATAGTCGTAACACCATTCCACACAAAAGCCATACCATGGGAATACACAGCCGAGGCAAGAAGTAAGGGGAAATCCAAGTTCAGGGAAGCAGTTGCAGCTTAGGGTATGAAAAGAATCGGTAGGGTTTATACCCCGGAACATTTGGTTGAGTCGAGTAAGGAGACCTCTGGTCGATAAGCCATCATTAAAATCGACCCTAATGATCTTTTGAGAAACAGTTCAAGCCAAGGAATACTCAGTCATTGACCAGCTAAATAGAACACTGACCCAGATATCTATTGTCACGCCCCAAACTCAAGAGGCGTGACCGGCGCTCAATCGAGTGAACCCAATTGAGCAAGCCTTATCAAAAATTCCTACCCAACATAATATGAATAAGTAACCCAAGCTTTCATTTGTTTAGACAAAGAAAGATAATATATTCAACATCTTTAATTCATTTCACGTCTTTACATTTAACCGGAGATAGTTTAGCTTTAAAGATTCTAATAAGGTTACAATTTATAGATAGACTGAGTGCAGAATTACAACATCGCTACTAGACTCCCCAAATACGCGTACATAAGCCATACATATATATATATATATATATATATATATATATATATATATATACGGAGCCCATAAGGATACAAAAGATAAGCATAATAGTGCAGGCAACAAGGCCCTGACTATACCTTAAAAGTGGACATACATAATAACAAAAGGTACACGATATAACCCCCTTAGAGGAGAAGGGGCTCATTAAGACTTGTGAAGGAGGATGCTCCGCTACACATGATCGGCACTATCTGCTATGGAGCCACCTATATTCATTTAAAAGTGTAGCGCCCTCGGCAAAAGGGACATTAGTACCATGGAATAGTACTAGTATGTATAACTAAACACCATTTTACTAGAAAGAACTATCAAGAAAGTACAAGAAAGTTTCATAAGTAAATCAAGTATGCAAATATCATAATTTTTCACATCATGTCCATATCTCAGTTTGGGGCATTTTTTTCGTTTGCTCATTACTATTCTCAATACCACCGCTATATTGAGCGGAGTCCGATCACGACCCGAACGTCTAGGTTTCCTCATTGGAGGCATATATCTCAATCACTATTTCATTTTCCCTTATCTAGGATTCAACATCAGCATATTACCACAATGTGTTTGGTACGGTGTCTGATCACGACCCGATCGGCTAGGCTGCCTTACCTAGGCGTTGTTCCTTTCTCGTTAGTCATCACATCTGAACCCTTATTTCACATAAACATTACATCAATTTCTTGGCACTAAGGGCCACCATTATCACAACGTTTTCCCTTTTCAATATTCATCTTCCAAGTTGTGATCATAGGCATATACAACAGTAATTCAAGTTGCAAGCACAGGTAAGTGAGAACATAACTAGCATGAATAAATTCTCAGTTTAAATCTTGGCTTATAGCCTAAGCATTACATCACATAATTGTATTCTTCACACATTCTTAAATATCAGGAATGACACATTACTCACATTGAGGTAAATTCTTCATGTGTACGTGTATATAATTGCAACTCAAATAACGCGCAATAACAACAAATACAGTAATCAATTCAAATCTTACTGCACTTTCATAACGCCAACTGAGCTTAATTTCTAATAAAAAGGGGGTTTTAGCCATACATACCTCAATATAGCTTTCCTTACTCTTTACAAATTTTTGTAAATCTTATCACTTCGATCTATGATGCATGAATTACAAAATAAACCGAGAATTAGAGACGAGGCTATGATTCTAGCTTGGTTCAAGCATAATATCAAATACTAGAGGTGCATTATGATCTTAGGCCCATTTTTGAGAGAGATATCTATCATTGTATACTCCAATTGTTTCCTTTTTAGTTTACTATTTCCCAATACCCTAAGTCTTGATATACATTCAAATCAATTCTTATACCCATGAATTTCATCACTACTGACCCCCTTATAGCTGAGTGTAGAAATAAGAACTGAGATGATGAAGCCCTACCTCTTGGGATGAAGATTAGATGCCTTTACTTGATTATCTTCAAGGATTTAGCAAGATACTTTAGATTAATTTGATGGGGAGAACTTTTCCTCTCTAAGATCCCCTCTGTCTCTCTCTAGAAATGCTGAGAAAGATGCTTATAATGAACTATAATACCGAATATAACGATAGGAGGGTCGAGTTAAAAATTAAAAAATTGGAGCCCCGAGTCAGATCTGCGATCGTAGAGTGAAAATGCGGGCTGCAGATTGGACCGCAGTAAGGCTCCCAAAATCTGGACATTCAACTTGGGTATGCAACGGAAATGCGGTCCGCATACCCATTTTGCAGTCGCATAATGCACCGCATAACTGACCTTTACAAAATCCAAAGGGAATTATGCAACGACTATGCAGTCCGCATATCGGTTATGCGATCGCATAACAGACCACATTTTCAACCTCAAATTATCTAACGCACTGACCCACTCTACGGTAGAAATGCGGTCCATATACCTAATATGCGACCTCATTCTAGACTGCATTTTTGCACTTATCTCGAAAACTTTGATTCTTGATTTTTAAATGCATAGATCAGCTCTAAGGGTCCGAACTACAGCGAGCTTTAAAGAAACTTATGAGTTTCTAACACCTGGCCCTAGCTAGGCTCTACGATATTAGAAATTTGAGCAGAAATTTTCACGGGGCTTTACATCCTCCCCCACTTAAGATCATTCGTCCTTGAATGAGGATCAAGGTTCACTTCCTAACAATCTTAGTGCAATTTTCTGCTCTCTATAACCTGAAACATATTGTCAGTCCCCAAATTTAGCTAACTCCCTAAATTTTTGAAATTTTTACCAGAGTTTCCTTTGTATTTAGGTCTATCCACCTGTTAAAGAGCCCCAACAACATATTCTATTCAGCAAAAACATACTTCACAAACATAGTACAACTCGTGCAATATCAACCATGGTCGTATATGCAATCATTTTATAAAAAAAGGAACAGTTCTACATAGATCATGCCAAAAGATAGAAATTCATAGGGATTAAATGCATAAAAGCTATTACATGACTATTTATACAAATGTGGATACTTCCTTTTCATGTCATCCTCGGCTTCCCAAGTAGGTTTTTCAACTTGCTGGTTCCTCCATAATACTTTCACGGATGCGATTTCCTTATTCCTTAACTTATTTCTCAAGAATAGCAACTGTGACTTCTTCATATGATAATTCTTCATTAACCTCAACGATCTCAACTAGCAAAATGGTGGAAGGATATCCCACTACCTTTCTCAACATGGACACATGAAAAACCGGGTGTACCAATGACATTTCGGGTGATAGCTTGAGGTTATATACCACCTTACCAATCCTCCGAATAATTCTGTATGGTTCGACATACGTCAGACTCTATTTACCTTTCTTTCCCAACTGCATGATACCTTTCATAGGGGAAACCTTCAGAAATACCCAATTATCTTCTTTGAACTCTAAGTCTCTGCGACTCACATCCGAGTAGGATTTTTGGTGGCTTTGAGCAGTTTTCAACCTTTCTTTAATAACCTTGACTTTCTCCAGGGCCTGATGCACGAGGTCCGACCCTATCAATTCCGCTTCTCCAACCTCTAACCATCCGATGGGAGACCTATATCTCCTACCATATAATGCTTCGAATGGTGCCATCTGGATACTAGCATGGAAGCTGTTGTCGTAAGAAAATTCTATGAGCGGCAAATGGTCATCCCAACTACCCTTGAAATCAATAGTACAAGCACGCAACATGTCTTCAAGCGTCTGAATAATCCGCTCAGCTTGCCCATCAGTTTGAGGATGAAAAGTGTGCTAAGGTTCACCTGCGTACCCAAACCTTGCTGAAACTTCCTCCAAAAGTTGGCTATGAACTGAGCCCCCGATCTGAAATGATGGAGACTGGAGTGCCATGTAACATGATTATTTCCCATATATATATGTGAGCATACTATTCCACTGTGTCAGTAGATTTAACTTGCAAGAAGTGCACAGGTTTCGTAAGTCGGTCCATGATTACCCATATTGAGTCGAACTTGTGCAGAGTGCACGGCAGTCCTATCACAAAATCCATATTGATCATCTCCCACATACACATTGGAATTTCCATGCTTTGAGCCAATCCAACAGGCCTTTGATGTTCAATCTTCACTTGTTGACAATCCGGACATCTTGCCACAAAAACTGCCACATCCCTCTTCATGTTGTTCCACCAATAAATTTCCTTGAGATTATGATACATTTTTGTAGAGCCTGGGTGCATGGAGTACCTGGATGTGTGAGCTTCTGCCATGATCCTTGCTCGAAGACCATGGATATATGGAACACATATGCGGTCTTGGTATCGTAGGGTACCATCTTTCATGCCAAAGAAAAAAGTTGTGGTCCTGTATTTGCGAATTCCCTCTTTCAATTGTGCTAGAAGTGGATCCTTGAATTATTTTTCCTTCACCTCTGCTACAAGCAATGATTCAGAACTATTCTGTATAATTACCCTTCCTTCATTAGAGTCCGCAAAGGCAAACTCCCAAACTGGCCAACTGGTAGACTTCCTTGGCTAACAGCCTTTGATATGCTCCCAAATGAGCCAAACTCCCCATAGACTCCCAAACTGCCCAACTAAGTGCATCTTCCACGACATTAGCCTTTCCCGGGTGATAGAGAATATCAATGTCATAGTCTTGAGTAACTTCAGCCATCTTCTTTGCCTCAGATTCAACTCTTTCTGCTTGAAAATATATTGAAGGCTCTTATGATTCGTAAATACATCCACATGCACCCCATACAAATAATGTTTCCAAATCTTTAGTGCAAAACACCACTACTTCCAGCTCTAGATCATAGGTTGGATAGTTCTTCTCATGATTCTTGCCGTGTTGCATTAACACGCACCCAAGTCTAATTCTTGAAGAATCCCAATACACTACAAACTCCGTTGTACCCTTTAACAGAGCTAACACCGGTATTGTTGTCAATCTTGACTTCAACTCTTGGAAATTCTTTTCACAAGCATCGGACCACTGGAATTTAACTGTCTTCTGCGTCAGTTTAGTCAATGGAGAGGCAAGAGTAGAGAATCCCTCCACAAACCTTCTATAGTACCCGGCCAGACCTAAGAAACTGCAAATATCAGTAGGAGTGGTAGGTCTAGGCTAATTCTTCACTACTGCAACCTTCTGAGGATCAACCATGATTCCTTCCCTTGAAATGACATGGCCCAAAAATTCGACAAATTCAAGCCAAAATTCACATTTTGAAAATTTTGCATTTAATTGATGTTGTTGAAGAGTCTGGAAAATAGCCCTGAGATGGTCAACATGGTCCTCCTGACTCCGGGAATACAAAAGGATATCATCAATAAACACTATCATAAAGCAGTCTAGAAAGAGCTTGAAGACTTGATTCATAAGGTCCATGAAAGCTGTCGGAGCATTCGTTAGCCCAATGAAATTACTATAAACTCAAAGAGCCCATACCGAGTTCTGAAGGCTGTTTTTGGAATATCTTGCTCCCTTACCTTCAACTGGTGATACCTGGACCGCAAGTCAATCTTCGAGAAACACATATCACCTTGTAGTTGATCAAACAAGTCATCTATTCTTGGTAGAGGATATTTGTTTTTGATTGTGACTTTGTTGAGTTGCTGGTAGTCACTGCAATGATCCGTCTTTCTTTCTTACAAACAAGACCGGCACGCCCCACGGCAACATACTCGGGTGGATGAAACCCTTTTTTAATAAATCCTTTAACTGCTCTTATAGCTCTTTCAATTCTGCCAGTGCCATTCTATATGGTGGAATTTATATAGGCTGTGTGCCTGTCATCACATCGATCCCAAAATCAATCATCCTGTATGGAGGAATTCTAGGGAGCTCATCTAGAAAGACATCCGGGAATTCATTCACAACTGGTACAGATTCAAGGCTAAGTGCCTCAACATTGGTATCTGCATCCCGAAGTAGATGATAGATACACCTTTTTAGATCATCTTTGTGGCCTAAGGTAGGAAATAAACCGACCTCTAGGCACTACATTATCTCATTTCCATTCAATAATGGATTCATTAGGAAATTCAAGCGTGATAGTTCTAGTCCAACAGTCAAGTTTAGCAAAGCATGAATAAATCCAATCCATCTCTATTATTACATTGAAGCCGCCCAATCCTAGCTCAACAAGATCAGGTGTGGTATCCCTACCCCGCACTGTGACAACACTCCATCTATAGACTCGGGAAGCCAAAATTGGCTCTCAAATCGAGGTATATACTAAGAATGGTTCATGAAGTTGTTCTGGTTATATCCCGAATTCCATAGTAACAAAAAGGGTAGCATAGGATACGGTGGAACCAGGGTCAATATGATATTGGACAGTCAGAATACATGTGACAACATCTGGAGAAGCCTCTTGTTGGCCCAAGTTTAGTTGAAGTTTTGAAGAATGACAAATGACATCAGTGAAGGACCAGGTCAATCTTAGGAGACACAGGAGTTACTACCTATGCACATGATATGCACGTGAAGGATGGCATTAACCAACCATATCTTATAAATATCCTCTGAAGTGATCAAAAAAATTGCATATGAGATAACGAGAAGAGGTCTCCTAATATGAAGAGAACTATGTCCGGATCCATGATAAGGAATTGGAGTTTGAATTGTTTTAGGACTCGAACTTGATGAAGGATTAGCGATTCAAGTTTGTGTCAAACTCTAATTACTAACTCTATAAAAGTAACATTGTTCTCTTGTACAGTCACGCATATATACAAAGAAGTTAGAGCTAAATTGAGAGAAAAAGAGCAAGACTATTTTGCAAGCAATTTACGTGGATCAAGTGTGCACGCCTGCAGCTACATGAACGAGATTGAAGAACCAGTTCCACTGTGTTTTTTCTTATTCTAGTTCTATTGTAGTAGGTGATTTAAATTGTACCTTTCCAGCTTTCATAAGAAGCAAATTGTATTAGGTACGTTGCGTATTCAAGTTAGAGTTAACTTGAAAATGTCGCAGCAGTTGAGGCAGTATGTCACACTAGGATTAGAGTTAATCCTTAGGTTTACAAGATTCTTGTAAATGCTGTTTTGGCTTATTGAGTTTAGTGGATGTTTGGGAAAATCCTACTGAGAAGTAGGTCGTGGTTTTTTCACCTTTGAGCTAGGTGTTTTCCACGTAAAAATTCTTGTATTCTTTATTTTATGCACTTTTAATTCCACAAATAGTTATAGTTAGTAGACCTAGAATAACCAAGTTATTCTAGTGCAAAAATTGGGCACCATACAAACCCCCCCCCTTGTGTGGTATTTATGTTTGTAACATCAATTGGTTTAGAGTGGGTTATCCTTGAAGAGACTAGCACCTTAGGAGAAGATCAACAATGAGTGCACCACCTGTAAACTGCGAAGGGCAATCCACTGCTAGGCCTCCACTCTTCAGTGGCCAGTACTATTCTTGGAGGAAGAACAGAATGAGAGATCAAATCATAGGGAAGATTATGAACTTTCGGACATAATCACTGATGGCCCTCTAGAAACCACTAAAAAGAATGCTGAAGGAATTGAAGTACCAAAATCAAGGGTTGACTGCACTGCTGAGGACTTGAAAAAATAGGAGAAAAATGCCAAAGCTAAGAAGTGGCTTGTATGTGGCCTAGGGCCAGATGAGTACAGTAGGATCGAAGGCTGCACAACTGCTAAAAAATATGGGACACTCTACAAGTGGCTCATGAAGGGACACCTGAAGTGAGAAGATCAAGAGGAACACTTATGTACTCTAAATATGAGAATTTTACCATGAAGGAAAAAGAAACTATCCAGGAGATGTACATTAGATTCACCACCTTGACAAATGAACTGGGATCTCTTGGCATGACTATCCTTGAAGAAGACAAGGTTGAGAAGATTTTGACAAGAGTTCTGCCAGTCACACGGGAAAGCAAAATTAGTGCCATTCAAGAATCCAAGAACATCTCCACTCTCAGACTGGATGAACTGATTGGAAATTTGACTACCTATGAAATGAGGAGACAAACCATGAAGATGGATACCCCAAAAAGGGAAAGAAGCTTAGCTCTCAGAATTGCTAAACGTGCAGAACTAGAAGTTGATGAAATGGCTATGATCACCAGGGATTTCAAAAGGTATCTAATGAGAAGAAAGGGTTCTTCAAGAAATACAAGCTTGAATAAAATAAGAGATCCAGAAAAAGGCAAATGAGGGATGCTTCAAGTGTGGCAAGACCAACCACATGATCAAAAATTGTCCTCAATAGGAAATTGAGTGGAAAAAGGAAAGAGCTTAACAAAAAAACAGGAAGAAGAAACGAGTTCAACCAAGGAGAAACAAAGGTTCAACTAAGGCTATGGTAGGTGCTTGGGGAGAAACCTCAGATGAAGACTCAGAAGATGAAACTAAGGAGGAGCAAGCTTTATGGGCCATCGGAGAATCAGACGATGAACAAGAGGTAAGTATTCTCCATAGCAAAGACAAGATTAAATTCTTTTCTAAAGAAAAACTGGATGAACAGTAACAGACTTCATTGATGAGTCTGAGATAATCAACAATGAGAAGGAAGTTCTGTCTAGGGAATGTGTGATCCTAAAAGCAAAATGTAAAAGTCTAGAGTCTAGAGCAAATGAGATTGATATTAAAAATGTTGAGTTGAGGAACCAAGTTCTTCAACTTGACAACAGTGTCTTAGAACTTAGGTCTAAAAATATGAAATTAAAATTAGGAACAGGAAAGAAGATAGATGATCACTCACATCTCACTCAAGAAGAAAATTTTGGAAAAATGAAAGATGAATTGTACAGAAAATATGAATTCATCAAAGTGTTAAAAGAAGATCTAAGAAAGGTAAAACATGAACTAGACAGAACTTGCAAGTGGAACCAAGCCTCATATGCTCTTCCATGGTTTCAAGAGCATCACGGCAGTAACAAAAGACGACTTGGCTATGGGACTCAAGCTCCAAAATGGGACCCAAAAAGAAAGTACCTCACTCTTCCTGAAAACAAAATTTTCACACACTGCGGAAAGACTGGTCATAACAAATATGAATGTAATGCAAAAGAAATGACTAGTCAAAGGAACAAAATATTTGTTAAAAGAAAAGAATAAGTTTCTTGGATGGGCAAAAAGGAATTTGATACATCCTTTTTCTTATAGAAAGGGACCCAAACTAGTTTGGGTTAATAAGACTAACCCCTGATTTCCATTTGCAAGTCCAAGTGAAGGGGAGGAGCGAAATATGGTATATGGATAGTGGCTGCTCGAAGCACATGACTGGGGACAAGGACCAGTTCCTATCACTTGAGAACCTAAAAGGAGGTAATGTCTCATTTTGTAATGGAAAGAAAGGTGAGATCATTGGGGTTGGAAAGGTAGGAAAGACTGATTCTCACTCCATAGAGAATGTCTACCTAATAGATGGTTTAAAATACAGCTTAATAAGTGTGTCACAATTGTGTGACAGAGGAAACTTGTGGCCTTTACATCCACCAAATGTTTTGTGATTATTGATAAAGTTGTTTTGCGGGCAAAAAGAGTTAACAATATCTACATCATAGATTTGTCAACTCTTTCAAAAATTTAACTCACTTGCCTAAGTGTGTTAGACAATGATCCCCTCCTGTGGCACAAAATACTTGGCCATGCCAGTCTAAATCAGCTAAACAAATTAGTCTCCAAGGACTTGGTAATAGGATTACCTAATATCAAGTTCAAGGATAAAGTTTGTGAGGCATGTACAAGGGGGAAGCGGGTAAGGTCATCCTTCAAATCCAAGAAAATGGTAAGTACGTCCAAGACATTAGAACTGGTTCATATAGATCTCTGTGGTCCAATGAGAACCATGAGCAGAGGAGGAAAGAAATATGTTTTGGTTCTTGTTGATGATTACTCTCGATTTACCTGGGAGTTGTTTATGACATCTAAAGATGAGGCCTTTGAAATGTTTACTGCCTTTGTTAGAAAAACTAAGAAACAATTAGGAAATAAACTTGCATCTATTAGGTAAGATCATGGCACTGAATTTGAAAATTCAAAATTTTCTTAGTATTGTGACGAAAATGGTATAGATCACAACTTCTCTACCCCTAGGACTCCTCAGCAAAATGGAGTAGTTGAAAGAAAGAATAGGACTCTTGAGGATATGGCAAGGACCATGCTTTTCTCTAGTAAATTACCACACAGCTTCAGGGCAGAGGCTGTAAATACTGCATGTTACATAATCAAAAAATGCAAGAGGCTGTAAATACTGCATGTTACATAATCAATAGATGCATGACTAGACTTTTTCTTGAGAAGACTCCCAATGAGTTACTTAATGGGAGAAAACCAAACATATCCCATCTTAGGGCATTTGGTTGCAAGTGCTATATTCACAACAATGGAAAACACTCCCTAGGTAAGTTTGATCCCAGAAGTGATGAGGGAGTATTCTTGGGATATTCTTTAGATAGGAAAGCATATAAAGTGTTTAATAAAAGAACTTTGTGTGTGGAAGGAAGTGTTCATGTTGTGTTTGATGAAACTAACATTCTTTCTGAAAGACAGGAACATGAAGATGAAGCCATTGGAGTGGTCAACGACTTAGGTGAAGCATCAACTCAAGTCAAAGCAGCACCTAAAGAAGGAATAGGTGATGGAACAGGTTCTTCCTTACAGGGCAACCTAACAGGGGGAAAAATCAAAGAGGAAGTGAAATAAACCCCTTGAAGGAACCTATTCATGAACCTGACTCTTAGCAAATGACTGAACCATTCAGCAGAAACTAGTTGGTCGTGAAACCTTGCAAGTATCAAAGTTCTCATCCCATCGAGAACATTCTCACTGATCCAACATTTGTAGTCAAAACCAGATCACAACTAAAGAATCTATGTGCATTTGATGCTTCTTATCTCTTATTGAACCTAAAAATGTTGCTGAGGCTTTGCAGGATGCAAATAGGATTAATGCTATGCATGAGGAACTCAACCAATTTGAAAGAAGTCAAGTCTGGCATCTACTTCCAAGACACAAGGACAGATCAGTCATAGGTACCAAATGCGTCTTCAGGAAAAAACTTGAGAAGGATGAAACTGTCATAAGAAACAAGTCAAGGCTGGTGGTTCAAGGCTACAGTCAAGAGGAAGGCATTGACTATGATGAGACTTTTGCTCCAGTTGCTAGATTAGAACAATCAGACTCCTCCTTGCCTTTGCACCACTTATAGAATTCACTCTCCATCAGATGGATGTCAAAAGTTCTTTCTTAAATGGCTACCTCAAGGAAGAAGTGTTTGTATAACAACCTCCAGTATTTGAAAGCAAGGAATGTCCTAAACATGTGTACGAGCTGGACAAGGCTCTATATAGGCTCAAACAAGCCCCAAGAGGGTGGTATGAGCGACTGCTAAAGTTCCTACTAGAGCATGGGTACAAAAGAGGTAAAATTGATAGCACCTTATTCCTAAAGGAAAAAGATAAAGACCTTCTTGTTGTACAAATATATGTTGATGACATAATATTTGGGGCTACTACTAGTAACCTGAGTAAGGACTTTGCAAAACTAATGGGGAGTGAGTTTGAAATGAGTATGATGGGTGAAGTAAACTTCTTCCTAGGCCTGCAAATCAAACAAAGTCCATATGGGACCATGATCCACCTAAAGAAGTACACAAGAAACTAATCAAAACGTTTTAATTGGAGGATGCAAAAGAAATAGATACACCTATTGCAACTGCCACTAAATTAGATATGGATGAACCTGGTTCATTAGTTGATCAAAAGTTGTATATGGGTATGATTGGTTCACTCCTGTATCTTACTGCTAGCAGACCTGACATTGTCTTCAGTGTCGGGCTTTGTGCTCGTTTTTAGGGAAGTCAAAAGGAGTCACATTTGACAGCTGTCAAGAGGATTTTGAGATATCTGAAAGGCACTACTAATTTGTGTCTTTAGTATCCCAAATGTAGTAACTTTGACCTAGTAGGATTTGCTGATGCTGATTATGCAGGTTACTTGGTGGACAGGAAGAGTACTTCAGGTATGGCACATTTCCTGGGGTCATGTCTAGTGTTGTGGGCTACCAAAAAGCAAAACTCAGTAGCCGTATCTACTGCTGAAGCTGAATATGTTGCAGCTGCTTCTTGTTGTGCTCAATTGCTATGGGTCAAACAACAGCTGGTAGAATTTGGAATTGAAGAGGGATGTATTCCTATATTTTGTGATAACACTAGTGCTATAAGTATGACAAACAACCCTACTCATCATAAAAGGACAAAACATATAGATTTTAGACACCACTTCTTGAGAGATAACTATGAGAAAGGGTTGATCTCATAGAATTTTGTGCTACTGATAAACAAATAGCTGACATCTTCACTAAAGCAATAAATAGAGAAAACTTTGAAAGGAACAGGTTAGAATTAGGGATGATTAAGATCACCTAATCAGGTCCAGTTCAGAATGCAATAAAAAAAACAAATTTTTATTTTATTTTGTTTGGTTAGAAGTTCTGATTTTATGTGAATATCTAGACTAATTCTTACTCAGTCTCATACTCAAATCGGTATAATCCTGTGACATGTTTCTTTTAATTTATTGATCTCTTACAAATTTGTTTTCTATTTTGATACATGAGGCATAATCAAGAGAAATTATAATTAAAGAATCTAGTTCATCAAGTCTACGCTCATGAGAAAAGGTCAGGTATGTTTCTATACTTTGCACTATTAGAAAATTTAATATTCTATATTATGAGCAGAAGTTCCATTCTAACCCAACTCCTAAAATATAACCGCCAAGCTTTGGAACAGTCTTCCTCTCCTAGAACTCTAAAGAATAACGGGAATGTTTCATAAAATCTAGTGAAAATTAAAAAAAAAACTGACACCTTAATTAGAGTAGACTCCTGATTGACCACTGCAAAAGGGTGCAGTTACTAATCATGCCTTTTTAAAACACTCCACTCCTAATTTTATCAATACCCATCTTTGAGTTCTAGTCAACCTTCTTCTCCTAAATCACCAAAAAACCCCAAAATTTCTAGAAATCCTTAACCATGTATAACCCTCAAGAAAATACAGGGACACTTTTACTGGAACCTACCAATATGTCTTTCTTCGCATCCCCTGGAGACAACCCTAAATCCAGATTTCACCGGTAAAATATGCTGGCGAGAAAAATTGTAGCCACCGGTGCTCTAAGAACGACCTTAAACGGAAAGTTGAGAGCCAGTCAAAAGGGGGAGGTCTCAAAAAGGGAATCATCTGACTTAAGTTCTGAGTCTGACATCTTTGTTTCTGCAAGTGATGGAGAAGAACGGGGGTCTTCTGACATTGATAAAAATCAAGAAAACCCTAGGAAAGTGAATAGATGCGATGGTTCTTCTGATGCAATAGATAATATGGAAAATAGGTTTGTTTTAGTTGGTTCGTTAAGAGATGTGAAGGGAGATGAAAATAGTCGAATAGGAAGGAAAAAGAAAGATGAAATTCTAGCGATTTGTGGAAATGTTAAGAGAAGTGGAAACAAGTCAGGGGGAAATAGCTCTGGGGATGTTGCGGAAGGTCTTGTTAATCTAAGTAAACAATAAGTTAGAAGTAGTTCATCTGGTGAGGAAACCTTAGCTAATCTTCTAAAGAAAATTGGAGCCCGTTATGATCCAAAAAAGCGTACGGCTTCCTCTTTAAAAGCTCCAACTGCCTCCAAACCAATAAAAAAAACCAAAACATCAACCCCTAAGTCTACTGTCCCCTCAAGAGCAACAAGAATCAAGGTCAAAAAAATTGAGGAACAATTGCAGAAAGCACTGGAAGAAAGCAGGAAGAAAATAATAGAAAAAGGGATGGCAAAAGTGGTGGAGAGTATTGAGGTAGAAGAGGAAGAAGAAGAGGATGGACCTGGTCCATCAAGAAAGACAAACAACGAAAAATGTACCTTCCCCTAAACCAAAAGGTTCCAAGACTTCGACCAAAAACACTTCCTCTGAACCCATTTCTGCTAAGTCCTCATTGGCTAAAAGAACTAGGTAGAAAACAAAAGAAGATTATTGAAGAATAAGAGGAAGAATGGAGTGGAGAAGAAAAGGAGGAGGAATCTAAAAAGGAACAAAATAAATTTGTCATCTTTGGCAGTAAAAAGATCTTGAAAGGAAGAATTCTGAAAGACCTGGAGGAGCCAGGTAGGAAAGGATTGGTTGATGCTCTGAATACACAAGGGTGGAAGAACATGGTTCTTCAACTAGATGGAAAACTGGCAAGAAAAGAGTTGATCGAGTTTATGGAAAATGCCATAGTGGTGAACGAGGTTGTTACTAGTCTGGTGAGAGGAGTCAAGGTACAGTTTGATGCTCCTAAATTGGGTGAGATTCTGGAGATTCCCGGTGCAGGATATGATGATTATACAAGGCAAAGGTGGCCTTGACTTGACTCTCTTCCTAACGCACTCCAAATCACCAGAAATTTCTATGATTCTGCAACTCCTGAAGAAGTGCCTGAAGCTCGATTTGTTCAGAAAAGGGAAATGAGGGTTGAGCACAAGGTGCTTTTTGAGTTTGTGAAGAAATGTCTGCTGCCCAGACAAGAGAAGGCACACAGCCAACTACATGGACCTGGTTATTCTAGAGTGTCTTGTGAGTAGAAAGTAGATTAACTAGCATGTATTCGTTATAAAACTACTAGATAAAGTCATCAACGGCTCTAAAGCTCATGCCACACCCTATGGGTTCCTATTGACTGTTGTTCTGGCAAAGCTACATGTACCATTGAAGAAATGGGAGATGGCATCTAGCAAAGAGCACTTTGGTGTAAAGACTCTCATGGCCTGCGACTACCTAGTGAATGCCAACCATGTTGAACCAGGTTCATCTCAAAAGATTCCTATAAATAGCAAGGTCAGGGATTTGGTCCAGGAGTGTGGAACAAAAGATGCTGAGATTGCCAGGCTGAAGGCTCGTGTTGTTGAATTAGAAGCTGATTAGGATGGACTTAGAGATGAACTAGCAAAGGAAAAGGAGAAGAGTGATGGAAAACTTCAAGATATGTTCAACCTTCTCCAAACCCATCCCTCTCGTACCCCCAAGCCCTAAATCCAGTTTATCCTACCCCTCAGTGACCCAGATTCGGGTTATTTTTGTTATGCTTTTGCTTATGGTTGGATGTAATTTTCTTTTTGTGGTCTATATTGTAGAAACATCTCCAAATCAATGACAATGTGCTTTGTTTCTCTTGTTTTATGCAACTTCAGATCTAAATAGTTACATTCTTTGTCTTGTTGATTGTTGGTTGTCTGAAACTTATTTTCAGTTGCAGTTGCCCCAGCAGTCATGAGTACTAATTAAAATTTGGGTGTCATATAATATGCAACTTTTCAATGATGCCAAAAGGGGGAAGATATTGTGCTTTAGTTAGTTTTTGTATTCTAATATAAAAGTGATATTTATAACCTGATTTAACCTGGTACGTAATGATAAGTTAACCTGAAGTGAGTGACCATGTGAAAATTAAGCTAAGTTCCACAGGTTATCCGAGTAGTAAATGCACAGAGTTTGTCATCATCAAAAAGGGGGAATTTGTTGGCACAAGTTCAGTTGAAGTTTTGAAGAATGACAGATGACCTCAGTGAAGGAGCAGGTCCATCTTAGGAGACACATGTGTTACTGCCTATGCACATGAGATACACGGGAAGGATGAGATTAACCAGCCATATCTTATAAATATCCTCTGAGTTGATCGAAAATATTACATAGGAGATAAGGAGAAGAGGTCTCCTTATATGAAGAGAACTATGTCTTGATATAAGATAAGGAATTAGAGTTTGAATTATTTTAGGACTCGAACTTGATGAAGGATCAGCAATTCGAGTTTGTGTCAAACTCTGATTACTAACGCTAGAAAAGTAATATTATTCTCTTGTACATGCACGTACATAAACAAAGAAGTTAGAGCTAAATTGAGAGCAAAAGAGCAAGACTATTTTCCAGCAATTTACGTGAGATCGAGTGTGCACGCCTTCATCTACTAGAATGAGATTGAAGAACTAGTTCCACTATGTTTTTTCTTATTCTAGTTCTATTGTAGTAGGTGATTTAAAGTTGTACCTCTCCAGCTTTCATAGAAGCAAATTATATTAGGTACGTTGAGTATTCAAGTTAGAGTTAATTTTAAAGTGTCGCAGCAGTTGAGGTTGTATGCCACACTGGGATTAGAGTTAATCCTTAGGTTTACAAGATTCTTGTAAAAATGTTTTGGCTCATTAAGTTTAGTGGATGTTTGGAAAAATCCTACTGAGAATTAGGTCATGGTGTTTTCACCTTTGAGCCAAGTGTTTTCCACGTAAAAATTCATGTGTTCTTTATTTTATGCACTCTTAATTCCGCAAACAGCTATAGTTAGTACACCTAGAAAAACCAGGTTCTACTAGTGCAAAAATGGGGCACCACACAAATTACCCCCCCCTCTTGTGTGGTATTTACGTTTGTAACATCTCTTCTGGAATCTGGAAACCACTCATAGCATAGAATTGACCGGGTCCTCCTGAACGATGCGCGCCATCCCTAGCTGCACCATGCCTTGCGGGTGCTGGGGTACCTCGAGCTGGAGACGGGGCTGAAGATGTAGTAGCTGCTGCACTGGAGGGCTGAGCTGTGCCCCTACCTGCTCCCTAGAGAGACACACGATAATGCCTATGAATATGTCCCCTCATCCTACATCATAGCATATGGGCAACTCCATATAACAAATTCCCGACTGCATCTTCCCGCACCTAGGGCACGTAGACATCTGCTGCTGTTGAAACCTCTCTTCTGACCAACCCCGCTAGTGGGATCCCCTGTTGCCCTGACCGGGCCTGAAACGACTCCATTGTTGATGGTTGGGCCCTGATGGCGGTGCACTGGCTAAAGACGGTGCAACTGACTGGGAAGGCCCTGATGATCCTCCCCTAAAAGCTGATCTTCCCCCTCCTAGTGACTCCCATATGTTGCCCGTAGACTGGGCCTTACTGTTACCCTCTCTCTCCATTTTGTTCTTAAGGTTGCCGTTCTCTATGGCCAGAGCAAAAGCTACCATCTTCCTATAATTAATATCCAAATTTAGTGCAGCCGTAGAAGCCTCATTAATGGTCAAAGAATTAAGTCTCTGGACAAACCGGCGCACACTGGCATCCATGGTGGGCAACATATGAAGGGAATACTTCATAAGAGAGCAACTCCATGTAGTACTCCCATAAACTCATGTTACCTTGCCTCAAATTTTAAAACTCTGTTGCACGGGCTATCCTTGTCTCAGCAGGTGGGAAATGATCCATAAAGGCGTCTGCAAACTCACTCCACTTTGTTGGAGGATTCCCCTCCTCACGAGAATCCTCCCATAACTCAAAACCGCGAATAGTCCACCCCTTTCAGACTGTAGGCAGCCAACTCCACTCCCTTTGTCTCGGTTGCACGCATCACCCTGAGGGTCTTGTGTATCTCATCAATGAAATCCTAGGGGTCTTCTTCCGGATTGGCACCGAAAATACTGGAGGGTCTAACTAAAGGAATCTATTTTCCTTGGAACTAGTAGAATCCCCTTGCTGGATGGATAAATTGGGCACAACATTTGACCTCTAGGCATGAGAGGCCATTAACCGGGTTAGCATCTGAATAGTTCCCTAAGATCCCCATTAGAAATACTAGAACCTGAAGCTGGTTCTAGAGGTGCAACAAAAGTATGAACGGGGGGGATAGTGGTACCCTCTGGAGGTGTAGGAACTAAGGTAGTCTGTTTTGGGGTAGAAGGATCGGAAGAGTAATAGCATGGTGACTACACTCACCCAAAACATCCAGCAATGAATCATCAGCCACTCCTGGAGTGGCATTGGCTTCTTGACCAATTCTCGCTTTCTTCTTAGGTACCATTTACTGAAATATAGAACAATGCATTGGTTAGGAATGAAACAGTTTCACCGCACAATCCAAAATATCAAAGAAGGGTGTTATTCCTGCATGCCCAAGTAGCCTCCAACTTATAGATGTGGCCGACTACACACTGATAAGAAGGACTCACCAGACACGTCTTTGAGACATCCCAGGACACTAAAACCTTAATCTCTGATACAAAGTTTGTCATGCCCAACCTCAGGAGGCACGACCGACGCTCAATCGAGTGAACCCAACTGAGTAGTCCATATCAACACTTCCTAATCCAACCTAATATGTATAAGGAACCCAAGCTTTCATTTGCTTAGACAAGGAAAGATAGTATATTCAACATCTTTAGTTCATTTCACATCTTCACATTTAACCCTAGATAGGTTAGCTTCAAAGATTCTAATAATGTTACAATTTATAGATAGCCCGAGTGCAGAATTACAAAATCGCTACAAGACTCTCGAAATACCCGTACATAACCCATACATATGTCTAGGAGCCTATATGCAAAAGATAAGCATAATAGTGCTGGCAACAAGGACCCGACTATACCTCAAAAGTGGACATAATAACAAAAGGTACACGATATAACCCCCTTGGAGGAGAAGGGGCTCACCAAGACTAGTGAAAGAGGATGCTCTGCTTCACACGATCGGCACTATCCGCTATAGAGCCACCTACATTCAATTAAAAATATAGCATCCCCGGCAAAAGGGACGTTAGTACCATGGAATAGTACTAGTATGTATAACTAAGCACCATTTTACTAGATAGAACTATCAAGCAAGTACAAGAAAGTTTCATAAGTAAATCAAGTATGCCAATCTCATAATATTTCACATAATTTCCATAACTCAGTTTGGGGCATTTCTTTCGTTTGCTCATCACTGTTCTCAATACCACCACTATATTGAGCGGAGTCCGATCACGAACCGACCGGATAGGTTGCCTCATTGGAGGCATATATATCAATCACTATTTCATTTCCCCTTATCCGATATTCAACATCAACATATTACCACCATGTGTGTGTGTCATACCTATTTTTTACACACACCCAACGATAGGGTGGGATATAAGGGAGTTATTCCAATTAAAGTGACATTATTCGAAATGGAATTATTTATTTTATTCAGGCTCACCACTTGAAATATTTGGTGTCCCAAGTCAACGGCTTATTTTAAATCCCAAATGAAGGAAGTTTTATTTTAAACGAGTCTGCGAACCAAAAATTCTAGCTAAGGAATTCTGTTAACCCGAGGGAAGGTGTTAGGCACCCCCGGATTCCGTGGTTCTAGCACGGTTGCTTAGCAACTTATAATTGGCTTAATTGATTAACTACTCATTTTTAAGACCTATGTGCAATTATCATTATACCGCTTTTAAATCACTTGAACGTTTCGTAATTACAAAGAATTGAGTTACCATTTTCTTTTGGCGCGTCAAAATCATGTCACGCAAACGTGTCCACAATTAATGATGCTTTGTTTATTTTATTAAGAAAATGCAGTTGAAGTTGCGCAAATGCATCCCTCGAGTTATTTTTAGAATTGAATTTGCAATTATGTAACGCGATAGTATACATAACCACAATACTAGCCTAAATCGAGCCTAAAGCAAACTACGATTATTAAAGGAATTTCTAAATTGATTCCATTATGTGAGGGCGATAAAATTAAAAGAGTATACTTGTATATAGTACGCCTCAATGTTAGAAAACTTGTTAAATTATGGTCACCTAGGATATCCCTACTTAAAACTTAATTCAATAAAGGCTAAATAATCTTGAAAATGTTCAAAATTATATTTGGTATAAGGGAGAATGGGCCAGAAACAACCCGCATAGTCGAATCAGCTGCAAGGGGTTGAGAATTGGACTCGCGAATGGTCCCAGGAATCGAAAGCCTAGAATACATAAAAACACCCCATGTTGGGCTCATTTTTTAGGCAGGCCCAGTTGTGCATTAGCGCCGGCTGGGCCGGTCTATTTTTTACACTAGAATGTTAACCAAACTTGCCAAAGAAAATGAAAGAAGGAGCATGGTTCACTTAAAATTTTAAAAAAAGTAAAACTTCGGAAAAAAACAAAGCACTGGAAATTTGAAGGTTTTATCATACTACTATGATTTACAAAAGTAAAAATAACAACTAAAAAACATGCATTTATCATAATTCAGTAAAGGCACTTCACAACTTATTAAACCGCTGGGCATAAAGCCCAGACTCAACATCTTAAATCTCGGATTTGCTGGAATGGATCTCAACTTGGGCATGACTGTGAGCCTGTCCCAGTCACAGCAATAAAACATGTTCATCAAATGAACTTTAGGTCATAAGTGTAATGACACAATACTAAATAAACTAGGAAAAGGAGAAACTGAATAAAACTAAAGAAGTCCATTTATAATACTCGCAGGTTATGAAAATCCAGAAAAATTAACGTTATTACATGATAATCCTATTAAATACATAAAATACCCCAATCACTAAACTATTGCAGCCTCCATATATGGATAATGAAAACTGCCTCTTCTTGGACATAGCTTATCCATCAAAGCTGTGCTTCATATGTAAATAGCACTGGATCTCGGTATGCTGGAATAGTAGAGCTTTGGGTTTTAAAACTTTTATACTTGCTGATCTGGTCAACTGGTGACCAAATCTATAAGCACTGGCTCAAAGTTTTGTAAATAACTCCTAAATAATATCAGCATTACTTGTATTAAGAAAAGAGAGGAAGCGAAAAGCTGACTATAGAACAACTCCTGAACCAGAATATTAAAAAACACTCAAATATGTGGGACAGCCTGATTCATGGGTTCCACCATGTCAAAAAGGTTAAACTCATACATCAACTGAGGTTTTAAACCTCACAGTTATGGCAAGTTGCCTTAAAGCAAATACAGGATACACTTAAACAAAGGGGAATGTTAGTTTAGGCTATGAATTTGACCATGGAAGAGTCAAACTCAATAAGCTAACCAAGTTTTATAAGGTGAGGATCTAGACATGTTACTTGACTAGCAAAAAAATTTGAAATACACATTTATAGAGATGACCAATATTGACATTGCATAAAAGCTAACAACTCATCAATCAGAATCCAAATGAAAACAAGGAACCATTTATTTGTATTAAGAATATCACCATTACTTGTATTAACACCTAAATAATATCAGCATTACTTGTATTAAGAAATGTGTTAAGAAAAGAGAGGAAGCGAAAAGCTGACTATAGAACCACTCCTGAACCAGAATATTAAAAAAAACTCAAATATGTGGGACAGCCTGATTCATGGGTTCAACCATGTCAAAAAGGTTAAACTCATACATCAACTGAGGTTTTAAACCTCACAGTTATGGCAAGTTGCCTTAAAGCAAATACAGGATACACTTAAACGAAGGGGAATGTTATTTTAGGCTATGAATTTGACCATGGAAGGGTCAAACTCAATAAGCTAACCAAGTTTTATAAGGTGAGGATCTAGACATGTTACTTGACTAATGCAAAAAAATCTGAAATACACATTTATAGAGATGACCAATATTGACATTGCATAAAAGCTAACAACTCATCAATCAGAATTCAAATGAAAACAAGGAACCATTTATTTAAAGAATTACACCTACAAAGGAGTCATTTCAAGGAATAACTATGCGTCCTTTGAAGATAAAGGACTAAATGAGACTGACAAAGCTACTTCAAAGCAAGAAACAACAACAACGAACCAAACAGCTTCTGTAGCTCTCAGAATCAGGCTTTAAACCCGGAATCCAAGCTGGAAGAAACTCATAATCCACCTAAGGAACTAAAGGAAGTTCCCATTTTCAAACCATGTTTTTTACTTATAAAGGAACAAGAGGTTTCTGATATTTCTTCTTTAAAAGGAGAAGCTATTTCTAAGTCTGAAAATTTCAGAGAAGAAGTTAGTACTCTTTCAGAGAAATCTTGCTAATAAAAAAATGTGTCCAAGTTGAACCTAACACAAGATGAATGAAAGATAAAGATAATGTGTATCGAGCCTAACCATATTGAGGGTCAGTCTTGTGAAAAACAATAATTCCCAAGCCATGATTCATTCTATAGCACTCATTTCAGTAAAAGAGGGTGGAGAAGAAGGGGAAATGACTCAAAGAAATAATGAGGAAAACAAGACTTTTATGCACTATTTTAAGGGATGAATCTGACCATTAAAGGGGTCTGATTCAATATCCTTTTGTGTTGATATGGGAGATGGGGTTTAGGACATAGTCTCAGAGGTGCATATGTACTGATTTAGTCAACCAAATATGTGTGTTTTGACATGTAATATAGTACAACATCCAGATTTCATGATTTAAATTCAACAATCATCTAAAACTAACATATAGTCCAATTAACTTTAAATCCAACATTCATGATTCTCAGATCAAATATCAAGGTTCACTGAAATAAAAAACTTCCAAGTGAAGATTTGAAATACAGAGTTTGATTCCATTCAAAAGAGTCATGGTACGTACCTTGAAACTGAAAAATATAACTAGAGGAATGACCAAATAAAGGTCACTAAACAATTGAACATTTCCAAAAGATGGTGAGCAGCAACAAGAAGCAAACGACAACCAAATTACACCTAGGTTCAACCTTAAAAAACAATGAGAGAACCTTATACTTCAAATCATCTTTTCAGATTTTAAGAAAATAGAGGAATCTTTTTCTAATATTGAAAACAAGTCTCTCAGCAGAGGAAATCAAAAATGATTTTTGTGTAGTAAATTGGTGCTAAAAAATCCTCTGTGAGAGTGAAGGAGTGTTTAGTTCTATAGAATGCACAAAAGGCGTCCAAAATGAAATATCCTGACCTAGTACAACATATTTTACAGTTGTGTTGTCTTTTTTCCTTATCCAAAACCAGTATTTTCTAAAGGATAAGGACAACTGTCTTGTATTCTAGAAAATTCTGATATTCAGCCTTTGTGAAAATCCAATTTTAACCTTTAAGCCACTGCTTATTGCAGTTCCTAACCAGAAATTTATATTCAGTTAAGTCCCTCAGGTTTCTAAAGATTGGCAAATCAAGGCTAACAACATCATGTTATCATTGCTACACACAGGAGGATCAAGTGACAAGAAGTATTGAGCCAAACAAGTCTTAAGCTAAAACTTAAACTACTGACATAATCAGGAAAACCAAAAATATGTAATAATGAGATGAACATGGAGGAAAACTTTTGAAACTAATATTAATAAGAATATGCAAGGAAGAATTATTAAACCCATAATAATTGGTAATGTTTTAACCCATATAATCATTTAAATCACACAGCCAGTCACTTCGAAACAAACACTTAATTTTAACCAACCTAACTTAACTATTTTTATCAAAATTAATCACTTAAAAAGTCTTTGACTATTGAGGTTCAGAAAAATCCAAACTAACACAATTGAACTTCAAACAATTAAAGTAAAAGACTTAACTAACTAGACGAATAGAGTGAATAAAACAACTAGCTAAAACTATATGCAGGGAAGAACATTAAAGAACATAGACGGATATGACACTCAGAAAAAGTAAGAATAGAAAAATGGTAGAAAAAAATACCTAAAATTGAAGAAGAACTTCAAACGACTCTAGATTGAAGAATAGAACTCAGTCTCAAATAAACCAACCTAATTGAATTAAAATGATTAACTAATTAAACTAATTCAAAGAAACCAAAATAAAACACTGATATCAAAATGATAAAGAATTAACCAAAAAAAAAAAGCAAAGACAACCTGATTTTGGCCTGAAAAACTTGATCATACGGAGTGGATCGAAGGGCGATAAAATTTGACAAAGTGTGACTTGGTCAGAGTCTCGACTAATTAGGAACAACTCGAACAGATAGGTCAACTCCACATGGATCAACTGCTCTCCTCAAAAGCGGTTGACCCATGTAGAATTAAGCCATTAAAACTCCCGAAATGGACTTGGTAGGAATTTCTAGAGTTTCAGAATCCAAGATCTAAATCTTAGGAGGTTTGGTGAGATTTTTTGGGAAATAAGAGTTTAGGTAGTGGTGAGGGGAGGTTGAGGGTAAACTTGTGCGAATTTGGGGCTTTTCCGACGACTTGGTGATTTGGCCAACTCTTTCGATTAAAGATTCGATGAATTTGGCGTGAATTTGGGGGAGCTAACTGGATATTGGTAATGAGGAGGTGATGGGGGGTATG
Source organism: Nicotiana benthamiana (assembly GCA_034376525.1). Classification (NCBI taxonomy): domain Eukaryota; kingdom Viridiplantae; phylum Streptophyta; class Magnoliopsida; order Solanales; family Solanaceae; genus Nicotiana; species Nicotiana benthamiana. The sequence goes on from CM067330.1 coordinate 82,175,524, forward strand.
TGGTGTAAATATTGGGTCGATTGGACTACCGGAACTTCCATGAGGTTATTTGCGGCGGTGGTTTGCGGCGGAGACGAGAAAGGTTTTATGGCGGCTAAGGTGTTGATGTGGAGAGGATGAGAGACGAATGGAGGGGGTAATGGGGTTTGGCGGGTCCGTTTGGAAAGTAATAAGGGGAACGAAGGATCAGTTCTCAGTTGTTGGATCATGGGAGATCAACGGCTGAGATTAAGGCTGATCAAATGGTGCTGTTTCATTCGACTGGGGTGGACCGGGTTGGCCAGGTGGGTTTGGGCGGGGTATTCGTGGGTTTAGACGGGTATTTGAGGGTTTTTTATTTGGGCCAGCCCAAATTCGGATATTTTCATTAAGGAGATCAATTTCTTTTTTATTTTCTCTTCTTTTCTTTTCAAATTAAAAAATCATTTTTTATTTCCTTTTTTTCAATTTTAAAAATAAAACCTAAATTAGCTCTTAAAAACTAAATGCACTTTCCAAAATATATTAAGCCCCAATTAATAATCAATACAGTTAATTAAATATCAAATTAAAGGAAAACTAATAAAATTCAAAGCTAAAAACTAAGCAATGCTTAAATCAATCATTTTTGTGATTTTTCTATGTTATAAAATCCTAATTACTAATTAATCTAAAAATATGTGAATTTAAATCCTAAATGCAACACGAAAATTTCTTTTTTCTTTTTTAATTATAAATCCTGATAATCAAAACTCCTACATTACCTAGAATGTTTTAAAAAATTAAACGAATTAATTACAAAATTATAAAAGTTACTTAATCCTATGTTAAAAGAGAAAAATCAAAAAAAGGATAAAAATGTAAAAATTTGCCATTTTGGTGATTTTCAATTTTTTAGTAAAGAATATAATTAATTAATTATTCCTAAATATATAAAAATAAATCCTAAATTCAATGCATGATATTTTTGGTATTTTCATAATTTGAATAACACTTAAACATTCGTCAAAATGCAGGCAATTTAATAAAATTCCTACAAAATCTCTAGAATAAAAAATAATTTAAAGGAAGAAACCTAATTATCAAAATTCTGTAGGAATAAACCATGTGGAGCAAAAATCACATGCTCACAGTTGCCCCTCTTTGCTCAGAGACACAGAGGGTCTTCGGGCAAAGATAAAATGAGCGACATGAGGGATTTTTGCCCGTTTGAAACTCCACGAGAAGCATTTTTGAAAAAAGTCTGACCGAACCTTGCTTCAGAGATCGCCTGCATATCCTTGGCTACAAAGGAATCAGGTCAGTGTAGTTCTAGGAGTTTTGGTAGCTGGGACTACCGAGAAGCTGTGATTTTACTATTGTTGCTGCTTGTTGAGCTCCTTATTACACCAAAAGTGGAAAAGAAAAAGCTAAGCTAGTTATGCCTATCAACTACAAGTTACAAGATTCCTATCTATAAATCTCTTAAAGCTTTATCTTTAGTCTTAGCTAGTTCCTGCTGTGGACTCCGATCTCAATCTTGATGCTTGTTAGTTGTAAGTGTTGGTTCTTTCTTTAGCTTCTGGATCAAAACGAGACATACCAAGCTTGTGACTTCAATCAAAATTCTAGCAGTGCGCATCCTTCTCCACTTCAGCACTTTCAGTTTACTTCTTTTGTTTTATTTCTTCTTTATTTTGGATTGAGACTCATTTTTTGATCATCTCAAATTCTATCAAACCTACTCAGACACCAAAACAAACAAACGAATGAAATTTCCTGCCCCAGTTTTTTATAGGAAAATTTCGTAAGTTATTTGTAACAAGAATCTGAGCTATTTTTATTAAAACAATAAAATTAGGATTGTGTTCCTTTAAGAGCGGAGATCTAGGAAATGGTGCCCTATATCTAAAAACTCAACTCATGGATTGGATCTCTAATGTTGGCAAAAGGCGACTAGGGAATGGAGGCTCTATGTCTAAAAATCTCAACTCAGGGATTGGATCTCTAATGTTGGTAAAGGGCGACTGGGGAATGGAGTCCTATGTCTAAAAATTCAACTCGAGGATTGGAGCCCTAATGTTGCTAAAAGGAGACTAGGGAATTGAGGCCCTATGTCTGAAAACTCGACTCAGGGATTGGAGCCCTAATGTTGGTAAAAGGCGACTAGGGAATGGATGCCCTATGTCTAAAAACTCAACTCAGGGATTGGAGCCGTAATGTTGGCAAATGTGACTAGGGAATGGAGGTCCTATGTATAAAAACTCAACTCAGGATTGGAGCCCTAGTGTTGGTAAAAGTGAATAGGGAATGGATGCCCCATCTCTAAAAACTCAACCCAAGGATTGGAGCCCTAATGTTGGTAAAAAGGCGACTAAGGAATGGAGGCCCTATGTCTAAAGATCTCAACTCAGGGATTGGTGCCCTAATGTTGGTAAAGGTGAAATAGGGAATGGAGGCCATATGTCTAAAAACTCAACTCAGGGATTGGAGCCCTAGTATTGGTAAAAGTGACAAGGGAATGGAGGCCCCATGTCTAAAACCTCAACTCAAGGATTGGAGCACTAATGCTGGTAAAAAGGTGACTAGGGAATGGAGGCCCTATGTCTAAAACTCAACTCAGGGATTAGAGCCTTAATGTTGGAAAAGGCGACTAGGGAATGGAGGCCCTGTGTCTGAAAACTCAACTCGGGGATTGGAGCCCTAATGTTGGAAAAGGCGATTAGGGAACGAAGGCCCTGTGTCTAAAAATTCAACTAATGGATTGGAGCCCTAATGTTGGTAATAGGTTGACTAGTAAATGGATGCCTTATGTCTAAAAACTCAACTCAGGGGTTGGTGCCCAAATGTAGGCGAAAAGGCAGAAAATTTAGGTTGGGAGTCTGAACTATCATCATTTGTTTCTTTTCTATTTTTTCATTCCATTTTTTCAATAAAGTTCAGGAAAGAAGTTTGGAGGAAAACTTCCTTTTTGGGGTCGAATATTGCTGTGAAGCTGTTTTTACCTTTTGCGCATCTTTTCCTTTTGGTTGCACCTGCTTTTGCACGGTTGTTTTGGGTCGCACCTATTTCAATTTTTTCAAACAAAGAAAAATTATTAGTTTGAAACGGTGGTTGGCTTTGTACCCTTGATTGTCTCGATCACAAGGTCTTGGCCCAACTTTTTGTGGAGAAACTCCGCTGCTTGCAGTTTTTCCAAAGACTAATATCTCTTTCAAACCGAGGGACTCAACTTTTCAAGATTTCGTGATGCCTTGCCCATATGGGGTTTTAACTTTATTCTGCCTTTAAGGTTTTTGCATTTGGCTTTCTTTTCTCTTCAATAGCTTTATTTTTAGAGCATCAGCCAAGATGGCCAGTTGGGATTGACTTGATGCGCCGCTGAGGCTGGGTATTTCTTTAGCTTGGCTATTGTTAAGCAGATTCCTGTAGAACCAGTCTTGCCACCTTTTCTTTGTATTAGTTTCGGCAAAATATTTGAATCAAAAAAGATTCAAGGAAAAGCAAACAAGAGGCAAGAAAATGCATTTTAAAGAGAAGTGTCCCTTTCGGGAAAGAAGGAAGGACCTATCTGGGGTACATGCAGACTTCAATAGACATGACATGCTTCTTGGACTGGATGCTCGATCCGCACAGCTTTCCCCACTTCTCATGACCCACATTTCCAAATCAAGAAACCTTGCCAGGACTCTGATAGTGGTGAAGGGTGTCTTCTTTTCGATCGACAGCACCCTTTGTGGGTTTTCACCAATCGACCTCTCTCATTTCTCTTCACACCATTGTATGATAGTGCTCTTTATGAATTTTCACTAGTCAAGCTTTCTCATTTTCAATTTCTCCGCTCACCGTTGCCATATGGTGCCCGTAGATTTTCACCAATAAGACTTTCTCATTTTATTTCTCTCATTTTGATTGTATCGGATCCAAGCAATGGTGTTCTCTAATTCCGGCGCCTTTTGCCAATTGATCGGAAGGACTTGATCAAGGTTCGGGTAAAAAGGATTTGGACTGAATTATAACTTTTTGAACCATTCAGGCGGGATCATTGTTGACAATTATAAAATCTGTCCTAGTTTTACTTTTGGGGAAAATTGGATTTTTATTTTGGTGTGACTGAACCCCAGAGAGGCTGCCTACGTATCCTTTCGGAATCAAGTCGAATGTAGTTTAGGGAACACATTTGTTTTTGTTTTGTTTTTTGTTTTTTTTATAAACGTCTTCAAGTTCCAAAGAGTGTAGCAAAAGAAAGGTGACCGGCTCAAAGGGGTTAGCAAAAGGATCGGAGTATTTTGGGTAGTGTGAATGAAAGCCTTCGTCATCCCAATCGGATAATATCATTGCTGCAGAAAGCCTAAACATAGTACCTTTTTTTACTGCGTCCGCGTTCACAGCTGCTTTGGGATCATTTCCTTCGATGTCTCCCAAGTACAATGCTCCTCTCGACAATACCTTTCTGTTGATATACGAGCCTTTCCAATTAGAAGCAATTTTCCTTTTTCTTCCTGATGATGGGGAAGAATACACCTTAGAACGAGTTTCCCCATTTCAAAATTTTTGGGCCATACATTCTTATTGTAAGTATGGGTCATTCTCTGTTTATAAAGCTTCCCGAGGCATATTGCAGCCATTTGCTTTTCATCAATCAGTGTCAATTGCTCGAGACGGGTCTTGACCCACTCACTATCTTCAATTTCGGCCTCGATAATGATTTGGAAGGAGGGATTTCAGCCTCTGCGGGTATAACGACTTCGGTTCCATAGATCAAAGGGTCTCGGGTTTCTCCTACCAATGTGCGCACCATGGTGCGATATCCCAGCAATGCGGCAAGGTAACTTTTCATGCCACTGCCTGGAGCTCTGAATCATGTTTCTCAAAATCTTCTTGGCGTTCTTGTTTGTTGCTTCGACGACACCATTATCTTTGGGCCGATAAGGAGTAGACTTCCTATGCGTTATATTAAGCAGTTCACATATCTCCTCCATCAGACGACCATTCAGGTTTGCAGCGTTATCTGTGATGATAGTAAGGAATTCCAAATCGACAAATAAGATTAGAGTGCACAAAATCTACTACAGTTTTCTTGGTGACAGATTTGAGAGTGATGGCTTCAACCCATATCGCAATGCAGTCAATGCCAACAAGTATGAATATGTGCCCATTTGAGGTTTTTGGCTCGATTGACCCGATGACGTCCATGCCCCAGGTAACGAGTGGCCAAGGTGCTGATATGGGATGCAGTTCTATGGGCGGTGCATGAATCAAATCACCGTGCACCTGACACATAATGGCACTTTCGGACATAGATGAAACAATCCCTTTCCATGGTTATCCATTAATAGTCTGCTCGAAGGATTTTCTTTGCCAAAACATGCCCGTTCATGTGGGGTCTGCACACTCCCGCATGCGCTTGGTGGATGATCCTTCCAGCTTCTTTAGCATTAACACATCTTAATAAATTGAGATCCGGAGTTCATTTGTACAAGATATCACCACTTAGGAATAAACCACTTGTGTTCCATCTAATGGTTCTCTTTTGATCTCCACTGGCTTGCTCAGGGTATTCTTGTGTTTTCAAAAATATTTTGATGTCATGGTACCATGGCTAAATACTTGGTTCTGCCTCAACTCCACTAACTATGCCTCTCCTTGATTTGGATTTCCAAGGGATCGATATGGGCATTGCTTGGGTACGGCAGCATTGAGGCCAAATTAGCAAGTGTGTCGTCCATTTCATTGTGGCAACGAGGGATGTACCTGAACTCTATTGATTTGAATCGCTTGCCAAGTTCTTCCACGTGTTGTTTGTAAGGGATAGGTTTGACATCTCGGGTTTCCCATTCCCCCTGAGCTTTCCGGATAATCAGATCTGAGTCTCCCATGATCAACAACTCTTCAGCATACTGGTCGATTGCCATGTTCATACCCATGATGCAGGATTCATATTCGGCTGTGTTGTTCATGCAGAAAAACCGAAGCCGGGCTGTGGCTAGGTAATACTGACCATTAGCTGAGATCAAGACTACCCCAACTCCCACACCTCTTGCATTTAGTGCTCCATCAATAAACATTTTCCAAGCAGTTGTATCCTCGGATATGCCTCGATCGAGTTTACCACTTCATCTGGGAAGTAAGTGTTCAAAGGTTTGTATTCATCATCAACTAAGTTTTCAGCCAAATGATCTGCTAATGGCTGGGATTTCATTGTCGTGCGAGTGACATAGACTATGTCAGATTTAGTGAGAAGGATATGCCATTTTGCTAATCTTTCCCTGGGCATCGGTTTCTGGAATATGTATTTCAACGGGACCAACCTAGTTATGAGGTAAGTGTTGTATGCTTGCAGATAACTTCTCAACTTCTGAGCGACCCAAGTTAAGGCACAGTAGGTTCTTTCCAACAAACTGTACTTGGCTTCATAGCTGGTAAACTTCTTACTCAAGTAGTATATTGCCTACTCTTTCTTTCCGATAATATCATGTTACCGAGGACACAACCAAAAGAGTTTTCCCAGAATGTCAGATATAAGAACAGAGGCCTCCCTAGTTCAGGTAGGACCAAGACCAGTGAGTTGGATAGATACTCTTTGATCTTATCGAAAGCTTCTTGACATCCATCCGTCCATTTGATTGCCGCATCTTTCTACAGTATATGAATATGGATTCACACGTGAAGGTCAGCTGAGCAATGAACCGACTGATATAGTTCAATATTCCCAACAAGCTCATCACATATTTTTTGGTTTCTGGAGGAGGTAAATCCTGAATATATTTTATCTTTGTTGGATCTAACTCGATACCTCTCCGGCTGACTATGAATCCCAACAGTTTGCCCGACGGGACTCCAAATGCACATTTGGATGGGTTTAGCTTCAAGTCGTATCTGCGCAACCGTTCCAAAAACTTCCTCCGATCCCTCACATGGTCATCCTGAGTTTTGGACTTGATGATCACATCGTCCACATACACCTCTATCTCTTAGTGCATCATATCATGGAAAATGGTGGTCTTGGCTCTCATGTAGGTTGCCCCCATATTTTTCAGGACATGAACCTGTAGAAATAGGTTCCCCAAGGTGTGGTAAAATTTGTCTTCTCTGCATCTTCTTCATCCATCAACACCTGGTGATATCCTGCGTAACAGTCCACGAAGGACTGTATCTCATGTTTGGCGTAGTTATAACCAAGGATGTGGATGTTTGGCAAGGGAAAGTTATCTTTGGGACTTACCCTGTAAAGATCTCTATAATTCACATACACTTGGGTTTTTCTATCTTTCCTCGGCACTGGAACTACATTGGCTAGCCATGTGGTGTACCACACCACTCGAATCACTCCTGCTTCCAACTGTTTTGTGATCTCTTTTTTGATTTTATCACTAACATCAATTTTAAATTTTCTCTGCATTTGCTAGATTAGGGGGAAATCGGGATAAGTTGGAAACTTATGAACCACCAAATTGATACTCAGTCCAGGATGTCATTATATGACCAGGCAAACACATCTTTGAACTCAAATAGGAGTTGGATTAATGCATCCCGAGTTTTTTTATTTGTGTGAATGCTTATTTGGTTTCCTTGTTTCTTCAAAACTACCCAAGTTAACCGCTCAGCATCATCTAGTTATGGCTTAGGTTTATTCTCCAAATGTTCCAGTTCTCGAATAATTTTCCTAAAAACCTCTTCATCATATTCCGGTTCTTGATTCATTATCTCACAGTTAGATGACGTGTTCGGATCTGGGCATGAAGTCTGCAAGCATGTCATATTATTTATAGCCACATTATTAGAACTGAAAGAAGAAAAAAAATAACAAAATAAAAAATAATAAATAAAGATGGACGATGAAAAATTGATTTCATTTCATCGTATTTGGAAGATAAAGAGGGTTTACATTGGAAACTAAAATACATGAAACTAAAGAAAAACATCCGAGTTACACCTTGGGGATAACTTGTGATGTGGAAAAGGTGACAGGACAAGTCTACTGAGACTCCCGCCTGATTGGGAATTGTGTAGCCTTCCAATTTTGTAATTTGGCCTCAGGTACCATGTACAACACCTCAGCGGTGCTTGAGCCTTCCCTTGGCTGGACCATGTGGGTTTCATATAATATCTTCCTCATTTCCCCACAGATTATTCAATCTCTTCAGTAGTAAAAGCCTAATCCTTTTCTTCTTTACCATATTTGGGCTTGACAAAGGTCTTATAAAGATGCGGCACCAGCTGAGACAAGACCCATCCATCATTCTTCCTACTATCCGCCCATTTTGTATCGGCCGGTGTGGGAATGAAGTCAACCCCAAGAACTTTTTGCTGGCAGGCAGATGATTGGTTCATATATCCCTTTCAATGATTTCCCAAGTCCTTTCCCAGGTATAAAGCCATGTCGGATCATTTCTTTGGCCACAATGATTGATGTATTAGAAAGGAAAGGTTGAGGGCAATGGCTTCCTTCTTCGTACTGGTCTATGACCACAATTTCAAAGGCTTGATAAACTATGTGCTCACTCCTCTCTCTTTCTTCTAGGCATGCGACTAATAGGTCCCAATAAATTGATTGTTGATCTTCTCCATGGACCATAATTTCTTGATCCTCATGCTCGAACTTTACCATCTGATGAAGGGTTGAGGGTATAGCCCCTACTGCATGGATCCATGGCCTCCCTAAAAGAAAGTTGTAGGATGTGTCCATGTCTATCACTTGGAAGGTAACTTCAAATTCCGCTGGACCGATGGTCAAGGTCAAGTCGATCTCTCCAATTGTGTCCCTTTTTATACAATCGAAAGCACGTACGCATATGTTGTTGGGTCAAATTCTTTTAGTCCCGATTTCCATGCGTTATAGAGTTGAAAGTGGGCAGATGTCTACCCCATAGCCCCTGTCCAACACGACCATTTTCATGTAGTATCCTTCACATTTTACCGTTAGGTACATGGCTTTGTTATGTGCAGCCTCTTCTGGTGGCAAATCATTTTTGCTAAAGGAGATCTGGTTGACCGTGAAAAATCTTTATTCCATTCTCTCCAACTGCTCTACAGAGGTTTCAACAGGCAAATATGCCTCATTAAGGGTCTTGATCAATACCTTCTGATGTTCGGCGGAGTACATCAACAGAGACAGTAAAGAGACTTGTTCGGGAGATTTTCGAAGTTGATCGATCACCTCATAATCCACCATTTTCATCTTCTGAAAGAAGGCCTCTGGTTCTTCAGCGCTAACAGGATTCTTAGATGGGAAGCGCTATCTTGTGGCATGGTTTACCTCTTCAAAATTGGAATACTTTTCTGCAGGATTATTTTCTTAAACTTCTCTGGAGATTTCCTTGCCCTTATAAGTCGCCACTGATTTGTTGTAGTTCCAAGGAACCACGGTAGGATCTATTATAGGTTTTTGTGGCACCCGGTCGATAACCACAGGCTCACTTAACCTTGGTAGGTTGATTGGTCTCTGTATCACATAAGCTCATTTGGTTAGATATGTTTGGGCTCTTTTGTTTAGCTCGAATCACCTGGGAGGACTTACTGCCATATGATTTTCTTTGCGGCCCCGAGGGACATACAGGACAGCACTTTGGAGGTGCTGCCCCAGTTGCAACTTAAATTTTCTTCTCCAGCTTCGGAGGGGCAGTTTGGTTCTTTTTCTCTGCTTTGTTCTTATTCGGGACAACTATTGGGTTCCTTTCTACGTCAGTGATGATGATGATAGCATTCAATGCTGGTTCAAATTTCCTATCCTCACAAATCATTCCAATTGCCAGCCCGTTATTGTGGGCCAGCAGTGGGTTGTTAGTCACATTGGAAATATATTCATCCCTTAGCAGTATCTTCCTCGGTTCTATGAAATTCTCTACGACTCTCTTTAAAGTCCAGCAATCATCTTTGTCATGACCTTCCGCCCCTAAATGATAGGCGCATCGTGCACCAGTTCTGTAGGCAGGTGATGCTAGGTTTTGCCTGATTTGAGGGACGGGTTGTACCAGACCCATTTGAACAATCTTTGGGAATAGGCTGGAGTATGATTCACCGAGCATGAAATTTGGCCTCTCGTGTTGTTCACGGGCCTGGAAATTATTTTGTGGAGGCCGGGGGTTATAGTGAGCTTTGTAAGGAGACTGGTTTCGAGGAAATGGAGCTTGGTTTCGGTAGTCTTGTTGTTGTGGCCAGATATAAGGTTGAGCATTCATGACCTTATATGGCTGAGGAGCATAGGCCATCTCTTGGTGCAGGTAGTAGTGCTGCGGGGGTTCTTTCTAAGAAAAGGGGTCTGGGAGCACGATGTTTTCTTGCACCCAATGTTGCCATGGATGTTTCTTCTTTTTCTTGCCCTTTGCTACTCCTCTAGATCCAACCTGAATGGCTTGGTAGGTAGCTCTGATAGCATATTGGCTTAGAAATCGACCCGTTTTCAACCTATTTTCAACCATTTCGTCAATCTTGATGGCTTCGATGAACAATTTAACCATTGCGGACATCATATTCTGGAAGAAGTCGGTTTCTTGGGCTTGGAGGAAAATGGTAACCATTTCAACCTCATCCATCGGAGGTTTTACCCTGAAGGCCTACTCGCGCCATTTAACTGCGTATTCTCAGAAGCTTTCCGAGGATTTCTTCTTCAAGTTTTTCAATGAGTTCCTATCTGGAGCAATATCAATGTTATACCGGAACTGCCTAACAAAATCTCTAGCAAGATCATCCCATATGTGCCAGCGGGACATATCCTTGTCCATGTACCATTCAGATGCGATGCCTACCAGACTTTCTCTGAAATAGGCCAAAAGTAGTTCTTCTTTTCCGCCAGCCCCTCGCAGTTGATTGCAATATTTCTTGAGACGAGCAAAGGATCCCGTGCCCATAATAATTCTCAAATATTAGGGTTCTGAACCCCAATGGTAAGTGTACATAGGGGGTACATGCATAAATCAGCATAAGATACGCTTTTTGACCCACTCAAACCTTGGATGTTCTTGAGGCTCTGTTCCATACTCCTCATTTTCTTTACAAGCTCTTCTTGCTCAGGGGTTTTGGCAGTCTTCTCTTGTCCCCGCATATAATTCATATCGAGTGGTTGGGAGTAAGTATAAGTGGAAAATTGAGGAGGTACCATTGGGAAGGAGGGTGCTTGGAAGGTTAAAGCTGAGGGGTCAAAATTAGGCCTGGGCAGTGCAGGCTGTGTAGTAGTTGAGCATAGGGGAGTTGTGAAAATATTTGAAGCTGCTCCTGAACCGAACACCTGGGGGAGAACCTCATAAGGTGTTCCAACAAAATAGGTTGAGATGGTTGGATATCCAAGTGGGGTATTAGGGTGACTGATCGTAAAATTGGAGGTTCCACCCATCCTAGGGAAATTCGGGAATTGCACTGGGTGGCTGCCTTCCGTTTTACCAGGTGTCCCACATTTCCATCATGCGGAGACGGAATAACCTGTTTTTCTCGGCAGTCGCCGACTCCGAAGTCGGGATGCCCAAGATCGAGCTCTCGTCCGTGATAGGAATTATTGGCAGAGTGATTTCTGAATACATTTTGATGCTCCCTTTCGATCTCGTGAAGCATGGATGCGACACCAGACTACCACAAAACCAACCACCTTCACTATAAAACCTAGACTTGACAGTAGACAATCAATTGGTTAGTTCAAAACAAATAACACATAGGTAATCGCATGTTGAAATGTGATTCACATATACAGTTAAACGTGTTTCTACAGGCCTCATAACAGTTGCATGTTTCATCCAAGATTTTTTTACTTTCCCCTATTTCCTCTCCTTGCCTCATATGTTATTCCTTATTTCCCTTTTTTTCTTTTTTATTTTTCTTTTTCTTTCCTTTTTTCATTAAAAAAATTTATAAAAGCGTGACCGGATCCGATGAGAATTGCCTACGCATCACAATTCCGCGTCAATCAGATCATATTGTAGTTCAATCGGTAAATGCGAAAATAAAAGAGCCATTTTGTGGAATTTTCTTCAATTTTCATTAATACTGAATTACAAAAAAACTCTAGACATACTTCTTCTAAGAATCTAAGGCTCAGGATAGGACTTTCCTAGGAATTGAAAACATACTCAAAATGAGAAAATACAGACTCGAAACGGAAGACAATACAAAAACATCAATGCCTTTAACCATGCCCTAGGGACACCAGCTGGTCTTGCAGCGGGCCTACTTGCCAGGTCATCTTGGAGCCGATAGAGTTCTTCCATTATTTGACGTACGAAGATCATCACAGTGACAATAAACATGGATCTCGTCATGTCTTTGAACTCTCTCTTTTGTGATGCCTTTTTCCTGCAACAGATGACCAATATGATAGGATCTTGCTTCTAAGACCTAGGTGGTAGTGTGATTTTACTCTTGAAAGTGCTGTAAGTCCTCTTCCAACCTGCCATTAAGGCATAACAATGTTCCCTCTCAGCCCTAAAATTTTTGGCTTGTTTAGCCATTTCTCCTTCGAGGTTTCCAATTGCCTTTTCCTAACCTGTGACTCCTCTTTCATATGTTCTTTCATTTGTTGAACGAAAGTTGCACGCCCTTCGGCACTTTTAGCCAACCTTGTTTGTCCTTTTGCTAGTTTAGACTCGGCTTTCTGCAGGTCATCTTAATAGTCACGCACCTTTTGAGTAAGATTATAAATGTGCCTTTCATCTTTCCTGCTTCGTCCTGGGTTCTCAGCTATAATTTTCAACTGTCGAATCTGGGCCCTGAGAGCTTCATTTTCTCTAACCAATCTTCTCCTTTCGACCTCGGCCTCTTGCGCCTGTAAATCATTGTTGAAGATAACATTTCTCAACTCTTCTCGTAGATCACAGATAATGTCCTGATATTCTTTTTCCTTTTCTCCCCATGCCTGAATTTTATCATCAAAGCCTTGAACAAGGGGCCTTTTAGTAGGCCTCATAAGTTGGGGCTCGGGATCTAGCTCATTGTACACATGAAAACTCCTTTCAAACAAAGCAGCGTAATTGGGATCAACTTCACCCTTAGCTGTGTCTGGTACTTGGGTGTTACTTTTTAGATACCGACAACTATTCTAGTCTCTTTGAACTAAAGCCTCGGATATCGTCGCTTCTGGGTGTAGCTCAATGACTTGAGTGCTTAAATCTGCCTCTTCGGGTATCACCTGATATTTGCCCAGTCGTCTCAAAACTCTTTGGGGTGCATATGGTCGTATACTTCTTGCTTCCATCATCATCAAATAGCCCTTAAAAAAGTTCATGTAAATGATTTCTGTTATTGGAAGCCATCCTATGGTCCATTCAATTTGATCTGCTCTTAACTCTCTCAAATAGGAAACCCAAGCTTCGAACCCTTTCGGCGATTTGTAATCATCCACCCTTTCCTTATATCTTTTGATGAAATTGTTCCCATCTAAAACATATCTCATGACTTAGGATGACGGCGAAGGTGTTCGATTATCCACATCTGAAGAAGGATGTTGCAGCCTTCAAAAAATTGACCCCCAGATTTTCACAATGTTAATGCTCGATAAATGTCTGCCAGCACTAGTTGGACAAGTGTGTGATCTTTTCTGTCGATGAGGACTTGTGGTATTCTGGCCGTACGAAGGTCTATTGTGCCCTCAGAATTTGGAAATACCATGATTCCTAATGTACAACAAAAGAAAACCATCGATGAACTTACCATAGGCTCTTGTCCTGTTTGTTGTTCAAACCCTTCTCATGTGTTTCGAACCCAGCCGAGTTTCCATACCTAAAATACAAGAAGTAGAACGCACAACTCCCTTTTATTACACGTTCCTTGCTCATTTGTTTGCTAATTTTCAAAAGATCGAAGAATTTGTGCCCTGAGGGAGCCCTGGGGAATATGAGCTGCCGCTTTTTTAGCTCTTGGCCATAATCAATATACCCAGCTATTTTGAGCTTGAAATCTTGAATAGCGGAACATATTGTGAATGGGATCCCAGAAGGTTACCAGAGCCTTAATCAAATCTTCATGTGTCTTAATGTGCATGATATCTACCAAGAGACCCAATTGCTCTTTTACCCAAACTTGTCCATCTTCATCTAAATCAAACCCACCACTTAAGTAGCTGCATCTGAGCCCTTTCTATGACAGTTTGCGAGGATTTCTGGATGGTATTCATATGTACCTGTGGAGGTTTAAGGTTAGGGTTGACTCTTGTAGACTTTCTCGCAAAATAAGTTTTCTAAGATCGACGGACATGGACCCATTTAATTGCTATGTTAGCAAAATGGTCGTTTTTGCAAACGTGGCCCCCTCACAATTCCAAATGAATTTTGAGGCCAGGGGTAAGTTTTTAAGAAGAAAAAGACACCTTTTAAACATACTTTCATGTTTCTCCCAAAAATAACCTCTTGATAATTGAAATGTAATCTAAGGTTATTCCGGTAGGAAACAACTAGAAAAACAAACCGAAGCTGGGTCGGCTTTATTGTTTTGACCGAAGCCCTGAAATACCTTTTATTTGATTATTTGGAAAAATGAGGCCGAACCTTATGTAGGTTACCTACGTATCCCACATCCAATGAGAATCAGACCTGCGTAATTCGGACAGTTTTAACATAAAGACATGATATTTGACTCACTATTTTTTTCAAAAATTCGGCAGAGTTTCGGGATATTTTCAAGTACCGGGATTTTAAAAACCAATTAAATTCTCCATCCTACTTCACTCTTGGTTTTTCTCTTTATTAACCGGTCAACACGCAAGCCAAAACAAATAAATATTTACTAGCACGTAGGATGCATCAAGATGGCCTTTATTTAGGTATACCTGTCCTAGACAGACCAAACCCCTGTGTTGCGTCCCTTAAGTAAAATGCACGTGATGAAAATAATCGTTCCTACTAAGGATCCAGCATGAAGTTGCGTCATTCTAAGTTTAAAACATTGGGTTTGTGGTCTCGATGTGGGATACTCGAGCAGACAATTGGGGTCGAGGAGGGGGCAACGTACCAGGAGCACGAAAGTCTGCCCGGCCTTGTTGCTTACCCAGCCTCGTCTTTTTTGGTATAATTTCTACAAAAAAAGAGGGCCACGCAAACGTTTGCACCATTTTCAGAAGACTCAGACAGGAGGCGTAAGAAGTCATTTAATTACAGTTCAAGTAATATCAAAACGGCAAATGACAATTAACATATTGGGTCTAGAAAAATACAATAATATCAATAAAGCCAAATAAAAATTGTATTAACAAGCTCGAATTCTTGAACTCTGAAACAGAAGTTTTGAGTTCTTATCCCCAACAGAGTCGTGAAAGCTGTCACACCTCCTTTATTATACACCCAACGAGAGGGTGAGATATAAGGAAGTTTTTCTAATTAAAGTGACTTATTTGAAATGAGATTACTTATTTTATTCAGAGTCGCCACTTGGAATATTTTGTGCCCCTAGTCACCGGTTTATTTTAAATCCCAAATTGAGGAAGTTTTATTTTAAATCTAGGTAAGGAATTCTGTTTACCCGAGGGAAGGTATTAGGTACCCCCGGATTCCTTGGTTCTAGCACAGTCGCTTAGCAACTTATATTTGGCTTAATTGTTTAACTACTCATTTTTAAGACCTATGTGCAATTATCTTTTTACCGCTTTTAAATCACTTGATTTATTCGTAATTAAAAAGAATTGAGTTACGCGTACGTATACTCTTTTCTTTTGGCGCATCAAAATCATGTTGCGCGAACGTGTCAACAATTAATGATGCTTTGTTTATTTTATTAAGAAAAGTCGGTTGAAGTTGCGCGAAAGCATCCCTCGAGTCATTTTTAGAATTAAATGTGAAATTATGTTACGCGAACGTATACATAACAACAATACTAGCCTAAATCGAGCCTAAAGCAAACTACAATTACTAAAGGAATTTTTAAATTGATTCCATCATGTGAGAGCGATAAAATTAAAAGAGTACACTTGTATATGGTACGCCTCAATTAGAGAAAGCTTGTTTAATTAAGGTCACCTAGGATATCCCTACTTAAAACTTAATTCAACAAAGGCTAACTAATCTTGAGAAGGTTCTAAAATATATTTGTAACAAGGGAGAATGGGCCAGAAAAACACCGCATAGTCGAATAAGCTCTAAGGGGTTGAGAATTGGACTCGCAAATGGCCCCAGGAATCGGAAGCCTAGAATACATAAAAACATCCCAAGTTTGGCTCATTTTTTATAGGAAGGCCCAGTTGTGCATTGGCACCGGCTGGGCCTGTCTATTTCTTTGCACAAGAATGTTAAACAAACTTGCCAAAGAAAATGAAACAAGGAGCATGGTTCACTTAAAATTAAAAAAAGAAAGAAAGTGAAACTTCAGAAGAAAAAAAACAAAGCAATGGAAATTTGAAGGTTTTATCATAGTACTATTATTTACAGAAGGAAAAATGACAACAACAACAACAACAACCAAAAAATATGCATTTATCATAATTTAGGAAAGGCACTTTACAACTTATTAAATCGCTGGGCTTAAAGCCCAGACTCAACAGCTTAAATCCCGGATGTGTTGGAATGGATCTCAACTTGGGCCAGACTGTGATCCTGGACCATTCACAGCTATAAAACATGTTTATCAAATAAACTCTGGGTCTTAATTGTAATGACCCAATACTAAACAAACCAGGAAAAGGAGAAACCGAATAAAATTATAAAAGTCAATTTACAATACTCGCAGGCTATGGAAGTCTAGAAAAATTAACGTTATTACATAATAATCCTATTAAATATATAAAATACTAATCTAATGACTAAATTATTGCAGCCTCCATATATGGATAATTAGCACTGCCTCTTCTTGGATATTGCTTATCCATCAAAGTTGTGCTTCATGTGTGAGTAGCACTAGATCTCAGTATGCTGGAATAGTAGAGCTCTGGGTTTTAAAACTTTTATACTTGTTGATCTGGTCAACTGGTGACCAAATCCATAAGTACTGGCTCAAAGTTTTGCAAATAACTCCTAAATAATGTCATTACTTGTATTATGAAAAGAGAGGAAGAGAAACGCTGACTACAGAACCACTCTTGAACCAGAATATCTAAAAAAACTCAAACATGTGGGACAGCCTGATTCATGGGTTCAACCATGTCAAAAAGGTTAAACTCATGCATCAAGTGAGTTTTTAAACCTCAAAGTTATAGCAAGAAGCCTTAAAGCAAATACAGGATACACTTAAAGGAAGAGAAGATTAGTTTAGGCTATGAATTTGACCATGGAAGGGTCAAACTCAATAAGCTAACCAAGTATTAGGGGGTGAGGATCTAGACATGTTACTTGACTAATGCAAAAAAACCTAAAATACACAATTGATAGAGAATGACCAATATTGACCTTGCATAAAAGCTAACAACTCATGAGGTCAGAATCCAACAAAAAACAAGGAACCATTTATTTAGAGAATTTTAGCTACATAGGAGTCATTTCAAGGAATAACTATGTGCGCCTTGAAGCTAACGGACTAAATGAGACTATTAAAGCTACTTCAAAGCAAGAAGCAACTGCAGCAAACCAAACAGCTTCTGCACCTCTCATAATAAGGCCTTAAACCCGGAATCCAAGCTGGAAGAAACTCAGAATCCAGCTAAGGAACTAAACGAAGTTCCCCTTTTCAAACCATGTTTTTTACTTATAAAGGAACAAGAGGTTTCTGATATTTCTTCTTTAAAATGAGAAGTTGTTGCTATGTCTGAAAATCTCAGAGAAGAAGATGGGACTCTTTTAGAGAAATTTTTTTCATAAAAAAATGTGTCCAAGTTGATCCTAACACAAAATGAATGAAAGAGAAAGATAATGTATATCAAGCCTAACCCTACTGAGGGTCAGTCTTGTGAAAAACAATAATTCCCAAACCATGATTCATTCTATGGCACTCATTTCAGTAAGAGATGGAGGAGAGGAAGGGGAAATGACTCAAACACATACTGAGGAAAACAAGACTGTTATGCATTATTTTAAGGGATGAATCTGACCATATAAGGGGTCAGATGCAATGTTCTTTTGCGTTGATATGGAAGAGGGGGTTTAGGACATAGTCTCAGAGGTGCATATATACTGATTTAGTCATCCAAAGATGTGAGTTTTGACAAGTAAATACGGTACAACACCCAGATTTAATGATTTAAATTAAACAATCATCTAAAACTAACACATAGTCCAATTAACTCAAAATTCAACATTCATGATTCTCAGATCAAATATTAAGGATCCCTAAAAGAAACAAGTTCCAAGTGCAGATTTGGAATGCAGATTTTGATTCCATTCAAAAGAGTCATGGTACATACCTTGAAACTAAAAGATATAACTAGAGAAATGACCAAATAAAGGTCACTAAACAATTGAACATTTCCAAAAGATGGTGAGCAGCAGCAAGCAGCAAATGACAACCAAATTACACCCAGGTTCAACCTTAGAAAACAAGGAGAGAAGCTTCTACTTCAAATCATCTTTTCAGCTTTTAAGAAGACCTTGGAATTTTTTTCAAAATTTGAAGACTAGTCTTTCAGCAGAGGAAAGAAAAAATGATTTTTGTGTAGTAAATTGGTGCTAAAAATCCTCTGTGAGAGTGAGGGAGTGTTTATTTATATAGAGTGCAAAAAAGGCATCCAAAATGGAATATCCCGACCTAGTACAGCATATTTTACAGTTGTATTTTCCTTTTTCCTTATCCAAAACCAATATTTTCTAAAGGATAAGGACAACTGTCTTGTATTCTAGAGAATTCTGATATTCAACCTTTGTAAAAATCCAATTTTACCTTTAAGCCATTGCTTATTGCAGTTGCTAACCAGAAATTTATATTCAGTAAGTCCCTCAAGTTTTCTAAAGATTGGCAAATCAAAGCTAACAACAACAGGTTATCATTGCTACACATAGGAGGATCAAGTGACAAGAACAATTGAGCCAAACAATTCGTAAGCTAAAACTTAAACTACTGACATGAACAAGAAAATCAAAAAAACTTAATAATGAGATGAGCATGGAGGAAAACTTTTGAAACTAATATTAATAAGAATCTGCAAGGAAGAACTATTAAACCCATCATAATTGATGAAGTTTTAACCCATATAATCATTTAAATCACACAGCCAGTCACTTCGAAACAAACACTTAAATTTAACCAACCTAACTAAGTTATTTTCATCAAAATTAATAACTTAAACAGTCTTTGACTACTGAGGTTCCGAAAATCCAAACTAACACAATTGAACTTCAAACAATGAAAGTAAAAGACTTAACTAGCTGGAGGAATAGAGTGAATCAAACAACTAACTAAGAATATATGCAGAGAAGAACATAAAGGAACAGAGATATATGACACTTAAAAAATTAAGAATAGAAAAATGGATTAAAAAATACCTAAAATTGAAGAAGAACTTCAAACGACTCTAGATTGAAGAATAGAACTCAGTCTCAAATAAACCAACCTAATCATTGAATTAAAATGATTAACTAATTAAACTAATTCAGATAAACTAAAATAAAACACTGATATCTAGATGATAAACAATTAACAAAAAAAGAAAAAGCAAAGACAACCTGATTTTGGCCTAAAAAACTTGATCAAACGGAGCGGATCGAAGGATGATGGAATTTGACAAAGCATGACTTGGTCGGAGTCTGGAGTGATTGGGAAAAACTCGAACAAAGAGGTCAAATCCACATGGATCAACTGCTCTCCTCAAAAGCAGTTGACCTATGTAGAATTAAGCCATAAAAACTCTCAGAATCGACTTGTTAAGAATTTCTAAGGTTTCAAAATCCAAGATCTAATATTTGTGAGTTTTTGTGAGATTTTTGGGGAAATCAGAGGTTAGCTAGCGGTGAGGAGAGGATAAGGGTAAACTAGTGCGAATTTGGGGCTTGTCCGGCGACTTGGCGATTTGGCCGACTCTTTCGATCCAAGATTCGACCAATTTGGTGTGGATTTGAGGGAAGCTAACTGAATATTAGTAATGAGGAGGTGAAGGGGAGTATGTGGTGTAAATATAGAGTCGATTTGACCACTGAAACCTCCGTGAGGCGATTTCCGATGGTGGTTTACAGCGAAGACGAGAAAGGTTTTATGGAGGATAGGGTTTGGATGTGGAGAGGATGAGAGATGAATGGAGGGGGTAATACGGTTTGGGGGTCCGTTTGAATAGTAATAAGGGGAACGATGATCAATTCTTAGTCGTTGGATCATGGGAGATCAACGGTTGAGATCAAAGCTGATTAAACGGCGTCGTTTCATTTGACTGGGGTGGACTGGGTTGGCTAGGTGGGTTTCGACCGGGTATTCGTGGCTTTGGATGGGTATTTGAGGGTTTTTCGATTTGGGCCAGCCCAAATTCGGGTATTTTCATTAAGGAGCTCATTTTTTTAAAATTTTCTCTTCTTTTCTTTTCAAATTAAAAACACCTTATTTCTTTTTTTTCAAATTAAAAATAAAACCTAAATTAGATCTTAAAAAATAAATTCACTTTCCAAAATATATTAAGCCCAAATTAGTAATCAACACAAATAACTAAATACTAAATTAAAGAAAAACAAAATTCAAAGCTAAAATTAAGCAATGCAAAAATAAATAATTTTTGTAATTAAATCCTAAATGCAACACGAAAAAAAATTTCTTTTCTTTTTTAGTTAAAAATCCTAATAATCAAAAATTCTAAATTACCTAGAATGTTGAAAAAATTAAACTAATTAATTACAAAATTATAAAAGCCACTTAATCCTATGTTAAAAGAGAAAAATCAACAAAAGGATAAAAATGTAAAAATTTTACATTTTTGGTGATTTTAATTTTTTTAATAAAGCAAATAATAAATTAATTAGTCCTAAAAATATATAAATAAATCCGAAATGCAATGCATGATATTTTTGGTATTTTTACAATTTAAATAAGACTTAAACATGCACCAAAATGCATGAAATTGAATAAAAATCCTACAAAATCTCTAGAATAACAAATAATTTAAAGGAAGAAACCTAATTATCGGAATTCTTTTGGAATAAACCATGTGGGGCAATGCCCACAGCTGGCATGGTGTCCGATCACGACCTAATTGGCTAGGCCGCCTTACCTAGGCGTTGTTCCTTTCTCGCTAGCCATCACATCTGAACCCTTATTTCACATACATTACATCAATTCCTTGGCACTAAGGGCCACCATTATCATATTGTTTTCCCTTTTTCAATATTCATCCTGCAAGTTGTGATCATAGGCATATACAAGAGTAATTCAAGTTGCAAGCACAAGTAAGTGAGCATATAACTAGCATGCATATATTCTAAGTTTCAATCTTGGCTTATAGCCTAAGTATTTCATGACATAATTGTATTCTTCAGATTACTCACATTGAGGTACATTCTTCATGTATGCGTGTATATAATTGCAACTCAAATAATGCGCAATAACAACCAGTACAGTAACCAATTCAAATCTTACCACACTTTCATAACGCCAACGGAGCTCAATTTCTCATAAAAAGGGGGTTTTAGCCATACATACCTCAAGATAGCGTTCCTTACTCTTTACAAATTTTTGGAATTCTTATCACTTTAATCTATGATGCATAAATTACAAATTAAACCAAGAATTAGAGATGGGGCTGTGATTCTAGCTTGGTTCAAGCATAATATCAAACACTAGAGGTGCATTATGATCTTAGGCCCCTTTTTGAGAGAGATTACTATCATTTTATACTCAAATTGTTTCCTTTTTAGTTTACTATTTCCCAATACCCTAAGTTTTGATATGCATGCAAGAAATCAATTTTTATACTTATGAATTTCCTCAGTGCTGACCCTCTTATAGCTGAGTGTAGAAATAAGAATTAAGATGATGAAGCCCTACCTCTTCGGATGAAGATTAGATGCATTCGCTTGATTATCTTCAGGGATTTAGCAAGATCCTTTAGAGTAATTTGATGGGGAGAAATTTACCTCTTTAATATCCCCTCTCACTCGCACTAAAAAAGCTCAGAAAGATGCTAAAAAAGAACTATAATACCGAATATAACGATAGGAGGGTCGAGCTAAAAATTAGAAAATTGGAGCCCCGAGTTGGATCTGGGATCGCAGGGTGAAAATGCGAGCCGCAGATTAGACCGCAGTAAGGCTCCCAAAATCTGGACATTGTGCTTGGGTATGTGACAGAAATGCGGTCTGCATACCCGTTCAACAATCGCATAATGCACCGCAGAACTGACCTTCACAAAATTCAAAGGGAATTATGCAATGACTATGCCGTCCACATATCGGACCGCATTTTCAACCTCAAATTAACTAACACACTGACTTACTCTGTGGTAGAAATGCAGTTTGCATACATGATATGCAACCGCATTCTACATCGTATATTTGCACTTTTCTGGAAAACTTTGATTCTTGATTTTGAAATGCATAGATCAGCTCTAAGGGTCTGAACAAGGCATTGCATATCACTGTGCAGTGCGAAGATTATTTTATTACCAATATCCTGGTTGATGGGGGGTCCAGTCTCAATATTTGCGCATTGGTAACACTCAGGACATTAGGAAAAGGGCTGCATGAAATCAAGGATGGGTCCATCAACGTCAAGGCTTTCGATAGTTCTCAAAGGTCCACTATTGGGGAAATTAGCTTATGTTTGAAAATGGGTCCTACTTGGTTTGATGTTGATTTTCAAGTGATTGACATGCCGGTATCTTACAATTTATTGTGGGGGCGACCATGAATTCATGCCGCAAGGGATGTGGCATCAAGACTACATCAATCAGTGAAATTTGAGTGGAATCATCAGGAGGTAATCATTCATAGTGACGGTAGCAATCCCATATATAGCCACCAGACCATTCAGCAATTGGAGGAAGAAGAAAGATAGGTTGGGAAACTTACCACCACATCGAGCGAGTCAACACCGTCAATAAAGATAAATGGTTGGATAATAAAATTGAAAGCATACTGAACTGGAGCAGGTATGAACCTGGCAAGGGACTTGGAAAGAATCTCCAAGGAATCGCTAAGCCCATCGAGCTCAAGAAGCATGGAACCACCTTCACATTGGGATATGAGTGTACTTGGAAAGAATTCAAGGAATGGTCGCCACCCTGGCGCGGTCCTTACTATCCATTGGAGCAACCGATACCCCGTCTGGAACACACTTTCCAACCGGCTGAAATCATCTATGGGTCAGAAGAAGAGGAAGCATTAGCAGCAATGAGGAACTTGTTCCTGGAAAATGATGATATGGGTTGTTGTTTCATTTTTTTAAGAGGAGGGGGAGAAAGTCCCTTCCATACATGCTATAAACAGAAGAGCACACCTCAACAACTGGACCATCAGACCCACCAGAGCTTGGCGTGCCACGGGGTAGCAAGGCTGAACAAAGCACCACACACTATTTTATTTTTCTAGTTTATTTTCCTTTCGCATTTTTTCACAAGAAAGAGCTCCAAAGTTCAAAACATTTATGGAATTTATTAAAGTATTTCAGTTTCTTATAAATTCTACGCTTATTATTTTCCATTACTTTACTCATACAACATTACTATTATTTATCTTGATGAACCAAGGACTGTGACAAGCAATGAGACAACACAACAAGTGGACATAGATTCAGTGGAAGATGATACCGGAAGAGATTGTTAAGGAAGTTGAGAATTTCGAAAATAGGCCTAAGTCCAACTTGGACGAGACTGAGATTGTCAACCAGGGAGATGTAGAAAACATCAAAGAAACACAAATCAACGTCCATCAGTCACCATCAGAAAAGAAAGAATATACACAGTTTCTAAGAGTGTATGAATACATATTTTCCTGGTCGACGACATGACTGGTCTAAGCACATCCATTGTGGCTCACAAATTGCCGACTGATCTGGCCTGTCTGCCAGTAAAACAGAAGCTCAAAAAATTCGAGCCAGATATGAGTTTGAAAATCAAAGAAGAGGTCACCAAGCAAGTCAAAGCTAAGGTTTTCAGGTAGTAGAGTATCCGACATGGTTAGACAATATTGTGCCAGTACTGAAGAAGGATGGGAAGGTTGAAATCTACATCGACTACCGAAATCTCAATCGAGCTAGTCCAAAAGACGACTTCCCCTTGCCATATATGCATATCTTGATTGACAACTACACCAAGCATGAACAGCATACATTCATTGATTGTTTTGTTGGGTACCATCAGATATGGATGGATGAAGAGAATGATAAGAAAACAGCTTTCATTACGCCATGGGGGATGTACTGCTACAAGATGATGACGTATGGGTTAAAGAATGCAGGTGCTACCTGCATGAGGGCCATGACCACCACTTCCATGACATGATACACAAAGAGATCGAAATGTAAGTAGACGACGTCACCATTAAGTCCAAGAAAACCTCTATCACATGGAAGATTTAAGGAAATTCTTCAATAGACTGAGAAGATACAACCTGAAATTGAATCCCGCAAAATGTGCATTCAGGGTTCAAGCTGGGAAATTGCTTGGGTTCATTGTGAGTTGCCGAGGGATAGAATTGGATCAATCAAAGTTCAAAGTTATTCAAGAACTGCCACCGCCAAACAACAAGAAAGAAGTAATGAGTTTCTTGGGGAGAATTAACAACATCAGTCGTTTCATAGCACAGTCTACTGTCATCTGCGAGCCGATCTTTAAGATGCTGAAGAAGGACGTTGCTACCAAATGGAATGATGACTGCCAAAAGGCCTTCAACAGAATCAAGGAGTACTTGTCAACACCGCCAGTTTTGGTCCTGCTTGAGCCAGGTAGACCCCTAATAACTTGCGGTATTCGACGGAGCATTTGGATGTGTTCTGGGGCATGATGAAACGGGGAGAAAAGAGCAGGTCATCTATTATCTCAGCAAGAAATTCATCCCATACGAGGCCCGGTATTCTATGTTGGAACGCACCGTTGTGCTCTAACTTGGGTAGCTCAGAAGCTGAGGCACTATTTCTGTTCTTACACTACAGATCTCATATCAAGAATGGACCCATTAAGTACATCTTTCAGAAGCCCATGCCCACTGGCAAACTAGACAAGTGGAAAATCCTGCTGAGTGAATTTGACATTGTCTACATGACTTATAAAAGCAATAAAGAGATAGGCATTAGCAGATCACCTTGCAAAAAAACATGTGGACGGAGAATACAGATCCTTAAAGACGTATTTTCCTGATGAGGAGGTATCATTTATAGGAGAAGACATTGCAGAATCCTATGATGGTTGGAGGATGTTTTTCGATGGAGCAGCAAATTTCAAAGGAGTTGGTATAGGAGCAGTCCTAGTATCAGAAATCGGTCAGCATCATCCGGTATCCGCCAAGCTCAGGTTCCCCTACACCAATTGCTAGTGATTGGAGATTAATACTTACTTATACATTGGGTCCGATAAGAATGGGAAACCAAGAACTCCAAGATACTCCCATACCTACATCATGTACATGAGTTGAGGAAGAGGTTCACAAAGACAAAATTTTGGCATGTTCCCAGAATCCAGAATGAGTTTTCCAACCACTAGCCACCCTATCATCTATGATTCACCATCCAGATAGGAACTTCATAGACCCTATTCCAGTGAAGATTCATAATCAGCCAGCTTACTATGCTTATGTCAAGGAAGAAGCACATGGAAAACCTTGGTTTCATGACATCAAGGAATTTTTAGCCAAATGAGAATATCGAGAGCTTGCTAATGCTACTCAGAAGCGCACACTTTGAAGATTGTCCAACAATTTCTTTCACGTCGAAGGAATCCTATATAGGAGGACTCTGGATTTGGGTTTGCTAAGGTGTGTTGATGCGAGGGAAGTGTCTAAACTGCTAGAGGATGTTCATGTCGAGACATGTGGTCCACATATGAACGGTTTCGTCTTAGCCAAGAAGATACTCCGAGCTGGTTATTTTTGGATGACTATAGAGACGGACTGCATCTAGTATGTCCGAAAGTTCCATCGCTGTCAGATCCATGAAGACATGATAAAAGTGCCTCCAAATGAGCTCAATGCAACAAGCTCGCCCTGGCCATTCGCCGCCTAGGGAATGGATGCTATTGGACCAATCGAACCTGCCACATCAAACGAGCACAAATTTGTCCTGGTAGCAATTGACTATTTTACCAAACGGGTTGAAGCTGTATCTTACATAGCAATGACTATGAAAGTCGTGGCAGACTTCGTTCGTGACCGTATCGTTTGACGATTTGGGATTCCAGAATCAATCATTACTGACAATGGCTCAAACCTCAACAGTGATTTGATGAAAGCTATGTGCGAAACCTTCAAGATCAAATACAAGAATTCTATAGCTTACAGGCCTCAAATGAACGGAGGCGTGGAAGCCGCCGACAAGAACATCAAGAAGATACTAAGGAAGATGGTAGAAAAGCATAAGCAGTGGCATGAGAAGCTATCATTTGCATTATTGGGATATTGCACCATAGTCCGCACATCAACTGGTGCAACTCCTTATATGTTGGTTTATGGTACCGAAGCAATCATTCCCGCCGAGGTAGAAATTCCCTCCCTTAGGATCATAGAGGAAGCAAAAATCGATGATGCAGAATGGGTAAAGAGTCAATACGAACACTTAGCCTTCATAGATAGTAAGAGAATGAATACAGTTTTCCATGGTCAGGTTTACCAGAACAGAATGTCTAGAGCTTTCAACAAAAGAGCTAGACCAAGACGGTTCACATCAGGGCAGCTGGTGTTAATGAAGATTTTTCCACATCAAGATGAAGCTAAAGGGAAGTTCTCTCATAATTTGCAAGGCACATACATGGTTCACCGGGTTCTAACAGGAGGAGCCCTCATACTTGCAGAAATGGACGGAGAAGTTTGGCCAAAGCCGATAAATTCAGATGCAGTCAAGCGATACTATATGTAACCATTTGTGATTTCCTTATGTAATTTGAACTACGTCTGACCTGATTCTTTTTAAGAGGGGATTCGTAGTCAGCCTTATGGGTTCGGTCACAATTCAATAAAATTTTCATCCCCCCCTCCCCAATTAGAAACTAGGGTAGAATTTTGAGGAGGACCCTCAAAATTCTGAAGTAACCTCAGCCGATCATCGCAAGAAACCATTAGAAGATGCAACACAATAAACTCGGGTACAATTTTGAGGAGGACCCTCAAAATTCCGCAGTATGAGAGGTTGCAATGTCCTGAACCACGTCACAGTCGTTGGTTCATCTAAAAACTATTTCTTATATATATATATATATATATATATATATATATATATATATATATATATATATATATATATATATATATATATATATCTTTAACAAACTCATGCATGTTTATTATCGGAATTGATTTTTTTAGCAACACTACCCCAAGGATACCTGTAGTATCACCAAATCAGAGCCGAGCCGATCAAGCAAATTCAGCGGGGACAAGGAACT
The DNA here is from genome assembly GCA_034376525.1 of Nicotiana benthamiana. Taxonomy (NCBI): domain Eukaryota; kingdom Viridiplantae; phylum Streptophyta; class Magnoliopsida; order Solanales; family Solanaceae; genus Nicotiana; species Nicotiana benthamiana. The sequence goes on from CM067330.1 coordinate 82,202,822, forward strand.
AACCTTTCCTCCTTACAAAAGGCACAATTTTTCTTTGGATGCAAGAACCCAAGTCATAAATTATACACTCATACTGTTCTGGGAATATAACTCTCGGAATTATCGCTTCGTAACTAATATCCGCATACAATATCCCAAACAGCCACAATATCACAATCAGTAACAAGCCATCAGCCGTCAGCTAAGAATATTTTCTTGACTGTTCATCTCTCATCTTTTGCATAAGGCTACTCTTCTTCCTTCCGAGATTAAGCTCTACCTCCATTTGCAATTCCTGCATTGCATAAGGCTACTATTATGCCTTCCAAGGTTATGCTCTACCTCTATTCGCATTTGTTGCATTGCATAAGGCTACTATTCTGCCTTCCGAGGTTAAGCCCTACTTCCATTTGCATTTCCTGCATTGCATAAGGCTACTATTCTACTTTTCGAGGTTAAGATCTACCTCCATTTGCATTTCCTGCATTGCATAAGGCCACTATTCTGCCTTTCGAGGTTAAGCTCTACCTCCATTTGCATTTCCCGCATTGCATAAGACTACTATTCTGCCTTTCGAAGTTAAACTTTACCTCCATTTGCATGGCTAAAATATCGCCACTTCATTTAAATCCTATATCGGCGGAAAGGTCGCCATTTTATTTATATTTCTTGCATGGCTGAAATATCGCCACTTCATTTAAATCCTGCATCAGCTGAAATATTTCCACTTCATTTAAATCCTACATCAGCGGAAGATCACCATTTTATTTACATTTCTTGCATGGCTCAAATATCGCCACTTCATCTTACATTGGCTAAAAGATCGCCATTTCATTTTTCGCATGGCTGAAATATCGCCACTTCATTTAAATCCTGCATCGGTTGAAAGATCGCCATTTTCTCTACATTTCTTGCACGGCTGAAATATTGCCACTTTATTTAAATCCTACATCGGCTGAAAGATTGCTATATTATTTACATTTCTTGCATGGCTAAAATATCGACCCTTCATCTAAATCCTGCATCGGCTAAACTATCGCCACTTTATTTAAATCCTACATCGGAGGAAAGATCGCCATTTTATTTACATTTCTTGCACGGTTGAAATATCACCACTTCATTTAAATCCTACATTGGCTGAAAGATTGCCATTTTATTTATGTTTCTTGCATGGTTTAAATATCGCCACTTCATTTAAATCTTGCATCAGCTGAAATATCTCCACTTCATTTAAATCTTACATCGGCTGAAAGATCGCCAATTTATTTATATTTCTTGCACGGCTAAAATATTGCCACTTCATTTAAATATTACATAGGCTGAAAGATCGCATTATTTACATTTCTTGCACTGATGAAATATCGTCGCTTCATTTAAATCCTGTATCAGATGAAAGATCACCAAATTGTTCAAAGGCGTCATTGTTCGGAGGCACCATCTTCATAGCCCGAGAATGCCATGTCATGGCCTGAGGACCCCACTTTTATTTCTGCATAGCATTATTCAAAGGTATCATGGTTCGGAGGCATCATTCTCATAGCCCGAGAACATCATTTCATAGCCTGAAAATCATCTATTATATGCTTCATGGCCCAGGACATCGTGGTCTGAGGACGTCATCCTAATCGTCCAAAGACAACATTCATGGTCCAACGGGAACTTGCATCACGATTAAATTTATGCACAATATATGCACTCATATTATTTATTTGCACATAAATTGGCGAGCAATGGGCGTTGCAGCAAGAGCAATCCCGCTCCAGTTTCTACAGCCCTACTAAACTCATAACCACCACCCCAACTAAAATATCTCGTTTGTTCTTGAAAAGATCTCCATCAGCATGTTTCGCCAATAGATCCCGAACTACAAACGTTCCGATTCTTGTAAGACAAGGAATATGTAGGCAACTCAGGAATCAAAGCACGGACAATTGCTTCAAACCATTCCGTTAGATCAAAATTAACCATCATATCTTTACCCGACAACTCTTTCATCCTTCCCCGGTAAAGAGAGACAGCTGTTGATACCCAATTTTTCCCTATATACTTTTATAAAATACTTTGTAAATAACATATGTATACATATATAAGCATGCCTAAGGATTTTAGTATTTTATCAAATTTTTTAAAGATTTTTTAAATCAATTTATTGTTCATTTTAACAATACAAAATCATTAATTATTCCCAAAAAATATCAATTTTATTGAATAATTTATTTTATTCCCACCTTTATACCAAAACATAGTTAAGGTTATTTTTGTATATTTTTATAAATTTATCAGGTATTCTAAAAATTAAACTACATATAACTGTAATTCTAGCTTATTTAAGTTTAATGATATTTTAACTATAAAAATGGGTTCCAGCATTTCTAAATTAATATTTATATGTTGTACTTTTAATTTACTTTTAAAATCATGTTAGCTATTTTTATAAAAATAAAAGGGAAAACTGGCTATTTAACATTTAGCCTCATTTCTTTGCAATTTCAGCCTATTTACATTTCAATTTTAGCCTTCAAATTGACCCAATCCCAACCCACTTGGGCTGGACCAATTCTATATTTACCTAACCCTTTAACCCATTTATTAACCCGCCCGGATTTTCTTTCAATCCAGGTCGTTGATCATTTTGATCAACCGCCAGGATCACCCCTTTCCATTTTAATTCCCCAAACCATACGCTAATCCCCCATTTTGTTTCGTCTGCCGCCCTTGAATACTCTCAACTCCAAATTCACTGAATGGTTCTTCGGAACCCTAATCATCTCCGACCCTTTTCCATCGTACTTCCACCAAAATCCATGGCTTCTTAGGCCATGAATGGTCTATACTCACCCCCCCCCCCCACCATTAGACTATTTTTGTTCGAAGCTTTGAGGTTAGACCTTGATGGTTCTCCTCCAAACCTTCTTAAATATATGATTCTATGGTCTCTCCGGCCTGTGCTCCGGCATATTTAAGCATTAGAGGGCCTGATTCTACCTCTCTGACTCAAGATCGGGCTTTCTTCCAAGCCTTTCTCATTTCTAGGGTTTCTTCGGAACCCCAAGATATTCGAGGTTTTTCTCAATTTTTTTCTTAGATCTACGATACATGTGTGTTCTACTGGATGTGTAAAGTGTTTTTCCCAATCTTTTCTTTCAAAATGGCTTCTCGTCGATTTAGCGTTTCTGAAAGGTTTTCAAAAACATCTTTCTGATTCTTTTTTTTATGTGTGTTTGTCTATATTATGTTCGTATGTCTAATTTCTTAAGTTTGTTTGCCTTTGCTGAAATTTTATTTGAGTTCAAAACATGCTTCCTTTACTGTTTCTTGAGTTTATATCACTTCTTCTCTATTCTAAACTTTCATAAATTCCGAGCTTTTCTTGAGCATGTTCTTTATGCTTTCAAACCTTCTATCATGTCTGTTGATTTCTCATAAGTCTCTAAAAGTGACCTCTGAGTCTGTTTCAATGGCTTGCCTTCTCATCTCTATGTGTGATTCGATTTGAAACCTTAGGATTTGGGGGTTTCTTTGGCAAGTTTTATTAGGGTTCTACTTTGGAAACCCGGACTATCAGACTCATTCTAACTACTATAAACTAAATTTGAAACTCTTTGCTTATGATTCTGAACCTTTTTATGCCTGTCTTTTCTAATTAGCATGACAACTCCTTCTTGTTTACCTATGTACTTTATATATGAGAATTTCTTATTGCAAAAAAAGGATTTTTGCCGACTAATTAATTGATTTCGAAACCCTTTTAATAAGGCCTGACTAATTGTTACTGAATTTTTCTTTAACTGAACCTTCTTTACCGTTTCCTGACTTGGTTCATTCGAACAAAGCCTATGATTTTGATTTAACTGGCTGTTTGATTTATTCCCTTTCCTTATTTTTCACAAACCGTGTACCACTGAACTTTGCCTTAAATAACTCCCCTGTATTTACCCTTCTTTTGTTACTTTGGAAAATATTTTAATCAAATTTCTTTCCTTAATTGTCTTCTACCTGTTTGAAATCAGAATCCCTTAACTAAAGGGAGACTTATTGATTGCAAAGTATTCCCTTACCTTTTCTTACTTATTTTCTGCACTATAAAAGGGGCACTACCTTTCTGCACTTAGACCACCTTGAACCTTCAATTCAACACCTTCAACTTACATTACTCACACACTTACAATTTAGTACTTCTTTGAGTTCAATACTCGAGCGCACATTGTTCACTTGCAATTTAAATACTCTTGCAACATTCTGCTCTCTTCTGAGATCCTTTGGACTGTTTACCTGCAACTTGTTTTTTTTTCAAGACTATTGTTCTACTTGTTTGTTTCCCTGAAACTGTATGTTCTAATTTAACTTTTTAGCTTCACCCCTATGTGTGTACTTTATAGTTCAGCATTCTTGTTTACTTTGTTGTTTATGTTCAGTATTGACTATGCATGTTCTTCTCTTTGCATCTGCTATTGTTGTGAATTCCATATACCCCTACTCCCTTCTATGTGTTTGAGTTAAAATTCATGGCCTGGCAGTATCCAAATTACTGCTAAGGTCTGAACCTGATCCTCAATGGGTCCTAACTCCTAAAATTTGGCTAACAGGCTGATCAGGGCGTGCCAACACTCCTAATTGCTGGGCATGAGCACCAACCTGCCATGGCCTTCCCAGAATCCCCTCTATTGCACTTACACTAATTCCTAGTTTCTAAGTTCTACCCTCCTATGAGCCTTGCTTTTGGACCTTGAGTTCCATCTGAACTTGGACATTTGAGGGATGGCTCTTCCACACTGCACTTTAATTCAATTCTACAACTTATTTTGGGCTTCCTTGTAAACTAAGGCTAAGGCATGCTCGATAGCAAGAAGCTAGTGACTTCTTTCAGGTCATTAACTAGAACTTGCATGAGGTATCACAGTGGGGCTTGTCTTCTGTACAATTCTTGGGTCCGGTCGATGTAAGCACTGCCTGGAGTTCATGAAGCTCCTGAGAACTCTGACGCAACTAAAAATGAGAAAGGCTTTGGAAATCAGATCTTTGAAATTGGTTTATTTCATATCTCAGACCTGGGGTTTGAATTAGGCTCTCCTTGGTCGGAATCTTTAATTTCTGATGTAATTTTATTTTTTTCTTAATTCATTCGGGTCTGTAATAATTTGTAATAACTAATGAGGGGTTTTAGTGAAAAGGGGAGGGTCACTCATGTATGCATGTGGGGTAAACATCATGTTCTTAGTATTTTATTCCTGCAATCTCAACCTGCTTTTCATATATGCATGTCATACAGAAATTATGTCTATAGTTCTTCATCTATGCATGTCATATAGAAATCTTGCTTATAGTCCTTCACTTATGCATTTCATCATGTCTATAGTTCTGCATTTATGCATGCTATATATAAATCATGCTTATAGTTCCGCATTTATGCATATATAGATACCATGTCCTTAAGGTTCTGCATTCGTATAGATACCATGACTATAGGTTTGTGCATTCTTCCATCATATAGATAACCTGTCTATAGGACCTTTTCAATTCTGCATTTACATCCATCATTAGGCAAACGATTTATAGGTCTAAAATAACAAAAATCTGCATTATAGATACCATGCCTATAGGACTCTCTCACTTCTACAAACGCTTCAAAATCAATCACGCCTAGAAATTATGTTTATAAGGACAATCAACTGAATCTCAATCAAGCTTAAAATCAGTAATATAGATACTCAACACATGCAGAGTTTGTGTTTGTTTATAATCAGAAGATTTCTCTAAAATCAGTATACTTTGCATTTCTAAATATCATGCCTATATGTCTCACCTAGGCAAACCATCAGGTAATTAATTAACTACACCAGTATTTAATAAATACAACCATCAACCAGGCCTAATTTGGACTTCCTATCTGAAAATATTTGATAAATCAGCCACGCCTTAACGTTTAAGTTTAATTAAAGACCTAACCAGTATCTGAAAGACATGTTAAAACTAAGTGTTTCTTTGTGTTTTAAGGAGGTTTGGCTGAGCTTTGTCTGTTATGTGCTTCCCCATACTTGTCGTGTATGTTTTGAATGTCGCCCTAGAATTTTGTCCTTTGTAAACTCTAAAAGCCAATTCTCCCTCCCTTTTAGGATTAGTAGTCCCTAATACCTCCAGGGCTAATAGGATGTGGACGGGTAATACCATGCAATAAGTAACGAGATTATTCCGTGATTTAATACCTTAATGGGGTGGGTAAGGTTGATATGGATATGATAACCACACGATAACACCACGTGTATAAATAGTTATCAGGTGTTGTGTGAGGTGATCCATGTTATTTATAAACCTAGGACCCCCTTTCCTCTTTACTTATTCACTTTTCTTTTTCCATAATTTTAAAGTTGTTTAGTTTTCAGTTTCTTCAACTTCTTTCACTTCAATTACTAGCACCTATTATGCAAATCTCTCTTTTAATCGTTTGGTTTTCAGTATTGTTCCCTCCCAACTTCCGCCTCTTTCCATTCCTTTTTTTTAAAAATAACTTGCATCAATTAATTTACCCCCTTCCCCTTTACTTGTATATCTTTTCTTTACTTATAAAACTACCTTATTCCAAATTTCAGCACTTTTTAAACCTCTTATACTTTTTTTATTTGTATCCATTATGTGAAAGTACCTAGTATTTATAATGCATGCTTGTTTATTTGTTGTTTGTATTCAAAGTCACAATTGTAGCATGGTTGAAAACACACTAGTGGATCTTGAGGGTTCCTAACACATTTCCCTTGAGACAATTTCAAGTCATTACCCATTCTCTTGTCCTTCTATCTTAGTTAAATTTCTTCTTAGTGTCCTAATGCACTTTAATCATTAGGTGGCGGCTCTTATAATTGAAAACACAATTCCCAAAAGGAAAAGATCTTTCCTCCCAAATGTTACAAACCCGATTTTGCGAGAAAAAAGGGGCATCGACAGTTACAGTTTGCCAAAAATGAGTAGTACCGCCGCCAAATGAGGCTGAAGGTGAAGAAAACAAACTCAAGCATCTTGTTGTTGTTTCTAAAGTTGAGAAAGAAGAATGGCGACAACCATTATCAACTACTTATGCAATGGGATACTTCCAGAAAAGCCAAGGAGAAGAACTGAAATCCATCGTCGTGCACCTCGCTTACTTTACTACAAGGATACTCTATATAGAAGGTCGTTTGAGGGAGTACTCTTGTGATGCCTAGGAGAAGAAGAAGCTCTCCAAGCTTTGCAAGAGGCAGATTCTGGGGTAAATGGGTCACACCAAACTGGACCAAAGCTCCACTTTCAAATAAAAAGGATGGGATAGTATTGGCCAATGATGGTAAAAGATTTCTTGGACTATGCTCGAAGATGTAAGGCTTGTCAATTCCATACAAATTTTATTCATCAACCTCCTGAAGAGTTGCACCCGACTGTTACATCCTTGCCATTTGATGCTTGGGGATTGGATGTTGTTGGACCAATGCCAAAGTCCTCTGGTGGGCACTTATACATCTTTGCTACAACTGACTACTTCTCAAAATGGGCTGAAGTTGTTGTCCTTAAGGAAATAAAGAAGGAAAATGTTGCAAGTTTCATCCGAGTAAACATTATTTATCGCTTTGGTATTCCTCATTACATAATAACGAATGTTGGAAAGCCATTCGATAATAGGTTAATGAACAAGATTTTTGATCTCTTTGGCTTCAAGCAACATAACTCTTCGATGTACAATGTTGCCACCAATTGTCTAGCTAAGGTATTCAACAATACTCTATGTAACTTGTTAAAAGAAAGTCGTCTACAAATCCACACGAGATTGGAATGACCGTATGGAAGAAGCTCTATGGGCATATAGGATGACTCACCGCACGCCAACACAGGCGACTCCTTATTCACTCGTTTATGGAGTCGAAGCCGTCTTGCCACTTGAGCATCAAATACCTTTGTTACGACTGGATATTCAAGAAGGGATCACTGATGAAGAAAATGCTCGACTTTGGTTAGCAGAGTTGGAAGCTCTTGATGAAAAGAAATTGGAAGCTCAACAGAGTCTTGAATGTTATCAAGCTCGATTATCTCGCTCCTTCAATAAAGAGTTCGCCCGAGATCCTTTCAAGTAGGAGATCGAGTCTTTGTCATATGAAAACCCATAATTACTTCCCATAAACCTGTAGGGAAGTTCACTTCAAAATGGGATGGGCCATATGTCGTACAAGAAGCTTACTCAAGTGGAGCATACAAGCTGGTTGACACAGATGATATGAGGATCGGCCCTATCAATGACAAGTTTTTGAAGAAGTATTATCCTTGAAGTTGCAATGCTCCTTGATGCACGAGCCTAAACTGTATTTGCTACACTCCTGGCCCGCAAGAGAATAAACTATGTAAGACCCAAAAAAAGTTCACTAGGTTGAAAATCTTGAAAGAGGCGGCCTAGGCAAAAGTTAGGATGTAAAAAAAATAAAAAAAATCTACCCAGTCTGAACTACGGTATGACCTGATCCTCTTCACCGAGGTACGTAGGCAGCTTAGAGTTTCATTCTAAGTTCAGTCGCATAAGTTCAAAAGATGCCTATTGCCCCAATTGTTGTTCAAACGAAGTACGAAGGAATGTAAGATCTAGAGGAAATGTCATCCTCCTACTGAACTTTGACCTCATTTGATTTAAAGGGGGAAACCCTCTATGATAAATTGATATCTTCGATGGGCCAATTATAGGAGGATGTCAAGTATTTGCATTGAATTCTAGGGATTCTATGTCTTCAGGTTTGTTGGTCTCCAAGTCCGCCCCTGCCTTATAAAAGGGGGAAGAGAAGAGATACAACAAAATGAAACACAAGTATAAGGAAATAATTACTTGGAGCAGCGTTTCAAATTCAGTGAGACTTGAACTCAAGATATTTGTGAGAATATGGCCCTTAAATTTCAAATGATGTCAAGTAATACATCTTCCGATCTCAAGGCTTCCATACCAAGATATGAATTTTTGTGAGACTGCGAAAATCTGGAATTGATGGCACGGTGCAATGTAAAGTTGATTTCGAAATATTATCTGGGACGATTCAGAAGTTGTTTGATTGAGAATTTTGGATATGTTCTAGGTCTTTATGTCTAGTTTTCTTGAAATTAAACGGTTTGTAATTTCGATATTTCTACACCGAGACATGAATTTGTTTTGGTGAGACTGCGCAAATCTGAAATTTTTAACATGGTGAAATCTAACGTTGGTTTCAAAATATTATCCAGCGCGATTCTGCAGGTTTTTTATTCTAAGTATTGGATATATTTTAGATATTGAAGTTATCAAACGGTTCATTATTTGGACTCTCCCACAACAAGATATGAATCATTTGTTATAAGCACGTAGAGCTGAAAATTATGCGACTAAGATAAAAGTCGAATAATGTAAAGCAAAAGAGAATTGAAATATTTAGGCCCTCTAAGTCTCAAAGTTGAAGTCTTCAAGACCGTCAGTCTTCAAGCTGGAGTCTTCAAATTTGCTGATCTTCAAATAGAAATATTTAGGCCCTCCAGGTCTCAAAGTTGAAGTCTTCAAGTTTTAGTCCTCAAGTCCGTCGGTCTTCAAGTTGAAGTCTTCAAATCTGTAATCTTCAAGTTGAAATATTTAGGCCCTTCAAGTCTCAAAGTTGAAGTCTTCAGGTCCGTCGTTCTTCAAGTTGAAGTCTTCAAATTCGTTGATCTTCAAGTTGAAGTATTTAGGCCCTCCAGTCTCAAAGTTGAAGCCTTCAAGTTCGTCGGTCTTCATGTTTCAATCTTTAAATTCGTCGGTCTTAAAGTTGAATTGTTTAAGCCCTCCGAATCTTCGAGTTGAAGTCTGCAAAGTCCGCCAAATCTTCAAAGTTTTCTATGTGTTCAATTCGATGTCATCTTCAAGTTGAAGCTTTATAACTTTCCAATCTTACGGTGGATATATAAGTCCCTTTGCACATTAAGTTGGCCTCTTCATGGGTTTGTCCTTAAAAGGGACTATAACTTTCCAATCTTAAGGTGGACATATGAGTCCCTTTGTACCTTAAGTTGGCCTCGCCGATAGTCAATCCACATTGAGATTAATCTCTCCGGTAGTCGGGCCATTTTGAGAGTAATCTCTCCGGTAGTCGGGCCACACTGAGAGTAATCTCTCTGGTAGTCGGGGCATATTGAGAGTAATCTCTTCGCTAATCGGGCTATTTTGAGAGTAATCTCTCCGGTAGTCATGGCACATTCAGAGTAATCGCTCTGGTAGTCTGACCACATTGAGAGTAATATCTCTGGTAGTCGAGCTACATTGAGAGTAATATCTCCGGTAGTCGGGCCACATTGAGAGTAATCTCTCCGATAGTCGGGCCACATTGAAAGTAATCTCTCTGGTAATCGGGCCATGAAAGTAATCTATCTGGTTATTCGGACAAGGATGAGCATCCATCCTCTCACACCCCAAGATTGTCTTCTTCATGTATGGATCATTTTGTTGAACAACAATATATGTTTCTCGCTTGACCTAAAAAAAAGGCAACAAAATAAGAAAAGCACAGGAAAAAAAGAAAAAGATTACCTCAACTACTAGCACTTTCCGATCGTTAAAAAACGAACTCAAAAGCAGCTTAAAGATACCGATAGTTGATTGATGCTAAAACCATATATGAATATGGGGTTTATATAGATTTTCAAAGTGGCTGTGGAAAATAAATGCCGATGTGGGATGGTTGTAATCAAAACTCCAAAAAGAATTCATATTGTAAGAATCATTCTCCTATTTGGGCAAGGTTATTGTGAGGCGGTGGTTTATTTATGCCATGCCAGCAAAGCTTACAAAGCTATTATACTGCCAATGGGATTCTGGTATACTAATCCGAGGTGCACGACTCACGTGAATGTCGGTGCACATAACTTTGACTCTTTAAACTTCTGCTAGAAATTAATCCATAAGTGCTTCATATTTGATATGGAATTAATGAATGAGATATACTCTAAATGAATATTAGAAGACCAAAATTAAGTGATTACAATGCAATTTCAATTGCTAGAAAGTGATAGTCAAAGGACTTGCATGTCCCACTTCAATAGGCAAATGAAACCATTTTGTTGTATTCCTGAATTAAAATGCTATTTTAGAAGTAAAACTTGATAAATTGAACGGTCCAGTCGTCCTAAGCTTTGAAGACGATTCGAGTTTGTGAAAAAAATTATATTTTTATCCAAGCTACCAGCAAATGGAAATATGTCCAATTTAGTTCGTACTTCCGGACGTGATTCGGTTTCAACGAGTCACCTCGACAAGTCTTAAAGTAGGGAATATTTGTAGGCATGCAAAATTTATTGAATTTAAATTCAATAAATTGGATTATATTTTAAATTCAAGATATATTGGTCCAAATAAATATTATGGGCTAAATAATTGATCTAATTATATAAATCCAATAAATATGGACTAAATAAGTAAGTGTTAATCATTTGGGCTATAAATTTAAACCATTGGGCTAGCCCATTTAAACTGGGTTAAAGTGATGAGTTTACTTCATTAAGCCCAAGATGTCATCTTCCTAGAGGCCCAGTTTGGTGTGACGTGGCACGACAAGACAAGCGGAGGAGCCAATAGGATAGCCACATGTCAAAATGACAAGGCATGCCAAATCACACTAAAAGGCCAATGAAATCGTATCACGTGTGCAAGTGACATGTCCTGCCAATCAAATGTGTCCATGTCACACTTCAATTCGATTGGTCGAAAAGAGTTTATTCTTATCATAATTGTTCCCTCCCACAACTATAAATAGGGGTCTTCATAACTCAGAAAAGATACCAGAAGTTATAACAAGAAGCAAGAAAGAGCTCGTAGATCAAACATTGCAAATTCCTCCACAAGTTTCAAGCTTCAAGAAATCAAGTTCAAGAACAAAGAATATATCAAGTATTCATGCTCAAGAACGAAGAATAATTCAAGTATTCAAGATCAAGATCGAAGTCAAATCAAATACAAGCCGTTCAAGATCAAGGCTACTTGTTCGTGATAAAATTCGTGGCAACAATCAAAGTGTGCACGATGGATAAATCAAATTCAAATTCAAGATCAAGCTCAAAGGCCCTTGAATTCATACTAGAAAAGTAGAATCAGAGGAATCATAGAGATTGTACACTCAAATATTCGAAATCAATACTATAATTATTTCAATATTTTCCGGTCTTGATTTTATTTTCTCATCTCAGTTTATTTTCTACACCTAGCTTCGGTGAAATTGGGGTTCTTGAAATCCATATTATCACGAATTGCTTGGAATAATAAAAGTACGATAATTAAAATTATTTATTTTCGTTACTCCATAAATTCCAAATTTCAATATCGCTCATAAATTGTCATAAAATTGATAATTTCCGGATAAATCCAACATACAAAATAACTAAAAAAATAATATTAGAATACTAATCATAATTAATTTTGGTATAAACAATGGTGGAGTGATGTTAATGAACAAAATGAAAAACAAACATAATTTTAACACCTCACCGCCCAAATTTGAGGGAAAAACAGTATTTTGCCATGTCAGTATGACGTATGCATGTGACACGCTTCAAATAAAATAAGTGATCTATTTGGTCGTTGATATAATTAAGGTATTTATCTATTTTAAGTTTCATTTTATGTGACAGATTAGGAGTAGGAAGGTCAAACTAATTAAATTTTGGTATGACTTCAGATAAAGAATCTTTAAGGTTTTTTTTTTTTTGAAATAAAGTTTACATACTTAAAAATACTATTTAATTATATAATTAACAATTTGAAATACTGAAAAAATATATAAAAATAACTCTTTATGTGTCACATAAATTGAGGCAGAAGAAATACTAATGTATTGAAATTTGGAAGAAACTAACTTTTGTCATTTTTTTTTTTATTTAAGAAAGGACTTTTGGACAATTGATTGAAATAAATAAAGGACAAACGAACTAGTTTTGAATCTGGTGGCTATAGTTCTTTTCTTATTATTCACCGACCATTTTCCCGGTATTTTAACGGTACAAATTATAGGACCCTCTCTTTCTACCATTCTAACTTGTATACACCTTTCACTTGAGCCACTCTCACCCTTGTACCCTTGCACCTCCTCCTTTTCTACCTATACATACATATATTCATCACATTACACTCTTAGATTATATTAACACATGCATGCAAAGTTCGAGTTTTCTATTGTTGGCGTTTATGTTATTGAAAAGATGGTTGAATAGTCGCGTTGTGTTCGTCAAGTTGGTAGAAGTAAGTATTCAGCTCTGAGTTTTTTTAGATTTTCTGATAAAATTGGAGTTTATTGAAAGCTTTTTGACTCGGCACGGAGTTTTTCTTTAAGAAAAAGACGTTTGAAACTTGTGATGTTACAAGCTTAAGGGTAATCTGATTTGCAGGGTCCTAATATTTCCGAGGCTAAAAGCTTTTCGTTAAGAGTAAAATAGAAAGTTTGAATTTAATTTATTTTTAACTATAGAAATGTGTTATTCTTATTGGAATGGATTAATAAGAAAACAAAAAGAAGTAAAAATTTTTACGTGTATGTTCATATATTGGATGGTGTGGATGGAGAGAAACATGAGAGCTTTTGAAGCGAACGAGCATAATTTTGTACATCTAGGGAATAGTCACCTCTTTTAATTGTCTTTTTGGTGCGCCCATGAAGTTATTAGAATGGGTGTTTTTCATATAGAATTATATCTTTATGTACATTCTCGACTTTTTCTACACTTCTTATATATGGGAGCTTTCTCATGGAAAGAACATTACGCTTAATTACTTGATCAAAAGGATTTGTATGTTCGTACTGGATAATATGGATGGAGAGAAAAGGGAGAGTTTTTGAAACGAACAAGCATAATTTTGTACATGTCAAGAATCAATAGCCTCTTTTTCTTAATGTCCTTTAATTTTGTTACTATTTGTATAGAAGATTGGGTGTCTTTCATATAGAATTATGGATTCTCTACTTTTTTTATATACCTCTGGAGTTTTCCTACCGTCAATAGAATTACACTTTATTTGATCAGAAAAACATGTATGTTCATATTGATGCAGTATACTTAGTGAATTGAGAGGATCAGCAACATATATGAAAGACGTAGACGGGAAAAGGTAGGAGCAATGTCGAAGGTGGTGCATGAGGGATGGATGGTGAGGTATGGGAGGAGGAAGATAGGGAAATCTTTCCTCCATATGCGATATTTCGTTCTCGAGACTCGTTTGTTGGCCTACTACAAGACGAAGCCTCAAGGCAATGCTGTGAGTTTTCCTGAATTTTAACTCTTTTTTAATCACTGTCGAGCTTACATTCTAGTAGTGCCGGTAGCCGGTGGCCGGTGGCGGAGCCACATGCACCCTTGGGTTTCGTTTTACGCAGTCTAGCTCAGTAATGTTTTTTGGAAAATATGTATATACTATATAATGGCGCCTCTTGACTTCTTGATGAGTTTGTTTCTTTATATTTTGACTCCCTTAATAAAAATCCTAGCTCCGCATAAGTGCGTGTTCAATTCGTCCCCCTTCCTTAATCACCCAATGAAATAGATAAATGAAGAATTACTAATAGAAAATCCTTGAGAATTCTTTCTTTTTCTAGCACATGATCGTATTTGACTTTCAAGTTGGACATGGTACTATGTGATGTTAACTCCTAATTCATTTGACATTTCTTTTTGTTTTGTCCGAAAAAGATTTTTATATCGACGTGACATGTTCTAAGTCTCATGGCATTAAAAGCAAGTCATTTTCTTCTAGGGTACTTTTGGTTTTTTATGTCTATTTCTTTTTGTTTCAAAGTTCTTCGTTTTTTTCCCTTTAAATTCTGTGTTCAATCAATCACTGTCTAATAAATCGGGAAGGGGAGATGTGACTTTTGAACTCAACTCTTGACCTTGGTATTAGAGAACAAAAATAGAAATTGCAATAATACAATTGACGTTCTTTATGTATATCATCTTAGCTTAGTGTTGGAACCAAAATATGATCAAGAAACAGTCATTTTGTACTCTTGTTTGTCTTTGTGTAAGACTGATGATATATTGGTTAGTTTTCTGAGGTCTTTGAATTTCTGATGTTACCATAATAATAATAATAACAACCCAGTATAATCCCACTTAGTGGGGGTCTGGGGAAGGTAGTATGTACGCAGACCTTACCTCTACCCTTGGGTAGCGAGGCTGTTTCCAAATAGACCCTCGGCATGCTTCCCTCCAAGAACTTCTCACATTACTCTTGGGGAGACTAGAACTCACAACCTCTCGGTTGGAAGTGGGGGTTGCTTACCATCAGAGCAACCCTCTATTTGCTTACCATCACATTGCTATCTGATGTTACCATATATATTATTTTTAGGCTCCAATTAAGACACTTCAAATTGATGGCAATTTTCGCGTGGAGGACCGAGGCTTAAAGACTCATCATGGACAAGTGAGTTGTTCTAACTGTTGTTTGTATTTGTTAATCTATCTGTTTTTTTTTGTTCTGTTGAGGAAATTGATGTATATACACCCTTGCCTTTTGCAGATGGTTTATGTCTTATCTGTTTATAACATGAAAGAGAAGAATGATCAAATCACGGTGAGCGATCTTCTGTTTCTTATCTCTTCTATTTCCCCAAAATATTTGTTTAACTACTTGGGTGTGTATTCTCAAGTTTTCCAAATGTATTCTTTTCTTATTGCTTAGACTAGAATTGCCTTAATATTTTTTGCTTATGGACTATAATTGGATGACTACTCTGAGTTTCTGTGTTGTGGGAGAAAATTTACTCATGTTAATCGAAACATGCTTCCAGATGGCAGCTTTCAACATTCAGGACTCACTTAGTTGGAAAGAAAAAATCGAGTCTGTGATTGATCAGGTTGTTTTCTTGTCTGTTTAATATCTCCGTTGTTATTTTCTTCTTCCAACGTATGTATATATATATTTCGATCACCATCTCCTCGTGCCTAGATACAAGTGGAGGTAATAACGTGTTAACTGCAATGCAGCATCAAGAGGCACAAGGTGGCAATCATAGCAAGTACAATGATTTCAAATCAGGGACGGATAGTACTGGGAGGACTGTTTCAGATCATGAAAGTCCGTAAGTATTGTGCTTTTTCAACTTGAAATTACAATATCCATACCAGTAAAAAAAATTCTTTTTATGTATATATACTATATGTTGAATCCCCTTAACTTATTCGTTGTATTTACTTATTTAAATTTTAACATTCCTTAATAAAAATCCTGGCTACGTTGCTACTGGTTCCCATAATCCTTCTCGGGACATGATTTTTTACATCGAAAAAGCTACAAGCATTTGTCTTAGCTACTCCAGCTTTCACAAATTGTAACGCTTTTTCCTATTGTGTAGGTTTAGTGCTGCTGAAGATGAAGAAGATTCTCAACCAAACCTGATCCGCGGAACAACAATGGGAAATGGTTGGTAAATTTACCTTGTGCTTATTTTCTACTACATTTTTCAAGCTGTACTTATTGTGTCATTTCAGTGGCAGGCCCACCTGAATCTGTCGTCGACTGGACAAAGGAATCAGAGTCAGATTTAGCAAACCCGAAGTATAGGCGCTTACTTTACTGCCAAAACGGTCAGTCTAATATTTTGATTCCATTCATATTTGAGCCTACGCTACTTCTTTCTGACGATATTTCTCTACTAACGGGTGGCTGCAGGGCTGCGCATTTTTGAGGAGCTTCTCAATGTTGAATTACTAGTATGAGCTCATTCCTATGTTCTTCTGGCGTAAGCTTTGCGGGTAATTTAGGGTATTTTCAGGATAAATTTTCTTGATCTTCCTGCAGCCAATGGGATGTAGTAGAGCAATGAAGGCAGTTGGCGTCGTGGAGGCTACTTGTGAAGAAATATTTGAGCTTGTAATGAGCATGGACGCAACACGTTTTGAGTAAGTTTTTACCACTTTAGGGTATTTACAGGCGGAGCTAGGATGTGAAGCTTATGGGTTAGGATTCTATCCCTTTTGATTCTAAATTTCTAATAGTTTGTGCATATTAAATGAATTTCGTTAGATAAATACAAAGTCTGAACCAAAGTTACTTGGTCAGCCGCAATCATATCTTCAAGGCTAACTCCGCCTTACTTTTCCATCACAAGCGCTCTGATTCTATGTTACTTGGACTCTTCGAAAATGTCGTCGGGTGTGTGTCTGATCCTCAAAAAGTAGTATATTTTTGGAGGATCCAACACGGGTGTAGCAATATTTTGGAGAGTCCACGGAGCATAGCTCTGATTACATGAGAAACTTTCATTTTGGCTTAACAGGTGGGATTGTAGTTTCCAATATGGTAGTTTAGTTGAGGAGGTAGATGGACACACAGCAATACTCTATCACAGACTTCAACTCGACTGGTTCCCAAGGTAACATTTCTTTTCCTTGTCACAAATTTTCTTTGCTGTAAATGCCTAAATATGAGTGAGTTAGATGATTTATGTTGTGTGTGATTGTATACAATGCAGGTTTATTTGGCCTCGGGATCTTTGTTATGTACGTTATTGGCGTCGAAATGATGATGGCAGTTATGGTAAGTATAACCTATATTACGCTGACTCTCCAAAATGGTGTCATACCCGTGGCGGATCCTCTAAAAATATGCTACTTTGATGCACCCAACGATATTCTTGGAGAGTCCAAGCATCAGAGTATAACAATAGATTTCTGGTTACTTCTGGTCACTTCATTTTGCTCTTTCTATATTTACAATTA
Organism: Nicotiana benthamiana; assembly: GCA_034376525.1. Classification (NCBI taxonomy): domain Eukaryota; kingdom Viridiplantae; phylum Streptophyta; class Magnoliopsida; order Solanales; family Solanaceae; genus Nicotiana; species Nicotiana benthamiana. The sequence goes on from CM067330.1 coordinate 82,220,507, forward strand.
CTTGGTTTAACATATCATTGTGCAGTTGTGTTATTTCGTTCTCGGGAGCATAAGAACTGTGGTCCACTACCCGGATATGTTCGAGCTCATATTGAGAGTAACTTCTGTTTTCCTTTATGCCTTTACTGGATGCATTTACAATACATAAGTTTTTGTTTCAATAGGTTCGTATAACTAACTGATCTTTTATGCTCACAGGTGGTGGATTCAATATTTCACCCCTAAAACCGCGTAATGGGAGGCCGAGAACTCAAGTGCAGCATCTTATGCAGATAGATCTGAAAGGGTGGGGTGTGGGCTTCATCGCATCATTTCAGCAACATTGTCTGTTTCAGATGTTAAATAGTGTTGCTGGTACGCTTTTATATTGAACTTTAAACTTCTCATTTTACCCTTAAGTACCGCATTATCCCTTGTTTGATTACTAATCATGGGATAAGTTATCTCATAAATTAAAAATAATATCGGCATAACTTATACCTGCCAGATGGTGGAATAGTAATCTAGGATAAAGAAGTATAATTGACAATCCTAGGATTAATATAATATATCAACACTTGTCTTCAAACCAAACGACCACTTAGTGAGTTGAATTTCCAACATAATGTTGTCTTTCACAATGATTCATCGATCAAAGCTCAATGTGGAACTTACATTTAGATAATCCTACGATAGGACTCTGTGAATACTTTTCTCAAACTGATGAGAGGGCTGCTGCTCCAAGAATACCAGTTATGGTTAATATGACCTCACCATCTATCTCTTCCAAGAAGAGCCAAAAACAATCTCATCATCGTACTCCATCGTTAGACCAAATACGCGCTGCAAATAAAAATGCATCAATGATGGATGAGTACTCTGATGAAGACGAAGATTTTCAAGGCACTGATCAAGAGGTACGAGCTATATATATACATTTTCATATGCTTTAGCATATTTTTTCAGCATTCCCTTATGAGCATGTGCTTGGACTCCTTGTAGGTATCATCACCCGGCCTTGACCAAGACACGATTAAAACTGGTAGGTGTCTGAACATAGTTTTATTTGAATTGTTGTTTCGCGAATTCTTTACTGAAAATCTAAGTGTACTTATGAAGCACTTGAAGAAGAACCTCTGGACCAAATTGATTTGTCCACTTTTTCGGGTAATCTTCAACGAAATGAGAATGACAATGGTCGCGACTGCTGGACAATATCTGATGGAAAGAACTTCAGACTCCGTGGCAAGAACTTTTGCAGTGACAAAACAAAGGTCCTTATCTCTTGTTTCCTTGATAAGTTCTTGGGTTTAGGTCCAACGGTCTATGTCATTCGCTCTAATATCACCTTTCTATGAAGGTCCCAGCTGGTAAACCTCTCATGGATCTCGTCGCAGTTGACTGGTTCAAAGATACGAAACGAATGGACCATGTCGCTAGAAGCCCTGGTTGTGCAGCACAGGTAGTAATAAATTTGAGTAGTTTTAAGGGAATGTCAAACCATTTTAGATCTTACTAGTTTCTAGGTTTGATGGAGAGCCTTGGAGGAACAATAAAGTTGTCTCCGTGTGACCTATAGGCCACGAGTTCGATCCGTGGAATCAGCCATTGGTGCTTGTGTCAAGGAAGGCTGTCTACCTCACACCCCTCGGAGTGGGCCCTTCCCCCGACCGTTTCATGAACGCGGCATGCTGTTTGTAATGATTAAAGGGTGTCCATGTTTTCACTTGTCTTTATACATCTATTTTTTCTAGGTTGCTTCAGAAAAAGGACTCTTTTCTTTGGTTATAAATTTGCAAGTAAGTTATTTCTCCCCTGCTTTTCATTTCTTGATTCAATGTTTCAAGTCCTATAGAAAGAAATAAGCAGACAAAATTTGTTTTCTGAAGGTACCAGGATCAACACACTACAGCATGATTTTCTATTTTGTCATGAAAAAGTTAATACCTGGTTCGCTACTGCAGCGGTTTGTTGATGGCGATGACGAGTTCCGGAATAGTAGAATGAAGCTAATCCCATCAGTTCCGAAGGTATTTTTATTTCTTTAAACTATCTGAGAATGCTTCTGTTTGTAGATTGTTAATGAGATAACAGTAGTATTACAGACAAACACCAAATAACAACACGGCAACAACATACCAAGTGTAATCCTACAAATGGGGTCTGGGGAGGGTAGTGTCTTCGCTGACCTTCCCTATCTAGTAAAGATATATAAATTGTTTCCACAGACCCTTGGCTCAAGGAAAGCAAAAACAAAAATCAATTGGTTTCATTAAACTAGCTATATGTTGTGATTTAACAATAAATTCTATGTAAGGAGGCAAGATGGTATCTTGAGTAGTCACATTTCCAAAAATTCGAGTTCCTTTTGGATACTTCTTGATTAATATAACAACTGCCGCGTTGTAATCACTATCGTATTATCATCCCAATGTCATGTTATTTGCAGCTCGGTCCAACAACAAGTTTGATTCTAGTTCATTCATGTCGACAGAGACTAAGCCAGGATTTGAAGTTTATGAGTCTTAAATTTGCCACCAAACTCATAGCTCGTCTTAATTACTGGGTTCACAATAAAATACTTATACCTATTTAATGGATTTCCCAACACAAAAACATGATCTAACACAAAAGCTACTTGGTTCAGCCGAACCTGTACCTAATACTCTAGCTCTGCCTTTGCATCTCACCTTTTAAATTCTATTTAAAAAGATGAAGAAGCTGAAATTTTCGGGTACTATTTGAGAGGTTTAGCTTTCTTTTATATAGATGTTAAAGTTAGCATCTGATTAATCCTAACTATCAGCTATACTTGTCGTCTATCTTCTTCTGAAACTCTCTTGACTGTTTGCATTTGTGTAGAAATTTAGTGTTATCGTGCATCTTGCAGGGATCGTGGATTGTGCGACAGAGTGTAGGAAGTTCCCCTTGTTTACTGGGGAAGGCAGTTGATTGCGACTACATACGTGGACCCAAGTATTTGGAGGTAAAGACTCCTACCCTTTTTCCTTTTGAGCATAGCACATAGAGACACAATACAAACTACTAAGTCTCACTCCTGAGCAAGTAGGGGTCAGCTGTATAAATCCTCACTGTCACTGTCACTGTCACTGTCACTGTCACTGTCATTCCATTTAAGCTCGTCTCTATCCAATATCATAAAACTTCAGTTTCTCCAACACTAAAAGTTAGGGTGTCGGATTTGATTTCATATGTTGCTTGCATTCTGCAGATTGATGTTGATGTTGGTTCTTCCACTGTGGCAAATGGAGTAATGGGGCTTGTCATTGGCGTAATCACGTCACTAGTAGTTGACATGGCTTTTGTTGTACAGGTAAGCGGATAGAGTAATTACGATATGTTATCTTTTAGCTGATCTGCTAGTATAAAGATTCTTATAAAGTGTCGGTGTATAGAAGTTAAACTCTTGTATATTGTCACAATCTTTGAAGTCCTTGGAAATTTTATGTTAGGGCAACACCCCTGATGAGTTGCCGGAGCCGCTTATCGGTGTGGCGCGTGTTTGTCATATAGAACTGTCATCTGCTGTTGTACCAAAGCTGGAGTCTGATACATCAACAGAATAGGTCATATCATGACTGTTTACTATCAATTTTGCAGAAGGTGATTTTTGAAGATTTGTATAATTTACTTACATGTATTTCATTCATAATTTATTCATTTCTTTACTCTCTCATTTGAGTATTCTTTAAGCTCTGAGAAAATTATATGGAGCCAAGTTTTGTAGAGTAAATGTAAAGACTGGTATTTATAAGGTCTTTCAATTTTCTGATTATTATTCTTTTCTCTTCCTTCGTGTATTGATAACCTTAAGTTGGCTTTCATTTGCTCCTCGGCTCAAGGCTTTCCCTACCCCGCCCTGCTACAGATTATGTTAGGTTTCAGTAAATAGAAATGGAAATGGGATAGGACAGGGCGGGGCAAGGCAAGCCTTGACCCCTTTGCATCTTTTTTGGGTACAAGTTAGTGGATTGTCATTGGTTGAAATAGTGTCAAAGGATCCTACTACAATCATTATTCATTAGGATGAGACAAAAAATCACCGTTATCTTTGGAGCTCCTCGGTGCAACAGTAAAAGTTACCTTTGTGTGACCAAGAGATAACGGGTTCAAGCCTTCGAAATAGCCACTTGCCTAAATGAAAGGTGAGACAATAATAAACCCAATGTAGTTCGGTTCTTCCTGACATGCTTATAGCCTATTTGCCAAGCTTCTACAATCAACTTACTTTGAACAGTGTTTTTTCTCTAAAAGTACTTTAGGTGAAAAGCAATGTGTATTTGATTAATTAATTAAAAAATACTTTTGAACATCAGTTAATATTTAGCCAAACTTTTAAAACGTGCTTTCAAACGTATTTTTTTGAAAAGTGCTTTTCAAAAAATACTTTTGCAAAGAAGCTACTTTTTTCTGCTTCTTAAAAACTGCTACTAAAAAAACAACCCAGTATAATCCCACTTCTAAAAACTGCTACTACTTCTATACTTTTTTTTACTTCTAAAAGCTTGGTCAAACACCTTTGAAGGGGAAAAAACGCATACTTTTGGCCTTGGAGAAGTTTGGCCAAATAGCCTATTAGCTATTAGGAAATATTGTAAATATCTTTTGTGTATCTTTTTATTATTGGTAGAATATTCTCTCATTAATTGTACAATCCATTAGTTGGTAGGTTTTGATTTTCCTTCATTATTGTACAATCCTATAGTTGGTAGGTTTTAATTTCCTGTACTCTATATATACTTTGGTGAGCAATACAAGAAACTCATTTCTCCAAAACTCTCTACATGGTATCATACGCCAGTGGCTTATCGCCAAACAAACCCTAAATACATACTACCCGCCACCGCCGTAGCTCCTCTCATCGGAGCCCGTCGCCGCCGCCGCTGCACTAATCGGCAGCCCGCTTTTTCTCGACGTCGTTCAGCGCCTCCTCTCCTTGCCTCGCGCTCATGGACGCCACGATGTCAACCGCGCCTCTCCAGCCGATTGCCATAAATGCATCGGCTCAAATCTCACTCAAATTGGGCTCCACTAATTACCTGGCGTGGAAATTTCAATTTCGAACCCTCCTTACGGGTTACGATCTCCTCGGCTTCTTGGACGGATCGAAGCCATGCCCACCGGCCACTATCGTCGACAACGACGTGACTTCCACCAATCCAGCGTATCCTTACTGGATTCGCCAGGACAACCTTATTCTCAGTGCCATCATCTCGTCGATCACACCGACGATCATCTCCTTCATTGCCGCTGCGGAAACCTCTAAAGAGACCTGGGACATCCTCGCGCGCACATACGGCACCGCTTCTCGTGGTCGTATCATGTCTCTCAAACAGCAGCTCCACAATCCGGTAAAAGGTTCTAAATCTATTACTGACTTTATGCACGGTATTCGCGTGATTGTGGATGAATTGTCTCTCCTGGGTGTTACCGTTGATTCTGAGGATCTTGTCATAAAGGTTCTTAATGGTCTTGATGACCCGTATATGGAACTCTCTCATGCCATCCAAGCCCGTGAGTCTCCCATCTCTTTTGCTGAATTACATGACAAGCTGTTAAGCATGGAGGCTCAGATTACTGCTCGTGTGCCGGCTACCTCCGTCACATCCGACTCGGCTCCGTCGGCTGCCTTCGTCGCCGGACAGTAGCCAGTCCGTCACCGACTCGGTAGCCGCGGGCGCGGCTGCATCAGTAGTGGGTCAGTCTCCGGTCGCGGTGGTTACTCCAGCAATGGTCAATCTCGCGGGTACAATGGGAAGTGCCAACTCTGCAGTGAATTTGGCCACTCCGCGCGCTGCTGCCCATCCTATCCCGTCTCCGGCGCCAACCAGCCCCCTTACGGTGGACCATTGCCGCGGCCAGCTTATGCTTCGCCGCCCTATCCAGCTGCTCACACAGCCCATCACTCTCCGACGATTCCCTCTGCATCCGATTGGATCCTGGACTCCGGTGCCTCTCATCACATAACCTCTGATCTTGCCAACATGTCTCTTCACAGTCCTTACACTAGCTTCGACAATGTGGTTATTGGTAACGGTGAAGGTTTGACAATTACTCATACTGGACAACTTAACAGTCATTCCTCTCTTTTATTACCTGGGGCTCTCTGTGTTCCACATATGCGTAAAAATTTGATCTCTGTTGCCCAATTATGTCGTCACAATAATGTTAACGTTGTTCTTTCTGATACTGATTTTCAGGTGAAGGATCGTCGCACGTGGGCAACGCTCGTTCGCGGCCCACTTAGGGGCAACACCTACTACTGGTCGACGGCTCCCAGTCTCCCATCTGCCTCACGGCACAAAAGCTCTCTGCGTCATTGTGGCATTCTCGGTTTGGTCACCCGTCAGCTAAAACCCTGCGTCATTTAGTATCGTCTAGCAGTATAGCGTCCAGTAATGTGTCTGATCTTGCCTGTGTATCTTGCAAACTTCATAAGTGTCATAAGATACCTTTTTCTGAGTCAAGTCTGTCTTCTACTGCTCCCCTGGAGCTTATTTTCTCCGATGTATGGACCTCTCCGATTATTTCTAATGAAGGGTTTAAATATTATGTCATCTTTGTTGATCATTTCTCTAAGTATGTTTGGTTTTTTCCCTTACGCCGTAAATCTGATGTCTCACAAACCTTCCCCATTTTTAAATCCATTGTAGAGAAATATTTCTCTGCTAAAATCATTACTCTGTATACTGACAATGGGGGTGAATTTCTCGCTTTACGCTCTTTTCTTGCCTCTCATGGCATCTCCCATCTTACGTCACCTCATCATACTCCTCAGCACAATGGCTATGCTGAACGCCGTCACCGTCATATTGTCGATACTGGTCTCACTCTCCTTCATCATGCCTCTATACCTCTCATTTACTGGCCTTATGCCTTTGCTACAGCAGTCTACCTCATTAATCGTCTTCCCAAGACAAATCTCTCGATGCGCTCCTCCTTTGAGTCTCTCTTCCAGAAATGCCCCAACCTTGCCAAATTACGTGTCTTCGGCTGTCAATGCTTCCCTTGGCTTCGGCCCTACACCTCACACAAAATGGAACCCAGATCTCGTGCATGTGTCCTCTTCGGCTACTCTACTACTCAAAGCGCCTATCTCCGCTTTGATCCCTCAACGTCTAAAATCTTCGTCTCGCGTCATGTCACCTTCCATGAAGATGTCTTCCCCTTCTCCAAAATGTCTAACCCCGAGTCTCCCCCTGTACCCATTCCGGTCTCCCTAGAAGTCCTTCCGCTGCCACCACCAGTACCTGCCGTTGCTCCCACCAGCGATCCTTCACCGGGAGCACTCCCGGCGCCATCGGCCGCGCCACCAGCGCCCGTTCCGGCACCGCCAGCGGCCCCTGCCGCCGCTACACCCATTATGCCGCCACCTGCATCCTCTCAGGGTGGTCATCATATGCAGACACGCAGCAAAAATAACATCTTTATGCCCAACAAGAAGTTTGGTATGTCTGCTGTCACCTCTCCTGCTATTACTGAACCTCAGACCCTGTCCAGTGCTATGTCTGATGAGAGCTGGCGCGCTGCTATGTCATCAGAGTTTGATGCTCTGCTAAGGAATGGCACTTGGGATCTTGTCCAGCCTGATTCCTCGCAGAATGTTGTGGGTTGCAAGTGGGTTTATCGCATCAAACGCAAGCCTGACGGCACTGTGGATAAGTTCAAAGCCCGGCTTGTTGCAAAGGGCTTTCATCAGCGTCCACGTGTGGATTTCCAGGAGACTTTCAGTCCGGTTGTTAAGCCGGCAACTGTGCGTTTGGTTCTCAGTATAGCTGTATCCAAGGGCTGGCCTCTTCGTCAAATGGATGTGAACAATGCCTTTCTCCACGGGAGGCTTACAGAGGATGTTTATATGGCACAACCACCGGGCTTTGTTGACAAAGCCTATCCATCTTATGTCTGTAAGTTACAGAAAGCTATTTATGGTCTCAAACAGGCACCCCGGGCATGGTACAGTGCATTCCGCCAAAGCCTTCTGACCATGGGTTTCGTCAACACTACCTCTGACACTTTGCTCTTCGTCTCTCAGCACTCTGGTATTACGGCCTATTTTTTGGTGTATGTTGATGATCTCATATTGACTGATAATGATTCTGCTTTCTTGAACCGTGTGATTGACTCTCTTGGGTCTCAGTTTTCTCTTAAAGACATGGGTGATCTAAGCTACTTTCTTGGTGTTGAAGTTCTGCGCAGCTCCAAGGGGTGTTTTCTTTCTCAGCGTAAATATGTTGTTGATCTTTTGACTCGTCATAATATGCTGGAGTCAAATCCTGTTCAGACGCCAACAGCGGCGTCAACTCGCCTTCATCTGGCCGACGGCTCGGCCCCTGCCGACGCATCCGCCTATCGACAGGCCCTTGGGGGCCTCCAGTATCTCTCCTTCACTCGTCCTGATATCTCCTTTGCTGTGAATAAACTCTCACAGTTCATGCATGCTCCTACTGTCACTCATTGGGGTGTAGTTAAACGCCTATTCCGGTATCTGAATGGGACGCGTGACTTTGGCGTCTGGCTGCGTCCTTCATCTGCTATACCTCTGCATTGTTTCTCTGATGCTGATTGGGGGTGGAAACTGTGATGACCGCTCCTCAACTGGTGCCTATATTGTTTTTCTAGGGCCAAATCCTATTTCATAGAGCTCCAAAAAGCAGCGTTCCGTTGGACGATCATCTACTGAGGCTGAGTATCGTGCCATTGCTTCTGTTGCCGCTGAAGTACGTTGGCTTCATTCACTGCTGCGCGAGCTTCATGTTCCTCTTCCGGCTGCTCCTGTCATTTACAGTGACAACATTGGTGCCACTTATCTCTGTGCCAACCCTGTGTTTCATTCTCGCATGAAACACATCTCCATTGATTACCACTTTGTTCGTCAATTGGTACAGAATGGGTCCCTTCGTGTTGCTCACGTATCCTCTGCTGATCAGCTTGCTGATGCTCTAACCAAGCACTTATCTCGTCCTCGGCTTCTTCTGCTGATGTCCAAGATTGGCGTGTCCTCCGGCCCTCCATCTTGAGAGGGCTTATTAGGAAATATTGTAAATATCTTTTGTGTATCTTTTTATTATTGGTAGAATATTCTCTCATTAATTGTACAATCCTATAGAAACTCACTTCTCCAAAACTCTCTACATTAGCTTGCAAAATAACAATATCTTTACATTTCATTGGCTGTGGCAGTTACCTTTCAATCTTGTACTGAAACCAAACATAATCTGTAACCAGAAAATTTTGTATGGGGCAAATGGACCTTGAAGTATCTAGTTTTCTATTACAACAGGAATTTTAGTACTTCATTCCCAAATTAGATTATTTCATGTACTTCGAGAAATTGGGATAAGAAATAACTACGACTGCAAATACCAAAAAAAGAGCTGTTTATAAAAAGGAGAAGGTATAAAGATAAGAAAACAGGATCATATAAAGAGGTTTTGGTAGTTCATTGATCAATAATCAGTCAATCAACTAAGAATCTAATCCCAATCCCAATCTAGTTGGGACCAGCTATTTGTATTCATTCCGATGAATGACAGTTCAAATTAGAAATAACAGAATGGTGTACTCATGGATCAATAGTAGCTCTGAATTCGCTGAATGAAGAAAGAATATGATGAATGTGCACTCAATTTTGCAAGACAACAATGTCATCAATTGGAGGCTTTAAGAATGAGAAATTTGGTGGCAATTTAATAAAAGGCTCATCTCCAGTTAGCCTCTGGAAAGCAAGTCCAAGTGCATACCCGAGCGCTCGCCCAACAGGAACTGCTACAGCATTCCCAACTTGGCAATATCTACACCAAATGGAGAACACTATGAAGAACTACTTGTAAAGTAAAAGATATAAGGAATAACTTGAGTAGTATGACTCATATAATCATGTAAATCAAACCAAAATGTGTTAGGAGGAATCATTTGCTAAAGGTTAACTCTTTACCACTTTTTCATTTTTAATGGTAAATATTGTTAACTCTTTACCACTTGTGAGATGGACGAATAAGAGAATATCTTGACTGCAATTACTTCAATGAGATCCAATAAATGCGATAAATTACAACACTGAATTAAGTTCATGCAACAATTTAAGGTTAGTGCATTAACAATTTAGTAACAATTCGCAACACCCCTTCCACGTAGCTACTTTTACAATTTGAACATCATTCTCTTGTATTTTGGTCTTGTCGCAAAAGGAGAAAGATTATGTAACACAACTCAAAAAGTTGGTTTCAAATATAATAAAAATCACAGAGACATTTCTGTCATAGTGACGAAGGCTGCATTTATATATGTTTTCTTTTCATTGCCTTAAGATTTTTTAATTAGTTACTGAAATTGACAAGCAAATAAAATTACTTTCATCAGAAAACAAGATACCTTTCCTTGGGAGTGCCAGATAACCTATAGAAATCTGGAAAACCTTGCAATCTTGCATACTCTCGTATAGTAAGAACACGATCCTGCTCTGGGTGTAAGACCGCCTGAAAAATATTGAAAGCTTAGAAAAGCCTACAAATTCTATATTGCATATTTTATTGTAAGAATAGCATCTAAACTTAAGGCTAAATTTTTCAGAGTGGTGGTCCGACCAACTATGTTGTATGGGGCTGGGTGTTGGCCAGTCAAGAACTCCCATGTGCAGAAGATGAGAGTAGCTGAGATGAGGATGTTGAGGGGATGATTGGTTTTACCACGAGAGATAAATTTAGGAATGAAGTAATTCGGGAGAATGTGGGATTGGCCTCCGTGGAGGACAAGATGCAGGAGTCGAGGTTGAGATGGTTCAGGCATGTTAAGAGGACAAGCATTAATGCTCCTGTTAGGAGGTGCGAGAGGTTGACCATGACGGGCTTGAGAAGAGGTCAAGGTAGGCCAAAAAAGTACCGGGGAGATATGATTAGGCATGACATGGCACTGCTCCACCTTACTAAGGACATGCCCTTGATAGGAAGGTATGAAGGTCGAGGATTAGGGTAGAAGGGTTGTAAATAGTTGATAGTTTCCCCTTTTCTTACTTGTAGTATTAGTAACACTCATGTCCTTTCATATTCTTAGATTTATATTACGTCATGTTGTTTAGTTCGCTTCAGTTATCGTATTTCCTTGTTACTATGGTACTACATATTCTCTTTTTTTCTTCTCTCTTCATTTTCCTTTTCTTCTTCTCCTTCTCCTTCTTTTTCTTGTTCTTCTTCTTCTCACCTTCTCTGAGCCGAGGGTCTATTAGAAGCAGGCTCTCCACCTTAACTAGGTAGAGGTAAGGTCTGCACACACACTACCCACCCCAAATCCAACATGTAGGAATACACTGGATTTTTTGTTGTTGTAATAACATCACAAAGTACCTGGGCACGATGATTAGGAAATGTCACTAAAGTTGCTACTGTTTCATCCCACCACAATCTTGCATATGGCCTACAAATTCAAAAAGGATTTAGTATATATATATTGGACATTATCAATTAAAAGGAGATATAACAACAAAGTACCTGTATAACAAGCTTCTACGGAAACATGCATTACCTTTTAGACTTTCCATGTTCAAAAGTGAAGGCACAATCAGGAACCTACATTTTACAAGAATGATTCCTATTAGCATGAATGACATGTTATTACAATAAGTTACAAATTCATCATAATAAAGTCAGTACTTTTTAACAGAACAATAGTAACAAATAGCCTACCATGGGCTTTCCATTTGGTAGCACCTTTGGATCATCTGTATCACGACGAGCCACATTATCCTTTCCCACAATTACACCAGGGAGGTCCCTGAAGTTCGCTCCCTACAATGGAAATATGTTACAAGGGCAAACATCTGAAAAACTTGTTTTCAGCAACACAACAAACGTCAAACCTTTTTATGTGGGACTAGACAAACTCTTAAGTAATCGTCTTCTGTAAGTTGGCAAGGACGATGATCAGACAAAACAGGACCTTTTGTTTCCGTTTCTCTACTTGATGAACACCCCACTATCTCTGAAGGAGTAAGAAAGAATCATTTCCACATGTAAAGGATAAGCATTCAGCTCATAGACACTAGCATGAACAAATTATGAAACTGAATTCATTCCAGTAATTTTAAGCATTAGACTAAAATTTGAGAAACTATATTATGAAATCTACTAACAACAATGTATATATAGTTTTTTTTTTTACTATCAGAGAAGCAAACATCTTGAAGCCAAAGTGTCAGATAAACTGGGAAAGAGGGAACATCAGTTTATTTGATCGAAGTTTTTGAGCAAGTCTTTTCATGCCAAGTGAAGAGGTCAAAGGATGAAAAAAAGGTAAGTAGACCATGTACCATCTTATGGTATAATTCATTGGGCATTCATTTATTCTTCATTTATGATTAATCAATTCTCTTAGTTTCGGATTACGGTTACTTCAACATACCTTCGATCATACACCATGAGATATGTGGAATGTGAATCAGAAAGCATTTCAAATGTCCTTGTAGAAATGACACCAAGTAGCCACTATAAAGTGCTTCTATTTTGGAATTCGCCAGTGCGTCCTAAATTTCAATTTTTCAGTTCAAATTTTCGGGACAAAAGTGTTATGGATTGTCCTAAAGTTAAGAATTTTAATTTAAAATTTCAGGACAAAAAAAGTACTGGCTAAGAGAATGGCTTATCTCTGTACTTGCCCCTCAAATTTCAACTGAACATTCTAGAGAAATTTATAGCATCAAATTCCTCATATCATACTAGAGTATGGTGTTAGCATTTAGATTTTGGCATGCAAAGTAGTAAATTTTACTAATGTGTGCAGTGTACCTAAGGCACCGTTGTTACACCATAAAATGTAGATAATATGATTGTCTAAGTATTTAAGCAATTGTATTACCATTGATCATCTTATATTCACTTAAACAACTTTAAGAAGTCACCCTTTTTAACAAGATAGAAAGTAGAGTACTAAGAAACTCATATTGGACACCATCCCATGAATTGCGAGGGCCACAAAGCTAATATGTTGTTAGTTTGTGTGTGTTCTAAATCGACAACTGCTCTAGATACTAAAATTTGATGCTAAATTTTTCAACTTTTAAAATTTTACCGTACCACCCACATTGCATATTCACATCATGTGCCCAAAGCCTTAATATTTAATCCTCTAGACCATTCCTTAAGTCTTTGTTCTTACAGTTTGAATCATTTCCTCACGCTTCCAACCAAAGTTAGCCACCCCCAGTTTTCAAATTACTCATCAGAGGAACGTTAATTTAAAATGCTGAGTCTTTGACTGAAAGAGCAATATACATACACAAACACACACATAAGAAGAAATTGATTTAGAAGCCAATACAATCATATAAAAGCTCTTAGAAAAAAATTAGAGAGCAAGTAATATGAAGAACAACAGCCATTCAAATTAGTTGCAGCAAGTTAACAAATCCATATGGTTGAACTTTAAATTTCTTGTACATGATACTTCTTCCTTTGCATTTCTCAGGAAACAAAGGCCTTTATCCGTTAGGTGGTACGAGTCATTATTACCAAGGCATGCATTGGAACTTGTTTCTTAAGGTACGCGAAATCAGCTCGGTCTTGTTACTGATAGGAACAGTTTCTCTTGACCAAAGTAAACATTTGTCACTCTATTTCTAGAATTTTCAGACCAGATCACAAGATTGCAATTGTAGCTTTTGATTAGAAATCAATGCAAACAGAATACAACAACAACAACAACAACAACAACTACCCAGTATAGTCCCACAGAGTGGGGTCTGGGGAGGGTAATATGCAGACAGGCCTTACCCCTACCCGAAAGGGCAAACAGAATAATAAGAGAAAATAGCCCGAGTCCAACAAAAAAGGCTTTAGCACTAATGTTAGAAAGAAATTACCATGTTTAGGTAATCTTATGTATTTCTGGAACTCCGATTCCGCGGGCATCTCATATGGCATTTCTTCACGAGTTTCATGCCATGTAACCTATAAAAGAGTGCATCTATTATTCCAGTAAAAAGAAATTTCTAAATAGATACAGAAAAAGGATCTCAAATAAACACAACAATCATACAGCTGGAAGATCAGATATAGCATCACGAAGAACAAGGGCTTCCTCAAGGTCACCGCGTGGTTGTCCTTCTTCATAAGCAACAGTATTCCGCTGCAAGAAGGAAATCAAATGTAATAAATGCAGCATCAATATGAAAAGCCTGACTTACAGAAAGTAGAAAGAATGACACAAGTTCTCAGGTAATAAAGGCAGTGACATGTAAAGGATACCTCAAATTCAGGCGAGGGCCAATATTTAACAATCACATCATGCGAAGGAAGTGGAAATGGGGTCAATTTCTGAACAAAAGAATAATTGAGATTACTTGAACATCACATAGATGTTATCACCAACTATGGCCTAGTATATCAACATGAATTGAGAATTTTTTACCAAATCCAGTTTAAGATCTTTACTGTTCTTTTAGTGAAGAAATAACCTTTCCTTTAGAAATAACTAATGTACCTTTTTTTTATATGTTTACTGAATATACTCACCTCATTTGGAAGTGCACCCCAAAAGAACACTCGCAATCGAAATTGTGGGAGAATGTAACATCCAGCTGCCATAGTTCCCAATCTTGCTTGGTATCTCATTTGTACCAAACGACGTAAAGCATATCTTCCAAGAGATGCTTTATCAAACCTCAGTATGTCAGCCACATTTTCCATCAACACATATTTAGGCCGTAAGAATTCCACAACATCCATAAAAATAATTATTTGACGATTTTTCTCATCAGACAATGGGTCGTCAACATTTCTGTGGCGATTGTATCCACTAATTCCCTGGCAAGAAGGACCCCCACATATCATATCAACATCACCCTGCAAATATATTTTATCAGGACGGAAATTAAACAGGGATAATGATTCCAATGCCATTTAGTGTCAATCATTGCAAATGCAATTGAGGAAGTAACTTACTGGTAGAGGCAGAATTTTCAATTGTTGCCCCCTTCTAACAAATTCTTTTATGCTGTCTTGGCAATTTCTGAGAAAAAATAAGTGAATTGCACATGAAATTGAGGATGTGTTGAAAATGCATAACAAAAGGTTAAGATCTTCTGAATTTTCTTAACCTCAGAAACTCCTTTTTTTTTTCTTATTTCAACTTTTGGGAACATTCAGTGTGAAAATCAACTGGTCTGTTTCTTTATATTTTGAAGCTGATAGTACTTCTAAGATTCTTCCAAAACCAAATATGATAAAGGAGAGTGTTGAGAACTTGGATATTCAGAAAGAGAAACAGTGATTCTAAATTAACTAACCAAATCTTTCGAGTAGCCAAAAATGAAAGATACTAGTAAAGTATGGAAGAAACAATATTTAGCAAGTACTTACTCCAAGTTCTCAATTGGCTCCCAAGTATGTTCACTTGGACCATAACCTTTCCACCGACCTATAAGGTACCCCACAAAGCATCACCAGCGATATCAAAGCTAAGATCAACAATCAAGCTAGTAGTCTAAATCAGTCAAATTAAACAATAGAGAAAGTCAAGAATTAAAATTCACTCCTCCAGCAGTTAAATCTCATGGCTTCTTATAATCACCTATAACACATTAACTTCAATTCAGATCCGCTTCTCTTTAAACAACTCAAGGTTTTCAACTCTAGGATTAAACTATGAAAACCAACAATATGTGGAAAAAAAGTTTATACCTTAAAATGCAGTCCAGACTTTCCTTTGTTGTTCGGATCCCCGTAACATACGTCAACCAACCTTAATACCTCATATTCTCCAGAAGATGCCTTAGAACCAGCCTGGAAATTATCATTGTTTTCACCTTCATCTGCGTCGTCTAGCTCACAATTTGAGTTTGTTTTGAAGTTACTACAGCCGTAAGTTTTAATTAGCTTCTCCCATCTTTTCAGTAGCTCTAGAAAATTCTCAACAGCTTCATTCCTTACCTAAGAAAAATGTTACCTATGATTGAATATTAGCTCAAACACAATGATAACCTCTCTCGTGACTGCCACAAAATAAAAGCTTACATGAGTCTGAGGATGATTCAGTTTCAGGCTATCACAGGCAGACCTATTAAAATCAACTGCCCATTTCTAGAATATGTTAGGATTTATGCCGTTCACTAGAGGGGGGTGAATAGTGAGGCACGAGAATATTGATAAATAATGCGGAATTAAAATTGCAGGAATAAAGTAAATACGGTAATTGAAATAATAAAGAAAGAACACACCGTATTTTTATCCTGGTTCACCACAACCTGTGGCTAGTCCAGTCCCCGAGAGACTCTCTCGAGATTCCACTAACTTTGTTAAGCTTACGGGTGCCTAACAAACCGTTACAGTTGCTCGTAGATGTACACTCTACAAGACTTCGATTGCTCGAGGATACCGCACCCCAAGACTTCACCTTGCTCGTGGATACCGCACCACAAGACTTCACACACTAAGACTTAGGGTACTTAGCGAACCCGACAAATGAGAAGATATGTTCTTCTCAAACACCTTTCTCTTCTTACACAAGAACTCTCTCAAAAGAGTGGATAAAGAGATACAAATTTAGCTCTATGAACAACACAAAGTTGTCTCTCAAATGGCTCAACAAAAGCTCTAAAATGATGCTCAAATATGATCAATATGTATATCAATATTGGGAGGTGTTGTGTGTTTAAAATCAGCTCAAAATACCTCTTTTTATAGGTGAAAAATGGTGCATAACCGTTGCTTAATTGACAATTAATTATGCTGATTTTATGCTCATATAATCGATTATTTGATTTCACATAATCGATTATTTGTAACGTTAATAAAATCTGCCAGATTCTGCCCACACATAATCGATTATTTCATCCTGGATAATCGATTATGTGTGTAACGTTCCGAAAATCAGATCGCTGATTTTCAGCCAGATAATCGATTATCTTATTTGATATAATCGATTATATTGAGACGGTGTCTCAAACGCTGGCAACGGTAATCTCATAATCGATTATACACATTTGGATAATCGATTGTTTGGTGGCAGTGTTCAAACACTTAGGCCACGGCTACCATATAATCGATTATGCCTTATTGTATAATCGATTATTTACCTCCAGAATTTGCAACTTACTTCAAAAACCATTTTGGTTAAGATGAAAACTTTAACAACATTTTATTTGAAATATTTAAAATATATTTATGATAAATATGATTTAATAAAATATTTTATGCATGTTTATGATGACCCAATGTTGAGCCAAAAGACGAGATAACTTAAGCGTTGCTCTTACATTGGTTCTACCTAACGACCTACGCCTTGGGTCTTCGGTCTTTGAACATTTGAGCTCGTCTTTGGCTTGTCTATGCAATTCCGTCATCAATATGCTTCTCGCCATTTGATTGTTTGTCATATAGTATCGTTGTTTGACGCTTGACTTTATTGTTTGTCATTCATCAAAACCTATACCTGAAAATCATGCTCATACAACCAAAGCACACATATCATAGATAGAGTGATTTTTTACAATTTCCCCCTTTTTGATAATGACAAACAACAGGAGATATGCATATTGAATTCCCCCTAAATTCATGCTATATCTCAACATACAATTTTATGCAAACAATTCAATATAAACAATTCAATATTGTTCCCCCTTAATTGAATATTCCCCCTCAATTAAAGCATGCATATCGCCTATATTCTTCCCCCTTTTGGCATTAGCAAAAAGAATATACCAAATGTAATTTAAACTATTGATGATACCAATTGCTATAAACAAACTCATATCAACATCAAATAATACCAAATGTTAGTAAAAGCATACTTTTAATAACGGTCATTTGTCGCACATATACCAACAGTTATTTAAACTAAAAATATTCATCAAAACGTGAATCAATCATTTAATACACAACTAATTTATACCAATTGTTATTCAAAATAAAACTTATCGAGACATGAATCAATATATAATATCAATTGTTAGCACATATCAACTATTGCGTTTTTATTCAAAATCCGATAACTAACCGACGTTCCCCCTTAATGCATTAAGGTTTCGTGCTTGGTGCATCTACTACAATATTGTAGTCTTCAAGCACACCTGCAAAAGTACCTAAAAATAGGTTTTTGGTACCCAACTTCTTTTGGGTCCTTGGGGGTTAGGATAATAATAATCATAATCAACACATAAATCTCTATGTTTAGCAAAACATACGGGTGCAATGTGTCCTACCCGGTTACAATAATGACATATAACATTAGGATTGTGCATATGTCTAGGTTGAGCCAAATGCGTTCTAGGTGGTCTAACGTCGTTATTCCTAGAAGCGTTGAAATTCCTAGAGTCATTTCTAGGCGGTCTAAAATTATTCATTCTAGACTTATTGATAAAATTCCTAGAATTGTGTCTAGGTGGTCTAAAATTATTTATTCTAGACTCATTAACAAAAGTCCTAGAGTTGTTTCTAGGTGGTCTAAAATAATTAATCTTAGACTCATTAGTAAAGTTCCTAGAATTATTTCTAGGTGGTTTAACCTCATTTTTATTATCCTTTTTAATTTCTTCAATTTTAGGATTCTCAACACTACGTTTTTCTAGTGCGTTCCTAAGTTCTATGTTCTCCATTTTCAAGGCACTACAAGAAGAACAATTGGAACATTGATCAATTGAAGAGGCTTCATTCAATTCCTTGATCTTATTTTTAAAATCAACAATGTCATTTTCCAAAAATTTATTTTCTTTTTCTAAAACTTCAATTTTATTTTTAAGAACACTATTGTCATTTTCAAAAGAATTCTTTTCTTCTTTTAGCTTCTCATTTTCACTAGTCAATTTTTCAAAATCTATTTCTTTCAAAGAAGATGGTTTTTCAAAATCTTTTTCTTGCAAAGAAAGTGTTTTCTGAAAATCTGTTTCTTGCAAAGAAAGTGTTTTATGAAAGAAAGTGTTTTCTTCAATTCTTTGATAGTTTTGGAAGCATTAACAAATTCACTATATAATTCATCATATGCATTTTGTATTTCTTCAAACGAGTGAGAGTTAGAAGTACTTACCTCTTCTTCTTCGTTGGCCATGAGACATAATGCGGCGGTTTCATCACATGAACTGTCCGAGTCCCATGTCACATGCTTTTGGACTTGAGGCGTTCCTTCATAAATGGCTTCAAGTTTATCCCACATTTCTTTAGCGGTTGTGCAATAGGAAATTTTCCGATAATCATCCGGATTCACCGCGCAATATAACATATTGATGGCTTCGGCGTTGCATTCATTCTTCTCCTTTTTCTTCTCCTTCGGAGCCATGGCTTTCCCAACTTTCTTGGTCGGCGTTTCACCGTACTTGATGATTTGCCATAAGCGAAAGTTGTTCTATTGGATGAAGATCCTCATCCGCTCTTTCCAATATGTATAATTCGTTCCATCAAATCGTGGAGGCTCAAAGGTAGAGTGTCCTTCGCTCATTGTTCCTGCGTTCAACATTCTCAACAAAAAAATATATATCGCTCTCAACCGGTTAAGGCTTTCAGAGAGTTAGGCTCTGATACCAATTGTTAGGATTTATGCCGTTCACTAGGGGGGTGAATAGTGAGGCACGAGAATATTGATAAATAATGCGGAATTAAAATTGCAGGAATAAAGTAAATACGGTAATTGAAATAATAAAGAAATAACACACCGTATTTTATCCTGGTTCACCACAACCTGTGGCTAGTCCAGTCCCCGAGAGACTCTCTCGAGATTCCACTAACTTTGTTAAGCTTACGGGTGCCTAACAAACCGTTACAGTTGCTCGTAGATGTACACTCTACAAGACTTCGATTGCTCGAGGATACCGCACCCCAAGACTTCACCTTGCTCGTGGATACCGCACCACAAGACTTCACACACTAAGACTTAGGGTACTTAGCGAACCCGACAAATGAGAAGATATGTTCTTCTCAAACACCTTTCTCTTCTTACACAAGAACTCTCTCAAAAGAGTGGATAAAGAGATACAAATTTAGCTCTATGAACAACACAAAGTTGTCTCTCAAATGGCTCAACAAAAGCTCTAAAATGATGCTCAAATATGATCAATATGTATATCAATATTGGGAGGTGTTGTGTGTTTATAATCAGCTCAAAAGACCTCTTTTTATAGGTGAAAAATGGTGCATAACCGTTGCTTAATTGACAATTAATTATGCTGATTTTATGCTCATATAATCGATTATTTGATTTCACATAATCAATTATTTGTAACGTTAATAAAATCTGCCAGATTCTGCCCACACATAATCGATTATTTCATCATGGATAATCGATTATGTGTGTAACGTTCCGAAAATCAGATCGCTGATTTTCAGCCAGATAATCGATTATCTTATTTGATATAATCGATTATATTGAGACGGTGTCTCAAACGCTGGCAACGGTAATCTCATAATCGATTATACACATTTGGATAATCGATTGTTTGGTGGCAGTGTTCAAACACTTAGGCCACGGCTACCATATAATCGATTATGCCTTATTGTATAATCGATTATTTACCTCCAGAATTTGCAACTTACTTCAAAAACCATTTTGGTTAAGATGAAAACTTTAACAACATTTTATTTGAAGTATTTAAAATATATTTATGATAAATATGATTTAATAAAATATTTTATGCATGTTTATGATGACCTAATGTTGAGCCAAAAGACGAGATAACTTAAGCGTTGCTCTTACATTGGTTCTACCTAACGACCTACGCCTTGGGTCTTCGGTCTTTGAACATTTGAGCTCGTCTTTGGCTTGTCTATGCAATTCCGTCATCAATATGCTTCTCGCCATTTGATTGTTTGTCATATAGTATCGTTGTTTGACGCTTGACTTTATTGTTTGTCATTCATCAAAACCTATACCTGAAAATCATGCTCATACAACCAAAGCACACATATCATAGATAGAGTGATTTTCTACAGAATAAAAAAGAGAAATCTTAGACGCACAACTTAAAAGATATTAGATATGAATAAGAATTCTATTAATTACCGTCACAAGTTCAAGACCAGAGAGTTTGGTACCAAGGCACAACCCCATAGACATGCCACCACAACCAGCGTATAGATCCAATAATGACAACTTCGCTGTCATAGGTTCACGACTTGGCAATACCTCCAGAGGATATGTAGTGATAGGCTTATATGAAGCGTCAACTAACGAAGGGATAACCAAGCTCTTGACTGGATAGTCCACAAGAAAAGCAAAGTTTTAACCAATATTGGTAGAGAAAAAATATAAACGTGTTAGGTAGGAGTACAAGCTATGCTACAAAATGCTGCAAGAAGTCCATTTATAATAACAGCATGGTACCATATGAACTGCTAAGCAAAATTACAATATTTGAACTTGTATTGGTGGATCATAAAGATACAAGCCATTGATACAGACGGAAAGTAGGATGTTAGAAAATTTTGATATCACTAAACAAGTAAGCTACAAAAGGTACCTTCACATTCAAGATACAACTCCAACATCTTAAGCAAAAAAAACTTGACACTCATGGACACTTTGGAATGCTCCTTTTGCACAATAGTAGCAATGCCATTAACCCTTAAATTTTAAAGAGTCTACCTGATTTCACTTGCCACCATGTGGCATCAACTAATGCGAATCCATACTCTGGATCAACTACTGCTATCATTCTCGATATTTTATGTCATTTCTAATATATAAATAAGACCAAATATACACAACGTCTCAATCTGACTTATTCTGATCTAATACATTCTTACTCATCATTCTCAGAAGAAAGTGACGCTTATGCAGCTCGCATCTCGTCCTTAACAAACAAATAAAAGTATAAAATAGATCCATGTCAATAGAAATTTCCTTATGGAAGTTAAAATTAAAAGCAAAATAATTGATAGAACGGTCATGTTTCTGAAAAAACACTGCAAATGGAAGTCGTGAGCATCCAATGGTGCCTATTTTAGTAAGACTTTTTACAGAAGGTATACGTCATCAGGTGTTTTCTCACGTTGTTTGAGCACATAGGACAGTACAATATTATCTGTATCAATATAACTTACCATTATCCAATGTACGGAATGTAGAATAGTCAACACAGTATTCCATGTCGTAATAAAAGTGAGCAGGTGGAACATCCTTTCTATTCAAACCATTCTGCAGTAGAAACAAAAATGCAAAAGATTCAAGGAGCAAGCCTCAACCACAAATATTAAGACGAAAGAGCACAAAAAAAAAAAAAACAGCACAGCAGTCAATAATAGTGAACAATGGAACTAACAAGAGTAATCTTAAGCAATTTTAACAACAGGAAAAGAATATCAGGATGGAGCATACGCTGGCTGGTAATTCTACCACATTGAATTTAGAAACAATGCAGTCTAGTGGATTATCATTCTCTAAAATAGAGTAGAATATGCGCTTTGTGTCATGGAAAGAAGCAGCACCTTACAACACCTGAAAGAATTATGCAGAGATAATGTCCAAACGAATAAATCAGAAAATAGGGCTTCAAATACAATACACTAAGAGAAAGAAAACACTCTAATCAAAAATACAAACCGTATCTTCAGCTCTGAAAAACCATTGTACCCTGAAATAATCTTCATCCTCTGTTGTCTTGAAAAACTCCAAGATTTTGCCAATATGGTTTTTCCTGCCTTCACCCTGAAGGAATTGCTCATCAACTTTCTAAAGATATTGAGCATGCCTAATGTTGTCAAAGTGGTTACAAAGAAAGCTTTGATGCTTGTGAGAAAGCACGGGAGAAAAATATAACTGAGATTAAACATGATACAATGAGCCCTATATATACACAACACACATAACCTATCCTACTCCTAATAAACATTGGATTAGGCTACTCCTAATACACATTGGATTAGGGTTCTACTATTACATTCTAACACTCCCCCTCAAGCTGGAGCATATAAATCATATGTACCGAGCTTGTTACATATGTAGTTTAACATCGAACCCGGGTTTCTAGACCCGAAAGCATCGAGTCCCGAAGACATCATTGAAAACTTGCTGAAATAGATGAAGGAAATACTGTTTTTGCCGGAAAATTACTGTAGATGCCGGAAAAATCACTGTAGATGCCGGAAAAACTTCAAAATGGTCGGAATTGAAAAGTAAAAATATGAGTAGGCTCGAAATTTGAGGGCGATCCAACTGCCCTGAAGAACCTTCGTCAAAATCTCACCGGAACAGTGCTCACGCGCCGGCGCGTGGGGCGCGTGAGTCGGATTTGCCTTGATAAATCTGGCGTGTGAGGGCGCGTGAAGGACAATTTTCCGGTGGGGTTTGCTGGAGTTTGGTCGGATCTCTCTTGGGAACCTTGTGGTGGTGTTGGTTTTTGCACAACACTGATAATTAGTGACTTTGACGCAATTAGTCACTTTGGTCACCGGAAAATTGCACGGTGACCGAGTTATTTCTTCCCGGATGTCGTTGGAATGACGCACAACGATAATTATCTCACCAAAGCTTTGATACCATGTGAGAAAGCATGGGAGAAAAATATAACTGAGATTAAACATGATAAAATGAGCCCTATATATACACACATAACCTATCCTACTCCTAATAAACATTGGATTAGGCTACTCCTAATACACATTGGATTAGGGTTCTACTATTACATATTCTAACAATGTTGTTGTAATCCTAAACAGGAAAACACGTGTCTCCACTCTAATAGGTTTTACTTTTAGATGAGATAGTTACACAATTCAACATAGTGGCAAAGTAGGCAAGAGTTCTGGAACAAGTCTCATTGTACTCATAGAAAAAATATTTCCATGTGCTTAGCAAAAAAAAAAAAAAAAATTGCATAGGCTTACATGTGAAGGACCATGTTACAAACCTAAAACAAATAAAATGAAGTGTTCCTTCTCCGACGTTTAAGCTTTCTTATCAGCACCACCATAATCTAAAATATAGATCACGATGAATATCTCACAAAAGGAAGAAGATACATGGAGAAATAGCTAATAACTACCTTCACATATGCACAATCTCCAATATTTAAAGTGAAACCAGCAACCTTAGCTTGAGCATAATGGCATTCCACATTTAATATGATTTCATCTTCTTCACCAGCGCTATAATAATTAGAAAGCATAACATTAAGGAGTGAAGACGTGCTACAAGACCAAAAAAGGTAGAAAAGGGCAACATTTTTACCACCGGAAAGGACAAGTTCATATTGTATCACTCACTTTAATTTCCCGCCTTGACGCTTCGTTTTTCGACCCTGCAATTGCCAATGTACATGTATATTCAGAAAGAGTAAAGTTTAATGACGTGTATGCCAGACAAAGAACTAAGTTATTGCTTAGATATCCAAAATAGCTCAGCTAAATCACTGAGAACACAACGCAATAAATTAAATTGGCAAATAAATAATAGTTAGCTTATAGGAGATGGTAGAAGGTTCCAGTAAATATTCAGCTTCTTTGGCAAGTCCTAGAGCCAACTACTTATGCAACCTATATAATCTTGTCCTTTGCACTAAAATTTCTACACACACCCTTCCTTTAAAGAACCAGGATTGAGAGGTGGACCTATCCTTCTGTGTAATAAAAGTTGGTTAAGAGTTTCAAAGTAGTCCAGCTAATCCCTTGAGAGCACAACATAATCAATTAAAAATAACGAATAAATAATATTTAGCTTCTGGTCATCATTCGACTTCTTTGGCTTATGAAATCCTTAAGCCAACTACTTATGCATTCTACATAATCTTATACTTTTTGGTGAAGTTTTTATGCACTTCATCATATAAAGAAGTAAAGAACCAGGAATGAGAGGCCCAAGAAATCTCTGAGTGTCAGTGGCACATGGTTTGAAACTCAATGGATAATGGACCTACTACTCTACCCTTCACCATTTAAGTACCAAGCTTTTGACTCATGACATGCACTTCACCAATACACCTCGTGTTTCAATCTTATAAATCTAGACCAAAACCCTTAGGGGTTCAAGAGGTTCACCTATCCTTCTTTTTACATATGCAAGCAAAGGCCAAACTATGTGCATATATTGGTATTCGGAAGCCCAACCACAAAATAGATCACCACAAGCAAGTTATTTCATCTACGAATTTATGAAGATAGTTCTGAAAGTGGAATAACCCAATTAAATATCTTGTGTTTATTTAGATTATCTTTTATCCCACTTTTCCCTTTTCTAGCTAGCACACTTTAGTGATTTAGGCATTTAGCTGGTGTATTCAATAGATTAAGCATTAAAATGTTCTCACAACAAGTTTAAACATTCTTATTGGTTTGGTTTGAGGATATTTTATTTAAGTTATCAACAAGTTTGATTGAAATTTCAGTGCCGATCCTTTCTTAGCGAGGGCCTTGGACTTTTCTTCCTTGTGTGGCTTGCCCAGGGACCTCGCTCAAGAAGCCTCGTTTGTGCAAGCTCTGCCGTGAGAGAACCTTGGCACCTTTCCTTGTATCCTTTAAGGATTGGATAATATATTTTTCACAAAGAATAGATGTATCCCTTAAGGAACGAAGAGCACCTTTTCACAAATAATAGGAGTGGTCTCAGTGGTGGACAAGATGCAGGAAGCGAGGCTGAGATTGTTCAGGCATATGAAGAGGAGGAGCGCAAATATCTCAATGAGGAGGTGCGAGAGGTTGGCAGCGATAGCCTGATATGTCTAAGGAGATGTAGAGGTAAACTAAGGAAAAATTGGAACGAGTTGATTAGACAGGACATGACACATCTTCAGCTAACCGAGAACATGAGCTTAGATGGGAGAACACGGAGGGCCAAAGATTAAGGTAGAAGGTTAGTAGTAAGTCAGGTAATTAGAGTAAAATGTTAGTAGGTAGTCGAGCGATTTCTCTCCTTTATGTAGAGGAGCATGATTCTAGTTTAGAGCACCTTCGCTGCTCCCTCTTCTCCTTACCAGTATTATTGTTATTACGATATCTTTATCATACCCTTCAATTTTATGACTAATGATGTGTCTTTTTTATTTTGATTAGCTTTACTATTTTTTTCTTCCTGCCATTACTTTCATGTTCATGTTCGACAGTATTTTCATCATAGCATTTTTACTCTTGTATTGCCAAACCTATTCTAAAAAAATACTTTTCTTGAATCGATGATCTAGTGAAAACAGTCTCTCTAATCCAGAAAGGTAGAGATAAGGTATGCGTACACCACACCCTCCCAGATCCCACTTGTGGGATATCACTGAGTATGTTGTTGTTGAAGGCAATTGAAAAAAGCTATAACTACTATGAGGTGATAGTTTCAAGAAGTTTGGTCACAGTGAGTCATAGACCCCATTTTACTTTGATAAAAATATCTATACATATGTTGTGTGTGCTCCTCTGAGGCTTCTTTTCTAAAAATCTATAAAGCATGTAACCACCTCAAAATTTGCTTCAAATTTCAGATAAAAATTCAGCCACCTCACTGCTAAACTACCCTATGTCTTTCCCTCTGAATAACTAAACTCGACTCTAGCTTTCTCTCAAATTAGTCCACCTCTTCCCCGTTTTTCGGCACGAGATCCCCATTAATGCCTCCATCATTCAACAACAACTTCAATTCACAACAATTGTCATTGATAACGAGTTAATAGAAATTGTCTAAGTTAACACTAAAGAACCCCATCATGAATGTTATGGGAATCATTGACAGATGTTATGGGAAATTGTTTTCTTTTTCTTTTAATTCTCAATATCCTTCTATGCTTTTGGAAAAAAGATGAATAAAATTTCTTCAAGTGAAAACAAGGTGAGGTCAGAAGTCCGGTGGGTGAAACCAAACTGGGATTTGGCAAAACTAGCACAAAAAAAATTTATCAGAAGCAAAAAAACAGATAGAGGAGCTAAACAATTTTATAGTTAACCTGAGAGAGCAATAGAAAGAAAGATCTCGCCGGCAAATGAAATGGGGAGGGGTTCACATCCCCCCGGAGAAAGAGGCAAGAAAATTGGATGGGGAAATAGCCAAGGAGTATTAAAATGTTGGGGGAAAGATGAAAATATCCTCATTATTATTGAGATTATAATTTGCTTGTAAGGATACTTTGGAGAATGAGAAAATGGGTACAATGCTAACCTAAATATAAATATACATATATATATACACACACACCCCTTACATTCATCTATTTATTCATTAGTGGTGATGACTTTTTTGTCCTTTTCGTCAAAGTCTAAATCCCAGGTCCTACTTCCTCTCTTGTGTTTCCATCCTCTCCCTCGGGCCTCAGTGAAGAAGGAACTACTCCATTTCTTCTTCTTCTCTATATTCGCATAAACTAGTCCATTTCTCATGCATTGGTAATACATTAAATTTATCTTAAATCTTCCCAAAGAAACTCATTAAACTGGTCCTATTTCCTCCAATTTTTTATAACAAATAAGAGGAAAATTACTACCACAAAAAATGCTTTGGATGCACTGGTTGTTCCTCTCGTCATTTCATAATCAATGAGGCCAATTGTTTGCATATTCGAATAATTGCTGAGTAAATCTTGGAATTTACTAACCATTATGGAAGTGGATAGCTCCAATCCATTCTACTAGATTCTTGGATCCAATTATCAAACTACAACTATTTAATCCCCCCACTACTGGAAAAAGTTACAGCAATTATTGTTTGAGTTTCAATCAACCAGTAAACTTCAGAACTTACTGCTAGGTGGTTTGAGCTTCATCCATCCATGGCAAACCAGGAGAAAGAAAAGGGAAAACGAATGGGGGAGGAAGAGAACATGTGATGTATATATATCTAGTTTTGCTAGCATACTACCTTCCTGCAGTATGTTAGCAATATACTCATTTTTGCTTTCACTAAAATAATTTTTTTTGAAAATGGTAACAAATTTTCATCCACTAAGATATCCCTGCCATCTCATTAAAACTAGATTCTTTAAGGGCATTTTGGTCTCGATTCCTTGTGCTAACGCAACGGGTTCCAGCTTGGTCCCACAAAGTAGTTAAAGTGCTGATAAGTGATGAGAGCATCTCCATGAGAAATCTAGCTCACCCACAAGAAAAGAAAACCAAAGAGACTAAAAGAAAAGCTAAAACCAACACTATGTACCACCGCCAAGGGTTATATCAAAGTGGTATCGGTGCAAGTCTTCCACACATTCCTGAGTTTGATTTTCATTGCTCCATTCTCCTTCACCTTTGCCTTCCCCTCACAGGTGTAATTAAGAAAAAACACTATATACTAAGATCATCCTCAATGGGATCGCTCAGTAGTTGCTTATAGGAGTAACAGCCTGAAGCCACACTTAATTGAGCTATTCACGAGCAAATCTAATCCACGGATAGATAGTCTGAGATACACCCATTCTTGCCTAAATACCACACCACCTCAGTAAATAAAAGTAAATTAAAATCAGGGCAGATGTAGTGTAGAAGTATGGCTTCATTCGAACTAGTAGTTCTAGCTTGTATCCTATATATGTGTTAAGAAATTCACTAAATAAGTACAAATAATAAGTTTAGAAACAAGTAAATTAAATAGAATTTCATAGAATTTCGAGCTTATGAGTAAAATAAAGCAAAACAAAAATATGCACAAGTATACCAACCTTCAAGTCATAACGCCATTGCCACCTCTCTTGAGCTTCCTCTGCAGCTATTGGCTCGCCAATAAAACAGGCATTGCTTTTCTGTTTCCTCCCATTATTTCCCACTGAATCTGATGAATTTTTCCTCTTTTTATCAGATCCTTTATTGCTATTATCATTATTAGCAAAACCTTCTATTTTTCTTGACCTTAAAGTCTCGAATTACTCCCCGCCAAAAGTTTCTCCAATGTTTTTGGCGATTCAGCTGAAACACTATCTTTTCTCCGAGATCCTCGGGATTTTTCACCTACATTCACTGAAACATTTCCGGCGCTGTTCTTACTCTCCAGCGTCAGCAAGGCCTTCAATTCTCTCCTTGTACCATATTTACTGGTGGCGCGTGTACCTGACGCGCTTTCTTGTGGCTCCGGCGACAGGGCTAGCTCAAATTCAGCTCCATTTACTAAAACACTTCCACTGGACGCCAGTGCATCTGGATTTGGTGATGAAAATGATGATTCTTTTTCATCTGGAAAATTTCTGGTAAAAGTGGGTGTAGAATTATTCTCTTCAGTAGCAGCCATTATTGGCATTGCTAAGAAGAAAGGATTGTGTTGCAGAATGCAGCGGAAATAGGTCAAACTGTTTGATCCACTATGGATTTAGCCAAAAAGGAGTACTGTTAAGGTTATATAGGTAAATAAAATAAGTTTTGGGGGTGAAAGTGAAAGTAGTGAAAATTAATGGGAGTATGTAACGGTAACCAGACATCAAAATGGGAGCGGGGATCTTGTTTTTGGTTTCACAATCAGTGTTTGGTACTCGGACTGTCGGACAGATTAAATTCGGATTCGTATCCGAAAGTTCTACATTGATATATAAAGTATTCCGTTTGTTCATAAAACAAAAAATCTTCCTAAGAAAAAGTGTCTGTTTTTGAAAATAAGTTTTTCAAAATCCTAAATATGCTTTTGCTTTTGTTAAATTAAATATCAAAGAAGGGAGATTCATGTGTAAAAACTCAAGAAAGATTTGTGAAATAATCTTTATAGTTTAAAGTACAAAACAGTACAATCTCACTTAGTAGGGTCTGGGGAGGGTAGTATGTACGCAGACATTACCCCTACCCTGGGGTAGAGAGGCTGTTTCCAAATAGAAACTCTCGATTGGAAGTGGGGGTTGCTTACCATCGGAGCAAGCCCCTTTTGCCTAATCTTTATAGTTTAAAATGGATAATAAAATCACTCCCACTGATGAATAAAGTTAATTACCTTAATGTGACAAAACATAAGCTTTTGAGTTTATTATAATGGTAAAGTCCAAGAACCATAATGAAATTAACCCCATTGATTGCAAGATAAATATTTACTTGCAGTCGATGCTTATGCCAAAATTAAATTATTTAATCTTAGAATAAGAATTAGAATTAAAATTAAAATACAAAAGAGTATAATAGTTAACCATGTTACTGGAATAAATGATAAATATGTGTATGAAGGACATATATTTTACATTTATTTGATTTGGTGTAGAATACCAAATGCATGTTTGTTTGTGTTTTTTAACAAGTTACATGGAAATTATAATGCGAGAATCAATAATGACAACTCATTTAGTAGATGTACTTGTACGCATAGGTATTGCATTTACTGGACTACCTTTGAGAAGGACATCAACAATGTGATAATATAGTTACGAGATTCAATCATATCGTGATAAAATAATCACTCATTTTATTTTGATTTTACTAGGGCCTGTTTGGCCATAAACAAGTTTCATTCTTTAAAAGAAATTTTTTTTTTTAAATCAGCATTTGGCCATAATAAAATTTATTTTTCACTTGAACATGATTTTGAAACAGTTTTTTAAAGCTTGTTCAAACATTTATTGTTGTACAAAAGTATTTTTCAAATTAATTAGTCAAACACAAATTGTTTCTCACCAAAAGTACTTCTGAAAAAAGTACTTTTAAAAAAAATACTTCTCAAAATAAGCTGATTTTACAGCTTGGTCAAACGGGCTATTAATATCCATTATCCTTAAAACCAAACAAGAAATAGCTTAGAAAAACTAAAATAAAAAGTAAAAGTGGAAAAGGACAAGTGCCCTAAACCAATAGCATTTTGCATTATAAAAGGCTCCTTTTCCTCGAATTCAAAACCAAAATGTAGTTTTATTGGATACAAGAGATCGAAATAGGTGAAAAAAATTAGTAATCAATATATATATAACGTCATTTTAAAAGGGATTATATTTTAACATCAATTTTGTCCGTGAAAATATAGTTAGGTATTAAACTACGGTATACCAGGCATAGCGTTTTAAACTAATGCGCTATACATCTGCCTCTTTAGTTCAAAGTTCAAAAGATTGGTTTAATGGTAGCACAATTCTCGATAAAATTATTAATCTCTTCTTTTGACAAACTCTGAACACTATTTCTTGGTCTTTATTTTAAGTTTCCAACGCGTAAATATAAGTTGCATTATTTTTTCTATTTTAGTTGAAATGTTGAACTATATGTATATGTATGTTATTATTGTATCTTTTAGTTATAAATTGTTAATTACTTACGCCAAGACTTTGCTCACATTTCACAACGAGTTGTCAGCTCATACATCATTTAGTAATAAATAAACTATCTATGCTTAATGTTACCACTTCATCTTGCGACTCTATATATTTATTTGTCCTTAATTTTATATGTTTTACAATATTAATTCCTTTTGGTTTGTGCAGCCTAGGAAGTGAAGAAATATGATATTAAATCTGGAAAAGGGGTTGTATTATGGAACTAGCTAGTGCTAATACATATATTTCGTAAATTAATTAAAGGTCAAAGTGAAAAAGTAATATTAATTATCATAAGATTATGTTCAACATTTTTTAAAACGCCGCATACGTGAAACAAGCTAATCCGAAAAATCTACAAAGCAATTTTGCAGGTACAATAAAAAGTTTACAAAATGTTAAAAGAGTTGATTATCTTCATTACATATGATATAATCTTAAAAGTTAATTTCATTTTCCTGAAGTGATACAACCTAGTAGATTCTAGAGTCCAGAACTAAAATGTGATTCTTTTGAACTCAAAGTACATAAATACGTAAAAAAAAATTATATTTTTATGTATATATAGTGCCACAATACCCGGCGCTATACATTAACGATAACTACACCGTTAATGTATAGCCCCGGGTATTATAACGCAATAAAAGCAAACCCTGATACGGTCAGGTATTACCCATAAAACATGGCGCTATACCCCTTTTTAAAAATCATTTGACTTCTTCATCGTCCACCTCCATTATTTTACTCCTCATTCCCCTCTTCTTTGTCCCCCCATCCCGATTCTGTCCACTTTCTAAATAAAAAAATTGGGTCCCCCTTACATGTAAAATTTGAAGAACATAGGTCCCACATTTGAGTAGAGCTTCGTGTTATTGTAGATTCACACTTTCGGAGTCAAAATTTCGATCTATTTGCTTTCCGAAAATTCTAAATCGAGGTATTTCGAATAATTTTAAGTTGAAACTTTTATAATAATGCATATTACTTGATTCATATGTATTCTATTTCGGTTTATGTTTTTTTTTTCGAAACTAGCATGTTATATTTATCCGGATTTGATCTTAGTGTTTTATAAAAAGTATAAATTTGTTAATATCCTCATTTATATATGTGTGTTCTCATGCCGTTTTGTGTTTTATTTGCAAATAAATTTATTTGTTGTTACGGGACGACAATGCGAAAAACCATCAATTGCTGGCTTAAACGCCCAGAAAACGTAACTGAATATATGTTCTGGTTTACCTGGACTCCGCTTAAGCTTCCATTCAACAACCGTCCCGGAGTTAAACTGCTGTAGTGCAGCCATGTACCTAGGCAGATCTGCAAATGACTTATCCAAGTTACCACAGACTATTTCAAATGCTCTTTTGCACCCGAGATATGCCTTTCTTTTAGTAATGGTATGGCCATGTTCCTGGTGGACTGTTGTAATGCACTCTTTGATTTTATACCTTATAGACGTTTCGATGTGCGAAATAAGTACAAGAGATATCAAGTCAATATCCAAGATGAAGTGATTCCCGTTGAATGTTTCCATTTCGCTTGTGTGGGTGGGAATGTATTTACCCACTTTCTACATACTTGTCTTCTTCTTGGTCGTACGTAACATATATATGAGAGGCAGTGGCGGATCTACTCTTTCAATT
This sequence comes from Nicotiana benthamiana, assembly GCA_034376525.1. NCBI lineage: Eukaryota > Viridiplantae > Streptophyta > Magnoliopsida > Solanales > Solanaceae > Nicotiana > Nicotiana benthamiana. Next base: position 82,253,234 of record CM067330.1, read on the forward strand.
TGGGTGGTTGAGCACCCATTAACCTCGACGCAGAGTATGTATAGTTATATAGAAAATTTGAGAAAACGGATAAAAATTTACAAAAACACCCATTAATTTTATGTACAAAAAAAATTATGCACCCACAAACTTGAATTCCTAGATCCGCCATTGATGAGAGGGACAGTTGCTTACGCAGACTTTCCGGTCTAGGAAAGCGGATCTATTGTGGGAGTTTTTGAGTCCTCCTCGCGTTCTACATTCCCGCGTGGTCCATTACCTGGATGAGATGGGATTATATAGGATTATTAGCATTGGCCAGATACAGCTTGACTATTCTTTGATCACGGCCTTGATTGAGCGGTAGCGACCAAAGACGCATACTTTCCATCTCCCCATCAGCAAGGACGCTAAGATTTTATATGGCATGTTCGCTGATGGCTTGCCAGTTTTACTGACTGCGACCATGAGATATTATCCGCGGCAGTCATATTGGGATATGCTTCACATGCTCACGGGTTTCATGCCGGAGGACCAGGAGGTAGCGTCTGGGGTCAGTCATATACAGTTAGTACCCATCAGAGACCACCTAGTGTAGATCCACGATACTATCATCTACGAGTCAGCGAAGGTGGATGTACAACGATATACAAGGCTGTTGTTGCTCCTTCTATCTGGGGGGGGGGGGGGGTCTTGCTCCCGAACTCTTCAGGGAACCTAGTGAGCCTCCATTTTCTGCATCATATTACCTGGTTCGAGGACACACCCAGCTACAGCTGGGGTGGTTCTGTCATCTCATTTTTCTATAGGCAGATGTGTCGGGCTTGCATCGGCACACAGAGAGACGTCTGTGGCTTTATGCCGCTTCTACAGGTGACAACATATTCAAATAGTATGTCCATTAGTTACAATTCTACCTAGTTATAATTAATCTTATACTTTACGTCAACTTTCTATGTTAGGTTTGGGTCTGGGAGATATTTCTACAGCTTCGGCCACCTCTACCACAGCTACCGTCTAATGTACAAATTACGGATCTCCCTCTAGCTTGTAGGTGGGTTATGCGTTGTAGACTTGCACGAGAGTATGATGCCCATCATAATCTCCCCCAATGCAAGGATGTGTTGGATTTGCTGGAGGATATATAGCTAAACTTACCAGTTATTGTTCAACTTAGTGTTTCACATACTAACGATTTGTATTGTTATTTGATAGTTCATGTGGATGCCATACAACGATGAGGTGATATGTACCCTGTCAGGGTATTGCACGTTCGGCCGACATATTTGGAGGGCTTCTGTCCCTATCACATGCCTCGATATTGCCGAGCATCATGCCTCTGAGTGGGTATTTCGTCAGTTTGGCCTGCCACAGCCTATGCCGACTCTGCTGCATGGCATCCTTTACATTATGAGATGGATGATCTGTCCAGGGCGGACGACACATTTATTGCGTGGCTTAACACAAAGTTGGGTATTTGGGACATGCGAGGGACTTGACCCCACCTTCGCAGCACTTTCCTATTGAAGGTTATATGGCATGGTAACGTACTATTTCCTGACTTTCTGTCGATAACCCGGCTCATTAGGCAAAAGGTCGATACGTCTCATACGCTGGGAGAAACGAGGCCTTGGTATGTTTTCTGTTATTAGTTATTATATACCTGCAATTTTGTGCCAAATACGTAGTTTATTTTTTATTTTGTGCAGGCGATTGGATTGCATACCGTTTATCGTATGGGGCAATAGATGCAGAGTTATGTCCATGATCCTGTGGTCATACAAGAGTATAGTCGTCGATTCATGGATGTGGCTGCCCAGATACTGGAGCGAGCCCGATCGGATCAGTGTTTGGCACACGAGGCTAATTATACTGACCCAGCCACATACTAGCGAGGTCGTGGTATCACATCAGGAGGTGGTGCCCGACAAGCTGGAGGTGCCCGACGAGCTCCTTGTGCCGGATGACATGGTCGTGGGCAGAGAGGACGTGGTCCTTAGCAAGGGGGCGATGAGGCTCCTACTGATGATGTTGCTGGTGATATGGCAGGTGGCATTCATGAGACTCACATGCCGTCTTACAACCTTGTAATTTATCACACTCCAGTGCCATCGCAGGTGACCCCATCGGGTCAATTATTGATCACGAGCTCGGATTCAAGGAGAGGATTTGGGTAGATATTTTCCTGTCCCGTCTACCACTGATTAGGATCGACCAACCCGAGATTTTTATACTGGGCGCCGACTGAGTTATGGCACCTCATCACATGCGCATATATGAGTTTATTAGTGTTGAATTTGAATTTGTTTTAACTGTTACTTATTTATTTTCTTTAACTTTATTAATTTCTATTTCAAGCTTCATGTGATGTTGCGACATATGACTACATTTAGGATCCAGACACGATTATGGTAAGACAATATAAATTTGTGAATATTTATGTAGTTTTCTATACTAAGTTTCATATTATTGTGTAGCCTTCTACTGGATCTGAAAACACAACCGATACATGTCATCCTGCACCGCATCCAGCTATAAGGAGACGACTTGATGATAATGATCCTGATAGCGTACCCGAGCGGGAGGGGATGCGCCTCAGGCCAGCGGCTACATTGAGACACACTGGATGCGGGACACATTGATTTGGCCTTCATTTCTTTATTTGGTGTAAATAATATTTTTGTATACATTAACAACAATATTTAATCGAATATGCCCATTACTTTTTTTAGCTCTCCATTTGTTTGATAGTTTCATATAACAACATAAGAAGTTAAACTTAACTTCCACTTCAATTAAAATAAAATTTAGTACAACGAACAAGGAAAATATTACTACAGCGTAAACACAAAAATAACAGGCCAACATAATAATAATACACGAAATATGAAAAATACACTAAACACATGCATTTCCAATGTGTTGTCCCGATTGTCATTTATTCTTTGTCCAACCACTTAATTGTTCTTCCATTTGTCCTTTTCTTCTTCTACCTCTTTCAGTTTCGCCTTCACCTCCGCAAGTTCCCGTTTATATTTTTTACGTTCCTTTTGTGCTTCACAATTCCATTGTGCTTTCCATTTTTCTTCTCCCACCTCCTTCAGTTTCGCCCTCATTTCTGCAATAATTCTATCGCTTTCTCTTTGTGTTTCCTGTTGGCATAAATACATATTATGAATAAACTACAATTGTTCTCTGTAGCATTCCTGATAACATGGTTCATCAACCTATTCCTCAAAATTACAAATAGGTTTGCATGGAACCTTGTAAAACTGGTTCATACAGCACCAGTAGCAGCGTCCAACTTCACTACCGTCCCAGCAATTTTGCATCAAACATGCTTTTCCACAGTAGCATATTGGTGGACGAAGAGGTTGAGTCATTTGTGAAATATTTGCTTTTAGTAAAAAACCTTACTTTTTTTACAATATTTGCTTTTACTAAATTTTGAGCACACAAAATAACTACAATGAGCCTGTTATTTATAGGCGAGACAACACACATAGCGTCATATCTGATGGCATTATATTTTGCGTATTAAATATCACGATGTTGACAAGACAACTTTATGTCAGCTGGTCAGCTTTTTAAGTTCGACAAGACAACACATACGTAGCGTCATATCTAATGGCGCTATATTTTGCGTATTAAATATCATGATATTGACAAAACAACTTTATGTCAACTGATAAGCCTTTTCAATTCGATAAGACAACACACACATAATACATATACAAAAAATTATATTAAATTACTATTTTAATAGGTAAAACGGTAAAGTACAAATCATAACTAACAACAAAGAAATTTTATTTCATAAATCTTGCAACATAGATATAACAACTAATTATTACAACATCAACTCATGGGTAGTTAGGTACACTAGAAGAACACCCACCCCGAGCTTGATTACTGTTGCCTCCCAAAGGACACTTTCTACAGTCGTGTCCTGTTTGCGATCATATACCACATTTTCATACATATATGGTGTCACTAACATCCATTTGGTTCCGTACACGTGTTCTCTTCTGCACTTATTTTTTACGCAAATAGGACTTGTTACACACCATTTTAAATAGTTCCGGGGGCCAATAATGCTCAGCAACTACTTGCTGCAATTGACCACTATATGTGTTTAGGTACTTGAAAACACTATATTGTTGATCTATAGTTGGTCTCTGCATAACCAACACGTTGAAAACACTTGATGGCATGTGAGCAAGGGATGTGGTAGATTGACCATTTTCAACAGGAGCATAACCTTGTATATTTATTTACAGTATGTACATTATTACCCCGATTATTATGGATAGCGGTGCGAACTTCAAAAATACCTCTTTCGTTTTCATATTGCAAAAAGGAATGCCAATATGCTGGTTGTCTGTATTTCTCAAATCTCTGTGTAGGCACTGGCATAAATTCAACACCCCTTCCCATCATTTCGTTGCAGCTGCCGACCATTCAACAAACCTCTCTGCCATCTGCTTGAACGACATCCGCACCATGGCTGTGACGAGCAATCCTCTTGCTTGCTTCAATAACCCGTTGAAAGACTCTGACACGTTTGTAGTAAGAATTCCCTATCATCTGCCGCCATCTGCATGCAACATCCACTTTTCAGGGTCATGTCGCATTAACCAACGATATGTTGCCTCGTCTTCTTGCTTGATATAGTCTATATGCCTCCAAAATTTATGCTGTTGATGGTCTGTTGTTGCTATCGACATCAAATCATGTAGATCTTTTTTGGGATTTGCCTTCTGGAAATTGGCCTCCAAGTGCCTCACTCAGTAACGGTGGTATGCATAAGGTTCTTGCCATGCAGGCAAGTTCTCCATAGAACTTAATATACCACCGCGCCGATCAGATATTAGACAAATACCTGAATGTTATTTGACAACATGCTCTTTTGGGTGGTTCAAAAACATCGTCCACGTCTCTCTTCTTTCATTGGTAGAAATAGCAAAAGCTAGAGGAAATATGTGTCAATTAGCATCCACTGCCACAACTATCAATAGCTTTATATCGTACTTTCCATAGACATGAATTCCGTCTATGGATATTACGAGCCGACTATGCGAAAAACCATCAATTGGTTGTTTAGACGCCTAGAAAGCGTAATTGAATATATATATTTTGGTTTACCCGGACTCCGCTCAAGCTTCCATTCAACAACCGTCCCGAGATTAAACTGGTGAAGTGTAGCCATGTGCCTATGCAGATCTGCAAATGACTTATCCCAGTTACCATAGAGTACTTCAAATGCTCTTTAGCGCCCGAGATATGCCTTTCTTTTAGTAATTGTATGGCCATGTTCCTAGTGGGTTGTTGTAATGCACTCTTTGATTTTATACCTTATGGACGTTTTGATGTATGGAATAAGTACAAGAGATACCAAGTCAATATACAAGTTTAAGTGATTCCCTTTGAATGTGTCCATTTCGCTTGTGTGGGTGGGAATGTATTTACCCACTTTCCATATACATGTCTTCTTCTTGGTCGCATGCAATATCCAATTACATGGCCAAAACCACCTGCGGCAAATAGCCTTGTATACCATCAGACTTGACTCCCATACATGCATCTCACGATACTCTTTTACGTTGTGTATTTCACAAGCATTGCTTACGCGGGCTTTATCAGGAAAAAAATCCCCCTTGCAAGCACCGTTGGTCTAGACTCATCCCATATTGCTGTCCGGATTTCACCAAAATCCCTTGTGAGAGCTTCTATATCCGGCACGGTTGGAAAGTTGTCAATATAAGAAATCTCTCTTAAATGAAATGACACTTCGGACTCGTACACTCTTCGTCTCGGGGGTCTCTCTTCAAATTGGGTCCTTCCTCCTCATCATGTTCATCACCATCCTCACGAGGAAAGGGTGTCTCATCTCCTGATTCATCGGCATTGTTATCGTAATCAGTGTTCTCTTCCTCACTTTGTGCATCTATCAGATCCCGATGTAATACGTTATTTTCAGGCAATTGAGTGAGTACGGGTGGTTCAACTTGCTCGTTTTCACTGCACAACCAACAAAAATATAAGCTACTAATTTAATAAATGCTTTCCATATGGTTATATCAATTCACTTACAAGTCGTAATGTGATGGAATTCCATGATCGACATTTTCAATTAGGTGATGACTACCGGTTGGACCACTTATAAAATTCATATCCGGCCAGTAGCCCCCTATTAAATAAATGACCGTTAATACAAATTCAATACGCTAAAAATATACATAATTAACACAAATGAAAATGGAAGTTTACTACTTTTCTTGTGAATTATAGAAAGCAGGGTATAAATTATTTTCTCGTTGCCCATTTGCCGACCGTAATAAGTTTAAATCAAGGAAAACTCTTTCATCCAGAACCTGTCCGACAAAAACCGATCCAGAATAACCACTCGATGACTGGAGTTATCTCTACTACGCACAACCTCGTTTTTTGGAACGTCTTCGACCTTCACGTACATCTCCAACATTGTGATTATAAGAAATTCACGGCATTTGTCCGGAGTTCTCAAAAAGTCACTCAAAGTTTCATTATCTTCTATGTTAAACTCCTAGTAAAAGCAACAAATTGCAGAGTAACGGAATACGGATATCTTCTTATTACTTTAAGTATTACTGAACGTTTTCTCACACTGATTTTTTTGCATAACAACGATATCACCATTGTAAGTGGCAATTTAATATGACACTTAGCAGGTAAACTGTAGCCCGCAGAGTTATTCTCCATCACAACCTCACCCCCTCCCCATCCAATATTATTTAACTCTGATCCTACGCTCTGCAGACATAATGAAAAGATGCTGGAGAATGTAACAACAATAGACGTTTCAACAAGATTTAAAAAGTTTTTTGAATGAATTTCTATGCGATTATGACCTTCTTATATAGGAAATGGCTAGCCGGGAAGATTCATTTATGTATATAGCGCCAAATAAGTCGGCATTATACGTTTTTGAATTATTGAACTCAGAAATTATTGGTGGGGCCAGGAAAAAGGAGTATAGAGCTATATATAAAAGTTAATATATAGCGTTAGGTATTGTGGCGCTATATCAGTCCCTGTCAGCTTTTGCAGTATAGCGCCACAATACCTGACGCTATACATTAATGGTGTCACACCTCCTTTTTACCGCTTACACGTGGTTACCCCGAAAGGCGACACGTGTATAGGAGTTTTTCCAACTAAATTGACATTATTCGAAATGGGATTAATTATTTATTTCAAGAGTCGCCACTTGGGATAGGCTTGGATTTTGGTGTCCCAAGTCATCGGTTTATTTAAAATCCCAAATTGAGGAGATTTCTACTACCCAGTTAGAGTCTGCGAACCAGAAATTCTTGAGTAAGGAATTCTGTTGACCCGAGGGAAGGTGTTCGGCACCCTCGGATCCCTTGGTTCTAGCACAGTCGCTTAAACTTATTATAAGTAGCTAAAACATGATTTGCTATACCTGTCAACCTGTGATTTTAGATTGTTAATCGTTGTGAGCATATGATTTTTGACTGGTCGGAACCAACTCCTACATGACTCTTAAAGTTTAGGATTTTCTCTTTTAAAATATTAGGATTTTAATTTTTGGACATTAATTGCATATGCATGTTCGTTACTGCGTGTTAGGATTAGTTAGGGTTTTTAATTGTTAAATAAACTTGTTTTATAAATTAAAATTAATATATATATATATATGTGTGTGTGTGTGTGTGTGTGTGTGTGTGTGTGTGTGTATGTGTGTGTGCCAGCACTTGAAATTGTATTTGTTCAATTTTGATTTGTTTTAATTTTATTTGATTAGTGGTTTTTAAAATAAATTCAGTATTTAATTTTAATTAAAAGAAAAGACAAAAAATAAATAACAAAATACAATACACACACACACACACACACACACACACACACACACACATATATATATATATATAGATGGCCACTCAGGCTGGCCTTAATTGAGCCAGACCTGAGTGGCCCAATTTGCTTCCATCCCTAAGTCCACAAACCAGCCCAATACAACCATCCAACCCAGTCCACACATCCATCGAGCCAAACAACGTCGTTTATGGCCCTTCCCATTACAGCCGTCGATTTTGCCCGATCGAACAACCACAGAAGCCCCTCCACTTATGTATACATATGTCTAAACACATTCAGTATACACACAACCAAATTCACCTTCCTCGTATCTCCAACGCCGACCACTGACCACCCTGTCACCACCCGTTGACCACCTACTTCCGCCGCGGGAAATTGCCTCACAGCAGTGGCCGGCAACCAAACGGCCCCAAAATTTCACCCCGTAACCGGCATAACTTCCTCTACCCCGTACCATAACTGGTTCCCTTCGAACACCACCCCTCCGCCTCGAATATCCATTCAAAGGTCACCGGAAACCCTACCTCCAGCAACCTCATTCCAAAGTCGACCAAAATTACACCACCGAGAAACCCTGACTTCCCCGTTCGAGCTTTGAATCATTTTCCTCCAGATTTTCATAATGTTATTGTTGGCCACCTCGACCGCACTATTAGCTTTAGGTCGGTAGGGAGTGGAGTTTCTATGCATTATTTTGAATTGTTCACATATCTCTGCCATCAACCGACTTTTTAGATTAGCTGCATTGTCAGTAATAATGGTAGCCGGGATCCCAAAGTGGAAAATGATGTTGGAATGCACGAAACCCACTACCGCTTTCTTGGTGATGGATTTGAGGGTAATGGCTTCAACCCATTTTGTGAAATAATCAATGGCGACCAATACAAACTTGTGCCCGTTTGAGGCCGTTGGCCTCGATCGGCCCAATGATGTCCATTCCCCAAGCAACAATTGGCTAGGGTGCTGACATAGGATGCAATTCATTTGGGGGTGCATGAATCAGATCACCGTGCACCTGGCATTGATGGAATTTCCGCACAAAGCTGAAACAATCCTTTTCCATGGTCATCCAATAATAACCAGCTCAGGGTATCTTCTTTGCCAATACATAGACGTTCATATGGGGCCCACATACGCCCGCATGTATAGTGCATAATTCTCCCAGCTTCTTCGGCATCCACACATCTCAACAAATTAAGATCTGGAGTCCTTTTGTACAGAGTGTCACCACTCAAGAAGAAAATGCTCGCATGCCATCAGATGGCCTTCTTTTGTTCTCCTGTGGCTTGCTCAGGGTACTCCTGTGTTTTTAGGAACCTCAAATGTCGTAATACCAGGGCTGCAGGCTAGGCTCTGCTTCGGTTGCATTACAATATCCATCTCTTTCTTTGATTTGGATTTGTAGAGGATCCACATAGGCATTCCCAGGGTATGGAAGCATGGAGGCCAAAGTGGCAAGTGCATCTGCTAACTCATTGTAGGAACGAGGAATATACCTGAACAGTACCGATCTGAACCGTTTGTTGAGGTCTTCGACATGCTGCCTATACGGGATAGCTTAATGTCTCTTGTCTCCCAGTCTCCTTGATCTTGTCGGATAATTAGATCTGAATCCCCCAGGATTAGCAACTCTTTGACATCTTGGTTAATAGCCATGTTCATGCCCATAATGTAAGCCTCATATTCAGTTGTATTGTTAGTGCAAAAGAACCCCAGTCTAGATATAGCTGGCTAATGCTGGCCTATGGGTGAGATTAAGATTGATGTAATCCCTACGCCCTTGGCGTTTGCTGCTCCGTTTTTGGAACATTTTCCTGACGGAAGTGTCCTCAGCTGCTATTTCCAATGAGTTCACTTCTTCGTCAAGGAAGTAAGTGTTTAAAGGTTGATACTCGTCATCAACGGGGTTTTCTGCTAAATGATTCGCCAGTTCCTAAGCTTTCATCGTCGTACGAGTGACATAGATGATGTTGAACTCGGTTAGCAGGATCTGCCATTTAGCCAGTCACCCTGTGGGAATTGGTTTTTAAAATATGTACCTTAATGGATCCAGTCTGGTTAAGAGGTACGTGGTATGAGCTTGCAGATAATGCCTCAGCTTTTTAGCTACCCATGTCAAGGCACAACGTGTTCTCTCTAACAAAGTATACTTGGCCCTGTAGCCGGTAAATGTTTTGCTCAGATAATAAATGGCATGTTCTTTCTTTTTCGTGGCATCATGCTTCCTGAGAATACAGCAGAAAGAGCCTTCCAATACCGTCAGATAGAGAAATAGTGGCCTTCTTGGTTCTGGCGGAACTAAAACTGGTGGATTGAACAAGTATTGTTTGATTTGATCAAAAGCTTCCTAACATTCGACCATCCACTTAATTGCCACATCCTTCTTCAGTAGTTTGAATATAGGCTCACAGGTTGAAGTCAATTGGGCGATGAACCAGCTGATGTAATTTAATCTCCCTAATAGACTCATCACATCCTTTTTGGTCTAATTCAATACCTCTCGACTGACGGATGAACCCCAAAAGTTTGCCCGAAAGAAATACAAATGCGCATTTTGCTGAATTCAATTTCAAATTATATTTGCGGAGCCTTTTGGAGAATTTCCTCAAATCCTTTACATGCTCGCCCTGAGTTTTAGATTTGATAATCACGTCATCCACGTACATCTCTATCTCTCGATGCATCATATCATGGAAGATGGTTGTCATGGCCCTCATGTACGTTGCCCCGGCGTTTCTCAATTTAAAAGGCATAACTCTATAGCAATATGTCCCCCAGGGTGTGGTGAAGGCGGTTTTCTTAGCGTCATCTTCATTCATCAGCACTTGGTGATACCCTGCTTAGCAGTCTACAAATGATTGATTCTCATGCTTGGCACAATTAACAACCAGGATGTGGATGTTGGACAGAGGGAAATTGTCCTTGGGACTCGCCTTGTTTGGATCTCTATAATCCACACATACTCGGGTTTTCCCATCCTTTTTCGGCACCGCGACCACAATAGCCAGCCATGTGGTGTACCGCACTACCTGGATGAACCCTGATTCAAGCTGTTTTGTAATTTCCTCTTTGATTTTATCACTGACATTAGGCTTTAATTTTCTTATCTTTTGTTGTACTGGAGGGCACACGGGGTATATAGGCAACTTATGAATCACCAAATCCATACTCAGTCAAGGCATGTCATCATAGGACCACGCAAATAGGTCTTTGAACTCCAACAGAAGTTGGACCAACGAATCTCGAATCTCTTTATTTACGTGGATGCTTATTTTAGTTTCTTCCATTTCATCAAGATCGCCCAGGTTAACCGGTTCAGTATCATTTAAGTTAGTCTTAGGTTTGTTCTCAAAGTGTTCCAATTCTCGAGTAATTTCCCTAAAAGCCTTTTCTTCGTTGTATTCCGGTTCCTGGTTTATTATTTCACAGACAGACAGCGGGTTTGGGTCATGGCAAGAAGTCCGCGAGCATGTCGTTTTATTTAAAGCCGCATTATTGGGAATGAAAGAAAAGATGAAAAATAAAAATCAGAGAAGTGCAGAGAAATGAAAAATATTGATTTTATTTCTTTGAACTAGAAAGATAAATAGGTTTTACAATTTGAGATTTAAAGTGCTAAAAAGGAAAACAAGCCACGAGCTACACCCTGAAATAGCTCGTAATGTGGGAAGAGGTAGCAAGGCGAGACTACCGGGTCTCCCATTTGACCGGAAAGGGTATGGCATTCCAATTTTGAAGTTTGGTATCTGGCCCCATATACAACACTTCAGCGGTGCTCGCCCTTCCCCCAGTTGGACCATGTTTACATCATAGAGCAGCTCTCTCAAAGCTAGCAGATTTCATCAATTTCTTCTTGCGTGAAGGTTCTTCTTCCTCCTCTTCACTATACTTTGGTTTTATAAAGGTTATGTCCAAGTGAGGCAGGGGTCGTGGTAAGGTCCATCCTTGGCACTTTCTGTTAGACCATGTGATATCTTCTTAGGGTTGATGAAATCCTAGTCTAAAGAACTTTTCTATGGCAGGCAAGGCGACTGGCTCGGTTATGCCTTGTAGGGAGCTTCCGAGTCCCTTGCCTGGCTTGAAGCCTTGGCGCGTCATTTCCTTTGCTACCATAATTGACGCATTTGATAGAAAATGGTGAGGAAGCGGCTTGCCCTCTTCACGTTGATCAGCTACTAAGACTTCGAAAGCTTGATAAACTATGTGCTCACTGCCTTCCTTGGCTTCTAGACAGGGGACAGAGGGGTCCCGGTAAATTGATTGCTCGTCCTCTCCATGAACTACAATCTCCTGATTTTCATACTCAAATTTCAGCATTTGGTGCAAGGTTGAAGGCACTGCCCCTGCTACATGAATCCAGGGCCGTCCCAGGAGGTAGTCGTAGGAGGTGTCCATGTCCAACACCTGGAAGGTTACTTCGAAGTCTACTGGACCAATGGTGAGCACCAGATCGATTTCACCAATGGTATCCCTATTTATACCATCGAAGGCTCGGACAAAGACGTTATTTGGACGGAACCTCCCTGTCCTGATCTCCATTATCTGTAAGGTAGATAGAGGACATATATCTACTCCGGAACCCCCATCAACCATCACTCTCTTAACATAATATCCCTCACATTTGACAGTGAGATGCAAAGCCTTGTTATGAGAAGCTCCCTGTGGGGTAGGTCATTCTTACTGAACGATATATGATTGATGGCGAAGAATCTTTCCGCCATTTTCTCTAACTGTTCTATCAAGGTCTCAGCTGGCACATAAGCTTCATTTAATATTTTGGCTAACACTTGTTGATGCTCAGGATATTTCATTAAGAGTGATAATAGATACATCTGTTCAGGGGATTTCCGGAGTTGATCTACCACTTCGTACTCTGGCATCCTCATTTTCTGGAAAAAGGCTTCTACTTCCTCAGCATTCACTGCCTTCTTGGGCGGGAATCGCCATTTGGTAGCGACATTCACCTCTTCCATATTAAGTATTTCTTTGTGAGACATCCCTTTGGGGTTTCTCCAAGGACTTCCTTTCCCTTGTGCGTAGCAATGGTTTCCTGATAATTCCAGGGGACAACTGAAGGATTGGTTGTGGCACGCGACCAATAACCACGGGCTCATTCAGCACCGGTGGTTTGATTGATCCCCGTACCACATAGGCCTTCTTTGGTTAGTTCAGGGCTCTGTTCAGCTCAAATCTTTTGGGAGGGCTTAAAGTGGGCCGCTTTTCTTTGCTTCCCTGGGAAAGATAGAGTATTGTTTCTTTGGCGGGGGTTGTCTCAGCTTTGACCTCAGCCTTCTTCAGGGCTTTTGGTTTCATTTGTTTTCTTTTCATCCACCTTCTTTCGGGTGACCTTTGGCTTCCTATCAGCCTCGGTGATGGCTATGATGGCTTTGAGAGCGGGATAACACTCTTTGTCCTCGCATATCATCCCAATGATCGGCCCGTTGTTGTGAGGCACTAACGGGTTGTCAGTTACATTTGGAACTTCGTCGTCTCTGAGAACTATTTTCTTTTAATCAATCAAGTCTTCCACAACTCGCTTTAAGGTCCAACAATTTTTAGTATCGTGGCCCTCTGCCCCTGAGTGGTAGGCACATCGTACACCCTTTTGGTAAGATGGTGATTCAGGATTCTGTCTATTTGGGTGTACAGGCTGGAGGAGACCCAGATGGACTAGTTTTGGAAACAGGCTAGTGTAGGATTCTCCAATTGGGATGAAGTTCTGTCTCCGGGGTGGCTCCCGGGGACGATAGTATTTTTGCTGATGGCAGTGATTGTAATGATTATGAGGGGGTTGATTCCTCGGAGCTTGATTTATGTTATTCTGCTATTGAGGGCGGGGGATTGGTTGAGCATTCATAACTGCGTAGGGTTGAGGAACATAATGCTTGTCTTTGTGAGGATAGTAATGTTGTGGCGCTCTGTTAGAGAATGCATATCTGTGGGTATGTTGTTTCCTCGCCCCGGAAGCTGCCATGGATGCCTATTCTCTTTGCTTGTTCCTGGGAATTCCTCCCGCCTCTCCTTGTATGGCTTAGGAGGTGGCTCTGATGGCAGATTGGCTTGGAATCCTCCCTGTTTTGAGGCCTGTTTCCACCATTTCTCCAATCATTATTGCTGCAGCGAATGGTTTTCCCATTGCGGACATCATGTTATGAAAATAGTCTGCCTCTTGTGCCTGCAAAAATACGGTGACCATTTCTGTTTCATCCATAGGAGGTTTCACCCTTGATGCTTGCTCTCGCTATTTGATAGAGTATTCCCTGAAGCTTTCCGCAGGTTCCTTCTTCAGGTTGGCTAGAGAATTCCTATCTGAGGCGATGTCGACATTATACTGGAATTGTTTCACAAAGTCTCGGGCAAGGTCATCCCATTTAAGCCACCAGGTGATGTCCTTGTCTATATACCATTCAGAAGCAATCCCTACTAAGCTTTCCCCAAAGTATGCCATCAGGAGCTCTTCCTTTCTGCCTGTTCCACGTAACTGATTACAATATTTGTTCAGATGTGCGTTAGGGTCGCCATGGCCATCGTATTTCTCAAATTATGGAACTTTAAAAAGAAAGATTGATATGGGGTAACATGCACATGTATGAATAGGCTACACTTTTCTGTCCGCTCAGTCCTTGCATATTCTTCAAGCTTTGCTCAAGACTCCTCATTCTCCTAGTGATCTCATCCTGCTCGGGTGCTTTGGAAGTTTTGTCCGGCACATCGGTAAGTTCACATGTTGGCTGAGGGTAGCTGTATGTAGGGTATGGGGGAGACTCATTTTGGTAATTTGGAGTTTGGAAGGTGAAGGCTGCAGGGTCAAATACAGGCCTCGGTACTGCAGGCTGTGTTGTAGCTGCACACGGAGGGGCTGTAAAGATGTTGGGAACTTGCCCGGATGCAAACATTGGAGGGTGGGCTTCAGCGGGCGCCCCAACAAAATTGGTAGAAATGGTGGGTTGCCCCAGGAGAATGCTCGGGTGACTGGTTGGAATAGTAGAGGTACCCCCTGACTGTGGAAATAGCTAGGAAATCCAGGGATGGCGCTGGGAGGTTCCTTTCCATTGGTCCATGCCTCCCACATTTCCATGACCCGGAGCCGCAGGATCATTTTTTTTCGGCCGCTGCAGATTCAGAAGCTGGTACTCCCGTGATTGGACTGTCTTCTGGAATAGGGAGGGTGACTTGAGTCATCTCAGTTGACATCTCTGTATTTCCCTTTGAACGAGTGAAGTATCCGTGTGAAGCCAGTTTATCGCAAAACCAACCACTATTCTAAACACCTGAACTGTAATGCTAGGAAACGTA
This sequence comes from Nicotiana benthamiana, assembly GCA_034376525.1. Taxonomy (NCBI): domain Eukaryota; kingdom Viridiplantae; phylum Streptophyta; class Magnoliopsida; order Solanales; family Solanaceae; genus Nicotiana; species Nicotiana benthamiana. The sequence continues at coordinate 82,268,390 of CM067330.1, forward strand.
GTTAGGTCAAGGTAGATGACAAACAGGAAATCACACATTGAGCATGATACGCCTATGCAGATAATGGGTTTCTATATGCTTGCCATAGCCACATGTGTCATCCCGGCCGTTATTTCACTTTCCTTTTGTTTCCTCCCTTTTATTTCCCCCTTTCTTTTTTTTTGTTGTTCTTATTCTATATATATTTTAGATTTTAACGAATACTGTCGAATCCTATAGAGATTGCCTACGTATCAGGACTTTGCATGAATCAGACCGAGCGTAGTTCGGAAATGAAAGCTTAAGTACACAACAAAATATTTTTTTTGGAATTTTCGATTTGATAAAGATACAAACTTTGATTACAATGGACAAAAGCAACTGCCAGACAGGCACCTAATACCCTTACAAACTTGAAAAGACAACAGTCAAATTCTTCTTTTTTTTTGTTTTTCTTTTTCAGCAAATATAAATATATGAGTACATTAACACTTCCAATGCTTATGGAGCTTGTAGGGAATCATTCGGCATTGTTGCGGGTTTGCGTACTAGACTTTCTTGGTAGTAGAGATCTTCCATTACTTGCCGGACAAAGGTCATAGCAGCGGAGAAAAACATGGATTTTGTCATGTCTTCGCAGTGACTGCATTTAGTGGTAATATAGTATGCAATTACCCGTACTTTCTCCCTGATTATCCCTTTCTCTTGTAGCAGGCGCCTTATTTGTTCTTCCCGTGCTTCCAAAGTCCGTTCAGCTACCTGATTTAGCTTTTGAAACTGCCGCAAATCCCTTTCCAACCCCACTATTACCGCATAGCAATGCTCTTTTTCAGCTTTGAAATCCTTAGCCTACTTGGCCATTTTGCTCTCAGCTATGATAACCATCTGTTTTACACCAACAGTTTCATTGACGCTCCCTTCTTTTTATTTCTCCAGTATGCGGGTCCTTTCTTCAGCACTTTAGCTAATTGTCTCCGAGCTCTAGTATTCAGGTTAAAACTGTATTCGGTTACTTTTCGGCGCAGGTTCTCTATAAGCTTTTCATCCTTTATACTCCTCGGAGGGTTTTCTGCGGCTGTTTTCATTTTCAAAATCTGAGCTCGCAGAGCTTCGTTTTCTTTTACCAATACCTTATTTTCTCCCTCTCTAGCAGCAATTTGCAAGCTGTTTTCGAATTGCAATTCCTGAATTTTCTTTTCTAGCCTTCTAATGGTAGCATGATATTCATGTTCTTTTGCTAACCAATCCCACTGTTCTTGTGATGTCACGAAGAATTCTCGGAGGTGAGGCATTTTGGATGGTCTTTCATGCTCAATTTCTCTCTTATACAAAGCAAGGTACCCCGGAGATACTTCACCTCTGGAAGGATCTTGTACACAAGTGTCAGCGCTTAGGTATTGGCATTCATTCTAGATTTTGTGAACCATTGCTTCTGGGAACTTACTACCAGGCCCAATTTCGACTACCTGGATGCTGAGATCCTCTTCTTTTTCCACTATCTGGCATCTTCCAAGTTGTCTGAAGACCCTATGCGGGGCGTAAGGCTGGATGCTTCTAAGGCCCATCAAAAGAAAATGCGGTTCTATTGCGGGCATATGTACAATTTCGTCCACGGAGAGCCAACTGAGCGTCCATTGTATATGATTTGCAGAAATAGACCTGAGATGTGACACCCACTCTGTGAAACCCTCTGGCCGTTTAAACCCATTCACCCTTTTGCCCACTTCTTCTATGCAACCTTTCATTGGCAACCCACAATTCAAGAACCGAGGCATGTGACACAAATGCTCAATCATCCAGATTTGTAATAGCAGGTTATAGCCTTCTAAGAAATCCCCTTCTGCTTTGCAAGTGGTAAGGGCTCGGAAGATATCACACATCATTATCGGAGCAAGAGTGATCTTTTCCTGAGTCATCAATGTACTAACAACCCCCGATATCTGTATTTCGATGTTTCCATCATTTTGGGGGAATAGTAAAAGACCCAAAAAGGATACTATAAACGTGAAACATCGGTGCTCCTCCCATTTGATCCGATTTCCCTTGCTATAGATGAGGTTTTCAGGGTTGTTGAATCCTCCGATATGGCCATATATTTGGTATATAAACTGGGAGGTAAAAAATCCAACCGACAGGTCCGGGTTGTGAATTTTTCTGCGAATTTTCAAAACATCCAGAAATTTGTGCACACCGAGGGCCCTGGGTGCTATCAAGTATTGATGTCTTAGCGGGATTGTGTGGGTCGCCATGTATCCAGTCATTTCCTCCAAAAAGTCGGGGTCAACTCGAAATCCGATAAGTGGAAGACGTTGTGGGCAGGGTCCCAGAAGGTGATTAGGGCTTTTATGATATCTCCCCTAGGGTTGATTTTCAGCAAACTAGTGAGGCCCCCCAGATGCGCATTGACCCTTTTCTGTCCGGCTTTTCCGAGGTCATCCCACCACAGCTGCATATCCAGAGGAATTTTGTTCATTATTATGCTCATTCTGCACATTTATTAGGGCGGATTAGTATTCTCAAAACATAAAAACTAACAGTTATGAAATTTATTTTAAAATAGGGACCGACTTTGCGAATACCTTTCAACACTTCGGCTAGAAGGTTTCTTTTTAGGATGTGCTTGCTTACTAATCCTAATAAAATCTAGAGGCAGCCATTTGCGTAAGATCAGCCTCTCGCCGTCCCTTGTAGTGTCATTAAGCTATTATCGCAATAACGGCACCATCCGACTCATTTTGAAACAGGAAAATAAACTTTGGCCATTTCTTGACATTTTGAAAAAAAGGTTGTGGACCTGGCCAAAATAATTTATCGAAACCCGCGGATATTATTGAAAAATTCGAGAACTTGGTGCCTTTTTGTGTTTTTTTTTGCTTTTTGCTTTGTTTTCCTTTTGTTTTTTTTTTTTGAAAAATTCGGCAGCATTTTGGCGCTATTTGAGCATTGGTAAAAAAATGACTACCCTGACACTGTTTGTTTTCTCTCAACTGTTTTCTTTATTTACAGGCCGGTCAACATGCAAATCGAAGGCAAGTAAATGCGCAAGTAAGCACGTAAAAATGCATCAGGTTGGTCTTTTATTTCAGGGCACCTGTCCTAGACGGACCCAACCCCTGTGTTGAGTCCCCTAAGTCAAAAATGCATGATGCAAATAAACGTTCCTAATAGGGATCCGGCATGAAGTTTTGTTATACTAGGTTGAGAACCTCGGTATAGGGTCTATACTGTGTACGCGAGCGGACATCTCAAGCCGAGGAGGGGGCTACTTACCGGGGACCCGTGAGATCGTCTGGCTTTGTAACTTATTCGGCCTCTTTCTTAATTCAGGGTAAGACACTAAGAAATTAGGGAGTCTCAACCAGTAAGCACATCCCCGGAGGTAAGAAGTGAAGGGTTTCGTAACAGTTTATATATACAGTTCAGATAATATCAAAGAGGTAAAGCACGCGACATTTAGCACAGAACAGGTAAGCAAACCAGAAGAAGCCAAATATAACAGTTATTGAAAGCTCGAATTCTTGAACCCTGAACCAGAGATTCTGGATTCCTATCCCCAGTAGAGTCGCCAGAGCTGTCACACCTCCTTTTTACCGCTTACACGTTGTTACCCCGAAAGGCGACACGTGTATAGGAGTTTTTCCAAATAAAGTGGCATTATTCAAAATGGGATTAATTGTTTATTTCAAGAGTCTCCACTTGGGACTGGCTTGGATTTTGGTGTCCCAAGTCACCGGTTTATTTAAAATCCCAAATCGAGGAAATTTCGACTACCCAGTTGGAGTCTGCGAACCAGAAATTTTTGAGCAAGGAATTCTGTTGACCCGAGAGAAGGTGTTAGGCACCCTCAGATCCTGTGGTTCTAGCTCGGTCGCTTAAACTTATTATAAGTGGCGAAAACATGATTTGCTATACCTGTCAACCCGTGATTTTAGATTGTTAACCGCTTTTAACATCTTTTAATGAAATTTTGCAATGTTATTAAAACACGTCACGAATCGCGTCACATAAATGCACCCACAATTTCAGACATATCTTAATTCCATTGAGAATAGGATTTGGTCACATAAATGCACACCCGAATTTTAAGAAGTTATTTTATTAACACGCGCCTATAGCAACTACGTCTTTGACATTTATGGGAAGGCCGTGAAATTTGCTAAACGACACCTCCTATTCTTTCTATGTGTTCTAATGAATTAAGGAACCTGCGCATGGTATTTGTTTGAATTAATATGGCTTAATTTATTTTAATAAGGGCATTCTAATGTATGTTGAATTCTCAATTAAAGTCGTGCTTAAATATACTAACTATTTCATGTATGAACTAGATGCTTGGGAAACATTATATGCACCTTAGCCTCGTTCATGGCCAATTGACACATAAATAAATCGAGTTTTGGACAGCCTTGGAGCACATATTGCTCAGGCTGCAATTGATAACCATTTTGGCTGGTCTGGGCTGTTAATCGCTTAGCCCAGAAAAACATATTAGATTTCAATGTTTGGTGCTTACTGGGCCTTACGAATGAGCCTAGTGTTGGTTTGGACAAAAAAGTCCAGTTCTTAGCCACCATTTCGATTTATTATATATACAAATCGAATCACTACACATTCATGAAGGAAATGCTAACAACCGTTCTTATATCAATTTCTACGTTAGATTTGAACCAGACAATTCATATATTCATCATCCAGAGTATAAGAATCCAATTCTAAAATTCAAATGTGGTTCAAGTTACACTACAAAGAACAAATCTGAAATAAATTATTATTAAGAATGCTGAAATTTAAGTAAATTGAAATGTTTAATAACATTTTTGATTCGCTTAGCATGATCAGTGAAACTGCTGCTTTCCAAATCCAGCGGCTCTAGGTGCACAAACTCAGTACTTGAACCAACTAGACTGAAATTGAAACACATACAAAATTTGAGTTGAAAGTCCAATTATTACACATAGCCACAGTCCCAAATGCTCGATTATTACAAACATGATTCAATCTAACATTACAACATAATGATCACTGTGGTTTTACACCTATATTCAAACTAAACAGAAAAGATGGGGAAATAATTTAAACATATAAATGACAACTGAGATCTTCACATTTGGGGAGTAGATTTCACTTGAGCTTCATATATATGAGTATTGAGTTAATACCTGTAATATAGCCGAAAAAACCAAGCCTATGAGTAAATATAGGAGGCTAGCTAGCAATCAACAGCCAATCGCACAGTATGCCCAAAGTTTTGACAGAAGTATGAAAGAATTAAACCCAAATTGATCAAATTCAACCACTGGTAGTATTTTCAGATATGAAATGAGTATTTTAGCTCTAGCATTGAAGAGAAAAGTTCCGGATCCTTATCCAATGACCCAAATGGTTCATTTTATAGTAAAATGTTAGGGCATCAGCTTTTACTTTGTTTTCTTTTTAGTCCTCAACTCAAATTGTATTTTTGCTAAGTTGTCCTTCAATTTCTGACTTGTGCCTCAAGTTTGAGGCTAGAATTATGTATTAGTCCTTGCTAGAAAGTTCTAACAGGTTCCTATCAGATTTTTATAAGTTCAAATCCCTTTTATACCTTCACTAGCTTTCCTAAATTACCCTACCCCTGAACTTGACCTTGGTCAGTTCTTTTAACCCTAGTTCAGTCACCATTAACCGTGGTTAGTCAAATTGAGGTCACCTTTTAGACTAACAAGCTTGTGACTATCAGAACTAGCCAAAATTGACAAGGCTTAACACAAATGCCTTAATACAGACTTCCACACACATTATACAAGATTAAAAATCAAAATGACCAGAAAAATGAATACATCTATCACCACTGAGGACCAAAACTATCATGAGCTAATGATCATGCATTCAGTGACACAATTAGATAGTCAAACCAATCAGAAAATCAGTAAATCAATAAAATTCATCAAATTATGAGAATCATACCACTTAAAAGCTAATTATAACAGGATGCTGAACTATTTCAGAGACGAGAAGGTTTCCGGACTAGTGACAAACAAACAAACATATGAACATTGAACCCTAATCTTGGAAGAACTTGTGGATAAGCAAGACAAACAACCAAAAGAAGAAAAACAATCACATAAAAGAAATTCGAATTATTAAACATGTAACTACTAATTAGTCATAAGAGAAATCAATTAAAAATAAAATAGACATGAAAACTTAGCTTTTCATTTGATCCCATTTAAACCATCCCAGTTGGACATTGATTCTTCCACAGGGGTTCTGAATGCTCCTATGATGATGGCAATCGGCTTACAAGCTCTAGGGAGGTTTATTCTAAGTTCTGAGACCTCAATAGGTCTCAGATTTAGAATTTTGAGTGGTTGGGGGTTGTTTGAGACTCCTGGATGGCACGATCAGTGTCAATAGGGGTCAGAGACTACCTGGGAGAGGTTTGGACCATATCCAGCATGTTTGGGATTTTAAAGTTGGCCTTCAAATTAAAATTCGAGGAGTTTTGGGATGATTCGAGGGTGGTGGCATACATGGTTAGAACGGGGAGGGTGAGGTGCCTTAGTGGTGTATTTTTGGATGGCTTTGGAATGAGGTCGCCGGAGGTAGGGTTTCCGGCCACCTTTCAGGGGATATTCGAGACGGGGGGTTGTATTCGAGGGAAACCAATTACATGGTAGGATAGGGGAGGTCGTGCTGGTTAAGTGGTGTGATAGTGTAAAAGCTGCTTTGAAGCATAAAGAACATGTTTTAAGAAAAGCTTGGAACTTAAAAACATCCGGAGGACAAAGAGGTAGTATAAACTTAAGGAAATCGTAGATGAAACATGTCTAGAAAGAACTCAAACAAAGTCCAGAAGAAGGCGATGAACCAAGAGCTTAGTAGTAAATACGGTAAAGAAACATAGGGGTAAATGAACATATCAGATAAACGTGTGAAAGCATGATATAGAAACCAGTAGAAGGAAGAATAGAGCATAATAGAAGAATGTACATAATAAGGCTACATAAGAACACATGAGAAGGACATATGAGGGAGAAAAGAGAATATAAAAACATAGCATATACAGATAAACACAAAGAAAAGTCAGAGAAACATTTAAAAAAATTTCAGAAACCCTAACTCGAAGAGAAACAAATTTTGAAAGAAAAGATTTAAGGAAAAACTTTTAAAACTCCAGCAGAACACAAATATAGCATAGATTGAAGAAAACAACCAGAGGAAAACCTCAAATAGCTTAGGGTTTTACAGAAATCCTAGAAATGAGAAAGGCTTGGAAGAAAGTCCGATATTCGGTCAGAAAGGTAAGTAATAGGCTTCTGATGCTTGGATACACCGGAGCGAGGCCGAAGAGGCCTCAAAGCCATGAATCTGCGAAGATTTGAAAAAACACCATTAAGGTCAAACCTCGAAACTTCAGACAACCAGGGTTTAATGGTGGAGGGGGGTAAGTGCAGGCCATCCATGGCCTGAGAAGCCATAGATCCTGGTGAGGTTATGGTAGGAGAGGATGATAGAGGCTAGGGTTTTGAGGAACCTTTGAGTTAGTTTGAGAGAGGGAGAGCATTCAAAGGTGACTGACTGATTGAAATGAGAGGATTAGGTTAGGGCTGGGGAATTAAATAAGGAATTGGGTTTGATCAATGGCATTGATTAAAAAGAACACGCGCGGGTTGGGTAAACAGGTTAAGGGGTTGGGTAAAAATTAAAATTGGGCCGGTCCAATTGGGAGTTACGGTTGGGTCACTTGGGGGCTAAAATTCAGATGTACTATAATTGAAATGAATTGGGGATATATGTTAAATAGCCAGATTTTCCTTTTATTTATAAAAAAATAGTAAAAATGATTTTGAAATTAAATTTAAAGTACTGAATCAGTAACTAATATATAAATATTAATTTAGAAATACTGGAACAAATTTCATAATTATAAAAATGCTAATCTTAAAATAGGCTAAAATTGCAATTATGAATACTTTAGCTTTTAAAATGCCAAATGAATTTGTAGAAAATATACAAAAAATTACATTAATAATATTTTAGTGTAAATGAGGGAATGAAATGAATTTTTCACCAAAATGGATGATATTGCAACCCATCTCCACATGCGCTAGTTCATTCCATATGTTAGTTAACATAAATCCAAGAAGAAAGAATCTTTTGGATGATAAGAAGTTAATCCTATTGGTCTTATGTGATACAAGGGTGTATAAGAGTGATTATCAAGTATGAGGAGTTAAACGAATCAATGTATGTTGTAACTCGCATTTCCGGGTAAACCTAGAGGTGATTAATGCACTCAAGAGATCATATTTTAAGGTATTTGAATCAATAATATCTGTATCATATGTCTTGAAGTCAAACGAGTTAGACAAAAGTTGTCACAACTTAGGTTCATAATTTGACTTAAATATTAGATCAAATGTTACTAAGAGTTTATCCAGATTTACTTAGAATTATGTGGTGATCTACCAACCAAATTGAAGATCTATGAGTCTAGTTTCTAACTCATTAAACCGTTCGTCAATACAATCTTGGAGTAGAGAGATATTGTATTTTTGAGAGACTGTGCCAAGCACCTCTCTATGGGGCCCACTTAGGCGGTTTAAGACTTGGATATATATGATGCCTCCAACCTGCTTTAAGTCATTACATTTCACTATATTCAGACCTTAGAACCCTAGAAACATCCTTTAAAGGTTATATAAAGATTCAAGACCCAAACTAAGGGCAAACAACACAAATCAAGTGTTAGGAATCTCGTGGCGCTAGTAACTTTTTTGTTCTTATTGTTGTTGCTCCTTTTGTGCATTTGCAGCTCATGTGGAAGGTTGTTTGCAGGGGTTTATGTTCTGTAGATACTCCCTCAAATTCTTAATATCAACCCTAGGTGATTTCAATCCTCTTAAAGTGATTCTAGTACCGAAAACCTATCACTAGTCTCGCTTCGCTTCCTTGTTGTTGTGGCAGAATTGAAGGGATATTTCGTGAGGAAATAAGGTCAAATTGGAGTTGTTCTTTCTGTCTAAACGTAAGGAACCTCTTATTCTAAATGTGTTTAAGATAAGTTGCGGCTAAGTCATTGAAGCTAGAACTTTTGATATATATATATGGAAAGGCTTGGTAGTAATGTTATCGGTTGGTAGACTATTTTGGAAGGTTCAATTTGATTAACATTGATGTTGTTTGGGATGTTTGGTTATTGTTTTCACTTGTGGGAAGTCATATAAATAGGGAGGTGCTGCCCGTTTCATCATTAAATAGGTTGTGATTGGTACATAATAGTTGCGACGCTTAAACGTTAACGATATTGTCATTTCTACTATTGTAGACAAAGTAGTCATGGCATTTTCATAGCTTGAGGTTGGGAAGTATATACAAGGTATGTGAGGCTATCCCTTTACTTCTTTTGCACGACTATGATTGTACATAATGTAATGAATAAGCTTCCAAAGATACTCTACTTTTAGAAGCTCAATACTTGCATTGTTTCTCCTCTTATGGAACCATTAATGTTGATGTTGCTTCTCTTATTCTACGTTATCAATATTGTTGGTACTTCCTGATTTTTATAAGGTTCATTGTGAAGAGTTTGTCCTAATAACGTGTACAGAGGATAGCGACCTTATGTCACTCCGAAAGGTTTAGAACGTGATTCCATGGGTCGAGCATGCATTATATATATGTGTATCTATTTTACTCTACCGTGCCACGCTATAGTCGGCCGGGTATGACAACAATTGTGCAACCACATATCAGTTGGGTTTTATCGATCTTCACATGGCCGGGTACGATTCTACTGAACCTTATGATGGTCGGGTGCATTTTTACTGAGCCTATTACGGCTGGGTACGATATGATGATGATGATGCCCATAGAGGTGTATGTTTTAAAAGGTTATGTGTATATACATATGTATCACGCATTGCATGTCAGCAGCCATCAGAGGTACCCAGATGTTACAGGTTATATTTCTCTATCCCTGCTTACATTGCTGTTCATACTCGTGGTTCCATGCCTTACATGCTTAGTACATTATTTGTACTAACGTCCATTTTTCATTGGACATTGCATGCGGTGCTACAGGTTACGATAGACAGGCAGGCACCGCTCCCCCACCAAGTAGGTTTTCCAATTCAGCGGTGATTGGTGAGATCCATTCTTCGGACTTGCCGTTGTATTAGTATGTATTTTTGTTATAGATATTATGGATATGTCGGGGCCCTGTTTCGGCAATGTTGCAACACTTATATTCCATTAGAGGCTCATAGATAGGTGTCAACTCTTGTAGAGTATGGTATGCTTTATCGGCTAGTTTTTGTTGTATAGTCTTTCATGGTAGCGTGATTGCTCGTACCTTATATATAGTTTCTTCTATGTTTGGTCATCCCATGTTATATATGTTTATGCCATCATATTTTATTGTTGGTTATTGATGATCCATGTTTACCATTTATATTGATCTCATCGGCCCTAAAAGATAATAAAGAAGGTTAGATAAAATGTACGTTGGTCCTCGGCAACTATGGTCGGGTGCTAGTCATGGCCCTCCATTTTAGGTCCTCACAAACTTGGTATCAGAGCAAGTGTGTCCTAGGGGTTGTCTTTGAGCCGTGTCTAGTAGAGTCTTGCTTATAGAAATGTAGCGCGCCACATTTATAATCAGAAGGCTACATGACATCTAGGGTTGTTACCTTCTTCTCGAATCTAGATCATGCGTAAAGTTGAGTCGTAAGTGTTCGTCTCTAATAGTCACCTTGCTTTCTTTCAGTGATGCCTTCGACTAGGAAGCAAATGATTAGTAGACGGCTTGACACACTAGCGGGAGAGGGTATTAATCAGGATACCCAAGCCAGAGTAGGCCAAAGTGATGCTTAGAGTGAGATGCCCTCTCATATATCATCTACTCGATCTCTTCTAGAGGATATTAGGAGGCACTCACCACCTCCAGTTCCTCCTTCTGGCACTACAAACCAGGATATGCAGAGTGTTTTGCAGTTGTTAACTAGCTTAGTAGTTGCTCGGGCTCAGAGGCAGAATACAGGTGCTGCTGATAAACCAGTTAGTACGAGAGTTCATGATTTTATTGATTTAGACCCTCTAGTGTTTACCAGATCAAACCCCAAGGAGGACTCGCAGACCTTTATTTACCAGGTTCATCGTACACTACGGGTTATGCATGTTTGTGATACGGAGGTAGTAGAGTTGGTTTCTTAATTGTTACAGGATTTAGCGGCTTTTTGGTATGATAGTTGGGAGAGATCTAGGGGTTCAAACGCTCCTCCAGCTGTGTGGAAGGAATTTTTTGAGGCCTTTCTTCATCACTACTTGCCAGTTGAGATACGACGAGCTAGAGCTGATAAGTTCTTGAACCTTCGACAAGGTAATATGAGTGTGCGAGAGTATAGTATGTAGTTTGATTCTTTGGCAAGGTATGCTCCCCATATGGTGGCCGAGATGAGTGATAGGGTGCATCTGTTCGTGGATGGGTTGGGACCACATCTGATAAATGAGTGCACAACAGCCTCCTTGGTCAACCATATGGGATGGATATTTCCCGTATTCAGGCTAATGCCCAGACCCTAGAGGATTGTAAGTGCCAGCATAGGGCAGATAGGGAGTATGATAGGGGCCAGCATAAGAGGCAAAGTTAGGCCCAAGTCTTTGAGGAGTTCGGCGCCACCTGTAGCTAGTGCTCCTCCGCAATTTCAGAGGACTAGATATGATCTATTTACCTATTCTTGTCTAGGTCAGAGTTTGTGGGCATTATGCCAACAACATCACAGGGATACTAGTCAGACGAGACCCGTAACACCACGTAGTGATCAGTGTGGCAAGGCCCACTTTAGATTGTACTGTCTAGGTTCTGATGCATGTTATTCTTGGAGAAAGCTTGTCCATATGATGTGCAATTATCCTCATAGAGGAGGTTATGACATAGCTCAGCCGACTGAATCTGTGTCTGGTACTTCCTCATTAGTTCGACCTTCATCACAGGGTTTTCAACAGTTGATAGGTCTTGGTAGAGGTAGAGGTGCAGTGCCGAGTTCGAGTGGTCTTCAAAATCGAACCTATGCTGTAGTAGGTCGATAGGTTCTTGAGTCATCTCCAGATGTTATAGGTATATTGTCTGTGTTTTCTTTTGATGTGTACGCGATGAATGATTCAGGATCTACATTATCATATATTACACCCTTTGTGGCTAATAAGTTTGGCATTGAAACGGAATTGGTAAGTAAAACACTTGCGGTTATGCTCTAATAGGTGATACTGTGATTTCTAGAAGGGTATATAAAGGTTGCACTAGTGATGATTTCTAGGCGTCAAACCTTGGCAAGTTTATTTGAGTTAAAAATGATTGATTTTGATATGATAATGGGAATGAACTGGTTGGCCTCATGCTCTGCAAATGTTGACTATCGTACGAAGATGGTAAGATTTCAATTTCCTTGGGAACCCGTCGATGAATGGAAGGGGAACATGTCTACCCCAAAAGGTAGGTTTATTTCCTATCTTAAGAAAAGGAAAATGATCTCAAAAGGTTACATTTATCATCTCGTTCGCGTTAAGGGTGTGGAGGCGAAGCCACTTACTCTACAATCAATCCCCGTGGTCAATGAATTTATAGATGTTTTCCCAGATGAACACCAAGGCCTTTCTCCAGAAAGGGATATTGAGTTTAGCATTGATGTGTTGCCTGTCACTGAACCGATCTCTATACCTCCATACAGAATGGCCCCGAAAGTGTTGCAAGAGTTGAAGGTGCCGTTGAAGGGCTTGGTGGATAAGGGCTTCAATAGGCCTAGCACTTCACCTTGGGGTGCACAAGTTCTATTCGTGCGAAAGAAAGATGGGTCATTACAGATGTGTATCAACTATCGACAGTTGAATAAGTTTACTATAAAGAATAGAACTGACAACCTGTTTGACCAACTCCAGGGTGCCAAGTATTTCTCCAGGATTGACTTATGTTCAGGGTATCATCAGGTGAGAATTAACGAAAAGGATAATCCAAAGACGACCTTCCAGAAAAGATATTGGCACTTTGAGATCTTGATGATGTCATTAGGGAAAACAAATGCCCCATCTGCTTTTATGGATCTCATTAATATTGTATTCAGGCCCTATCTTGATGTGTCCGTAATTGTTTTAAATAATGACATTCTAGTGTATTCTCGTTGAGAGGCGGAATATGCTGGCCACTTGCGGATAGTATTACAGACGCTTCAGGATCATAAGTTATAAGGTAAGCTCTCCAAATGTGAAATCTGGCTGAAATCAGTAGCATTCCTTGGCCATGTGATATCGGACGAGGGTATTAGTGTTGACACTCAGAAGATTGATGTAATAAAGAATTATCCTAGACCTACAACACCATTAGAAGTCCGCAGCTTCCTTGGGCTAGCAGGATATTATAGGCGGTTTGTAGAAGTGTTTTCCTCTATGTCAGCACCATTGACTAAGTTAACATAGAAAGCTACCAATTCTAGTGGTCTAACACTTGTGCGCGTAGTTTTCAGGAGCTGATGAATCGATTGAAATTTGCACCAGTGCTCACTCTTCCTGAAGGAACAGAAGGTTATGTGGTATATTTTGATGTCTTAGGTATATGTTTAGGGTGCGTGTTGATTCAGCGTGGGAAGGTGATTTCTTATGCATCAAGACAATTGAAGAAGCATGGAAAGAATTATCCAAACCATGATTTGGACTTGGGTGCATTAATATATGCTTTGAAGATATGGTGGCACTACTTATACGGCATCCATGTTGATATCCACATTGATCAGAAGAGTTTAAAATACATCTTCAAGCAGAAAGAGTTGAATTTGAGGTAGCGTAGGTGGCTTTAATTACTGAAAGACTACAACGTCAAGATATTGTATCATCCCGATAAAGCCAATGTTGTGGCAAACGTTCTCAGCCATAAGTCAATAGGAAGCTTAGTACACATTGAAGAGGGTAGATGAGTGATTACCAAAGAACTTCATCAGCTAGCCAATATGAGAATCAGATTGTTAGACTCTCATGACGGAGGTGTTACTGTACATAATACATCAGAATCATCTTTGCTAACCGAGGTAAAAGCATGGCAATATGAAGATCCTATCTTAGTACGATTGAGAGAGAATATTCAATAGTGTAAAATTATGGCTTTTAAGATTGGAGGAGATGGGACACTAAGATACCAGGGCCGATTATGTATGCCTAATGTGGAAAGGTTGCGAGAGAAGATTATGAATGAGATTCATCAATCCAGATATTTCATCCATCCCGGCTCGACAAAGATGTATCATGATGTCAAGGAGCAGTGTTGGTGCGATAACATAAAGAAGTTTATTACCAAATTTTTACTCCACGGTCCAAATTGTCAACAAGTAAAGATAGAACATGTGAAACCTAGTGGATTGCTTCAGAATAGAAAGATTCTGACATGGAGACAAGATGTGATTAATATGGACTTTGTTATTGGATTACCTCGCTCTTATCATAAATTCGACTCCATCTAGGTGATAGTTTATCGACTTACAAAATGTTCCTATTTTTTGCCAGTTAAGACAACTTACACGGTGTAAGATTATGCAAAGTTGTATATGAAGGAGATTGTTAGGCTTCACCGTGTGCTAGCGTCTATTATATCAGACTGAGGAGCTCAATTTACAATTAACTTTTGCAGGACTTTTCAAAAGGGTTTAGGCACATAAGTAAATCTCATCACAACATTTCATCCACAGACAGACAGACAGACTAAATGTACCATTCAGACACTTGAAGATACGTTGCAAGCATGTGTTCTAGATTTCAAAGGGAATTACGATGACCATCTTCCACTTATAGAATTGGCCTACAATAATAGCTACCATTCAAGTATTAAAATGGGCCCATACGAGGCACTATGTGCGAGGAGATATAGATCACAAGTTGGATGGTTTGAAGTCTGTGAAAGAGAATTATATGGGCCAGATTTTATTCACCAAGCCATTGAGAAGGTAAACGTGATACCGGAACGATTGAGGACAGTATAAAGCATGCAAAAGTCTTATTTCGATGTGTGACGTCATGATCTGGAGTTCGAGGTTGGTGATTGGGTTTTCCTGAGAATCTCACCGAAGAAGGGTGTTATGCATTTTGGAAAGAAAGGTAAGCTGAGTCTGCTGTATAGCGCACCACATAAGATTCTTCAACGAAATGGAAAAGTTGATTATGAGTTAGAATTGCCATCCAAATTGGAATTTGTCCACCCAGTATTCCATGTATCTATGTTGAGAAAATGTATTGGAGACCCTTCTCGGGTTGTCCCTATAAAAGATGTACAAATTACAGGGGGTCTATCATATGAAGAAGTGCCAGAGGTTATATTAGATCGACAAGTCTGTAGGTTGAGAAAAAAAGATGTAGCTTCCGTCAAAGCATTGTGGAGGATCAATACTATAGAAGAAATGATATGGGAAGTAGAAGAGGAGATGAAGTCTAAATACCCTTACTTGTTCCAGAATCAAGATAACAAGGATTCTAGGGGAATGCAGGATGTATTAGAAGGTGGAACAACCCTATGAGGTAAGATATAGCTTGAGAATTTTCTTCCTTAATACAAAAATGTGATATGCAGATAATGTAAATGTCCATAATGCTTTGCATACCCTTGTAAGTCCATACATTGAGTTAACTGCTTGCAAATTCATCATCTATTTATAAGAGAAACTCAGTCGAAATCCACGATGATTTAAACTCCCCATGAACCCTTATATTCGAGGTCGAATGTTCCTAATGGGGTGAGGGTGGTGCGACCCATATCCACACACGTCGGTTCATTCCATATGTTAGTTAATATAAATCCTAGAAGGAATTATCTTTGCGATGATAAGAAGTTAATCCTATTGGTCTTAAGTGATACAAGGGTGTATAAAGGCGATTAACAAGCATTAGAAGTTAAACGAATCAACAATGTTGTAACTCGCATTTCTGGGTAAACCTAGAGGTGATTAATACACTCAAGAGATCAATTTTTAAGGTATTTGAATCATATAATATCCGTATCATATGTCTTGAAGTCAAACGAGTTATGAAACAAAAGTTGTCACAACTTAGGTTCATAATTTTACTTAAACATCACGTCAAATGTTACTAAGCTTTTATCCCAATTTACTTATAATTATGAGGTGATCTACCAAAAAAATTGAAGATCTATGAGTCTAGTTTCCAAAGCATTAAACCGCTTTTTGATAAAATCTTGGAGTAGAGAGATATTCGTAGTTTTTCGCGACTGCGCCAAGCGCATCTCTATGGGGCCCACTTAGGCGGTTTAAGACTTTTGGATATATATATATGATGCCTACAAACAGTTTTAAGTGATTTAATTTCACTATATTCAGACCTTAGAACCCTAGGAACATCCTCTAAAGGTTCTCTCAAGATTCAAGACCCAAACAAAGGGCAAATAACACAAATCAAGTGTCGGGAATTTCGTGGCGCTAGTAATTTTATTGTTCTTCTTGTTCTTGCTACTTTTTGTGTTGTTCCAGCTCATGTGGAAGGTTTTTTGCAGAGCTTTATGTTCCGTAGATACTCTCTCAAGT
Source organism: Nicotiana benthamiana (assembly GCA_034376525.1). NCBI lineage: Eukaryota > Viridiplantae > Streptophyta > Magnoliopsida > Solanales > Solanaceae > Nicotiana > Nicotiana benthamiana. The sequence goes on from CM067330.1 coordinate 82,284,922, forward strand.
TCTTAATATCAATCCTAGGTTATTTCAATCCTTCTAAAGTGATTCTAGTACCGAAAACCCCTTATTGATTGCTAGTTTTGCTTCCTTGTTGTTGTGGAAGTATTGGAGGGATATTTTGTAAATAATAAAGGTCCAATGATAGTTTTTATTTCTTTCTAAAGGTAATGAACCTCTTACTCTATGTGTATTTAATATTATCCAAGTTGCGGCTAAGTCATTGAAGCTATAACTTGTGAAATATATATATCGAAAGGCTTGGTAGTAACGTTAACGGTTGGTGGACTATTTCGTGAGGTTCAATTTTATTAAAATCGATGTTATTTGGGCTTTTTGGTGATTTTTTTCACTTGTGGAAAGTCATATAAATAGGGGAGGTTCTGTCCATTCATCGTAAAATAGGTTGTGGTTGGTACATAAGAGTTATGACGTTTATACGTTAGCCATAGTGCCATTTCTCCTATTGTAGACTAAGGAGTCACGACATTTGCATAGCTTGAGGTTGGGAATCATATAAAAGTATGTGAGGCAATCCCTTTCCTTCTTTTCTTTGATTGTACACATTGTAATGAACGAGCTTCAAAAGATACTCTACTCTTACAAGCTAGTAGTACTTTCATTGTTTCTCCTATTATGGAACAATTAATGTTGATGTTTCTTATCTTATTCTTGTGTTATATATATTGTTGTACTTCCTGATTCTTATAATGTTCATAGTGAAGAGTTTGTCCTAATATTATGTACAGAGGATACCGACCTTCCGTCAGTCTGAAAGGTTTAGAACGTGATTCCTTATATATATATATATATATATATATATATATATATATATATATATATATATATATATATATATATATATATACTCTACCATGCCGCGCTATAGTCTACCGGGTACGGCACCTATTGTGCAACCACAGATCAATTAGGTTTTGTCGAGCTCCACGTGACCGGGTACGATTCTATCGAGCCTTATGATGGTCGGATATGTTTTAACCGAGCCTATTACGGTCGGGTACAATATGATGATGATGATTCCAACAGAGGTGTATGTTCTAAAAGTTTATGTATATATACATATGTATCATGTATTGCATACGAGTAGCCCTCAGTGGTACCCAGATGTTACAGGATGTATATTCTCTATCCCTGCTTACATTACCGTTCGTACTTATGGTTCCCTACCTTACATCCTCAGTACAATATTCTTTTTGATGTCTTTTTATTTGTGGATGCTGCAGGTCCTGATAGACAGGCAGGAATCCCTGCCCCGCCATAGTAGGCTGTCCAGTTCAACAGTGATTGGTGAGATCCCTTCTTCGGACTTGCCGTGGTCTTGGTATGCATTTTTGTTATATATATTATGGATATGTCGGGGCCCTATTCCGGCAATGTTGCAGTACTTATGTTCCTTTAGAGGCTCGTAGACAGGTGTCGACTCATGTATAGTTTGGTATGCCTTGTCGGCTATGTTTTGAGAATAGTCTTTCACGGTAACGTGGTAGCTTGTACCTTATATATAGTTTCTTGATTGCTCGGTCATCCCATGTTATGTATGTCATACCATCATCTTTTATTATTGGTTATCGATCATCCATGTCTGCCATTTATATTGATCTCGTCGGCCCTAAAAGATAATAAAGAAAGTTAGATAAAATGTACGTTTGTGCTTGACAACTATGGCCGGGTGCTATTCATGGCCCTCTAGTTTAGGTCATGACAGATGATTTTGAGAATAATTATTGACTTTGTACTGCTAAAAGGACAAAAAATTGATTTTAAAAATCATTTAACAATTGGGAAAAATACTAAAACCCTTGGGCATGCTTATATATGGATATATATGTTATTTTGAAAGTATTTTGCATATATGAAAATATACAGGGAAAAGTTGGATATCAACATCTCTCTCTCTCTCTCTCCCTCTCACTCTCTTGGTGCAGGAGTCATTCTAAGGTAAATATTTATCCTTTTTAGGATTCCACTGCCTATCTTCTGAAATTTCTGAATAATTTAGTATTCATATTTGATTGCACTATTATAGAGTTCACCATCTGGGTGTCTCACAGGGAGATCTATTACCACATTTGCACTACCCTTCGAAAATGTTAGCTAATGATAACAACCCATCCACAATTTTTGGTTACTCTAACCCCAGCTTGATCCTAATATTATATCATTCTCTTACACTATATTTGTCAGTTCTCATAGGGCGTAATTAAGATAGGTGTGGTCAATTGTATATAACTATGTTACTAATGAAAATAACTCTGAATGCTTATATTTCTCTACCTGAAATTGCAAATACTGATAATCTTCATTAGCTGGGTACCTCGTACTTCTTATTTTTCATGTTATTTCTTTCACTTATTGAAACTTATATCCACTACCTAATTCTCTCGTTGCTATTTACCATATGGGTGGATAGATATTCATCCTTGGGGCTCCTTATCCAGAGGCTCACCAATCTTAGTACACACAAGATCTGGTGAAGACCTAACATTTACGCATCATAAGCATGATGCAAAATCGAGTTCCTCTGATAAACCCCTCCACCACCACATTCAATCTCTTTCCAACTGTCTTTCTGGATATAGGCATCGTCACATCATGAATAACATAGAGTTTAGGAAGTTGAGTTCTTACAATTAAACTCTACCACACAATCTAGAATAAGAATAAATAGTGACAGTTCTAAATACCTTATAGCCTCCTGCTTATAAGTGTGGTGCACTACACACCCATAAACAAGACTTTACTAGACACGACTTGTAGACTCCCTAGGACAGAACTACTGTGATACCACTTCAGTCACGACCCAAACCGAAAGGCCGCGACGGGGCCGAGTACCAATGTAACATATCTTTCTTATCATAATATCATGAGTAAATGAGATAAAAAAACCATCATGAGATAACATGAATAAAACATAAAGGAATACTCAATATATTATGACCTAACATGATATACAAACTTATACATATGACATACGGGCCTATAAGCCCGACATTACCATTTTTAAACTCTAAACATAGGCTGACAAGGCCATACAAGTATCCATACACCTGACATATATCTACAAGACTCTAAGAGTACAGAAAATCATAAAGGTCGAGACATGGCCCCATCGTACCAATCGATACATATCTAAAGCATACTGACCAAATAGGAAACTTTGGAGCAAGTGGAGTGCACCAACACCTTTGTAGAGCTGATACCTTAATAGGAGGACTGTCAACCTTTCAATCGGGGCCTACGGGAATGAAACGCAGCATCCCCAAGCAAAAGGGATGTTAGTACGAATAAATTACCAAGTATGTAAGGTAGGAAAGCATAAATAAGAACAGTAATATAAAGCGTGATAGAGAAGATACAACCTACAACATCTTAGTGCCTCTAGGGGCTACTTGCATGAAATGCATAATACATATATATACATAAACTTTTGAAAACATACGTCTCTATAGGCATCATCATCATATTGTACTCTGCCTCAAAGAGTACTCGATAAAACATATCCGGCCATCATAAGGCTTGGTAGAATCGTACCCGACCACATGGAGCTCGATAAAACCAACTGATTAGTGGTTGCACAATAGGTGTCGTATCCGGCCGTCTATAGCGCAACACTATAAACTAAACCAGATAAATATATATAACGCATGCTTGACTCATAGAATCATGTTCTAAACCTTTCGGAGTGACTTAAAGTTGTTGCACCTTTGATTAATATTATGGACATGATACCATAAAGATGAACTTCATTACAACTCAAGGATCATACATACTTTCTTAGAATAACTTTGTATGGAAAGAACAACATGGACAACCTTAGTTTCTAGGACTAGATTCGTCATGAAATAGCGCATCGTTTGACGTTCATTTCACATTAAAACACGCCAAAAGAAATAAGGAAGTTCCTTAACATAACTTAACTCCATTTAGTCCTTAATACCTTCCAAGTAATTCTTCAAACAACTCAAATCAATCTACCATAGCATAAGGCGATTCTAAATCAGTGTTGAGTAAAGGCTAAGTCCCCAACTTAAACTTGTAGCTCGTTTATATAAATTTTGGTAGCATATACCCTGTAGAAAGTACTATATTCCAAAAACAATGGCCAGAGCAATCCATCAATACATAATTATCAATAACATAGCACCATATAATAACATAAGTCACAACTGCTTCACGACGAGCGACAAGCTCCGATTGGAATCCATATACCCCTTATCACCCCTTATAGACTTCTTACTTCAACTTATAAGTATCATTAACATGATAATGAATTCAATAATGAATTATTCCAGCCTTATACCATATATTTATAACAACGAAAACAATCCACAACTTCAACTATTCTCAATTAGCAACTTTATTCACTAGTTCATGTCTAGTCCATCCATTTAACTTAATCAACATCAGTATAACCTTAGGCACATGCAATAACACAATATACATACCTCCTCCAATAAATTCAAGTCGAAATCCAAATTATATTCAGCTTACAACAATCGTCAATGGCAATACAACACTATAGAATTTACTTAAGCTAATCCAAGTATTATTATCATCCTAACAACTTAACCAACATATAAGCAAGCTTAAACATCATTAGTAGGCTGTTATACTCATCTTATCCAGTAGCAACAACTTGGAATTTCAGAAAAACACAGCCCACAACAATCCTCAATGACAACACAACCTCAAAGATGTGTTGTTCTTCACTAGAACTAAGTTTTGATGATGAAATATGGTGTAATCACTTCAGAATCACTTCAAACCCTTGTGGTATCTATTTAGAAGGGTTAGGAGAAGTTTCGAGAAGAATTTGAGTTCAAAATAAGTGAAAAATAGGCGTTGAAATCGTTAATAATGTGAAGTAGGTCTACCACCACCTAACTGGGTCCATTTGGGAGCTGTTTGCACGGTCTCAAAAAAATATCAATATCGCTCTACTCCAATGTCAAATCAATGAAAGATTTACTGCATTAGAAACTAGACTTGAAGATATTCAATTTGATAGGAAGATAACCCCATATTCCAAGTATATTTAGAGAAAAGCTTAGCTACATTTGACCTAAATTTCAGCACGTTTATGAATGTAACTTGTGATGATCTTTGCCAACTTTTGTTCCACAACATGCTTGCCCTGAAAACATAGCAAAAGACTATCATACGACTAAATAACTCATGCCATAACCTCCTTATCATGTTAAGAATCCTAGTCTCACCTCAAAGTACATGTTATAACGTTCAAAACTTGTCAACTTTTAACAAAACTTATTTTCTTCAATTGGTTTAGCTTCTAAGCTTTCCAACCCTCTTGGTACTCGTTATTCAAGATCTTAATCATTTATAACCTCTAAGGTAACATGATTAACTTAATTTATTTTCTTTAAAAGTATAATCTCATCTCCTAGCTTACATCAATGGCTTACAATGTAGTCTCGCGTATGAAAACTTGGGGTGTAACATGCGCAAAAAAGGATACTTGTTCCTGATGGTGACTTTGTTCAACTGCCTATAATCAATTTTCTTTCTCATAGTGCCATCATTCTTCTTCATAAACAGAATAGGTGCACCCCAACGTGACACATTAGCCCTAATAAACCCCTTCTTAAGGAGCTCTAGAAGCTGCTCCTTCAATTCGTTCAACTGATCTGGTGCCATACGGTACGATGGAATAGAAATAGGGTATGTTCTCGGCACCAAATCAATACCAAATTAATTATCCCTATTCATAGGCATGCCCGACAGGTCTGCAGGAAATACGCCCAGAAAATTTCACACCTGCGGAACAGAATCTATAGCATGGGTCTCTGCACTGCATCTCTCACAGAAGCCAAAAAGGATAAACAACCCTTCCCAACAATCCGTCAGGCCTTCAAGTCTGAAATAACTCTACTGGGAACATAGTCTAATGAACCTCGTCACTCAATCTGAGGAAACCCCGGCATTGGTTAAAGTCTTAGCGTGGAAGTCTAAAATAGCATGATAGGGAGACAACCAAAAAATCCTAAATATCACATCCAAAATCAGCCACACTAAGCAATAGAAGATCAACTCTAGTCTCAAATCAATGGTCACTACACGTGACCTGTGATCATTGTGTCTGAAGCAATGGAATATGGTCTGGTAGGAAGAGCATAGAGATAGGCCTGACCTCCACTCTATCGGCCTTCCTCTCTTAACATACCATAGAGGAGCCCTGAACCGATAGAGTACAAAATAAAATTTGACCCAGAAGGGCACTGAGAGATGAGTGACCTTATTGAGAACTGTGAAAACCATGGCCAGATGATCCACCATTGTGGGTTGGACGAGCCATTTGCGCATGCCTGAATGGACAGCCCCTGCCGTGATGAAACTGAGCTCTATAAGGAACACCACCAAAACTATCGGATTCACAATGCCTCTTTGCCTCCCTCTCTACTCGCCGGCGAATAGACTCTATAACCCGAGAAATGCCGACAAACTCATCAAAAAAAGCACCAAACACCCTCTCCCTAGTCATAAGAATCTGCAGCTGATATCTGAGCCCATTAACGAACCTCATGATCCTCTCCCTGTCTTTGGGAACCAACCAAATAGCATAACAAGACAACTCATAAAATCTCATCTCGTATTGCGTCATAATCATATCATCCTTGTCGCGCCCCCTTTTTTCCTTGCGTAGTCCGGGTTTTGACATTAATTGGAAACAACTCATTTCCTTTTGGAAGTTGTGTATGGAATTTGAAGAGTCTCCACCCAACAAATTTAAGGTGCGTTAGGCACCTAGAGCAGGTGACTCATAAAACCAGTTTGCATTACCAGAGACTTGGGTAAGGGCTCAAAATACCTTGAGGGGAAGGTGTTAGGCACCCTCGTGCTCCACACCGGTGGGTCTCGGCGAACTCAAATTATGTGAATTAGTCTTATGAATAGATAAACCAAATTAAAAAAATTTGTAGCAGCATATTAGCTTAGCAATAGAACAGTAGCTCTTACTGGCGCACGATAGCAAGATCGCAATCGTCGTCGGAATATGGCTCGTCGCCGGCGTAACCCTCCACCTACTACTACTCAACTCGTCACACCTGAGAATGGCACAATACAGGAACTTGAACCATTAACTTTTGGTAACTTTCTGCCTCAGAAGCTTCATTCTCCAATAGCGATGCATGCAGAGGTAGATACTTGTAAATCACCAGTGAAGAAGACTGAAGTAGCTTCAGAAATTGCTGCAAGGCATTTACAATTCACTAATCTCATAGTTGGGGAGAAATCCAGTCCGACTGCTGCGGATGTGGTGCAAGGAAATCGCTATACTCAGATGGGCAAACATCTCTCGTTTGTTCCCCCTACTGTGCGAGATGGTAAAAAAGTTGTTAAGATTAGTGAAGAGGATTTGAAACCACAAATGGATTATTGGCAAAATGCGTTGATTGGTTTCATAATTGGAGATCGACCTAGTGAGCAGATATGGAGAATTTTGTTATTCATGTATGGAATTTTGTCACCAAACCTCAGGTACTGATTCATGTTGAAGGCTACTGTACTTTTAGATTTAATAGTGCTGAGGACAGGGATTCAGTCATGCAATCAGGTCCCTATACTTTTGAGAATAGGCCAATGGTGTTGAGGCCATGGGAAGTTGATTTCAATTTTCAAAGTGATGTACTCAGCTCTGTCCCTATTTGGATTCGTTTCCCAGGCCTTCCAGTTGGATATTGGTCTACTGAGGTCTTGAGCAAGATGGCTAGTGCTATTGGAAAACCATTGTATACTGATAAATTTACTGCACATTATGATAAAATTTCATTTGCTAGAGTGCTTGTTGAAGTTGATGCTGCTTACTCTCTCCCTGACCAACTGGAGATTGAAATTCCTTATGGCCCTAAGATCCAGACAGTTGAGTATGACTGGAAACCTTCTTTTTGTAATCATTGCCTCAAATTTGGTCATGATTCACTTGATTGTTGGTACTATGTTGATAATTAAGAAAAGGAGAAGGAGGAACAGGTAGATATAAGGAATCTGAAAGATAGAGTAAAACAGCAGGGGAAACAAACAAAGAAAGAATGGATTGTAAAGAAGAATGTAAGTAATGATGAAGTTCAGAATCAACAAGAGGCTTCTGTTAATCCACCAGTGCTTGTAGTGCAGGTAGTTTAGGATTCAAACATGGTTAATGAGGGTCAAGCAACTAGTCCCTTGCAACAAAATGAACTTATGAATCCAGAAGGGCAATTAAGTGAAGTAACTATTGCTATCACCAGAAATAGTGAACAGGTGGTTGACACTGGTAATAGAGGGAAAGCTATCATAAATGATATTTGATAGCAGGGTGCAACAGTTTGATCCGGGACCCTCTTACAGCTTAACTCCTACTGAACCATGATTGTAGCCACATGGAACATTAGGGGGCTTAACCAGCCTCATAAGCAGAAGGAGTTGAAACAATTCCTTACTGTTAATAAAGTGGATGTAATAGGAATTCTTGAAACCAGAGTTAAGGAACATAAAGTCAAGAAGATATTTGATAAGGTTGCAAAGGGTTGGATGTTACAATGTAATTATGCAAAGGCTGTTAATGGGAGAATATGGCTATTATGGAAGACTCATTTACAGGTTCAAATAGCAATTTCCTCTGATCAGTTTATTCACTGTCTGATAGAGGATACAAGAAGTCTAGCCAGGTTTCAATTCATTGTAATATATGCACAAAATACTGCAATGCTTAGGACACAACTGTGGAGGGATCTCAAATCAATTCCTATTCCCCAACAAGATGCATGGCTTATTTGTGGTGACTTTAATTGTGTTCTAAGTTCTGAGGACAGAATTGGTTCTCCAGTAATTGAAGCTGAAGTTAAGGAGTTTAAAGATACTGTATCTGAATTACAACTCACTGCACTTAGAGTTAAAGGCTGTCATTTCACTTGGACAAACAAACAAGATGCAGCTCATAGAGTATACAGTAAAATTGATTGGGCACTGGGAAATTATCAATGGTTGCAGCAGTATGGGCATCTGGAAGCTGATTATTTGAATCCTTTTGTATCTGATCATTCTCCTATCCTGATCAAATATGGGTCTCACAAACTTTTACATCCTAGACCATTCAGACTTTACAATGCTGTATTGGAACATCCTCAATTCCATATCATTTTTCAACAAGTCTGGAGGCAAAACTAGATAGGCACACCTATGCAATTGATCTGGCAAAAACTGAGGGAAATGAAAAAGCAGTTAAAAGGCCTAAATGCTTATGTAACAAGTTACAAACAGAAAGTTTTGCAGGCAATGGAAGCTCTAGATATTATTCAATGTCAGCTGCAGAATCATCCATTCAGTCAGGAATTAATTACTGAGGAGAAAACAGCAATTGAAGAACTTGAGAAATGGAATTGTATAGAAGAGCAAATAATGAGACAGAAGTCTAAAGCATGCTGGATTGAATGTGGAGATGCCAACACTAAATACTTTCATGCTCAATGGAAGATTAGAACAGGTCAAACCAACATTACATCCATTTATACAGATACTGGTTTAAAGCTCACTGATCCCCTAGCAGTGGAGCAGGAATTCCTGAGGGTTTTCAAATCTTTAATGGGGGAATGTGCATCTGAACTACCATGTGCAAACTCTCAGATTATGAAGGAAGGAAAGTGTCTCACAATTGATCAACAAAGACAACTCATACGGGAGGTAACTTTGGAAGAGATCACTGAAGCAGTGAAGGAAATGCCTACAGATAAAGCTCCTGGTGTGGATGGATTTCCAGTTGAGTTCTTCACTAAATACTGGGATCTGGTAAAGGGAGATATTCTATCTGCTGCCAAAGACTTCTTTAATACTTGCTAACTGCCTTATAATATCAACACTACTGCCATAGCCCTTGTTCCAAAAGTAAAAGCTCTTATCACAGTAAAGGATTGTAGACCTATTGCTTGTTGTACAACAATCTATAAAATCATCTCCAAAGTGCTTACCAGAAGAATGAAAGGTGTCATTGGGGAATTGGTGGGACCTGCTCAATCAGCTTTTATTGAAGGTAGGAGTATTATTGACAACATTTTGCTAAGCCAAGAAATTTTCAAGGGATACTCAAGGGAGGGAGTGTCTCCTAGATGTGTACTAAAAGTAGACTTGAGGAAAGCATATGACACTTTGGAATGGGGTTACTTGAGACAGATTCTAACTGACTTGGGCTTTCCAGCAAAATTCACTCAGTGGATTATGACTTGTGTAGAAACTGTCTCTTACTCCTTAATAATGAATGGTGGTTTAACCAAACCATTTATTGCTAAGAGAGGCATAAGACAAGGAGATCCCATGTCACCTTACCTATTTGTGTTGGCTATGGAATATCTTAATAGAATTCTACAACAGATCTATAAGGATGGTAACTTCAATTTTCGTCCTAAGTGCAGGAAACTTAATATCTCTCATATATGTTTTGCTAATGACCTTCTCATGTTTTGTAGAGCTGATGTAGTATCAATCCAGATACTGTATAAAGCTTTTCTTCAATTCTCAACAGCTTCTGGCCTACAGGCTAATACCAGTAAAAGTGCTATTTATCTGGCTGGTGTGCAACCACAATACAGAGAGGAGATTCTTGACACCTTGGGATTCAGTGAAGGAACTTTGCCTTTTAGATACTTAGGGATCCCTTTGGACTCTAAGAAGTTGGCTATACATCATTATCTGCCTTTAATTGAGAAGATCACAAATAAAGTAACTTGTTGGTCTACTAAGCTATTGTCATATGCAGGCAGATGTCAATTGATCAAAGCACTGCTTTTTTGGAATGCAGTCTTACTGGGCTCAGATATTCATTATTCCTAAAAAGGTTTTGAAAGTCATTGATTCAGTTTGCAGAACCTTTCTCTGGACTGGTAAAGCTAATATATCCAGAAGAGCATTGATGGCTTGGAAAACAGTATGCACACCTGTTTCTGCTGGAGGACTTAACATCTTAAACTTATATGTGTGGAATAAGGCAGTTATCACTAAACTGTTATGGGATTTGGCTAGGAAAAAAGATTGCTTATGGGTTCGTTGGGTGCATACTTATTACATAAAGCAAGGAAATCTTTCCACTCTTACCATACCAAAGGCTGCTTCTTGGGTGGTTAGAAAGATTCTGGAGAGTAGAACAAGTATAATGGAGAGCTCTCAGCTTCAAGGGGATCTGCATGGTCGACTACACAATGTGTGTAAGCAGAACATGTTTAATATACAGAAGCTTTACCTTTCTTTGATTCCCAGTTTCACTAAGGTTACTTGGAAAAAGTTATTACTGATTAAAAATGTGCTTCCTAGACATAAGTTTACTGCCTGGCTTGCTGCACACCATGGACTGCCCACAGTTGATAGATTGCAGACAATGGGACTGCAAATTCCAGTAGCTTGTGTTTTCTGTCAGCAGAATGTTGAAAATTTTAACCATCTGTTCTTTGAATGTAGTATCACAAACAGAATATGGTCCAGGATTTGTATTTGGTTGGGATACTCTAGAACTATTGGTTGCTGGGATGATGAACTCATGTGGATATGCAGCAAAGCTAACAGCAATCAGTGGAGAAATGCAATCACATCATCTACATTTATCACTACTGTTGCATTGATTTGGAGAGTAAGAAATCACATGAGGTTTGAAGGTGCTACCTTTGTTGAAGAGTTGATATATAAAGAGATTGCATTATTGATACATCTTTGTGGCAGAACTGCAGACAATGGTAGGATGGTTTGCGACAACTCAATTACTATCCTTAGCTTGTTAACTAATGCTTAATGATAGGATACATGTATGTAATAAGAACAGAAAGTATAGTATTCATTGTAAGCATTTAGTATTAGATTAGTAGCTAGTCCAAATGCTACTGTACAGGAAATGTTGTACATCCTTTTCTGAGATTAATGAAAAGCAAGTTTAATCTAAAAAAATAAAAATTTGTAGCACATTTAAGACAAGAGGTAAAGGCGTCCTAGGTTTTTTAGCTTACAAGATAACTTTTGTACAATGTTTGGCAATCGTCCCCTAGTTGGGGTGCTAGACATAGAATTAGCGCACAAGTAATCATATCCCTTATTACCTTGTTACCCTTCCCTTAGTGGTTATATAAGCGATGCTAATTAGACGTACTCTTCAATTCTAACCACGTATACAACTTTTAAGACACTTGATTGTTTCCTGTAGAATCCTGAACACCTTAGAACCATTCTCGAAAGTCATTCACTCTTATTCAACTGCAATTTACCTGGCCTAACGAGCGGAACCACCCGTGCCTCATTGGAACTCCGGCACCGCAAATTGTAATCGTCATTACAATACAACCAAGTAACTTCTTGCTCTACGCACTAAGCATTCTTTACCAATGACAACTTAAGACATCTCGCGATTCCTTTACCCTATAAAGCATAATATAACCTTGTCAAAAATTTTCCTTTACTCGAGTCATCCTCGGTCTCCATTTTTGAAAGCCATAACCGAGTCACCCGCGCGCCTCAAATTGGGATCAGCATAGCACCTAACCTTGCAACTAACTACTCATACCAGAATCCCCCACTTGGCTCGAAGCCATAGATCAAACTGCACTCATAAACTCATAACACTTATACTATATTGATGCCACACTACCATAGTGAGATTAAGCTCAAATCCTTCATAAGCTGGGGAAATATAGGTCATCTAGTAATTTCAATCTTTAGCAAATCTTGCACTCATTCTCACAACAGCTAAGCCCACTCTCTTAAGCGACCCAAAATTCCAAATTTTTAACACTTACGATTCACTTTCACATGAGATCTTCTGAAAATCACATACGCGTCACACAACCATAGAACTCTTCATACGCAGTCCCTTAGTCTTCCTGATTTTGAACTCATGCCCCAATATGAGGTTTACTTTACTTTCAACTGTGAAACACGAAAAGATCCTTCACATGCCGATAACTCGGGGCTATACTTTGAATCGCGATGGAATTTAAGCATCTAATAGTTCTTCTATCCTCCCGCAGACCCTTCTTGTCATTTTTCCACATCATATGAATATACCCCGCAGTACTAACATACTCGTAGCATATCTATCCAAGAGTCACTCACACTAATAAGGGCTATACCAAACATATAATTTCCAAAACATTTACTCACACAATCAACACCTTGGTGCTCAAGCCATAGGCAAAGATCCGGCCTCAAGTCCTCTAGACTGGCCCAACATCAAACTAACAGAGACCATATCTCGCCCCTCGATAATGGAATCACAATCCATCAATGTACATCTGATACTAGGTGCTCATGCGCGCATATGAATGCGTGATGGAATTTCAAGAGTTACTTCTCAAGTTGAATCAACGATACACGAAAACAATTTAAGAATGTGAAATTTTCATAGGTAATGGTTCCAAAAAATTATTCATACCTTAATGTGGGAATGTATTCATGGCTTAAGTTGTTGTCCGAGGTGTGTTTAACAGGAAGTTATCAATGTAACTACTGATCCAGAAGATACCATACAGTTGATAGAATGAAAAACATACAGTTAAGTATCTCAAGAAAATTAAGCTTAGGAACAAAATATATAGAGTTGTTAGAAAATACACTTAATGCTAGAGGGGGGGTGAATAGCGTAAACTTGCGGAATTTAAAAATTGCAGGAATTAAATAAGTGCGATAAGTAAATAAATAGGAACGAACGCACCGATGTATCCTGGTTCACCACAACCCGTGGCTAGTCCAGTCCCCGAGAGACTCTCTCGAGATTTCCACTAACACTGTTAAGCTTACGGGTGCTCAACAAACCTTTACAAACTGAGGACACAAGCCTCAACAACCTTCGCTCGAAGATACAACACTTCAAGACTTCAACCAAAGGAATCACAAGTTCCTTCTTACAATACAAGGGAACAACTTTCCCTTCAAGTGTATAAAAACACTTTGCACTCAAAACAAGACTCTCCTTAGGAGTAGATATGAGTAAAATAAATACGCTCAAGAACGCAACAACTTTCGTCAACAATTTGGCTCTCAAAAACTTATGTGATGAATAGAAAATGATGAATAAGAGAATATGCAAGCTTTAGCAATAATATTGTCAGTTGTTGTGTTTGTAAGACTGATTTGAAGATTTATTTATAGTGTCAAAACCATGCATTACCGTTGCCTAATTGCCAATCAAGAATTGCTGATTTTGTGCTATGACAATCGATTGTCAAAATGATACAATCGATTGTTTGCCAATCGTTCCAAAAATCATTCCCAGATTTTACGCATAACAATCGATTATCGAAGACATATAATCGATTACTGGCAACGTTCAAAATATCTTTTCCAGATTTTACTTAAAACAATCGATTGTCAGAATTATACAATCGATTACTTGGCAAAATTCAAAAAACCTTTTTCAGATTTTACTTAAAACAATCGATTATTAGAAATCTATAATCGATTACCTGACGGTGTTTGAAAATATTTTGGCAACGGTCAATTTCACAATCGATTATGCTATGAGAACAATCGATTATTTATCAGTCTTTGAAGAATCTAATAGACACTGCCTCAACACAATCGATTGTCATAAGTTCACAATCGATTATTGTGTGGCTTTGAAAAATTTGATGTACACTGCCTCAACACAATCGATTGTCATGCAGATTTGAAAAATCTGATGTACAGTGTTAACACAATCGATTGTCATAAGTTCACAATCGATTGTCATGCAGCTGACTTAACATAATCGATTATCATAAGTACATAATCAATTATCTTAGTCCAGATTTTAGAGGCATGTTTAAAAATCATTTTGGCTAACATAAATATGCATGATTTAAAATCATTTTGCTTTAAATTAAATATGCATGATTTGATAAATATGTTTTTACGAAAGAAGCCAAGTCTTGAGTCAAGTTATCGGATCAAGATCACAATTTAAAGAACGACTCATGTATCACTTTATTTCTTGGTCTTGTGCTTGAATCTCGTTATGTATCAATTTCACGCTTGTGCTTGGACCTCGTCATATGTCAATTGCGCATAGTTTGTCATTCATCAAAACCTACAAATATGAACACACGTTTAGTATAGTGCCTTGAGAACGTGTTTCAACAATTTCCCCCTTTTTGATAATGGCAAACCTTATGCGGGATATGCATATTAGATAATTCATAATGACGATCCAAGACAAGTATAGATATGCAACAAGTATATAGATATGCAATTGGTTCCCCCTCAATATATGAATTCCCCCTCAATTTATGCCAATAAAAATTAGGTGCATATCCCTTATTCTTCCCCCTTTTGACATTAGCAAAAATGGAAAAAGTAAAATACATAATAAAGCAAATAATATCAACATAATCGATTATTGATACTAGATAATCGATTATATACTAAAGAGAAATCGATTATCCTTAGAAGAAATCGATTATTCTGCATCAATCTTTATAATTCCCCCTGCCTTTAGGGCGATACCTGCAAAAATTCGTTTGACGTCTCCGACGCTCAAGTTAGAAATCATGTGAAAGGGAAAATGCAATGCATGACTTAGATCAATGTGGAGTCAAGAATCCTGAGTTCACTACGAATTCGGAAGAAGGACTCTTTCTCTAAGGGTTTTGTAAAGATGTCGGCCAATTGATCTTTGGTTTCAACAAATTCAATTTCGACATCCCCTTTTGAGAACGTGATCTCTTATAAAATGATGCCTAATTTCAATGTGTTTTGTCTTCGTCAAGCATATGGCACTAGTATTATCACATCTAAGAGGGATATGATCAAGACTTAGGCCATAGTCCAAGAGTTGTTGTTCATCCAAAGGATTTGAGCGCAACAACTCCCCGCGGCTACGTATTCAGCCTCGATTGTGGACAACACAACACTTACTTGTTTCTTGCTAAACCAAGAAACGAGAGAGCTACTGAGCAAATGGCAAGTGCCACTAGTGCTCTTGCGGTCCAATTTGCATCCAGCAAAATCGGAATCGGAATAGCCAACAAGTTGGGCATGAAGAACCTTTGGGGTACCATAGACCCACATTTACAGTACCAACAAGATACTTCAATATCCGTTTCACCGCAGTAAGGTGAGACTCCTTCGGACATGATTGATAACGAGCGCATAAACACACGCTAAACATGATGTCCGGTCTACTAGCAGTAAGATAAAGGAGAGATCCAATCATACCTTGATACTTTTTGGTGTCGACTTCCTTACCTTTCTCATCTTTGTCTAGATGATCGGATGTGCTCATGGGAGTGGCCATTGCTTTTGCGTTGGTCATTTCAAATCATTTCAGCAATTCTTTGCAATATTTAGCTTGACAAATGAAAGTTCCTTCTTTCATTTGCTTTACTTGCAGCCCCAAAAAGAATGTTAGCTCACCCATTATAGACATCTCAAATTTGCTTGTCATCAAATCAGAAAATTCCTTGCACAAAGCATTGTTAGTAGCACCAAAGATAATATCATCCACATAGATTTGAACTAATAAAATATCATTGTTTCTATGCTTAATAAAAAGAGTGGTGTCAACTTTCCCCCTAATGAAATCATTTTCCAAAAGAAATTTGCTCAATCTTTCATACCAAGCTCAGGGAGCTTGTTTAAGTCCATAAAGGGCTTTCTTGACTTTGAAAACATGATCGGGAAATTTAAAATCTTCAAAACCCGCGGGTTGAGCAACATAAACTTCTTCTTGAATAAAACCATTTAAAAAAGCACTTTTTACATCCATTTGATATAAATTGAAATTCATAGAAGAGGCAAAATCAAGCAATAAACGAATAGCTTCTACTTGCTACGGGGGCATATGTTTCTTCATAGTCAATACCCTCTTCTTGATTATAGCCTTTTGCTACAAGCCTAGCTTTGTTTCTAGTGATTACACCATTTTCATCTAATTTGTTTTGAAAAACCCATTTCGTACCAATTATGGTATGATTTTCGGGTCTTGGCACCAAATCCCAAACGTCATTCCGTTTGAATTGGTTAAGCTCCTCTTGCATTGCCAAGGTCCAAAATTCATCCCCAATTACTTCGGAGATGGTTGTGGTTTCAATTTGAGAAACAAAAGCAGTATGTCCTAAGGTGTTCTTAAGAGAGTTTCGGGTACTTACCTGTTGTTCAATGTCGCCAATTACTTGTTCGAGAGGATGGTCTTTGATTGTCCTCCATGCGTTAGGTAGTTTCGTTTCTTTTTCCAATTGTGGCGCTTCCTCCGATAATTGATCCAAGATTTCATCTTGAGTTTCCTTCGGAGTTTCCTCTTGTACTTTGTCTTGAGGACTTAGTGAGTTTAAAATACCTGCAAGATCAAAACCAGAATCCTTTCTCGCCAAGCGAGCATTATTTTCGGAAAATACAATATGAGGGGATTCCTCCACAGTTCCGGTTCTATTATTGAATACTCTATATGCTTCGCTACGTGAAGAATAACCAATAAAAATTCCTTCATCGGATTTGGCATCAAATTTTCCCAATTGATCTTTTCCATTGTTATGAATAAAGCATTTGCAACCGAATACTCTAAAATGGGAGATATTTGGTTTCCTTCCCTTATAGAGTTCATAGGGGGTTTTCATGAGTATTGGCCTTATGACTACTCTATTTAGAACGTAGCATGCGGTACTCACGGCATCCGCCCAAAAATGTTTGGGAATCTTAGCCTCATCGAGCATGGTTCTAGCCATCTCTTCTAGACACCTATTTTTCCATTCCACCACTCCATTTTGTTGTGGTGTGCGTGGAGCAGAAAAGGTGTGCTCGATACCGAGTTCGTCACAAAAGTCCGCGAAGAGATTGTGGTCGAACTCTCCCCCATGATCACTTCTTATTGAAGTGACAGTTGTGTCCTTTTCATTTTGAACACGTTTAAGAAAATATTTAAAATTATGAAAAGCTTCACTCTTATGAGCAAGAAATAGAGTCCATGTAAATCTAGAATAATCATCAACAATAACAAAAGCATAACGATTTCTACCAAGACTTTCAATGCGAGATGGTCCAAAAAGGTCCATATGAAGAAGTTGCAAGGGTCTAGTAGTTGAAACAATATTTTTCGATTTAAAAGATGCTTTTGTTTGCTTCCCATTTTGACAAGAATCACAAATAGAGTCTTTTTAACATTTCAAATTTGGAAGACCAATAACTAAATTTTGTGAAACCAATTTGTTTAAAAGATGCATGTTGATGTGAGCTACTCTACGATGCCATAACCATGTATCACCCTCTTTGCTCATAAGACAATTCACATATTCAGATGAAGAATTTGCGAGATCAACCATATGGAGGTTATCCATTCTAAAACCACGAAGGATAATTTTAAAATAGCTACGGCGAAAAACTAAGCATTCATCCGAATCAAATAAAATAAGATTTCCCTTGTCACATAATTGACTTATGCTCAAGAGATTATGTTTTAAGCCTTTAACTAACAATATATGCTTAATGGAAGAATGTTCATCCTTACCGACCGATCCGATGCTGATAATTTTTCCTTTGTTGTTATCACCAAAAATAACGCTTCCTCCTTCCTTATGTTCTAGTTGAAGGAACTTGGATTCGTCTCCCGTCATGTGTTTGGAGCATCCACTATCAAGGTACCAAAGTACACTTGATCCCTTCAAACATACCTACAAGACAAATTAATGAGTCTTTGGTACCCAAGCTGTTTTGGGTCCTTGAGAGTTAGGTGTAACATGCTGTTGTGCTTGACATACATTTAAGTGTCTATGTCTAGTGAAACAAGCAGGAGCAATATGTCCAATTCAATTGCAATAATGAAACACAACATTAGGATTATGTATTCGTCTAGGTTGATAGTAATTGGACGGACGAAATTCATTTACTCTATTCTTGACAATATGACTATTGCGCAATTTATGAAAATCATTTCTCCTACTATTTGTTCTAGGATATGCAGCATTTCTAGAATAGTTTTTCTAGGTTGAAAGCCATTTCTAGGTGTTCTAAAAGGTTCAAAGTTCCTTCTAGTGTTTGGCCTAGAATATGCGTTATTTCTAGAATGATTGTTTCTAGGTTGCGATTGTTGAAAGCCATTTCTAGGTTTGTTATATCTAGGATGAGCGTTTGTTTTATTAATCCTAGGTTGAGCCTTAGGTTGTTGGGGGTTGGCTTCACCTTTTCTTTAGGCTCATTTTTAAAACCTATGCCATGCTTGGTCGACTTCAAATTAACAAGGACTTCATTTAAATATTTATGAGAAGAATTAATCTTATCTAGGGTGCCCTTAAGTCTTTATACCTCATTTTTGAGATGCATGCAAGAAGTACAACATTTACTAGAACTCTCGGGTTTGTCGGCGCTTCTCTTGCCAAAAAATTTGTTTTCTTCTTTCAACTTCTCATTTTCTAAAATAAGTTTTTCCAAATTTTTTTCTTTCAAAGAAAGTTGTTTTTCAAAATCTTTTTCTTTTAAAGAAGCATTTTCCTTTATGCTTTTAATAGTTTTGGAAGCTTTAGTAAATTCACCATACAACTCATCAAAAGCATTTTGCATTTCCTCAAGAGAAAAGAAATTTTTGGAAGAAATTTGACATACCTCTTCTTGGTTGTCTTCTTGTGCCATAAGACAAAGATTTGCGGCTTCGTCTTCTTCTTCCTCACTCGACTCGTCTCCGGAGTTGCCTCCCCAAGATATGTATGCTCGTTGTTTCTTGAAGGGTTTCTTCTCCTTTTTGATATTTGGGGAATTTGATTTAATGTGCCCGGTTTCTCCGCACTCATAGCACTTTATTTGATCTCCTTGCTTTTTGCCTTTTCATTCATACTCTTTTAGCATGAACTTTTGAAATCTCTTGATAACGAGTCCGAACTCGTAGTCTCCGTCCTCATCATTTTGAGGTTGGCTTGTGCTTGCCTTGAGGGCGATTCTTTGTTTCCTTTGATCATTAACAAGAGGGTTAAGTATAGTAGATTCATAAGTCTTAAGGTTACCTCTTAGTCCGTCGATGGTGACATTTGAAGTGCCAATAGACTCTTTAATCGCGTCGGTCTTGGAGCGCCATTCCGGAGTGAGACTTCGGAGAATCTTTCGGACAAGTTCCTTATCCGTGAAGGTCTTCTTAAGAGCATGTAAGTCATTTACGATTTTTGAAAATCGTTCGAACATCTCATCGACCTTTTCGCCTTCCTTCATGTGAAACAGTTCATATGCATGGGTTAGAAAATCAACCTTAGCCTCTCTTACCTGGTCCGTACCTTCGTACGTGATTTCCAGCTTGTCCCACATTTGCTTTGCCGTTGTGCAACATGATATTTTCCTATTATCATCAGCATTTATAGCACAATATAATAAGTTAATTGCTTTAGCGTTGTTTTGCACTTTTCGGATATCATCCGCATCGTATTCCTCTTCGGATTTTGGAACCCATTCGTTTTCAACCTTTTTGGTTGGAATTTGTTCTCCCTTCATTATAACCTTCCACAGATGAAAATTATTCGATTGAATAAATATTCTCATCCTCTCCTTCCAGTATGTATAGTTTGTACCGTCGAATAGTGGTGGTCGTGTGGAGCATTGTCCTTCACCTATTCCTGCAATAGAGTCACGAGTAGAAGCCATGGGTTGTTTCTCTCAAACGGTTAAGTCTTCAGAGAGTTGGGCTCTGATATCGATTGTTAGAAAATACACTTAACGCTAGAGGGGGGGGGTGAATAGCGTTATAATAAAAAATAGCGTAAACTTGCGGAATTTAAAAATTGCAGGAATTAAATAAGTGCGATAAGTAAATAAATAGGAACGAACGCACTGATGTATCCTGGTTCACCACAACCCGTGGCTAGTCCAGTCCCCGAGAGACTCTCTCGAGATTTCCACTAACACTGTTAAGCTTACGGGTGCTCAACAAACCTTTACAAACTGAGGACACAAGCCTCAACAACCTTTGCTCGAAGATACAACACTTCATGACTTCAATCAAAGGAATCACAAGTTCCTTCTTACAATACAATGGAACAACTTTCCCTTCAAGTGTATAAAAACACTTTGCACTCAAAACAAGACTCTCCTTAAGAGTAGATATGAGTAAAATAAATACGCTTAAGAACGCAACAACTTTCGTCAACAATTTGGCTCTCAAAAACTTATGGGATGAATAGAAAATGATGAATAAGAGAGTATGCAAGCTTTAGCAATAATATTGTCAGTTGTTGTGTTTGCAAGACTGATTTGAAGATGTATTTATAGTGTCAAAACCATGCATTACCGTTGCCTAATTGCCAATCAAGAATTGCTGATTTTGTGCTATGACAATCGATTGTCAAAATGATACAATCGATTGTTTGCCAATCATTCCAAAAATCATTCCCAGATTTTACGCATAGCAATCGATTATCTAAGACATATAATCGATTACTGGCAACGTTCAAAATATCTTTTCCAGATTTTACTTAAAACAATCGATTGTCAGAATTATACAATCGATTACTTGGCAACGTTCAAAAAATCTTTTTCAGATTTTACTTAAAACAATCGATTATTAGAAATCTATAATCGATTACCTGACGGTGTTTGAAAATATTTTGGCAACGGTCAATTTCACAATCGATTATGCTATGAGAACAATCGATTATTTATCAGTCTTTGAAGAATCTAATAGACACTGGCTCAACACAATCGATTGTCATAAGTTCACAATCGATTATTGTGTGGCTTTGAAAAATCTGATGTACACTGCCTCAACACAATCGATTGTCATAGGGTACACAATCGATTGTCATGCAGATTTGAAAAATCTGATGTACACTGCCTTAACACAATCGATTGTCATAAGTTCACAATCGATTGTCATGCAGCTGACTTAACATAATCGATTATCATAAGTACATAAATCAATTATCTTAGTCCAGATTTTAGAGGCATGTTTAAAAATCATTTTGGCTAACATAAATATGCATGATTTAAAATCATTTTGCTTTAAATTAAATATGCATGATTTGATAAAAATGTTTTTACGAGAGAAGCCAAGTCTTGAGTCAAGTTATCGGATCAATATCACAATTTAATGAACGACTCATGTATAACTTTATTTCTTGGTCTTGTGCTTGAATCTCATTATGTATCAATTTCACGCTTGTGCTTGGACCTCGTCATATGTAATTGCGCATAGTTTGTCGTTCATCAAAACCTACAAATATGAACACACGTTTAGTATAGTGCCTTGAGAACGTGTTTCAACAAGAGTGGTTTTATTTTGTATACTATAAAGCTCTATTCCTCTTAAAATTTCCTACAAAAACATCTTCAGAGAAATATATATTTCTAAAACATGTAACATTAGTAATATTCTTTTAAGGTATTTTCCTATCAAATGTTATTTTGAAAGTACAACTAAGATTTTATGTAATTTTTTGTTGGCAATCCACTGGGCAGAGCCTAAGGTTAATTTTTTATTAAGAAAATGAAATTGAAAATTACAACATAATAACTTGCTTGTGCCAAATAAGCCATGATCATCACAGTGTTTATAACATACACTGTAATGATATTACATATGAGGATATTACGATGCGAAAATAAAATTATGATCAAACGACTAAGGAATTGTCCTTTTTCCAACTTTGTGATGTAATCAATATGGAGTATATTGATTTCATTCACAAATTTTCTAAAAAGGCCTTCACTATTCATGCTTTGTTTTTTGTTCTACTGGACTTTGTAAAAGTAGTTTGGGTGACCTATTTTTGTTTTGCAACTCTCATTGGGAGCTTCCTTTTGTTTGCATCTTCAACCATCCAGCCATCCCAGCTTCTATCCCTTTGATGACACTTTTTATTTGTTTTACTGTGCGTTGGTGACAAATCTCCTATTCTTGCAACATGTTTCCGGCATTGCATTAAGGTATCCTCTTCCTCCCCTTCTTCATATATGTGTCTTCCTTCCATTTCATTCTGGATTTGCTCCGGGGAGATTATCAGTGCAGAGGATACTTGCTCGTCTACTTGTGAAATTCTACTAATTTTCTATCCTCATCAGGGCAGTTCATTGGAGGTTGACTATTTTGGAAGACTCTAATATGATTTTGTCGAGATGATGGCAGAACTATTTTGTTTCCTCTATATGATGTTTCACCCAAAAATTTAGTTAAATTTTGTGTTGTTTCTTTTTGGTCGATCTTTCCTGTTATTACCTTTGAAATACCTGCTGTTGAATTATTATTTGGAATGTAATATGGAGCGTTGTGGTTCAATTTACTTGCAACAGCTTTTATTTTTTCATTCCAACTTAAATTTGCAGCTTTCTTTGCAACTTAGGCTCATTTTGCTCCTCACTGTCTTCTCCTGAAGAATTGTAATCATCTTCTTGGCCTTCTTTTACAGATGCGTTACCATCTGAATCTTCGTCCCAGCTCTCGATATCATCAAATTGGCATTGGTCCCAGAGTTTTGATTTAATTACCAAATCCCTCATGTTAGCAAGAGCTACTTGTTTGTTCTTAGCATTGAAGCATAAAAATTCCACACACTCATTGACATCTTCATCGACATATGTTATTGGAATGGGAGGATAGCTTGAAACCTTCTGAATCATTCCTTCATACACTTGTCCTTTATCTTTACTGTCATTTGCACGCGCGACCAATGAGTTTGAGCTTGTTGTTGTATCTGTAACCTGTTTAAGTACATCAATTTTTTGAATTTCATTTCTGTTCTGTGTCGCTGACTGATTGTTCTTTATTTTGTGTTGTCCAGCTGCGTAGGAGTTCGAAATGTGTTGTTGAACCATCTCTTCCTTTTGACTCTGTTGAGGAGAGTTCTGCATAAAGACTTCATCTGATGGATTTGTTGTTTCTTTAATCATATCCTCTTTCTGTTTTCCTATTAGTAGCTTACGATTTATGTCCTGTGGAGAAGTAACTTGTGCATTGTCATCATCCAAAGGTTTAGCTCCATCGGAAACACTTTGCAATATGACTTCCATATGGCTTAGCACTGCCTGCAGGCATCGTTTCATGGTGCAATAAACTGTTGGAACTGATGGATCCCTCTGTAACAACTGCTCTCATGCCATCTACTGTTTGAATTGTATGCTCATTATGCATGAAATGTAGCTCTTCTGCTGGAAATGGTTGAACCTTATTCCAGATTTGTTGTTCTTTGAACATTGCACTTGAATTGCTTTCCTTTGCAACTGAAGTTTGAACCGACTGAGTAGAGTTCAGTGAAATGTGCTGTTGATCAACCAGAACCTCTTCCTGTTTTTTTTCATTGACATTTGCATTTTCATTAACCAAACTTGACAGTTCCTTTTTAGTGGTATCAAAACAAGATGTCACAGTTTGTTCTTCCATAGGTTCAACAGTTTCAGCAGGTAAAACATTTGAGTCTGTATTGTAATTTAAAGGAAACAGAATCCTCTCTCAACTGTTGGCCAGAGCTTTTCTCAATGTCACCTGCTAACACATGAGATTCAGTAATAGAATCCAAATGTGATACCAGTTTGTCTGACTGACCATTTTGATCTGAAGAATGACCAGAAAGTGCTGTAGTTGCGGTATGATCTTTGCGGTACAAACCAATGCCCACACTATCATTTATTGAGACATCTTCAAGAATTTGCCCTGCTGACTTCTTTACAAGATCAGAAGATAAATCAGATTTTTCATTATCTCCTGCTATTACATTCGATCCAACAGTAACATTCAATGTTGAGAACTCCTTTTCTGATTGACCAGCTATATCAGGCAAATGTCCATTGAGTGCATTACATGTGACATGATTTGTAGAGGTTATAACTGTCACATTACTGTCTACATATGAGTCATGTATATCCCTAGCAGTAGTGTGTGGTCGACTGTACAAATTCAAAACCTCATCCTTAGACTTTCCTGAATCTGCTGCATGTGAATCTTCTGAAACATTAGAAATCACAGCATTCTCCATTACCGTGTTTGCTTTATCACTCACATCAGATTGGATAGTCTTAGATTCTCCATTCTGTTTCACTTGTTCATTTACCAACATCTGAACAGATGAATTATCTCGACTAAAACCTTTCTTCAACACTGCATTTTAATGCATATTACCTACTTGGACAGCTTTTTTTCATTTAGATAATCCCTTGTGTCTCCTTGTAATTTGACAACATCATTCTGTTTCTGTCTGACCAGTTTGTAATCTGCTGCCTCCTTTGGTCCAGCTTTTTGTTTTATAAATCTACAAGATTTTTCGTCGTGGCCTCGATGTTTGCAATATGCACAATACTTAGGAAGGTTGTCGTAGACAATTTGCTGCTGGATCTCGACAGTTTTTCCATTTCCAGAATCTAAAATCTGCAAAGTGATCTTATTAGGAATCTTACCTAATAGATCCACAATAACCTTGACTCTTTCCGCGCTAGGTCTCGTTCTTTCTTGCGTCGCCTTGTCAAACGCAAGAGGTTTTACAACTGCTGAAGCTATTGACATTAGTGACCTCTTAGCGAATAAATTTGGTGGCAAGCCTGGGAGAGAGATCCATATAACTGCCATCCATGTCTCTGTTGGAATCACGTTCTCAAGGCATTATACTAAACGTGTGTTCATATTTGTAGGTTTTGATGAATGACAAACTATGCGCAAATTGACATATGACGAGGTCCAAGCACAAGCGCAAAATTGATATATAACGAGATTCAAGCACAAGACAAAGATCGAGATTAAGTTTTATATGAGTCGGTATTTAATTGTGATCTTGATCAAACAACTTAAACTCAAGACTTGGCTTCTCTCGTAAAATATTTTTAACAATTCATGCATATTTAATTTAGAGCTAAATGATTTTAAATAATTCATATTTACTTTAGTCAAAATGATTTTTAAACATGCCTCTAAAATCTGGACTAAGAAAATCGATTATGTACTTATGCTAATCGATTATGTTTAAGTCAGCTGCTTGACAATCGATTGTGAACTTATGACAATCGATTGTGTTAAGGCAGTGAGCATCAGATTTTTCAAATCTGCATGACAATCGATTGTGAACCTTATGACAATCGATTGTAATGAGGCAGTGTCCATCAAAGTTTTTCAAAGCTCAAAATAATCGATTGTGAAGCTAATGACAATCGATTGTGAAGAGACAGTGTCCATCAGATTTTTCAAAGTCACAAAATAATCGATTGTGAACATATGGCAATCGATTGTGTTGAGGCAGTGTCTTCCAGACTCTTTCAAAGTTATTAGATAATCGATTGTGAACTTATGACAATCGATTGTCAAGAGGCAGTGTCTAAATTGATTTTTCAAGACTGATATATAATCGATTGTTAACTTAGTATAATCGATTGTATAACTGACCGTTGCCAAAGTATTTTCAAATACCGTCAGGTAATCGATTATTGATTTCCTATAATCAATTGTTTTTATTAAAATCTGGAAAGGATTTTTTGAACGTTGCTGAGTAATCGATTATTGATTTCCTATAATCGATTGTTTTAATTAAAATCTGGAAAGGATTTTTTGAACGTTGCTGAGTAATCGATTGTAGATTTCTGACAATCGATTGTTTTACGTAAAATCTGGAAATGATCTTTTGAACGTTGCCAGTAATCGATTGTTGATCTCAAATAATCGATTGTTATGCGTAAAATCTGGGATTGATTTTTGGAACGATTGGCAAAAAATCGATTGTGGCGTTTTGACAATCGATTGTCACTGAGTAAAATCAGCAATTCTTAATTGGCAATTAGGCAACGGTAATACAAAGTTTTTCAGCTATAAATACAGCTTCAATTCAGTCTTTTAAGAAGAACAACATACAACAACTGATCATACAATTGCTAAAGCTTGCATACTTTATTGCTTATCATTTTATATTCATTACATAAGCTTTTGAGAGCCAAATTCTTGTCGAAAGTTGTTGCGATCTTGAGCGTATTCTTTTTACTCATATCTACTCTTAAAGGAGTGTCTTGTTTGAGTGCTAAGTGTTTTTGTACACTTGAAGGGAAGTGTTAGTCCCTTGTGTTGTAAGAAGGAACTTGTGTTTCCTTGGTTGAAGTCTTGGAGTGTTGTATCTCCGAGCAAAGGTTGTTGAGGCTTGTGTCCTCAAGTTGTAACGGTTTGTTGAGCACCCGTAAGCTTAACAAGTTAGTGGAAATCTCGAGAGAGTCTCTCGGGGACTGGACTAGCCACGGGTTGTGGTGAACCACGATATATCGGTGCGTTTGTTCTAATTTATTTACTTATCGCACTTATTTACTTCCTGCAAATTTTAAATTCCGCAAGTTTACGCTATTTTTATTATAACGCTATTCACCCCCCCCCCCCGAGCGTTAAGTGTATTATCTAACAATTGGTATCAGAGCCCAACTTTCTGAAGACTTAACCGTTTGAGAGAATCATCCATGGCTTCTACTCGTGATTCTTTTGCAGGAATAGGTGAAGGACAATGCTCTACCCGACCACCGCTATTCGATGGTACAAATTATACATACTGGAAGGAGAGGATGAAAATATTTGTACAATCAAATAGTTTTCATCTTTGGAAGGTCATAATGAATGGAGAACAAATTCCAACCAAGAAGGTTGAAAATGAATGGGTCCCAAAGTCCGAAGATGAATACAATACGGATGATATCCGAAAGGTGCAAAATAATGCTAAAGCTATTAATTTATTATATTGTGCTGTAAATGCTGATGATTACAGGAAGATATCTTGTTGCACAACGGCGAAGCAAATGTGGGACAAGCTGGAAATTACGCACGAAGGTACGGACCAGGTAAGGGAAGCCAAAATTGATTTCCTAACCCATGCATATGAATTGTTTCACATGAAGGAAGGCGAAAAGGTCGATGAGATGTTTGAACGATTTTCAAAAATCGTAAATGATTTACATGCTCTTAAGAAGACCTTCACGGATAAGGAACTTGTCCGAAAAATTCTCCGAAGTCTCACTCCGGAATGGCGATCTAAGGTCGACGCGATTCAAGAATCCATTGGCATTTCAAATGTCACCATCGACGCATTAAGAGGTAATCTTAAAACTTATGAATCTACTATACTTAACCCTCTTGTTGATGATCAAAGGAAGCAAAGAATCGCTCTCAAGGCAAGCACAAGCCAACCTCAAACTGATGAGGACGGAGACAACGAGTTCGGACTCGTTATCAAGAGATTTCAAAAGTTCATGCGAAAAGAGTATGAAAGAAAGGGCAAAAAGCAAGGAGATCAAATAAAGTGCTATGAGTGCGGAGAAACCGGGCACATTAAATCAAATTGCCCAAATGTTAAAAAGGAGAAGAAACCCTTCAAGAAGCAACGAGCATACATATCTTGGGGAGGCGACTCCGGTGACGAGTCAAGTGAGGAAGAAGAAGACGAAGCCGCAAATCTTTGTCTTATGGCACAAGAAGATAACAAAGAAGAGGTATGTCAAATTTCTTCCAAAAATTACTTTTCCCTTGAAGAAATGCAAAATGCTTTTGATGAGTTGTATATCGAATTTATTAAAGCTTCAAAAACTGTTAAGAGTATAAAAGAAAATGCTTCTTTAAAAGAAAAAGATTTTCAAAAACAACTCTCTTTCAAAGAAAAGGAATTGGAAAAACTGATTTTAGAAAATGAGAAGTTGAAAGAGGAAAACAATTTTTTTGGCAAGAGAAGCGCCGACAAGCCCGAGAGTTCTAGAAATTGTACTTCTTGCATGCATCTAAAAAATGAAGTAGAAAGGCTTAAGGGCACATTAGATAAGTTTAACTCTTCTCATAAAAATTTGAATGAAGTGCTTGTTAATTTGAAGTCGACCAAGCATGGCATAGGGTTTAGAAACGAGCCTAAAGAGAAAGTTGAAGCCAACCCCCAACCACCTAAGGCTCAACCTAGGATAAATAAAACAAATGTTCATCCTAGATACAACAAACCTAGAAATGGTTTTCATCAATCGCAACCTAGAAATAATCATGCTAGAAATAATGCACATACTAGGCCAAACATTAGAAAGAATTTTGAACCTTTTAGAACACCTAGAAATGACTTCCAACCTAGAAACAACTATTCTAGAACTGATGCATATCCTAGAACAAATGGTAGGAGAAATGATTTTCATGAGTTGCGCAATAGTTATATTGTCAAGAATAGAGCAAATGAATTTCGTCCATCCAATTACTATCAACCTAGAAGGATGAATAATCCTAACGTGACTTGTCATTATTGTAGACGAATTGGACATATTGCTCCTGCGTGTTTTACACGACATAGACATAACACTCAATCAGATCACTGTGATTTGCCTAACCCCCAAGGACCCAAAATGGCATGGGTACCTAAAACTCATTAATCTGTTTTGTAGGCATGTTTGAAGGGATCAAGTGTACTATGGTACCTTGATAGTGGATGCTCCAAGCACATGACGGGAGACGAATCCAAATTCCTTCAACTAGAACACAAGGAAGGGGGAAGTGTTATTTTTGGTGATAACAACAAAGGAAAGATTATCGGCATCGGATCGGTCGGTAAGGATGAAATTTCTTCCATTAAGCATATATTACTTGTGAAAGGTTTAAAACATAATCTCTTGAGCATAAGACAATTATGTGACAAGGGAAATCTTGTTTTATTTGATTCGGATGAATGCTTAGTTTTTAGACGTAGAGATTTTAAAATTATCCTTCGTGGTTTTAGAGTGGATAACATTTATATGGTTGATCTTGCAAATTCCTCACCCGAATATGTGAATTGTTTAATGAGCAAAGAGGATGATTCTTGGTTATGGCATCGTAGAATAGCTCACATCAACATGCATCTTTTGAACAAATTGGTTTCACAAAATTTAGTTGTTGGTCGTCCAAATTTGAAATTTGAAAATGACTCTATTTGTGATTCTTGTCAAAAAGGGAAGCAAACAAAAGCATCTTTTAAATCGAAAAATATTATTTCAACTACTAGACCATTGCAATTGCTTCACATGGATTTGTTTGGACCATCTCGCATTGAAAGTCTTGGTAGAAATCGTTATGCTTTTGTTATTGTTGATGATTATTCCAGACTTACTTGGACTTTATTTCTTGCCCATAAAAGTGATGCTTTTCAGAATTTTAAATATTTTCTTAAACGTGTTCAAAACGAAAAGGAAACAACCGTCACTTCAATTAGAAGTGATCATGGGGGAGAGTTTGATCACAATCTCTTTGCGGACTTTTGTGACGAACTCGGTATCGAGCATACCTTTTCCGCTCCACGAACACCACAACAAAATGGGGTGGTGGAAAGGAAAAATAGGTGTCTCGAAGAGATGGCTAGAACCATGCTCGAAGAGGCTAAGATTCCCAAACATTTTTGGGCGGATACCGTGAGTACCGCATGATAGGTTTTAAATCGAGTAGTCATAAGGCCAATACTCATGAAAACCCCTTGTGAACTCTACAAGGGAAGGAAACCAAATATCTCCCACTTTAGAGTATTCGGTTGTAAATGTTTTATTCATATCAATGGAAAAGATCAATTGGGAAAATTTGATGCCAAATCCGATGAAGGAATTTTTATTGGGTATTCTTCACGTAGCAAAGCATATAGGGTTTTTAATAATAGAACCCAAACTGTGGAGGAATCCCCTCATATTGTGTTTTCCGAAAATAATGCTCGCTTGGCGAGAAAGGATTCTTGTTCTGATCTGCAGGTATTTTAAATAGTTTAGAAGACAAAGTACAAGAGGAAACTCCTAAGGAAATTCAAGATGAAATCTTGGAACAATCAACGGAGGGAACGCCACAATTGGAGAAAGAAACGAAAATGCCTACCGAGTGGAGGACAATCAAAGATCACCCTCTCAAACAGGTAATTGGCGACGTCGGAGAAAAGGTAAGTACCTGAAACTCTCTTACGAACACCTTAGGACACACTTCTTAAGAGATCACGTTCTCATTGCATTATTTCGTTACAGATTACTAACTTGAGCGTCGGAGACGTCTAATTCTCTTTTGCAGGTATCGCCCTAAAGGCAGGGGGAATTATAAAGAAATGGCATAGAACAATCGATTGTTACAGCAAATAATCGATTATTTTAGTGTGCGGACAATCGATTAGCTAGTATCACTAATCGATTATTTATGTTTGATGCTTATTATGCATTTGTGTTTAATAATTGATTTTTTGACTGTATAATTGATTACCGTCTCAGCCATTCAGTACTGCTTTCCTAAACAATCGATTGTTTTATAAATATAATAGATTATTTTCCGAGTCAGAAAATCACCGTGCTCACTGTATCACAACAATCGATTATCATAATTCAACAATCGATTATTTTTTGTCAGAAATTCAAATATTTGTTACCGTTTGGGCCCTGCAATCGATTTTGTGTCAGTTCCGAGTTCAAGTCAAAATCTGCTCAACAATCGATTATTTCGTTTCAACAATCGATTGTCTAACGGTCAGTACAATTTATTTTTACCGTTTCTGACTGTTTTGGTTCATAAATTTCTGCAGATTTTCATCATAAATGAAATGCCATTCTTCCCATTATAAATAGGCATCATAAGTCTTCAATTTGATTCACTCAAGCATCAATCTTTGCTCCCAAACCTTCAAAAATCTTCCAAGTTTCTTACAAAGTTCATTACTACCTTTTGAAAATGTCGGGCAGACACTCTAAACGTTCCCGTTCAGGTAGACAAGGTGCATCTTCTTCTGCTCCTGCACCTCCAAATTTCCCTTATCAAGATGGGTCTATTTCACAATTCAATACTGAAACCGAGCTTACTAGATTTTTGACAAAATTTGAAAAGCGTGACATTCTTCCTCCTCGCTTTTCAACAAGCAAGTATCTTGAATCATATGCCCCCGCTGCAAACATGCTTAAGGAATGTCAACTTCTTGACTTCTTATATCTTACCTATCCTTATATTAATCCTCCATTGATTCAAGCGTTTTACTGAAACCTTCATGAGGATGACGACGGTGAGCTTGTGTCAAATATTAATGGTGTTCAAATTCTTTTGTCCAATGAAAACTTGCATTCCATTGCCCATCTTCCTCGAAATGGCGAAAACATTACTCGCTACATTAGAGAGGCCGGCGCCTTATTTGATGAGAAAACTCTCCTAAACCAAGTAGGACTTGGAGCTTATGATCCTAATCTATCTACTCGACGTCCTACCATTACGGGAATGCTCCCCGAATATCGTTTGATTTTCTATTTCATCACCCGAGTCCTCAAGCCTCGGAAGCATAATCATACCACTCTTTCCCAGGAGGACACTAAGCTCATGCATGCCATTATAACCGGAGCTCACATCAATTGGTGTAAGTTCGTCAAAATTCACATGCGTGATGCCATCGGAGATGATAGACCTCTTCCCTATGCCCTCCTTATTATGAATTTTCTTGAAGCTTCCGGATTCAACACTTCCATCGGTCCTCTCAAAAAGAGCACCAAGAAGTGGGAAATTTCAGAATCCTCCTTTCCCCATGACGGCGATCATGTAGCTACTGCTCCTCCTCCAACTCGTCGATCGCGTCAGCCTCAAGAACCTACTCTTCAATTCATTTCCGACCAAATTGCTTCATTGACCACCTCTGTCGGTCAATTGACACGTGAGATCCATGGATATTTTGACCATGTTCATTATCCATATGTCGGTCTTGTTCCCTATGAAGCAGTGCCGGATGATGAGGCGGGAAATGATGATGAATAATTTCTTTATTTGCTTTTCTATTTTATTGTTCTATGTTTTTATTGTTCCCGTTATGTAACCGTTTTTTTAATAAATACACAAGTTTTTTTATTATTCTATATTTTTTTTGCTAATGGCAAAAGGGGGAAGATAACGGGTATGCACTCTCAACACTTATCGGCATAAATTGAGGGGGAATTCATATATTGAGGGGGAACAAATTGCATATCTATATACTTGTTGCATATCTTTACTTGTCTTGAATCGTCATTATGAATTGCATAATATGCATATCCCGCTTAAAGTTTGCCATTATCAAAAAGGGGGAAATTGTTGGAAACACGTTCTCAAGGCATTATACTAAACGTGTGTTCATATTTGTAGGTTTTGATGAATGACAAACTATGCGCAAATTGACATATGACGAGGTCCAAGCACAAGCGCAAAATTGATATATAACAAGATTCAAGCACAAGACAAAGATCGAGATTAAGTTTTATATGAGTCGGTATTTAATTGTGATCTTGATCCGACAACTTAAACTCAAGACTTGGCTTCTCTCGTAAAAATATTTTTAACAATTCATTCATATTTGATTTAGAGCTAAATGATTTTAAATAATGCATATTTACTTTAGTCAAAATGATTTTTAAACATGCCTCTAAAATCTGGACTAAGATAATCGATTATGTACTTATGATAATCGATTATGTTTAAGTCAGCTGCTTGACAATCGATTGTGAACTTATGACAATCGATTGTGTTAAGGCAGTGAGCATCAGATTTTTCAAATCTGCATGACAATCGATTGTGAACCTTATGACAATCGATTGTAATGAGGCAGTGTCCATCAAAGTTTTTCAAAGCTCAAAATAATCTATTGTGAAGCTAATGACAATCGATTGTGAAGAGACAGTGTCCATCAGATTTTTCAAAGTCACAAAATAATCGATTGTGAACATATGACAATCGATTGTGTTGAGGCAGTGTCTTCCAGACTCTTTCAAAGTTATTAGATAATCGATTGTGAACTTATGACAATCGATTGTCAAGAGGCAGTGTCTAAATTGATTTTTCAAGACTGATATATAATCGATTGTTAACTTAGTATAATCGATTGTATAACTGACCGTTGCCAAAGTATTTTCAAATACCGTCAGGTAATCGATTATTGATTTCCTATAATCGATTGTTTTAATTAAAATCTGGAAAGGATTTTTTGAACGTTGCTGAGTAATCGATTATTGATTTCCTATAATCGATTGTTTTAATTAAAATCTGGAAAGGATTTTTTGAACGTTGCTGAGTAATCGATTGTAGATTTCTGACAATCGATTGTTTTACGTAAGATCTGGAAATGATCTTTTGAACGTTGCCAGTAATCGATTGTTGATCTCAAATAATCGATTGTTATGCGTAAAATCTGGGATTGATTTTTGGAACGATTGGCAAACAATTGATTGTGGCGTTTTGACAATCGATTGTCACTGAGTAAAATCAGCAATTCTTAATTGGCAATTAGGCAACGGTAATACAAAGTTTTTCAGCTGTAAATACAGCTTCAATTCAGTCTTTTAAGAAGAACAACACACAACAACTGAACATACAATTGCTAAAGCTTGCATACTTTATTGCTTATCATTTTATATTCATTACAGAAGCTTTTGAGAGCCAAATTCTTGTCGAAAGTTGTTGCGATCTTGAGCGTATTCTTTTTACTCATATCTACTCTTAAAGGAGTGTCTTGTTTGAGTGCTAAGTATTTTTGTACACTTGAAGGGAAGTGTTAGTCCCTTGTGTTGTAAGAAGGAACTTGTGTTTCCTTGGTTGAAGTCTTGGAGTGTTGTATCTCCGAGCAAAGGTTGTTGAGGCTTGTGTCCTCAAGTTGTAACGGTTTGTTGAGCACCCGTAAGCTTAACAAGTTAGTGGAAATATCGAGAGAGTCTCTCGGGGACTGGACTAGCCACGGGTTATGGTGAACCAGGATATATCGGTGCGTTTGTTCTAATTTATTTACTTATCGCACTTATTTACTTCATGCAATTTTTAAATTCCGCAAGTTTACGCTATTTTTATTATAACGCTATTCACCCCCTTCCCTCTAGCGTTAAGCGTATTATCTAATAGTCTCCTCCTTCGGATTGAATCCGAATGACCATGGAAATGTTCTAAAAAAGTATTCATCGCCTTTGGATTTAATACATCCAGTCGACTTTGAATGGAAGTGAACATACTCACTGTAGAGATCAAATCTGACCATGAGGTGTCGAAATTCCAACTGCCCGACATTAGAACAACCTTTAACATCAAATTGCGACGAAAAAATTCTTCGTACCTCCGATATGTCGGGTCTGCCATAGGAAAATTTTAGCACCACTGCTTGGTGTAAACCTTCTTCTCTGGTGAAAGAATTAACATCTTCCATTGTGAATTAAATTATAGGATGTTCATGATCGAAATTAACTGAGCATAGCTCAATTTTCGTCGGAGCAGTCTGTTTATATTCAGTAACTGCAGCATAAGATGGACGCGATCCTTCTTTAATGTCTGATGCGAGTTTCTTAATTATCTCTCCCACAGCCAAGGGCTGGGGAGAGATCTGCGCAGCCATGGCTGCCAAACTCACGTGAAATCTTCAAGATACTAACGCTGCGAAGTTCATCCATAGATCTGGACAAACGAGAATATAATTTTGGCGCTACAGAATTCAAAAGTAAGATCTTGAAAAAATGGCTACAGATTTTGATATGAAAACAATTGATGAAAGATCGCAATGAAAAGGTGATTAATATGTTACCTCAAATTCAATCTTTCACTGCCGGAATCAGAGAATTATTCCGATGAATAGTGTCGAAATCACTATTCAATCTTCTTCTTTTTAGAGAGAAGGCAGATATTTTTTTTTGAGAGATACAACTATCAATGTTTAATATGTTTATCCAATCGTTACAGATTTTAAGTAATTTGATATCCGATTTCACTGATTTTTATTCACTAAAATTATCTAGTCACATGACAACACTCGATTATGCCAAAATGAGTAAAGCATTTCCTATTTTTAAGATTAAAAAATCAGGTGTTATTCGGAAGCTTAGTAAAGAAAATTTTAAACGATAATAATTTATAAAAAAAAAGAGAAATATATTAAAAAGGTCACAAACATATAATACAGTTCGATCAACCGGCCTACGTCCGAGGCGGAGATAAACAATCCACGGTATAAAAGGAGAGTATAAAATATTGAGAGAATAACCTCACGATGAGGCAAACACAATTGATACGCTAACACTTGTCCCGTAAAGTTCTCCCCCTAACAAAACTCTCAAAAACCATATGGCTACATTGTGGATGCTGCTGAATTAAAAGAAGGATCTTTAATTTATAGAACTTCAAACATTTTCCTACAACAAAAGGGACTAGTCAAATATATTTTTCTTATAGGAAAAAAATTTAATTATGATAACTATGTTGTCTTTTCCTTCATAGGATAGGAAAACCAATCATGGTAAAAAAAATGGACGAACACCTTATAATTCTTACCCTTGTCTTAATCTTTCAGATAAAATAACTTTGATCCACCTTCCATACAGCCTTCAACAAGTGACATCTCCAATCTCCACCATAAAATTTGTCTCAACGTGTGTAGTATAATGGTAAAATTTCTCAAACAAAAATCATGATTATCGTCAAATATGATGCGGCTAGTACCGAACTCGCCAAGATAAACATGTCTTAAACCCTGCTCTTATACCACCATTATGCCGAGGAAGACGCAAACACGAAAATAAAGAAGATAAATAACACCAACATTTTAATGTGAAAAACTCTTCAAATCCAAGGTAAATCACGGGATCACGAAAATCTAAAAAGCTCCACTATGAAAACAAGAGGATAGTTTCTCCAAATTAGTTATACGACAAGTTCCAAATATGGAGCAACAATAGCAATAGGAGCAACGACAAATCAATTGAAGAAAAATGAGAAGTCACAAAATTGGAGCTTCTGTTTGGGTATCCGATGTTACCGACCTCGAAATCCGATCTCCACTGTCCAAATCAAAGATCACAATGTTAAAAATACACGGTCAAAATTACAGCCTGCTCTAATGTTAACAAATTAGAAAACGTGATTTGAAGTTGGCTGGTCGGAGCAAAAATCTGCAACAAAACGAATACCTTTCTTCTTTATTCTCTCAACTCTCTTGATTAATGCTCTCTCAAAATAGCTCTTATTTTTCTTTCAACGAATATAACAATGAGCATCGAATAATTCTAAAGGTTTTTCTATTTATACATAATGACTCGTGCTTTCTTTTAAAACCAAAACCAACTTTAAATAGAAATAAAATTCGAATCCAATTTCGAATAGAGATGAAAACCAGAAAAGAATAGGATTAGACCATTGAATCTGTACAACATGGGCATGATCCCAAGAGGGGCATCAGTAGTAGCACAAACCTTGTTGTTGCAAGAAAACTCCCAAAAAGTGAAAAGTATACATAATGAATTGGACCGCCATATTTAATAGTTGTCAATGATTTTTGTTGATCTCTACAGATACATCTCAAGTCCCACACAGAAAAACTGCTATTTGCAAATCTTGCAACGTATATATTGATTCTCTCTTCATGCAATTTCCATAATGACGATTATGTGCTAGCCCTTACATCAAATATTTTTAGCGCTCCATCTTCGTCACCAATTTATAAACAATATATGTCCTCTACTTGATTACATATGGAACATATTGCATAAGTATCCTGACATACCTCTCGAAAGCCTCCTTTTCAACATCCAACAACATAATACGTAGATCATAACTTGAAGTAAATATCTGCAAGTATGTGTTTAAGTAAAGTAGTTTAATGTCAGACTGATTAACTAATATGATCAATAACCATATTATAGACGTGTAGATGATGGCATGAATAGCTTTTCGTTTGTATATTCAGTTCTCACATATTTAGGATTTTAGTAAGATTATTGTTATAAGAGTCGTCACAACTTATTAAAGCCCAAAAATGAAGAAATTTAAAGAGGATAGCAATATCGAACTTTAAATTCTTTACATCAAGCATTACTATGAAATTATAACAGGGATTAGCTATGGAATTCATCATTTTTATAATTCATCATTAATAATATTAGCAATTGATTTTTTAGTTTAGCAACAGAATTTGTCTGTCACTAATTCTGTTTTCTTGCGCTTCCACTTCACTATATTGGTCAGCTTGCTAAGATAATGCAAAACCTGAATGCTTATGTAGATAAATCTGAAGAACAATAGTACTAATCTTAATTAAGAACTAATAAAAATAGGAAAGCAAAACAGAGTTATCACCTTGAACATGGAGAGTGGCTCAATTAAAATTCCAGATATTTTGGACTGGTGAGGTTGATACAAATAAATTCCATTGTCCCCGTTCTCCTCTTCAAAATCCACGTTCCATAGCCCCAAATAGCCAAGCTCATCGCCTACAAATATTACTTTTATATTCGATGTGGGAAGAAACTTCACATCTGAAAATGGCACGTATCCCCATTTGTGTTCTTCCTTTGGGTTTCAACTCTAACATTTTCAAATCAATTTTGCCGATTAGTAAGTGTTCTTTATAGTAGTGGATCATTTCTTCTCAAACTTCTTATTGTTTTACTCATACCATCGCACAAAAACTCCTCACAACTAGATGACTTTTTCGTAAATTTTCTTGCATCAATTTTATAAATAAGGCGATCATTCAATTCCAGTGGCATTTAGACAGGGGTCTAGGATTTTAGGTTTATGGGCTCCTACTTAAATAACCTGGCCAACTGACTAACCATTGCGAATGGAACAAATAGGGGAGATTTAATTCTTCTCTCTTGTCTTTCAACCCTTGCTCTTTTTAATTTAATATACTATATTAACTAGATGAATAGTCTGTGTTCTAAGCTAAATATTTTTATAAATTTATGGATTTTTCAATACAAATACAAATTCTAGAAAAAATAACTAGGTTCACCAGAACCCGTAGCTATTAAACTGAATCCGCCCCTGGTGGAATTCCTTGACTTCTACTAGAGATGCAAAGAATAATACTTATCTCTTCAAATTCATATCTAAATTCGAATTCGTTACACAAGTAAAATTAATCAGAACATGAAATGATATGTTTGTCTATCTTCTAGTTCGAAGTACTGAATAATTAAGAGTTTAATAGTAAAACAATGTAAAACGTACAAATTGATGTTAATCATCTTGGAGAAAGAGATATATAGAACCTTTTACTTCATTGCCGTTTGGAAGTTGCTCTTTTGATACAAACCAGAAAAAGCACATTCCTCAGATAGTGATAATCTACCTCAATGTGTTTGCTTTTTTCATGAAATACATGATTTTTGTCAATGTGGAAGGCAACCTCACTATCACAAGGCAGGAGCAGTAATAGATAGCCCCATGTTTGCTAACAACCTTTTAAGCCAAACCACCTCAGCAACAATCTTCCTCAAGAATTAACACTCGCTCAGCAGAAGAAACTGAAACTTTTGGTTGTTTCTTAGATTTTTAGGAAATAGGAGAATTACCTAAAATATTGTAATATCTAGTCAAGAACCTTCTAGAAATAGGGCAAGCATCCCTGTGACAATCCGTTCAGTCGTCTTAATAATTTATGTCCCGATCCCCTAATAATCACTTTTCCCATATTTATTTTTAATATTTTCATTTGCCGGGATGTTCGATTTTGAGTTTCGAAGAGTTTTGAGACACTTACTCCATAAATGAGAGCTTATGTATTAGAAATTTGACCGTAATAAAAATAATATGAAGACGGCCTCGGAATGGAATTCTGATAGTTCCGTTAGCTCTGTTAGATGATTTTGGCCTTAGGGGCATGTTACGATTGTCTTTTAGAGTCTGTAGCTAATTTAGGCTTGAAATGTTGAAAGTCAAATTTTGAAGTTTCCGATTTGATAGTGAGATTTTGATCCGAGGGTTGGAATGAAATTCCGGAAGTTGGAGTAGCTCTATACTGTTGAATGTTATATGTGTGCAAAATTTCAGGTCATTATGACGAGGTTTGATAGACTTTTTGATCGAATGCGTATTTCTAGAATTTTGGAGTTCTTGGGCTTGAATCTATGGTTTATTCGTCTTTTCGATGTTGTTTTAGGTGTTTTAAGGGTTGGTATACGTTTGGACAGTGGTATTAGACTTATTCGTGCTTTTGGATGAGGTCCCGGGGGCCTCGGGATGATTTCGGATAGGTGACTGAAGGATTTGGAAGTTGTTTGAAGCAGCTGAAGTTGCTGATATTTTTCATAACTGCACCAGCGGTTCGGCCCCCTAGGTGCGGAGCCGCAGAAGTGGGATTTCCATTGTAGAAACAAAAATGGAGAGGAACTGCAGGAGCCACTTAAGCAATAGAATTTTCATAGGAGTGGTACCGCATCATCGAACGGGGAGTTGCAGGTCTGGAAGCAGGTTAGTGATTATCGGAGATGCGACCATTGATTCACAAAAATGGGACTGCAGATGTGGTCCCTTGAACACTGATGTGGTAATCACTAGGCAGAAATATGTAATTTCGAGGGTTTAGTTGAAAACTTGGAAATATCAAATTGGAGATCGGCAGAGGGCAATTTTGGGAGGACATTGAAGAAGTAATCATTGGGTAACAATTCTTTAACCCTTTCTAGTTATATTCCATCAGTATATAGTCAGTTTAATAATTTAATTTTAGATTGGAGATGAAAATTGAGGAAAATATGGAAGAAAGTTCTTACACCTAAAATTCGACTTTTGATTGGGAATCTGACGTTAGATTTATATAATTTTGGTATGCATGAACTAGTGAGAGTATGAAAATATAAATTTTATCTGATTCTGAGACGTGGGCCCGATGGGCATTTTAGACATGTTCTTTTTGACCCTTCCCAAGATTTTACTTATTTTAGCATTTAAATATTTAGTTTAGGCCTAAATATCGCCATTTCGACTAATTTTGACTTTCTTATTTAATTTTTTCACAAAAAAAATTACAAAAAAATAGTGTCATTAAGGTTTTGTAGTTATTTTTAATCTTGAAAAATACCCATAAAATAGGTTTGTTTTTTTAATAATTATTTTCTTAAGTAAGATTAAGTAGTTTTTTAATAGTTATCTTGTTTTCTATATTATTTTAATATACAAAGAGGAGGAGGGAATATAATTAATTTTTTTGGACTAATTTAGTTTTGCTTGTAACCCAATTAAACGAATCTCTTAGCCCATTAAGTCAAAAGCCCAAACCTAGACACCACATTTAACATAATATACAAGAAAAAATAAAAAAAACCTAGATCTAGACATAATTATCCGTGTTTTTACATTGAGAAGTGACTCTTCATCTTCCTTAGAGAATACAACAAAAAAAAAACCTAGAGAGCGCTAGACAACCATCCCTTCTTCTTCTTTAATGGAGGAACAACACAAAAAAAAAACCTTGAATCCCTTGACTAAAGACAACCGCCGACCACCAACTCCACCAGATCTTCAGCCACAACTTCATCCCTTCCAACGACCAAGAAACATTTCCACTCCATCGAAAGACACCCCAAAAACCAACGAACGACCCTGCTCTCCAAATCTTATTTGTTTTTTGGTCAGTTGTACTTAACGAAAACGAAAAAATATCTCTTCCTCGTTCGCGATCCAATTTTGATTTTAGGGTCGTTGTTCATCTCCAAAGCTCTAAACATCAGTTGAAGTTTTCAAATTCTGTCTGGGGTTTCATTGATAACATGGTTTTAGTTGAGGTTTTGTCAAGGAAATTCAAGTTTCATTTGCTATCCGAGAAAAGGTTCGTTCGACGTTGTCATTCGGGTTCAGTTGCTTCTTCTATTTGTGGTCTGAGTTCCCTGTCCATGGTTTCCTGCTCTAGATTACTGGGTTTGGGATATTATACTTAATCGATTTTTGAAGTTGTTGCTGCTCAATTTGAGGTCAAATTCTTACCTTGTTTCTCTTATTTCTTCTTACCTCGGTTTCAGATAGTCTAAATTAGGTGATTACATGTTTGGTGTATTGTTTGTTTGCCGGTGTTCAGAACTTGAGTAGATCATCTAATTGTTCTAGAAGATGGTTTAAGTTTTAATTGCATAATTTAAATTAGTAAGGTTTAAATATTAAATAAGGATTAAGCTAAGAAATAATAGTTGTTGTGCATTAACGGATACGATGAATTGAGTTATGGGTGTTGGACATTAAGAACGAAAATTAAGTTTAGCATACTAATTGCCTTAATCGCTAGTAGCATGTTCAGGCTGATCACTCGGGTAGGCAAGTCTTAGGATTTGGTTAGTTTCGAGGTAAGAGGCCGTTTTCTTAGTTAAATTTATCCTGGGAATGCCCCGAGAGATTTGTATATATTTGACTTTAGGGGTATGCCCCAATGTGAATGTGATTTGAGGTCTTGGTGAACATTGTAAAAGAAATATCATAGGATAATTTAGAACTTTAATTTTTCTTCTTTTGTTTTTCTTTCATTTAGGTGGGGATGACGCCGAGGCTCTTTTAATTGTTTATTTTGTTTTATGTGAATTTACCTCAATCTAAATGTTACAAAAGCCAACAAGATCATGTGCGCAACCGTGAATTTCACGGGACTCGGGGAATACCTAACACCTTTTCCCCGAGTCAAATGAATCCCCTTACTACAATCTCTGGTGCAGACTTAGTTTTGGACTCCAAAGTGTTTAAAAAGGAAAATTATATATCAAACGGTGGCCTAACACACTAAAACCAATATCACACGACGACTCTAATTTATTTCCTTTTGAACACAATTTTGTCACTTTTTAATTAAAAATCCTTTTGAGCTTTACTAAATCCTTCTATTTCTTTTAAGAGGGTTAAGTAAAGTTGGTAAAAATGGGGTGTTACAGCTCTGGCGACTCTGCTGGGGACTTGTAGGTTCGAGCTAGTACTTGATCTTGTTGGTTCTTTAGGATATTCGGTTGAGGTTTTTATGTGTTTTGTTTGACTTAGTGTTTTTTATTTCATTTATGTCGTTTTATTATTTGCAAGTTGCTTATTTGTTTATAATATTTCTTTTATGTGTTATTGATTTATAAATTGTCATCATTTGCATAACCATCGGTCTTCTTTCGGCTATAAGTCTTTCGGAGTACTTTGAGCCTACACGGCCTTTTTGTGAGTCACATGTGTCTTTAGGGGGTGGTGTGGGAGCGTGGAGTGGGCGGACAACTAGAGCATCCACAATCGAACACGTGCCACCCCGAATTGCGTTGTAAGTTAACCCCAAACTTAGGTAAGCCTTTAAATCATGCTTATTTGCATCATGTCATTTACACTTAATAGGGCTCGGTCCTAGGTACCGTGTCCCTTTGTAAGAGGCCTATCTAAATTTTATCAAAATGGGCACGTGGCCCTAAAAGACATTCAATCATCTCTATGTGATACATGTTACATCTTAAAGGGTAAAATGGTCATTTGACGGACATGTATTTGGGAAAGAAGGGTGAAAAATGAAGCAAGTAGGGTCCAATTATATATTTTTTTTACAACTTTTTCAAGAAAATCCAAAAAAAAAAATGAAAAATCCAAAAACATTTTATACTTTCCCATCATTTTCTAAAAAAAAGAAAAAAAGAAAATTGAAAAAGATTTTGTACTTTCCCATCATTTTCTAAAAATTAAAAAAAATTAAAAAGAAAAAACAAAAAGATTTTACATTTTCCATCATTCTTTTTCAAAAAACTATAATTTTTCCAAATTAGTTGTATTTTTTTAAGCTTTCTCCCGTGCCCTATCTTCCTGAACTACGCGAACCTGATTCTCATTTTTCGGGACGTGACATGTAAGCAACCCAAATAGGGTCTGGTCTTCCTAGTGATCTTAGGTTCTTGGCTTCGTGGGGTCTTAGCGAATCTTGCATGCCTAGCTACGTTTGGCCACATCGGCTGTTTTTCTAAACTAAAGATATTTTAAAAAATTGGCTTGTTAACCCATGTATTAGAGTCCTAAGCCCACAGAAAGGTGTCCCCTCAGTTTTAAAGGTCCACTCCTATTGAATTTGCATGTCTAGCCACTTTTGATCACATCGCCCATTCTTGCAAAATGGGATCATTTTTGCAAAAGTGGTTCAAATACCCGCATCTTACGATTTTGAGTCAACAATTAGGTGTTATATTACTTTATGGTACTTCTATTTTAAGTTTTCACCTTTAGGCACTTCTGGCCATATCGGCCAATTTGCAAAATGGGTTATTTCTGCAAATTAATTTTTGGGCCATGATTATTGGGAGTCTGAATCTATATAAACCTTAGGGAGGTATGTCCATGTCTTTGAGGTCATCTTTGTTGAGTCTGCGCTGATAGGCACATTTTTGCTACGTAGGTCATTTTACAAAAATGGCCGTAATCATGCCTTGCATGTGCCAATAGAAGGTGTTGTGGCGTCACATGTGTCTCGAGTCACTAATCTATTTGATCTTATTTTTCTCATTCAGGTACGGATCAATTTACTCGAGTTTGAGCATGATAAGTACCCCATGACCATTCTAGTCAAGACTATTGCCTGCACGAGTTGCTTGAGGAAACTTTTTATATTTTAGTCTATTTTATATGATCTTTTAATTATTAGTCTTTTACAATAGTATCGACTCTGTCAGTTTTGTTAACATTTTCGAGTCTTTTGTTATGGTACTTCCTATTTTGTATTTGACAAAAAAGTTATAAACGGAAAATTCAAAAAGATTCGTTTTAGTTTATTTTGTCCATTATTTTCCAGGGCTACGCTCGATCTGATTCATGAGTAACATGATATGTAGGCAACCTACATACGGTTCAATCGAATCATTTTTTAAAAATTTTTAAAAAAAGATAGAAAAAGAAAATAAAAAAAAAGAGATTGAAGTTGCAGGACATGAGAAATGGGAAGAAAGAAA
Source organism: Nicotiana benthamiana (assembly GCA_034376525.1). Taxonomy (NCBI): domain Eukaryota; kingdom Viridiplantae; phylum Streptophyta; class Magnoliopsida; order Solanales; family Solanaceae; genus Nicotiana; species Nicotiana benthamiana. The sequence continues at coordinate 82,329,448 of CM067330.1, forward strand.
ATGGGGGGGGGGGGGAGAGAAATGAAAAGCCAAGCGGTGTTAAAAAGGAAAATTAAGAAGGAAATGGGGCATGAATAGTGAAATTGGAATGATGCCATATGACCTTCATATCCTCGAAGCAATTCTGGAACCATTAACTGGGACTAGGGGCATTGCACGCCATGTGATATTTCTGACTAATAAATTCCCTAATGCCAACATGTTGGCTTTGTTTTTCACCTCTTTGTTAGTTTCGTTGTTATCCTAATAGAGGGTGGTTATTTTATGGCTTTTGGACACAAGGTCAAAAGAGCAAGATAGACATGGCTAGTAAAGACTTGGACACTAAAGTTGTACACCCACCAAGGGAGATTGTAGAATCAGAATCGAAGCTGAAAAAGGAGGTCCAAAGGTTGTACACCCACCAATAGTAGATGGCAGAAATGTATCAGTCTGGGATCAGGGGGTATCCTCCACCTTTATTCCCCACTAACTACACTGAAAACCCTGAAACTATCCCAGTATTATCACAAGCGTACGTTCCCAATGCCGGTGATATCTACCCACAACCTTTTCACACTCCACCCCTCAAAATCACATCATATCCCGCTCCGGTGACCGCTCGTGTCTTTGTAGCTCCTCTGTAAGCTAATCTTCTTTGATCATCCAAGGAGGCTATGTTCCAAGCTCTAGATGTCCAACACTATGCTCTAGAACCAATTTTCAATGTTTCAGGTCCGTACTTACACTCCTCATTTTGAGCCTCCTGGTGAAACTGCAAAGCTTTCTAAAACAGTGGAGAAGGATGAGATATCCAGAAAGATGAAAGGGTCTAAAATTCCAAAGCAGTTTATATGAGGGTCATGGAGATCCAATGGCCCATATGAGGGATTATTGCAATGATGAGAAATGTTTGTAGGAAAGATGAAGTATTAAAGGCGTATTTCATTCAGAGTCTGAGTGGGGAAGCACTGGAGTAGTACACCCACCAAGACGCTAGTAAATGTCATGCATGGGGTGACATAGCTCAAGATATTATTCGACACTATCAATACAATGTAGAGATCATCACCGCTCCTCCCTATCACAGATAGAGAAGAGACCATAGGAAGAACGTAGGGAGTTTTGGATCAGACTGAACGAACAAGTTGGTTGGATCAAAAAAGATGTTGTCGAGCACAGCCAACGACAAGAACCAATGGGCATTTCTGCTAAACGCTTTCAGCCTCATAGTGACCCCATGAATATCCTCGTACTCAAGATAATCCTCCCCATTGCTACTTTGCTCCACATAATCCCCAAAGTCATACCTCACCTCCCCAAAATTACATCCACAATGCAACGCCATATGCTCGGCACCCATGAAACCAGCAACAACTTACACCTCCTCCAGAAATGTCTTACCCACCTCTACAAGCATATCAACCCCCTACCTAAAAGAGGTTCCAACCAAGGCCAAAGTATAAAATGAGAAAGCAGCATGAAAGAGAAAATTCTTTCACTCCAATTAGAGAATCCTATGCAAGCTTATTTGAGAAATTAAAGCATTATGACCTAATTGCACCTATTCCTCCGAATCATTGGACCCGCGTGCAAGAAGCTTTGACCTTTTTATAAAAGGTGTGAATACCATTCCAATGCTCAGGGGCACAATGTCCAAAGTTATCGGGAATCTAAAAGGGAGATAGAAAGAATGATTCAATAAGGGATAATTTTGGTCCGGGACAATGACACCTACAACATCGAACATAATTCTTTACCTGCACATGATGATGCAAACTTTGTGGGAAAGATGCATGGTGACATGGAGTATGAGAATCCTCTCGGCAACTTGCTGATTAAAGTTAATGATATTGAAATTGGTGAAGGTACTAGTAATTTTGATGTGAACCTAGTGGCTAAGATGTCGAGCTTGGTAATGGGAAAGACACTCCTTTCTTGGCTAGCCATGGAGGAGTTTTTGTGGTTTATTTTGCTATCATTTCTATTGTCTGTGTTATTCAGAATTGTAATCTGGATATTTTCTTGTGGCTAAATTTTTTCTTCTTATGTTTGTCTAGTTCATTTAGTTGTAGTAACTCATATGGTGTTCGGATTGTTCCAGGGCTGTAACCCGCGTTTATTTTGTTTGCCTTGTTCAAACCCTTTTCATCATATGTCTAATACAATCTCCTATTTTCTGTTAGTTCTTGTCAGTTTTTGTTTAGGTCCATTTTCCTTTTATAGTTCTTTTCATGCCGACTCTAGTGACATTACATGCACACATAATTGTAAGGCCCCGTAAAAACTTGTACTCAAAACCTAGTAACTCGTAGTTCCAAGTTTCGAATATGTGTTAGGAATGTATCTTTTCTATGATCAGGTCCGAATCATGTTGTACATGAGCAGGCTCCATAAGATCCAGTATAAGTGAGACGATCTAGCCGGACTCTTACGCAATAGAGTATAGAAAGAGGAATCGTCTTATGTGCGGATTGAAGTGCGTGATAGAGATAGATGCTTCCGCAAGTTTACTTTTTTCAGGAAAGCGAAATTCGTTTAGTCTTTCAGGGGGATCAAATCATAACTAACTGATGTATTATAATATCAACCGGCCGAGAATAAAATCAAAAGAAGATTGATTGAAAAAGCTAAAGTACTATTAATGGACTTCATGCAGGTGGCTTTCACTCGAATATTTTTACAAATTATGCTGATCTAGACTTTAAAAATCAAGAAACAAAATTTTCAAAAGTGCTATTGTGCGGTCCAGAATGTGGTTGTAAATATAGTATGCGGATCGCATTTCTGCCGTAGAATGAGTCAATGGTTTGGTTAAAATTGAGGTCAAAATGCGGTACATTATGTGACTGCATAACTGATATGCGGACTGCATAGTCGTCGCATAATTTTGTAAGGATTTTTTGAAGGGCGGTTCTACAGTGCATTATGCGACAACAGAACGTGAATGCAGACCACATTCTTGCCGCAAACCCAACCAGTTCGCCCAGTTTTTGAGAGAATTTTTGCGGTCCAATCTGTAGGCTCGATTTCCACTATGTGATCGCAAAGTGCGACCGCAAATCTGACTCGGGCTCCTATTTTTCTAAATTTTAAACCCAACCCCTTATTTTATCATAATTTTTGAACAAACTAAAGAGGAGGGAAGAGAGAATTCTTGAGAGAGAAAGTTTTTCCTTCATCGATTTGATTCTTCAAAGGCACCCGGGATAGGAAATTTCAAGTAATTCTCTTCATCTCTATTCTTGTGGGTAAAATCCCCAACCCTTTTTCATTGGTTTTTAGATTTAAACAAAAAGGGGGATTCTCATGCGTTGGTTCTTGAAAACATAAGTTGAAATACACATGCATGTTCTTTAAAACCTAAAATCTAGTAAAAGGAATTGGGTAGGAGTAAATATTTGCAAAAGGAGCGTTTGATAACCTAAGTAAGACCGGGTAGTAATTGTGAACTCCAAATTCTAAGTTATATATGTTAACATGTGAACTAGATTGCCGGTACTAGGCTGGTTGGTGAATTGAAACTAGAAGTAAAAAAGGAAATTCGACTCCAGGTATGTGTGGCTAACTTTAACCTTTGTAAGATCACCTTGTTTGGTGTACGAGTGATTGGTATGTGTCACTTATGTGGACTATTTGTGAATTCTTGTGATTAATATACCTTGAACATTATTGGTTAAGATATGATGGTGTAAGTAAATGGCAACAAACCAAGTGTGTGTAAATATGTTTATGTGGTAAGAGTTGTGTAACAAATGATGGAAAGAAGTCGTAATTGATGTAATTGAGAAAACTGTGGTAATATCATGTGTGGCTTGTCATGAGCAATTATCGTTGTGACTTGAATTGTATCCGGGCTGTTGTACATGATGGAAATGGTAGATGTTTATAAAATTCTTTGTGAATTTTTGTTGTTGTTGTTTTGTGAAATGTGATTGTTCGGTGGGATCGAATTGCGCGCTGCAACACAAAGTTATATGGTGTGGGTTGTGGTGATAAGGGTGGCCGAGGTAGGGTGTAAAAGTGATCGAAATCACTATTGAAATGAAAATATGTGAAAATTGTGGAAATCATTGATGTGATGGAATAATGTTCAAAAAGGAAAAGTAGAGATTATGAAACTTTTTTGGCTTTGGATGTTCCTTTCATGTGCATTTGATCGTTGATTCTATTACTGTTTGTTATTTGTGAATTTATTGATTTTACTTGGGGTAAAGTTTGTTATACATACCAGTACAATTCAAATGTACTGACGTCCCTTTTGCTGGAGGCGCTACATTTGTATTATGATTGTAGGTGGTTCTATAGCAGGTACTCCAGTCCACCGGCATTAGCACTCCTTCACCTCCCGTCAGTTGAACTGGTGAGCCTCTTTCCTCTCGGGGCCCTGCGTGGCTCCTGCTGCCTTTCTTCCGGAGTCTTATTTTATTGTTTGTGGAAGGCATAGCCGGAGCCTTACTGGCAAGTATTGTATCACTCTTTTGTATCATTAGAGGCCCCGTAGACAGGATATATGGGTTATGAACTTATGTAAATATGTATTTTGTATGTTGGGTGGTGTAACTTGTAACACATACAAAGTAACCATGTATGTTATTTATATCTCATAAAAAGGTGTTTAACTTATAAATAGATATTTGACTTGATTAATGAGTAATGGAAACACGGGGTAACACGTGGGATAGGAAAGGCACTCAGGTCCACTTGACTGGGCTACCTGGTCGAGTGCCGGTCATGTCTTGGGGCGTGACAATAATTCTCAACCTGATCTTGAAAGTTAGTTTAATCATGAAGCAATAACATAGTTTTGAATATGATAAAATGATGTGTTTGAGTAAATAATTAAAGATTCACGGATTTTGAAATGACCCAAACTTTGAATTGAGTGAAACTGGGGCAATAAGTTTGGGAAATCAAGAGGTTGATAAGAGCATATAACAAGAAAGTGGCTTTTAAGTAGTTTGAGGTAAATCAGTCAGTCATGAAATGAACTCTTTCACACCAAGATAAAGTCAAATTAAGTCTGCTTCAAACTGGCCAGGGTCATTCATTGAGACAAAATTATTGCCTATTGGCACTCTTTGTTTGTGTTGATGCCATCAATAGTTATTATGTGTGGTTTGTTTGCTTATCCTCAATAGCACGTTTGTACTTGGCATTTTTAAGTTTGGTATAACAAAGGCCTTTTATTCTGCTATCCAAATACTTTTATCCTTTGTTACCCATTTTGAGCTTTAATTTTATGTTTCATACCCCTCTTTTGGAATCAGCAATAGAGTTAGGAACTAGAAAAGGAAAAGAAAAAGAGGAAAAGAAGAAAAACAAGGAAAAGCGAAAAATAAAAAAAAATACAAAAAAGGAAGGAAGGAAAAAAGAAAAAAGGAAAAGCAAAAAAAAACCGTCTTTTGAACTGCGTTCAACCTGATTCTTGTCACCACAAGATACATAGGCAGTCTTACGGTTGGCTGCACCAAATAAAATATTTCATAATTCCCGAAAACAATAGTGGGACAGATTTTATTAGAAACTCCATAAAATAAACATTTCTAGACTCCAAGAAAATGGGTAGAAGTTTTAATTTTATCAAAAGATATGATTCCAAAAGTTGTAATGTTGAACCCTTTCATAGCAATTATTTTGAGCCTTCATGCTACCCTTTTTTTCCAACCCTATCCAAAAGCCTACATTACGGTCCAAAAAAGATCTTCCAACCAATCTTTGAGGATACCGAATCAAGTATGTGGTAAAAGTATGATCTTCCTGTATCAGGGGTAATACATTGTTCTCAGCACAAAAAGAGAAGATGATAAAATGAGAGTCTTATTGGTAAAAACCCACTCATGGGCACCATAAGGCGACGGTGAGTTGAGAAAAGAGAAAAATGAGAGTGGCTTGATGGTGAAAACCCTTCAGGGCACTAAAAATTGACTGAGGATTGTGGATCATATGGGACAATTAGAGTGTTGAAGCCAAGTTTCACAGCTTAGAGGCACAATAAGAGTCGAACATAGACTTGCTTAACAAATTAGGTCACTTCAATCCAAAATGCATGTCACAGTCATTAGAGTTTATATCTACATCTGACAAGTTTCTACTCCATGATTCTTGTTAGATGTAATCTCTTTCTGTTGTCCCCTTAACTCTGTTCTTCTTGCTTTGTTTAAGTTTTCTAGAATCTATTTTGTAAGAACAAGTAAAGAAATGACGTCAAAACTGTTGGAAGAGGATTGCTATTAATATTTGGAGGGAGGTTTTTAGGCTAAGGGAATTTTGGAAGAATAGAAAGATTTTGGAGAAGAGAACTTTTATTACTCAAACTTGTTTTTGATTTTTTTTTTGCTCAATATAAAATGAGCAATCCTACACCTTTTTATACTTGGCCACTTCCTCAATCAATGGACAAGATTTTTCCAACACAACTTTAATCTTATGGCTACAAATCACCTTCTACACAATTCTAAAAATATCCACTCTCTAGATCACTCCATACTTATCTATATCATTCTACTATTCTAAAGATATTTCTAGAGCACATTTCTAGAACATGGGCCAAATAGGCTCACATTCTAGAAAATAGGCTAATTGGGCTCTTTATTTTTTTTTCTTAAGCCCAAATAATTATTACAAAATGAAGTTTATTTTAATTTTATTTTCAACACCCCCCTTTAAACATGATTTGTCATTCCAAGCAAACTTCTTAACTTGATGAAGTCCTCTTGCTTGAGTGGCTTGGTGAAGATATCCGCAACTTGGTCTTTGGACTTCACGTACTCTACTTGTACATCCTTTCTTGTGATGCACTCTCTTATGTAGTGATAGCGTGTGTCAATATGCTTGCTTCGATCATGGAACACCGGATTTTCGCCAACGTCGACTTATTATCCACGCAAATTGTAGTTGGATCTTTTTGTGGCCATCCGAGCTCCTTTAGCAAACTTCACATCCAAATTGCATGGCATACACAGGAGGTAGCAGTAATGTACTCAGCTTCACATGTGGATAGAGTGACAACTGGTTGTTTCTTGGACATCCAAGTGAAGGCGGTGTCTCCCATGAAGAACACGAAGCCCGTGGTACTTTTTCTATTATCAATGTCTCCGGCCCAATCGCTATCGCTATAACCAACAAGCTTATAATCATTAGAAGTTGAATAGAACAAGCCAAAGTTGATTGTACCTTTGAGGTAGCGGAGAATTCTTCTTGCAGCCTTCAAGTGTGTAGTAGTTGGATTCTCCATGTAGCGACTTATGAGGCCGGTAGTGTAGAGAATGTCGGGTCTCGTGCAAGTCAAATATCGTAAGCTCCCAACTAAGCTCTTGAACATCGTCGTGTCCATTTTCTCAGCTTCATCATGCTTCGACAACTTGATCCCGCACTCCACCGGTGTGTTGACTGAGTTGCAATCATCCATCTTGAACTTCTTTAAGATCTCCTTCGCATAGCCCTCCTGTGATATGAAAATTCCATCCTCAAGTTGTTTGACTTCAATGCCAAGATAGTACACCATAAGCCCAATGTCGGTCATCTCGAACTCTTTAGCCATCACTTGCTTGAACTGATCGATCATCCTTTGGTTATTTCTTACAAAGATTAAATCATCCACGTACAAGAAAACGATCAAGATATCTCCATCTTTCATCTTGGCATAGAGCGCATGCTCTTGTGGGCATTTGGCGAAGTCATTTTCTTGCAAGTACTTGTCGATTCTACTATTCCACGCCCTTGGTGCTTGCTTTAGTCCATATAACGCCTTCTTCAATCTTAAGACTTTGTCTTCCTGCGTCTTCACCTCATAGCCCATAGGTTGTCGGATGTAAACTTCTTCCTCAAGGACTCCATTCAAGAACGCCGACTTTACATCCATTTGGTGTATCTTCCATTTATTTTGAGCTGCCAGAGCAATGATTAGTCTTACAGTTTCTAAACGGGCTACAGGGGCAAATACCTCGTCATAGTCGATGCCGACTCTTTGACTGTATCCTTTTGCAACAAGCCTCGCCTTGTATCTTTCGATTTCTCCCTTACAGTTTTTCTTTGCCTTGTACACCCACTTGACGTTGATCGCCTTTTGCCCTTTTGGAAGTGAAGTCAGCTCCCAGGTGTCGTTCTTTTCGATGGACTGGATCTCCTCGTCCATTGAATCTCGCCATTTCTTACTTTGTACGGCTTCTTCAAAGGTAACTGGTTCACAATCAGCAAATAGACAAAGAAGAGTTAGGTCTTCTAACCTTTCAGTGTCTTCATAAATGTCTTCCAAACTCCTTGCGCGTTCCTCGCTCCTTTCATTCAGAAACGATGGTGGAGAGTCTTCTTGAACTGCTGTTGGCGAGGTAGGTGGAGTAGTTAGCTCTCGCTGGGCATCCTCTGCTGTAGATCTTTGTTCTTCTTCTTCGGTTGGAATAATGGAATTAAAATCCTCGTGAGAACCAAAATTCCATTCTCCTTCTTCATCAAACTCCACGTCCCAACTTATCACAAGCTTGTTAGTATCTGGATTATATAATTTGTAGCCTTTGGAGTTGGAATCATACCCGATAAAGATGAATGCCTTACTTTTGTCATTGAGCTTGCTCCGTGTCTCGTCAGGTACATGTGCGTATGCTTTGCTTCCAAAAACTCTTAGATGGGAGATTCCTGGCTTCCTTCCACTCCAAGCTTCTTGTGGTGTCTTTCCCCACATGCTCCTTGTTGGTGATCGGTTGAGTAGATAGACTGCACATGCTACTGCTTCGGCCCAGAATTCCTTTGGTAGCTTCTTGCTCTTTAGCATACTCCGCGCCATGTCTAGAATTGTCCGGTTCTTTCTTTCCGCCACTCCATTTTGTTGGGGGGACCTTGGTACCATTAGTGGACGCCTTATTCCATGCTCCTCGCAAAAATTCTGGAACTCTCTAGAAGTGAACTCGCCTCCACGATCGGATCTCATGGCCTTTATGTGTAGTCCACTTTCTTTCTCCACTGCCGCTTTGAATTTCTTGAATACTTCAAATGCCTCCGATTTTTGCTTCAAGAAATACACCCATGTCTTTCTAGAAAAATCATCAATAAATAGAAGGAAATAGTTGCTTTTACGGGAGCTTGGCTTGATAGGACCACATATGTCGGTATGTATGAGCTCTAATGGCTTTTGGGCTCTCGAGCTTGACTCCTTTGAAAAACTCTTCCGAAATTGCTTTCCGAGTAGGCATCCTTCGCACAATTGATCGGGGTGGCTAATGGATGGTAGTCCTCGCACCATGTCCTTTTTGGATAGTAGCTCCAAGCCTCCAAAATTCAAGTGCCCAAATCAAAGATGCCAAAGCTAAGATACATCTTTGTAGCAAGCTTTAAGACACTTTGCAACATCATTTTGAATGTTCAACAAGAACATTCTATTTTTGGACATAGGCACCTTAGTGATTAAATTATTTTTATTATCTCTTATGGAAAGACTATGATCTTTCATGTGAATGTCATAGCTCTTCTCTAAGAGTTGCCCCAAACTCAATATATTATTTTTCATGTTGGGCACATAGTAGGCATTTGAGATAAATTGGTGATTTTCATTCTTCAAGCGGATTAGAATGTTACCTTTGCCTTTCACTGGTATTTTGGATTCATCACCAAAAGAAACATTACCACTCACCGATTCGTCGAGCTCCACGAACATGCTCCTCTTTCCACACATATGGTTGCTCGCCCCGGTGTCAAGGTACCAAGTGTTGTCTTGTCTCCCTTCTTCTCCTTTGTATGCTAGAAGTAGGGTCAGGTCTTTTTGGCCCTTATCCTCCACAAGGTTGGCGGTCTCTTCGACTTTGGTTTGAGACCCTCTACATTCTGAAGCATAGTGCCCATATTTTTGACAAGAATAACATTCGATTTGAGATTTATCGTACCTTGCACCTTGGTTGCCTCTCCCATGACTTGGGTATTCTCTTCTTTCTTCATTGTTGTTGAAACCTCCTCGTCCACGTCCATGGCCTCGATCTTGTCCACGACCACGACCTCTTCCATATTGACCTCGTCCATTTTCGATATTTTCTTCCTTATCTTTTATTTGCATCTTGAATAATTGCTCCACTATATCTTGTTTTTTCTTATGCTTTTCTTCATATGCTTGTAAGGATCCCATTAAATGATAAATTGACATCTCCTCCAAATTTTTAGTTTCTTCAATTGTTATGACAATATGCTCGAATTTGGAAGTTAATGACCGGAGTATCTTCTCAATAATTCTAACATCTTCAAATTTTTCACCATTTCTTTTCATTTGATTTGAAACCACCAAAACTCTTGAAAAATAGTCGAAAATGGACTCCCCTTCTTTCATATGTAAAGACTCAAATTCTCCTTTTAATGTTTGGAGACGTACCTTCTTTACTTGCTCGGCACCTTTGCAAGACGTTTGGAGTTTCTCCCACGCTTCCTTAGCAGTGGTTGCACTTGAGATCTTCTCGAACCCATCATCATCCAATGCTTGGTAGATGAGGTAAAGAGCTTTCTTGTCTCTCTTTCTTAAATCCTTCACACCATCCTTTTGAGTTTGGGATAATGTAGATTCATCTCGGGCCCATTGTAGCCTTTCTCTACAATATCCCATACATCATGTGCACCTAGGAGAGCCTTCATCTTGATACTCCAATTATCATAGTTGCTCTTGTTGAGCGTAGGAACTTGGAAGGATGCAACACCATTTTCCATGGTTTTAGAAATTTTTGGTTAGAATCTTGTGGCTCTGATACCACTTTGTTGGAAGAGGATTGCTTAATATTTGGAGGGAGGTTTTTAGGCTAAGGGAATTTTGGAAGAATAGAAAGATTTTGGAGAAGAGAACTTTTATTACTCAAACTTGTTTTTGATTTTTTTTTTGCTTAATACAAAATGAGCAATCCTACACCTATTTATACTTGGCCACTTCCTCAATCAATGGCCAATATTTTTCCAACACAACTTTAATCTTATGGCTACAAATCACCTTCTACACAATTCTAAAAATATCCACTCTCTAGATCACTCCATACTTATCTATATCATTCTACTATTCTAAAGATATTTCTAGAGCACATTTCTAGAACATGGGCCAAATGGGCTCACATTCTAGAAAATAGGCTAATTGGGCTCTTTATTTTTTCATAATTTCTTAAGCCCAAATAATTATTACAAAATCAAGTTTATTTTAATTTTATTTTCAACAAAAACCTACTACCAACTTTCCAATTGCACAAGTCTGACTAGCATATTAAAGTGGCATATTACCAAGTAAAGATAAGTACAACTCAAATTAAGAGAAAAATAAACTATAAGCTGGTAAATAGCCCCGGTTTCCAGCATAGCAACTAGTGTCAACTAGGATACTCTTAACAATACAGGCTCATGGATAAAAATTAAATCTTTGCACTTTCCTCGTCAGTCTTGGCCTCATACTCACTCGGAAAATAACGTCCTGTACAATCAACTTGGTGATACATCATCATGCCTTTAATTGCTCGTCAATACTCTTTGATTTCTTTCTTTCCAGACATAGTGGATGCTTCCAACTAATACAATTCTAAACAAATCTGCGCTGGAGTTCTTCCCATCAAAATGAGTTATAGCTTAATTTCTCTCATTATTCCATCCTATTGCTTGTCTAGAGTTTTCCTGCTTGTGTAACATTTTGTGCCGTATCTCAGCTGCCACCCCATATTTGACGAATAAATGGTCTATACTTTCTTCCTCTAAGTTACACAAAGGGCATAGTTGGTTTGACATTAGATTTTGCCAACCTGTCCCTTATGCATAATTTCTCATGAGCAACCAATCTGAGTGTGAATATCCATTTAGGTGCACCGTAGTTATTACAAAGTAGTCTTCTTCAAGGTACCTTAGGATACTCACCCCTCAATATATGCAACATTTGCCTGATAGAAAATTGGTCCATACTCAACAACTTACTCATTAATAGGTCTGCCTGTGTTACATATTTGCTTGCTTTAAAAATTTTCTTTAATAGCCATAAGGTAGGTAGTCTCCCAGAAAGGAGTCCTTTTCCAGTAGTAAGCATGTACTCACAATATCCATAACTTGTCCTTTTTCTTGCAAAAGGTCCAAAACTATTTGATATGGACGCCTTGATCAATACCTCTATATCAATAATGTCTTCACTACCTTCTGATTTTGGTGTGCATAAAGCATCCGAAGTAATGATAGCTTTATTTGAGCATGTTGTTTCTCCAGTCCAAAGGAACTTTCGGCAAGTTGCAACAATCTTTTTGTAGTATATCTTGGGAGAACAAATACCTAAGACCAAAGGTTTGGATAGAAAAAAAGACGCTCTTGATTAATTTCACTCTAGCAGTATAGGAGAGAAACTTTGTAGTCTAACATGTTATTCTGCGTATCATCTTGTCCAATAGAGGTTGGCATGGGATGATAGATAATCTCTTGGAGCTTAAGGACATTTTAAGGTATCTAATCAGAAGTTCACCCTTTGAGGATCCCAATATTTCTAAAATTTGATGCTAAATTATAAGGTTCACATCACCAAAGTAGATTGAACTCTTGGTCAGATTAGCACCCAATCACATTGGCCAGGTGCCACTGAGAATTCTTGGAAGCGACTCACCAATACCTGTATAGACCATATGTCACCTTTAAAAAGTAACAAGAGATCATCAGTGAAGCTTAGTTCGATAATAGAGTTTGGGTGACATATAAATATCGAATTCCTGGACATCATTCTTAGTAGTCGACTGGAGTATTCCATCACCATTACAAATAAATATGGAGACGTTCTGTCACCTTGGCTCAATCCCTTCTTTGCCTTGAATGGATACCTGCTTACCACTTATAGTGACTGAGTATGATACTATTTTCTAGCATACCATGACCCATTTGATAAATTTAGTAAGAAACTGCAAACCCAGATAAAAGTTGCTCAATAAATGCCCATTCAACATAGTCATATATTTTTTCATATCAATTTTGAGCATGCATCTAGGAGAAATGATTTTCCTGTTGTCCCCTTTTACTAACTCATGGCTTAGTATGATATTATCTGTCATAACTCTTCTTGGCACGAAAGCAGCTTGATAATTTACTAACTTATCCATAACCCCTACATCCTTTTAGTGATGATTTTGGTTATAATATTGTCTATTTGGAAACAGCCTCTCTACCCTAGGGTAGGGGTAAGGTCTGCGTACAGACTACCCTCCCCAAACCCCACTAAGTGGGATTATACTGGGTTGTTGTTGTTGTTGTTGTTTGGTTATAATATTGTATATAACCGTACAACAGGAAATCGGCATGAACTCTCTCACTGCCAACAGTTTTTAACTTTTAGTATCAATGTTACTGTTGTGCAATTTATAGGTTCATACAGTATTGCGATGTCAAAGAATTCTATCACTGAAGTAATTTCATCACATACCATGTCCTAGTTTTCTTGAAAAATTGGAGTTAAACCCACCAAACCTAGTGCTTTTTGATCATCTATATCCCATATGGCATTGTACACTTCCTTTTTAGACACTTGTGCAATCAACTCCAGTTGCTGAACTCTATTTAGTCTATATCCCTCTTTTAGGATGTCTTCTTGTATGACAGGTATCATGCTGGCTGCTGAACCTAGCAGACTTTGATAGAAGCTATTGATCTCTTCGATGACATCACTCTCAATTTGAGCTGTGTGTCCATCTGAAGTAGTCAACCTTCTGATTTGATGCTGTGTTGATCTACTTTTTACACTAGCAAAAAAAATTCAGTATTAGAGTCACATAATTGAAGCTGTTGCACCCTGGACTTTTGCTTCATGATACTCTCTTCTACCATCACTCATTTCTCAAGTAGGTTTTTCGGTTCTTTCTCTTGTTCAAAGAGGTTATTCTGATTGTCGATCTCTTCATTTTTGCTTGCAAGTCTTGTAGGTGCTTCCTCATTTGTTTGACTTTTTCATCCACTTTCAGAAACTCTTCGGTATTTAATCCCTTAAGCAGATGCTTAACCTTCTTCAATTTTTGCCACACCCTTTGCAACCCTAGACTCTAGATTAGCTTATTCCATTCAGCAAATTAGCTATAGAAAATTAGGGTGCTTAGGTAAGTGTTTAAAAATCTAAATGGTCTTGCACTAGCTTTAGGGTACCATTTCAAATTCAACTGCTAGTGGTGAATGGTTTGGGAAACCAGGATCTAGTGCTATTGCTTAAATGCTTTCCAAGATAGTAATCCAAATCCATTTAAAGAGCCCAATCTATTTTGCTATGTATGATGGTTATTTCCCCGTGATTCTCAGTTCTTCTATATTGGCATCTATCATAGAATTATTGAAATCCTCTACCTCTGCTGCTTCGACTAGATTCTCATAGAACCTATCATCAATGCTTCTTATAGTTTTAAAGTCACCAATGGCTAACCATGGTCCACGATGTATGTCGGCTATAGATTTCTTGTGTATGGATTAGGAGAGTATATCAATTACAGTTACCTTTACCTCATTAGGGTCTCATATCAACCAGATTCTCCCTCTGCCAGTGATATGATTATCACACCATTGCCAGGTATTAGCTAGTCTTCTTAATATAGTTATAGCAAATTGTCCCCGCACTCTATGTTCTAATATAACTAAGAGCCCTATTTTATTATTTTGTAAAAACTTCTTTAACTCATGTAGGAGAATAATTTAAAGATAGAAGACCTTTAAATGTAAGAAGGAAAGAGATTTTGTTTAGTTGATAAATGAAGAAATGGAGGTAGTTTGGAAGGTTTAATATATGTAGCTTTATGGAGAGAGACTTTTGTAATTCTTCAACTTTTATTACACAAGGGATCACTTTGGTACACACTTGGGCTCACACTTTTTTGTATATTCTACAAATGAGGAGGTCTTCCACTATTTATAGGCATCAACCTCCATGTTCTACGATATTCTAGAATATTCCATATAAGTATCCTAAACAATATTCATATCTACCTATTCTCATATGTTCTAGAATATTCCACTACTCTAGAATATTCTCACATTCTCTACTATACATAAAAGAGTTTCTATCATCTTCTAGAATATTCCAGAGAACTCCATAATGTTCTCGAACCTTCTAGAACATTCTAGCTCATTCTTAGACTATTTTAGAATAGTCTAGAATATTCTAGTAATATCTAGCTTTGGTTTAATTTATTGTTCACATTGCCTCCCTTAAACCAAAGCCTCGTAGGTGGTCATTCCTAATAACTTTTTCATCTTCAGAAAAGTCTCCATCTTCAATGCCTTAGTGAAAATATCTGCCACTTGTTCACCAGTTCTGCAGTAGCCAATTCGGATCTCATTTTCTCGTACCATCTCTCGAATGAAATGATATTTGATATCAATGTGTTTGCTGCGACCATGAAGTACTGGATTCTTCGCCAACTCGATTGCTGATTGGTTGTCACATAATATCGTGGTTGGACCATCATGTTTGTGTTGAAGAAACCTGAGCATTCTTCTCAACCATACCGCCTGTGTAGCAGCATTTGATGCAGCAATGTACTCGGCTTTAGCAATGGATAATGCTATCACTGGTTGTTTCTTTGAACTCCAAGAAAACACACCCGAACCAGTGAAGAATGCATAGCCGGAAGTACTTTTTCTCTCGATCGTATCACCAGCCCAATCACTGTCAGTGTATCCAAGAAGTTCAAGTGGCTCACCTCTAAGATAGCTGATTCCATCTCCTTGAGTTCCTTTAATGTATCTCAAAATTCTCTTAGCCGCTTGTAAGTGTGATTGGCGTGGCTTTTCCATGAATCGGCTTATTACGCCAACACTGTAAGCAATGTCGGGTCTTGTTGAGGTCAAGTACCTCAAGCTTCCAACCAAGTTCTTAATGTAGGATGGATTCACAAGATCACCTGTTCCATCCTTCGTCAGCCTCAATCTTTCTTCAGCTGGGGTCGCAATCGGATTCGCACCATCCATCTTAAATTTCTTCAAAATGTCTCTAGCATACTTTCTTTGAGATATGAAGATTCCCTTATCTGATTGATCAATCCCAAGAAAATATGACATAAGATCCAAATCAGTCATCTCAAACTGATGGATCATAGCCTCCCTGAAATCCGCCATCATCTTATCATTATCTCCTGTGAAGATCAAATCATCCACATACAAACAGACGATCATAACATCGCCAGCATTGGAAGTCTTCACATATAGTGTGTGCTCATAAGCACATCTTTGAAAACCGCTTTCAACGAAAAAAGTGTCGATGCGTGTGTACCACGCTCTTGGAGCCTGCTTCAAACCATATAGAGCTCTCTTTAACTTGTAGACCTTGTTTTCATTACCCCTTTTAACAAAGCCAGGGGGCTGCTCCACATAGACCTCTTCTTCAAGAACACCATTTAGCAAGGCTGACTTAACGTCCATTTGATAAATTCTCCAGTTAGTTTGAGCAGCTAGAGAAATTATCAAATGAATTGTGTCTAGTCTAGCAACAGGAGCAAATACCTCGAAATAGTCAATTCCAAGTTTTTGCTTATAGCCTTTGACAACTAATCTTGCTTTGTATCTGTCGACTTCTCCCGTTGGTCTATACTTTGTTTTGTATACCCATTTTACTCCAATGGGTTTCTTTCCTCTTGGAAGGTTGGTAAGCTCCCAAGTATCATTCTTCTCAATAGAATGGATTTCCTCCTCCATTGCTTTCACCCAACGTTCTTCTTCAATTGCATCCTTGAAATCCACAGGATCGCAATCTGAAAACAAGGCAAAGTTCAAAATATCTTCGTCAGTTAGAGTATCAACATCATTACCGACAACGTAATCCTCCAAATGAGCCGGTAGACGTCGTTGCCTCTGTGATCGACCATGCTGTATTGGTTGTATTTCTGAGGGAGACTGTTGTTACGCAGGTTCATCATGCTCCTCGTCATCAAGATATGATGGTGCTGGAGGTTGAGATGGCTCAACCGCTTTTTTCTTCCAATCCCATGCTCCATGTTCATCAAAGGTGACATCTCTACTGACAATAACCTTTTTGCTGTCTGGATTATATAGCTTGTACCCTTTTGTCTGTCGACTATAGCCAACAAATATGCTCTTTTCTGCTTTCTCGTCAAGCTTCTTTCGCAGTGGATCGGGTACATGCGCATAGGCAAGACAACCAAATATTCGTAAATGAGAAATATTTGGTTTTCTACCTGTCCATACCTCAAAAGGTGTTTTTCCATGGTTGCTTCTCGTAGGGCACCTGTTTAATATGTAAATTGCAGTAGAGACAGCTTTAGCCCAGAATTCATTAGGCAGCTGTTTTGCTGCCAGCATTGACCGTACCATATCCGTAACAGTCCTGTTCTTTCTTTCAGCAACTCCATTTTGTTGAGGAGTGTACCTTGCAGTCAACTGATGTTGAATCCCATGCTTCTTCAAAAAATCATCGCACACAAATTCTGTGCCTCGATCTGTTCTCAGAGTCTTTATAAAATGACCACTTTGTTTTTCAACATATGTTTTGAAGCTTTTGAATGTGTCACAAGCTTCAGACTTATTTTTCAGCAAATACACCCATGCTTTTCTACTGAAATCATCAATAAAAGTAGTGAAGTACTTACTTTCACCGAGCGAAGAAACTTCCACCGAGCACAAATCAGAATGTATCAGCTGCAATGGGTGTTTTGCTCTCCAAGCTTTGCCTTTGGGAAATGGCTCTCTATGCTTCTTCCCCAAAATGCATGCTTCACACTGTCTTGGAACAAAGTCAAGTGAAGGCAAACCTGACACCATCTTATTCTTCACAAGATATTGTAAATCGCCGAAATTAAAGTGGCCAAACCTCATGTGCCATAACCAAGTATCATCAAGAGCAATTGAATTATAGCAGGGTAAGTGACCGTAGTTGAAAGTTACTGGAAACATCCGATTTTTGGTCATACTTACCTTGGCTATAATTTTCATACTCTTGTCTCTGATAGTGCATATATCATTACTGAAATGCACTTCATATCCATTGTGTTGGAGCTGACCCAAGCTCAACAAATTATGCAGCAGATTAGGCACGTAGTAAACATCTTTTATGGAGCACTCAAGCCCATTCTCCATGGTGACCGGTATTCTCCTTTTCCCGACAACTTGCATAACTTGATTATTTCCAAATTTAATCGTGGATTTAAAAGACTCGTCCAAATCAGCAAATATCTCCTTCTTACCGCACATATGATTACTACATCCGGAGTCAACGTACCAGACATCATTGTTAGTTTCTTCACTAACAGCAGCCATAGATGCGGAGTAAAAAATGGTTTCACTTTTATCCCCTTCATCCTCAGCTACTCTAGCATGAACTTGTTTATTTTCAGTTCTTTTACTCCAACAATCTTTAGCATAATGACCCAATTTACCGCAGTTATAGCATTTAAGGTGAGGTTTTTGCTGACCTGGATTGTTGTAATTTCCTCTTGGCTGGAAAATGATGATTACCTCTTCCACGGCCACGATAGTTGCCGGTGCCTCCACGACCTCTGCCTCGGAAACCATGTCCTCTAGTTTCCGCCACATTAGAAGATTCTCCTCTCTCTTTAACTTTAGTATGTGCCTGCAATGCCTTCTATGCCGGATCTTTCTCCAATGACTCTTCTAATTTCCCATTAATTCTATTCTCATGAAGAATTAATGAGCCCAGAAGCTCCTCGGTACTTAAAGTTGAAAGATCCTTGGTCTCTTGAATTACTGCCACAATATGATCAAACTTCATAGGTAAAGTATTAAGTACCTTTTCAACGAATGTCTCATCGCTGAGGGTATGACCATTGAGCTCCATCTCATTCTTGACCTCCGTCAACCTCGAAAAGTATCCCTCAACTGTCTCTGACTTCTCCATCGTGGCAAGCTCGAACTTCCTTTTTAGCGCCATCAAATTATTCTTTTGGACCTTATCAACTCCATGATATGCTTTGGCCAAAATATCCCAAGCCTGTTTTGTTGTTTGGGCTGTGGAAATTTTGCCAAACACAGACATATCGATGGCCTGGTGTATTTAGAACAAGGCCATACTGTCACGCCTTATTTCATTCTCTTCGGCACCTTCCTCCAGTTCTTCTCGCGTATATTTTAACAAATTATACGCCTTCAGATGTGTCTCCATCTGAATCCTCCAAAAGTTGTAATTTTGTTTCCCCGTCAACTTGGGAACCATGCACACGATATTCTTTCCTGCCATAGTTAATGAATCACCCTCCTAACGAACCAATGGCTCTGATACCAGATGTAGGAGAACAAATTAAAGATAGAAGACCTTTAAATGTAAGAAGGAAAGATATTTTGTTTAGTTGATAAATGAAGAAATGGAGGTAGTTTGGAAGGTTTAATATATGTAGCTTTATGGAGAGAGACTTTTGTAATTCTTCAACTTTTATTACACAAAGGATCACTTTGGTACACACTTGGGTTCACGCTTTTTTTGTACATTCTACAAATGAGGAGGTCTTCCCCTATTTATAGGCATCAACCTCCATGTTCTACGATATTCTAGAATATTCCATATAAGTATCCTAAACAATATTCATATCTTCCTATTCTCATATGTTCTAGAATATTCCACTACTCTAGAATATTCTCACATTCTCTACTATACATAAAAGAGTTTCTATAATCTTCTAGAATATTCCAGAGAACTCCATAATGTTCTCGAACCTTCTAGAACATTCTAGCTCATTCTAGACTATTTTAGAATAGTCTAGAATATTATAGTAATATCTAGCTTTGGTTTAATTTATTGTTCACAACTCAGCCTTCTTGTAGGCTTAATTAAGACCTTTAACACTCCATGCTACTAGCTTCACCACGATTTATTAGGGTCGGAGGGTTTACCTGTCGCTCCTCTATTACTACACTGTTCATCCTCACCTCTAAAATCTTGGAGTGCACCAGCTCTCCCTTCAGTTGGTTCCATCAAATAATTGAAATCATTACCCACAATTATATTCATTTGGTGCAACTCTTTTTGGTTATTCTTTCTAGCTGATTTTCCCCTAACTTCTTGCCAATCCTTCTCTTATTCCTGATTACTAGTGGTTATATCTTGAGCCTGAGCTTTTCAAACTTTTCCTACTGATGGTTCATTGATCTTTCCCTAAGACTAAGGAGTCACAGTCTGGCTTTGAGCTTTACTAGTTTGGCCTTTTTCTAATCCAACTATATTCCCCTCTCCAGCACCTACATTCTGATTCTTCATTAGCAATGTAGTTGTGTGCTTGGTTGCCGTCATATTTTACGTAGCAAGTACTTGTTTCTTCATATTGACACTTTGGCAAACATGTCCTATTTGTAAGCATGTAGAGAAATAAGCCGATTTCCAATCATAAGTAATCTGCTCATCAAATGTTTTACCCATCCTTAACTTTGACTATATTCGGGAGTGGTTTGGTAAGATCCATCTAAGTAAACGTTATCACATAAGAAATTACGTCTGTCTTAGTTCTGCACTCATCGTCATAGACAGGTCTGTTAAGCACACTACCAATACAACTTTATGATGTAGGACTCCAACAATAGAGAGGAAGATTAGGTAGTTTGATCCACAATTGGATCATCCTAAGCACCTCTTTGTTAAAATCGAAATCGGCTTCCCATACCTTCACTATTAGTGGCCTATTATTCAGCATATGAGGGCCAGAGTATAACTGTCCGGAATGCTGCTAATCGCACAAAGAAGTATCGTCATTACGATAAAGTAACTTTCTTTTAGCTATGTAATTCCAGTTGCTTGCTATGAACCTCTCCAATTCTCCAATAGTTGGAAAGCTACCCACATCATACAAGATCAAAACGTGCTTCCACTTCTTTGTTTCCTTGTCTACCCCTTCCTTGGTAGTTGTGCTACCTTCTCCCCTGCCATAATTATTGGTGCAATATAGTTTAGTTCCATGCCTCTCTCCGCAAGTTTGTTCTCAGTGAACAAATTGGACCATGATTTATAGTCCTGCTTTGCATGAGGTGATTCTAATTGGGACAATTCCTCAGTTTGGATCCCTTTTGACTTGCCGACAATCAAATTAGGCCCAGTCGGGACGTCCTCAATTCGTTGCAGCATTGATGTGCTTGTAGGGGTTTCAATGCCAGTAGAAGCAACACTCGGCATCTACGTCACCTCACTTGACTGAGCTAGCGATTGAGGGCTTCCTAATTTTATACCAATAAGGATACCCATCAGCATTTTTATCACCTCATTCATCTGAGTTAGCACCTATGGATTGATTGAACTGCAAGATGTAGTAGTACTGTTTGTTTTCCCCATACTGCTTTCACTGTTTACTACCTCTAGAGCGCTTTCGTAGTCACCCTCGCTACATTTTGATAAGTTTTGTGCGGTTTCCCTCTAACGCTTTTTCTGGCATATGCGCACGTTAGAGATACTTACCGTGCACCGAGAGGAAAGAACTTAGAGAGAATATACCTAATTCCTGTGTTTATCTTCTCGAAATTTGAAAGTTAAAAAGTTTATTAAATTTGATTCGAGGTGCAATTTATAGTTTTGATATTCATATGTGTGATTTAAGGCCGAGTAGATCCGTGTTATGTTGTAGAACCTGTTGGTATATTCGAATGGGGTCCCAAGGGGTTGGAGAGTTACGGACGTATTTCAGACCATTTCTCATTCATGTGTGGTTGCTGGTCTTAGGTGGTTCTAGTACTACGTTGGAACTGCTTAGGTGCGAGGGTCAAAGAAGCGGACTGTCAACGTACCTGCGAGGAGGCTGGAGTTGGGTGTCTTCACTGATGGGATTTTGTGCATACCTATGGGGCCGAAGAAGGAGCACTACTAGTGCAGAAGAGCTTGTTGGGTGAGGTCATGTATGCCGCAGGCACGGAAGGTGAGTGCAGGTGCGGGAAGCACAAATGCGGAGATGTAATGCACCTACGAAGTTGTAGATGCACATTTTGGAATGTAGGAGCAGTGTAAAGGATTGATTTGACTGGGGCTTGCATCTGCAATGGAATCAGTGTGGATACAGTGTCGCAGAAGCGACCTTTGTTTTGCAAAAACAAGAATCCCTAGGCAGAAGCTATACATCGATGGCTTAGTCTTTTTATTCTCATTTTGAGATTTGGAACTCAGTTTTGGGAAATATTTGAGGGGATATTCACCACATGGATTAGTGAAAGTATGCTTGACTCGGTTTTGGTTTTATTTCATGAATCTATCTTCGATTTTAGCATTTGGATTTATGCAATTTAAAGAGGGGCGGGGGGGGGGGGGGGGGGGTTGTCTAAACTTTCCGAAAGTGAGTTATTGAGTTCTGAACATTGATTCAAAGTCGGATTTGCGTGAAATTAGTATGGTTTAACTTGTAATTGAATGGATTATCAAATTTTTTGAGTTTTGTCAAGTTTTGAGGTGCAAATCCGAGCTTTTGTGAAAATATATTCACCATTTAGGTTGTTATAGGTAGGGCTGTATTTTGTCCCCGGCCAGGTCCTAAACGGGCTTCGCGGCAGGCTTCGTGGTCCTAGGCTCTGGCAGTCCCGGTCTTCGTGTGCCGGGCCTAAGTCCATGTGGTCCTGGGCTTAGCGGGCCGGGCTTGGTGAGCCTGGCGGGCTTTTTTGTAATTTTATAAGGCAGTATCTTGTATAGTAGTTATTAGTATAGTATATAATATACTAGTATAGAATATATTTATATAGTATAATAGTTATCAGTATAGTATATATAAATGAATATTTCATTTTATATTGTATTGTAGTAATTAGTATATATTGTATGTTATGTATACATATATATCCCTTATATATTTTCTTGTATGTTATGTATATATATTCTCTTTTATATTTTCTTGTAATATATATATATATATATATATATATATATATATATATATATATATATATATATATATATTGTATCTTATGTATATATATTATAGCTTATACAATTATTTATTGAGTTGTAGTATATATATTGTATCTCTTATGTATAATGTATATATATTACGTAAAGGGTTTCTGATACATCTGGAAAAATCGAAACCAAGACTAGAAATTTTTAACAAACAGGATCAAGAATCATTACTCTTTCATTTCGAAACAAGAAAAAAAGATTTTTCTACACCCCTTTCTTTTGTCGAAGATTAGGAAGACAAATAATCCCCCCTAGATTTTTTTGTTCCCCGCATTTATCCTCTGCTTCCTTATGTCTAGTATTTAGACAAAGCATCAATTGAAACGATTCGATAGATGGCTCATTGGGATAGATGTAGATGAACAACATCCCCCTAGAAACGTATAGGAAGCTTTCTCCCCGTACAGCTCGAGAAAAATTATTGATTCGAGGTTTTATCACTGTATGGAATTCTATCTAAGAAATGATAACCGGTCCATAAAATGATCAAATCAATTAAAGATGTAAGTCTTTTTTTGTCTTATTTCTCGAAAAAGTGATTCGATTGATGGGATTTGGTATGAGATCGATGATCTCGATGAGATTGATATTCCAATCTTTCTTCTTAGAACGTATTGATTTGACCCCATAAGCGGGACCAAGCATGTTGCCACTAGAAGCAGAACCCTGTATTTCTTCTAGAGAATCTCCTAATTGTTCCAGAGCAACTAGAAAGAGATTCTTTAACCAGAAAGAATTCGGTTCACATGTAGGATACCTATCCAGAAGTTTTCGCAACTCAATCATAGGTGATGGAATCATCAAAGATTTGACCTTTTCGAACTCTGTCTGTAACTCACTAGAGGCTCGGGAAACAAAGAGAAGATGTGTACGAATGAGATATCCAGCAACTCGAGTCGTGAATTTCTTTTCCCGGAGAAGAAGCAATGACAGTATCTAGGGAATAAGCATCGGCTAACTCTGTGCCAGCAGCCGCGGTAATACAGAGGATGCAAGCGTTATCCGGAATGGTTGGACGTAAAGCATCTGTAGGTGACTTTATAAGTCCGCCGTCAAATCCCAGGGCTCAACCCTGGACAGGCAGTGGAAACTACCAAGCTGGAGTACGGTAGGGGCAGAGGGAATTTCCGGTTGATTCGTTCTAATTCATTGAATTAATCTGTTATAAAAATATAAGAAAAAGAAGGGAACGCTATTTTTGCAAACATGAATCGAATTGTTTTCACACTTTTTATGCAAAATTGTATCTTTATCCCGGAGCCTCGAAGGAAAGAAAAATCGTTCTTTGCTTTGACTTTGATGAAAAATTTTCAGTTAAAATGGATTGGTCGTACCTATCTAATAATGGAATATGGATTATTACTGACTCGCTATTCACTCGGTTTTTGGGTCATAATCATTATGTAGGAGAGATGGCCGAGTGGTTGAAAGGCGTAGCATTGGAACTGCTATATAGGCTTTTGTATACCGACGGTTCGAATCCCTCTCTTTTCGTACCTTCGATTAATTCACCACTTTTACTAACAACAAGAGCTCAATGACCTACGAAGAAGAAGAATCCTAGAACGAAATGAGAGGTAGCTAACCAACTTCTAGGAGAGACATAATTGACTGCATTGATCTCGGTAGCTACACCTCCACGAAATTTAAAGAACCTAAAGGAGCATGAGTCATATATTTTGCGGAACGCCGTTCCTACCAAGGTTGTATGTCTTTTTTCAACCTACTCAAGTCTTCCTCCGTCAAATCCCAGGGCTCAACCCTGGGCAGGCGGTGGAAACTACCAAGCTGGAGTACGGCAGGGGCAGAGGGAATTTCCGGTGGAGTGGTGAAATGCGTAGAGATCGGAAAGAACACCAGCGGCGAAAGCACTCTGCTGGACCGACACTGACACTGAGAGACGAAAGCTAGGGGAGCGAACGGGATTAGATACCCCAGTAGTCCTAGCCGTAAACAATGGATACTACGCGCTGTGCAATATATTGTATCTCTTATGTATAATGTATATATATTCTCTTATATATATTGTATCTTATGTATATATGTTATTACTTATATATTTTCTTGTAGTTTAGGTTGTATGTTATGTATATATATATTCCCTTATATATTTTCTTGTATGTTATGTATATATATTCTCTTATATATTTTGTTGTAGTATATATATTGTATCTCTTATGTATACTGTATATATATTCTCTTATATTATATATATATATATATATATATATATATATATATATATATATATATATATATATATATATATATATATATATATATATATATATATATATATATATATATATATATATATATATATATATATATATATATATATATACATACAATATATACCACAAGAAAATATATATACATAACATACAACCTAAACTACAACAAAAACTATATTTTCTTGTGGTATATATATATATATATATATATATATATATATATATATATATATATATATATATATATATTTTGTAGCTTATAATAATTCGAAGTAAAGACAAAGAAATATTGAGGAAAAAAATATTCAAGGGTATGTCTTATAATTTTTATTACCCCAAATGACATATCTTTCTTAGTCTTCCTTCCCCCATTGGAATGAGCACAACAAAGTGCTAATACCACCATTAAAAGAAAAACAAACTAAAAGAAGATGTGCCAAAGTACATGTTACATCATAATCTACATTGTATCTCTAACAAATCTCATAAATCTGTCAAGGTTGGGAGGAGGTTGCGTTGGTGGTGGTGGAAAAGAAGCTTGTTCATCACCACTCCCGGGCGAAGCCGAATCCTCCGCAAGTTCCGCTATTATTTCTTCATAAGCTTCATCTATCGGCGGTTGTGATTCTGTAATTCCAAAGTTTCTTCTTTCCGCGCGGATCCAATCTCTAAAAAGTACCGATTTTTCTAAGCTATCCCTCATCGCCGCTCTATGATCACCTATTTGCAGTATTGCTTGACTGAAAGCGCTCTCCGATGCAACTGTTGAAGCTTGAATTGAGAAAATATCCTGAGCCATCCTTGCAAGAACCGGAAAATGTTTTTCCCTTGACTTCCACCATTACAAAAGATCAAAAGAGCTGTCTGGATTCTCCTTTTCAAGTCCCTGAGACAAGTAAACTTGAAGCTCATTTAGATGTGAAATTTCATCATAATTATCACCTTGAGAACCCCGAAACTCCGTCCAAGATTTAAGAGCTGTTAAGTTCGCAACATTTTTAGAAGATTGTGAGCTAAACGAAGTAGGGGGTTGGAATATTTGGCCTAGCATGCTCTAATGCAAGTTGATAAGCATTATAAACTGTTTGAGCATTAATTTTAATTGATGCTTTTGCATCTACAAGTGTAGAACTCCTCGTTTGAAAGATCTAAAGCCTTATAAATAATTGAATACCAAAAATGAGGACCTCCCAATTTCATTGTAGGATTTAACATTGCCGCAACACCAAAAATAGGAGGGATAGGGAAAAAATATTTTTAAAATTTTTGTTTCATTTTATTTATAGCAAATTCATAAATATCCCCACACTTGCCAAATTCAACAAACAAATCAGCTAGTGCGGCAACATAGACTAAACAGTTCGAAATAGTAGAATAATATTGCCTATAAAATGCATTTGTAGCAACTTTGAAAATGTTCTAAAAAATCTAATAGAATTTTATCATTCATCCAATCTTGGGCAGTAAGCATTTCATCATCATCCTCACCACCTACCCGAGAATTAAACATTGCATTAATTGAGTTTCTATATTCATATGCAACTGCTAAACTTTCGTACATACAATTCCATCTAGTCGGGCAAGTTTAGGAACCTTTCTTTCTCTAAAGCCATATTCATCACATTTTTTAAAATACTCTCTAAGTCTAGTTCTACAGTTTGAATAAAAAATTCAATTAAGAGCCATTCGAACCTTTTCAATTTCTATGTTCAAAATTTGCATACCATCACCGACAATTAAATGATAAATATGAAAAACACATCTAACATGGAAAATATTAGTAAAGGATTTAGTGTGTTTGTAAGCATGCCTATAACACTAGTGTTACTAGATGCATTATCCATAGAAATTGCCATTATTTTATCGCTAAAGCAAAAATATTTACAAATATCTAAAAAGTGTTAGTTATAAACTTACCTGTGTGACGTGAATTAATTATTCTATACGGAATTATACGTTTTTGCATTGTGCAGTCCTCATCTATCCAATGACTTGTAACAGTTAGATAATCACAATCATTACCACTTCTACCAATATCAGTAGTAATAGAAATCCGATTAGGTATATAAGTAAATAAATAGTGCAAATATTGTTCATATTCATGTTTGAATTTATAAATATCGGCCTTAACTGTTGCGCGAGGGCCAACCTTTATAAGTAGGATTAAAAACTCTTCTAATATAACGAACCCAATAAGGATTAGAAGCAAAAGTATAAGGTAAGCACATAGCAACAATCATCTTTGCTAAGTCTTCACGGTCTCTATTTGGATCGTAATATAAAATACCTCCGGCGACAGTGCTAATTCCTGGTTGAACTAGATTTGAACCTGTACTAGGATTAACCGCAGAATCTACACTTGTCCCCTCTTGCTGCGCTTGCATTTGAAAAAATCTAGCCTTATCTCTGTTGGAAACACGTTCTCAAGGCTTTATACAACAACGTGTGTTCTTATGTGTAGGTTTTGATGAATGACAAACAAGCGCAAATTGATATATGCGAAGTTCAAGTACAAGCGCACAATTGGTTTTGATGAATGACAAACAAGCGCAAATTGACATATGCGAAGTTCAAGTACAAGCGCACAATTGGTGGATAACGAGATTCAAGCACAAGACAAGTTTTATAGTTTAAATGAGTCGTTCTTAATTGTGATCTTGATCCGACAACTTGACTCACGACATGGCTTCTCTCGTAAAATTATTTTTACAAAATCATGCATATATAATTTAATGGTAAATGATTTTAAATCATGCATATTTTCATTAGTCAAAATGATTTTTAAACATGTCTCTAAAAACTGGACTAAGATAATCAATTATGTACTTATGATAATCGATTATGATAAGCCAAGACTGCATGACAATCGATTGTGAACTAATGACAATCGATTGTGTTAAGGCAGTGAGCATCAGGTTTTTCAAACCTGCATGACAATCGATTGTGAACCTTATGACAATCGATTGTGATGAGGCAGTGTCCATCAATTTTTTTTAAAACTCAGAATAATCGATTGTGAAGCTAATGACAATCGATTGTGAAGAGACAGTGTCCTTCAGATTTTTCAAAGTCACAAAATAATCGATTGTGAACTTATGACAATCGATTTTGTTGAGGCTGTGACTTCCAGACTTTTTCAAAGTTATTAAATAATCGATTGTGAGTATATAACAATCGATTGTCACGAGGCAGTGTCTAAAATGATTTTCAAAGTCTGATAAATAATCGATTGTTAACATTGCACAATCGATTGTGAAGCTGACCATTGTCGTAAAGTTTTAAAATACCGTCAGGTAATCGATTGTTGATTTTGTACAATCGATTGTTGATATTAAAATCTGGAAAAGATTTTTTGAACGTTGCTGAATAATCGATTGTTGATTTTGTACAATCGATTGTTGAAATTAAAATTTGGAAAGGATTTTTTGAACGTTGCTGAATAATCGATTATTGATTTGGTATAATCGATTGTTTTACGTAAAATCTGGAAATGATTTTTTGAACGTTGCCAATAATCGATTGTTGATCTTGGACAATCGATTGTTAAGCGTAAAATCTGGGATTGATTTTTGGAACGATTGGCAAACAATCGATTGTGGCTTCCTGACAATCGATTGTCACAGAGTAAAATCAGCAACTCTTAATTGGCAATTAGGCAACGGTAATGCCAAGTTTTTCAACTATAAATACAGCTCATTTCAGTGTTTTAAACACAACAACACACAACAACTAATCATTCTATTGCTATAAGCTTGCATACTATTGTTTATCATTATATATTCATTTCATAAAGCTTTTGAGAGCCAAAGTCTTGTCCATAGTTGTTGTGATCTTGAGCTTACTTCTTTTACTCATATCTACTCATTAAGGAGTGCTTTGTTTGAGTGTTTAGTGTTTTGTACACTTGTAAGAGAATTGTGATTCTCTTGTTGTAAGGAACTTGTGTTTCCTTGGTTGAAGTCTTGGAGTGTTGTATCTCCGAGCAAAGGTGTTAAGGCTTGTGTCCTTAAGTTATAAAGGTTGGTTAGGCACCCGTAAGCTTAACAGTGAAGTCTTGGAGTGTTGTATCTCCGAGCAAAGGTGTTAAGGCTTGTGTCCTTAAGCTGTAAAGGTTTGTTGAGCACCCGTAAGCTTGACAAGTTAGTGGAAAATCTCGAGAGAGTCTCTCGAGGACTGGACTAGCCACGTGTTGTGGTGAACCAGAATACATCGGTGCGTACTTTATTATTTATCGCACTTATTTATTTCCTGCAAATTTTAATTTCCGCAAGTTTAAAATTTTATTATAACGCTATTCACCCCCCTCTAGCGTTAAGCGTATTATCTAACAATTGGTATCAGAGCCCAACTCTCTGAAGACTTAACAATTTGAGAGAACCATCCATGGCTTCTACTTGTGACTTTTTTGCAGGAATAGGTGAAGGTGATTTTAACATGTTGCCTCCAATATTTGATGGAAATAATTACTCATATTGGAAAGATCGGATGAGAATTTTCATCACAGCCAACAACTTTTATCTATGGAAAATCATCAAGCATGGTGATCAAATGACAACGAAAGTTGGGAAAGCCAAGGTAAGTGAATACAATACTAATGCAATAAATATGTTGTATAACGCCTTGAATCAGGAAGACTATCAAAAAATTTCCCACTACAAAATCGCCAAAGAGATGTGGGATAAGCTGGAGGAAATGTATGAAAGCATGCCTCAAAAAGCGGACAGCTCATATGATGAATCAAGTGGCCAATGTCTTATGGCAAACGAAGAAGAAGAGGTAAGTACGTCCAACTCTCACTCGCTTGAAGAAATGCAAAATGCTTATAATAAATTATATAGTGAGTTTGTTGATGCTTCCAAGACTATTAAAGATTTGCAGAAAACTCTGTCGTTGCAAGAAAAAGATTTTCAAAAACAACTCTCTCTAAAAGAAAAAGATTTTGAAAAACTGATTTTAGAAAATGAGAAGTTGAAAGAGGAAAACAAGTTTTTCGGAAAAAGAAGCGCCGATAAGCCCGAAAGCTCTATTAGAAAGTGTACTTCTTGCTTGCATCTCAAAAATGAAGTAGAAAGGCTTAAAGGCACATTAGATAAGTTTACTTCTTCGCACAAAAATTTGAATGATGTTCTTGATAATTTGAAGTCAACCAAGCATGGCATAGGGTTTACGAATGAGCCTAAAGAAAAGGTTGAAGCTAAACCCCAACAACCTAAGGCTCAACCTAGGACTAATATAAAAATGCTTATCCTAGAAATATCAATCCTAGAACCAATATTCATGCTAGACTAAATGTTGAACATTTTAGAAGACCTAGCAATGACTTACCACCTAGAAATAACTACCCCAGAAATGATGCATATTATAGGCCAAATACTAGAAGGAATTTTGAACCCTTCAGAGCACCTAGAAATGATTTCCAACGTAGAAATAATTATTCTAGAAATGCTGCTCATAGTAGGAGAAATGATGTTCATAAAGCGCGCAATAGTCATAATGCTGAAAATAGAGTAAACCATTTTCGTCCGTCAAGTTACTATGGACCTAGAAGGATGCATAACCCCAACGTGACTTGTCATTATTGTAGACGCATTGGTCATATTGCTCCTGCATGTTTTACACGACATAGACATATCACTCAATTGCATCATTATGATATGCCTAACCCTCAAGGACCCAAAATGGCATGGGTACCTAAAACACATTAATTTGTTTTGTAGGTGTGTTTGAAGGGATCAAGTGTACTATGGTACCTTGATAGTGGATGCTCCAAGCACATGACGGGAGACGAATCCAAATTCCTTCAACTAGAACACAAAGAAGGAGGAAGTGTTATTTTTGGTGACAACAATAAAGGAAAGATTATCGGCATCGGATCGGTCGGTAAGGATGAAAGTTCTTCTATTAAGCATATATTACTTGTTAAAGGTTTAAAGCATAATCTCTTGAGCATAAGTCAATTATGTGACAAGGGAAATCTTGCCTTATTTGATTCGGATGAATGCTTAGTATTTAGACGTAGTGATTTCAAACTATCCTTCGTGGTTTTAGAGTGGATAATATTTACATGGTTGATCTTGCTAATTCCTCACCCGAATATGTGGATTGCCTTATGAGCAAAGAGGATGATACTTGGCTATGGCATCGTAGAGTTGCTCATATAAACATGCATCTTTTGAACAAATTGATTTCACAAAACTTAGTTATTGGCCTTCCCAATTTGAAATTTGAAAATGACTCTATTTGTGATTCTTGTGTAAAAGGGAAGCAAACAAAAGCATCTTTCAAATCGAAAAACATTGTTTCAACTACTAGACCATTGCAATTGCTTCACATGGATTTATTTGGACCATCTCGCATTGAAAGTCTAGGAAGAAATCGTTATGCTTTTGTGATTGTTGATGATTATTCTAGATTTACTTGGACTTTATTTCTTGCCAATAAAAGTGATGCTTTTCAGATTTTAAAATATTTTCTTAAGCGTGTCCAAAACGAGAAGGAAACAACCGTCACTTCAATTAGAAGTGATCATGGGGGAGAGTTTAATCACAATCTCTTTGCGGACTTTTGTGACAAACTCGGTATCGAGCATACCTTTTCCGCTCCACGTACACATCAACAAAATGGGGCGGTGGAAAGGAAAAATAGGTGTCTCGAAGAGATGGCTAGAACCATGCTCGAAGAGGCTAAGTTTCCCAAACATTTTTGGGCGGATGCCGTGAGTACCGCATGCTACGTCTTAAATAGAGTAGTCATAAGGCCTATACTCATGAAAACTCCCTATGAACTCTATAAGGGAAGGAAACCAAATATCTCCCACATTAGAGTATTCGGTTGTAAATATTTTATTCATAACAATGGCAAAGATCAATTGGGAAAATTTGATGCTAAGTCCGATGAGGGAATTTTCATTGGTTATTCTTCACGTAGCAAAGCATATAGGGTTCTTAATAAAAGAACCGAAACTGTGGAGGAATCCCCTCATGTTGTATTTGCCGAAAATAATGCTCGCTTGGCGAGAAAGGATTCCGGTTTTGATCTTGCAGGTATTTTAGATAGCTTGAAAGACAAAATACAAGAGGAATCGCCTAAGGAAAATAAAGATGAAATCTTGGAACAACCAGTGGAGGAAGCGCCACAATTGGAGAAAGAAACGACAATGCCTAACGAGTGGAGGACAATCAAAGATCACCCTCTCGAACAGGTAATTGGCGACGTCGGAGAAAAGGTAAGTACCCGAAACTCCCTTAAGAACACCTTAGGACATACTGCTTTTGTGTCTCAAATTGAACCAACAACCATCTCCGAAGCAATTGGAGATGAATTTTGGACCTTGGCAATGCAAGAGGAGCTTAACCAATTCAAACGGAATGACGTTTGGGATTTGGTGCCAAGACCCGAAATTCATACCATAATTGGTACGAAATGGGTTTTTCGAAACAAACTAGATGAAAATGGTGTAATCACTAGAAACAAAGCTAGGCTTGTAGCAAAAGGCTATAATCAAGAAGAGGGTATTGACTATGAAGAAACATATGCTCCCGTAGCTAGATTAGAAGCTATTCGTCTATTGCTCGCTTTTGCCTCTTCTATGAATTTCAATTTATATCAAATGGATGTGAAAAGTGCTTTTCTAAATGGTGTTATACAAGAAGAATTTTATGTTGAACAACCCCCCGGTTTTGAAGATTTTAAATCTCCCGATCATGTTTTCAAACTCAAAAAGGCTCTCTATGGTTTAAAACAAGCTCCCCGAGCTTGGTATGAAAGATTGAGTAAATTTCTATTGGAAAATGATTTCATTAGGGGGAAAGTTGACACCACCCTTTTTGTTAAGCATAAAAACAATGATATTTTATTAGTTCAAATATATGTGGATGATATCATATTTGGTGCTACCAACAATGTCTTATGCAAGGAATTTTCTGATTTAATGACAAGCAAATTTGAGATGTCTATGATGGGTGAGTTAACATTCTTTTTGGGATTACAAGTAAAGCAAATGAAAGAAGGTACGTTCATTTGCCAAGCCAAATATTGCAAAGAATTGCTGAAACGATTTGAAATGAACAATGCAAAAGCAATGGCGACTCCCATGAGCACATCCGATCATCTAGACAAAGATGAGAAAGGTAAGGAAGTCGACACTAAGAAGTATCGAGGTATGATTGGCTCTCTTCTCTATCTTACTGCTAGTCGTCCGGACATCATGTTTAGCGTGTGCTTATGCGCCCGTTATCAATCGTGTCCAAAGGAGTCTCATCTTACTGCGGTAAAACGGATTTTGAAGTACCTTGTTGGTACTACAAATGTGGGTCTATGGTACCCCAAAGGTTCTCAATGCCAACTCGTTGACTATTCTGACTCCGATTTTGCTGGATGCAAATTGGACCGCAAGAGCACTAGTGGCACTTGCCATTTGCTCGGTAGCTCTCTCGTTTCTTGGTTTAGCAAGAAACAAGTAAGTGTTGCGTTGTCCACAACCGAGGCTGAATATGTAGCCGCGGGGAGTTGTTGCGCTCAAATCCAATGGATGAAACAACAACTCTTGGACTATGGCCTAAGTCTTGATCATATCCCTCTTAGATGTGATAATACTAGTGCCATATGCTTGACGAAGAACCCCGTTCTTCATTCGCGAACAAAACACATTGAAATTAAACATCATTTTATAAGAGATCACGTTGTCAAGGGGGATGTCAAAATCGAATTTGTTGAAACCAAAGACCTGGCCGACATCTTTACTAAGCCCTTAGAGAAAGAGTCCTTCTTCCGAATTCGTAGTGAACTCGGGATTCTTGACTCCACGTTGATCTAAGTCATGCATTGCATCTTTTTTATTTTACATGATTTCTAACTTGAGCGTCGGAGACGTCTAACGAATTTTTGCAGGTATCGCCCTAAAGGTAGGGGGAATTATAAAGCATGACGCGCAATAATAAATCGGTTTCTGTCGTCTAATAATCGATTATCTCATATCAATAATCGATTGTTCTGCTATTACTTGAGTTATTGTACTCTCTTTATGTAATCACGTTTTCTTTTCAATAAATAAACAAGTTTTATGTACATCTTTGGCATCTTCTTATATTATTTTTGCTAATGGCAAAAAGGGGAAGATAACGGGTATGCACTCTCAATACTTATAAGCTTAAATTGAGGGGGAATTCATATATTGAGGGGGAACTAATCGCATACTTATTGCATATCTTTACTTGTCTTGAATCGTCATTATTAATTGTTTAAGTTGCATATCCCGCCTAAAGTTTGCCATTATCAAAAAGGGGGAAATTGTTGGAAACACGTTCTCAAGGCTTTATACTAAAACGTGTGTTCTTATGTGTAGGTTTTGATGAATGACAAACAAGCGCAAATTGATATATGGGAAGTTCAAGTACAAGCGCACAATTGGTGGATAACGAGATTCAAGCACAAGACAAAGATTTATAGTTTAAATGAGTCGTTCTTAATTGTGATCTTGATCCGACAACTTGACTCATGACATGGCTTCTCTCGTAAAATTATTTTTACAAAATCATGCATATATAATTTAATGCTAAATGATTTTAAATCATGCATATTTTCATTAGTCAAAATGATTTTTAAACATGTCTCTAAAAACTGGACTAAGATAATCGATTATGTACTTATGATAATCGATTATGTTAAGCCAATACTGCATGACAATCGATTGTGAACTAATGACAATCGATTGTGTTTAGGCAGTGAGCATCAGGTTTTTCAAACCTGCATGACAATCGATTGTGAACCTTATGACAATCGATTGTGATGAGGCAGTGTCCATCAAAGTTTTTCAAAACTCAGAATAATCGATTGTGAAGCTAATGACAATCGATTGTGAAGAGACAGTGTCCTTCAGAATTTTCAAAGTCACAAAATAATCGATTGTGAACTTATGACAATCGATGTGTTGAGGCAGTGACTTCAAGACTTTTTCAAAGTTATTAAATAATCGATTGTGAGTATATAACAATCGATTGTCACGAGGCAGTGTCTAACATAATTTTCAAAGTCTGATAAATAATCGATTGTTAACATTGCACAATCGATTGTGAAGCTGACCATTGTCGTAAAGTTTTCAAATACCGTCAGGTAATCGATTGTTGATTTTGTACAATCGATTGTTGATATTAAAATCTGGAAAAGATTTTTTGAACGTTGCTGAATAATCGATTGTTGATTTTCTACAATCGATTGTTGAAATTAAAATCTGGAAAGGATTTTTTGAACGTTGCTGAATAATCGATTATTGATTTGGTATAATCGATTGTTTTACGTAAAATCTGGAAATGATTTTTTGAACGTTGCCAATAATAGATTGTTGATCTTGGACAATCGATTGTTAAGCGTAAAATCTGGGATTGATTTTTGGAACGATTGGCAAACAATCGATTGTGGCTTCCTGACAATCGATTGTCGCAGAGTAAAATCAGCAACTCTTAATTGGCAATTAGGCAACGGTAATGCCAAGTTTTTCAACTATAAATACAGCTCCATTTCAGTGTATTAAACACAACAACACACAACAACTGATCATTCTATTGCTATAAGCTTGCATACTATTGTTTATCATTTTATATTCATTTCATAAAGCTTTTGAGAGCCAAAGTCTTGTCCATAGTTGTTGTGATCTTGAGCTTACTTCTTTTACTCATATCTACTCATTAAGGAGTGCTTTGTTTGAGTGTTTAGTGTTTTGTACACTTGTAAGAGAATTGTGATTCTCTTGTTGTAAGGAACTTGTGTTTCCTTGGTTGAAGTCGTGGAGTGTTGTATCTCCGAGCAAAGGTGTTAAGGCTTGTGTCCTTAAGTTGTAAAGGTTGGTTAGGCACCCGTAAGCTTAACAGTGAAGTCTTGGAGTGTTGTATCTCCGAGCAAAGGTGTTAAGGCTTGTGTCCTTAAGCTATAAAGGTTTGTTGAGCACCCGTAAGCTTGACAAGTTAGTGGAAAATCTCGAGAGAGTCTCTCGGGGACTGGACTAGCCACGTGTTGTGGTGAACCAGAATACATCGCTGCGTACTTTATTATTTATCGCACTTATTTATTTCCTGCAAATTTTAATTTCCGCAAGTTTACGCTAAATTTTATTATAACGCTATTCACCCCCCCTCTAGCGTTAAGCGTATTATCTAACAATCTCTAGGGTGTGTTTTTATGTGCCTAGTCAAACTACCCGTGCCGCTACGGTCTCCAGTAAATTTATGAACCAGTAATTTCCCACAAGTTTTACACTTAGCCTTATTTAGTTTTCTTACTTGAGTAAAAATATTCCAAACTAATGATATTTCTTGACGCTTAGCAGGTTGTCTATTAAAAGTTGGAGTTTCTACAAGTGGGTCAGCCGGTGCATTACTTGAGTTATGAACAGGACTAGTAGGTGTATCACCTAAATCTGGTGCTTGAGTTTCATCATCATCATCATCCTCATTTTCCTCTAAGATAGGTTCATTAGGATAAAGAGCATTCATAATTTCATCATCTAATCTATCACCTACTGCAATATCATGTAGAAATTCACTATCGGTAAATTGAAAACAAGGGTGACCACTATCAAGCATTACGGGAGGAGGAGGAGGACGTCTAGGTTGGCGACTACTTTCAACTTGCTTATCTTTTGTAGGTCGGGGAGCCGGGGGAAGGGTAGTATTATGGCCACTACTTTCACCGGTTTTACCTTTTCCTTTACCACATATTTTTTTCAAAGAAAATGCCATATTAATTATAATTATGCAAACTAAATCACACATAAATATATTATTAAAACGTAAAAGTTGAAATGAGTTTATCGGATTGCTGAACAACTTCTTGAAAATTGAAAATCGTTGAACACTTGAAACTTCAATTCAACAACTTCATAATTTTTCAAGAATTTTCAACAATAAATTAAGCAATTGTAGTAGAAAGATTGAGAGATATTGATGAATTGGTGAATAAAAATGAAAGAATGAGGGGGTATTTATAGTTGAGAAATGGGAAAAAGTATAATTATATAAAGTTTGGGGTTAAATTAAAGTTTGGGGGCCAAATGGCCATTTTGTTAACTTTCAAACGGCCGTATTTTCATCCCAAACGGCTATATTTTAATTATGGTCGTTGCTGATTTTTAAAACAATGTTTTTTGAAAAATAGCCGTTGGCCCCGTTTAGGCCCGCCAGGCCCGGCCCTGGCCCGACTGACAGTCCCGGGCCTAGCGGTCCCGGGCTCACGGGCTAATGGTCTCGGACCGGTCCGTCACGGGCCTACATGTAACACTAGGCCCAGGACCACCGGGACCGACCCACCTGTTAGGTCCGCAAGGACTACGAGCCCGGTCCGTTCTGGTTCAGATCCGGGCCACGGTGCACTCTTAGTTAAGCATGACATTGCCAACGTAACTACCGATCGAGGAGATATCAAAGAGTTGATAGAATCCAAACAAACAGTCAAGCTTCTCAAGAAAAGTACGCGTAAGAACAAGACAGATGAGAGAGGTTTGATGCTTTTACTATGAAGACCTTCTCCTATGAAAATTTCCTACAAAAACATCTGCACGAGAATATATACTTTCTAAAAGAACATTAAAAATATTCTTTTGAAGCATTTCACTATCAAATATTTGTTTTAAAAGTATTTCTAGGATTTGAAGTAATTTTGATATCTAAATTTACTGAATTATCTAATTTCATATGACATACTAGTGAAGTTGAACATTTCATTTTTATTTCCTTAATAAGTAGCTTTCATTCCCTGTTTTCTGTCTAAATTCTTATAGCATTTCCTGTATGTAAGAAATTATGAATCATAGGATAGTAGCACAAACCTTGTTGTTGCAAGAATACTACCAAAGGGTGTAAAGTCCGCGAAATCATGTCTAATAGTTGTCGATGATTTTTGTTGATCTCTTCTAATATTCCTCAAATCCCACAGAGAGAAACTCCTATCTGC
This sequence comes from Nicotiana benthamiana, assembly GCA_034376525.1. Lineage (NCBI taxonomy): Eukaryota > Viridiplantae > Streptophyta > Magnoliopsida > Solanales > Solanaceae > Nicotiana > Nicotiana benthamiana. Next base: position 82,367,434 of record CM067330.1, read on the forward strand.
CTTGCTTGTATCTACAATATTAGAATTATCTGGCTTGTAATGTATCCTATTGATTCTGTCTTCGGGAAATCCTCATAATGATAATAGTGTGCTACCCCTTACAACAAATATTTTTAACACTCCAACTTCATCACAAAAATATAAACAGTTTATGACATAAGGAATATATTGCATAAGTATCCCAATATAACTGTTTGAAAGCCTCTTTTTCAACATCTAGCAATGTAATACATTGATCATAACTTCAAGCAAAAAATGTACAAGTATATATACAAGAAAAGTAGTTGGATGTCAAACTAATTAATTGTTATGATCGATAACCACACAAAAGCTATGAAGATGATGTTATATAAGAAAATTGAAATAGCCCATATGTTGCACATGAATAGCTTTTCATATTCATAGTCACTTCTCACATATTTTGGGTTTTAGTTAGATTATTATTGCAAGTTATCATAACTTTTTAATGTCCTAAAATAATGAAATTCAAAGAGGAAAAGTAATATCGAACTTTAAAGGCTTTATGCCAAGCATTACTATGAAATTGTCACAAAAAGCTTTGAAATTTATCCCTAATCTATCACTAAATAGCCTGTAGGTAATAAGAATTTTTTATCAGCCATCATGAAATAGGTTTAGCACCCGATTCTTTAGTTTAGCAACAAAATTCTACTGTCGCTGATTCCTTATTTTTTTGTACTTTCCACTTTATTATTTTTATCAGTCAGCTAAAATAATGCAGCAACAATTCAACTTCCTAAAAGGCAAAAAAATAATTACAAGCAAAAAGAGTCCTTCAACTACATTCCATTACAAAAATTGGTAAAGTCATAGTTGAGTAAAGACATACTTGAAGACTTTCGAGTTGCCAAGTTAATACTCTAGAAAGAGAATGTCCAATCTCTTACTACAAGAATCAATATTTACTACCATTAATATCCCATCAAAGCCATCGGATAAATCTAGCCACCAACTACAAATCTCTTCTTCATATAAGGAAACCCTCCTAAAAGATAATTTCACTACCAAAGTAGTAAATCCTCCACCCCAAGAGTTAGAAAATCATATAGATATGCACATTAGCCAAATCCAAGCTGATGATCCAAGCAAAAATGATTTAACTAGCTCATTAAGACAAATATTCCTCAGCCAAGATGACCTTCAACAGATGTACATGCCTTGGAAAAATTCGATCAACATCAAGCTAATAGGGAAGAGACTTATATATCACTACCTCAAAAAGAAATTACAAGATCTTTGGAAGCTTAGCGAAAATTTCCCTCTAATTGATCTTGGAGAAGATTACTATACTGTCAAACTAAATAGTGATGAAAACATGACAATAATTCTACACAATGGACGTTTGTTCGTTAATGGTTTTTTTCTATCCACTCAAAAATGAGTTCCAAATTTTGTTCCAAACAAAGCATAACATAACTTCACTGCCATTTGGATCCGATTACCACAATTACCCACTGAGTTTTATGAGGGAATAGTTCTTGCAAAAATAGGTAATTCAATTGGCAAACTTCTCAAAGTAGATGCATGCACCTCAACTACACTTAGGGGACGTTATGCCAGACTATGTGTTGAACTTCCTCTCGATCAACCTATCCAACACCACATAATCATTGGACAACATAAACAGCCAATTGTGTATGAGGGAAGTGATATATTGTGCAAATCTTGTGGCAGACTAGGTCACACGACTCAATATCAGGTATAAATGTCCACTTGTTTGATGCAAGATCAGGTAAGTACCTTAAAACTCAACACTTACATTATATTAACAAGCAACTATTAGCCAACCCTCCAAAAGCCCTACCAATATTTGCTAATTCATCCGCTAGCATTGATCAAAATAACTGCTCATCTTTGGATCAAATGGAGGAAGACAAAAGTAGTTTCAAAAACCCTCAAAACCAGCCCATGGTTTCGAATGATCTACAAGAAAAGGAGTTTTTTAAAAATAATACTAAATTATTGCATGCAAGCCAAGTGACAAATGGCACAAGAATATCCCACTCACCCGGCTAACAATGTGCCTAATAAAAAATTGCTAAATAACAAGATAATAGACTCCACCCCTAACCCATCCAATAAGATTGTTAATAACACTATCATTACCCCTAATAATACAAACCTATCTCCTAATGATCACCTTACCCCCATGCATGCATGCCCGACAGCCAATACCCAATCAATTGATAAACATTTGTATGACCTCCAAGGCCAAGTGGCAAACGACATCTCCTCGGGAGATTTTGCTATAAGAAACACGCAAGTATGTACCTCCCAATCACAAATAGAGCCAATCATTAGCACTACATCTACTTCGTCCAATAGACCACACCCTATAAGTACCATCCCATCTTTAACAAATGGCCAGAACCCCCTACCCCTCAGGAGAAGATACAGACTTCTCCAATTATTCCGCCTATCATGCAACCAAACTATGAACAACTTTTCCAACCTCCCTCCCCATCCTCAACAAAATCCGGCAATCTATGCCTAACTACCAACACCACCAAATCACCTTGCCCGGTCGTGGATAGAATTTGCACTTCAAGGACATGCAGTAACCTTCAATATGGAAATCAATGGCCAAGAATCGATCCTAGTGATACAAAACACTCACTTCCTCGCCCAACTCATATCGGAAGGTATGAACCTAGCAATGAACAATTATGTGAACCAAATGTGGTTAAACAATATACTCCAACCATTAGCTCCCAATATGAACCAAAATTTGGTGAACAATATGCAACAAATGTGGAACATCCCACATCACCCGAACCAACAAGTCTTACAAAACCCTCCCCTCAATCTACCCTTCTTTGCACCGGAGGACATGATGCTTCTCAACCCAGTCTTCATCCAATGGAATGCCTCAGTCTTCCCCAACCATCTAGACCCACAACCAGATCCCATGGAAGAACAAATTCAACAAATGAATGTACCAAATAACGTAGGGAACCAAGAGGGAGACGAGGCAGTGGTAGACTTATCACACTTGGTGGAACTAGTTGTGACCTTTCAAGCCTAAACGAGTTAACAATATTGATATTCAGGGAGATGCTCGACAGGAAGTATATCTTTAGCTGCCCGATGACATTGTACAAGTGCTTGTTGGACATCCGTCCACCTCAGGATTCAATAGTGGGAAAAAATGTAGTGATTATGATTCCATCCCAAAGAGTGATGCAAAACACCAATCCACCGAATAATATTCCTATGTACCAGTCCAACAATGTAGTCATTTGGAATGTTAGGGGTGCAAACAATGAAAATTTCACCAGAAACTTTAGGGAACTAATGGACTCTCATAATCGTGTCTGGTTGCTCTTCCAGAAACAAGAATGGAATGCCACCTCTCAGTATTGGAAGATTTTAGCTTTACAGAAATGATAGAGGTGCCTTCCAATGGACAAAGTGGAGGTTTTGTGATCTTTTGGAACAATGAGGTGGTCACTATCAAAGACTTCAATAGAAATCGACAAGCTATTCATGCCATGATCGAGGTTAGACCTACAAACTAAACTTGGCTAATTAGTGTTATATATGCTAGTAAGGATGTTAATTATAGGCATATGCTTTGGGATAACCAAAGGAATATGTATGATAGTTACAAAGGGCCTTGGCTAGTAGGCGGGGATTTTAATGAAATTACTATCGTATCGGATAAGTTTGGTGGTAGGCCTATTAATCAAAGGAGAGAAAAACCCCTCCGCCATTTCCTAGACTATTGTAACCTGTTAGATTTAGGGTTTAAAGGGTGCAAATACACTTGGAAAATTTTTTGGAAAAATAATAATGGATTGATCATGGAAAGACTTGATAGGGTCTATTCAAATTAAGGTTGGCTAGAAGCCTACCGCAACGCCACTGTCATCCACCTGCCTAAAGTCTATTCGGACCATAATCCCATTTTGATCAACTTAAACAATAACATTAATTCCATTAGAAATAAACCCTTCCTGCTTGAAAGTTTTTGGTGTAATCATCCATATTTTAGCAACTTAATATCCGTCAATTGGGGTAACAAAGACTTACTAGAAGGCTTGGAGAGTTTCAGAGATATGGTGATAAATTGGAAAAACCAAACCTTTGTAAATATATTTACTAGGAAAAAGAAGCTCCTTAATAGAATTACTGGCATCCAAAATTCCCCAAACTACCAATCAAGCAGTTTCCTCAGGAAATTGGAAACCAATCTTGTTGAGGAATTTAATTCAATCCTGAGATTAGAGGAAAACTATTGGAAAATAAGATCAAGAGTGTATTAGTTACGCGAAAGGGATGCCAACACTAGATTCTTCCACATCAGGCCACAAATAGAAGATGAAGAAACAACATAGTCTTCTTTAAAGATCACTTAGGTAAATGGATAGAAAACCCTTTATTTATTAGAAATCATGTCACAAATTACTTTAAAAGTTTATTCACCACCTCCCATAAGTGCTCTACCAAATGCAATGACACTGCTTATCACTCGCACAGTTGTGACCTATCAATCCTTGATATACCCCTCACAAACCACAAAACTAGAAAAGCTATCTTTTCTTTTAAACCATTCGATACACCAAGACCAGATGGCTTTCATCCGTTCTTCTTCCAAAAATTTTGGCATCTATTAGGAGGGAAAGTAATCAAACTTTGCCACAGTATATTTGCTACCAACAAAATTCCTCCAGAGATGAACCACTCGTACGTCTGCTTAATCCCCAAAATAAACAATGCTAACCTATTAAAAAACTTTTGTCCCATAAGTTTATGCAATGTTGTTTCCAAAACTATTACCAAGATAATTGCAAATAGAATAAAGCCCTTCCTACACCACCTTATAAACATTGAGCAAGCCAGTTCTGTAAAGGGAAGGAGAAGAAGTGACAATGCTATTATAATTCATGAAATCCTGAGATACTTCAACAAATGTAAGAGAAAAGGGAAAATGATCCTAAAATCTTGATTTAGAGAAATCCTTAGATAAGCTCGAGTGGACCTATATCTATCGAACTCTAAGGTACTACAATTTCCCTAGAAACATTACCAATCTCATAACGAATGATGTCACAACTAGCTCATTCTCAATCCTTGTCAATGGAAATAAACTGAAGGATTTACCTCTTCTCAAGGAATCAGACAGGGTAACCCCTATCTACTTACTTCTTTATTCTATGTATGAATATGTTATCTAACAGTATTAAGCATGAGGTGGATATCAAGAACTGGACTCCAATTAGACTTAATTCCTTGGCACCTAGTATATCCCACCTTTTTTTCGGGGATGATATAACTCTTATGGGAGAAACAAACAATAGGACCATCACCGGCATCAACAAATGCCTAGAAAATATTAGTAAGCTTTCGGGCCTAAGAGTTAACGAAGCCAAATATAAATTAATAGTGTCCAATAACTATTGCAACGATACAAGGACTCTTTTAACAAATACTCTGGGAATAACATCAAGTACCAGCTTTGGGAACTACTTAGGCTTTCCCATGCTAAATGCCATTCCAAAGCATACAGACTACCTTCCTCTTCTTGATAAAATGAGAGCTAAGATCAACAACTGGAATGCCAAATGGATTAGTATGGCTAGTAGATGTACGCTCATTAAGTCTACCCTTAACACTCTTCCCAATCACCTAATGCAAATATCCATTCTTCCCAAAAAAACTTTAAAGGAAATCGACAAAATCCAAAGGAATTTCTTATGGGGTACCACCCAGGACCAAAAGAAACTTCACCTTGTTAACTGGGACATTGTCACTAAGGAAGTTTCCAAAGGGGGGTTAGGTATAAGAAAAGCCTGCCAAATAAATCAAGCGCTAATCACAGGCCTAGCTTGGAGAATCCTCAACAATGCTCACTCCCTATAGGCAAAGGTACTAGTTAGCATTTATGGGAGAAAAAAAGAAAACTATTTGCTCATCAATCACTTGGAAAATCCGAAGGATGGAATATCTGTAAAAAGGGCATTAGATGGCATATTCATAACAGCTCATGTCACAACATTTGGGACACTAATTGGATCCCTATCTATAAGAACCTTAGGAGCATACAAGGGCCCCTGCCAAAAGGAGAGGAAAAACTTCAAATTAAGAACATTAGGGATAATAGCACCTGGTGCTTAGGAAAAATCTCCTTTGAACTACCAACCCCTTTAAAGAATTGTATCAATTCCATTCCCTGTAATAATGAAAACTCAGTTATCCCTGGTAATTTATGTTGAAGACTCACCTCAAATGAACGGTTTACAACATCTTCATCCTACCAGCTAATTGACAATAACAACTACAATACCTTAAATAGCATCTGGTTCTGGAAGCTCCAATGTCCTAACAAAATAAAATTCCTCCTATGGAAAATATTAATGGACACCTTCCCACAAGGAACTTTTTTAATCTAAAATAGGTATAAACATTGATCCGTTATGCCCTAGTTGTAAAAATAACAAGAAAACTATTCACCACATATTTTGGGAATGCCATATAGTAAAACTCCTTTGGCACAACTTTGGTATCAACACTGTCGACAACCCTAGCAATAAACCTTGGATGGATTTCCTCTTGAACGTACAACCAAAAATAAGCCCTAGATATGTACATTGGCACCAATTACTTCCATTTATAATTTGGGAAATCTGGAACAACAGGAACAGTAATAATATTAATAATAATACCAACCCTATCAACATTAAAAAAATTTTTGATTACACAAATGAATATTTCTTTTACACTAATAAAAATGTGATAGTGGAGAGGAATATATTATTACAAGTAAAGTGGATGAAACCACCCTTCGGGTGATACAAAGCAAATATTGATGGCGCCTTTGACATAAAAATAATGGAAGGTGGCATTGGAACTACTGTACATGACTCGAAAGGACGCTGGTGTATAGGATCATCGATAAAAATTCTTGAAACATCACCATTACAAACTGAACTCATGGCTCTTCTCCATAACCTTCAATTAATAATCAAGGAAGACCTCTTCCCCGTGGAAGTGGAAACTGATGCAACAGATATATTAGTCATAATAAACAATAACGCCCTTACTAACGACAAACTTTCCTTTGATGCAGATTATTAGTGGAGGAGGCAACCAAGCAGGGAAGGATATCATTCATGCATAGCTTCAGACAAGGAAATGGCGTGGCTCACACTTTGGCAATTGAAGCTCTAAGAAACAAGACTTTTGACAAACTATGTGCTTTTGCTAAGCCTCCTAATTTTGTAATCGATCTCTATGAAAGAGATATGGAGGACTATGTCTACGTAAGATCGTGTAGTACTAAACAATGCGAAACTCTAGCTGCTCTAGGAAATATTAGTGCCATAGATGGCCTAATGGTTGACAATAATAATGCTTGTATAAACAATATCTATAGGGAGAAGACAACCCTCCCAAATTAGCTTTATACAATATATATATATACTTTTCCTTTCAAAAAAAATAAAACTTCCTAAAAAGAGACTACTTATGTATAAATATACAGATAGTCCCCACATATATTTCATTTCTAACAGACATAGTGCAATTCTTTTTCTTCTTTTTTTGGGTATTTACAAAATACTATAAAGCTAAACTTGTTTGCAGCAATAACTAGTTAGTAGAGAAATTTGAAGATTTATACAACCAAACAGATAAATAGTATGAATCTTAATTAAGCACTAAATAGAAAAGCAAAACAAAGTTATCACCTTCAACATGGAGAATAGCTCAATTCAAATTCCGGATATTTTGGAATGGTGAGGTTGGAACAGATATATTACAATGTCCTTATTCTCCTCTTCAAAACCCATATTCCATACCCCAAAATAGCCAAGCTCATCACCTACAACAATTGCTTTCATATTCGCTAAGGAAAGAAACTTCAGAGCTGAAATGGTACCTTTCACTACTTGTGTTCTTAAATTGAGTGTAAACTCTAACCTTTCGAGATCAACTTGCTGATCAGTAAGTGTTGGTGTCCAACAGCAGATCATTTCTTCTTAAACATATATTGTTTTTATTAGGAAATATTGTAAATATCTTTTGTGTATCTTTTTATTATTGGTAGAATATTCTCTCATTAATTGTACAATCCTATAGTTGGTAGGTTTTGATTTTCCTTCATTATTGTACAATCCTATAGTTGGTAGGTTTTGATTTCCCTGTACTCTATATATACTTTGGTGAGCAATACGAGAAACTTACTTCTCCAAAAATCTTTACATGGTATCATACACCAGTGGCTTATCGCCAAACAAACCCTAAATACATACTACCCGCCGCCGCCGTAGCTCCTCTCATCGGAGCCCGCCGCCGCCGCCGCTGCACTAATCGGCAGCCCTCTTTTTCTCGACGTCGTTCAGCGCCTCCTCTCCTTGCCTCGCGCTCATGGCCGCCACGATGTCAACCGCGCCTCTCCAGCCGATTGCCATCAATGCATGGGCCCAAATCCCACTCAAATTGGACTCTACTAATTACCTGGCGTGAAAATTTCAATTTCGAACCCTCCTTACGGGTAACGATCTCCTCGGCTTCTTGGACGGATCGAAGCCATGCCCACCGGCCACTATCGTCGACAACGACGTGACTTCCCCCAATCCAGCATATCCTTACTGGATTCGCCAGGACAATCTTATTCTTAGTGCCATCATCTCGTCGATCACACCGACGATCATCTCCTTCATTGCTGCTGCGAAAACCTCTAAAGAGGCCTTGGACATCCTCGTGCGCACATACGGCACCGCTTCTCGTGGTCGTATCATGGCTCTCAAACAGCAGTTCCATAATCCGATAAAAGGTTCTAAATCTATTACTGACTTTACGCACGGTATTCGCGTGATTGTGGATGAATTATCTCTCCTAGGTGTTACCGTTGATTCTGAGGATCTTTTCATATAGGTTCTAAATGGTCTTGATGACCCATATATGGAACTCTCTCATGCCATCCATGCCTGTGAGTCTCCCATCTCTTTTGCCGAATTACATGACAAGCTGTTAAGCATGGAGGCTCAGATTACTGCTCGTGTGCCGTCCACCTCCGTCACATCCGACTCGGCTCCGTCGGCTGCCTTCGTTGCCGGACAGCAGCCAGTCCGTCACCGATTCGGTAGCCGCGGGCGCGGCCACATCAGCCGTGGGTCAGTCTCCGGTCGCGGTGGTTACTCCAGCTATGGCCAATCTCGCGGGTACAATGGGAAGTGCCAACTCTGCAGTGAACTTGGCCACTCTGCACGCCGCTGCCCATCCTATCCCGTCTCCGGCACCAACCAGCCCCCTTACGGTGGACCATTGCCGCAACCAGCTTATGCTTCGCCGCCCTATCCAGCTGCTCACACAGCCCGTCACTCTCCGACGATTCCCTCTGCATCCGATCGGATCCTGGACTCTGGTGCCTCTCATCACATAACCTCTGATCTTGCCAACATGTCTCTTCACAGTCCTTACACTGGCTTTGACAATGTGGTTATTGGTAATGGTGAAGGTTTGACAATTACTCATACTGGACAACTTAACAGTCATTCCTCTCTTTTATTGCCTGGGGCTCTCTGTGTTCCACATATGCGTAAATATTTGATCTCTGTTGCCCAATTATGTCGTCACAATAATGTTAACGTTGTTCTTTCTGATACTGATTTTCAGGTGAAGGATCGTCGCACGTGGGCAATGCTCGTTCGCGGCCCACTTAGGGGCAACACCTACTACTGGCCGGCGGCTCCCAGTCTCCCATCTGCCCTCACGGCACAAACGCTCTCTGCGTCATTGTGGCATTCTCGGTTTGGTCACCTGTCAGCTAAAACCCTGCGTCATTTAGTGTCGTCTAGCAGTATAGCATCCAGTAATGTGTCTGATCTTGCCTGTGTATCTTGCAAGCTTCATAAGTGTCATAAGTTACCTTTTTCTGAGTCAAGTCTATCTTCTACTGCTCCCCTGGAGCTTATTTTCTCCGATGTATGGACCTCTCTGATTATTTCTAATGAAGGGTTTAAATATTATGTCATTTTTGTTGATCATTTTTCTAAGTATATTTGGTTTTTTCCTTTACGCCGTAAATCTGATGTCTCACAAACCTTCCCTATTTTTAAATCCATTGTAGAGAAATATTTCTATGCTATAATCATTACTCTGTATACTGACAATGGGGGTGAATTTCTCGCTTTACGCTCTTTTCTTGCCTCTCATGGCATCTCCCATCTTACGTCACCTCCTCATACTCCTCAGCACAATGGCTATGCTGAACGTCGTCACCGTCATATTGTCAATACTGGTCTCACTCTCCTTCATCATGCCTCTATGCCTCTCATTTACTGGCCTTATGCCTTTGCTACAGCAGTCTACCTCATTAATCATCTTCCCAAGACAAATCTCTCGATGCGCTCCTCCTTTGAGTCTCTCTTCCAGAAACGCCCCAACCTTGCCAAATTACGTGTCTTCGGCTGTCAATGCTTCCCTTGGCTTCGGCCCTACACCTCACACAAAATGGAACCCAGATCTCGTGCCTGTGTCCTCTTCGGCTACTCAACTACTCAAAGCGCATATCTCTGCTTTGATCCCTAAACGTCTAAAATCTTCGTCTCGCGTCATGTCACCTTCCATGAGGATGTCTTCCCGTTCCCCAAAATGTCTAACCCCGAGTCTCCCCCTGCATCCATTCTGGTCTCCGTAGAAGTCCTTCCGCTGCCGCCACCAGTACCTGCCGTTGCTCCCACTAGCGATCCTTCACCAGATGCCCTCCCGGCACCACCAACCGCGCCACCAGCGCCCGTTCCGGCACCGCCAGCGGCCCCTGCCGCCGCTACACCCATTATTCCACCACCTGCATCCTCTTAGGGTGGTCATCATATGCAGACTCGCAGCAAAAATAACATCTTTATGCCCAACAAGAAGTTTGGTATGTCTGCTGTCACCTCTCCTGCTGTTACTGAACCTCAGACCCTGTCCAGTGCTATGTCTGATGAGCGCTGGCGCGCTGCTATGTCATTAGAGTTTGATGCTCTGCTACGGAATGGCACTTGGGATCTTGTCCAGCCTGATTCTTCGCAGAATGTTGTGGGTTGCAAGTGGGTTTATCGCATCAAACGCAAGCCTGACGGTACTGTGGATAAGTTCAAAGCCTGGCTTGTTGCAAGGGCTTTCATCAGCATCCAGGTGTGGATTTCCAGGAGACTTTCAGTCCGGTTGTTAAGCCGGCACTGTGCGTTTGGTTCTCAATGTAGCTGTATCCAAGGGCTGGCCTCTTCGTCAAATGGATGTGAACAATGCCTTTCTCCACGGGAGGCTTACAGAGGATGTTTATATGGCACAACCACCAGGCTTTGTTGACAAAGCCTATCCATCTTATGTCTATAAGTTACAGAAAGCTATTTATGGTCTCAAACAGGAACCCCGGGCATGGTACAGTGCGCTCCGCCAAAGCCTTCTGACCATGGGTTTCGTCAATACTACCTCTGACACTTCGCTCATCGTCTTTCAGCACTCTGATATTACGGCATATTTTTTGGTGTATGTTGATGATCTCATATTGACTGGTAATGATTCTGCTTTCTTGAACCGTGTGATTGACTCTCTTGGGTCTCAGTTTTCTCTTAAAGACATGGGTGATCTAAGTTACTTTCTTGGTGTTGAAGTTCTGCGCAGCTCCAAGGGGTGTTTTCTTTCTCAGCGTAAATATGTTGTTGATCTTTTGACTCGTCATAATATGCTGGTGTCAAATCCTGTTCAGACGCCAACAGCGGCGTCAACTCGCCTTCATCTGGCCGACGGCTCGGCCCTGCCGATGCATCCGCTTATCGACAGGCCCTTGGGGGCCTCCAGTATCTCTCCTTCACTCGTCCTGATATCTCTTTTGCTGTGAATAAACTCTCACAGTTCATGCATGCTCCTACTTTCACTCATTGGGGTGCAGTTAAGCGCCTATTCCTTTATCTGAATGGGGCGCGTGACTTTGGCGTCTGGCTGCGTCCTTCTTCTGCTATACCTCTGCATTGTGTCTCTGATGCTGATTGGGGTGGAAACTGTGATGATCGCTCCTCAACTGGTGCCTATGTTGTTTTTCTAGGGCCAAATCCTATTTCCTGGAGCTCCAAAAAGCAGCATTCCGTTGCACGATCATCTACTGAGGCTGAGTATCGTGCCATTGCTTCTGCTGCCGCTGAAGTACGTTGGCTTCATTTCCTGCTGCGCGAGCTTCATGTCCCTTTTCCGGCTGCTCCTGTCATTTACAGTGACAACATTGGCGCCACTTATCTCTGTGCCAACCCTGTGTTTCATTCTCGCATGAAACACATCTCCATTGATTATCACTTTGTTCGTCAATTGGTCCAGAATGGGTCCCTTCGTGTTGCTCACGTATCCTCTGCTGATCAGCTTGCTGATGCTCTCACCAAGCACTTATCTCGTCCTCGGCTTCTTCTGCTGATGTCCAAGATTAGCGTGTCCTCCGGCCCTCCATCTTGAGGGGGCGTATTAGGAAATATTGTAAATATCTTTTGTGTATCTTTTTATTATTGGTAGAATATTCTCTCATTAATTGTACAATTCTATAGTTGGTAGGTTTTGATTTTCCTTCATTATTGTACAATCCTATAGTTGGTAGGTTTTCATTTCCCTGTACTCTATATATATACTTTGGTGAGCAATACAAGAAACTTACTTCTCCAAAACTCTCTACAGTTTTAACTATTCCATGGCACGAAAACTCCTCAGTAGAAAACTTTTTCGATAATTTCCTTGCGTCAATTTTATCAATGAGTTTATCACTCAATTCTGGTGGCATTCCTCGACTTCTACGAGATATCCGACGAATAATACTTGTCGCTTTAGTTTCATCTCCACAATCGAATTGATCATACACGTAAAAGTAAACAGAATTGAAAAATGATATGCATGTATATCTTTTGGTTCGGGGTACCGAATAATTAAGATTTTGATAATACACCAACGTAAACGGTAAAAATTGATGTTAATTATTTTTGAGAAAGAAAAAGATATAGAGAAACTTTTGCTTCTTTGCCGCTTGGACGTTGCTCCTTCCTTATATACCATTTCCAATGATTAAGTGAACACGAGAAACGGTAACTCAACAGACAAAGGAGAAATCATCCTCATGTGTAATAAATTTTATTATTGAATGTGTTGAAGATCCCTCAAGCCTACTCTACAGGATGGTCATTACTCGCCTCCTCGAGGCCTTTGATATCTCTACTTGCAGGAAATCGATTCCAAAGAAGGATGTCACAAAAACTGGAAAGATTCTAGCAAAAGATCGGAAAGAAAGAATCAAGGAGTCAAAGATGCAAGTCAAGATCTAAAGGCAAAAATTAAGGAGTAAAATTGTTGTGACCACGTGCTTTATAGAAAACGGATACTCGATGACACTTTTTACAAAAGGCATCAATAAATCATCATAGAAGAAAGTCCATCTTATTCTTTTAAGATAGTCATTGTAATTGATTCTCAGAATCAACTCGCTTGGGTTTTCTTTCAATCATTATATCATCACGTTGTGAAGAATGGAGACCAACTCATTATATATACTACAAAGATGCCAAGGAAGGACATACTTTGATTGAACTAGTCTTAATCTGTTTATTCTATTTCAAAAAAGCATTGTAGTTTGCAATAGATTTTCTTGTGTAATTATAAAAAGAGGAAAGAGAGAAAAACAACACTTATACCGAGCATAGAGAGAAAACCAAAGTGACAAAGTTGTTGATGTATAATAACATCAACCCACCAGTAATAAGCCACTTCATACTTGAAAGAGAACACTCTTGTAATTAAAGGGGACTAGACGTATGATTTATTTTAAATTTGAACCAGTATAAAAATTTTTTGTTTTGTGTCACTTACTTTATACAACTTATTTTCCTATAATCAACTTTCAAAAGCCTAGTCGACAAGAATGCAAGTTAGTCGACTACATAAAAAAATTACAATTCACCCCCTCTTGCACTTTTACCTACCCCTACGTAACTTGTGTTCGAACTAAACAATCCCAAAGGTTTAGAACTATGGCCCATCAATGCAATTGTAATGAACCAACAAGTTATTTTGAGCTCTAGCACGTCGTTTGATAGTTTGAGGCCTAGAGTAGCTTCACTTCATGTATTACGATTTGGACGTATGGTCGGAATTGTATTTCGAGAAGTTCGGAGTTGATTCAAAAGGGAAACTCTCATTTCGGAAGTTTCAAATTGGAAGAGCTGAAAATGAATTTACTTATGAGTAAACGACCTCAAAATTGAGATTTAAAGGTTCCAATAGGTTCATATTATTTATTCGGAGTTGGGCATATGTTTGGGTTGAGTATCAGGTGGTCTAGGAGCATTTCGGCACTTATTGTGGAAAGTTGGCATTTTAAAATTTTTTAAGAATTTATTAAGTTTGGTTTCAAGAGTACTTTGGTGTTATCGATATTCTTTTGGGATTCCTGGCTTGAAATAGGCTCGTATCATGATTTATGACTTGTGTGTAAAGTTAGGTGTCATTCCCGGAAGTTTGAGTATTCGGACGCATTCGCCGAAATTTGAATGGTTTAAAGTTAAAATAAAGATCTTGATCGATGTTTCATCGATTGGATTTTTTTGAGTGTGATTTGAGGCCTTAATCAGGTTTGTGTTGTGGTCTGGGCTGGTTGGCATGAGTGGACGGGGCTCCGAGAGTCTTGGGTGTGATTTAGAGTGGTTTTGGACCATTTTTCCTTATTTTGCAAGTGTTGGTGCTGGTGTTTGGTTTTATCTTTCGCGAAACCGAAGGGTCTCACGCATTCACAAAGAAGAATTTTTGGGATGTTGGTATTTTATCATAACAAACGCGACAGAGGGGTCGCGAACGCAGAGAAGAGGCTAAGGTAGCCTACGCGAACGCGACTTGGAGGTCGCGAATGTGAAAAAGGAAGCGGAGTTGGGGCCATTAAGCCCTCACAAATTTGATGCTTACACCACGAACACAAAGTAGTAGGATCTGAAGGCTTCGCTAACATAGCTCGATTGTCGAAAATGCATAGAGGAAATTTTGGAGGCAGTGATTTTGGCCTTCGTGATCGTGATAGTTTTTCTGTAATCGCAAAGAGGAAGGACCTGGGCAGACTTTATCTTGTATACGGGATTTGGTTCATTCTCTTTCATTATCATTTGTTTGGGCAATTTTTGGAGCTCTTCAAGGGGAGATTTTTATTATATATGACAAAGGTAAGTAATCCCACATAATACTAGTTAATTACATAGATTTTACTAGGATTTAAATATGAAAATTGGTAGGAATTGTTAGATTATGAAAGTGACCTAAAATTTGATACTTTTTCGATTTTGACCATAAAATTGGACAAGGCACTGGGAATAAATTATATATTTAAGTTCGTAATTTCATGGGTAATGTTTAAATAGTTTAAAAATCGGGCATGTGGGCCCGAGGGATGGCCTTGTTGACTTTTGGAGCGGAGTTGGGAATTGTTTTAAACTAATTAATTATGATGTTGGAGTATATTTTTATTGATTTTCATGTTTGTTTGACTAGTTTCAGATCAATGGGATTTGGTTTGAAGTGCTAGAGAGGCGTTGAAGTGTTATGGAACTTCGAGGCGAGGTAAGTCTCCTGTTTTAACTTTGTGATAGAAAATTTACCACGTAGGTTTTATTCTTGTTATATGATGTATGTTGTGGGAGCTATGCACGTATAAAGTGACGAGTGTCTGTGCGTATGTTAGAATTCCTGATTATGTCTCATTGGACTTAGATTGACACCATGCTTTAATTGTACTATTTGAGTTATCCTTGTCTGCTTAATTACTTTAATACTCATTATGAACTGAGACTAGACTCGCATAATGTAATGGACTTGCTATTTTAGATATTTGACGAGCTATCGGATTAGCCACGAAAGTTATGCTTCCCTTACGAATTTCTCCCACATTGTGCGTATTCATAAAAAATTTTGCGTTATGAGATAAGTAACAGTTCTAATTCTGGTCATGAAGGTATGAAATCAGGATTTTGTGTTATGTGATTGTTTTGGAGGTGACTCACATGCCAGGTAACGGGCGTGTGGGCGTGCACCATGAGAATTGTGACTTATCCTTTCTGTATAACAGTAAAGATGAATAACTTGTTGTTAGCTATATGGTCTCTATGTGTTATAGAAAGTTGATTGTAAACCATGTTAGAAATTATGTTTAGACTATGTGTTGGTACTATTGGGACCCACAGAGGCCGTGTTACTTGTTGGAATTACCCGCTAAATGCTATCTATACTCAATCTAAATTTTTACTCACATATCATATCTCAGTCTATGTTCTTATTGATACATCATGTTATTGCTATTTGGGCTGATTTTCTTGATTTATGAGAACTCAAAAGGTTGGAGAGATTGATGACTGAGTGAGGCCGAAGGCTTGATTATGAGGATATTTATGGTATCGAGCTGCACTCAGCATCATGCTTCATTTTATTATGTCATGATTACTTGATATAGTGCTTGGATTGTAGGAACACCTCCGGAGTTTATACACACCTCCAGTGAGTGCAAGTACCTACTGAGTGTGATTACCGAGTGTCAAGTGCTGAGTGATCGTGAGGAATAAGTGACTGTGAGGAATGGGTGATTGTGAGGTTGGAGCGAATGGGAGTACTATGTTAGTGTGGCCTTAACATACTATATATGAATTCATTATTGTTGCACATAGTTGTCTTATATCATTGTTTTGAAATTTTTCTACATGATATCATTATCCGGTCTTACTTGAACATGGCATAAACAAACTGATTTGACTTGATTTACTGGATTTAGGAAGCATGTCTATTTTCCTTAGCGAGACTACCAAAACTGAATTATAATTGTATAGCTTATCATTATCTTTCCGTTCCTTATTTATTATTTTTACTTATTGAGTTGGTTGTAGTCATGTTACACCATGCACAGCATGTGCAGATCCAGGAGTTTCTAAACGTGGAGGGTGTTGATAGTTCTCATAGCTGACCGTTGGAGATAGTGAGGTAGCTGCCTGGCGTTCGCAGACTTTGTTTTCTCCTTCCTTATCTTTTTTCTTTCGTTGTATTTGAATCCGAATCGTTATAGTAATTTCTTTTCTAGACTGATTATGTATAGATGCTTATGACTCAATGACACCCCAATGTTGGGATCTATTTTCCACACTTGTATTTTGGGTTTTACCCTTTTTTATGAAAATATTTTTTGTTTAAAACTTTTCGAATCATATTTCTATAAAACATTAGAAGTACTTTAGAAATGTTGGCTTGCGTAGTACAATCGATAGGCGCCATCACGATAGGTTAGGATTTGAGCTGCGACATGTTTAGAGTAGTTAATGCTCTTTCAGTTATTAAAATATAAGATATGCAACTAGGTGACCTGACTCCAGCATTAGAATTTTTTGTAGCTTCTTTAATTTAACATACTCCCCATCCATTTTAATTTAGATAATGTGATTTGACTTTACATAAAGTTTAAGAAAAAAAAAGAACTTTTGAAATATATAGTCATAAAAATTTAAGGGAAAAAAGTTTTATAGGGCCATAATATTTATCTCGCTATAAAAGCTTACCATTAAAAATAAAATGGATAAAATAAAAATTTTAAAGTCAAGTTGTTTCTAAATATATGATCATTCTTCATAAAAACACCAAAAAAATGAAAACAATTCCATATTTGTTATAAAATATTCTGTTTTAGGTGAATGTCCATATTTAGAGAGATTCTAGGGTTTACTTCTTGGTGGCTAAGTCACCACCTCCCTATAAATAAAGGGGTTCTATTCCATTGTAAACCATCCCAAAGTATCAATAAGAATACTCCTCTCTCTACTTTTCTCTCTATTGTTCTTGTTCTTGTATTATTGCTCTTGTTCTTATATTATTTCATAATACGTTATCAGCACGAGACTCTACCGTCTCAAGAATCCTCTTGAGAAAATTAAGGTATTTCCCTTTTTCCGAATTTGGTTTTAATTATGTCTGATATTATGAAATGAAAGTTCGTTGCCCTTGAAATTTCGGGCAAGAACTATATGACATGGGTGTTGGATGCTGAAATCCACTTAGATGCAATGGGTCTTGGAGACGCCATTAAAGACAGAGATAAAGCATCCCCCCAAGACTATGCTAAGGCCTTGATTTTCTTGCGCCATCACCTTGATGAAGGTTTGAAAATTGAACATCTCACAGTCAAAGATCCACTCATCTTGTGGAAAGACTTAAAGGAGAGATATGACAACCTGAAGTTGGTAAATCTGCCACAAGAACGATATGATTGGGCTCATCTGAGGCTCCAAGACTTTAAGTCTGTTTCTGAATATAATTCTGCAATGTTCAGAATTACTTCTAAATTGAAACTCTGTGGAGATAATATCTCTGATTATGATATGCTTGAAAAAACGCTTACAACGTTTCATGCCTCCAATATGGTACTGCAACAACAGTACAGAGAGAAAGGTTTCAAAAAGTACTCTGAACTGATTTCTCTTCTCCTTGTGGCTGAGCGAAACAATGACCTGCTCATGAGAAATCACGAAAATCGACCCACTGGGTCTACACCATTGCCTGAAGCAGATAAGGTGTATTCTCATTATGCCAAGCATGGAAAAGACTATGGCTTTAATCATAGTCGTGGTCGTAATCGGGGTCATGGCCGTGGACGTAGGAAATTTCCCTGATGTCCGTCAACCCCCAAAGAGATATAACCACCAAAAGCAGAAACGGGATTATGAGGATCCAAAGGCAAATAGTTCAGAAACTATATGTTATCGTTGCGGTGGAAAATGGCACTGGTCAAAAGCTTGCCGTGTACCAAGACATTTGGTTGATCTTTTTCAATCATCTTTAAAGAATAAAGGCCCTGAAACAAATTTTGTCTCTGACGACAATTTTGACATCGCCCACCTGGATGTGGCAGACTTCTTTGAGCAACCCGAGGGGAAAATAGACCACTTAATCGATGATGGATCTGTGATGAAGGAAGATGTAATTGTTTGATTTTATTTTACTTATTTGTATTAGTTAGTGAATAAACTAATAGTCATTAGTATCAGCTCCTATTAGTTAGTTTATGATATAATGTTAGTATTAGTTCTTTAGAATGTTTCAATATGCTTAAATTTCAAAGATATTTTTATTTTCCAGTAGAGTTAATCGATTAACCCAACAGTTAGTCGATTATCTAATATTTCGCATTAAAACTGGACTTTTCCGCAAGCTAAGTTAGTCGACTATCTGATTTAGTTAGTCGACTAACCTGATGACTGTTTACTAAGTAAGTCGACTATCAACTTAGTTAGTCGACAAACTAATATTTCGCATTAAAACTGGACTTTTCCGCAAGGCAAGATAGTCGACTATCTGATTTAGTTAGTCGACTAACCTAATGACTGCTTCCCAAGATAGTCGACTATCAACTAAGTTAATCGACTAACCTCAGCAGATTTTGAAAATATTGTTTAAATGTGAAACAAACGGATTGAATTTGTTTATTCTCATGTTCGTGTATTTCTTTTGTATGTCAAACCATGGGAAAGCAAATATGGATATCTCACAAAGCAAGCTTGGATCAACGTCCAACTGTAAAAATATTTGTTTAGTTGATTCATGTACTACACATACGATACTCAAAGAAAAGAAATATTTCTCTCCACTAAGTATGTGTAAGGCGGATGTTACTACAATCTCTGGTAGTAGTAAATTGATTGAAGGCTCCGGAAGAGCAACTATAACTCTGCCTAGAGGAACAATGTTTATCATAGAGAATGCAATGTTCTCCTCCAAGTCTAAGAGAAACTTGTTGAGTTTTAAAGATATACGCCGGAATGGCTATCATATTGAGACAATAGATGAGAATGTCTCTGGCCAAAAGAGGGTTATTGAGAAATTCTCGTCTTTATCTTGTGGCCTGTATTGGACAAAAATTATTGCAATTGAGGCACATTCAACAGTAAACCAAAAGGTTACTGATTCCAATACTTTTGTACTTTGGCATGATCGATTGGGACACCCTGGATCAATCATGATGAGACGGATTATAGAAAGCTCATATGGGCATCCGTTAAAGAATTTCAAGATTCTTTTAAATAATGAATTTTCTTGCACTTCTTGTTATCAAGGCAAGTTAATTATTAGATCATCACCAACAAAGGTTGGGACTGAGTTACCTACGTTTTTGCAACGTATACAAGGGGACATTTGTGGACCTATTCACCTACCTAGTGAGTCCTTTAGATATTTTATGATCTTAGTAGACGCATCCTGTAGATGGTCTCATGTGTGCCTGTTGTCATCACGCAACCTTGCGTTTGCAAAACTAATGGCACAAATAATTCGACTACGAGCACAATTTCCTGATAATCCAATCAAGTCTATTAGACTGGATAATGCTGCTGAGTTTTCATCCCAAGCATTTAATGATTATTGCTTATCAATTGGGATAAAAGTGGAACATTCTGTAGCTCATGTTCACACTCAAAACGGTCTTGCAGAATCTTTAATTAAACGCATGCAGTTGATTGCATGACCATTACTCATGAAAATGAGGCTGCCCACTTCGGTATGGGGTCACACCATTTTGCATGCAGCAATGCTAATTCGTCTCAGACTGACGAATTATAACAAATATTCCCCGTTGCAATTGGGTTTGAGTCATGAACCCAATATATCCCATTTAAGAATCTTTGGATGCGCAGTATATGTGCCTATAGCACCGCCACACAGCATCAAAATGGGTTCGCAAAGAAGGTTAGGAATATATGTTGGGTTTGAATCGCCCTCCATTATTTGCTACCTCGAAACATTGACATGGGATTTGTTCACTGCACGATTTGCAGACTGTCAAATTGATGAGACACTTTTCCCAAAATTAGGGGGAGAAGTTGGTGAAACCAAACGGGAAATTTTGTGGAAAAATGCATCATTATCTCATCTTGATCCACATACCTCTATTTGTGAAAAAGAGGTGCAAAAGATTATCCATTTTCAAAGAATAGCAAATCAACTGCCTGACGCATTTACGGACTTGAAAAGGATAACAAAATCCCACATCCCCGCAGAGAATGTTCCAATCCGTATTGATGTCCCTGTTGGACAATCATCTAGTGTCATATCCAATGAGTCGAATGCACGCCTGAAGCGTGGCAGGCCATTAGGTTCCAAAGATCGAAATCATAGAAAGAGGAAAGCAAACGATCAAAATGACACTACGAAAGAATCTCATGAGGAAATTCATGATTTAATAAATTCTGAGATTCATGAAGAATCCATTGAGCCCGAGACTCAAGAAAATAAGGAACTATCAATAAATCCAATCGATATTGAGGCATATATTAATCGAGTGGATATAGTGGTGGATTATGTCTTTGCTTTTAATGTCGCATCTAGCATTATGCAAGAAAGTGAGGATCTTGAACCTCAATCTGTTGGAGAATGTCGAAAAAGACATGATTGGCCAAAATGGCAAGAAGCAATCCAATCAGAATTGAATTCACTGGCAAAACGTGAAGTTTTTGGCCCTACAGTTGAAACACCTAATGGTGTTAAGCCTGTTGGCTATAAATGGGTCTTTGTACGCAAGAGAAATGAGAAAAATGAGGTACAAAGATATAAGGCACGCCTTGTTGCACAAGGATTTTCTCAAAGGCCTGGTGTCGATTATGAAGAGACATATTCGCCTGTAATGGATGCCATAACTTTTCGTTATCTCATTAGTTTTGCTGTCCTTGAAAAGCTTGACATGCATTTAATGGATGTGGTTACTGCCTATCTTTATGGATCACTGGATAATGAGATATACATGAAAATTCCCAATGGACTCAAAATGCCAAACGCTCATAATTCAAAGTCCCGGGAAATATTTTCAATCAAATTGCAAAGATCCTTGTATGGTCTAAAGCAATCAGGACGAATGTGGTATAATCGTCTTAGTGAGTATTTATTAAAAGAAGGCTATATAAATGATGTCATTTGCCCGTGTGTTTTTATAAAGAAAACAACATCGGAATTTGTTGTACTTGCCGTATATGTCGATGACATAAACTTTATTGGAACCCCCATAGAACTCCAAAAGGCAATTGATTATCGAAAGAATGAATTCGAGATGAAAGATCTCGGAAAGACAAAATTACGTCTTGGTTTGCAAATTGAATATTTGGCAAACGGAATTTTTGTTCATCAATCTACCTATATAGAAAAGGTACTGAAACGGTTTTACATGGATGGAGCATATCCTTTAAGTACTCCGATGGTTGTTCGATCACTTGATGTGAGTAAAGATCCATTCCGACCGCAAGAAAGGAATGAAGAGCTACTTGGTCCTGAAGTACCATATCTTAGTGCAATTGGCGCACTAATGTATCTTGCAAATACTACAAGGCCTGACATAACCTTTTCAGTTAATGTCTTAGCAAGGTATAGCTCGGCTCCCACAAGGAGACATTGGAATGGGATTAAACATATATTGCGGTACCTAAAAGGGACTACCGATATGGGCTTATTTTATAGCAATAATTGCAGTCCTGATCTTGTTGGTTATGCTGATGCTGGATATTTATCCGACCCGCACAAGGCTCGATCTCAAACGGGTTATGTATTTACCTGTAGAGGCACCGCCATATCTTGGCGATCGACTAAGCAATCAATTGTGGCTACTTCATCTAATCATGCCGAGATAATCGCTATTCATGAAGCAAGTCAGGAGTGTGTGTGGTTGAGGTCTATAATACATCATATTCAAGACAAATGTGGTTTGAAGTGTAACAAACTACCTACGACTTTGTATGAAGACAATGCAGCATGTATAGCTCAATTGAAGGGAGGATTCATAAAAGGAGATAGAACAAAGCATATTTCACCAAAGTTATTTTTCACACATGATCTTCAAAAGAATGGTGATATCAATGTGCAACAGATTTGTTCAAGCGATAATATGGCTGATTTGTTCACAAAATCTCTACCAACGTCAACCTTCAAGAAGCTGGTTCACAAGATCGGAATGCGAAGACTCAAGGATATGAATTGATGCTCTTTTCAGGGGGAGTTAATGCGTGTTGCACTCTTTTTCCCTTACAAGGTTTTGTCCCAATGGGTTTTCCTTGCAAGGTTTTTAACGAGGCAACCAATAGGCGCATATTCAAACATGTGTACTCTTTTTCCTTTTCTTTAATTTTTCCCATTGGGTTTTGTTTTAGTTAAGGTTTTAACGAGGCACATTATTGAATAGACATTCAAGGGGGAGTGTTATAAAATATTCTATTTTAGGTAAATGTCCATATTTAGAGAGATCCTAGGGTTTACTTCTTGGTAGCTAAGTCACCACTTCCCTAAAAATAAAGGGGTTCTATTCCATTGTAAACCATCCCAAAGTATCAATAAGAATACTCCTCTCTCTACTTTTCTCTCTATTGTTCTTGTTCTTGTATTATTGTTCTTGTTCTTATATTATTTCATAACAATATTGACATTATACATGTCATCCGGTACTTCACCGTAGCAAGATAGAAACAAATACATTGTCCTTAAGAAAACATAATCAAAGTGCCATGCTTCTATTTAGAGGCCGTTTCAGCTAATTAAATAGTTTTGACGAAATCTGCATAAGTACATTTTCTTTTTAGACTTTGGAACGCATGAACTCAAGATTCTGAATCGGCTTATGCTTCTACCCACATACATTACCTTTACTTTTGGCACCCGCAGGTGTTCCAACCATATAAGGATGAGCAGCCAAACAGTAGGTATATAATCACTTTGCAAAGTACGCATAACCTTCTTCTCAACACTAGAAATGACATCGACTCCATTTTTGAGCTTTTCTTTTCTTTTGCGCTTCTGTTTTTCCTGAATCTTGCCAATGAGTCATCCCAGCCCCAGATTCCTCTGTTCCAAAATTGGATTAGATATACTCCAAGAAAATGGCACTTTAACATAATTTTCTTATGAATGAATGGTTCTTATATAAATCCGATATCTGTACAAGTCTTCATGACGTAAGAATTTATGTTCATACCTTAATGTGGAAATATATTCACCACTTAAGTTGTTGTGGTGTATCAGTAACTTCTCCTTATACTTCTCTCCTCCAAATATACCAATAGTAATGTCCGAGCTGTGTTAAACATGAAACTACCAACGAAACTATTGATCAAGGAGATACCAAACAATTGATAAAATAAAAAACAGAGAGTTTGAGTATCTCAAGAAAATTAAGCAGGAGAACAAAATTGATTGTGTTTTCATTTTTCAAGTCTCCCCAAGAGCAAGGTGGGAAGTTCTTGGAGGGAAGGATATCGGGGGTCTATTTGGAAACAGCCTCTCTACCCCAGGGTAGAGGTAAGTTCTGCATACATACTACCCTCCCCAGACCCCACTATGTGGGATTATACTGGGTTGTTGCTGTTGCTGTTGTTTTCATTTTTCATACTATGTAGACCTTTTTCTCTTAAAATTTCCTATAAAAATATTTTCAAATATATATATATATATATATAAAATTCCAAAAAACGTAACACCAGCAATATTCTCTTCATGCATTTTACTATCAAATGTTTGTTTTTAAAGTACTTCCAGGATTTGAAGTAATTTCGATATCTGAATTTACTAAATTGAATTATCTAAACATATGACATCAGTTGATTCTGTCAAAATCATTAAAGCATTTCCTGCATGTAGCAACGAAAGGGGCTTCACTAGTTACACAAACCTTGTTGTAAGAAAATTCCCAGAAGGTGAAAAGTAGGCGGAATGAATTGAACCACCATGCCTAATAGTTGTCAATGATTTTGGTTGATCTCTCGTAATACTTCTGACGTCCCACAAAGAGAAAGTCCTATCTACAGATCCTGTAACTACAATATTAGGATCATCTGACTTGCAATGTATGGTATCGATTCTTTCTTCGTGCAATTCCCATAATGACAATAGTGTGCTAGACCTTATATCAAATATTTTAGCGCTTCAACTTCGTCACCAAAATATAAGCAGTTTATGTCCTCTACTCGATGACATATGGAATATATTGCATAAGTATCCTTATATACCTCTCTGAAAGCCTCCTTTTCAACATCCAGTAACATAATACGTGGATCATAACTAGAAGTAAATATCTGCAAGTATGTGTGTAAGTAAAGTTGTTGAATATCCGACAAATTAACTAATATGATCAATAACCATATTATAGGCTTGAAGATGATGTATAAAATACTATATTCACTGTCAGTTCTCACATATTTGGGGTTTTAGTTAGATTATTGTTGCAAGATGTAGGAAGCAAAAATAAATTAATCATTTCCAAAACAATTTATGGAGATTAAAGAATATCGAAGATGGATTTATTAATACAACTCGAAAACTCTCAAATACAAAAGTATTTCTTACAAACACTCCTTACACTCAAGCTATTGATCACTCAATACTTGCTTGAAAACTTGATAATAACCAAATGAATTACAAGGCCTATTTATACTAGTTAACCCCTAGTGGGAACAAATAATGTGAAACAAATAACCAAAAATCTAACACACCATGGCCGGTGCCTAACCTTGGTAGGTGAAGTTTATTTTAAAATCCCATTTTAACAACTAAAACATGTGTTTCAAAAGACATGGCCGGTGGTCAATTTTTTTGGACAAATTATTATTTCAACAGTCTCCATTAATTTATCAAAAATTACCTATACCAAGCATTGACTTTAGATTCTCGAACAATTCTGCTCTCAGCAGTTTTGTAAGGATATCCGCTATTTGATCTTCAGATCTGCAGAACTCAAGTTCGATTTCACCATCCTTAACAAGATCTCGTATGTAGTGATACTTAATTATGATATGCTTACTCGTGCCATGAAATACCGGATTTCTGGCTAATGCGATTGCTGACCTGTTATCACACATAATTCTTGTCGTACCAACCTGCTCGTGTTTCATCTCTCCAAGCATCATTCGAAGCCAAACTGCTTGACAAGCCGCAGAAGTCGCTGCCATGTACTCTGCTTCTGCTGTAGAAAGGGCAACTACTTGTTGCTTCTTTGATGACCATGAAAATAAAATACTCCTTTCCCAATAAAGAAAGCATAACCTGAAGTACTCTTTCGAGTCTCCACATCACCTGCCTAATCACTGTATGTATATCGTACTAGACTGTAGTTGTCAGAGTAGGTATAGAAAATTCCATGATCACGGGTACCTTTAATATACCTCAAAATCCTTTTTGCCGCTTGCAAATATGACTGATGTGGTGTCTCCATGAATTGACTGATAATTCCCACGCCATAAACAATATCTGGCCGAGTTGAAGCCAAATAACGCAGACTTCCAACTATGCTTTTAAAATAAGTGGGATCAACCAGCTCACCGCTTCCTTCTTTCTTCATTTCCAGGCGTTCAACAACTGGATTTCGGATTGGAGTCGCAGATTCCATCTTGAATTTCTTCAAGACATCATTGGCATATTTCTTTTGCAAAATGAAAATGCCATCTTTACGTTGTTGTACTTCTATGCCCAAGAAATAAGACATAAGCCCCATGTCTATCATTTCGAACTGACTAGTCATGGCCTCCCAGAATTCTGGAAACATTGATTCACAATTGCCTGTGAAAATCAAATCATCAACATAAAGACATACAAACATCATGTCGCCATTTACTTTTGACTTGATGTATAATGTATGCTCATAAGGACACTTCTGGAATCCTGCTTGCAACATGTACGTATCAATGCGCGTATACCAAGCTCGTGGTGTCTGTTTCAGTCCGTATAATGCCTTCTTCAAATTGTAGACCTGATTCTCCTGTCCTTTTCTTACAAAACCTGGTGGTTGCTCAACATAGACCTCCTCCTCAAGAAAGCCATTCAGGAAAGCTGATTTGACATCCATTTGATGAATCTTCCACCTGTTCTGAGCTGCAAGTGCTACTATCATGCAAATAGTATCCATTCTGGCCACTGGTGCAAATACTTCATAGTAATCAATTCCAGGCTTTCTCCGATAGCCTTTGACTACCAATCTTGCTTTGAATCGGTCCACCTGACCGTCGGGTCGATACTTGGTCTTGTACACCCACTTGACACCGATAGGCTTCTTTCCGGCTGGCAAAGAAGTTAATTCCCATGTGTCATTTTTTTCAATGGAATGAATTTCTTCATTCATTGCCTTGATCTACCTTTCATTATCAGCAGCATCCTCGAACGAAACTGGATCACAATTTGCAAAAAGAAAAAAATTTACCAATGTTCATCGGTAAAGTCAGGACTGCTGTCATTGTCAACACGTTCTTCATTTCTCCTCATATCAAAATCCATGAAACGTGGTGGAATGTTTGTTTGCCGACGAGGCCTCTCTTCTCGTTCAGTTTCTTCTTCTGATTGTGAAGATGGAATCTCTACTACCTGCGGAGATGGAATATCTACTGGCTCCGGAGATGGAATATCTTCTGATGGTTCTGGGTTAAGACATTTTGCTCATTTGCCTCTTCTATTTTCATCAGCACACCTCTTCCAGTGTCAACTTTTCTGCTCCAGTTCCAAGCACCATCTTCTACGAACTGCACATCTCTGCTTACGATGACTTCTCTGCTGACAGGATTATAAAGTCTATAACCCTTACTCCTTTTGTTGTAGCCAATAAAGATGCACTTTTGACTTTTGTCATCCAGCTTCTTCCTACGTTCGTCTGGTACATGGGGATATGCAATACATCCAAATACCTTCAGCAAAGAAACATCAGGTTTGTTGCCACTCCACGCTTCTTGCGGAGTCCTCTCGAGCACAGCTTTTGTCGGACATCGATTCAGCACGAACGCTGTACAAGCAACAGCTTCCGCCCAAAATTCCTTTGGTAAGCCTTTCGCCTTCAACATGCTTCGTGCCATCGCAAAGATCGTCCTATTCTTTCTTTCTGCCACACCATTTTGCTGCGGAGTATAACTGGCAGTTAACTGACGAAGAATTTCTTGGGACTTGCAGTAATTATGAAATTCGTTAGAGGTAAATTCACCGCCTCTATCGGATCTCAGAGTCTTCAAGCTAAAGCCGTTTTGCTTTTCAACAAAGGCTTTAAATTCTTTAAACTTTCCGAATGCTTCAGATTTTTCAAGCAGAAAATAAACCCAAGTTTTTCTTGTAAAATCATCTACGAAAACAAGCATGTACTTTTTGTTTCCAAAAGATTCTATCTCAACTGGGCCACACAGATCCGTGTGTACTAGCTCCAATGGTTGCTCTGCCCGTATGGATTTCCCTGTTGGAAACGCGTCTCTGTGCTGCTTCCCAAGTAGACATCCTTCACACGTTCGATCTGGAACATCAATCACTGGTAAACCTGTCATCATCTTCTTTTGCGCCAACAGCTTCAAGCCTCTGAAGTGTAGGTGACCAAACCGAAGATGCCATAGCCAATTGCTATCGATTGCCACAGCTTGAAAATTCATTACTCCCTTCATATTAAGTGTAAGAGCGAACATTCAGTTTTTGGCCATTTCTACCTGCGTGATTAACTTGTTGTTCTTGCTCCGGATCGTGCAGACTCCGTCTTGGAAAAGAATCTTGTGCCCCTTTTCTGAAAGCTGCCCAATGCTTAATAAGTTCCAAAAAAGCCTAGGTACGAAGAAAACATCGGCGACAGTAACATCCGTACCATCCTTTGACTGGATTTTGATGTCACCCTTACCTTTTACACTCACCCTCGTCTTGTTGCCAAAGTTGACTTCACCGCCTTCGTACTCCTCTAGCTTCGTAAACAGGTCCTTGCGTCCGCACATATGATTCGAGCAACCACTATCAAGAAACTAAATATCTGAGTGATTTTTATTTGGTTCTCCAGCATTGCATACTAGAGCCATATTTTCACTTGCCTCTGCAACATGCGGCTGCTGCATTTGTCCGTGTCGGTTGCCACGCGGACCTTCTCTTTTGTAATGCCCAAATTGTTGACACCGGTAACATTTGACTTTGGACTTGTCAATTTTACCAGAAGAATTATTTTTCCAATTTCCTCCGCCTTGCCCGCTACCTTGTCCGCCAACGCGTCCATGGCTGTTGTTGCCTTGACTGCCACCGCGATTTCCTTGGAAATAGCTGCTTTGTAAAGCTTGTTCTTGGTTACTGCTACTCGCCGTCTGGTTCATTCTCTGCTCATGAGAACTTAACGAACACAACAACTGGTCTGCTGACATAGTTGTTGTATCTTGACCTTCTTCGATTGCAGCTACTACGTAGTTAAATCTTGTGCTCAAAGAGCGTAAGATTTTTTCTACCACCCTCTGCTCGTCCAACAATTCACCGTTAGCCCGCAATTGGTTTATGACTAACTGCACACGGTCAAAGTAGCTTGCAACATTTTCCGAGTCCTTCATGCGCAAGAACTCAAAATCTGCACGGAGTGTTTGTAACCGGACCCGCTTCACTCGATCGTCACCTTTGTAGGCTTTCTGCAGAATAACCCACGCTTGGTTTGACGTCTTTGCCGCTGATATTTTTTCGAATACCAGTTCATCGACAGCCTAGATGATAGCGTACAATGCCTTCTGGTCCTTTTTCTGAGTTTCAATTAAAGCGTCTTTTTCCTCCTTCTTCAACGCCTCGAGCGCTTTGGCGTCTGGAACTTCAGCATAGCCATTTTCCACCACTTTCCATAAAGCTTGTGATCGAAAAATACTTTCAATTGGATAGCCCAATTGTTGTAATTTTTACCGTTGAGTTTTGGGAGTTGAAACTGAATCGAGTTATTGCCTGACATGACTCAATTTCCTAACACCTCACAAGACTCAAACTAACTCTGATACCAAATGTCGGAACCAAAAAATAAATTAATGATTCCCAAAATAATTTATGGAGAAAAAAGAATACCGAAAATGGATTTATTAATACAACTCGGAAACTCTCAAATACAAAAGTATTTCTTATAAACACTCCTTACACTCAAGCTATTGATCACTCAATACTTGCTTGAAAACCTTATAATAACCAAATGAATTATAAGGCCTATTTATACTAGTTAACCCCTAGTGTGAACAAATAATGTGAAACAAAGAACAAAAAATCTAACACACCACGGCCAGTGCCTAACCTTGGTAGGTGAAGTTTATTTTAAAATCTCATTTTAACAACTAAAACATGTGTTTCAAAAGACATGGCCGATGATCAATTTTTTTGGACAAATTATTGTTTCAACACAAGAGTCATATCACAACTTTGTAAAGCCCAAAAAGGAAGAATTTAAACAGGAAAACAGTATCGAACTTTAAAGGCTTTACCCCCAAGGCGTACTATGAAATTAAAATAGGAACTAGCTATGAAATTCATCACTTTGATAATCCGTCATTAATAGGATTAGCAATTGATTCTTTTGTGTAACAACAGAATTTGTACTTCAATAATTCCTTTATCTTTTTGTACTTTCCGATTCACTATTTTGATCAGCTAGCTAAGATAATGCAGCAATCAGCTGCTAATGTATATATATCCGATAGACAATAGTACGAATCATAATTAAGTACTAATAAAAATAGAAAATCAAAGTAGAGTTATCACCTTCAACATGGAGAATGGCTCAATTAAAATTCCAGATATTTTGCATTGGTGAGGTTGATAAAGATAAATTCCATTGTCCCATTCTCCTCTTCAAAATTCACATTCCATAGCCCCAAATAGCCAAGCTCATCGCCTACAAATATTACTTTCATATGCGCCGTGTGAAGAAACTTCACATCTGAAATGGCACCTTTCACCACTTGTGTTCTTCCGTTCGGGCTCAACTCCAACCTTTCTAGATCAACTTGCCCATCAGCAAGTGTTGTATCCAATAGCGGATCATTTCTTCTCAAACTTGTTATTGTTTTAATCATACCATCGCTCAAAAACTCTTCACAAGTAGAAGACTTTTTCGATAATTCCCTTGCGACAATTTTATCAATGAGGCCATCACTCAGTTCTGGTGGCATTCCTTGACTTCTACGAGATATACTTGTCGCTTCAACTTCATCTCTACAACCGAATTCATCATACACGTAAAATTAACCAAAACTGAAAAATGATAGGCATATCTATATTCTGGTTCGGGGTACTGAATAATTAAGAGTTTAATAGTACAACAATGTAAACGGTACAGATTGATGTTAATTATTTTTGAGAAAGAAAGAGATATATAGAACTTTTTGCTTCTTTGCCGCTTGGAAGATGCACTTTTGTCGTCAGCCATTGCTAAGGATTAAGGGAACACGAGAAAGAAAGGAGAGGATTGTTTAGTATAAGCAATTCCTGATGGCTGCTCTCATTTAGTACGAACGGTAAGAAGGCTTAAAATTTTCTCTAGAGATGGACCATGAGTTCAATAGCCACCTTGTGTAACAGCCACTCATATCCTCCCAACTGTTGTAGCTACATGCCTCTTCTATATGCATTACTCAAATTCTACAAATAGATATAAAAGTAATTTACTTACATTTTAAAAACTTGACCAAGAGAGAGTTGTGAACCATATGAATCCATTTGCCATGATGGTGAAGTTACAAAATCTAACACCAAATAATCAACAGGTTCCAACTGTTTGAGCTTTCTGAGTGACGTAACTTTAATTTGCTTGTATTTTCCATACATATTCAGTAATTGAGTCTAACCTCTTTAGAGTTGTCATATCTCATCCCAAGGTTTACCATTTTTATCAGATTCAATCTTCAAAATTAAGATATCCGTTCAACTTGCCATATTAGATCCTTATAAAAGACTTCTAGCAGTGATTGAGCCATTCAATAATTGAGTTAAAAATATTTCACTAACAATAACTAAGCAAACCTGGGCATCAAAATCTCATTGTGTCAAATGTTCACAACTAATCTGACACTAGAAAATTCAGCCGCGCTTTGTGTGGTAATAAAAAGCATTTTCTCTTAGAAGCATAAAAAATTAAATTCACTGAAAAATAAATAAAAATTAACGCAAACAAGTAAAATAAATGAATAGTAAGGTAAGGTTTAGCCCAGTAGTATTTGCCCGGGACCTAAGCCTTTGGGAAAATACCCAAGTGGCTACGAGATTATATGCCATCGTGAAATTCTGCAGGCAGCTATCCCATGATTCCTCTATATGAGGCTACAATTTAGGGCATCGTGAGACGCATAGGAGTGATTATATAGCCAAGACATGGAGGCAACAATACTGGTGCTATTGTCCCATTATTTGTACTCGTCCTATGTGGTTGTTTTTTGAGTTTTATTAATAATAAAACTAGCCTAGTGAATTGCTTAAAAAAATAAATAGGAATTAATGATCGCATTTGAGTAGCTTAAGAGCATTTATTTCTAGCAAAAAAAAGAAGAAGAAGAGATTTTACAATATGTATGCGTCAAATGTACGGCTAACTTGCCAATAAGCAAGGAAATGAGATTGTTATTGTTTTACAATATAAATGCGTAAAAGTTGAACTAACATGCTAATTAGCAGGAAAAGTAAACATCTATTACGGAAAAGAAATACACAGAGAATGAAAAATAAAGAGGAAAATAATTAGTAGCATAACATAATGAAATTTAAGATACAGAATAAATATTGCCTCATGTGATTTGAAAAGCAAAAGGGAAATAAATATAAGTCACACTATAAAAAATAATCCTAAAGCCACGACTTTAAAGTCTGTTTGTGTCGAATTCTAATTAGCGTTTTTTTGTAATTATTTCGAACTAATGTTTTACTTGGAGCATTGAATTGTTGTATTTGTGAAAGATATGTTGAGAAATATTGAATCTTAGCACATGAAATGCATTACAACGGTTGCGTCTAGTGTGGAAGGCTTTTCACATAAATATATTATATTAATCGGTAATTAAGTAACATAGTTTTTGACATTAAAAAGTAACATAGCTGAATAAAAAAGAAATTCAAAATTGTCAAATTAGAGTCAATTATTTGATATTCAAACTAACAATTAGCCTTTGAAAAGTAATTCCATGATGGACCTCAGATTAAACCACATACACACAAATTAATGTCAAAACATTCATATACTTACCAAATATTTAAATAACACCACATAAGAAGCTTGTGATCATCTACAGAAAAATAACTACAATTAATATTTCACATACTTAATACAATTAAACACCGTATTATTCCATGAAGCCAACATAAGAAAAACCAAATAAATTTACGTAGAAGCACTTTGTTATACAAAGCATTGAAGCCCTGATATTTCATTTATGAAACCCATCAGAATAGACATTGGATTATTCAAAGAATTAACATCGGAATGAAAAGATAATAACCATACCTCTTTAGCCGGGCCAAGATGTCACTCGAGTTTTTCATCTTCCTACTGAATTGACAGGAATAAAAAGCAATACGATTGGGGTTTATAGACTTCCCCATACAGAGGTGTGAGTTATGGTTTTGGACTTTTTAAAATAGGATAAATGGAAAAAGTGAAGGGAAAAAAATAAAAGGAGGGAAAAAATAAATAGGATTCCTACACCACAGAAAATACCACATTACCTCTCTTAAATATATGTTATTACTAGATTATACATATGTTTGTCCTAGTTTTATTTATAGAGATTTTTGAATGAAGAAATTGATGTTTGTTCAACAGGGTAAAGGGATGGAGGTTAACCCATAGTTGGCAGAAAGAGAAGTAAGAGAGGAAGGGCAATTAGTGAAATATAAGTTGAAATATGTGACGTTCCAGTTTCTTTTTTGTTGGCGTAAAGGCGTGATTTTTCAGAACACCTAAGTTGGAAAATATCAAGGAAAGCCAAAAAACCTGCTTTTGAAGAGTGCCACATCACCTCCCATTGTCCCTCATTATATGTAGATATAAAGATAGATATGTAGATTATATAGATATTAATTCTTTCATCTCTTCATATAGCTCCCCAATGTTTTCTTCAAGCAAAGAAATTTTGTGCTCAAGGATCTGCCCTTATACAATAAAATTCAATATTTATCAATTGTTTGATACTAGTTAAAGACCAAT
The DNA here is from genome assembly GCA_034376525.1 of Nicotiana benthamiana. Lineage (NCBI taxonomy): Eukaryota > Viridiplantae > Streptophyta > Magnoliopsida > Solanales > Solanaceae > Nicotiana > Nicotiana benthamiana. Next base: position 82,401,377 of record CM067330.1, read on the forward strand.
ACTTTTAAAAACAAAAATAAGGAATACGAGACGTTGGAAGACTAATAATTGAGACTTTTAAACTTTTCAAACTGCAGAATATAAAAGGTTAGAGCAATAATTGAGTCTTCGAATCTATAGTAAGATAAGTAGGAAAATAGGGGGAACAAAAGCTGGATCAATTAATAAACAACAAGTACGACACTTAGATTCTAAGACTATGTAAGCCCTACACTTGCTAAATTAATTGAAGAATTCAACCATCAACTAATAAATGTGAAATAGAAATCTTGGAATATAACTGACAATTTAAAAATCGGTAGTACAATTCATAAGCTCTACTGACTTTGCTAGTAAATACCTAAATACAAGTGTTAGGAATAGAATTTGAACAGTAAGTAAAATAACAGAAGGTGATTCTTGAGGCATGCGAATGCGACAACAGATTTACTTCGAGTCTCAACAGTAATGCTCGACCAGCCAGCTAATAATAAACAATAATCGTGGCACCTGGATCATCACAAAATGTGCAGAAATGTAGTATGAGTATACCACAGCGATACCCAATAAGTATCAAGATTAACCTCGGTGGAGCAGTAACGAGGGAGAGTCAAGACATCTATTGGACTAAATAGCCTGTACAAGTACGGAGGCGAACTATTAATATAAAGCTAAGTAAGATAAAGAATACAAAACAATAATGATACTCTAGTAACAATATTTTTCAATGGGAAACTCTCAGGTAATAATGTTGCAGAGTAAGCAAAACACAGTCTAAGTCCAATGAAACCAAATAAAATAAAAACCAACAACTTAATAAGGACAACCACTTTCACACCAGCTCCGTTCAAGCATTTCCAGAAGGTACTAAACCTCGTATCACAGATCGCGGGTTCCAATTTATGAACCCTAATCACTTGGCGTCTTATGCACACTTTACAATTTATAACCGCACGGATAACTCACATGGCAAGAGAGTGAAAATATCTAATATCCACACGAACCACTCACGTGCCTACAAAATAATTCTCAGACAAAAGGAAAGTGGACAACACTACATGTAATGGTCAATAACGTCATGATTCATATTCTTAAACCAATGTGGATGATTCATTTACGTGTATTCTTCTGCAACTATTCTACCGCTTTTCAAGTTAACAAGTAAGAGTAAAGACAATGAATGACACATAAGAAATAATTACCATAAAATGTACTGTATAATAATGATATCAAGGAATTGAAGCAACATCCAGTACAACAAGGTTAGCTACATAGGACCAAGCAAATAGTGCAACACAGAGGAAAATAATTAATAGTATCCTAAGGAAACAACAATAAAAACAAGTACAAAAGAATCTGGAAATGTTAACAAGAGCCCTACCGAGGTATCTCCTCGTAGTCTCAAATCATAGAATGAATCACCAACTTCCTTATATCACCGCGGAAGCCTTTATATTTAGTTTCGAAAATTATTTTTTCCAAACTAGCATCCCGCATTTTAGCCCATATTATCACACCGCATGGCTTATTGTAGTTTCCTTACTAGCCACGCACATCAAGGTCACCTTACTCACTACATGCATTTCAACACCTAGACCTTATACCACTGCATGCCTATCAATAATCACAACATCAAGATAGAAACCTCGTGCAAATATCATATTAATAGCATGGCATAAATATTGTGCAAATATCATAACAATCCTCTCAACAAGAACACATGTTCCAAAAGATAACAACTTAACAAAATAACTTTCACAATATCAAACAGTTTCAATATCACAACTGCACATATCCCTCGGCTCTACAATACAGAATACAATACTAGAAACAACAATAACACGAGAATACAACAAGTGAATCAACCCGAAAACTTTCGAACATAAAGAAACAGTGGAACAAGCTCACAACAAGCACACAACATGGAATAATGGTCCTCAACAAGAATATCTCAACAAAGAAAAGATAATGTATAGTAATGATTCTACAAAAGTACAATCGATGTTAAGAGAAATAACATGAATCATTGATTCCAAATAAGGATAAGTCAACAATGAAAAAGGGACAACAAGACTTCATTTCACATTGAGCAATTACGGAAGAGATATAACAAATTCAATTGAGGACAAGCAATTACATAAAAGATTCAACTAAGGATAAACAATTACAGAAAAGGTAATAATAAATTCCATTAAGGATAAGCAATTACGGAAGGTATATCACGACAATAAAAGAGGCAATACTTCAGTTAAGTCACATAAGAGTTTAATCGGTAATAAAGGTAGAACATTAAGCAATTAGTTCCATATAAGACACATAAGGGTGAATCTAATAAATGAGAAATTTAACATAACCAAACAACTTCATATCTAACGAACATGAGAACCTAAAAGCCCTAAACAGTCAAATTTTTCATAAATAAATTCGAGCATGTACTCGTCACCTCGCGTACTCGGCCTTCACATGACACAACTAGCAGCAAAGACTCAAATCCTAAGGGGTGTCACACCTCATTTTTTACACTACACCTGCGAATGACGTAGATAAGAGAGTTTTTCTAATTAAAGAACAATCGAAACGAGATTTACTTATTTAATGATTTTAGAGTCGTCACTTGGGATAATTAATGGTGTCCCAAGTCACCAGTTTAAAATCCCGAATCAAGGAAGGTTTGACTCTATTATACAGTCTGTGAGCCAGAAATCCAAGTAAGGAATTCTGTTAACCCAGGAGAAGGTGTTAGGCATTCCCGAGTTCCGTGGTTCTAGCACGGTCTCTCAACTATTATATTCTGCTTAATATCTGATTTTAATACATTTCGAATCCATGTGCAATTTTAACTCTTTAACCGCTTTTATTTAATTTTAAGAAGATTGCAACGTTGTTAAAATGCGTCTTGAACAATGTCACATAAATGCACCCGTAATTTGCAACACATATCATCTAAAGTTGAGATTTGGATTTGGGTCACATAAATTCGCACCCATATTTAGGAAAGTAGATTTTTAACTATCGTTCCTAAAGTAATTATGAGTTTTCAAATTTTCGAGGGCCATGAAAATTTGCTAAATAGCACGCCTATATTTCTAAGGATCAATACATAATTAATTTAATAAGGGCCATGCAATTGGAGTTTTATTTGGCATGGTGCACCTCAAATTATTTTAACTTAAAGGTTTCTAAACTAATTAATGAGGGCTATACACTATGAGTTATCTAACTATTACTCACCTCGATTATCCATAGAGATCCGATTAATTTAAGAAAAAGGCTGAATGTCGAAGATAAGAGGAAATTGGGATAGGCATGAAGTCCAACAGCCTGTTGTGGCTAGCGAGGCCAATCCTTTTTCCATTCACATGGGCCCGTGGTCCAGAGCCCATAAAGCTAAGACTGAATAGTTCTAATTCGAATCTCCATTCCTACATAGAGTATATGAAATTAAGACGCTAACACGATCCCAATCTTTTAAAGAAAATCAGGTGCAAAAACAAACCACTGAGCTTTCCATCTTGGCCTTAAAAAAATCAAATTTAAGCTAACATGTTACTGAAGTGATTAAACCAGAATTCAGACCTTTGTCCATAAATTAACTTGAACATGTGATATATAAAACCAAATTCTAACCAAACTTGACAGGCCCAAAGTAATAGATCCAAACTCACATTTAGATCTGCCAAATGATACACTGATACATTAATTAATGAGATGTTTGTGGAGACTAAACAAGACACACTCGTTTCTGAACTTCTATTTCCAGGTCATACAATTTAACGTTCATCCTAATCCTAATCTAACACATTCTCATGATGCTTATTATCATGTTAAAATTGAAAAAAAAACCACTGAAGCACTTAACTAACCAATTCCTTCTTTAACATGGATTCTATACTAATCAAATGATAACATGGAAAAATAGACTAATTGTCCACTCTTATGGACGCATGCAGCTCTCAAACAATGCCAAACATTTAACAAGACCTTCATGCATATTCGACACCCCAAATGAACAACCAAACTAGTATCATTATAGTGATCCAAACTTAGAAAAAAAAGAAGAAAGAAGTATAAGAGAATCAGACTAAGGTATACAGTTTTGCAAGTGCAGAAAAATTGAATAAAATAAAAAAAACTGCATTAGTACAAATCTCTATTCAAATGAACCAATCTTCATACTTATTCGTTTCCCGAACTTTTTCCAAGAATGGGGGGAATGTCCACTGTCCCAATCAGTCATCCCAGCATCCCACTAGAACATCCAACCATCTCAGCTCATTTTATAGGAACACCTTCGGAGGTTTGCCCCCAGACGGCTATATCTAATGCAATCCCAAACAACTTTACTACTCCATCATGCGCAGCTATAACACAGCCTGCATTTCCAAGGCCCACCTTAGATCCTACAACTTTCACATTCCATACACTCACTCCCCAAATGGAGCCTCTTCAATGTCCCGCCTATCCTTATTCGCAGCCACATCCATTTGAGTTCACGACGGGACAGGAAAAGACCCCGAGAACTCCGGAACAGGAAGAAATGGCAAAGAGGATGAGAAGCTTGGAGCAGAACCTCAAAAACATGCGGGGGCTAAGTGGACAGAAAAGCGTGTCATACACCGATTTGTGCATGTTGCCTCACGTGCATCTGTCTATGGGATTTAAAACTCCGAAGTTCAAAAAGTTCGATGGTCATGGTGGTCTATTGCCCATCTTAAGAAATACTGTAATCAATTGAATGGAGCTAGAGGAAAAGAAGAATTGCTCATGACTTACTTTAGGGAAAGCTTGGTGGGTATCGCCTCCGAATGGTATATGGATCAGGATATTTCTCCGTGACACATCTGGGATGATCTTACAAGAGACTTCGTTCGGCAGTTCCAATACAATATTGATATTGCTCCAGATTGGAACTCGCTGGCAAATCTAAAGAAGAAGCCCTCAGAAAAGTTTTGTGAGTATGCGATCAAATGGCGGGAACAAGCGTGGGTAAAACCTCCAATGGATGAAGTGAAAATGGTCATTGTATTTCTTCAAGCTCAGGTTGCTGATTATTTCCAAAATATGATGTCAACCACCGGAAAAAACATTCACGGAGGCCATTAAAATTGGTGAGATGGTAGAGAATGGACTAAAAATAGGCGAAATTTTGAGCCAATCAGCTATTAGGGCGACCTCTTAAGCCATCCAATGCGGGTCTGGAGGAATGATCAAAAATAAGAAGAAATAAGAAACAGCCATGGCAGCTTCAGGTGCAAGGAGACACCATGCTCCTAGACCCATGTTCTCAAAGAGACCCCCCCTATACCCTCATCAAGACATGGCATATGCTTCTCAACCATATGCGGTTATGAGTGCCCAACCATTCTCACGATCGCAGCAACATGCCCACAGAAACCAAACCCTATATCCATGAAATCATCCTCCTCTACAAAATCACTATAATCCATGTCCTTCATAGAATAATTTTCCTCTTCGTGAGCCACGCAGGAGGAAAACATTTACTCCAATTGGTGAGTCTTACTCCAATCTATTTCTAAAAATTGTCCAAATGGGCTTGTTACAACCAGTACCTCAAACAAGACAAAATCCAGCATCGCCCGCTTACAGAGCCGGTGTCAGATGCACCTATCATTCGAGAGCATAAGGGCACGATACAGATGATTGCTAGACCCTGAAAAGAGCAGTGGAAAACCTGATAGAGCAAGGCAAAATAGTGCTAAGGGTTGAGGATGTCCCCAACATAAATAATAATCCATTGCCAGCCAACAACAACGGGTCAGTGATTGGGATGATTTGTGAAGATAAAGAATTAGATCCGGCTCTAAAGACCATAATTGCCATTGCAGATGCAGAAAAAAAGACGAAAAACGGCCCAAATAAAGACAAAGAGGAAAAGAAGAAAAAATCTACCAAATCAAAACCAGAAAAGAAAGTTGAAACAAGCGCAGAGGTGATACTTCCCAAAGATGTGATTCTTTATGTCCTACGAGGTCGAAAAGAAAAGCAGCAGACTTTAAGCGCTCCAAAGAGGCTTTAACTGGAGAAGACAACCCAAATGTACATACCCAAGGGGGATTATGTGGTAAGGGGGACAATTAAGCCATCGAGGCCGAACGAGCCCCTGGTTATTGGACGTGCACCACAACAGCCTATGATGGATCCTACTGCAGTACCGTGGAATTATCATAAAACAATTGCATGTACAAAGGTAAAGAGATCTCAGGAGAGCCTCAGGAAAACCATCATGTTGAGAAGTACTCCAACATATATGAAGTAAACATTGCCACTAGAAAGTGTTTCCCGACTAAGAAACCTGTAAGTCCCGAAGAGGTAGAATTTTTCTTCCAGAAAATGAAGATGGCAGACTATGAAGTGGTTGATCAACTGCGAAAGTGTCCTAAACAAGTGTCCTTGCTGTCATTGTTGATGAAGTCTCCTGAACATCAAAAGGTTTTAATGAATACCCTGGATGAAGCCAATGTGACAACTGAGGCTTCGGTGGAACAGTTAGAAAGAATGGTAGAAAGATTCTATGCCATCAATCAAATTTCATTTAGCAAAACGGACCTGCCCCCGGAAGGGGCTACTCATAACAAAGTGTTGCATTTAACTGTAAAATATGAGGGATATTATGTGGAGAGGGTCATGGTAGACGGAGGCTCAAGGGTAGACATTTTCCCACTCTCTACACTCCAGCAGATGGAAATTAGGACTGGAAGGATTAGTCCCAACAATATCTTTGTACGAGCTTTTGACGGTATTAAGAGAGACACAATAGGGGAAACTGATTTGATTCGGACCATTGGCATGGTGGATTTTGAAGTAACCTTCCAAGTGCTGGACATGGACACATCATACAACTACCTTTTGGGGAGGCCTTGGATCCATGCAGCAGGAGCTGTACCCTCTACGCTCCATCAAATGGTGAAATTTGAACATGATGATCAGGAAATCGTAGTCCACGAAAAGGATAAACAATCAATTTATCGGGACCCATATGTCCCATGTCTTGAAGCAAGGGAAGGCAGTGAGAACATAGTGTATCAGGCTTGGTGGATTTTGAAGTAACCTTCCAAGTGCTAGACATGGAAACATCTTACAACTACCTTTTGGGGAGGCCTTGGATCCATGCAGCAGGAGTTGTACCCTCTACGCTCCACCAAACAGTGAAATTTGAGCATGAAGATCAGGAAATCGTAGTCCACGGAAAGGATAAACATTCAATTTATTGGGACCCATCTGTCGCATGTCTTGAAGCGAGGGAAGGCAGTGAGCACATAGCGTATCAGGCGTTTGAAATTGTGGTAGCTAACTAGTATGAAGAGGGAAAACCCTGCCCTTACCCATTATTTTCCAATGCATCCATTATGGTAGCCAAAAGATGATACAACATGGATATAACCCAGGAAAAGGGTTGGGAAAGTCCGTGCAAAGGGTTGCTAATCCAATTACCTTGCCTGCTGCTGCAAAGTTCTTTGGGTTAGGTTTCCACCCGACGCTGAATGATAGAAAATGGGAAAAAGACAGATAGTGTAATGGGTGGGTTCTACCTCGACTACTGCCACATTTGTATGAAACATTTATAAAGCCAAAGTACAGTGAAGAAAAGGAGGAGGATGAGGCCTTCACACCGGAGAAATTGAAGAAATATGTGGGGCGATGAGAGAAATGCTATATGAAGCCCACATGGTTCAGCCGGGATAGGGCACAAGCACCACTGAGGTGCAATACATGGGACCAAGTGCTATGCTCCAAAATTGGAAGGCTACGCCGTTTCCGATCAGGTGGGAGTCCCAGTAGACTTGTCTTGCTACTTTTTCTGCATCCCAAGTTATTCCAGGGTGTAACTTGGATTTTTTTCATTAGTTTTTGTCTGCAAATTTCCACATGTAAACCCTGTTATTCTCAAATTCCAAGAAATGAAATTAATATTTCATCGTTCATTCTTCTTTATTCCTTCTTATTGTGCTATTTTTTCTCTTTCATCTCTTCTTTTCAGTTCTAATAATGCGGCTATAAATAACATGACATGCTTGCGGACATTAAGTCCAGATCCAAACACGTTGTCTAATTGCAAAATAACGAACCAAGAACCAGAATATGATGAAGAAGAGACTTTTAGGGAAATAAATCAAGAATTAGAACAATTTGAGAATAAACCTAAGCCAAACTTGAACAATACCGAGCCGGTTAACTTGGGAACCTTCAAAGAAATCAAGGAAACCAAGATAAGTATCCACATAGACAAGAAAACCCGAGATGTCATAATCCAACTTCTTTTTGAGAATAAAGATATGTTTTCCTGGTTGTATGACGACATGCCATGACTAAGCATTGATCTGGTAGTGCACAAAATTCCAACTTATCCTGAGTGCCCCCCGATCCAACAGAAGTAGAGAAAATTTAAAACCTATTTTAGTGATAAAATTAAAGAAAAGATCTCGAAATAGTTAGGAGCAGGAGTGATTTGCGTGGTCCAGTACACCACATGGCTAGCCAATGTAGTTTCAGTACCAAAAAAGGATGGAAAAACCCAATGCGTGGACTACAGAGATTTGAACAAAGCAAGCTCCAAAGACAACTTCCCATTGCCAAATATCCACATTCTTGTTGATAACTGCGCTAAACATAAGATACAGTCGTTCATGGACTGCTACACAGGATATTACACGGTGTTAATGGATGAAGAGGATGCAGAGAAAACCGCTTTTACCATACCTTGGGGAACCTATTTCTACAGGGTCATGCCTTTCGGACTGAAGAACGTTGGGGTAACCTGTATGAGAGCCATGACTACCATCTTTCGTGATATGATGCATCATGAAAATAGAGGTGTATGTGGACGACGTGATCATCAAGTCCAAAACTCAGGATGACCATGTGCAAGATTTAAGGAAGTTCTTCGAACGGCTGCGCAAATATGATTTGTAATTGAACCCGGCCAAATGTGCGTTTGGGGTTCCGTCAGGAAAACTTTTGGGATTTATAGTCCGTCGGAGGGGTATTGAGTTAGATCCAACAAATATAAAGTCTATTCGAGATATACCTTCTCCGAAGACCAAAAAGGACGTAATGACCTTGTTGGGAAGATTGAATTATATTAATCGATTCATCGCTTAGCTGACCTCCACATGTGAGCCCATATTCAAACTGCTATAAGAAAGTTGCAGCGCTCAAGTGGATGGATGACTATCAAAAGGCTTTCGATAAGATTAAAAACTACTTATCCAAACCACCAGTTTTGGTTCCACTTGAGCCAGAGAGACCATTGTTTCTGTACCTGACCGTTATGGAAAGTTCCTTCGGTTGAATTTTGGGGCAACACGACATCACTGGAAAGAAAGAGCCGGCCATATACTACCTAAGTAAGAAATTCACCAGCTTTGAGGCCAAGTACACTTTGTTGGAAAGAACTTGCTGCGCTCTAACTTGGGTTGCTCAGAAATTGAGGCATTACCTGCAAGCCTACACTACCTACCTCATAGCCAGTATGGATCCTCTGAAGTACATATTTCAAAAGCCAATTCCCACAGTGAGGTTAGCAAAATGGCAGATCTTGCTCACCGGGCCTTAGCGGACTATTTAGCCGAAAGCCCGGTTGATGATGAGTACCAACCCCTGAACACTTATTTCCCAGACGAAGAGGTGAACTCGGTGGAGGAAATATCTGAAGATATCGATGCCTAGAAATTGTTCTTTGATGGAGCGGTCAACTCAAAAGGTGTGGGAGTTATGGTAGTTTAATTTCACCCACTTGTCAGTACTATCCAGCCACCGCTCGACTTCGGTTCTTCTGCACGAACAATACAGCTGAGTACGAAGCTTGCATCATGGGCATAAACATGGCAGTTGATCGAAATGTCAAAGAGTTGTTAGTTATGGGGGATTCAAATTTAATCATCCGGCAAGCCCAAGGAGAATGGGAAACTCGAGATGTCAAACTTATACCTTACACGAAGCATGTGGAAGATCTTAGCAGGCGGTTCAAGATGATACAGTTCAGGTACATCCCTCGCCGCCACAATGAGCTAGCTTATGCATTTGCCACTTTTGCCTCGATGTTGCCCTATCCAGGAAACGCCCACATCGATCCCTTGGAAATTCAGATCAGGGAAAGACACGGTAATGCAATGCAGCTGAGGCCGAACCAGACATCCAGCCATGGTACCATGATATCAACATGCTCCTAAAAAATCAAGAATATCCAAAGCAAGCCACTGGGGACAAAAAGAGAACTATCAGACGGCAAGCAAGAGGTTTCTTTTTAAGCGGTGAGGTTTTGTATAAAAGGACCCAGGATCTCAATTTGTTAAGATGTGTTGACGCCGAAGAGGCTGGTTTAATCATGTATGAAGTACATGTACGAGTTTGTGGACCACATATGAATGGGTACGTTCTAGCAAAGAAAATCATTCGAGCGGGTTATTATTGGACAATCATGGAAAGGGATTGTTTTAGATTTTTTCGGAAATGCCACCAGTGTCAGGTGCATGATGATTTGATTCATGCACCTCTAACAGAACTGCATCCCATGTTAGCACCTTGGCCATTCGTAGCTTGGGGCATGGATGTCATTGGGCCGATCGAGCCGAAAGCCTCAAATATGCATAGATTCATTCTGGTTGCCATTGATTACTTCACAAAATGGGTTGAATTCATCACTCATAAATCGGTTACCAAGAAAGCCATGGTGCATTTTGTGCATCTCATTTGCCATTTTGGCATCCCAGTGACTATCATCACTAATAACACTGCAAATTTGAACAGTCGATTGATGGGAGAGATATGCGAACAATTCAAAATAATGCATCAGAACTCTATACCTTACTGGCCCAAAGCCAATGGTGCCGTCGAAGAAGCGAACAAAAATATCAAGAAGATTTTAAGAAAGATAATTCAAAGCTTTAGGCAATGGTACGAGAAGCTACCTTTAGCATTATTGGGTACCGCACAACAGTGTGCACATCAATCGGAGCAACTCCTTATCTGTTGGTCTACGGAACTGAGGCAGCAATACCTGCGAAGGTAGAAATTGTAGAAAATCACTCTATCTATGATATGTGCGCTTTGGTTGTATGAGCATGATTTTCAGGTATAGGTTTTGATGAATGACAAACAATGAAGTCAAGTGTCAAACAACGATATTATATGACAAACAATCAAGATTGAATGCCAAGAAGCATATTGATGACGGAATTGCATAGTCAAGCCAAAGACAAGTTCAAAAGTTCAAGACCAAAGACCCAAGGCGTAGGTCGTTAGGTAGAACAAATGTAAGAGCAACGCTTAAGTTATCTCGTCTTTTGGGTCAACATAGGTCATCATAAATATGCATAAAATCATTTTATTAAATCATATTTATCATAAAATATTTTATTAAATCATATTTATCATAAACATATTTTAAATACTTCAAACAAAATGATGTTAAAGTTTTCATCTTAACCAAAATGGTTTTTGAAGTAAGTTTTCAATTCTGCCTCAGAATAATCGATTATCAGTATATGCATAATCGATTATGCTGTAGACCGTTGCCAGTGTTTGAACACTGCCACAAAATAATCGATTATGCAGTATCAGATAATCGATTATTCAGCAGAAAATCAGCTTCTGATTTTCTGAACGTTGGAGAATAATCGATAATCAGATACTGAATAATAGATTATCTTGGCACAAAATCAGCATAATTGATTGCCAATTAAGCAACGGACATACACCATTTTTCACCTATAAAAAGTGGTCTTTTGAGCTGATTTTAAACACGCAACACCTCCCAATATTGATACACATATTGACATTATTTGAGCATCATTTTAGAGCTTTTGTTGAGCCATTTGAGAGACAACTTTGAGTTGTTCATAGAGCTATATTTGTATCTCTTTATCTACTCTTTTGAGAGAGTTCTTGTTGTAAAAGAGAAAGGTGTTTGAGAAGAACATATCTTCTCATTGATTGTCGGGTTTGCTAAGTACCCTCAATCTTAGTGGTTGAAGTCTTGTGGTGCGGTATCCACGAGCAAGGTGAAGTCTTGAGGTGCGGTATCCTCGAGCAAGTTGAAGTCTTGTAGAGTGTACATCTACGAGCAAGTGTAACGGTTTGTTAGGCACCCGTAAGCTTAATGAAGTTAGTGGAATCTCGAGAGAGTTTCTCGGGGACTGGACTAACCACAGGTTGTGGTGAACCAGGATAAATTCGGTGTGTTCTTTCCTTACTATTTTAATTACCGAATTTATTTTATTCCTGCAATTTTAATTCCGCAATATTTATCAATATTCTCGTGCCGCACTTTTCACCCCCCCTCTAGTGACGGGCATAAATCCTAACAATTGGTATCAGAGCCTAACTCTCTGAAAGCCTTAACCGGTTGAGAGCGACATATATTTTTTTTGTTGAGAATGTTGAACACAGGAATAATGAGCGAAGGACACTCCACCGAGAGGCCTCCATTTTTTGATGGAAGAAATTATACATACTGGAAAGAGCGGATGAGAATCTTCATCCAATCAAATAACTTTCGATTTTGGCAAATCATCAAGAAAGGTGAAAAAATGCCAACAAAGAAAGTTGGGGAGATCATAGTTCCAAAGGAGGAAGATGAATATGATGCCAAGGACATCAAGAAGGTTGAAAGAAACGCAAAGGCCGTCAACTTACTATTTTGTGCGGTGAATCCGGACGACTATCGGAAAATCTCCTGTTGCACAACCGCAAAGGAAATGTGGGATAAACTCGAGATCACTTATGAAGGTACGTCTCAAGTCCGAGAATCTAATATTGATTTTCTAACACATGAATATGAACTTTTTAGAATGAGGGAAGATGAAAGCATCGATCATATGTTCGAACGATTCTAAATGATCGTCAACGATCTTCATGTTCTCGGAAAAGTATACTCGGACAAAGATCTTGTTCGAAAAATCCTACGGAGTCTCACTCCCAAATGGCGCTCCAAAGCAAATGCTATCCAAGAGTCGATAGGAATCACGGACGTCACAATTGATGGACTACGAGGTAATCTTAAAACTTATCAAAGCACAATTCTTAATCAGTATCTTAGAAGTAATTCGAATATTGCCTTCAAAGCCTCATCCTCCAAAAAAAGAAGAGGAGTGATTCGAAAAACGATGATGCCATTACTTCTAATGATAAAATTGAAAAGTTTTATAAGCTCATGAAGAAGGAAATAAAGAAGGAAGAACCAAGTCCTTCATGTCAAAATTGTGGAAAACTTGGCCACACCAAATCACATTGTCCAAAGTCAAAGGACAAGAAAAAGAAGAAACACCATAAGCGCGTAACATGGGATTCGGACAGCTCGGGCGATGAAACTGCCGCATTATGCCTCATGGCAAACGAAGAAGAAAAGGTAAGTATTTCAACTCTTACTCGTTTGAAGAAATATAAAATGCCTATGATGAATTATATGGTGAATTTGTTAATGCTTCCAAAACCATAAAAGATTTGAAGAAAACACTTTCTTTGCAAGAAAAAGATTTTGAGAAAACACTTTCTTTGCAAGAAAAAGATTTTGAAAAAAACAACCTTCTTTAAAAGAAAATGATCTTTTAGAAAATGACAATACTGTTCTTAAAAATAAAATCAAGGAGATGAATGAAGCCTCCTTAACTGTTCAAAGTTCAAATTGTTCCTCTTGTAGCTCTTTGAAAATAGAGAACGTAGAACTTAGAAATACACTAGAAAAATGTAGTGTAAATGATTCTAAAACAAGTAAAGTAATTAAAAAGGATGATAGAAATGAGGTTAAACCACCTAGACACAACTCTCGGAATTTTATTAATGAGCCTAGAATTAATCATTTTAGGCCACCTAGAAATGATTCTAGGATTTTTGTAAATGAGTCTAAAATTAATAATTTTAGACCACCTAGAAATAACTCTAGGAATTTCAACGCTTCTAGGAATAACAACTTTAGATCACCTAGAACGCATTTGGCTCAACCAAGGCATATGCACAACCCGAACGTTATATGTCATTACTGTAACCGGGTAGGTCACATTGCACCCGTATGTTTTGCTAAACATAGAGATTCATATTTTGATTATGATTATTATTTGCCTAACCCCCAAGGACCCAAAAGAAGTTGGGCACCGAAAACCTATTTTTTGGTGCATTTGCAGGTGTGCTTGAAGACTACAATATCGTAGTAGATGCACCAAGCAAGAAACCTTATTGCATCAAGGGGAACGTCGGTTAGTTATCGTATTTTTGATAAAAACGTAATAGTTGATATGTGCTAACAATTGATATTAATTATTGATTCAAGTTGTGATAAGTGTTATTCTAAATAACAATTGGTATCAATTTTGTTTTTATTAAATGATTGATTCATGTTTTGATGAAATAGTTAAATAACAGTTGGTATATTTGCGAAAAATGACCGTTATTATGATTGGTATGTTTTTACTAATATTTGGTAGTATTTGATGTTGATATGATTTTTTTCTAACAATTGGTATCGTCAATAGTTTCAATAACAATTGGTACACTCTTTTTGCTAATGACAAAAGGGGGAAGAATTTAGGCGATATGCATCGAATAAGGGGAAATGTCTTCACCTTCTAGTATGCTTTAATTGAGGGGGAATATTCAATTAAGGGGGAATTACATTGAATTGTTTACATGAATTGTATGTTGAGACATAGCATGAAGTTAGGGGGAACTCGATATGCATATCTCCTGTTGTTTGTCATTATCAAAAAGGGGGAAATTGTAGAAAATCACTCTATCTATGATATGTGCGCTTTGGTTGTATGAGCATGATTTTCAGGTATAGGTTTTGATGAATGACAAACAAAGAAGTCAAGTGTCAAACAACGATATTATATGACAAACAATCAAGCTTGAATGCAGAGAAGCATATTGATGAACGGATTGCAATGGAAAAGCCAAAGACGAGCTCAAATGTTCAAGACCGAAGACCCAAGGCGTAGGTCGTTAGGTAGAACAAATGTAAGAGCAACGCTTAAGTTATCTCGTCTTTTGTCTCAACATAGGTCATCATAAATATGCATAAAATCATTTTATTAAATCATATTTATCATAAAATATTTTATTAAATCATATTTATCATAAACATATTTTAAATACTTCAAACAAAATGATGTTAAAGTTTTCATCTTAACCAAAATGGTTTTTGAAGTAAGTTTTCAATTCTGCCTCAGAATAATCGATTATCAGTATATGCATAATCGATTATGCTGTAGACCGTTGCCAGTGTTTGAACACTGCCACAGAATAATCGATTATGCAGTATCAGATAATCGTTTATTCAGCAGAAAATCAGCTTCTGATTTTCTGGACGTTGGAGAATAATCGATTATCAGATACTGAATAATCGATTATCTTGGCACAAAATCAGCATAATTGATTGCTAATTAAGCAACGGACATGCACTATTTTTCACCTATAAAAAGAGGTCTTTTGAGCTGATTTTAAACACACAACACCTCCCAATATTGATATACATATTGACATTATTTGAGCATCATTTTAGAGCTTTTTTTGAGCCATTTGAGAGACAACTTTGTGTTGTTCATAGAGCTAAATTTGTATCTCTTTATCTACTCTTTTGAGAGAGTTCTTGTTGTAAAAGAGAAAGGTATTTGAGAAGAACATATCTTCTCAATGATTGTCGGCTTTGCTAAGTACCCTCAATCTTAGTGGTTGAAGTCTTGTGATCCAGTATCCACGTGCAAGGTGAAGTCTTGAGGTGCGGTATCCTCGAGCAAGTTGAAGTCTTATAGAGTGTACATCTACGAGCAGGTGTAACAGTTTGTTAGGCACCCGTAAGCTTAATGAAGTTAGTGGAATCTCGAGAGAGTCTCTCAGGGACTGGACTAACCACAGGTTGTGGTGAACCAGGATAAATTCGGTGTGTTCTTTCCTTACTATTTTAAGTACCGAATTTATTTTATTCCTGCAATTTTAATTCCGCATTATTTATCAATATTCTCGTGCCGCACTATTCACCCCCCATCTAGTGACGGGCATAAATCCTAACAGAAATCCCGTCTCTCCGGAGTATCGTTGAAGCTGAGATTGAAGACACTGTGTGGGTCAGGACTCGTCTAGAACAGTTGGCATTAATTGATGAAAAACAAATGGCTGCGATCTGCCACGAGCAGTTATACAAACAAAGAATGCCTGTGCTTATAACCAGAAAGTATTCCCCAGGAATTTTGAGGGAGGACAACTTGTATTAAGGTGCATTCTTCCTCACCATCAGGAAGAAAAAGGAAAATTTGTTCCTAATTGGAAAAGCCCTTACATCATCCGAAAATATTGCCGAAAGGAGCATTGTATCTGGGCGACATCAAAGGGGATGATCCTGAAGCAGCAGTGAACGCAGAGTAAAAAGGTACTATGTCTAGGCTCCATGTAGCAATGATTCGGTCTGTCTGAGATGACGAAGTCTTTCATTTCTGCTACCCAAATGCTATCAACCTCTTGGTAAACCCATTTTAGCCGATTACTCTTCTTTGACCAACCTCTTTGGAACATGGAAATAAAGTCAAAGAAAAAACAAATTAAAAAATATGAAAAAAAAAGTGATGTGAAAAAAAAATAGTTTAGAAAACACTCCTGAACTACGTCTTACTTGATTCCGAAAGGATATGTAGGCAGCCTCTTTCTTGGGTTCAGTCATACCAAGATAAAAATTCTAATTCCCCCTAAAAAATAAAACTGGGGAAGATGATATATTAGCACATCCATGAGCCCACCAAAACGGTTCCAAAGTTGTAATTAAGTCAAATATGCTTTTTACCCAAAATAAAATCATGTCCAAGTCCTTCCGATCAATTGGTAAAGGTGTGGGAGTTGTAAAACATCATTGTTGGAATCTGAGGTAGTCCAAATTGAGAGAACTAAAATGAGAGAGTCTTATTGGTAAAAACCTACAGTCACCATATGGCGACGGTGAGTAGAGAAATTGAATATGAGAGAGTTCATTCGGTGAAAACTCGTAAAGAGCACCATCGAACGATGGTGAGAAGAGAAATGAGAGAGGTCGATTGGCGAAAACCCGCAAAAGGCGCTGTCAGCCAAAAAAAAGGCACCTCCCATTATTAAAAGAGTCATGGAAAGGTTTCCTGGTTTTGGAACATGGGTCAATGAGCTTATGAGAAGTTGAGGAAGCTTGTGCAGGTCGGGCATCTAGTCCAAGAAGAAGCTTGCATGCGTTCCCCAGATAATTCCTTATTTTCCCTTGAAAGGGACGCTTCTATTTAAATTCATCTTCTTACTCTCTATTAACCTTTTCCTTGAATCCCTTCGGTCTAACTCTGATTCAGAAACTACTACAAAGAAAAGGTAGCACGACTGGTTTACAGGGCCGTGCCCAGCAAGATCTAAAGAAAGGTACCCAGCCTTAGCGGGTGCATTAAGCCAATCCTGAATGGCCATGATGGTTGATGCTTTTGAAGCAAAGATATGGAAAAGGAAAGAATGTCCAAAGATAAAGGTCCTAAGAGCATAATAAAGTGAAAACCAAGAGCCCTATGCGGGCAAGTTGTCATGAAATCCTAAAGGTTGATGCCATTGGCTCGAAAGAAAAGACAATCTTCAAAACCAGCAAACAACAGAGGCTCTCAATAAAAGTTGGGTTGGGATAAAAAAATCAAGGCCACAGAACCAACCACCGTTTAAAACTAACAATTGTTCTTTGTTGAAAATTGAAACAGGTGCGATACGAGCAACTGCGCAAAAACAGGTGTAGTCAAAAAGAAAGCGCGCAAGTGCTGGGACAGCTTCGCAGCAAATAATCAATGCAAAAGAGAAGTTTCCCCCAAGTTCTTTCCTGCATCTTATCAAAATAAAAAGGGAGAAAGAAGATAACGGAAGAAGAAAACCCAAAAGAGGATAGTTTAGAATTCCCAATACAACCCTTTAGCCAACATTAGGGCTCCAATCCTAGTGTTTCCTCCTTTAGCCAACATTAGGGTTCCAATCCCTGAGTTGAGAATTTTTCCTTAGCCAACACTAAGGCTCTAATCCCTTAGTTGAGTGTCTTTCCCTTTAGCCAACATTAGGGATCCAATCCCTAAGTTGAGCGTTTTTTCTTAGTCAACATTAGGGCTCCAATCCCTGAGTTGAGCATTTTTCTTTTAGCCAACATTAGGGCCCCAATCGATGAGTTGAGCGTTTTTCCTTTCGCTAACATTAGATCTCCAATCCCTAAGTTGAGCGTTTTTCCTTTAGCCAACATTAGGGCTTCTATCCCTGAGTTGAACGTTTTTGTTTTTGTTATTTTTGTACAAGGTGAAGTTTTTGTAGTAGCTTTGACTTGCTACTACTCATTTACATCACAATCATCTATACTAAGAAACTACCAATTTGCACTAATTACAACTCAGTATAGGGACATATAATATAGACTATAGCTATGGAAAACTATTAAGTTGCCGCAAGCCATTTTGCCATCGACTATAATTCCTACCTCGAATATGATTACGTAACACAATTTCTCTGCAAATCTGATTCTGCACATAGACTTTCCTGTCAAATCTGATGCTATTCTCTCCCTCCAGATAAGTGCAACAGTGTTGAAAAATACACATGCTGTTATGCATTAAGCCCCACTCTGCTCTTTGCTTTGCTGCATATCCATTTCAACTCTGTTTCCCAATAACCAACAGATCTGTGGTGCCCCAGCCAGAGACAGAGTCTGGACCACAGACTCCTTGTAACTGAACATTCAAAAAATAAGTGATTAAAGGCTTCTATACTCTGATTACAAAACACACATGTTACAGGAACTTGTATGCCAAATTTCTGCAATCTGTCCACTGTTGGTAACCTTTGCTGTGCAGCTAACCACACAATGAATCTATGCCGAGGATGAACATTTGCAATCATCATCAGACTCTTCCATTCAATCTTGCTGAAGTTAGGAATCATTGTTAGATACAGGTGCTGAATCTGGAAATGGTCCAATTTGCAGATTCCTTTCAATCTGCCAAGAAGACTCCCCTGAAGCACCTGATTCCCCATGATGGCAGCCATGGTGTCCAGTATTTTTCTCACAACCCAAGAGGCTGACTTAGGAGTGGTCATTGTTTCAATGTCTGCTTGATATAATAATAGTGCACCCATTTTATCCACATGCAGTCCTTCTTTCTGGCTAAATCCCAAAGATGCTTACTAATTGCTGCTTTGTTCCATACTGTCATATCTAATATATTAAGTCCACCAGCTGTTATTGGTCTACAAACTCTTTCCCAAGCAACTAGTGCTCTTTTAGATAGATTTGCAGTTGAACGTTTTTTTCCTTTAGCCAACATTAAGGCTCCAATCCCTGAGTTGAGCATTTTTCCTTTAGCCAACATTAGGGCTCCAATCCCTGAGTTGGACATTTTTTCCTTTAGCCAACATTAGGGCTCCAATACCTGAGTTGAGCATTTTCCTTTTATCCAACATTAGGGCTCAATCCCCGAGTTGCACCTTTTAGACATAGGGTCTCCATTCCCTAGTCACATTTAGCCAACATTAAGACTCCAATCCCGGAGTTGAGCGTTTTTTCCTTAGCCAACATTAGGGCTCCAATCCCTAAGTGGAGCGTTTTTCCTTTAGCCAACATTAGGGCTCAAATCCTTGAGTTGAACATTTTTCCTTTAGCCAACATTAGGTTCCAATCCATGAGTTGAGCGTTTTTTCTCTAGCTAACATTAGGGCTCCAATCCCTGAGTTGAGCATTTTTTCCTTTAGCAAACATTATGGCTCCAATCCCTGAGTTGAGCATTTTCCTTTTAGCCAACATTACGGCTCCAATCCCTGAGTTGCGCCTTTTAGACATAGGGCTTCTATTTCCTAGTCACATTTAGCCAACATTAGGGCTCCAATTCCGGAGCCCAACGCTTTTCCCTTTAGCAAACATTAGTATCCAATCCTTGAGATGACGTTTTTGACACATGACTCTGCCCCAATTTATCCTATTATAGACAAATATAATTCTCGAGAATGAAAAACAAAGAAAAAAAAGTTCATATTTTTATCACAAATAACTCACGAAATTTCCTAGTACAAAACTGGGGCAGAAAATTTCTTTCGTTTGTTTGTTATTTGGGCAGGTATGACCTTGAAGCAATGGTTCCGAGACAACTGAAAGGATGAGTCTCAACCCAGAATAGAGGAAAGAAGAAAAAGAACAAAAGAAATTCAAATGCTGAAGCGAACATGAATGCGAGCTGATCAAAACTTGACTGAAATCACAAGCTCCGCCGGTCCCGCTCCGATCCGATGCTGAAGAAAACTCCAACACCTACAATGTACGAGCATCAATATTCAGATCGGAGTCCACATCAAATGCATCTAAGACTCAAGATCAAGCTCCAAGATATTTATAGATAGGAATCTTGTATCTCATAGTTGATAGGCATGGCTAGCTTAGCTTTTGATTTTCCTTTTGGTAAGGAGGTCAACAAGCAGTAGCAGCAGCATCAGCAGTGAAAGCAAAACTTTGGTAGTCCTAGCTACCAAACACTCATGAATTACACTGACCTGATTCCTCTTTAGTCAAGGATATGTAGGCAACCTCTGAAGCAGGGTGCGGTCAAACTTTTCAAAATGCTTCTCATGGAGTGTTAAGAAGGAAAAAATCTCTCATGATTGCTCATTTATCTTTGCCCGAAAACCCTTCGTGTCTCCGAGCAAAGAGATGTAGCTGTGAGCATGTGATTTATACCTAGCTTAAATTACTCCCATAGAATTCTTAAAATTAGGATTTTTCTTTATCTGTGTGACTTTTAGAATTTAATTGCATAATTGTGTGTTTGTTAGCACTTTGAGTGCATTTTAATTCATAAAAAAATACAAAAATAGCACATTTGCATTTGGATACCTGGTTAATATTTTAGGTTCATTAATTGGTTAACATTACGAAAATGGAAGAAAATAATAAAATAGTCCTCTTCGCATTTCTACTTTTAAATTTTTGAGTTTACCTTAAGTTTTCTTTCAAATTAGGGTTTAATTACTTTTGAAATTAATTAGCTTAATTCTAGATTTGAAATGAAGTCTTTGTTCATTTTTATTTCTGCATATAACAAAATAAAAAAATATGTAGAATGAATAACAGAAAAGGGAAAGAAATTGAAAAAATATTTGGCCTTGATCAAAAGACCTAATTTGGACAAGTTTTAGATTAAATCTCAGCCCAAACCCCTCATAAATCCGTTCCAACCCATCTCAGCAACCCGGTCCAAACCATACCTTTCAAAACAACGACGTTTAGGCAGTCGTCAATCACAGCCGTCCATCTCTTTTGATCCAACAGTGTTGAATTTAGGGTGTGATAAATATATAACTGTTTCCAAACCCCCTACCCAAAACGCGACCTTGGTGCCTTGTCCAATTACCAAACCCTAATCTCACCATCTCTCTGTCGTCCGTCGCAGGACAGAAATTGCCTTTGCCGGCAGCGATGCTCTGATGACCTCCAAAAGAACACCACCCCACCTCCTCGACCTCCTCTTTCCATCCCTGCCATCAGTGTCCCTCAAATTTCAACCGATGTTGTCAAATATTTGTTTGAATTAACGACCTGTCCGCCGCCCACGGCGGCGCATATGCCAATCAACTCCAAACTAACACCCTAAATTCTCCTAGCCTCCCTCACCCCAAATCTGTAAATCTCATGCCTTGAATGCATGCCTAGCTCTTCGAATATTAAAATGAAAAACCCTGACAGAGTGTCGGCGCCACAAAACCGCCTAAACCACGCCACCTCCGATCCCTTCATCTCTCCCACTTTGAAACCACCGTCAAAATCCCTCAACTATCTCTGCAACTCTTCAAATGTGAAGCTAGGGTTCGGGGGTAATGCATAGAGGTCCCCAAGTCCGAACTAAAAAGCTAAGTCCCTGCTTAAATTCATCTCGCTTCTATTTGGTTGGTTAAGGTTCAATTCCAAGTTTTAGATTAGGCTCTAGTTTAATTAAACCATTGTAACTTTGTATGATAGTTGAGTCTTCGTGATTGATTCTTGAGTAAAGTCAGATGGGATTTGCCTAATAATGGGAATTAGCTTGGTTTAGAAATATGCATGCTAAAATATGCTTGTCAAGCTTTTGAACTAATCTAGTTTTTGTTTTATCAACTGATGCCTCGTTTTGGTTTCTTCTCTTTGATTCACACTAATAGCATAATCCTGTTAATTGATACATTTGATTTTTGAATTTCAGTTGATTAACAATGGATAATAAGTAGTTTGATTATGATTTTCTTAGTCTAGAGTTAGAATAGTCGACTTTGCATGTCAATCTATTGATATTTGTTCTTTTTGCTAAATAATTTAACCCCTTGATAATTAATCCTGGTCAGCTTTGACCAATTTAAAGGGGTTGGGTATAGTCACAATTTGTTTTAGCCCAGGCTAGTAAATATATACTTAGTCCAGGGGTATTTGGGGTATTTCAAAGTAGAGAATAATGCAGTAACTAACTTGGAACCCACTAGAATCTCATATATGGGGTTTCAATATGAAATTCAGGACTTAATTGGTTTGACTTGAGCAAAAAGCAAGAATTCAAGGGACTAAATAGTTGAAAATTGAGGGACCTGAGCTAAAAATGAAATCCGAATGTGTTTTCCTATGTTTTGCCTATAAAGAGGCATATCCCTGCCTTGTATTACAAGTTTTGGAAGAGAAATTTTTTAACTGAAGAACTCTGCACCATTAAAGCAACAAAAACTCCAAATTCACTATTCAACTAATTTATTTTAGGGTGATCTTGAAGCTCAGAGTCTTTTAACTGAATCCCTAGCTTACTTAAGTTTAAGAATGGCTTAGACATTGAAAGAGTTCTGATATATGAGATTTTAGAGGGCATTGGGGTTATTTCGAGTCTGTTACGGCCCTCTATTTGGTGTTTGATAACTTTCCTTGTTTAAAACTACTCCTGGGCTATGTGACACTGTTTTGGGGTTCAAAACTGCTCCTATTGCCGCTGTGTCCTGCTGATTACCACCTGCTGATCTTGCTAATCCAAATTTACCTTTTGTGGTATTATCCAGGTATTCACTTGAGCCATGTATGAGGATTAATTTTTATGCACATATAAAGGATTCAAAATCATACAAATGAAAGAAATGTTGAAGTTAAATTGATGTTGAACTTGCTGCAGTTATCTAATTATTACTCTGGACCCAATCTACAGTTATAGCTCCCAATGATATATGTGGTGGTTTCTTTAGTATAGTTCAGTTTTAATTTGTACTTAGATGAATAATGTACTTTGACCATTTGGATGCATGATTAAATTTGGTTTTGAGTTAGCTTAATTCAAACGCATGTTAGCCTATTAGTTCAATTTGTTGAATTTGTGAATGTGTAAGTTTAGAACAAGTGTTAGATCTAATAAATGTCATTAATTAGTCAGTTGGTTCGGAGTTGAAAGCTTGTAATTTGTGAAACTTAGGAACTTAGCAGCCTTGTATGGATTACATGTTATAGATGATCTATTTTCCATAAGAAAAATTAGTAGATCTTTGATTTTAGTTTGTTTTTATATTCTGAGTCTGTTGCCAATCTAGGCTATCCAATTGTTAATAATTTAAATCAAGGCGGAAGAGTCAGCCTATAAATCAGATTATTATTATTTGGTGTTGAAATTGGTTAAATTGATAAGTCTAGACTCAATTAATGCTGGTTAGTTAGTTTCCTATCTAGACTATTGGGGCATAAGGAATTGGGTTCAATATGGCCCAGCTGCATAATACTAGGCCAAAGCCTACCAATTAATATTACCCAGTTCGGCCCATGGGACTTGATTTCAAGTTCCAGGTCTGGCTGGACGATAGTTTGGGCCTACTCTAAGGTCCAGGTTTTTAGACCACTTTACAAAAAAAATAAAGATGGACAACTCGGCTAGCTTTTGGGCTGAATTCGAAGCCCAAATACTAGAAGCCTGAAGTCATATTTGAAGTCATTGGTTTAATTCGTCATATAAACTTAGGTCTTCCAAGTTAAGTAGCATATTTAATTAATAGGTTTTACTCTTGTTCAAGTGTGGACTTGAGCTTGAGGACCGAATTCCTTTAATGCTTTTAATAACAGTAATTAACAATGCCAATCAATTAAGTCTTTTAGAGACAATCTTTAATAGAGAATAATAGTTCATTTTGACTAATCCTTAAAATAAATGTGAGGTGCCGCGTGCCACATAAAAATTATAAACTGCGTGGCCCTCTTTGATTACCTCCATTAAAGTATTTGAAATCGGGCAGGCCATTTAGCAAATTATCATGGCCTCTTGCAAAGTTAATAACACGTTAGTCGCTTTAGGCACGCTCCTTAATAGATTTACCTTCTTAAATTCGGGAGCGCATTTATGTGACCCAAATCTAAATCTAAATAGTGTTAAAGTATGTCAAAAATCACGGGTGCATTTTTGTGACGTGATTCGAGATGTATTTTAATATTGTTGTAATCTTCCTTAAAATTTAATTCAAAGCGGTAAGTAATTTTAAAATTGCCTATAGGATAAAGATGTCTTAAATCATATAATTAGCCAAATATGATAGTGTAAGAGACTGTGCAAAAACTACGAAATTCAAGGGTGCCTAACACCTTTCCTCGGATGAACAGAATTCCTTACTCAATCAAAAATTTCCTCACTTTGGGATTCAAGATAAACCGATGACTTAGGACACCAAAAGCCAAACCTATCCCAAGTGGCGACTCTGAAATAAATAAATAATCCCAATGCAAATAATGTCACATTAAATAGAAAAACTCCCCTAATATATTTATCCTTCGGTGTAGGAGTATAAAATAGGAGGTGTGACAGTTACTATTCCAATTTCCGCCGCCTTGTTGATTTCCCCAATTGTTGCTTTGATTATTGTTGTTCCAATTGCCACCACCTTGTTATTGGTTGTTGCTATTCCAATTTCTACCACCTTGTTGATTGCCCAAATTTCCGTGGGGTCACCATTGTTGATTCCCTTGATTTCCTCTATTTCCTTGGTAGTATTGACATATTGACATTCTTTGCTTTGATCATCATAGCACTCATTCGAATAACCACCACCATCATTGTTGTTGTCAAATATCTCACAATTATGTTGAGGTTGTTGTTGCCCTCTTTGCCTCCTTTTTCAACATACAAGCACCTTCCATTTCATTGACTTGGTGTGGGTTTTGGACTTGTTGCAATTGCGCCTTTGCCAATTGATTCATAGTTGTTGTAAGCCCAGCAATAGCTAGGTCATGATGATGCAATTCCTTGTGCAAATGGATGACCGTGGGGTCACCTTGGGGCATATTTGCTCGACTTTTCCATGGCGAAGAGGTGTCGGCCATTTCATCAAGTACATCGCATGCCTCTTGGTATGAAAGTTTCATGAAGTTCCCTCCGGCTAATTAGTTCACAATGCATTGATTCGTGGTGTTGATGCCTCGACAAAATATTTGTTGAATCATCGCCTCAGTCATGTCATTATTAGGGCATTCCTTCACCATTGTTGTATATCTCTCCCAGATTTCATGCAAAGGTTCCGTTGACTCTTGCTTGAAGGCTACAATTTCATCCCGATGTGCTACCATATGACTTGGTAAGAAAAACTTGCCAATGAATTTATCCGCCAACTCATCCCAAGTTGTGATGGAATGATTGGGGAGCCTTTCTAACAAATCCAATGCTTTACCCCGAAGAGATAATGGGAAAAGCCTCAATCTCAAAGCTTCACCAGACAGGTTTGTTTGCTTGCTACCCGAACATGTATCAATGAACCCTTTCAAGTGCTTGTATGCATTTTGATCGGAGGCACCCAGAAAATACCCTCTATGCTCGAGCAAGGTCAACATAACATTTGTGATTTGAAAGTTCCTCGCCCGGATTCGGGGAGGAACGATGGCACTCGCATATCCTTGATTCGAGATTACTCTTGGCGCCACTCTTGGTAGTGGCGGAGGAGGGTCTGGAATGTTCTCATTCAGATTCGCATTTGCATTGGAATTTCTACCTCTACATGGAGTTTGAGGTATAAGTTCATATTGATCAATATCTTCAACCTCCTCCCCTGCTATGGCATTTCCAAGAGGGTCATTTGCATTGAGAGCCATTTGTACATGATTGATCGACAAAAAAAATTTGGTAAACAAGAAGGAAAGAGAAGTAAAATGCAAAACTAGCTAAACAGATAGTCAACACCGGAAGCTCCCCGGCAACAGCGCCAAAAAGTGATCGTTGCCGACTTCAAACATTTTTGTTTTTATTTTTTCTTATAATTACCACTATGAAACTAATGACTTAAACAAAATTATGCTATGATAATATTGTTATGTTGTATTTAATACGGAGAAAGGCACTAGGGTTAGGACACTACCTAGGTGGCTAATCGATGGGTAGAAGTTACTAAGGGTAGATTGATGTTTTTGGGACTTATGCTATAACCGTTGGACACTTGCACCCACTCTCACACCACTCGGTAGAGAGAGTGATTTTTCCCAATTGACTCTCTCAAGACCAATTGGGTAGGCCAATTACACCAAACAACTAGAGTTCAAGTAGGGTGATCACTCTCTTGAGGTTTAACCCGTTAATTGGGACTACCTTTTTTCATGGGTCCATCCCAATTCCTTGTTGGGTCAATTTTTGGGTCATGGACTCTCTTTATCGATAAGAGTTAAACCCACAAAGCTAGAATCAGTGTTTGCAACCAACAATCCTTAATTAACACAAAACATTAACCCAAATAACAAATACCCAATATTAATCTAACCCTAGATAGCAACACCCATCTATTACCCACACTAGGGTTGAGCCACAACCCTAGCTAATGGGTTTAGCTAGACGTAGTTATATAAGAAATAGATGAGGAACTAAATATATTAATTAATGACTAAGTTGAATCCACAATAATAAATAGTAAAAGTGCAAACAAATTGCTACAATCTCGTTCCCAGGTGCACAGCTGAGTCAGGATTTCCAAAACTGCTCTATAAATGGTAAAATATTATATTTATACTAGGCTAGAAAAACCGGACAAAAATACCATGCAGGGATAGCGCGGACAGCGGCCGCGCGGGCTCTTGGGCTGATGATTTTAGCTTCTCTGAAGTTGCAGACCGCCGACCGCGTAAAAGGGAAGTGTGGCCGCGGAGGGCTCTAGTGTGGGCCGCATAATAAAGACCGTGGGATGCATGGCTTTCTTTTGACCAAAATGATATCTCTCTAAATCTCTTGATGCGGGTTGCATGAATAAGTAGCGCGCCCGCGTAAGCCAAACGTGGGCCGCATGGTTTTGACGGCGATCGCGTTGTCAATGTTCTGATATGCCCATCTCTGAACCTCCTAGTGCGGCCGCGTACACTTTTGTGCGGTCTGCACTAGGTTCTCTATTTCCTTCACTTCACTTGGTCTTTGATACTTGAGCAGGTTTCACTCTATTTTGAGCCGATCTTTGACAATTTGTCACATTGTTGCTCAAGCCTGCAATCAAGCACAACCTGTGAGCATTTTGGGACTATTTTGTAGTAATATATACTCAAAGCATAGGCAAGTAGGGGCATAAAACACATTAAAATCCTACTTATCATGTTGTAGTCTTGCAATCCAAGGAACATATTCCATTCGAAGTGAAGATAGCCTTGCCAATCACAGTGGCAATGTCCACCATTCCGCCATTCTACACAAATATTGTACCCTGGGATTATACAGCTGAGGCAAGAAGGAAGGGTAAGGTCAGAATTGAAGAGACTGTTGCAGCCCAGGGTATAACAAGAACTGGTAGAGTCTATACCCTTGAACACCTAGCTAAATCAATAAAGCATGCCACTAATCGGCCACCCCTCATTAAGACAGGTCCGAACGACCTTTGAAGGAAAATAAAGGCCAAGGAGTATTCGGTTATTGACCAGTTAAACAAGACGCCAACACAAATATCCATCTTCTCGTTGCTACAGAATTAAAAAACAAACAAGAATGCGCTGTTGAAGGTGCTGAGTGAAGCGTACGTACCAAGTAACATCACTGGCGGGGAAATGGCTAATATGGTGGGACAAGTGATGGAAAGCCATAAGATCACCTTTAATGAGGACGAGATGCCACCTGAAGGGCTAGGTCACTCTAAAGCACTACACATCACCGTACAACGCGAAGACTATTTCATCACCAGAATCCTAATCAATGGAGGTTCCAGCCTTAACATATATCTGTTGGAAACACTCAACAAGTTGGGTAAAGGGTTGCATGAGATAAAGGATGGAGCAATCAATGTGAAAGCTTTTGATGGTTCTTAAAGATCCACCATCGGTAAAATTAGTCTATATCGGTAGATGGGACCAACCTGGTTCAAGATCGATTTCCAAGTAATATATGTACCAGCGGCTTACAATTTGCTGCTAGGACGACCCTAGATTCATGCTGCTGGGGACATTGCATCAACGATGCACCAGACAGTAAAGTTTAAATGGAATCAGCAAGAAGTGATCATCCATGGTGACAGCGGCAACCCTATATACAGTCACCAGACCATTCCGTCAAGTGGAGAAACTTACCACCACATCGAGTGGGTCAATGCTCTCGGCAAAGACAAATGGCGAGATAACAAGATCGAGATCATATTGAATTGGATAGGTTACAAACTTGGCAAAGAACTCGGCAAGAACCTCCAAGGAATCTCAAAACCTATAAAACTCAAGAAACATGGCACTACCTTGGATTTGGGATATGAATACACCTGGGAAAAGTTCAATAGTTGGTTGCCGCCGTGGTGTGGTCCTTACTACCCGTTAGAGAAACCAGTAATGCATCTGGAGCAGACTTTCCAACATGCTGACATTGTTAATGGGACGGATGAGAAGAAGCACTTACGGCAATGAAAAATTTGTTTCTAGAGGACGATGATATGGACTGTTATGCTATTCGCAAGGAGGAGGGGGAGAAAGGTCTTTCCATACAATCTGTAAGTAGAGGGGAACATCTCTATATTTGGACCATTAGCTCAACCAGAGTAGCAAGGCTAAAACAAGTACTATTCATTGTTTTATTTATTAAATGATTTTCTTTCCGTATTTTTTAAATTTTCACAATAAGATCTTCAATGTTCAAAATAATTATTCAATTTATCAAAAGCATGTTTGAATTTTTCTTATGAATTAATATTTATTGTTATTTTTTTCCTCCTTACTTTACCAGTGCATGATTACTATTACTTATCTTGATGAACAAATGACTGTGACATGCAATAAGACAATACAATAAACATACATTGATTCAGAAGAAGATGAGATACCTGATGAGATCATCAAAAATGTTGAGAACCTTGGGAACAGGCCTAAGTCTAACCTGGACGAAACCGAAGTTATTAACCTAGGAGATGTAGAAAACGTCACGGAAACACGAATCATCATTCACTTATCGCCATCAAAGAAAAATGAATACACAGAGTTTATAACGGAGTATGAGGACATATTCTCTTGGTCGTATGATGACATGATCGGTCTGAGTACGTCTATTGTGTCTCACAAATTGCTAACCGATCCAATGTGTCCATCGGTAAAGCAAAAGCTCAAAAAGTTCAAGCCTGATATGAGTCTAAAAATCAAGGAAGAAGTCACTAAGCAGATCAAAGCTAAGGTTCTCAGGGTGGTTGAGTAACCGACATGGCTAGCAAATATTATTCCAGTTCAAAAGAAGGACGGGAAGGTCAGAGTCTGTATTGACTGCCGGGATCTCAACCAGGCCAGTCCAAAAGATGACTTTCCTTTGCCAAATATACATAACCTAATTGACAATTGCGCCAAGCACGAGCTACAAATATTTGTATATTGCTTCGCTGGTCATCATCAGATCTGGATGGATTGGAAGATGCTGAGAAATTGGCTTTCATTATGCCCATGGGGAGTGTGCTACTACAAGATGATGCCATTTGGCCTAAAGAATGCATAGGCCACCTATATGAGGGCCATGACAACCATTTTGCATAATATTATACACAAGAAGATAGAGGTATATGTCGATGATGTTATCATCAAATCCAAGATGGCCAGTGATTATATAGAAGATCTGAGGAAGTTTTTCAATAGAATGCGGAGGTACAACCTGATTCTAAACCCCGCAAAGTGTGCATTTGGTTTTTGTGCCGGGAAGTTGATTTGGTTTATGGTGAGCCACCGAGGAATAGACCAGGATACATAAAAGGTCAAAGCCATTCAAGAACTACCACCACCGAAGAACAAAAAATATGTGATGAGTTTCTTGGGAAGGCTAAACTACATCAGCTGATTTATAGCACAGTCTACAGTTATCTATAAGCCAATCTTTAAGATATTAAAGAAGGACGCCGTTACCAAATGGACCGATGACTGCCAAAGGGCCTTCGATAAAATCAAGGAGTACCTATGAACACCACCAGTCTTAGTCCCGCCCGAGCTAGGTAGACCCTTATTACTCTACCTTACAGTGTTCGATGGAGCATTCGCCTGCATTTTAGGCAGCATAATAAAACAAGGAGAAAGGAACAGGCCATTTATTATCCCAATAAGAAGATCACCCCGTACGAGGCCTAGTATTCTGTATTGGAACCCACATGTTATGCTTTGACTTGGGTAACTCAAAGGCCGAGACATTACTTCTATGCCTATACTACATATCTCATATCGAGGATGGATCCTTTGAAGTACATCTTTCAGAAGATCATGCCTACTGGCAAGCTATCTAAGTGGAAAATTCTATTGAGCGAGTTCGACATTGTTACGTGACTCAGAAAGCGGTCAAGGGACATGCACTAGAAGACCACCTTGATGAAAACCTCGTGGATGGAGAATATGAACCCCTAAATATAAATTTTCCTGATGAAGAGGTATTATTCATAGGAGAAGACATTGCAAAACCCTAGAAGATTGGAGAATGTTCTTCAATGGAGAAGCAAACTTCAAAGGAGTTGGCATAGGAGGAGTCCTGATATCTGAAACTGGTCAGCAATATCCAGTGTCTGCCATCAATATGGCCAAGTATGAAGCTCGCATCTTATGACTCAAAATGGACATCCACATGAATGTTTAATAGTTTCTAGTGATTGGAAATTCAGACTTACTTATACATCAGGTACGAGAAGAATGGGCAACCAAGAACTCCAAGATACTCACGTATCTACATGATGTACATGAATTGAGAAAGAGGCTCATGAAGATGGAGTTCCAGCATGTTCCCAGAATCCAGAATGAGTTCACTAATACATTGGCCACCCTATCATCTATGATACAACATCCAGACAAGAATTTCATTGATCCCATTTAGGTGAAAATCCATAATCAGCTAGCTTACTGTGCCCATGTTGAAGAGGAAGAAAATGGAAAGCCATGGTTTCATGGTATCAAGGAATATTTAGCAAAAGAAGAGTACCGGGATCTTGCCAACCATACTAAAAAACACACACTTCGAAGATTATCCAACAACTTCTTTCGCAGCGGAGGAATACTGTATAGGAGGACTCTTGACTTGGGACTATTAAGGTGTGTTGACGCAAAAGAAGCACCCAAGCTACTAGAGGAAGTTCATGCAGGGACCTGTGGTCCACATACAAACAATTTTGTCTAGTAAAGAAGACACTCCGGGTTGGTTATTTTTGGATAACTATGGAAATAGACTACATCCAGTATGTCCAAAAATACCATCGTTGTCAGATGCATACAAACATGATAAAGGTACCTCCAAGAGAGCTCAACACAACAAGCTCACTATGGCCGTTCGTAGCCTGGGGAATGGACGCCATTGGACCAATCGAGCCTACCGCTTCCAACAGACACAAGTTTATCCAAGTAGCAATTGACTATTAACCAAATAGGCCAAAGTAGCATCTTACAGAGCAGTAACTAAGAAAGTCGTGGCATACTTTGTCCACGACCGCATTGTTTGTCGATTCGGTATTCCAAAGTCAATCATTACTGATAATGGGTCCAATCTAAACAGCACTTGATGAAAGCTATGTGTGAAACTTTCATGATCAGATAAAACAATTCTACAGCCTACAAGCCTCAAATGAATGGAGCCGTAGAAGCCGCCAACAAAAATATCAAGAAGATATTGAGGAAAATGATAGAAAAGCATAAACAGTTGCATGATAAGTTATTATTTGCTCTACTGGGGTATCGCACCACAGTCCGCACATAAACCACGGCAATCCCATGTATGCTGGTTTATGGTACAGAGGTTGTCATTCCCGCCGAAGTAGCAATTCCTTCCCTAAGGATCATACAAAAGGCTAAGCTCGATGACGTAGAGTGAGCGAAGAGTCATTACGAGAAACTAGCTCACATAGATGAAAAGAGAATGAATGCAGTTTTCCAATAGACAACTCTATTAGAACAGAATGTCCAGAGCATTCAACAAACGAGTCAAGCCAAGACAGTTCACACTAGGACAACAGGTGTTAAAGAAAATATTTTTGAATCTAGATGAAGCCAAAGGGAAATTCTCTCCCAACTGGTAGGGTCCATGCATGGTACACCAGTTTTTTATAGGAGTAGCTCTCATGCTTGCAGAAATGGACGGAGAAGTCTGGCCAAAGCCGATCAATTCAAATGCAATCAAGCGTTACTATGTGTAACCTTTATGCTTTTCTCATATGATTTAAATGGAGCTACGTCTGATATGATTCCCATTTAAGAGGGGATACGTAGGCAGACCTATGGGTTCGGTCATAATTCAATAAAATTTCACCCCCCCCCCCCACAATTGGAAACTAGGGCAGGATATCGAGGAGGACCTATAAAATTTTGAAGTAATTTCATCCAATCACCGCACGAGCAACAATTAGAAGCGTCAAACCATCAAACTGGGGTAGAATTTTGAGGAGGACTCTCAAAATTATATATCAAGAGAGGTTGCAATGTCTCGAACCACGTCACAGTCGTTGGTTCATCTAACTTGCATGCAGAGGTATAGCATATGAAGGACGCAGCCAGACTCCGAAATCACGCGTCCCATTCAGATACCGGAAGAGGCGATTAACTGCACCCCAATGAGTGGCAGTAGGAGCATGCATGTACTATGAGAGTATATTCACATCAAAGGAGATATCAGGACGAGTGAAGGAGAGATACTGGAGGCCCCCAAGGGCCTGTCGATAGGCGGATGCGTCAGCAGGAGCCGAGCCGTCGGCCAGATGAAGGCGGGTGGACGCCGATGTTGGCGTCTGAACAGGGTTGGATTCCAGCATATTATGACGAGTTAAAAGATCAACAACATATTTACGCTGAGAAAGAGAACACCCCTTGGAGCTGCGCAGAACTTCAACACCAAGAAAGTAGCTTAGATCACCCATGTCTTTAAGAGAAAAATTAGTCCCAAGAGAGTCAATCACACGGTTCAAGAAACCAGAGTCATTACCACTCAATATGAGATCATCAACATATACCAAAAAATGGGCTGTAATACCAGAATGCTGAAAGACGAAGAGCAAAGTGTCAGAGGTAGTGTTGACGAAACCCATGGCCAAAAGGCATTGGCGGAGCTCACTGTACCATGCCCGGGGTGCCTGTTTGAGACCATAAATAGCTTTCTATAACTCACAGACATAAGATGGATAGGCTTTGTCAACAAAACCCGGTGGTTGTGCCATATAAACATCCTCTGTACGTCTCCCGTGGAGAAAGGCATTGTTCACATCCATTTGACGAAGAGGCCAGCCCTTGGATATAGCTAGACTGAGAACCAAACGCACAGTTGCCAGCTTAATAACCGGACTGAAGGTCTCCTGGAAGTCTACACCTGGTCGCTGATGAAATCCTTTCGCAACAAGCCGGGCTTTGAACTTGTCCACAGTACTGTCAGGCTTTCGTTTGATACGATAAACCCACTTGCAGCCCACAACATTCTGTGAAGAATCAGGCGGAACAAGATCCCAGGTGCCATTCCGTAGCAGAGCATCAAACTCCAATGACATAGCAGCGCGCCAGCGCTCATCAGATATAGCACTAGACAAGGTCTGAGGTTCGGTAATAGCTGGAGAGGTGACAGCAGACATACCAAACTTCTTGTTGGGTGTAAAGATGTTATTTTTGCTGTGAGTTTGCATGTGATGACCACCCTGAGAGGATGAAAGCGACAAAGATGGTGAAGCGGCGACGGGGGCCGCTAGCGGTGCAGTAAGAGGCTGTGGTGGCTGGGGCATTGGCGTCGGCGGTGCGTCCAGTGAAGGATCGCTAGTGGGAGAGGCGGCAGGTACTGGCGAAGGCAGCGAAAGGAATTCTAGCGAGACCGGAATGGGTAAGGGTGGAGACTCGGGGTTAGACAATTTGGAGAACGAGAAGATATCCTCATGGAAGGTGACATGACGCGAGACGAAGATTTTAGACGTTGAGGG
Organism: Nicotiana benthamiana; assembly: GCA_034376525.1. NCBI lineage: Eukaryota > Viridiplantae > Streptophyta > Magnoliopsida > Solanales > Solanaceae > Nicotiana > Nicotiana benthamiana. The sequence continues at coordinate 82,435,685 of CM067330.1, forward strand.
ATCAAAGCATAGATATGCGCTTTGAGTAGTAGAGTAGCCGAAGAGACACATGCACGAGATCTGGGTTCCATTTTGTGTGAGGTGTAGGGCCGAAGCCAAGGGAAGCATTGACAGCCGAAGACACGCAGTTTGGCAAGGTTGGGGCGCTTATGGAAGAGGACTCAAAGGAGGAGAGCATCGAGAGATTTGTCTTGGAAAGACGATTAATGAGATAAACTTCTGTGGCAAAGGCATAAGGCAGTAAATGGAGGCATAGAGGCATAATGAAGGAGACTGAGACCAGTATCGATAATATGACGGTGACGGCGTTCAGCATAGCTATTGTGTTGAGGTGTATAAGGAGGTGAAGTGAGATGTGAGATGCCATGGGAGGCAAGAAAAGAGCGTAAAGCTAGGAATTCACCCCCATTATCAGTATACAGAGGAATGGTTTTAGTAGAGAAATATTTTTCTACAATGGACTTAAAAGTGGGGAAGGTTTGTAAGACATCAGATTTACGGCATAAAGGAAAAAACCAAACGTACTTAGAAAAATGATCAACAAAAATGACATAATATTTAAATCCTTCATTAGAAATAATTGGAGAGGTCCATACATCAGAAAAAATAAGCTCCAGCGGAGCAGTAGAAGATAAACTTGACTCAGAAAAAGGTAACTTATGACACTTATAAAGCTTGCAAGAGACACAAGCAAAATCAGACACACTACTGGACGCTATACTGCTAAAAGACACTAAATGACGTAGGAATTTAGCTGACGGATGACCAAACCGAGAATGCCACAATGACGCAGGGAGCTTTTGTGCTGTGAGGGCGGACGGTAGACGGAAAGCCGCCGGCCAGTAGTAGGTGTCGTCCCTACGTGGGCCGCTGACGAGTGTTGCCCACGTGCGACGATCCTTCACCTGAAAATCAGTATCAGAAAAAACAACATTAACATTATTGTGACGACATAATTGAGCAATAGAGATCAAATTTTTACGAATATGTGGAACACAGAGAGCCCCAGGAAATAAAAGAGAGGAATAACTGAAAAGTTGTCCAGTATGTGTAATTTTAAACCTTCACCGTTACCAATAACCACATCATCGAAACCAGTGTAAGGATTGTGAAGAGACATGTTGGCAAGATCATTGGTTACGTGATGAGAGGAACCAGAGTCCAGGATCCAAACGGATGTAGAGGGAATTGTCGGAGAGTGATGGGCTGTGTGAGCAGCCGGATAAGATGGCAGAGGTATGCTGGCAGCGGCAGTAGTCCATTGTAAGGGGGGCTGGTTGGCGCCGGAGATAGGATAGGACGGACAGCGGCGTGTGAAGTGGCCAAATTCACTGCAGAGCTGGCACTTCCCATTATACCCGCGAGATTGGCCATTGTTGGAGTAACCAACGCGACCGGAGGATGAACCACGGCTGCCACGGCCGCGCCCGCGGCCACCGAAACGGTTACGGACGGACTGCTGTCCGACGACGAAGGCAGCCGACGGAGTCAAATCAGATGCGGCGGAGGTGGCCGGCGCACGAGCAATAATCTGAGCCTCCATGCTTAACAGCTTGTCATATAATTCAGCAAAGGAGATGGGAGATTCGCGGGCTTAAATAGCATGAGAGAGCTCCATATACGGATCATCAAGACCATTGAGAACCTTAATGACAAGATCCTCAGAATCAACAGTAACCCCCAGGAGAGATAATTCATCCACAATCACGCGAATACCGTGCATAAAATCAATAACATATTTAGAACCTTTTACCAGATTATGGAGCTGCTGTTTGAGAGCCACGATACGACCACGAGAAGTAGTGCCGTATGTGCGCGCGAGGATGTCTCAAGCCTCTTAGAGGTTTTCGCAGCGGCAATAAAGGAGATGATCGTCGGTGTGATCGACGAGATGATGGCACTGAGAATAAGATTGTCCTGGCAAATCCAGTAAGGATATGCTGGATTGGGGGAAGTCACCTCCTTGTCGACGATAGTGGCTGGTGGGCACGGCTTCGATCCGTCCAAGAAGCCGAGGAGGTCGTAACCCGTAAGAAGGGATCGGAATTGGAATTTCCACACCAGGTAATTAGTGGAATCCAATTTGAGTGGGATCTGAGCCGATGCATTGATGGCAATCGGCTGGAGAAGATCGTTTGAAGTCGTAGCGGCCATGAAGCACGAGGCAAAGGAGAGGAGGCGCTGATCAACGTCGAGAGAGAGGGCTGCCGATTAGTGCAGCGACGGCGGGGCAAGACGCCGGAGAGAGGCGGCGGACCAAGAAGGTCGGCGGCGCTGGAGGGAATAGTTAGGGTTTCTTTGGCGATAAGCCACTGGCGTATGATACCATGTAGAGAGTTTTGGGAGAATTAACTTTCTCGTATTGCTCACAAAAGTATATATAGAGTACAGAGAGGTATCAAATCCTACCAACTATAGGACTGTACAATAATGAAAGAAATCAAATTCTACCAACAATAGGACTGTACAATAATGAAAGAATATTCTACCAATAATAAAAAGATACACACAATATATTCTAATAATTTAGGGTGAAAATGTGATGCATAAGTGATGAAATGTGCAAATTATTATAAATGATTTCAGGGTATTCCTACTCAATTTGCATGGGCAAATGGTTCCAACAACAAGAATTGTGGTTCGATTAATAGAGACGAAAAACAAAGGTCATGGAATTTAAGGCTAACTACCTACGGTTCTCAAGTCTATCTTGGAGGTAGATGGTGTGAATTCCATGACGCAAATGACTTAAAGGTGGGAGATCATATGATTTTTGAGGTTATTACTGATGGAGAAAAACCAATCTGGAAATTTCGTCGTAAATTCTCTTATTTAAGCAGCCTCTTAGGAGTATTTTTTATGATCGAAGTTTCATCACAAGTTATCTGATCTAAGCAACCTTTTAATTTTTATATGGTCGTTTTACTTTGTTATATACTCCATAGTCCTACCAATTAAACTCTGGTACAGTGCATTATCCTTTCTCTGTTGGCTTGGCCTTGAATTTCTTCATTCCTTTTGTAAGTTGAGGGACGGTGGCGATTTAGAATATGTTGTAACTTGTATTAATATATGCATTGACAGCATAATGCAGTTAATACAGCTCTACTTATTCTGGAATCTTGTCAAACTAAATTAAAGATCATTAAACTTTATTTTCATTACATCATTATTGCCTTTTTAGCCGTTTCCTTATTATTTGGAAGCCTTATTTAATATGTTCTTGCTTTTATCTTAATTGTAACACTTACTCGTTATGTTTTCTCTTTTGTTTGCCATTTTCTTTCTTTATAAGGAGCAACAGACATTAGGAAAAAGCCTTCAAACATGATTCCTCTCAATGCACAAGTAGCTACTCCAACTTCTGGTGATAATGATCTTCCTTATTTTACTTCAACCGTTAAACCTTATTCTATCAGCAAGCCAGTTTTGGTAAGTGATTTGAATTGATTTTGTTGGAGTTTAAGTTAATTATAAACTGACAGTGTAAAGAAACACTCTCAGTGTAATTTAACCTAGTACAGCTAGCTATTCTCTATTTCTTGGTTACAACATTTACCTTTTATTGGGGGCTACTTCACCTGGTGTAAAATTTGTACACTAACAGTTTATAGAACTTAAACACTTTTTGTTGTTGTCCTTTTCTTGCATTTTTCTTCTTCTTTTGGTGACAACTGAACTTGTTCTACATAATGGAATAAATTTTATGGTAGTATCTTCCACGGGATTTCGCAAAGTCGAGTGGGTTGACGAATAGAAAATGTGAGATGATTCTTAAAGATGAAGCACAGAGATGTTGGCCAGTACGGATAGGGCCGCTAACAGATAGACGTCATTTTGCAATTGTACGTGGATGGGCGAAATTCAGAGCAGCAAATGGTCTCCAAGTAGGAGATGCTTACAAATTTGAACTAATCAAGAATGGAAAAATATCTATAGCTCACTTCCATTGCAAGTGTTCGTCCAATTTTAGTATATTTTTGTCGAGTTTAAGTTCTATAAATTGATGCATATAACATTACTAAAGATGTCATACTGAACACACTACCCAACGGGGCTCCCTAGCAGATGTCATAAGAACTTCCATTGCAATGTATTTTGCAGGCAAATATTCTGGAAAGGTTCCAAAGAGGGAGGAGCATTGAAGCAACTTGACTTGATTTTTGGTTACTTTTTTTTAAGATCAAAATTTTGATAATTCAATATATGTTCATGTAAGGTATGTAAATGTCTGAGAACTACAATAAAAAAGAGTTGGAATAATGACTGGCCTAGCCAGCTTTTGTTCAAGGTCCCAATTACTCAGTAATCAGTATGGCTGTGTTCTGGTTATATAAACTATGTGGATTATTTGGACTGTATGACCTTTTTTTTTTTTAAGAAACCAAAAAAATAATGATTCCTCGAAAATAAATTTTGGGATTTGAACCCGAAAAATAAAATACCGAGATAGAAAAATATATTTGCTAACTCAAACTCAAATCTTACAATACTACACTTGTAATTTCTAATACAAGTTTTTGGGATGAATTTACAAATGAGTTCTACAACCTATTTATACTAAAACCTTACACCAAAAATTCAACATTGGTATACAAAAATAATCAAACATGGCATGTAAGAAAATTCAAACTTATACAAATCAATTTTGTCATGCAAGGCAACCAATGTTCTTGAATACCATTTTTGACTTTTATTTTTAAAACTAATCTACTTTAATTATTTTTGATCAATTTATATAATTTCAACAGCCTCCCTTAAATTGATCAAAATAATGTACGTATACCAAGCATCGATTTCAATCTCTCGAACGTTTCTGCCTTCAGTGGTTTGGTCAGAATATCCGCTATATGATCTTCTAATTCACAGAACTTAAGTTCGATTTCTCCATTCTTGACAAGATCTCTTATGTAGTGATACTTAATCCCGATATGCTTGCTCCTGCCATGAAATACTGGATTCTTGGCTAATGCAATCGCTGACGTATTATCACACATAATCTTTGTTTGACCATCTTGCTCGTGGTTCAGCTCACCGATCATTCTTCGAAGCCAAACTGCTTGACATGATGCAAAGGTTGCTGCCATATACTCTGCTTCAGCTGTAGATAAAGTAACTACTTGTTGCTTCTTTGAAGACCACGAAAACACGCCCCCCTCGAGAAAGAATACATAACCGGAAGTGTTTTTCCGAGTTTCAGTATCACCCCCCAATCACTATCTGTGTATCCTACAAGTCTGCACTTGTCAGAATATTTATAGAAAATTCCATGATCCTGGGTACCTTTAATGTACTTCAGAATCCACTTTGCTGCCTGCAAATCGGACTGGCTCGGTGTCTCCATAAACCGACTGATAATCCCTACTCCATGAACAATATGTAGCCTTGTTGATGCTAAATAACGTAGACTACCAACAATGCTTTTAAAATAAGTAGGATTTACCGCATCACCCGTTCCTTCTTTCTTTAACTCAAGACGTTCTGCAACAGGAGTCTTCATCGGATTTGCTGATTCCATCTTGAATTTCTTCAAGATATCTCTGGCATATTTATTTTGAGAAACAAAATACCATCTTCAGTCTGTTGCACTTCTATGCCCAAAAAGTAAGACATCTGCCTCATGTCTGTCATTTCAAACTGACTTGTCATAGCCTCCCTGAATTCAGCAAACATAAATTCACAGTTTCCTGTAAATATTAAGTCATCAACGTAAAGACAGACAAACATAATGTCGCCATTAGTCCGCCATTAGTCTTTGACTTAATATACAGTGTATGCTCATAAGGACACTTCTGAAAACCTGCTTCCAACATGTAAGTATCAGTACGCGTATACCAAGCTCGTGGAGCCTGTTTCAAACCGTATAGCGCCTTTTTTTACCTGTACACCTGGTTCTCCTGTCCTTTCTTGGCATATCCAGGTGGTTGCTCGACATAGACATCTTCCTCCAAAAAACCATTCAAGAATGCCGACTTTACATCCATCTGATGTATCTTCCACCTGTGTTGGGCTGCAATGGCTACTATCATCCGAATAGTATCCATTCTGGCAACTAGTGCGAAAACCTTGTAGTAGTCAATTCCCGGCTTCTGCTTGTAGCCTTTGACCACCAAACTCGCCTTTAACTTGTCCACCTCTCCGTTGGGTCGGTACTTTGTCTTGTACACCCACTTGACACTGATTGGCTTCTTTCCTTCTGGCAAAGAAGTTAACTCCCACGTGTCATTCTTCTCGATAGAATGAATTTTCTCATTCATCGCCTTGATCCACTTCTCGTCACCTGTTGCATCTTCATAATGCACTGGATCACAATCTGCAAAAAGACAAAAATTCACCAGAGTTTCATCGGTGATGTCATCATCACCTTCATTGTCTTTAGTGACAACATAATCATTGAGGCGAGCTAGTGGCACGCTCGTTTGACCTGAACGCCGTAATTGTTCTACCGGTTCTGCTGGCTGAGGAGATGGAGGATCACTAGATGGTGGTTCAGGTGTTGAGATATCTTCCTCGTCTGGCTCTTCTGACTCGATCAGTATACCTCTCCCAGCATCATCTTTCTTTCTCCAGCTCCACGCTTCATCTTCAGTGAACAGAACATCTCTGCTGACGATCAATTGTTTCGTGACTGGATTATATAACTTATAACCCTTCGTGACTTCACTGTACCCAATAAAGATACACTTCTGGCTTTTATCATCCAGTTTTTTTCTCCGCTCATCTGGTACATGGGGATAAACTATACACTCAGATACCCTTAATGAAGAAACATTCGGCTTACTGCCACTCCAAGCTTCTTCTGGAGTTCTCCCGTTCACGATCTTTGTCGGGCACCTGTTCAACACGTACACAGCACAGGCAACAGCTTCTTCCCAAAATTCCTTCGGCAAACCTTTCCCCTTCAGCATGCTTCTTGCCATTCCAAAGATTGTCCTGTTCTTTCTTTCTGCCACACCATTTTGTTGAGGTGTATAACTGGCTGTCAACTGATGAAGAATTCCTTCTTTTTTGCAAAAATCTTGAAATTCGTTAGAAGTGAATTCACCACCTCTATCGGATCTTAGAGTTTTCAAATTAAAGCCACTTTATTTTTCAACAAAAACTTTAAATTCTTTGAATTTTGAAAAAGCTTCTGATTTTTCTCGGAGAAAATAAACCCAAGTTTTTCTGGTACAATCATCTACAAAAGCAAGCATGTATCTCTTACCTCCTAGAGATTCCACCTCGACTGGGCCACACAAATCTGTATGCACTAACTCCAAAGGTTTCTTTGATGTCTTCATTTTCCAGTTGGAAAAGAATCTCTGTGCTGCTTCCCAAGAAGACATTCTTCACACTGCTGATCTGGAGCATCGATCACCGGTAATCCTGTCACCATTATCTTTTGGGACAATAATTTCAGCACTCTGAAATTTAAATGGCCATATCGGAGATGCCATAGCCAGTTGCTATCCATCGCCACTGCTTGAAAGTTCATCACTCCTTTATTGAGAGTGAGAGAGTACATCCAATTTTTCGCCATGTTTACCTGAGTAATCATCTTGTTATTTTTGCTTCGGATGGTGCAAAATCCGTCTTGAAAGAGAATCTGGTGCCCCTTTTCTGAAAGTTGGCCAACGCTCAATAGATTCCAGAAAATAGCAGGTACAATAAAAACATCTACAATAGTAACATCGCTGCCATCCTTGGCTTTAATTTTGATGTCACCTTTGCCTTTCACACTAATCTTCGTCTTATTCCCAAAGTTCACTTCTCCACCCTCGTACTCGTGCAACTTTGAAAATAGATCTTTCCGCCCGCACATATGACTCGAGCACCCGCTATCAAGGTACCAAACATCTGGACCTCTAGCCACTTGTTCACCAGCGTCACATGCTAGAACCATATCTTCACCAGCTTCTGCCACGTGTGCCTGCTGCGACCGTCCGTTCTGATAATTTGGACATTCATTTTTAAAATGTCCAAATTTTTGACAGTTGTAACATCTGACCTTTGATTTATCGAAGATCCTTCCAGAAGAATTATTTGCCTTTCTTCTGTTGCCGCCTTGTTCGCCATTGCGCATGTGACCGCCATTGCCACCGCGACTTCCTGGTATGAAATTACTCTGCAATGCCTGCTCTGGTTGAGAGGTTCCATCCTTCTGGTTCATTCTCTGCTCGTGAGAGCTTAATGAACCCAACTACCTGTCAACTGACATGGTTGATGTATCTTGGCCTTCCTCGATGGCTGCTACAACATAGTCAAATCTTGCGGTTAGAGATCGTAGTATTTTTTCTCTACTACTCTCTGCTCATCCAACACTTCCCCGTTGGACCGCAACTGATTCACCATTGACTGCACTCGGTCGAAATAACCGGCAACATTTTCCGAGTCTGTCATTCTCAATGACTCGAAATTGCCCCGAGCATCTGCAATCGGACTCACTTCACTCGTTCATCACCTTTGTAGGCTTTCTGCAAGATAACACAGGCTTGGTGAGCTGTCTCAACCGCTGATATTCTTTCAAATACCAGCTCTTCAACAGCTTGAAAGATGGCATATAATGCCTTCTGATCCCGCTTACGAGTTTTAACTAATACCTCTTTTTCCTCATTTTTCATAGCCTCGAACGCAACTGCATTAGCTACCTATGTGTAGCCGCTCTCCACCAAATCCCATAAATTTTGAGATCGGAAAAATACCTTCAATTGGATTGACCAATTGTTGTAATTTTTCCCAGTGAGTTTTGGAAGCTGAAATTGAATCGTGTTACTAGACGACATGATTCAATATTTTTCTACCTCACAACACTCAACCTTGCTCTGATACAAATGTAGAAATAAAAAAAATGATTCCTCGGAAATAAACTTTGGGATTTGAAACCGAAAAATGAAATACCGAGAAAGAAAAATATATTTGCTAACTCAAACCAAAGCTTACAATACAACACTTGTAATTTCTAATACAAGTTATTGGAATGATTTTACAAATGAGTTCTACAACCTATTTATACTAAAACCTTGCACCAAAAATTCAACATTGGCATACAAAAATAATCAAACATGGCATGTAAAAAAATTCAAACTTATACAAATCAATTTTGTCATGCAAGACAACCAATGTTCTTGAATACCATTTTTTACTTTTATTTTTAAAACTAGTCTATTTTTATTATTTTTGATCAATTTATATAATTTCAACATTTTTTGAGGCCGCTCTATAAATTTTGTTCTTATAGTCCGGTGTGCTAAAATTCATCTTTAAAAGTAATTTGGCTGAATTTTTCTTTTTACTGACTTATATAAAACACTGAGTCTGCAACATACATACAGCTTCTGTTCAATTCTCTATGAACAGAATTGATTAGAATAAATTTCAGTTAAAATGTTACTACTTGTTTCCTTTTTTGTGAACGCGGAATTGATCTCTATATCAGCATAAAATTTGAGCAGTATTTGCCATTGGCTTTTGCAAAAACAACTGACTTGATGAATAGACATGAGATGATTCTCATTGATGAAAAACATACATCATGGTCAGTGTAGCTAGGGACGATAGGAAATCACTTTGGAATTGAAAGGGGATGGCCACAGTTCAGGAAAGCAAATGGTGTTCAAGTAGGAGATACGTGTAAGTTTGAACTCATAAACAAGTCATCATTTAGATGCTCTTTCCTGATAAAATTATGAACTGCAAAACATGTAATAACAACATCTCTTTGGACATCAATAGGATATGGAGCCATCTTGTCCAATATTGAAAACCTTGCTTTCAAAACTCCATAAGCACGTTCAATAACATTTCTGAGTTGGGCATGAGCTAGGTTAAACTTTTCCTCTTTATTTATGGCCCGTCTACGATGATAATTCCTAACCAATATTGAATATTACGATATGGCGCCAAACCCTCGAGTGTTGGATATGTTGTATCACATAAATAATGTAAGTCTCTAGAACAGGGAATATCATAAGATTTTCAAATCAAGTACGCGACTTAACAGTTGTACAGGACAGACCAAGTCCCAATCCTCAATGGTGCACAACTACATCCTCGTCATCTAGCGTGCGCGTCACCTCAAAGTAACACAACGATGTGTAATCCGAGGTTTTAAACCCTTAGGACAGTATTTACAATCATTACTTACCTCGATCCGGTCCAAACTCAAGCCCGCGATGCCTCGTTCGCACGAATCAACCTCCAGGTGCTCCAAATCTGGCTACAATCAGTACATAATCATTAAAATATGATAAGGAAACAAAGACCGAGCGAAAACAATTGAAAAATATAAAAAAATCCCGAAATTAGCAAAACCTGACCCCGTGTCCACTTCTCGGAACTCAAAAGTTTTTACATCAATGGATTCCTTATCTACCCACGAGTTCATACCATACCAAAAGTTCTCAAATCCGATCCCAATTAGTCTTCCAAATCCCTAAATCAAAATCCCAAAATTCCAAGCCCTAGTTCTTCCATTTTAACTTAAGTTTCCATGATTTTCTAGGTAATTTCACAATAGAATCGAGTTTTAAGTTCAAAAATCTTACCTCCAATCGATTCCTCTTGAATCCTTCTTTAATCTCCACTAAGAAGCTCTCAAAATGATCAACAATGAGTAAATGAGCCCCAAAATCGCGGATGAAATGAATTATAACATTCCGCCAGGCCCTATTTTCCTTCTTCGCGAACGTGGTCAAACCCTCGTGTTCGTGGAGCACAAACTCGCATTGACTAACTTTTGCTCTACGAGAACGCGACACACCAAGCGCGAACGTGATGCTTTTTTCTCCTACACCCTCGCGGACGTGACATCCTGTATGCGAACGCGAAGAACAAAATCCCCTCGATCACAAATTATTCTATGTGATCGCGATTGCCCTCTCGCGAACGCGATGCACAGCTTTCCAACCCTCCGTGAACGCAACGCCCTTCTCGCGAACGCGAAGGCTTAATTCTGGCCTTCCTCAATACCTTCTTCGCGAACGCAAGGCTCCTCTCGCGAACACGAATAGATAAATCTCTGCAACACTGAACCTGCATTTTCTGCAATTTTCCAAACTCTAAAATGGTCCGACTGACCATCCGAAACTCACCCCAGGCCCCAGGGACCTCAACCAAAGGCAACAACACATCCTAAAACCTTATTCACACTTTTTCCAATCATTAAAACACCTCAAACAATATCAAATTATTCAAAACACATCGGATTCAAGCCTAAGTTTCTAAAATTCTTCCGAAATACACTTTCAATAAAAAAAACTCAATCAAACCACGTCTGAATGAACTAAAATTTTGCTCACACATCCCAAATGATACAACGAAACTACTGCAACTCTGGGAATTCCATCCGACCCTCGGATCAAAATCTCACCCATCAACCGAAAGACGCCGAAATTTCAATTTCGCCAATTTAAGCCCAAACCTTCCACGGACTTCTAAAATACATTCAGATCATACTCCTAAGTTCTGAATAACCTAACGGAGCTAGCCAATTCATAAAAAAGTTTTGATCTGAGATCATATATAATCAAGCTAAATCTTTGCCAAACCTTTCAAATTTAAATCTTCAAATTGAGAATTGTTCTTCCAAATTCATTATGATTACCCTGAAACCCAAAACCAACGATTTATATAAGTCATAATACACCACGGGGCAAGTCATGCATGAGAACTGGCGATCAAAATGCAAAAGCTCAAAACGACTGGTATGATCGTTACAATATTGGATTAAGAGCCCGTTTGGATTAGCTTATTTGGAATAACTGTTAAACATTAGGTGTTGAAAAATACTTTTTAAGTGCTGAAACTGATTTAATAAGGAGCAGTACAGGTGCTGAAATTGATAATAAGTTGGTGCAGTATTTGATAAAAAAGTGATGATAAGCTCTTTTTCTGTTAAAATAATTTAAATAACCTTAAAACTGTTTGCACTTACAAGGGCGTAATTTCTTCAAAATTTTAGATTCCAGATCGATTCAAATACAAAATATCCTATTTGTCATTTTATTTTAAATACATTGTTCATAGATAAGATAATTTTTATGATAAATATAATTTATTTTTTGGTAAGCATATAATCATAAGTTATAATAATTAATAAATTGGCAAAAGTTTCTCAATAAAAACAAACCTAAGTAGGATAAATTATTTAAAGAGAAACAAATTATTTGAAGAGAAACAAACAGTGTCCGAAATTTTACAAGTTCCAAAATTATAAGATCTAAGGTTTATGTATTTGGAAGTTTACGAGTTTAGAAATTATACAGTTTACGATTTTAGAAATTATAAAGTTTACAGGTTCGAAATTCCGCAGTTTTGAAAGTATAGCGATTCGAAAGTTTATGAAATTTGTGGGTGCAAAAGGTTGTTGGTTTGAAAGTTTATGGCTTCATGTTTATTATATTTAAATTATTTATGAATATTTTTGAGAAGTTATTTTCCTTAATTTGCGTACCAAACACCGAAAAATGAATAAGATTACTACTTGCTTTTCAAGAAAATATTTTCCATAGAAAACATTTATCTTTATACCAAACACACCCATAATTGTAGGATGCAGGCTAATATAAAGAAATTTAAAAAGAGAAAGAAGATGGAGGGATTTAGTAGCAAATAACAGGAAGGAAAAAGTAGATGGGGAGGGAGGGGGAGGAAAAGAAAAGGAAGAACAAATGATGACCCAAGGCTAATGGTGTCTTCTGGCCCCGGGCCCAGGCCTAAATGGGCCTGACGGATCGGGCTTCGCGGTCCCGGATTTTATGTGCCGGGCCTGGCGGTCCCGAACCTGGCAGTTTTAGTGGTTGAGACCGACCCTTGACGGGCCTAAGCCCACAGCGGTCCCGGGCCTGGCGAGCCTAACGGGCCTGACGAGTTTTTTTTAAGGCAATATCTTGTATTGTAGTTATTAGTATAGTGTAAAATATATTTTATATGGTGTACTAAGTTATTAGTGTAGTAGATATTGTGTTGTAGTAATTAGTATATATTGTATATTATGTATATATTGTGTTGTAGTAATTAGTATATATTGTATATTATGTATATATTGTGTTGTAGTAATTAGTATATCTTGTATATTATGTATATATTGATATATATTATGTATATATTGTGTTGTAGTAATTAGTATATATTGTATATTATGTATATATTGTGTTGTTATAATTAGTATATATTGTATATTATATATATATATATATATATATATATATATATATATATATATATATATATATATATTTATATATATATAGATATATATATTCTCGTATATATTATATTGTAGTATATATTGTATGTTAAATATTGTCTGTTATATATATATTCAAGGATTGATATCGATGTAAAGACAAAGAAATATTGAGAAAAAAGATATTCAAGGATATGATAAAGAGCAATTTATTGGCCAAAATGGCATATCTTTCTTAGTCTTCCTTCCCCCAATGGAATGAGCACAACAAGGTACTAATACCACCATTAAAAGGAAAAAAACTAAAAGAAGATGTGCCAATGTACAAGTTACATCATAATTTACATTGTATCTCTAACAAATCTCATAAATCCGTCAAGGTTAGAAGGAGGTTGTGTTGGTGGTGGTGGAAATGAATCTTGTTCATCACCACTTCCGGGCGAAGCCGATTCCTCAAAAAGTTCTGCTATCATTTCTTCATATGCTTCATCTATCGCCGGTTGTGATTCTGCAATGCCAAAGTTTCTTCTTTCCGCGCGGATCCAATCTCTAAAAAGCACCGATATTAGGATAAAGAGTATTCATAATTTCATCATCTAATCTATCACCTACTGCAATATCATGTAGAAATTCACTATCGGTAAATTGAAAACAAGGGTGATCACTATCAATCATTACGGGAGGCGGATTAGGACGTCTAGGTTGGCGACTACTTTCAACTTGCTTATCTTTTGTAGGTCGGGGAGCCGTGGGAAGGGTAGTATTATGGCCACTACTTTCACCGGTTTTACCTTTTCCTTTACCGACATTTTTTCAAAGAAAATGCCATACTAATTAGAATTATGCAAACTAAACAAAACAAAAATATATTATTAACATGCAAGAGTTGAAACGAGTTTACCGGATTACCGAACAACTTCTTGAAAATTGAAAATCGTTGAACACTTGAAAACTTCAATTCAACAACTTCACAATTTTTCACGAATTTTCAACAATAAATTAACCACTTGTAATAGAAAGATTGAAAGAGAGCTTGAGAGAGATTGAGAGATATTGACAAATAGGTGAATAAAAATGAAAGAGTGAGGGGGTATTTATAGTTGAGAAATGGAAAAAGTGTAATTATATAAAGTTTGGAGTTAAATTAAAGCTTGGGGTACAAATGGCTATTTTACAAAGTTCCAAACGGCTATTTTTGAAAATAGCACTGATTTTTCAAAAAAAAAATTAAGTAGTTAGGCCCGCCAGGGCCGGCCCAGGCCCGCCAGGCGGTCCCGGGCCTAACGGTTCGAACAACAAGACCGGCACGTCACGGATTTTTTGGACCGGTAGGACCGGGACCGCTAGGACCGCGGTCCCGGTCCGGTCCCGGGTCTGAACCGTCCCACCAGACACCCCTACCCAAGGCCCAACAACAACAAAAACAACAATCTAATATAATCCCACTTAGTGGGGTCTGGGGAGAATAGTGCGTTCGGTGACCTTACCCCTATCCTGGGGTAGAGAGGTTGTTTTCAAATGTACCCTCGACGTCTTCCATTCCAAGAACTTCCCATCTTGCTCTTGGGGAGACTCGAACTCACAATTTTAGTTGAAACTGAAGGTTACTTACAATCAGAGCAACCCGATTAAAGGAAATCTAGGGCTAATATGTAAGAAAAAGAATTTAAAACAAAAGAAAGGGTAAAACGCTGCTGCAGAGAATTGAACCGGATCTGTGCGGTTCATTAGAGACTCCAGCGTCTGAAACATGGCATCCACATGCCATTTGCATAAATCGGGTGCCACTTTATATGTATAATTCATTTTTCATAGATATCAACATAATTATTAAGAATTTTTGCCGAGGCATGCAAGTGGCATCCCACCCCCGATCCGGAAAGGTAGATTAGCCCCTACATATTTGGGATGTGCCCCTTTCTCGAACCCTGCGTGCAAGCGGAATATTTTGTGTACGGGGATATTCTATTTTGAGAAGTTAGCTATAAGATGGGGTGGATGCTTGGATGATTTTCGTGTTTTATTTCAAATCATTTTGTCATATTTAATTTCTTGATATGGATTTGTCTAAAATTAAAAAAGCAAGGCTTTTCGCAATGCAGATGCTGCTATTCACAACTCTGTTGGTCAATCATATTTTATATGCACTGTTAAACCATATTGCCTTACAAATGGTCTCTTGGTAAGTCTCCAACTCATTCCCTCCTAATTAATCCTTCAAGAACCTTCAAGCTGAAATACGAAGCATATTAATTTTTGATGACATGTGCAAATGGTTATAAACCTTTCAGAGCATTCCTAAACAATTTGCACTGGCGAATGGTCTCGCCAACAAGAAATGCAGTTTGATTATCATAGATGAAAAACAAAGGTCATGGGATTTAAGGCTAACTACCTATGGTTCTCAAGTCTATATAGGAGTTAGTATTAGAATATATTGTGTGTATCTTTTTATTATTGATAGAAAATTCTCTCATTATTGTACAGTCCTATAGTTGGTAGGATTTGATACCTCTCTATACTTTATATATACTTTTGTGATCAATACAAGAATATTCATTCTCCCAAAACTCTCTACATGGTATCATACGCCAGTGGCTTATCGCCAAAGAAACCCTAATTCTTCCCTACCCGCGCCGCCACCGACCTTCTCTGTCCACCTCCTCTCTCCGGCGTCTTGCCGCGCCACTGCTGCACTAACCGGCAGCCCTCTCTCTCTCGACGTCGATCAGCGCCTCCTCTGCCTCGCGCTTCATGGCCGCTACGACATCCAACGATCTTCTCCAGCCAATTGCCATCAATGCATCGGCTCAGATCCCACTCAAATTGGATTCCACTAATTACCTTGCGTGGAAATTCCAATTCTGAACCCTTCTTACGAGTTACGATCTCCTCGGCTTCTTGGACGGATCGAAGCCGTGCCCACCAGCTACTATCGTTATAATGAGGTAACTTCCCCCAATCCAGCATATCCTTACTGGATTCGCCAGGACAATCTTATTCTCAGTGCCATCATCTCGTCGAACACCGACGATCATCTCCTTTATTGCCGCTGCGGAAACCTCTAAAGAGGCCTGGGACATCTTCGCGCGCACATACGACACTGCTTCTCGTGGTCGTATCATGGCTCTCAACAGCAGCTCCATAATCCGGTAAAAGGTTCTAAATGTGTTACTGATTTTATGCACGGTATTCGCGTGATTGTAGATGAATTACCTCTCCTGGGTGTTACTGTTGATTTTGAGGATCTTGTGATTAAGGTTCTAAATGGTCTTGATGATTCGTATATAGAGCTCTCTCATGCTATCTAAGCCCGTGAATCTCCAATCTCTTTAGTTGAATTACATGACAAGCCATGGAGGCTCAAATTACTGCCCGTGCGCCGGCCACCTCCGCGGCATCTGATTTGGCTCTGTCGGCTGCCTTCGTCGCCGGACAGCAGTCCGGCCGTAACCACTTCGGTGGCCGCAGGCGCGGCCGTGGCAACCGTGGTTTATCCTCTGGCCGCAGTGGTTACTCCACCAATGGCCAATCTCGCGGGTACAATAGGAAGTGCCAGCTCTGCAGTGAATTTGGCCACTCCGCGCGTCGCTGTCCGTCCTATCCTATTTTCGCGCAAATCAGCCCCCTTACGGTGGACCACTGCCGCGACCAGCATACGCTGCGTCATCTTATCCGGCTGCTCACACAGCCCATCACTCTCCATCTGATTGGATCCTGGACTCTTCTTCCACTCATCACATAACCAATGATCTTGCCAACATGTCTCTTCACGGTCCTTACACTAGTTTTGATGATGTGGTTATTGGTAACGGTAAATGTTTAAAAATTACACATACTGGCCAACTTTTCAGTTATTCATCTTTTTTCTTGCCTGGGGCTCTCTGTGCTCCTCATATTCGTAAAAATTTGATCTCTGTTGCTCAATTATGTCGTCACAATAATGTTAATGTTGTTTTTTCTGATACTAATTTTCAGGTGAAGGATCGTCACACGTGGGCAACACTCGTCAGCGGCCCACGTAGGAACGACGCTTACTACTGGCCGGCGGCTTCCCGTTTACCGTCCACCCTCACGGCACAAAATCTCCCTGCGTCATTATGGCATTCTCGGTTTGGTCATCCGTCAGCTAAAATCCTACGTCATTTAGTGTCTTCTAGCAGTATAGCGTCCAGTAGTGTGCCTGATTTTGCTTGTGTCTCTTGCAAGCTTCATAAGTGTCATAAGCTACCCTTCTCTGAGTCAAGTTTATCTTCTACTGCTCCGCTGGAGCTTATTTTTTCTGATGTATGGACCTCTCCTATTATATCTAATGAAGGATTAAAATATTATGTCATTTTTGTTGATCATTTTTCTAAGTACGTTTGGTTTTTCCTTTACGCCATAAATCTGATGTCTTACAAACCTTCCCCACTTTTAAATCCATTGTCGAAAAATATTTCTCTACTAAAATTATTACTCTGTATACTGATAATGGGGGTGAATTCCTAGCTTTACGCTCTTTTCTTGCCTCCCATGGCATCTCACATCTCACTTCACCTCTTCATACACCTCAATACAATGGCTATGCTAAACGCCGTCACCGTCATATTGTCGATACTAGTCTCACTCTCCTTCATTATGCCTCTGTCCCTTTTATTTACTGGCCTTATGCCTTTGCCACAGCAGTCTATCTCATTAATCGTCTTCCCAAGACAAATCTCTCGATGCTCTCCTCATTTGAGTCTCTCTTCCATAGGCGCCCCAACCTTGCCAAACTGCGTGTCTTCGGCTGTCAATGCTTCCCTTGGCTTCGGCCCTACACCTCACACAAAATGGAACCCAGATCTCGTGCCTGTGTCCTCTTCGGCTACTCATCTACTCAAAGTGCATATCTATGCTTTGATCCCTCAACGTCTAAAATCTTCGTCTCACTTCATGTCACCTTCCATGAAGATATCTTCCCGTTCTCCAAATTGTCTAACCCCGAGTCTCCACCCGTACCCATTCCGGTCACCCTAGAAGTTCTTCCGCTGCCTTCGCCAGTACCTGCCGCCGCTCCCACTAGCGATCCTTTACCGGACGCACTGCCGGCGCCAACGCCCGAGCCACCAGCGCCTCTTACGGCACCGCCAGCGGTCCCCACCGCCGCTACACCCACTATGCTGCCACCTTCATCCTCTCAAGGTGGTCATCACATGCAAACTCGCAGCAAAAATAACATCTTTATGACCAACAAGAAGTTTGGTATGTCTCCTGTATCCTCTCCATCTGTTACAGAACCTCAGACTTTGTCTAGTGCTATGTCTGATGAGCATGGCGCGCTGCTATGTCATTGGAGTTTGATGCTCTGCTACGGAATGGCACCTGGGATATTGTTCCACCTGATTCTTCACAGAATGTTGTGGGCTGCAAGTGGGTTTACCCTATCAAACGAAAGCTTGACGGTAATGTGGATAAGTTCAAAGCCCCACTTGTTGCGAAAGGCTTTCATCAGCGACCAGGTGTCGACTTCCAAGAGACTTTCAGTCCGGTTATTAAGCCGGCAACTGTGCGTTTGGTTCTCAGTCTAGCTGTATCCAAGGGCTGGCCTCTTCGTCAAATGGATGTGAACAATGCCTTTCTCCACGGGAGGCTTACAGAGGATGTCTATGTGGCACAACCACCGGGTTTTGTTGACAAAGCCTATCCATCTTATGTCTGTAAGTTACAGAAAGCTATTTATGGTCTCAAACAGGCACCCCGGGCATGGTACAGTGAGCTCCGCCAATGCCTTTTTGCCATAGGTTTCGTCAACACTACCTCTGACACTTCGCTCTTCGTCTTTCAGCATTCTGGTATTACAGCCTATTTTTTGGTATATGTTGATGATCTCATATTGACTGGTAATGACTCTGCCTTCTTGAACCGTGTGATTGACTCTCTTGGGACTAAATTTTCTCTTAAAGACATGGGTGATCTAAGATACTTTTTTGGTGTTGAGGTTCTGCACAGCTCCAAGGGGTGTTTTCTTTCTCAGCGTAAGTATGTTGTTTATCTTTTGACACGTCATAATATGCTGCAATCCAACCCTGTTCAGTCCAACAGCGGCTTCCACCCGCCTTCATCTGGCCGACGGCTCGGCTCCTGACGACGCATCTGCCTATCGACAGGCCCTTGGGGGCCTCCAGTATCTCTCCTTCACTCGTCCTGATATCTCCTTTGCTGTGAATAAACTCTCACAGTTCATGCACGCTCCTACTGTCACCCATTGGGGTGCAGTTAAGCGCCTCTTCCGGTATCTGAATGGGACGCGTGACTTCGGAGTCTGGCTGCCTCTTTCATCTGATATACCTCTGCATTGTTTCTCTGATGCTGATTGGGGTGGAAACTGTGATGGCCGCTCCTCAACTGGTGCCTATGTTATCTTTCTGGGGCCTAATCCTATTTCCTGGAGCTCCAAAAAGCAGCGTTCCATTGCACGATCTTCTACTGAGGCTGAATATCGTGCCATTGCTTCTGCTGCGCTGAAGTCCGTTGGCTTCATTCACTGCTGCGCGCGCTTCATGTCCCTCTTCCGGCTGCTCCTGTCATTTACAGCAACAACATTGGCGCCACTTACCTCTGTGCCAACCCTGTGTTTCATTCGCGCATGAAACACATCTCCATTGATTATCACTTTGTTCGTCACTTGGTTCAGAATGGATCTCTTCGTGTTGCTCACGTACTCTCTGCTGATCAGCTTGTTGATGCTCTCACCAAGCACTTATCTCGTCCTCGGCTTCTTTTGCTGATGTCCAAGATTGGTGTGTCCTCCGACCCTCCATCTTGAGGGGGCGTATTAGAATATATTGTGTATATCTTTTTATTATTGGTAGAATATTCTCTCATTATTGTACAGTCCTATAGTTGGTAGGATTTGATTTCTTTCATTATTGTACAATCCTATAGTTGGTAGGATTTGATACCTCTTTGTACTCTATATATACTTTTGTGATCAATACAAGAATATTTATTCTCCCAAAACTCTCTGCAGTTAGGTGGTGTGAATTCCGTGTTACGAATGAAATAAAGGTGGGAAATCATATAATGTTCGAGGTTGTTACTAATGGAGAATAACCAATATGGAAATTTCATTGTAAGTTTTCTGGCTCAATAGTGTCTTTACTTTGTTTTATTCACCATGACATTTATTTTTGTGTTTGTCTGTTGAAAACTCTAATAAACATTACTATTAAAGTGGGGTGGAGTCCCATATTTGTTGAGGAATGGACTTCTTGTCTCCTCATATGGTCGGGAAATTCTCCTTTCATGAGCTAGTTTTTGAGTTAAGTTACGTTAAATGACATATCTTTATATGCAGCGCCAGGTTCATCCCTGATTGGGGCCCCGTGTTATTGCACACGCTTCTTGGGTGTGCTGAGGCGTTTGAGTGGGTTACTGTCCCACATTGGTTGAGGAATGAATTGTATACCTCCGTATATGATCTTGGCCCGTCCTCCCTCATGAACCATCTTTTGGGGTGACATCACCCCTATCAGCAAAAAAAAAAGAAAGAAAAGAAAAGAAGATTTGGTGGATGTTTACACACTATTCGTATTTTAATTTGTGATCTCTTTGTCATACTTAGTTTATTGACATGGGTTTGCATGCAATTAACCGTGTAGCAGACAAACCGAGTCCCGTCATCAAGTCATCGAGCATGGCATTTCCCCACGCAGAACCTGCTACTCACAAGCCTTTGGGTTATTCCCATTTCGTTTGCACTGTCAAACCATATTGCCTTTCAAATGATCTCTTGGTAAGTCTTGTTTAGGATAATTTGTGATCTCTTTGTCATACTTAGTTTATTGACATGGGTTTGCATGCAATTAACCGTGTAACAGACAAACCGAATCCCGGCATTAAGTCATCGAGCATGGCATTTCACCACGCAGAACCTGCTACTCACAAGCCTTTTGGTTATTCCCATTTTGTTTGGTCTGTCAAACCATATTGCCTTTCAAATGATCTCTTGGTAAGTCTTGTTTAGGCTAAATTAGTCATGCGCAGCATTTTCTTCTTTTCTCTTTGTTTTGGAACTATTTTTGGTGAAAATAGGAAGAGCACAAGTGTTTCAATAATATGTACTAAAAGTTTTGAAAAATTTCAGTGCATTCCTAGACAATTTGCACATGCAAATGGTCTCATCAACAAGAAATGATTTGATTATTAGAGATGAAAGGCAAAGGTCGTGGAGTTTAAGGTTACATTTTATTATGAAAGAACAACCTAAGAAGTGCAATAATCACACCTACGATGAAGACTCTAATGTCATGCTACACTCATGCTTACTCTATACACTCGAAACAGAAGTGAAGACTTGCTTTTTCTTCTTGAGTTAAATGAGCTCACATCACATTTTTTTAGAGAAGTTCCACACACATGAAATCAAACAACACGGAACTGTAGATAGAACGAATTCACTCATTCTCACCAAAGATCATTTGTATGCCACACAATACACCATAAGCTTGCTCTTAATGTAATACTTTACTAATCGAGTTGTTCATTCTAAGATCAATAGGGCTTCATTTGGTTGTAATGTAGGTTGCGGGACGGGTAGGATGCATTTAGATATAAGAGTGACTACACTTCCCAAAGCACTTTAATACATACATTTTCTCAATAAACCTCATCCTTATGTTACCCCAAAATTCCACCTTCACATCAATGTAACTACCCCCTTCTTCTTTGAGCATACTTGCATCAAGAGCCACCACTTATCGAGGAATTTATATATATATATATATATATATATATATGTTCAAGTGGATCTTCCTTTTTCAAAACAGTACACCTCTCTCCTTATTCAACTAGTTCCACTCGAAAGCCAAACCGACCACCCCACACTTTAACTTTTACAAGGTTCATAACAATTCAAGTGCTCATGAGAGGTGAAAAGGTTCAAATAGATAGTTAATTCAAACAAATGGGTAAATCTTGTAATGTGGTTGCCAAAGAAAAAGGATTATAGGCTCAAAGAGGTTAACTATGGTAATATGTACATGTGGATTCATGATTATATAGGCGACACAAAGAAATGCCTAAATCATCTCTAAGACCAAACAATTTCTATTTCGCTTTGCACACACACGGGGCAAGTTCTAGGTATCGCATGCAAGCATAGAATACGTGTATTACCTCACACACACTTGGCATGTAACTCATTCCGAATTAGTTTGTCAACAAATTCGCGTGAGCGTTCAAAAAAGACAAGGTGTGCAAAATTAAGTAATAAGATTAAGAGTCTACATGTGAGCCTAGACGTCGCACCCTCAAGTTCGTTTTAAGTATTTGCAGGTATGTACACAGGGGATGCATTCTTGCCCCAACCCACCTTAGCCCGAAAGAGTCCTAAGGGTCATAAAATCTATTAAAGAAAAATCTACCTAACCTGGTTGAAGAATAGCCCTTGGAAAAGAACCGTGGTCAAAAGAAAAACCAAGAGTGAATTACTACACTACCTAAAAAGAAAATTAAATAAAAATCTTTTTGACTTTTTTTTTCTTGTTAGACTACTTCCCTCAATAATACTGTCTAAGTGGTTCGTCATCAGGAAGTCTCCTACCTTTTCTAGATTTTTTTTGTATCCGACCTTAGCCCTCAAGAAACACATTGACAAGTGTCTGTCGTTGGGCCAAGTCAGTGACGTCTAACGTAAATACAAACAAAAACAAATACACAAAACTACCACATACTTAATGCCTATCTACACTACAATACACATACTAAGTGAACTCTCCCACCCCACACAAAAAGAATATGGCATGTCCCTATGTCATAATACAATTAAAGCGCAGAAGGGTAAGAGAACTTTCCTAGTCATCAGTCGGAGTCCGAGACAGTGTTAGGGTCCACGTTACAGGCTCTCCCTATAGCACGGAACCAAGCCATCAGCCGGGTCTCAGACCTGGCTTTCGTCTAGACAAGGCATCCAAACGTACATGCAGGCCATCCACCGAGGTGCGAAGTTCTACCATCTCTTCCTCCCAAGACAGCAACCTGGGTTGGCTAGAATGTGATTTAGAGAACTCCACCCCAATTTGGGGTTGCCGAGAGGATCTGGCAGCATCATAAGATCTCCTGGGTGGTGCCTTGGGTGCTGGGTTGTCATCATCGTCGTCCATCTCAATGGGGTTGGGTGAATCTGTGTCCACTTTGATCTTTGACATTCTGAATGCTGTTTTTAGGACTGGCTGTGACATCGGCCAGCAGACATAGCCTCGTCACAAGTGAGGGGAAGTGAAACTCCTTAGTCATTAGAGGTGACTGGAGGATCATTTCATCTCCAATTATATTAGCAACATCAACGTCCTTCCTGGTTACAAAGCACCAAACCAATAGAGCTCGTAAGCTGTTCACATCTGATGTGTTGCCCGTGGGTAATAACTTGCTGCAAATTATAGTGAACCATCATTTAGCATAATGGCCGTCCCCCTGCGCATATTGACTCAATTAGAGTGTCCCAATCGACCCCTGGAGAATTGTGGTAATAATCAGTTTCACCGGTGAATGGAGGCAGTTGCAAGACCTGGCGAATCTTCAGTACTGAGGCATCTACCACATTGCCCCGCACAATCACATAGCGGCACATATGTTCCGGGCAGTTTGTGTAGAACTCCCATACTATCATTGGGTTGGCCGTTTCAGGTTCCTCGAACAAAAACTCTATCCCCCTCTGGCGGATTTCCTCGTACATGTCCATTTTTTCTACACGAAGGTCAGCCCTGTCAATAGCAATTTCAGGGACAAAGCTTTTGGTAGCTTTAGCATAAAATCTATCCTGTGCCTCCTCGGACGTGAACCAGGTGGCATCATAAGTCGGCACTTCGGAAGTGCTTCCCGAGTTCCCACACCTATTCCGGGCCATAGTACCCTACCCATTTTATGCCCAGGCTCATGATGCCAAGTCCTCCACACTATCCTGCATATACACAATATGTTTGAAATAATACTTTTTTTAAATGCCATTACAAACTAAATTTACAACACATTCATGGGTTGCCTCCCACGCAACGGCCGATTTAATATCGTGGCACGATGCAAGTGAGTGCATTCAAGGCTCGCTCGACCTCTGGGGTTCAGTCAGGTAGATCTCAGACCCTTCCTTTTTTTCGTTCATGCCCACATATAGTTTCAATCTCTGCCCATTGACTCTAAATATACGAGAGTCTTTCTCTGCGGCAATCTCTACAGCACCTTAAGGGAATACTTCAACCACTCGAAACGGTCCAGACCATCTTGACTTAAGTTTACTAGGGAACAGCCACAATCTTGCGTTATAGAGCAATACCATATCCCCCGATTTGAAATGTCGCTCAACAATGTGCTGGTCGTGTAACCTTTTCATTCTTTCCTTATACAATCTTGTGCTCTCAAAAGCAAGATGTTTAACCTCACCAAGCTCATGCAACTTAGTGATTCTAGTTGTGCCTGCTGTCTCAATATCTAAAGTTCACCTGCTTAAATTCCCAACACGCTTTATGTTCAAGTTCCACTAACAGGTGAAAAGCCTTTGCACCAACTTATATGGTGACATACCAATTAGTGTTTTAAACGCAGTTCTGTAGGCCCAGAGTGCATCACCTAGCTTTCTCGCCCAATCAGTTCTTGTGGCGTTCACACTCTTGGTAACACACTCTTTATCTCTCTGTTGGACACTTCAACCTTCCCACTAGTTTGCGGGTGATAGGCAGTGGCCACCTTGTGGAATACATCATACTTTTCAAGCAACTTTTCAAAGGCTCTATTATAGAAGAGAATGCCTCCGTCACTGATAACCGCTCTTGGTGTCCCAAATCGGGTGAATATGTTCTTTTTCAAAAATACCACCACCACTCTAGCATCGTTAGTGTGCAACGCATTAGCTTCTACCCACTTGGACACGTAATCCACAACAAGAAGTTTGTATTTATTGCCAAATGAGCTGAAGAAGAGACCCATGATGCCAATCCCCCGGACATCAAATACTTCCACCTCTAGAATCGGGTTCATAGGCATATCGTGGCGACGAGAAATTTTCCCAGCCCGCTGACATTCATTGCAGCCCTTCACCCATAAGTGCGCATCTTTAAACACTATTGGCCAAAAGAATCCAGCCCCAAGAACATTCACAGTTGTCCTAACCCCTCCAAAATGACCTCCATATGCTGATGTGTGACAAGATTGCAAAACAGAAGATTGTTCTATCTCGGGGACACACCTCCGGATCATATTGTCAATACATATTCTAAACAAATAAGGCTCATCCCAATAATACATGCGGCTATCACGATAATACTTTTTTCTTTGGACAGATGAAAGGTCACGAGGTACTATACCACTGGCCAGGTAATTAGCAAAGTCTGCATACCATGGCGTTTCCTCAAGATTATTAGCGAGCAGCTGCTCGTCTGGAAAGGTTTTCAGGATCTCTTCAACCTCTACTGGTTTTTCAGCTCCTTCAAGTCGTGATAGATGATCAGCGACTTGATTTTCTGTGCCCTTACGGTTACAAATTTCGAGGTCAAATTGTTGCAACAGAAGCACCCAACGAATCAGGCGCGACTTAGACTCCTTTTTCTCGATTAGGTACCTGAGAGTTGCGTGGTCAGTATATACAGTTACCTTGGAACCAATCAGATATTGATCGGAACTTGTCAAAAAGCAAACACGACAGCCAACATCTCCTTCTCGGTCACAGTGTAGTTCAACTGGGCTCCACTCAGCGTTCTACTAGCATAGTATATTGGATGCATCAGCTTGTCTTTCCGTTGTTCCAGCACTGCTCCCACTGCGTAGTCACTAGCATCACACATGAGTTTGAACGGTTACTCCCAGTCGGGGGAAACTATAATAGGTGTTGTGACCAGCCTCTTTTTCAGCTCCTCAAATGCTATCCTACAATCATCATAAAACAAGAAAGGGTGATCTTTTTCTAATAATTTACAGAGAGGGTTGGAAATTTTTTAGAAGTCTTTTATAAATCGCCGATAGAAACCGGCATGCCGAGGAAGTTTCTTATTGCTTTGACTGAAGTTGGAGGGGGTAGCTTTGCTATCATATCTACCTTAGCACGATACACCGCAATTCCCTTGCTTGATACCCGGTGTCCCAAGACTATGCCCTATTATACAATAAAGTGGCATTTCTCCCAATTTAGTACCAGGTTAGTCTTGATATACCGTTTCAGCACACGAGTCAGATTTATCAAGCACTCATCGAATGAGTTCCCCACCATTTAGAAGTCATCCATGAACACCTCCATTATGTCCTCTACCATGTCGTTGAATATAGCCATCATGCATCGTTGGAATGTGGCTGGTGCTTTGCGTAGGCCAAAGGGCATCCTCCGAAAGGCATAAATGCCATACAGGCAAGTGAAAAAGGTCTTCTCTCTGTCCTCCAGTGCAATGGAGATCTGATTGTATCCTGAATACCCATCCTGAAAATAGAAATGTGACCTCTCTGCCAATCTTTCTAACATCTGATTAATGAAGGGAAGTGTGAAGTGATCTTTCTGGGTGGCTAGATTTAACTTTCGATAGTCTATGCAAATTCTCCAGCCTGTGACGCTTCTTGTAGATATCAATTCATTGTTATCATTCTTAACTACCGTCATGCCACCCTTTTTCGGAACACATTGAATTGGGCTAACCCAGCTGCTGTCAGAGATTGGGAAAATGATTCTCGCATCTAACCACTTGATTACTTATTTCTTCACCACTTCCTTTATATTAGGGTTCAGTCTTCCTTGGTGTTACCTGGAAGGTTTGTGTCCCTCTTCCAGTAGAATTTTGTGCATACAATAGGCGGGGCTGATCCCCTTTATGTCTGCCATGGTCCACCCAATGGCAGTCTTGCACTCCTTTAGTACCAGCAAGAGTTGTTAAGCATGCACATCTAACAAACTAGATGAGATAATAACAGGTAATGTGGAGTTAGGTCCAAGAAATTCATATCTGAGATGGGCAGGAAATGGCTTTAACTCCAGCTTTGGCGGTTCTTCAATTGATGGCTTGGCTGGAGGAGTTTCTCGATTTTCCAAGTGCAAGGGCTCAAATTCTAGGGTTCTATCCCAGAACCCTCTACCCTCTAGCGCCAACACCCATTCCGCCAGCTCCTCTCCATTTACCTCATCCAAAATCATTAGACATGCAACAAGGGGATCCTCAATGGTTAGCCTTTCATCGTCAGTCTCTACAATTACATCCACGGCATCAATAAGAGAGAAATTGTCGAATTCACTTGGTCGTCTCATAGATTTCTACACATTGAATATTATTTCTTCATTTTTCAGTCTCATCTTAAGCTCCCCAGTCTCACAATCAATTAGAGCTCTCCCCGTGGCCAGGAACGGTCTTCCTAAAATTATGGGAATCTCTTCATCCACTTTGCAGTCTAGGATCAAAAAATCTGCAGGGAACACAAATTTCCTTACTTGAATCAGCACATCGTCTAGGATTCCAGAGGGTCGTTTCACAGTCCTGTCAGCCAGCTGCAACAACATAGAGGTGAGTCTAGCTCTTCCAATGCCTAATCAAATTGCCAGGGGCATAAGATTGATGCTGACCCCTAGATCACACAGTGCCTTAGCAAACGCAAAATTACCAATAGTGCATGGAATTGTAAAGCTCCCTGGGTCAGATAGCTTTTCCGCAATTGGTCTAGTCACCACTGCACTATAGGTCTGAGTAAGAGTAACTGTGGCCAAGTCCCAGAAATCAAACTTTCGAGACATCAAGTCCTTCATCATTTTTTCATACCCAGACATATCCTTCAAATCTTCAATCAATGGTACATTTACCTGGATTTGCTTTAACATGTCAAAGAACTTCTTTTATTACTCCTCCTTTTTGTACTTGGCCAGCCTCTGAGGGAAGGGTGAAGGAAATCTCTTTTTCCCAATCAATTGGGACTGATCTTTATCAGCTGCTACATCAACTACGGGCTCATGGACTATTTCAGCTTCTTTCTCGGTCCCATTCTGAATATATTTTTCTTCTTGAGTAGGCTGGACTATCACCTCTGTCAGTTTCGTTGATTCGTCCAGCTCGATGGGCACCGGTATGAGTGTCTCAGCCTGTCTATCTTCTCGAGCCCTTTCTTGCTCTACATCCAAATCTCTGCCATTAGGTAGGCTCACCGCCATCAGTTGTTTCGAGCCCTGATCTTTTGGATTTATCGGATGTCTGCAGGTAGTGTCCCATGAGGACGATTTTTCAGAGACATCGAAATTTGGCCCACCTGCACCTCAATATTTTTGATTGCTGCATCATGTGCATCCGCTCTCTCATTAATTTTTGCATTAATCCCAATAACCTGCTGCATCATTGCTTCAAGTCTAGCAAACTCATCTTCCTGCCTTCCACCATGCTGCTATTGAGGCGGGTGATACCCCTACTGCTCATTCTGATTATTGTATGGTCTTGGGTAAGGTGCCATATTGTTGGGGGGTCTCATACCTCCCATGTTCCCAGTGTTGAACTGTGGTTGTACTGGCATATACTGCTGATTCTGCTGACCCCAATTCTGACCACCCTATCTCTGGCCTACATAATTAGACACATAATTCATGTCTTCAGGGTAGTGATGATGATCATGTTCTGCATTCCACTAGTTACCAGTTGGCTGACTAATGCAAGATGTGCACAAGCCCCCATTAGTAGTATCAACAATATGTACGTGTTGTTTCTACCATGACTCTTCCACCTTTTTGGTGAGTATGCTCATCTGTGTCAATAAGGTAGCCGTATTTTCAGCCATATAATTGGATGGATAAAGAGGCACTGAGTGCACCACTGGAGTGATAGGTGCATTCCTAGTTGTCCATCCCAAAATTTTTGTGCCATCTTGTCAAGAAGACTCTTGCCATCTCTTCATGTTTTGCTTAAGAAAGCTCCATCTGCTGAAGCATCAACAACATTCTTCACACTATCTAACAACCCAATGTAAAATCGCTGCCCCAACATCAAATCTGGAATACCACGATGCGGACATATAACTAACATTCCTTTAAAACGCTCACATGTCTCATGCAGTGTCTCCATTAATTTCTGTTGAAAGCTCAAAATGTCATCAATTTGTTGAGGTGTCTTGTTGGGTGGGTGGAACGTATTATGAAATTGCCTAACCAAATCCTCCCAAGTTTTTATGGAATTGACGGGGAGTGAGTTCGTCCAGGTCTGGGCAGGTTTTGTCACTGAGAATGGAAACAACTGCAGCTTGATTGCTTCTTGAGTTACGTGGGCTGCCTTTGGGTTTTGCAGATAGATAGAAAATTCTTCAAGTGTTGCTGAGGATCTTCAATTTGTGACCCCGAAAATAGCCCCTTGTTTACAACGAATGCTCTAATTCAGCCTGTATCTGCGGGACTACAATCGCGGTGGCCAGATTTTCAGTTGCGGGTTGTGCCTAGTCATAAAGAGCAGCCTCTGGCACTATTGGTACTTCTGGGTTTTCCGCGTGGTCTCCATGATTGTTTCGAATTGTGCAGTTGTTGGTTGTTGTTTGTTTTTCCGGTTAGCCTGATTCAAAGTCTTGAAAACTTTTCAAGGATCTGATAATGCTTCAAATATTTCATCAGATCTCGATGAGTTTCTAGGTATGCACCTATTGCAACCAAGTCAACAACCGTTAAAATTTCAATGTCAAAATTGGATATAGAGAAAACTGACTACACTAAGAATTTTTGTACTTCTTTCAATTGTAATTGATAACACTGTTAATTCTCCGGCAACGGAGCCAAAATTGTGATCACGCCCAACTATGCCTTATAAAAGGGCCGCGGACGTTGCAAATATAACCTGAGTGTTTATGCCTAGCACCGAATCCACAGAGAATTAATCTATCACTCACTTTTGTTGGATGTACTAATTTCTTTAGAATCAACTTCCCTAAACGTTGGAAATAACAGTTGATGGTATTTCTAATAACTAATACTTAAAGTAAATAAACAGTTGTAAACTAAATATGCTAGAGTTGTAAACAATAATGAAAAGGTTCTAAAGTAGTGATTTCCCCTATTGATGGAATACCTTCCGGTTACGCTTCATATTGATTCATCAAAACATCTCTATCAATCATGAGCACTCTTTCTACCGTAAATCTCTCTGGAGGTACGCTAGCTAACTTTGTTTATTACAGCTCACTTTAGATTGCACCCAAGGCTTCGTTATACCTAATTCCGCCTTTAAACTGGCAGTTATAGATCCCTCTTATACTTTAAGAGTGGTGTTGTTCAATAATTACCTAAATATGCACTCTCTTCTGAGTTATGCACACTAAATAGGCACAGCTAATTGAGGATCCTGTCAATTAACTACAATAAACACGTAGTTGAACAAACAGAGATTAATTGGCAATCTATATTAACATAATCAAGAAGTTCATCCTTCAATAGGTTCCATCAAACCCTTAGACTAAAGTATTTAGCTATTCATAACAACGTAAAGATAAACTACGAAAACATTCATCATGGAAAATTACAAGAAAAAGAAGAGATAAAGAACTATGATAGTTTTGGGGGATCTCTCCCACTTGTGTATCCTTTAAAAGTAGTCTCCAAAACAAGTCTGACCTAATGTGGCTGAATTTCTACTTCTTATAAGGGTTATTTTCCCGACTTGACACTTTGGTCCCTGAAATTTTCACGTTCTGCCGCGGTTCACCGCGGTTACGCCAGGACCGCGACCAGAATGGTCCTCTGAATCTTTGGTAATGTTCTGCCGCTGTCCTACCGCGGTTACGGTCTGACAGCGGCAGGCCAAGTTTAGTTCTGGTTTTGTCCCTTCACTTGGTGCACTTCGCGGCTATTGTTTAATTGGCCTCCTTTTCTCTGTAATTGATCACAAAAGTGTTCTATCGACTTTTTTTATTGGATTTAGCCTGCAAAGCATGAAAAACACTAATCAGAGCATTTGGTTATCACTTTTTGCCATAAAGCTATACAAAAGTGTGGTTCGTTAGCGCATAATTATGGTCTGATTCACATATTATCAGTAGTGTGTACACAGACCTTACCCCTACCCAGAAGAAATAGAGAGGCGGTTTTCGAAATATAGTTTTCTGGAATTTTCCTATAGTGCCATAATAAAAATTCTATGTC
Source organism: Nicotiana benthamiana (assembly GCA_034376525.1). Taxonomy (NCBI): domain Eukaryota; kingdom Viridiplantae; phylum Streptophyta; class Magnoliopsida; order Solanales; family Solanaceae; genus Nicotiana; species Nicotiana benthamiana. Next base: position 82,466,938 of record CM067330.1, read on the forward strand.
TTAGCTGAGTGTGATTGTATGGTGTTTTTTCACAAGCAAGTTTGTGCTAATACTAAGATGATGATAAAGTTTTGGTAAGAAATATTTTGCTATATTAGTTTTTTCCCCTACTTGATTCTAACAGTTTTAAGGTTGATATCTCATCTCCAATCACAATAGCGTACTTGTTCTCACAAATCGTTTATTTAAGAAGGTATTTATTAATTACATGCATATTAGCTTGAACATTTTTAACACTTAATAGAATGTCCACACAATATAGTGAACATTTTAAACCCTTTTGGATTTCTAGCAGATATAACATTGACCTGCATAAACTAATGTATTTTTGTAGGCAGTATTTCTGGTGAACATGCAAGCATATTATTCAAGGGGTTGACTGAACAATGAAGCAGTTGGTTGAAAAAGGAAAATTGAATCAACATTTGGTGCACAACCTTAACAAACTATGTTATATTTTTTCCAGAAAACTCCATGTAATGAATCCTTCTCGAGAGGTTTGGAACCTTAAGTACACTGGTCGGGGAGTGGTTTGGGTACAACAGGAGAAGTGCTCATACGTGAAATATCAGACGAACAATGGTGTGATATGTTCATGGAGAAATTACTTTTTTTGACTTCTCAAAAATAGCTTTTACTTTTAGTCAAAAGTATTTTTTCCACTTTTAAGTTTTAAAAGCTTTTACCTAACCCTTATCTTTGGAGGAAAAAAAAGTACTTCGGCAACAAAGATAAATTTTAGCCAAAAGAAGTGTCGCCAAACATGTTATTTATTTACTTGCAAAAATCTGTCAAGTCAAGTGAAATTTTGGGCACCGCCTAAGATTGGCAAATAGGTCGGGCTGGATCCAGGATCGGCCCGGGTCTGTGGGCTAAATGAGTTTAATAGGTTGGGACCTTTGGCGCGTGATTGGTGGGCTCATACTGGTCTCGTGGGTCTGTTTGACCATTTAAGACCATTTGGCCTGTCATGGAATTAGACCGGACCCATGGCGGGCCAAACAGGTTCAACAGACGTTTTCTTTTTAAAAAAAGAGTCGTTGGCCGAATGGCCAAATATTGAAAAAATCTTCAAAAAATAGCCATTTAATTCGCCAACTAATTTTTAACCCTAAACTTTTTATTATTATATTTTGTTTCTATTTTCTACTATAAATATCCCTTCATTTTTTTATTTTTGTTATAAAATCAATAACAATCTATCAAAATCTCTCTTTAATTTCTGCAATATTTGCTACAATTGTTTCATTACGAAAAAAAAAGTAAGTGAGTTTGCTACTATTGCTTACTTTTTTTAAAAATAGTCAAAAATATTGAGGTTGTTAAAATTTGTGAAAAATTATCAAATTAAAAGTTTAAATTCCAATTCAAAAATTAATAGGTAACTTATATGTAATTTGCAAGTCAAAGAGTCCAATGGCTATTTTTGAAAATTAGCCGTTGGACCAACGACCATAATCTTAAACCTTGAAAATTAGGAGGTAAAATTTGAATTCAAAAATTAGTATGTAACTGGTATGCAATTTGCAAATCAAATTTATAATAAAATTATAAGACATTGCCTTAGAAATTTGTTTAACATCTTTTTATCTCTAAGTTGTATTTAATTTTAAAAAAACAAAAAAATACCCATCATTTTTTTTATTTTTCTTACAAAATCAATATCAATCTATCAAAATCTCTCGCTAATTTTAATCTATACTTGCTAGAATTGTTTGCTCTGTAAAAAGAAAAAAAATAATGCAAAATTTGTGAGTTTGCTACTGGTGCTTACTTTATCCAAAAACATAGTAAAAAAAATATTGAGGTTGTCAGAATTTGTGAAAAAATAATAAATTAGAAGTTTTAATTTCAATTAAAAATTCATATATAACTTGTATGCAATTTGCAAGTCAAACAGTACCAATGGCTATTATTGAAAATTAGTTGTTGGACCAACGATCATAATCTGAAAACTTGTAAATTAGGAGTTTAAATTTGAATTCGAAAAAATTTGTATGTAATTTGCAAGTCAAATTCTATAATAAAATTATTGAGCATTGCCTTAAATATTTTTACATCTTTTTGTCTCTAAGTTGTATTTTTTTCATAAAAAATATATTTATATATAGCCGTTTGGCCCATTTAGCCAGTCTGGACCATGGGCCCGACCCATCTAGCTCAGGACCATAAGCTAGTGGGCCCATCCTGGGTTGGTTCCTACAAAAAGCATGTTTACCAGGGATCATTTGAACCGGCCCGTTTGGCCCATTTGCTGTCAGGGTCGGCCCACTTGCCTGCCTTATCACCACCAGAGCTATCAATATGAGCTTGGCCTGCCAGGCCAACCCCGCCCGATCGTTGATTTGTTAGGATTGGGTTATGATTTGAAGCTCGTTTAAGAATGAGGCTTTTTTGCCAAGCCTAAGTAAGCGGTGAGGTGTACCAACAGCTACTTTTAAGATTGCTATTCACAATATATCTATAATTTATAATGTATTTAAATATATGTCAATTCATCCAAACTTCAAGACTAAGTATTAGGGGTGTACATAGGCCGGGTTGGTTCGGATTTTACAATTACCAAATCAAACCAATTGTGTCGGGTTATCAAATCTAAATACCAAACCAAACCAATAAACTCGGGTTTTTCGCTCTCGGATTTTTTTGGGTTTTCTCGTGTTTTCGGGTTTTCGGATTTTTTCTAAATATTTTTCAATAAAATCTTCATAGAACAAAACATATAAATTATGCTCAAAATATTTCTTTAATCCTGGTAAGATACAACTATATAAAGTATTTTCCAAGAAAATAATATAAAATATGAGATGTGTCATGGCATTATCCTAAAATATTCAATAACGAAGATAATAAAATTGTGTAATATCGATATTGCTAATTAAAAATCCATAATAAAATAAATATATTCTAAAAATACTAAGTCGTGCTAAAATAAGTAGACTAATAAGGGAATATTAATTACATGACTAAACGCTAAAGAAAAATAAAAATAGGTTGTGCATTTATCTAAATTATTGCAAAAAAATAGATATTCAATACATTCCCGTTCATAGTATTGAATTGAATGTCTTTTTTTAGCATTAATATTGATTTGATTTTGGTTTTAATTTGGCTTTTGTCCGCATTATGTAATTTACTAATGTTAATGGCTATAGAACTTATTTGAACATTCAAAAAGCTCTAACTTGAAATAATACCTTAAAAGATAAAATTATGAATTTCTTTAAGAAATATTTATAAATTACATCACAATAAGTATATTTTTTTAGCAACATGAAGATGGATTAATGGGTCTAGATTATTTAACGAGTGTCACTATGACACTATAACAACTCTTACATCAGATTTAACCAAAAACAACAACTAATTTCTACATTTGTTTGATACATCAAACAAGCTTAAATTTTAAATCAACACACATTATAATTTCCAGTGTTCTGCTTCAAGCATCTTCCAAGCAAAATCTAGGTTCTTCAACTAGACTAATTAACAAAATCCTTAATAGACAACAAACTTTCTAAAATAAGCTCTAGGGTGAACCAGAGAAGCGAATGCAACACACAAAGTTTACATTGTGTTCTTCTAATCGAAAAGACTGAAGCCCATATCATCGGACTCCTCTTTCTCCACCACCTACTTTTCTTCCTTCTTCTCCTCGGCAGGGGCTGCAGCAGCAGCTCCACCAGTAGGCGTAACAACTGCAACACCACCAACACAGGCAGGTACTGAAGCCAACTTTTCTCTGCCTGCGGCAATCAGCTCAGTGATGTCTTTTCCCTCAACTTGAGATAAGAGCAGTTCGATAGAACAGAGCTTGGTTTACAAACCTTATCCCTTCGCATATGAGCTTGGTGAATGGTGACTGAACTGAAGAGAAGCGACGCTAGAAATTGGAAAATGAAAATAGGGTTAGCAGAGTTAACAGTTAAGTAACTCATATCAGTATTCAGTAATATGCGAAGCAGCAAAGGGATAGGGTAGTAATAGTATTATAAAATAAGGGCATATTTGTCTTTTTAATATATCTTATCGATTTATCGATAAACCGATAAACCGAACAGCAAAAATCGAAATCGAAATTGATAACTCGATAAGGAAAATTTTCGAAATCGAATCGATAAACCGATATCGATAAACCCATAACAAATAATCGATTCGATTTATCGATAAACCGATTCGAATGCATACCCCTACCCACTGTAGTCGAGTCATTTTTGTAATATGATACATACCAATTGAGTTGTCTAAAAATATTGTAGACATTTATGCCCTAATATGGATGTTGTAATACATATAGAAAGGATTGCTCCTCAATTATGACCAATTATGGCCAACCTGTTGCAAATAGCCTTCAAAGGTATAAATTTATCACCAAAAACAATAAATAGCCGTTGGACCCGGGCATACCGTCATCTATACAAAGACAACTTTTTTTCTCTCTCTATTCTCTCCTTCAAAGTAAATTATCACAGAATTTAAGTGTGTTCCTATAATGTATACGTATTGGGGAAAATTGTATTTAAAGAAACGTGTCAAGACACGTAGACTGATTAAGTGGACAAAGAATGACAGCTAGTTAAAAGTCACGAGCTACAATAGGGAAAAATTACAATAGGAACGAGCCAATGACAGAAGAGAAGGCATGGGTAGATATTCAAACAACTCCACGCCCGTACATGTTGAACTCATTTATATCCACACAAAAGAATGAATCTAACAATAAAAAGAGCGCAGCTACGGCATATAACGGACATTAAATACGAAATACGTTAGGGAATTCGTATTAAATGTAAAGATTACGTAACATAGCATTCAATATATTTAATTACTCATAAGAACCTCCCTATGATATTGGCAAATGTATATCTCCAGGACACCTATAAAAAGGAAACATCTGATCAGTTGAGGACATGAAATCATTGGAATATATCTTGGTTTACTCGTTTTTCTCTTGAAATATTCTTTTACTACATAAATTAATTCCTTTATACATTCTTTTGATTATCAGTAACTCGTGTTCTTCAAAATTCTAGCTTTGACTAAAATCTTATTTTTTGGTTAAATCAATTGGTTCCGTTACTGGAAATCTGATAATCTATATTTTCTCGATTAACTTTTCTTGTTGGTCAATCATGTCGAACAACAATGTAACATTCGAGGAAACCAAGAAAACCAACAAAATCAGGGAGATCCACAAGATATTAATGCTTCGATTCCTACTCCACGAGGCTCTCCTCGACAATCTCGAGAGGCAACCCCTGATGGATCTCAAATGAATGAACATGCTCAATTTGAGTGCATAGAGCGATACCTGGGGTGCCACCCATGATCAAAGGAGTAGATCTGGATCGATACTCACAACAATCCTGGAAGCCAAGTGTTGCTCCTCTTCCAATTCCAAAAAAGTTCAAAATATATGACATTCAAAAATATGATGAAACATCAGACCCACGAGACCACGTGACTGCATTTACGATGGGAGTAAAAGGCAGCGACTTAACTAAGCAGGAGATTAAATCTGTATTAGTTAAGAAATTTGGCAAAACACTCACTAAAGGAGCACTCACATGGTACTTCCTTCAACCTGAAAATTCTATAAATTATTTTGTTTATCTTGCAGATTCTTTCATCAAAGCACACTCGGGAGCTCAAAAGGTGGAAAAAATAATGGAAGATATTTTCAAAATTAAGCAAGGAGACTCAGAGTTGCTTAGAGAATTTGTGGATAGATTTCAGTGTGAAAGAATGAGATTTCCACGTATACCTAACAACTGGGCGGCTATAGCTTTTGCAAGCAACTTAATGAAAAATGTTCAGAAGCTACAAGGAGACTCAAATAAAACCTTCGAGCCCAGCTACAACTTGGAATGACGTTTATAAAAAATATAGAACGAAGCTCATGATTGAGGAAGATACTGTTCCACGATTTCAAGAAGAAGAAAAGGTAAGTTCAAGACGTATGGAGACTAAAAAAGGTCTGGTAAAAATAGATACGAGCCTTACATGGGACCGGCGGGAAGAGACTCACGATCAAAGCAAGAAAATCAGAGGTACGATCACAGATCAAGGAATAGAGAGTCAGGCTCGAGATTCAGGAACGATTGAAACACTCATGAGCCACGAGATGATGATTCAAATTTAAAAGCAAGATTCGGTGGTTATAACTTCAACGTTAGCACCTCCGAGCTCGTGGCTATTTTGAAAAGCATATAAGATAAGGTTCGATGGCCAAAGGAAATAAGATCAAATCCAAACAGGCGAAACCTTGACCATTAGTGCGAGTTTCATAATGACCACGGGTATAAAACAACCGGCTGTAGATTTATACAAAGTGAAGTTGATCATCTGTTGAAGTAAGGGTATCTCACGGAGCTGTTCAGCGAGAAAGGCAAGCAAGCTTACATGACAAAATAGGCAGGAGCCTCCAAAACCACCATCCCTTAAAAGAACTGTCAATGTTATAAGTGGAGGTGAATATATTAATGGTATATCATACACGGCCCCTAATAAGATTTCAAAAATAACAATCACTCAAGAGAAACGGGTGCGACACCTCTTGGAAGAGTACAATATTACATTCAATGATGCAGATGCAGATGCAGATGGAGTATTAATATCCCACAATAACGCACTGGTAATATCTTCAATTGTATATGATACTATTGCAAAATGAGTTTTGATTGATCCAGGTAGCTCGGTAAACATTATTTTGCTAAGAGTATTGCATGAAATGCAAGTCGACGACAAAATAATACCAAAGGCCCACCCTCTATCTAGATTCGATAATTCCAGTGTAGTCACGAAAGGGGAGGGTAACACTCACCACATTCACCAAAGGTGTCATCAAAGAAACAAAGTTTCAGGTAGTAGATACGGAGATGGCTTACAACATAATTCTTTGGAGGCCATGCATCCACGAAATAGATATAGTACCTTCAACTTTCCATCAAGTTATTACATTTCCATCGCCATGGGGAATCTGTCAAATTCGTGCTAATCAACATGCATCCAGGGTGATCAATTCCGTTGCAGATACAAGCCTGAGAAATGAAGGTAAATAGCAACCACAGAAGGCAGTTGAGGTCACCACAACGCAAACTTCAACTGATCAAGGGCGAACGGATATAGATTCAAGACCCGATACTATTTAAGAACCAGAGGAAAATGAAAATATTAAAACCACAATAAAAGAATTGGAGCCTGTCGTGTTATTTGCTTAATGGCCTGATGGGAAAGTTTACGTCGGAGCTAATCTTAGCCAAGGAACAAGAGGTAAGTTAGTTGAATTTTTAAAAAATAACGTGGATTGCTTCGATTGGTCCCACTATGACATGCCAGGTATTCCACAGTAGGCAATGACTCAAAAATTGAATGAAGATTCTTCATACCCTCCAGTCAAACAAAAGAAAAGAGAACACAGAACTTTCAAGAATCAGGTTATTTAAGATGAAGTCCAAAAATTGCTGAAAATTGGTTCTATTCGTGAGGTAAAGTATCCTAACTGGTTAGCTAATACTGTTGTGGTTCCAAAGAAGAACGCTAAGTGGCGAATTTGTGCAGATTATACTGATCTTAATAAAGCTCGCCCTAAAAAATCTTTTCCACTACCACACATAGATCACTTGATTGATGCGACAGCAGGTCATGAGCTATTAAGTTTTTTAGATGCATATTCAGGTTATAATCAGATTTAAATGGATCCCGAATATGACGAAAAAACTTCATTCCTAACAGACATGGGGACTTATTGTTATAAGATAATGCCCTTTGGTTTAAAGAATGTAGGTGCAACGTATTAAAGGTTAGTTACCAAAATATTTTAAGAACATTTAGAGGAAACTATGAAAGCATATACACATGATATGCTTGTCAAAACTTAGTTTTCGAGGATCACATATCTCATTTATCTGATACATTTTATATTTTACGCAAATATAATATGAAGTTAAACCCCGAGAAATATGCTTTTGGTGTTGCATCAGATAAGTTTTTGGGTTTTCTTGTTTCTAGCCGTGGTATTGAGGTAAATCATGCATAGATTAAGGCCATTGAGAAAATCCCTGATATACTTCCGAAAAAGAAAAAAGTTCAAAGGTTAACAGGGAGGATTGCAGCTTTGGGGAGATTCATTTCTAAGTCATCGGAGAAATGCTTTAAATTTTTATCGGCCCACAAAAAGCAGGATCGTTTTGAATGGAATGAAGAATGTCAACATGCACTCAGGATCTTGAAAAAGTACTTGTCAAATCCATCCTTATTGGCAAAACCAAAGGCAGGGGAAAGGTTGCTTATTTACCTTGCCGTTTCGGAAGTAGCTTTAAGTGCTGGTCTGGGAGGAAAGGTAAACAATCCCCCATCTATTATGTTATTAAATATTTATTAAATACGGAGACACGGTATTCTCAGTTTGAAAAACTTGCACTTGCATTAATCATGGCATTTAGGAAATTAAGACCTTATTTTCAATATTATCCTATTGTTGTTGATTTTCAATACGGAGACAAGGATTAGCTGATTTCGTGGTTGATTTTAGTAAAGATGTGCAATTAGAAGCAGAAAAAGAGTTGAAAGTGTTTAATGGAGCTAACCCAGAAACTTGAACTTTATTCGCTAATGGTTCATCTAACGCAAAAAGTGCAGGTTTAGGGATTATCTTGGTACCACCTACGGGTGAAACCATTTGACAAGCCATTAAATGTAATTCCATGACTAATAATAAAGCAGAGTATGAGGCTGTTATTGCAGTTCTAGAACTGGCACGGGAACTTGGCATAAATCAGATTATAATCAAGAGTGATTCACAACCCATGTTAATCAAATGCTGGGGATTTATATAGCAAAGGAAACAAGGATGCAGCAATACCTAGAAAAGGTATGGGAATTGATAAAGCAATTTGAAACTTGGAAAGTTACACAAATACCAAGGGATGAAAATGTTGAAACAGATTCTTTAGCTAACCTCGCATCAGCGGTAGATGTGGAAAGCGATTCAAACACCTCAGTTATACATTTATTTCATTCAGTTCTTGACCCTAATAAGAATGAGGTAAATTTTAACAATTTAACTTGGTATTGGAGAAAGGAAATTGTTGCTTTTTTGCAGTATGGTACCGTGCCTGAAGATAAGAAGAAAGATCATGCGCTTTGAAAACGAGTTGCCCGTTATTGCTTAAGGCAAGGCAATTTATATCACAAAATGTTTGGAGGACCCCTAGCAAGGTGTCTCGGACCTTCTCAAATGGAGTATGTAATGAGAGAGGTTCATGAGGGACATTGTGGGAATTACGCGGAAGGAAGGTAATTGGTAAGAACCCTTACTGGAGCAGGCTATTACTAGCCTAAAATGGTAGAAGAAGCTAAAAGTTTCGTGGCTAAATGCAATAAATTCCAAAAGTACAGTAACAATATGCATAGACCCGCGGAATTACTACATCCAGTAATCGCACCATGGCCATTTATGAAATGGGGATTGGATATTGTTCGTCCATTACCACAAGCGAAAGGACATGTAAAATTTTGCTCGTACTTACTGATTACTCTACTAAATGGGTAGAAGCAGGTGCATTTAAACAAGTACGAGAAAAAGAAGTTAAGAATTTCATTTGAAGAAATATCATATAACGATTCAGTGTACCAAAGGAGATTATGTGTGATAATGGCCCTCAATTTATAAGAGCTCAAATCATTGAATTTTTTCAAATTTGGAAAATTAAGAGGATTACGTCAACACCTTATCACCCACTGGGAAATGGGCAAGCAGAATCGACGAACAAGATTATTATCAACAATCTAAAGAAGTGATTAGAGAAATCAAAAGGTAGCTGGCCTGAGGTGTTACCTGGAGTTTTATGGGCGTATCATACAACTGCAAAAACAAGCACGGGAGAAACACCATTTTCATTAATTTATGGACTTGAGCTTCTGATTCCAATTGAGATAGGAAAGCCAAGCACACGGTTCGCACAGGTAACACAAGAATTTAATGACGAAGAAATGCGAGTCAACCTTGACTTACTCGAAGGGAGGAGAGAAGCTCCATCAATAAGAATGGCAGCACAGAAACAAGTCATAGAACGATATTATAATCGAAAAGCACGCCTAGGATTATTTAAAGCAGGGGACTTTCTGCTTAAAAAGGTTTTTCAATCTTCAAAGGCAGCTAACGCGGGTAAATTAAGTCCATCATGGGAAGGACCCTATAGAGTTCGGAATATAGCAGGAAATGGGGCATATGAACTGGAGATAATGGATGGAAAGATACTTCGTTCACATTGAAATGTTGTTCATTTGAAGAGATATTATTTCTAAGGAGTACTCACGGTCAGGTATCGTTATTTTAAATTACATTTTGAGTTGTTAAGATTTTACTAACGATTTTAGATGATAGGCAAAAATCTTACCCGTACTAAATGATGAATCGCGGCCTATAAGGTACACGGAATAACCCAAAATTCCTAGCCTAGGATTACAATTATTCTGATAGAAATTCAAACGGGTTAAGCTGTCTTCATCTATAATCGCACCTCTAAGTCCCGCATATTTTTCCTTTTCAGAAAAAGGACCTAATGAGGGAAACAATCAAGTGCTTGAGGCTTCATACTTCAATACTCAAATACATGGAGACTATATATATATATATATATATGAAGGAGGCAAAGAAGATTGAAGAAATCAAGCCTGGAAAAGTCAAGTGGAGAGTAAAAATCACATGAAGTCACGAACCACGGTTAAAGAAAACCTTAATGTAATTAGGGTAATAGCCATGTTCTAAAGCACGTTATAAAGTAAAACCTTGCGTTTATTGTTCGGAAATGGGTTATAAAGAAAAACCTCATGTTTATGATTTTTTCATAAATCTGTTACAAGAAAAATAATTACGAAAAAGTTTTAGATGTACTTCAAATATATGTAAAGTATTATTTAAAACTTGTTAAGTATTATTCAAAACTTATCAAAGTTATTCCAAAGAAACATGTGTGTTCCTATCTCTTTCATCATATGACAACACCATTATGAAGTTGAGACGTCTTCTTCATTAAGTGTTGAAATATAAAAGGTCCATCTTTTATAATACTCCTGTTTAAGTTATTAAGCCATGAGATTAACAAAAGCAGTTTTATTGGACAAAAATGCAAAATTATTCTGTAAGTCCTTAAGAAGAAAAAGGCAAGAGTACACATAACAAAAATAAACGAAGACTAAATACAAAACTTAGTCATATAGCTATGAAATTATTTATGCTGCTTGCCCCATAATGCGTTCCAAAATCAACCCTCAAATGAAGCCAAGGGTTCTTTACATTAATTTCCAAAGTAAAAAAAAAGTAGGAATTCAAGACAAAGAAAATATTTTAATAAGAAGTTGAAGGAACTGAAGAAGATACATAAACAATTGCAGGTTGATCTTGATTTGCAACAACAGGCTCAACTTGGGTAAGAGCAGCATCAGGAGCGGTTTCAACTTGGCTCGTAGCACTAGGTTCGATTGGGCTCGAAGAAGAAGTGATACCTGTATGAGTTTCAACCACAGGAGTTTCAATCACAGGAGAAGGAAAGTCTTGAGGTTGCTGAGTTTGTTTAATGGTTTCATTAGCTTTAGCTAATTCAGACTCCAAGTCAAAGCTTTCTTGACCCGCCTCAATCAGGGTATCACGACGTGAATTCAACAAAGCCCAACTTACTTCGACATCAAATTTTTCTTCAAAGATCTCATAATCCTTCTCCCGGGCAGTAACCTCATTCTTAAGCTCTTCATTCTCGGCCAAGGTAGAATTATAAGAAGCTTAAAGAGAAGCCTGAGAGCTCTCTAAAGCACGTACCTTGTTAGTAGAAATTCGTAGATCTTCTTGTGCTTGAGTTAAATTTTGTACGAGGTCTTTAGCATAAACTTCTTTTTGATTCAACAGAGCCTTTAACACCCTGTTCTCCTCGTTAGCTTTAGAAAGTTATTCCGAAAAGTAGGATTCAACCCGTTCTTTCTCCTTTTATGCTTGGCTCATGGAAGCCTTGATAACCTCTAGCTTCGAAGTTAATGCTCGTACCTATTGCTCTAAGGTATCCCTGCTCTCTTTTAAATCCTCCATGTCAATTTGAGCACTATCAAATTGTTCTTTCCAATTGATTGCTTCCAACAGTGAATCACGTGAAACCTTCTCTGAATCACATGCTGCCTTCTTTAAGAGGGAGATCCTATTCATTAGCTCAGTACCGATAAGATTGGCCCAAAAAAAAAAGAGAAATAAAAATCTCAATGACAGAAATTTTTACAAAGTAAAGAAGAAAGAAGAAGAATACCTTTAGAGTGGCATGCACTATGTCATTCATCAGGGTCAGGCAGCTATGGCTCTCTAGTTTTGCCTTCTCGATTGGGCCAATTAGAGGCTCAAGCCAAAACGTTTGCTTGACCAGATTTCCTCAGAAAGGTTGCTGTCAACAGGGACTTCAATAGTAACACTCCTCATCGCAGCACTTCTACTCGAAGAATCTACCTTTGTATGGTGAACGATAGGTTGGGGAATTGTTGAAGGAGCAGAGGAGGAAGGAGTAGGAACAGTAAAGGGAGAAACAGAAACAGTTGGAGCAGGTAAGGAAAGAATAGTAGGTGCGGGAGTTGAAAAGGAATATAAGGGGAGTTCATCTAAAACTGGTCCTAAATCTCCACTATCAAAACCACTGAAAATAATTTGGTTAATGGACTCACGAGTATCACGAGGAGTTCTATCTTCGTCAGGAATAATGATTGGTGCATCAACAGAAAGACGAGGTGAGAACTCAGCTTCGTTATCAGAGACGATATACCTTTTTGCTCATGGTCTCATCACCATGGATCCTCCTTTATCTTCTTCTTCGGAATCTTCTTTTTTCAAGAGCTTTTCTTTTGGCAGAAGAAGAACCCAAGATTGTTTCACGGGCTAAGGAGGTCTGAGTACCCGAAGAGTCACGAGAAGTAGCAACCGCTTCAGCAGTGACTACACGAATAAAAAATTCTAATAAAAAGAAGGATGAAAGTTATAACAATAAAAGAAAATATTTATATGCGTGAAAGGTAAAATAAAACCTCTTACCATGAGTCTTTACTTTCAGACCATAATGGTTGGAAAGGTTTTTCCATGACCTACCCTCCATTGGAGCGGTCTTCAACCACTTATCTACCCAACCACGGAAGTTGGGTACATCTTCTACACCTTCCATGGTTGCTAAAAAAGAAGAAGCAATATTAGGGAAATTAATAAACTTGAAGGAAAAAAGACACGAGAAGGATATTAAACTTACATGCAAATTTCTACTTCTCAGGGAAGGGATCGTTATCTTCACCCACTAAGCAAGTAGTGGGTCCAGCAACAAATCGAGCATACTAACCACGTTCTTTATCATCTTCGGCGCTCACTAAAACCCTTTTTCTCCTAGTCGCTAGGGTAAAAATGCCATTACGAAAAATCATAGGGGACTAGAGGTGAATTAGTTGAGGGAAAGTAAAGCTAACATTTGCCATATTGGCAAGATGCCTCAAACAGGCAATCTCCCTCCATACAATTGGACCAATTTGACCCAAGCAAACATTGAAAAACGGCAAAAATCTAGAATGATCGGGTCGATGGCTGGTTTGCACCCTAAAGTGAAAGGGTATGTATAGACAAACGAGAATCTAATCATGTAAGAAGTGATCATCTGATTTGGATTGGGAATAATAATGGGAAAACCAATGCTCCAGTGGCAGCCTTTACGAACTATGGGAGCTAAAATTTTTGTAATTTGAGTCGGGAAGGCATCGACACGATCTAAGGTAGCGACCTGGTTTCTAATAGATTCTCAATCATGGTAAAAAGATAGATCTATTAGAAATATCTCTTCAACCAAAGGCTCACGTAAGGGCTCAGAAGGTTCTTTGCTTCTAGATGAAGACCTTTGTGAAAGGGAACCTCTAGTTCTAGAAGAGGGACCAGAACTAGGAGAAGGCGTAAAAGTGCTGCCACTGTGTACGGACCCTAATCTATGGAGTCTACCACATCTTTTATGCCTAATGGGGGCATTGGGGAAGTGATCTAAAATAGGAGTTCTCCTAGGGTTGGAGTTTGGTGAAGTCATGGCGAAGAAGATCAAACTGAGGAAGAAATGAATATAGATTTGAAGAATTGAAGTGAATTGAAGTGTTCAATAAGTTTTATGTGGTAGCAGACATAGAAAGAAGTTATATTTATATTGGTGGGCAACCGACAAAAGGAAAAAGTACGATGATGGAAGAACCATAATAATGATAACTGACACTTCGAGAATAGTGGAGCCGTAGAAAAAGCCTTGAAAAGGGCTCCAAAACTGTATAACCAATGGGAAAACGACATGTGTACGGAGCATTAAATGGAAGCGACAATTGAAGCGTCTGTTTTGTCATAGCATTTATGGTGACAAAAATTCTCTTTTAATGAAATCCACTTCCCAAATATTCAACTGATGAATAAATGGAAAGTAAGTGGACTATCTATATTGGGAAAAATTATACTAAGGAAACGTGTCAAGACACGTAGACTGATTAAGTGCTCAAAGAATGACATCTAGTTAAGACGCACGAGCTAATGATAGAAAAGGAGCCACGGGTAGATATTCAAACAACCCAGCGTATGTACCTGTTAAAGTCATTTATATCCAAGAGCCCAAAAGAATGAATCTGACAATAAAAAGAGCGCAAATACGACATGTAACATATACTAAATACGAAATACATTAAGGAATTCATATTAAATAGAAAGATTATTTAATGTAGCAGTCAATGTCTTTAATTACTCATAATAGTCTCATTATGATTTGGGCAAAACGTATATCTCTAGGGCACCTATAAAAGGAAAATATCTGATCAATTGAGGACACGAAATTATTGGAATATATTTTGGTTTACTCGTTTTTCTCTTGAAATATTCTTTTACTATATAAATTAATTCCTTTTATATATTCTTTTGATTATCAGTAACCCACGTTCTTTTAAATTCTAGTTTTGACTAAAATATTATTGTTTGGTTAAACAGTACACATGGTTATATGCGTACCCATATATAACCACTTGTTACTTTATACAGTGTGGGTACCATCGGAAATAAAATGCCAATAGTAGCTTACGCCTACTAGTCATTACCACAAGTCGACTAGTAGGGTTAGCTCGGGCACAACGTAAAGAATGTTATCTTATCAACATTGAGTAGATATATTTTTTTCATTTTAGATCTTGCTAGTAATTTTTTTAAGAGTAACTCAGTTAATACTAAAAACAAATCACCTTGGTTGATCTCCAGTTATCACGGCATGATCTATGGACATACTTTTGGATTCCTTTATAGTGGCAAGGTGCAATTAGATCTGCTCCTAAAAATCAGTCACCATACTTCCAGCTGTAAGTATAGCAAATAACAACAGTTTTGAATATATATGTAATTACAATCACCTAGTCGAAAAAATACTCTTTATACATATAACTAAGCGCACAATCAACACCTTCACTGTCTAGGCATATGCGACATTGGGTTAGTTCTGCATGTGAAAAAGATTGAATAC
Source organism: Nicotiana benthamiana (assembly GCA_034376525.1). NCBI lineage: Eukaryota > Viridiplantae > Streptophyta > Magnoliopsida > Solanales > Solanaceae > Nicotiana > Nicotiana benthamiana. The sequence goes on from CM067330.1 coordinate 82,482,477, forward strand.
CGTCAACTTCAACAGTTAGAAGCAGCATTCTCCAAACAATCCTCGCTCGCTGTAATTTCAGTTGACGATGAAGTGTCCTCAGATTCCTCGACAATGTCAATATGAGATGAGACGGGCTCTATTTCTGAACTATCCACTACCAGACTGTCATTTGACACTATTCACATAATCTTGACTCTAGATTAAGCTGTAAATCTCATCATGGGGGCTATTGTCCCTACAGACCATTTAACTGAGAGTGGGAAAATTAGTAAAATAACTGAGAAAACCAGGAATGTGAAGCCCACTTAAAAATGCAATGTTTTAGGTTCAATGAAACAATCTGCAAGAGATTGAACATAGAAGACGCAGCCTTCAGTCACTACGATAGATATTCAAAAATACCAACATACATTATGATTAGGGATGGCAAATGGCTGGATTGGGCTGAATTTGAACGGTCAAGATGGGTTAGGTCAATAAATTGGTCATTACCCAACCCAGCCCAAAGTGTACTTGGGGTGAGATGAGCTGGGTCAAAATGAGCTAAACAATTGTCATAACCTAACCCGCCCAACTTACCCATATTATAGAACCATGCTCATCTTGCATAAAAAACCCTTTACCTTAAAATATGTAAGTTGAAAAATATTTTACGGGTGGGAGTGGGTGGGTGAGGCAGAAAAATACATAAAATAGAAAATTAAAATTATAAATAAAATTGAAAGGGTTTACAGGGGTGTGGTTAAAGGGGTAAGTAGGGGGTGGTGCAGGAAAAAAAATACAAAAAATAATTGAAAATACAAAAAAATATAGTGAGGGGTTTGCGCTTGGGGGAAGGGGGTGGGTAGGGTGGGGGAGTGGCACAGAAAAATAAAAAAATAGAAAATTGAGAGCATAAAAAAAGTAAAATCTTTTTTGGGACTTTGCGCAGGGGGGATAGGGTGAGTGAGTGGTGCAGAAAAACAAAAGAATAGAAAATTAAAAATACAAACAAAAAAAAAATTTGGGCAACTAAGCTAGCGTTTGGACATAAATTTAGTTGAAACTTGAAAAAATAATTTTTGAAGTTGTTTAGAAAAATAATTTTTGGAAGTTGAACTTATGTTTGGACATATATTTTATTTTAAAAAAATCAAGTTTCACCCAAAATCTACACTAATCTAGATTTTGGGAACTTGAAAAATAATTTTAAAAATTTTTAAAAAATAGATCATTAATCTATGAACAAACAATATTTTCAAAAAAAAATTTGAAGAAACGTTGCCAAAACGTATGGTCAAATGGGGCTTACATAAATTTTAGATAAGTTGGGTTGAGGTCATTTATTTTGGGTGAGTTTCATGAGTTGTATTTGGGCTGTTGAATGGGTCAGAATGGGCTATAAAAAATAACAATTTAATTTAGGCTCAGCTTAAATTAACTCATTAGCTAAAATGTTTGTAGCACAATCCATTAATCTCTGAGCGGGTTAGACGAGTTAGATGAGTTTGGGTTCAAATTGCCACCCATAATTATGATCATATAATAAGCCATTATGAGATTTGTATCCACCTTCATTTATCTAAAGTCCTACTGCTACAAATGCTTCATGATCATTTTTGTAAAGGATGATGTTTTTGCCTAATTTACTTTTGTTATCACTGGATAAGCTTTTACAAGATCGTTATCGTACAACATTACTTCTGTAACTGCATGAAATCTGACAAGATGCGTGATCGTGGTTGGTGAGTTGGGTTATCTAAAGAAAGATTACCTGCCACTTGGAACTTTAATTATAATGGTGTAGACATACTTTTTCTGCATCACTGATTAAGAAAAATGTCACAAAGAGTCGGAATTTCTATTTTGAATTTAGTAGTTTCCCTTTAAGGAATCCTGTCTATACGGGTGTTACTAAATATATGTTTTTAGCACTTCAAAAAAGTTAACAATTGTGAAGCTAATAGTGGGTCTAAAAATCGAAAACAGGTGCGGCATTTCAGGCTAAATAATATATTGGTGGGAGGCAACCCATTGTTTTCGAGTTTATAGTCATTAAGAAAAACCAGATTTCTTTACTCTTTCATTCCTTGCATTTAAATTTTACCTATCTAGAGTAATTTTGCGTGTTTTGTTCTTTTGCTTTGATGATTTTGAAGTTTAAGTGTGTGTAGGCGGAGTATTACAGGGAAGAAAATTACTCAATTTTGCTATAGCTTCAGCTGTAAGAGCAACCTTGCGTAGGATTTGTACGTAGCCTAGACACAGGGTGCGCAGGCAAAACAGAAACTTTAACAAATTTGAGCAACCCAGTGATGATTTGCAGATTTGCACGTAGCCTACGCAGGTGACACAATGTAGCAAAAGAACACTACGCATGGCTTCAAGGGGCTACGCAGGGAGAAACCTTTTTTGCGAATGAGGGTTTAGGTTGACCAATTTTTATAGAATAAAATCTACCATAGAGAGGTTGTGATGAAGGCCATATCCTGCAATATAAACCACATGCCTGCACTGTCATGACACCTCCAGAATGGACATGTAAACATGTCAATACCACTAAAAATATCAGGACATTACAAAGCATACCATAAAGCAAATAACAGCATAACATACAGCAAGGACGTGCAATTCCAAGGACAGTGTACTCAGTCAAGAGCTTTCCTTTTGGTAACCCTAACCCTAAGATTAGGGACATGTGATTTGTCAAGGTTGATTAGTCTCTTCCCTGCACTAGGCAATTCAGAGAAAGAGTAAAACTAGATTGTAGCTGCAAAAGAAAACACAAGGTCAGCTAAAAAGTTTGCCCTCTCTTAACACATGCCGGAAGATTACATTGAACTGCTCCTTCATCTCCTTAATTTTCTTAACCTCAGCCACAATGCACCGTGGAGGATCCCATTCTCCATCTATGATCTTCTTCATCCCAAGTGAGTCAGTATCCAATATAAGAGGATGTAAATCATGCTCCACACAGTAATGCAGGCCTTCTCTAATTGCCCTAGCCTCAACCACTAAGTAAGTAGCTTCTGTTGTGCCCTAGCATACATTAAAATTCAGGTGAGAATTGGCTCCTGGAAAGAAGGTAGATTGCCTCAACTCTCAAGAATTGTTTATTTGTTCGATCGGAAATATTATGACTTACTAATAATTCTAGTGCCTGCATTGTATAATCAGATCATCCATAACTTATACATTTATTGGTTTTTAACATTTAAATTTTTTTTATGTATATGGAAAAAAAAATGAAAAGTGTGAATCTGTATAACCTGCAATCTAAGCTTGTTGGTGTTCGAGATATAAGAACAATATTAATTACCACCTCGCATATCCTGAATAGACATACTGATTAACTTCACATTAAAATTCACTTAGAGTACTCATAGAGCTTAGCACACAACAAAACCTAAATATACAACAGAGAGAAAATTAAAAGGAAACGAAAAAACCAGCTGCATGGAGGTCAGTTACGTTGCATGTTGAAATTAGTCAATTACAGAAACCAAGTTCAACCAGCAAACACAACCCACAAATCACCTATAATGAAGGAAAAAGATCAAGGGCTAATCTTAAATGATATAAGAAATCAACTTAAATGATATATATAAGAAATCAATATACATATCATAGGTGTCAATAATAAGCATATCTCTTGCTATATATCTTTTTTTTTTTTAATTTCTTTTATGGGATCTTATATTTTACTTCTCTCTATCCCTCTGCTTGTAATTTCATTCCAGTTTACATAATTTGAGTTTCTCTTAGTTGAGTTCTCTCTGTCGAACTTCTGCCTAAATCTTCTCATGAGTCCTTTTGTCTCTAATTTCATTACTACTATTTTTAATGTCCCAATCTTTTGGTGCTTTATACATTTAAAACTTACGGTTTTGATTGATTTGAACACAATAAGGCGGGGTTACAACAGTATTTTTAAGATATGCGTTTTTTGTAAATCTATATGCAAGTTGTGAACACCAAAAACCTCAGGTTCTACTTGAATCAAGAATCTCGCCAAGAACGCATTTATAGCAAAAATTACTGTAGTTTTCAATGGAAATTATTATGTGGTGCATATATTTGTGGCATTTTGGGGAAACTTTTTGACATTCAGTTTGAGATGGAATTTTTACTAAGAAATTGACAAATATATTTGTGAGAACTACATTGAGTTGTAATTATTACAAGTTACAAATATTTCACTTTTGGATAACTCATCGTGAACATGTGGTATAACTTTCAAACGTTTTATGAAGTTAGACTAGAAAGAAACTCCAATGATGATGATAATCTTTTTGTCTGCACTTAAGCACAATAAATGGCAAAAGTTATCACCGGAGTTTACAGATAATTGATCGGTACTAAACTTAGCACGAGAGCAAAACTAAGAGGTGAACTCCAAAGTTGTAGGTGAAGAGAGATAAAGGTCGAGATATTGAGAGATGTACCCACACAGCAAATACGATAGTACAATACGATTTTTTCTTCTTTTTTTTTTAATTATTTGTTTCTCACTTTTTCCCTATGCAACTATAAAAGCTAGATGAACTTTGTACCTATCTATCTCTATGCTCTAATTCTGTGTTGCAAGAAGATAAGCTTTGAAATAACATTCCAGTCGAGTTTAACAAATGGGAACACGAGAAGGGTTTGACATTGGGGAAGAGTAGATAGGGACTTCGAGGTTTGCGGACGCGGAAGATATACCTTGAAGTCTCTAGAGCTGTCTTGCCTCACTGATAATTTGGCTGATAAGCTGTACTTGGATCTGTACACGAAAAATATGTGCGGGGAAGGGCATGAGTATATCACAATGGTATCCAGTAAGTTCCAAGCTCAACCTCGATCGAATAAAATATCGCAGTAAAATAAAGATCGTAATTTAACAAGAATGAAATCATAGAGAGGCAATGACTCAGTACACATAGATAACAACAGGGGATCTCCCGAGATACCGTCTCGTAGTACCAATGTAAATGTGCAAGGGGATCTACTGGAATACCGTTCCGTAGTCCCAAAGTAAATATGCATATTCAGGTTATAATCAGATCAAAGTGGATCCAGAAGATGAGGAAAAAACTTTATTCATAACAGACAGGGGGACTTATTGTTATAAGGTAACGCCCTTGGTCTAAATAACGCAGGTGCAATATATCAAAGGTTAGTTACCAAAATTATTTCAAGAATATTTAGGAAAAACTATGGAAGTATATATAGATTATATGCTTGTCAAAACTCAGTATTCGAAGGATCACATATCTGATTTATCTAATACATTTTCAATTTTGCACAAATATAATATGAAGTTAAACCCCGAGAAATGTGCCTTTGGTGTTGCATCAGTTAAGTTTTTGGTTTTTATTGTTTCTAACCGTGGTATTGAGGTAAATCCTTCACAGATTAAGGCCATTGAGGAAATCTCGGATATACTTCCGAATAAGAAAGAAGTTCAAAGGTTAACATGGAGGATTGCAGCTTTAGAGAGATTCATTTCTAAGTCACGGAGAAATGCTTTAAATTTTTCTCGACCCTTAAAAAGTAGGATCATTTTGAATGGAATAAAGAATGTCAACAGGCTCTCAAGAACTTGAAAAAGTACTTGTCAAATCCACCCTTACAGGAAAAACCAAAGGCAGGGGAAAGGCTGTTTATTTACCTTGCCGTTTCGGAAGTAGCGGTAACTGTTGTATTGTTCTGAGAGGAGCAATGTAAACAATCCCCCATCTATTATGTTAGTAAATATTTATTAAATACAGAGACACGGTATCCTCGGTTAGAAAAACTTACACTTGCATTAATCATGTCATTTAGGAAATTAAGACCTTATTTTCAATGTCATCCTATTGGTGTAGTAACTGCTTACCCTTTACGAAATATATTGCATAAGCATGAGTTATCAGGGAGATTGGCTAAGTGGGCTATAAAGTTAAGTGAATACGAATCACCTATCAACCTAGGACTGCTATAAAATCACAAGTATTAGCTGATTTTGTGGCTGATTTAGTAAAGATATGCAGTTAGAAGCATAAAAAGAGTTGCAAGTGTTTAATGGAGCTAACCCAGGAAATTGGACTTTATTCGTTGATGGTTCATCTAACATAAAAGGTGCAGGTTTAGGGATTGTCTTGGTACCACCTACGGGTGAAACCATTTGACAAGCCATTAAATGTAATTCCATGACTAACAATGAAGAAGAGTATGAGGCTGTTATTGCAGGTCTAGAACTGGCACGGAAACTTGGCATAAACCAGATTATAATCAAGAGTGATTCACAACTCTTGGTTAATCAAATGATGGGGACTTATACAACCAGGGAAACAAGGATGCAGCAATACCTAGAAAAGGTACGAGAATTGATAAAGCAATTTGAAACTTGGAAAGTTACACAAATACCAAGGGATGAAAATGTTGAAGCGGATTCTTTAGCTAACCTCGCATCAGCGGCAGATGTGGCAAGCGATTCAAACACCTCAGTTATATATTTATTTCATTCAGTTCTTGACCTGATAAAAATAAGGTAAATTTTAACAATTTAACTTGGGATTGGAGAAACGAAATTGTTGTTTTATTCAGTATCGTACCTTGCTTGAAGATAAGAAGGGGCTGCCCGTTTTTTCCTTAAAGCAAGGCAATTTATATCGCAAAATATTCCGATGACCCCTAGCAAGGTGCCTTTCTCAAACGGAGTATGTAATGAGAGAGGTTCATGAGGGGCATTGTAGGAATCACGCAAGAGAAAGGTCATTGGTAATAACCCTTATTAGAGCAGGCTATTACTGGCCTAAAATGGAAGAAGAAGCAGAAAGCTTCGTGGCTAAATGCGATAAATGCCAAAAGTACGGTAACAATATGCATAGACCCGCGGACTTACTACATATAGTAATCGCACCATGGCCATTTATGAAATGGAGAATGGATATCGTTTTTCTATTACCACAAGCAAAAGGATAGGTACAATTTTTGCTCGTACTTACTGTTTACTTTACTAAATAGGTATAAGCAAGTGCATTTAAACAAGTACAAGAAAAAGAAGTCAAGGATGTAATTTGGAGAAATATCATATGGCGATTTGGTATACCAAAGTAGATTGTGTGTGATAATGGCCCTTAATTTATAGGAGGTCAATCACTGAATTTTTTCAAAGTTGGCAAATTAAGAGGATTACGTCAACACCTTATCACCTAGTGGGAAATGGGCAAGCAGAATCGACGAACAAGATTATTCTCAACAATCTAAAGAAGCGATTAGAGGAATTAAAAGGTAGCTGGCCTAAGGTGTTACCTGCAGTGTTACGGGCGTATCGTACAACTGCAAAAACAAGAAACGTAAGAAACACCATTTTCATTAGTTTTTGGAGCTAAGGCTCTGATTCCAGTTGAGATAGGAGAGCCAAGCACAATTATCTGATATAACTCAAATAAGGAGAAGAACAAGTTATTACTCAGTGAAAATCGGGTTTTTACCATAATTATCCCATGTACGTACTCGTCACCTCACGTACACGATGCTCACATATTAGAAACAGTACCAATCCTAAGAGGAGTTCCCCCAAACAAGGTTAGGCAAGCCACTTACCTCGAACCAAGTTCAAATCGATCTGTAACAATGCTTTTTTCATGAATATCCAGCTCCGAGTGGCCCAAATCTAGTCAAAATCAATTACATAACGTATATATAACTACAAGAAACTAGTCTAGCTAATGAAATCAAAGCTTATGAAAGAAATGGGAAACTTACCCAAAAAGCCTACCAGGACCCACGTCTCGAAATTAGGTAAAATTCACAAATTATGCACACTCATTCACTCACGAGTCTAACCATATAAAATTTACTCAAATCCAATACCAAAATTTTAATCAAAACCCCAAAATTCGGCTTAAGAAATTTTCTCAAAATTTCCCATATTTTCAAACTCAAATCCCTAATTAAATGATGAAATCAAAAATGGATTAATGGAATACAATCAAAAACAAGTTAGGAATCATCACCCAATAGCTTCGTCTTAAAATCCTTCAGAATTTTGTCTAAATCTGAGGTCTCCAAGTCCCAAAATGAAAATGAGATCAAACCCTCGAATTTTCCTCTTTTTTGCCCAGCAAAATTGCTCCTATGGTCTATTCATTGCACAGCGAAAATTCCATCGCAGGTGCGAAAATGACTCAAGGGACATGGGACCGCTTCTGCGAGAAGGTGGCCGCACCTGCGGAAACTGGTCCGCTTCTGCGGTCTCTCTTCGCACTTGTGCTCCAAATTGTACATGCGGGCATCACAGATGCGGATTATTACCTCGCACCTGCTATCACTGAGCTCCTCCTTCCAAACCGCTTCTACGCATGATCTTCCACACGTGCGAGTTCGCATCTGCGGCTTCCCAACCGCAGATGCGAGAACACTAGCAACTAGAAATCTTCAGCAATTGTATAAGTCCAAATTTCAATCCGTTGAGCATCCGAAACACATCCAAGGCCTCCGGGACCTCATCCAAACATACTAACCAACCCTAAAATACCATACGAACTTATTCGAGCCCTCAAATCACATCAAACAATTCTAAAAACACAAATCACCCTCAAATCCAAACTTAATAAACTCGAAAATTCAAATTTCCACAATTGATGCCGAAACCCTATCAAACCATGTCTGAATGACCTTATATATATATATATACATACATATATATATATATATACATACATATATATATATATATATATAGATATATATATATATATATATATATATATATATATATATATATATATATATATATATATATATATATATATATATATATATATATATATATATATATATATATATATATATATATATATATATATATATATATATATATATATGTATGTATGTATGTATGTATAAGTATGTTCAAATGTTTTATTATTTTTTCTTAATTTTTAAGATTTTTTAAACCAATTTATTCCCCTATTTTATTTATAAAAACCCCACTAATAATTTTCAATGTTATCATTTTTGGTTATTCATTTATTGAATTATCATATTTATTCTAAAATATAGCTAAGATAATTTTTGCATATTTTTAATGATTTAGTTAGTACTTTTAAATCCAAATTGCATATAATTACAATATTAGCCTCATTTAGATTTAATTGCGTTTATATCTATAAAAATTAATTTCAGTATTTTAATTTGATAATTATGCAATATAACCTTTAATTTATTAACAAAAATTATTTTATTATTTTTATAAATCAAATAGAAAAAATTGGCTATTTAAATGTTAGCCCCATTTTATTTCAATTATAGCCTAATTTTGAACCCAATTTGAAGCTCAATTACTCCGACCCAATTGCAATCTGAACCGACCGAATTTCCATTTAGACTAACCCACAACCCATTTAAATAACCCACCCGGACTCCCATTTAATACCAGCCATTGATCGTTTAGATTAACTGCTCTGGTTAATCCTTTCCTAATTAGACCTAAAGATCCAAGATCAACGGCTCTCATTAATCATTTCTTAATTAAACCTAAAGATCCCTCAAACTCTTTTCATTCTTTATAATCCGCCGCCTCTAAAACCCATCATCTCCCAAATTCTCTCTAAAACCCCATCAAACCCTAGCCGCGGCCACCCCATTCCGCCCTAATCCATGGCCTTGCAAAACTATCAGAGACCTTCATCAGACTCCTATTGTTTCTACGCATTCCTTTCTGTGGTCACATGCTAGAGCATGAAGGGGCTTGGTCCAGACTTTGCTCGGTGACTCTTCTTCGGTCGTATCTGATCTTTCTCCGGCCAGCCATGGCCATTCGAGTCAGACCTTTGGCTTTCCTGCTTAGATCGATGGCTTTCAAGGCCTTTCTCAACATGTGGGGTCTTCCGAAACCCTAATCTCTAAGGTTCTTTTGATTTCTTTCAGGTCTATGTTTACTTTGAACTTCTAAGCATTTTTCTCGAAGTTGCTTTTAAAACTCTGCTTCCAAAACTCTTTATCTTTTCTGATTAGGGTTTTCTTGTTAATTTATCTCAAAACCTTCTTTGATTTTTTACATGTTATGCTTTGTTTGATCGTATTGTCCTCCTCTCTAAGTTTACATGATAAGAACCCTAATTTCTTCTGAGTTTTCTAAGTCTATTTGTTATTATTTATTTGATTTACTTGTTTATCATCTCTAGACTCGGTTGGCATTAAAAACCTTAACTTTTGGGTTTATTCGAGTTCCTGGGACTATTTATTTGTTTTATTTACTTGTTCGTCATCTCTAGACTCGACTGGTATTGAAAAATCTTAACTTCTTTTGGGTTCAATCAAGTCTCTAAGTATTTGTGTAATCGGTTTGCTCATCAGCTTTAAAGTCGATTGGTTTCAAAACCCTAATTTCATTGGGGTCTATTCAAGTTTCTGAGACTGCTTGTGCAGTTCATCTGTTTGAAGTCTCTCGCCTTGATTTGAAATTTCTTTATTTCAGCGTCTCTTTTCTTTATGTGATTTTGGGTTCTTACGGTTTTTGAAATTTTACTACGTCTTCAGAAGGGTTTTCACTTGACCCTCTGCATTGCTTCTGATACTCTCTCTTTTCCCTACTACTAAATCAATAAAACTTGACCTATGTGGCTATCATGCTTCAAATGTTTGTTGTCCACTAACTTTGTGTTGTTATTGCATGTTGTTTCTCTTTTCCATAGTTTGGCCTCGCATGTCTAATGTTTGTGCACTCTATTATATGATGAGTTTCCTTCTTGACTGATCATCAATTGTGGACTGATTTCAAACCTTTCTTTTGTAAAATTCTGATTTCACTCGTCTGTTAAGTTTAATTGATTCTTTTCCTTGTTTTGCCTTACTCTGAATCATTTCCCAAAATAAATATATTCTTGTACTTAGACTTTATTACTTACTCAATTGTTTTAATACTTCTTTTATGGCCACTATCAGTTTGTTTACAAATTGATTTCTTTCCTTATTATGAGTCTGTCATTACCCGTTAAGCAAGGGATCCCTCAATTAAAGGCAATCACTTGTATAATTGATTCTGAATAATGATTGTTTCCATATTTGTGGCTTATTACTTCTCTTTCAGTCGTTTTCAAAATTCTATAAATACCTTCTACTTCTCTTTTTCAAGGACTCGAACAATTAAGTTCAAAACATACACTTACACTCCAACAACTCTCTCTTGCTTTACTGTTACTTGTGCTACTGCCCGTTTAGCCGGTTGAAAGCCAAGGCTAGAATTTGGAACCCTGCTTACTAACTAATTTTCAACATCAAACACACACTTACACTCCAACAACTCTCTCTTGCTTTACTGTTACTTGTGCTACTGTCCGTTTAGCCGGTTGAAAGCCAAGGCTAGAATTTGGAACCCTGCTTACTAACTAATTTTCAACATCAACAACAAAATTTTTCTTTACTGTTTCTTTCTTATTTGTCTCATGTTTGTATTTAACTAAGTTCCATCATTAAGCCTACTGTATTCAACCTTTTCTGTTCTGAATTAATGTTTCTGTTACTTACTTATCATGGCTTGTGAAACTTACATCCCCATCCCTAATGTGTTTAGTATCTATGTTTAGTATGGGGCACAACAACATTGAACATTGATGTCCATGACCCAAGCTTGATCTTCTTGGTATCCTAGTCTCCATGTTTTCTCTAGTTATTGTGTGTGTTGGTGGGCTTATAGGCATACCGGCATCTTCTATTGATGTGCATGCCCAAAGCTAACATTTGCCTAAGTACACATGCTCTTTCCAATGAATTCCCAACCACTGACCCCCTTTTGTGAGAAGTTATCACCTCGGTAACTGTTTCCCTACTACCCTTTACCCTCTCCTCCCCTCCCCCATTTTAAAGCTCTATTCCTGCACTTCCACTATCTTATTAGACTTAAGTTCTGCCCCTCTTATGTGAGCCCTACTTTGGGGACACATGATTTCCCTCTGAACTTGGACACATAAAGGTTGGCCTTTTTTACACTGTACTTATCTCAAACTGATTAATGCAACTTGGGTTTGAGCATTGCCCGGGGTCTTTTTGAGACCCTTAGGGAACATTGACATACTCAAGTCTAAGAAAGGCTTTGAAACAATAGTATCTTAAGGCAGTTTATTCCATAGCTCAGGGAGGAACCAAGAATCAGGCTTCCTCTGGTTGTATTTTTATGTACTCTTTTGATGTAATTCAGTATTTCTAGTTTGTAATAATATGTAATAAACAGCGGGGATGGCTAGTGAAAAGGGTGGGTAATTATGCGTGCCAATGGTAAAAAACATGCCTATGGGACTACTTTTAATTCTGCATATTCAAACTACGTTTAGAAACCATATGTAGGATATTTTAGTTCTACATATTCAAACTGCACTTAAAAAGCATGTGTATAGGACTATTTTACTTTTTACGTGTTCAATTCTGCACCTTAGACACCATGCTTATAGAGGTTTGTTTATTTAAGATTATGTATGTTCAAGTTCACACCTAGATAACCTGCCTGTAGGACTTCATTATAAATTCTGCACGCTTGTTACCACTTAGACATCATGCTCTAGGATCTAAACATCGATAAATTAGTACCGTGTTTATAAAAAATTAATACCAGCACACTAGATATCATGTTCATAGGAGTTAAAACCAGCAATAATGGATCCTATCATCTGCAAAAACAGAAATTAGTCTAATTTAATTTTCGTCTATTCTAAACCAGTGCTTGAGTAACTTAATCTTTCCACGTGATTTAGTGGGCATGCATATAAGATGTCAAACATTCGTTTTAAGCTGTGACTACACTCAGAATCAGTAATAGATACCATGTTCCTAAGGTCTCACCTAAACACTTAGGCAAGCCTTTAGTAATAATAATGAAACTGAACTCGCCTCCGTTATTTGTTTAAGTGCTACAACCAGCAGGCAGGACTGATTCATGTTTTCTAACTGAGTCATGTAATAGACCAAGCCTACTGCAACAACAATAATCTCCTCTCCCTTAAGTATTATCTTAGAATCAGACCATGTTTATTGTTTGAGTCATGTTATTTGATTACCTTGTTTGAGGAGGTATATTTGAGCCTTATGTGTTTATGTGCTTCCCTTGAATGCGCAGTCTTTTATATCTTTTGTATGTCGCCTTAGATTTCCTTCAGGATTGATCAGAATGGGACGGGTAATAGCATGCAATAGTGGTGGATACTAATCCGCACTTTAGTACCTTAAACGAGTTGGGAAAGGGTAGATATGGATATGAAGACCAGTGCGCTAATACAACGTGTAGAACCTCTTTTGATGAGTGATTACCGGGTATTGCATTGATGTAATCCATACTGTAAATAAACCAAAGACCCATTCCTTTATTTCCTTTTTCTTTTAAAAGCATTGCAACTCCTTGATTAAAATCAACCTTAATTGTTATTTCAAAACCTGCTTACTTTCAAACAGTTGTGTATTGAAATACCTTCTTATTTAAGCCTCATCTGTTTATATGTTAATTGCATCCCAAATTCACAGTAAATTGTCTGACCGGGAACCACACTAATGGATCCTGAAGGGTGCCTAACACCTTCCCTTAGGATAATTCCAAGCCTTACCCAATCTCTAGTTATTCAAACGAACTTAGAATTGAATTTTATATTGGTGTCCAAATGCACCTTAAATTATTAGGTGGGAAATTCCCAAATGCAAAACGCAATTCCCAAAAGGAACGAGTTGTCCTAACCAAATGTCATAAACCTGATTTCGCGAGAAAAATGGGGCATAACAGCATGGCGACTCTACTGGGGATTATCTAGGCTTTTACCATTTCAGACTATTATTGTGAATTTATACCTCTTTATGTGCAATTACTTGTTTAATTCCTTTAAGCATTCAATTCCTTTTCCAATTGCAAAAACTTACTTATCTTTTTGTTTATTTCCTTTACTACTGCTTTAAATTATGAAACTGTTGTATTTACTGCTTTCTTAATGTGTAAATACGTGACAACATGATTTGATTGTTGCATAATCATGCTCAATACCATATTTCACTCGTGACAAACAAATCCCATAGCAACATTTATAATGAATGGTTGCGCTCTTCCTATATTATTACCCCCTAAATCCGGAAAAGGCATATTTGTGGTAAAACCAGTCGATCAACAGTGTAGTCGATGGTCCTATGCATTTCCCTCTTTAGTTGTCCGCTCAAAGGTACCGATCTAAAACCTCATAGAAAACTTACTTTGTTTAAACTATGCATGCATCATGGTCAAACCTAACCAGGTCAGTTCTTTTGTCCGTATAATGACTCTTTAAGATAGCCTTGTCCAAAGTCCACTGGATTTTCCTAAACCCAAACGAACACTACCACGTTCTATGCATTTATTTGGAGAAATAAATGTTTCATGCTAATTATTGGTATTAAATAGCCGAGTCCAGTGGGGTTAAGGGCCTAACCTTATTTGTCTTGCAGAAATATGAGGCACGAAGTCCCTAGATTCAGTATGCTCACCATCATAAACTGCTAAGCTGGTGGAAAAATCTTCACTCTAGTGATCAAACTCTTGTCCGAAAGTATTTGGGAAACTTACCCTCTCTCCTGGAGATCCGACCCAACAACAAGATCATAGAAGCTACTACTTTGTTTTGGGATTGTGAGAGGACTGTATTACGCTTCGGAGACATTGAAGTAACACCTTTGCTAGACGAGATAGGAGGATTGGATGGTATAGTGTGGGAAATTCCATGCTTGTTGATGCCTAAGAACCGCATAGGCAGGGGCTTCCTCAAAGTGATGGGTCTGAAGAAGAATCTAGAACTAGCATGTCTGAAAGAATTTTATATCCCCTTTAACTATTTGTATGAGAGGTACAGTCACAGCAAATCATGCCATACCTATCTTGACGAGTTTGCCATCATATCATTAGGGCATATTCACCGAAGGGTCTTTGTATTCATGTTTTGTTTCCTAGGGTTGATCGTATTTCCAATAAGGAAATCAAGACCACACTGGCTATGGTAACTAAGACCTTAATGGAAGAAATCGGCATGCAACCATTCAGCATTGTGCCCATGATCATTGTGGAAATATACCGAGCCCTAGATAAGTGTCAACAGGGAGACAAACACTTCGAAGGCTAAAATATGCTACTCGAACAAAAGCTGTTGAAATTCCAAGAAGAACTTGATCAGGTAAGGAATTTGGAAAATCTATCATTTTCCCTCACCACTCCAGATATCAATTTCTCAAATGCTCATAACCCTACACCTCAAAAAAAATATCCCAAAGCAACAGAACCATCCCGCTCTTCACCATCACTGCAACACCTGCCATACCTCAAACAATACCCCACTGCTCATCCCAGAACCCTTGAACTCCACAAATGACCTCTTCCACACCCACTATAATACCCCTATCTACGTAGAGACTATGCCACACTCCACCCAACCCATCTTAAGCACACCCGAGTCTAATGATAAAGACTTGCTCATCAGGAATCTGGCTGAAAAACTTAAGAAATTGACTAGCCGGATTCAAGGCGTTGAAGGAAGCAAGGGGATAGAGGGGCTGAACGATGAAGATCTTTGCATACAGCCCGATGTCGAACTACCAGAGGGGTACAAACCTCCGAAGTTTGAAATGTTTAATAGTACAGGAGATCCAAGGGTCCATTTGAGAATGTACTGTGACAAGCTGGTTGGAGTAGGGAAAGATGCAAGAATCTGCATAAAACTTTTCATAAGGAGCTTGAAAAGAGATGGTGTGTCTTGGTACATTAGACAAGATCCGAAGAAGTGGTCAAACTGGGTAGGCATGGCGTCCGACTTTATGGACAGGTTCAGGTTCAACACAAAAAAATGTGCTAGATGTATTCTATATTCAGAATCTAAAGATGAAACCTACGAAAACATTTTGTGAGTATGATACTCGCTGGAGGTCCGAAGCTGCTAAGGTCAGACCTGCCTTAGATGAGGAACAAATGAATAAATTCTTTGTCTAGGCTAAAGACCCAGAGTATTATGAATGACTAATGATGATCGAGAGCCATAAATTTTCTGACATTATCAATCTGGGTGAAAGGATTGAATAGGGCATCAAAAGCGGTATGGTTACGAACTTTCAGGCCTTACAAGCTACAAATAAGGCTTTATAATCAGGTGGAGTGTCCAATAAAATGGATGTAGGTCCCATATCAGCTTACTCCAATCTACTTAGTGCTATCACCCTTTTACCAAACTCCACCACCCACTTATCAATCACCTCCACCTACCACATATCAACTTACTTCACGCAGATACTCCCAACCTGCACATATTTACCAATCCTACAATGGTCAACCATCCCACTAGCACTCCCCTCCTACACGCTAAAACTTCCCTAGACCTTGGCTAAATTTTGACCGCATGCCTCCAAAACAATATACATCCATTGATGAACCAATTGACCAGTTATACGAAAGACTCAAAGCTGCTAGTTATGTCACCCATATCCCTGCTGAAACTCCTGAGAATCCTTCTCAGTGGGTTAACCCAATCAAATCTTGTGCATACCATTCTGGTATGAAGGGACGGGACACACCATCGACGAATGTCATTCTTTAAAGGACAAGATCCAGGATTTAATTGACAAAAAAATTATTATGGCAAAGGAACCCACTCCAAATGTTCGCAACAACTCTTTGCTAGACCATAAGGGTGGAGGTATTCACATGATTGAAATAGAGGATGATAGGGATCCCCAGTGATCAATCGGGTTGATTGCAGAAGGTGATGAACCAAAGAAGACAATAGTTACTCTTAATCCGATCATAGTCCAGATTCAGCCCTCTGGGGACGCTGAGGTAAATATGTTTGTGCTACTTGAGTTTGAAGCAATGGCATTTGCAAAGACACCAATGCCAATTAAGGTCGAATTCGTGTCTCCGGCAAAGGCACCCGTAACCTTTGAAGTTGCAATTTTACTACCTAGAGCGCATGCTCCGTTCGGAGTAAGGATAGCCACACCAATCCTAGTGGCGATGTCAAGGATGACACCATTCCATACAAAAGTTATACCTTGGGACTATATAGTCGAGGCAAGGAGGAAAGGCAAGGTCAGGTTCGAAGAGACTGTTGCCGCAAAAGTTATGACGAGAACTGGTAGGGTTTATACCCCGGAACACCTAGTCGAGTCGGGAAAGAAGGCCTAATGGGCACCCATTATTGAGAAAGGTCCAAATGACCTTTGGAAATACATGCAAACGAATACTTGGTCATCGACCAGTTGAACAAAACACCAGCGCAAATCTCCATCCTTTCTTTATTACAGAACTCTGAGGCATACATGAATGATCTGCTAAGGGTGCTGAGTGAAGCATACGTGCCAAGCAACATCATTGACGGGGAAATGGCTAACATGGTAGGACAGGTATTGGAAAGTCATAAAATAACTCTTCATGAGGATGAGCTGCCACCTGAAGGCTTGGGTCATAACAAAGTACTGCACATCACTGTGAAATGTGAGGACTACTTCATCATCAGGATCCTATCAATAGGGGTTCCAGTCTCAACATTTGTCCACTGGTAACACTCAAGAAATTGGGTAACGGACTACAAGAGATAAGGATGGAGCCATCAATATGAAAACCTTCAACGGTTCCCAGAGGTCCACTATTGGGGAAATTATTCTGTGTTTGAAAATGACGCCAACTTGGTTCGATGTTGATTTCCAAGTGATAGATGTGCCAACATCTTACAGCATACTATTATGACAGCCATGGATCTATGCCGCTAGGGCCATAGCATCAACACTACACCAAGCAGTAAAATTTGAATAAAACTACCAAGAAGTGATTATTTACGGCGACGGTAACAACCTCGAAGGGAGACGAAAGCTAGGCGGAGAGACTTACCATGACATTGAATGGGTATATTCTACTGACAAAGACATATTGTGGGATAACAAGATCAAGAGTATACTGAATTGGAGTGGGTACGAACCTGGCAAGGGACTCGGCAAGAACCTCCAAGAAATCACTAAGCCCATAAAGCTCAAGAAATATGGCACTACTTTTGGTTTGGGATATAAGTACATCTGGGAGGAATTCAACAACTGGTCGCCACCATGGTGCAGTCTTTAATATCCACTGGAGCAGCAAATACCACATTTGGAGCAGGTTTCCAACAAGCTGATATTGTTTATGGGTCAGAAGAAGAAGAAGCACTCACAGTAGTAAAGAACTTGTTCCTAGAAGATAATTACATGGACTGTTGTGTTGTTCTCGATGACGGGGAGGAAGACCCTTCGATACATGCCGTAAGCAGAGAAGCACGCATTCATAACTAGACCATCAGGACAACCAGAGCCTAACGAGCCTCGTGGTAGCAAGGCTAAAACAAGCACTATTTTGATTTACTAAAAAACTTTATTTTCTGCATATTTTCAATTCCTGCAATAAGATCTCCATTGTTCAAAACGATTATGCAATTTAACGTTCCTAATGAATCAACGCTCATTATTATTATTATTCTCTCACTACTTTACTTATACAGTATTACTATTACTTATCTTGATGAACCAATGACCGTGAAATGCAACGAGGCAACGCAACAAACGGACATAGATTCAGAGGAAGTTGACATAACGGAAGAGATTATTAAGGAAGTTGAGAATTTTGGAAGCAGACTGGAGTCCAACCTGGACAAGACTGAGATTGTTAACTTGGGTGATGCAGAAAATGCCAAAGAAACACGAATCAGCTTCCATTTATCGCCATCAGAAAAGAAGGAATACACAGAATTTCTAAGAGAATATGAGGATATTTGCCTGGCATATGATGACATGACTTGTCTGAGTATATCTATTATGGCTCAAAAACTGCCAAACGATCCAACATGTCCTTCGGTAAAGCAAAAGCTAAGAAAGTTCAAGCCTGATATGAGTCTAAAAATCAAGAAGGAAGTTACTAAGAAGGTCAAAGATAAAGTTCTTTGTGTAGTAGAATATCTAACATAGTTTGCCAATAATGTGTCAGTACCAAAGAAGGACGCGAAGGTATGAGTTTGTATCGACTATCAGGATCTCAATCAGGTCAGTCCGAAAAATGACTTCCCTTTGCCAAATATACACATCCTTATAGACAATTGCGCCAAGCATGAGTTGCATTCATTTGTGTATTGTTTCGCTAGTTATCATCAGATCTGGATGGATGAAGAAGATGCCAAGAAAATGGATTTCATTACCTGTAGGGAATGTATTGTTACAAGATGATGATGTTCGGCCTGAAGAATTCTGGGGCCATCTACATGAGGGCCATGAATACAATTTTCCATGATATGATACACAAGGAGATAGAGGTGTATGTATATGATGTTATCATCAAGTCCAAGGCCACTAATCACATGGAAGATTTGAGGGAGTTCTTCAATAGACTACAAAGGTACAACCTAAAACTGAATCCCGCGAAATGTACATTTGGGGTTCCTGTTGGACAGCTGCTTGGGTTTATTATATGTCGCCGGGGAATAAAACTGGATCCATCAAAAGTCAAAGCCATTCAAGAACTACCATCGCCAAAGAACAAGAAGGACGTAATGAGTTTCCTGGGAAGACTTAACTACATCAGCCAGTTCATAGCATAATCTACAGTTATCTGTGAACCAATTTTTAAGATATTGAAGAAGGACGCCACAACAAAATGGAATGATGACTACCAAAAGGCCTTCGATAGAATGAAGGAATACCTGTCAGCACAACCAATCGTTTTCCCGCCTGAGCCAGGTAGACCATTGTTACTCTATATCACAGTACTAGATGGAGCCTTCAATTGTGTTTTAAGGCAGCATGATGAAATAGGGAGAAAGGAACAAGCCATTTACTATCTCAGCAAGAAGTTCACTCCCTACGGAGCCCAGTATTCTCTTTTGGAATGCACCTGCTGTGCTTTGACTTGGGTAGCTCAGAAGTTGAGACATGACTTCTGTTCCTGTACCACGTATCTCATATCAAGGATGGATCCTTTGAAGTACATCTTTCAGAAGCCCATGCCTACTGGCAAGCTAACTAAGTGGCAATCCTGCTGAGTGAGTTCAATATTGTGTACATAACTCAGAAGGCGATCAAAACACAAGCATTTGCAGACCACCTTGTTGAAAACCCCATGGATGGAGAATATGAACCTTTGAAAACATATTTTCCTGATGAAGAGGTATCATTCGTAGGAGAAGACACTGTAGGATCCTAAGATGGTTGGAGAATGTTCTTCGATAGAGCAACAAACTTCAAAAAAGTTGACATAGGAGCAGTCTTGATGTCAGAAATTAGTCAGCATTATCTGGTGTCTGCCAAACTCAGGTTCCCCTGCACCACCAAAGTGGCCGAGTATGAAGCCTGCACCTTAGGGCTCAAGATGGACATTGACATGAACGTGCAAGAGTTGCTAGTGATCGGGGATTCATATCTACTCATACATCGGGTGCGTGAAGAATGGGCTACCAAGAACTCCAAGATACTCCCGTATCTATATCATGTATAGGAATTGAGAAAAAGTTTCACAAAGATTGAATTCCAACATGTCCCCAGAAACCAAAATGAGTTTGCTGATACATTAGCTACACTATCATCTATGATACAACATCCAGACAAGAATTGCATTGATCTTATTCCAGTAAAATCCATAATCAGCCAGCTTACTATGCCCATGTTGAAGAGGAAGTGGATGGAAAGCCTTGGTTTCATGATATCAAGGAATATCTGGCGAAATGAGAGTACCCGGAGCTTGCCAATCATATTCAGAAATTCACACTTCGGAGATATTCCAAAAACTTCTTTCACAATGGAGGAATCCTGTATAGGAGGACTCCTAATTTACGATTATTAAGGTGTGTTGACCAAAAGAAAGCATCTAGGCTACTAGAAGAAATTCACACTGCGACTTGTGGTCCCCATAGGAACAGTTTTGTCTTAGCAAAGAAGATACTTCGGGTTGGTTACTTTTGGAAGACTATAGAAACAGACTGTATCCAGTATGTCCATAAATTCCATTGCTGTCAGATTCATGCAGACATGATAAAGGTAATCCCGAGCGAGCTTAACACAACAAGTTCACCGTGTCCATTCGCCACCTGGGGAATGGAAGTTATTGGACCAGTTGAGCCTGCCACTTCTAACAAACACAGGTTTATCCTAGTAGCCATTGACTATTTCACCAAATCGGTCAAAGTAGTATCTTACAAAACAGTAACTAAGAAAGTTGTGGCAAACTTTGTCCGCGACCGCATCGTTTGTCAATTCGGGATTCTAGAGTCTATTATTATTGATAATGGATCTAACCTCAATATCGACTTGATAAAAGCTATGTGTGAGACCTTCAAGATTAGACACAAGAATTCTACATCCTATTGGCCTCAAATGAACGGACCCGTGGAAGTCGCCAATAAGAATATCAAGAAAATATTGAGGAACATGATAGAGAAGCATAAATAGTGGCACGTGAAGTTCTTATTTGCTCTATAGGGTATCGCATCAAAGTCCGCACATCAACTGGGGTAACCCCCTATATGTTGGTTTATGGTACAGAAGTCGTCATTCCCGCCAAAGCAAAGATACCTTCCTTAAGGATCATACAGGAAGCTAAACTCGACGATGCAAAATGGGTGAAGAGTCATTACGAGCAGCTAGCTGTTATAGATGGAAAAAGAATTAATGCAGTATGTCGTGGTCAACTTTATCGGAACAGAATGTCCAGAGCCTTCAATAAGAGAGTCAAACCCAGACAGTTCACACCAGGGCAGCTAGTATTAAAGAAAATTTTTCTGTATCAAGATGAGGCTAAAGGGAAGTTCTCTTCCCACTGGCAGGGCCCGTACATGGTTCACCGGGTTTTAACATGTGGAGCCCTCATACTTGCAGAAGTGGACAGAGAGATCTAGCCAAAGCCAATTAATTCAGATGCAGTCAAACGTTATTATGTGTAATCTTTATGTTTTTCCTATATGGTGTAAATTGAACTACGCCTTACATGATTCCCAGAGGGAATACATAGGCAGCCCTATGGGTTTGGTCACAATGAAATAAAATTTTCATTTCACTAGCAATTGGAAACTGGGGCTGAATTTTTAGGAGGACCCTCAAAATTCTGAAGCAATTTCAGCCGGATCGCCGCAAGCAACAGTGAGGAGCATCTATCCATAAAATTGGGGAAAAATTTTGAGGGGGTCCCTCAAAAATTTCGTAGCAAGAAATGTTGCAATGTCCTGAACCACGTCATAGTCATCGGTTCATCTAAAATCTATTTTAACTATACGTTCATGTCGTACTTCTTACAAACTCATGCATGTTTTTGCCTTGTTTAGCAATGCTACCCAAATGATACATACCGTGTCACCAAATTAAAGCCAACCAGGCAGTGGGGATATTAACTAACCTCCGCTCTTTACAAAACTCGCGATTTTTTCTTTAGATGCAGGCACTTGGATTGCGAAATCATCAAACATACTATACAAACATTGTTCAAGAATACAACTCTAGGAACCGTTGAGCTTACCACATTTTCTATCCACACACACCAGTGACATTTCGTGTATCACAGCGAGCCCAGCAGTGACGATATCGCCATTTGCTATCAACTAAGACTAAAGCTATCTCCATCTGCATCTTATGCATCATCGCATAAGGCTACCATTCTGCCTTATGAGACTAAACGTTGTCTTCATCTGCATTTGCTGCATTGCATAATGCTATAATTCTGCCTTCTAAGACTAAAGCTATCTCCATTTGCATTTTATCCATCGCATAAGGCTATCATTTTGCCTTCTACGACTAAATGTTGTCTTCATCAGCATTTGCTGCATTGCATAAGGCTACCATCCTGCCTTCCGAGACTAAACACTATCTCCATCTGCATTTTATGCATCGCATAAGGCTACCATTCTGCCTTCCGAGACTAAACGTTGCCTCCATCTGCATTTTCTGCATTGCATAATGCTACAATTCTGCCTTCTATGACTAAAGCTATCACCATCTGCATTTTATCCATCGCATAAGGCTATCATTCTGCCTTCTACGACTAAATGTTGTCTTCATCTGCATTTGCTGCATTGCATAAGGCTACCATCTTGCCTTCCGAGACTAAATGATATCTCCATCTACATTTGCATGGATGAAATATCGTCACTTTATTTACATTTTCATGGATAATATATCTCCACCTACTACATTTGCATGGCTGAAAAATCGCCACTTACTACATTGCATGCCTGAAAGGTCTCCACTTCAACTACATTGCATGGCTGAAAGATCGCCACCTACTACATTTGCATGGCTGAAAGACCGCCGTTTTATCTACACTTTCACGGCTGAAAGATCGCCATATTATCTACATTTGCATGGCTGAAAGATTGCCAATTGCACGGTTGAAAGATCTCCATATGCTATCGCAGTTCATAGGCTGAAACATCACCAAATTAGCCATAGGCATCGTCGCTCGGAGGCACCATCCTCATAGCCTGAGAACACCATGTCATGGCCTAAGGACCCCTATCAGTCTTTTGCATATCATTAGTCAAAGGTACCATGGTTCGGAGGCACCATTTTCATGGCCCGAGAGCATCATCTCAGAGCCTGCGAATCCTTTATTATACGCTTCATGGCCCAGGACATCATGGTCTAAGGCCATCATTCTAATAGTCCAAAGACAACATTCATGGTCCACTGGGAATTTGCATCATGTCTAAATTTACGCATGATATATGCTTGTATTGCTTATTTGCAGGTATACTAGCGAGCAACGGCCATCTCGGTAGGAGCGATCCCGCTCCAGGTCCCGCAACCCTACCAGACCTTCACCATTCACCCCGCTCGAGATATTGCATCCGCTCTCAGAATTATCTGTGGCCTAAACCTCTTCGAACCATTCTGCTAGGTCAAAATTGGCCATCATATCTTTACGTGATAATTCTTTCATCCTTTCCGGGTAAAGAGGGACAACTGTTGATACCCAATTTTTCCTATATATTTTTAATATCCAAAATACTTTGAAAATAGCATATATATGTATGTATAAGTATTTTCAAATATTTTATCATTTTTTATTAATTTTTATGATTTTTAAACTAATCAATTCCCATATTTTATTCATAAAAAATCCAATAATAATTCCCAAAGTTATCATTTTTGGTGATTCATTTATTGGATTCTCATATTTATACTAAAATATAGATAAGATAATTTATTCATATTTGTGCAAATTTATTTAGTACTTTTAAAGCCAAATTGCAATTAATTACAATATTAGTCTCTTTTAGATTTAATTGTCTTTATATCTATAAAAATTAAGTGCAGTATTTTTAATTTGATATTTATGTAATATAAATTATTTTAATACCTTTAATTTATTTGCAGAAATTAGTTTATTATTTTTATAAATCAAATAGGAAAAATTGACTATTTAAATGTCAGTCCCATTTTATTTCAATTATAGCCTAATTTTAAACCCCAATTGAACTCAATTTGAAGCCTAATTACTCGTACCCAATTGCAATCTAAGCAGACTAAATGTCCATTCAAACTGACCCACAACCCATTTAAATAACCCACTCGGACTCTCATTTAATCCCAACCGTTGATTGTTTAGATCAACGGCTCTCATTAATCATTTCCAAATTAAATTAAAGACATTCCGAACCATTTTTATTCTTCATAATCCGCCACCTCTGAAACCCCTCATTTTCCAAATTCTCTTTATAACCCCATCAAACCCTAGCCGCCGCCGCCCCATTCTTCCCTAATCCATGGCCTTCCGCAACTATCAGAGGCCTTCATCAGCCTCTCATGGTTTCTACGCATTCATTTCTGTGGTCTTATGACTAGAGCATGAAGGGGCTTGGTTCAAACTTTGCTCGGTGGACTGTTCTCCGGTCGTCTCTAATCTTTCTCCCGCCGGTCATGGCCATTCGAGTCAGACCTTTGGCTTTCCTGATTAGATCGATGGATTTCTAGTCATTTTTCATCAATTGGGGTCTTTCGAAGCCCTAATCTCTTAGGTTCTTTTGATTTCTTTCTGACCATTTTCGGACCTATGTTTTCTTTAAACTTCTACTCATTTTTCTCGAAGTTTCTTTTAAAATTCTGCTTCCAAAACTCTTTATCTTTTTCGGTTAGGGTTTTCTTGTTAAGTTATTTCAACACCTTCTTTGATTTTTGAATGTTATGCTATGTTTGCTCGTATTGTTCTCCTCTCTGAGTTTGTATGATAAGAACCCTAATTTCTTGCTAGTTTTCTAAGTCCATTTGTTAATAGTTGTTTGATTTACTTGTTTATCATCTCTAAACTCGGTTCTCATTGAAAACCCTAACTTTTGGGTTTATTCGAGTTCCTGGGACTATTTATTTGTTTGATTTACTTGTTCATCATCACTAGACTCGACTTGTGTTGAAAACCCTTAACTTCGTTTAGGTTCAGTCGAGTCTCTAAGTATTTGTGAAATCTATTTGCTCATCATCTTTAAACTCGTTTAGTTTCAAAGCCATAGTTTCTTTGGGGTCTATTCAAGTTTCTGAATGTGCTTATGTAATTCATCTATTTGAAGTTGCTCAACTTGATTTGAAATTCCTTTATTTCAACATCTCTTTTCTTTATGTGAATCTGGGTTCTTACTGTTTTTGAAATTCGGCTATGTCTTCAGAAGGGTTTTCACTTGACCCTTTGCATTGCTTCTGATACTCTCTCTTTTCTCTACTACTAAATCATGAAACTTGACCTATATGACTATCATGCATTGAATGTTGTTGTCTACTAACTTTGTGCTATTATTGCATGTTGTTTCTCTTTACCATAGTTTGGCTTTGCATGTCAAGTATTTGTGCACTATTTCCTTCTTGATTGATCTTCAATTGTGGACTGATTTCAAACCTTTCTTTGGTGAAATTCTAATTTCACTCATCTGTTAAGTTAAATTGATTTTTTCCTTTTTTTTACCTTACTCTGAATCCTTTCCCAAAATAAATATATTCATGTACTTAGAATTGATTACTTACTCAATTGTTTTACTACTTCTTTTATGGCCACTATCAATTTTCTTAAAAATTGATTTCTTTCCTTATTATGAGCATGTCATTACCCGTTAAGCAAGTGATCCTTTAATTAAATACACTCACTTGTATAATTGATTGTAAATAATGATAGTTTCGATGTTTGTGGCTTATCACTTCTCTTTCACTCATTTTCAAAAAACGATAAATAACATGTACTCTCTTCTTTCAATGAAATGAACAATTAACTCCAAAACACACACTTACACTCCAACAACTTTCTCTTGCTTTATTGCTACTTGTGCTACTGTTTGTTTAGCCGGCTGAAAGCTAAAGCTAGACTTGGGAACCCTGCTTACTTTTCTTTATTGTACTTTGCTTCTCTGACTGGTATGTTCTAACTAATTTTTAGCATCAACAACAATATGTTTCTTTACTGTTTCTTTCATTCTTGTTTGTCTCCTATTATTTAACTAAGTTCCATCATTAAGCCCATTATATTCAGCCTTTTCTGTTCTGAATTAATGTTTCTTTTACTTACTTATCATGGCTTGTGAACCTTAAATTACCACCCCCAATGTGTTTGGCATCTATGTTTGGTATGGGGCATGGCAGCATTGAACATTGATGTCCATAACCCAAGCTTGATCCCCCCTGGGATCCTAACCTCCATGTTTTCTCTAGTTGTTGTGTGTTCTGGTGGGCTTATAGGCATGCCAACATCTTCTATTGCTGTGCATGCCAAAAGCTGACCCCTGCTTAAGTACATAGACTCTTTACAATGAATTCCCAACCCCTGAGCCCTTTTTTTTAGAAGTTATCAACTCTATAACTATTTTCTTACCAACCTTTACCCCTCTTCCTCTCCCCTCCCCCACCTCCCCCTATTTTTAAAGATCTATTCCTACACTTCCACTATCTTCTTAGACTTAAGTTTTACCTCTCTTGTGTGAGCCCTGCTCTGGGGTCCCATAAGTTCCTTCTGAACTTGGACACATAAGGGTTGGCCTTTTCTACACTGCACTAATCTCTATCTGATTAATGCAACTTGGGAGTGAGCACTTCCAGGGGTACTTTTGAGAACCTTATGGAACTTTGACACACTCAAGTCTAAGAAAGGTTTTGAAACAATGGCATCTTAAGGCAGTTTATTCAATAGCTCTGGGAGGAACCAAGAATCATGCTTCCTATGGTTGTATTTTTATGTACTTTTCTTATGTAATTCAATATTTCCGGTTTGTAATAATTTGTAATAAACATCGGGGATGGCTAGTTAAAAGGGTAGGTAATTATATATTTCAAAGGTAGAAAATATGCCTATAGGACTACTTTTAATTCTGCATATTCAAATTGCATTTAGAAACCATGTCTATAGGATATTTTGATTCTGCATATTCAAACTGCACTTAGAAAGCATGCCTATAGGACTGTTTTGCATCATGTGTGCTCAATTCTGCACCTTAGACAACATGCTTATAGAGGTTTGTATATTTAAGATTCTGCATGTTCAACTTCACACCTAGATATCCCGCCTATAGGACTTCATTTTAATTTCTGCACGCTTGTTACCAATTAAACATCATGCTCTATGATCTAAACCCTATAAATTAGTACCATGTTTTTAAAAAATTAAAATCAGCACACTAGATATCATGTCCATAGGAGTTAAAACCAGCAATAATAGATCTTATCATCTGCAAAAACTGAAATTAGTCTAATTTTATTTTCGTTTATTCTAAACAAGTGCTTGAGCAACATAATCTTTCCTTGTTACCATGATTTAGAGAGCATGCCTATAGGATGTCAAACCATTCGTTTTAATTGTGACTGCACTCAGAGTTAGTAATAGATACCATGTTTCTAAGGTCTCACCTAAACACTTAGGCAAGCCTTAGGTAATAATAATGAAACTGAACTCGCCTCTGTTATATGTTTAAGTGCTATAACCAGCAGGCAGGCCTGATTCGTGTTTCCTAATTAAGTCATGTAATAGACCAGGCCTGCTGCAACAATAATAATCTCCTCTGTATTAAGTATTATCTTAGAATTAGACCCTGATTGTTGTTTGAGTCATGCTATTTGATTACCTTATTTAAGGAGGTATATTTGAGCCTTATGTGTTTATGTGCTTCCTCTTGAATGTGCAGTCTTTTATATGTTTTGCATGTCGCCTTAGAATTTTCACCATTTAAACTTCAAGTAATCCCAATATCTCTCCCTTTTAGGACTAGTAGTCCTAAATGCCACCACGACTGATAGGAACGGCACGGGTAATAGAATACAATAGTAGTCGAGACCAATCTGTGTTTAAGTACCTTAAACGGGGTGGAAAATGGTAGATATAGATATGATGATCGGTGTGCTAATACCACGTGTAGCCCCTCTTTTGAGGAGTGATTACCTAGTATTGCATTGATGTGATCCATATTGTAAATAAACCTAAGACCCCCTTTCTTTATTTCCCTTTTCTTTTAAAAGCATTGCAACTCCTTGTTTAAAATAAGCCTTAATTGCTATGTCAAACCTTGTTTACTTTCAAACAGTTATGTATTAAAATCCACTCTAATTTGAGCCCCAAAATTCACAATAAACTGTTTGGCCGGGAACCACACTAGTGGATCCTGAAGGGTGCCTAACACCTAGGATAATTTCAAGATCTTACTCAACTCTGGTTATTCAAATGAACTTAGAATTGAACCCTATCGGTATTCTAATACACATTAAATCATTAAGTGGCAAATCTTCAAATGCAAAACCCAGTTCCCAAAAGGAACAAGTTGTCCCAACCAATTCATAAACCCGATTTTGCAAGAAAAAGGGGACACAAAGTCATATTCAACATTATGGACTTACCCCTACTTCCGGAACCAGAATCCGACCCTGATATCAAAAATTTGAATTTTGCCATTTCAAGTCTAAATGAGATACGAACCTCCAAACCATAATCTGGATACGCCTCTAACCCAAAATCACCCAATGCAGCTAAGATTGAACTCCATTTGGAAGTCGTCTCCACATAGTTCTGACTATGGTCCAAATCTTAAGAGTTAAGCCTCCATTTAGGGACTAAGTGTCCCAAAACACTCCAAAAACCAAATGAAACCTCCCAGCAAGTCATAATAGCATGAAATAGATGCTGGGGTAAGCAGTTAATAGGGGATCGAGGCTATAACTCTCAAAATGGCCAGCGGGGTCATTATATCATCCCCCTCTTAAAACAATCGTTCGTCCTCAAACGAGCATAGAGACATACCTAAAGTGGTGAAAAGATGAGAGTAACAGCTGCGCATATTCTGCTCGGTCTCCCAAGTTGCCTCCTCGACCGGCAGGCCCCGCCACTGAACCTTTAATGATGCAATGTTCTTTGACCTCAGCTTTCGAACATGCTTGCCTAAAATAGCCACTGGCTCCTCAACATAAGATAGATCTTTGTCCAATTGGAAAAATCTGAAATCCAACATATGAGACGGATCGCCGTGATAAATCCAGAGCATTGAAACATGAAATACTAGATGAACTCCTGCTAGGTTAGGAGGTAAGGCAAGCTTATAAGCAACCTCCCCCGTCTCACCGTAACACCTCAAAGGGACCAATAAACCTTGGGCTTACCTTGCCCCTCTTTCCGAACTTCATAACGCCTTTCATAGGCTAAACCCGTAGTAAGACCTACTCTCCAAGCATGAATGACACATCGCAAACCTTCTTGTCCGCATGACTCTTCTATCTAGTCTAGGCTGTGTGAAGTCTATCCAAAATCACCTTAACTTCTCCAAGTCATCCTGAACCAAGTTCCTACCCAATAATCTGGCATCGGCTGGCTCGTACCAACCCACTGGAGACCGATATCGCCTACTATACAGAGCCTCATACGGTACCATCTGAATGATGGACCGATAACTATTATTATAGGCAAACTCTGCAAGTGCCAAAAACTGATCCCAAGAACCTCCAAGCTCCATCACACACGTATGGAGCATATCCTCACGAATGTGAATAGTGTGCTCGGACTGTCTGTTTGTATGAGGGTGAAATTCTATGCTCAACTCCACCCAGTGCCCAACTCAGGTTGTACGACTCTCTAGAACCTGTTGTAAACTGCGTACCCCGAACAGAGATGATAGATACAGGCACACCATGAAGTTTGACAATCTCGCAAATATAAACTCGAGCCAACTACTTGGAAGAATAGATAGTAATCACAAGAAGAAAATAAGCTGACTTGGTCAGCCTATCCGCAATCACCCATACTACATCAAACTTCTACTGACTCTATAGAAGTCCAATTGCGACATCCATAGTGATCCGCTCCCATTTCCACTCCGGAGTCTCTAACTTCTTAAGCAATCCACCCGGTCATTGATGCTCATACTTTACTTGCTAGCAATTTAGACATCGGGCCATATATTCCACTATGTTTTTCTTCATTCGACACCACCAATAATTTTTCATCAAGTCTTTATTCATCTTCGTGGAACCCGGATGAATAGAGTACCACGAGCTGTGAACCTCCTGAAGAATCAACTCACGCAAACCGTACACATTAGGAATACATAGCCCACCTCGCATCCTCAATGCACCATTTTCTCCAATATTGACCTCCTTAGAATTACCGTGTTAGACCATGTCCATAAGGATAAGTAGATAGGGGTCATCATATTGATACATCCTGACACAACCATAAAGAGAATACTGAGAGACCATACAAGCCAATACTCGACTCGGCTCAAAAACATCCAATCTCTCAAACTGGCTGGCTAAAGCCTGAACATCCAAAGACATATGGCTCTCTGCTAGTGGTAGATACGCTAAACTCCCCAAACTCTCTGTTCGGTGACTCAAGCATCAACCATTATATTCGCCTTTCTAGGGTGGTGCAAAATGGTGATGTCAAAATCCTTAAGCAGCTCTAACTACCTCCTCCAACACAAATTAAGATCCTTCTGCTTGAACAGATGCTACAAACTCCTGTGACCAATGTTAATCTCACAAAGGGGACCGTACAAATAATGTCTCCAAATCTTTAAGGCATGAAAAATAGCAACTAGCTCAAGGTCGTGGATATGATAGTTCTTTTCATGCACCTTCAGTTGCTTAGACGCGTAGGCAATCACCCTACGGTCCCGCATCAACATCGTGCTGAGGCCAACTCGCGATGCATCACAATGAACTGTATAAGACCCCGAACATAAAGGCAATGCCAATGCTGGGTTATAGTCAAAGTTGTATTTAGCTTTTGAAAGCTCTTCTCACACTCCTCCGTCCACCTGAATGGAACACATTTCGGGGCTAGCATGGCCATAGGCGTTGCAATAGATTAGAATACCTTAACAAATCGATAGTAATACCTCGCCAAACCAAGGAAGCTCCGGATTTCTGTAGCAGGGGACGATATGGGCCAAACTCTGCACTACTTTCACCTTCTTCAGATCCAGCTTGATCCCTTCACTCGACACCACGTGACCCAAAATGCTACGAAATCTAACCAGAATTCATATTTTGAGAACTTTTCATATAACTTCTTTTCTCCCAAAGCTAATAGTACTGTCCTTAGGTTGTTGCTCATGATCTTTTCGACTTCGGGAGTACCCTAGAATGTTTCAGTAAAGACAATGACAAATGAGTTAAGATAGGGACGAAATACACTATGCATCAAATACATAAATGTTGATGGGGAATTTGTCAGCCCAAATAACATCACAACGAACTCGTAATGACCATACCGGGTCCTAAAAGCAGTTCTCAGGATATCTGGCTCCCGTATCTTTGACTGATAATAACCTGAATGCAAGTCTATCTTGGAAAACACCCGAGCACCCTATAACTGATCAAATAGGTCATCAATACAAGGTAAAGGATACTAGTTATTTACTTTGACTTTTTTTAACTAGCGATAATCAATGCACATACGCATAGAACTTTTCTTTTTTCTTCACAAACAAAATAGGAGCACCCCGAGGTGACACATTGGGCCAAGTGAAGCCATTATTAAGAAATTTTTTAAACTGTTCCTTTAACTCCTTCAACTTAAGAGGGGACATATGATAAGGAGGAATAGAGATGGGCTGAGCGTCTAGCAACAAATCAATGCCCAAATCAACATCTATGTCGGGCAGTATGCTTGGAAGATTAGTTGGAAACACATTACGGAAATCTCTCACTTCTGGGACTGACTCAACTCTAGGGGTATCAATACTAACATCTGATAATAGGTAAATTAGACTAATTATTCCCTAAAGAATCAAAGTTTTGTATAGCTTTATAGCAAAAAGTGATAACTAAATGCTATGATTAGTGATTTTCATGTTTTGCAGGCTATATCCTATAAAAGAAGTCGGTGGAGCATTTTTGAGATCAATTATGGAGAAAAGGAGGCCAATCAAACAATACCTACGAAGTGCACCAAGTGAAGGGACAAAACCAAAACTGAACCTGGCATGCTGCTTACAGACCGTAATCGTAGTAGGACAGTGACAGAACATTACCAAAGATTCAGAGGACCATTCTAGCCGCGGTCCTGGTGTAACCGCGGTAGAACCGCGGAAGAACACAAACATTTTAGGGACTAAAGTGTCAAGTCGAGAAAATTTGGTGGAAAACCCTTATAAGATGTAGAAATTCGGCCTACTAGGGCAGACTTGTTTTGGAGATTACTTTTGCAAGATACACAAGTGTGAAAGATCACCCAAAAATATCATAGTTCTTTATCTCTTCTTTTCCTTGCAATTTTCCATGATGAATATTTTCGTAGTTTATCTTTACGTTGTTATGAGTAGCTAAACACTTTAGTCTAAGGTTTTGATGGAACCTATTGAAGGATGAACTTCTTGATTATGTTAATATAGTTTGCCAGTTAATCTCTATTTGTTCAACTACGTGTTTATTGTAGTTAATTGACAAGATCCTCAATATGATGTGTCTATTTAGTGTGCATAACTCGGAAGAGAGTGCATATTTAGGTAATTATTGAAAAACACCACTCCCAAAGTATAAGAGGGATCTATAACTGTGGATTTAAAGGCAGTATTAGGGATAGCGAAGCCTTGGATGCAATCTAAAGTGAGTTGTAATAAACAAAGTTAGCTAGCGTATCTCGGGATAGTGCGTCTAGTAAATTATCATGATTACTCGGGAGAGATTTACGATAAAAAGAATGCTCATGATTGATAGAGATGTATTGGTGAATCTATATGAAGTGTAACCGGAAGGGATTCCATCAATAGGGGAAATCACTACCTTAGAACCTTCTCATTATTCCTTACAACTTAAGCATACTTAGTTTATAGCTGTATATTTACTTTCAGTATTAG
This sequence comes from Nicotiana benthamiana, assembly GCA_034376525.1. Classification (NCBI taxonomy): domain Eukaryota; kingdom Viridiplantae; phylum Streptophyta; class Magnoliopsida; order Solanales; family Solanaceae; genus Nicotiana; species Nicotiana benthamiana. The sequence goes on from CM067330.1 coordinate 82,515,704, forward strand.
TTATTAGAAATACCATCACCTGTGGTTTTTGACGTTGGGGAAGTTGATTTTAAAGAATTTAGTACGTCCAACAAAAGTGATTGATAGGTTAATTCTCGGTTGATTCGACTCTAGGCATAAATACCCAGGTTAAATTTGCAACGTCTGCATGTACTTTTATAAGGCATAGTTGGGCGTGATCAAAATTTTTGCGCCGTTGCCGGGAAATTAATGGTGTTATCAATTACAATTGAAAGAAGTACCAAAATGCTTAGTGTAGTCAGTTTTCTATATACCTAATTTTTACATTGAAATTTTAACGGTTGTTGACGTGGTTGCACAAGTGCATGCCTAGAAACTCATCGAGATCTGGTGAAGTATTTGAAGCATTATCAGATCCCGAGAAAGTTTTCAAGGCTTTTAATCGGGAAAATCGGAAAAACAAACAATAACCAAAAACTGCACAATCCGAAACAGCCATGGGAGACCACGAGGAAAACCCAGAACTACCAATAGGGCCAGAGGCTGCTCTCTATGACTGGGCACAACCCACAGTTGAAAATCTGGCCACCGCGATTGTAGAACCGCAGATACAGGCTGAATCATTAAAAATCACAAACAACATGTTGCATTTGTTGCAAAACAAGGGACTATTATCAGGGTCACAAATTGAAGATCCTCAGCAGCACTTGAAGAATTTTCTATCTATCTGCAAAACCAAAAGGAAGCCCAACGTAACTCAGGAAGCAATCAAAATGTTGTTGTCTCCATTCTAAGTTACAGGAGCTGCCTAGACCTTGCTGAACTCACTCCCCATCAATTCCATAACAACTTGAAAGGATTTGGTCAGGAAATTTCATAATAAGTTCCACCCACCCAACAAGACTGCTCAACAAATTGATGACATTTTGAACTTTAAACAGAAACCAATGGAGACACTGTATAAGCCATGGGAGCGTTTTAAAGGAATGTTGGTTATATGTCTGCACCATGGTATTCCAGATTTGATGTTAGGGAAACGGTTTTACATGGGGTTGTTAGATAGTGTGAAGAATATTGTTGATGCTTCAGCTGGTGGAGCTTTCTTGAGCAAAACATGGAGAGATGGCTAGAGTCTGCTTGACAAGATGGCACAGAATTTGGGATGGACAACCAAGAATGCACCTATTGGTCTAGTGGTGGACTTAGTGCCTCTTGATCCATCCAATTGTATGGCTGAAAATATGGCTACCTTATTAACACAGATGAGCATATTCACCAAAAGGGTGAAAAAGTCAGGGCAAAAATAGCATGTACATATTGTTGATGCTACTAATGGGGGCTTGTGCACATCTTGCATTGGTCAGCCAGCTGGTAGCTAGTGGAATGCAGAATAAGATCATCATTACCCTGAAGACATGAACTATGTGTCTAATTATGGAGGCCAGAGACAGGGTGGTCAAAATTGGGGTCAACAGAATCAGCAGTACAGGCCAGCACAACCACAGTTCAACACCGAAACATGGGGGTATAAGACCCCCCCCCCCCCCAACAATATGGAACCTTACGCAAGACGACAGGACAATAATCAGAATCAGCAGGATTATTGCGGGTTTAAAGGCAGGATTAGGGATAACGAAGCCTTTGGTGCAATCTAAAGTGAGATGTAATAAACAAAGTTAGCTAAAGTATCTTGAGAGAGTGCGTATATAAATTATCGTGATTACTCAAGAGATATTTACGGTAAAAAGAATGCTCATGATTGAATGAGATGTTTTGGTGAATCTATATGAAGCGTAACCGGAAGAGATTCCATCAATAGGGGAAATCACTATCTTAGAACCTTCTCATTATTGTGTACAACTCAAGCATATTTAGTTTATAGCTGTTTATTTACTTTCAGTATTAGTTATTAGAAATACCATCACTGTTGTTTCTGATAATGGGGAAGTTGATTATAAATAATTTAGTACGTCCAACAAAAGTGATTGATAGGTTCATTCTGTGGATTCTACTCTGGGCATAAATACTCAAAGTTATATTTGCAATGTCCGTGTGTCCTTTTATAAGGCATAGTTGGGCAGGATCAACATCTCTCACATATGCTAGATACGCGTCATACCCCTTCTCAACCATTCCTTAAGCTTTAAGAAATGAAATAACTATGCTGGGAGTGTAATCTAAGGTATCCCTCCACTCTAATCTTGGTACACTTTCATAACCAGCGTCACGGTCTTGGTGTGATAATCAAGAATAATATAATGGGGAAACAACCACTCCATGCCCAAGATAATATCAAAATCTATCATGATAAGCAATAATAAATCGGCTATGGTCTCAAAACCACTAAGAGTAATCAAACATGACCGATACACGTGGTCCACAATAAGAGAATCTCCTACATGAGTAGACACATAAACAGGGGAACTCAAGGAATCCCAAGATACGCCCAAATGCGGGGAAACATAGGAATAAGTGGAGCCTGGATCGAATAAAGCTGATGCATCTCTATGACAGATCGGAACAATACCTGTAATGACAGAATCGGAAATAGCAGCCTCTATACGAGCAGGAAGGGCATAGTATCTAGCCTGGACTCCCCTTTTAGAGCGACCTCTACCTCCCCTACCTCCACCTAGATTTGGCTGAGCAAGTGGAGTAGCAGCTGGTGCTGGAATCATGGCCAGAAGACCTGGTGCGGCACCTGGTGCCTGAGAAGCCTATGGAGGTGCAACCCTCCTAAGTCCGTGGAAAATCCTTACCACATGGCGAGTGTCGCCACACTAAAAAAAACCTCGCTGCTGATGTGGCTATGGGAAATGTGTGCTACGGGTACTCTGAGACCCATGAGCACCTGATACACCGTGCGAAGCCTGAAATGCAAACTGAACTGGCTGACTCACAAAATCACTACCATGTCGTACCCTACCTCCAAAATAAGGTCCAGTGGATCTCTCCGATCTACAAGGTCTCCTCACCTCCCTTTACTCTCTCTCCTGACCTCATATGCCCTCTCCCTCTTAGATCCACCTGTCCTCTACCTGGAAGGCGATCCCTACTACCTGCTAAAATAAGACCATAGGTTGTGTCGCAATGATACCATAAACCCGACCAACGTGAACTCGCTGCTCTAGATTGTGGGCGGGGGGAGTCTGGGTCCCTCCCCTGGTTTGTGAAGTAGCTGGTACAATCAGAATTAACCCCGCCTGAACCAATGTACTAAACATGCTCAAGAACTGTACTAAGGTCTCCTGAAGTGCTGGTGTAGTAGTAGTAGACATCTCAGGTGCATGTGCTTTGACTGGAGCTACTGGTGGCTCCTCAGTAGTAGCACCATGTAGGCGTCCTCAGCCTCCACCTCCGGCCCTAGCCTCTGACGGCTCTAGTAAGGGGCGCGGGAGCCTAGTCAGCTCTAGTTGCACGTGTCCTCACCATCTTTAGATAATAGAAGTCAAATGTTTAGAATTTGAAAGTCAATAATTTCGCATGACAAAGAATCAAATGAAGTGAAATTTTCCTAACAGTTCCATATCCTCCCAAAGATAAGTACAGACATCTCTATTCCGATCTGCGAGACTCTAATAAAATCGTTTGTGAATCACGACTCCTATGAACCTAGAGCTCTAATACTAACTTGTCAAGCCTAACATTTGCAAAACAAATGAAATGAAAACATAACAGCTAACAACTAACAGGTAAATTTAAATAAGAAATCAAGATACCGCTCGGCATATACAATAATTACTCTCAAAATGTACATAATCTCTCCCAAAACCTGGAATATCGTAAGTCACAAACTACAGAAGAAAATAGTATTTCTATACACTAGAGTCTAACAAAAGGGAATACAAGAAGTGTTTGACATGGGGAAGAGTAGATAAGGACTCCGAGGTCTACGAATGCGACAAATATACATTGAAGTCTCTACAGCTATCTCGTCTCACTAATAATATGGCTGATAAGCGGTACCTGGATCTGCACACGAAAACATATGCAGGAAAGTGCACGAGTACACCATAACAGTACCCAGTAAATGCCAAGAGTAACCTCAGTCGAGTAGTGACAAGATCAGGTCAAGACCTTACTGGTATATATATAATAAAAACAAGACAGAATAAAATATAGTAGTAAAATAAAGATCAAAACTTAAAAGGAATAAATGATAGAGAGGAAACAGCTGAGTACATAAAGATAACAACAGGGGATCCACGAGATACTGTCTCATAGTCTCGAAGTAAATGTGCAGGGGTTATATAGGAATATCGGTCTGTAGTCCCAAAGTAAATATGCAGATCAGGGGGATCTACCGGAATACCATTCCGTAGTCCCAAAGCAAATTTGCATAATAGATGGATCTATGAGAATACCGTTATGTAGTCCCAAATTATATATGCAGCTCAAACAACTGAACTGAAAAGTTATGGCGAGATAACCTACAATTTTTACTAAGTACAAGTCAAGGAGAAACAGGAATTTCACTAAACATGTTGCACAGACTTCAGGTAAGCAATTAAGGTAAGTAGACATGTTATTCTTAGCTAACAGGATACTACATATGTTGATATAACTCAAACAATGAGCAAAACATGTTATTTCTCAGTGAAAATCGGGTTTTTACCATAATTAGCCCGTGTACGTACTCATCACCTCATGTACTCGGCGCTTACATATCAAAAACAATACAAATCCTAAGGGGAGTTCCCCCACATAAGGTTAGGCAAGCCACTTACCTCGAACCAAGCTTAAATCGATCCGTAAAAATGCTCTTTCCATGAAATCCTGCTCTGAGTGGCCCAAATCTAGCCAAAATCAATTACTTAACATAAATATAACTACCAGAAACAAATATAACTAATCAAAGATAGCACAATAAATTGGAAAATCGCCCAAAAAGCCTCACCGGGCCCATGTCTCAGAATCAAGTAAAAGTCACAAATTATGAACACTCATTCACTCACGAGTCTAACCATACAAAATTTACTGAAATCTAATATCAAAATCTAGATCAAAAACCTAAATTTGGCTAAGAACTTTTCTCAAACTTTCTAAAAGTTTCCAACTCAAGTCCCTAATTAAATGATGAAATCAACAATGGATTAATGGAATACAAATAAAAAATATGTTAGGAATCATTACCCAATTACTTCCTCTAAAAGTCCTTCAAAATTTAACCTAAATTCGATCTCTCCAAGTCCCAAAATGAAAATGAGATCAAGCCCTCGAATTTTCCCCTATTCATCGCACCTGTGGCGCCGCACCTACAACATCGCACCTGTGAAAATTCCATTGAATGTGCGGAAATGGCTTAAAGGACTTAGGACCGCTTCTTCTAGAAGAGGGCCGCACCAGTGGAAACTGGTCTACTTCTGCCGTCTCTGTTCGCATCTGCACTATAGGGTCGTATTTGCGAGCATCGCAGATGCGCAATATTACCTTGAACCTGTGATCCCTGAGCTCCTTCTTCCAAACCTCTTCTACACCTGATCTTCCACACGTGTGAGTCCATACCTGCAGTTCCCCAACAGCATATGCAAAAATACCAGCAATCAGAAATCTTCAACAATTGCATAAGTCAAAATTATAACCCGTTGAGCATCCGAAACACACTCGAGGCCACCGGGACCTCAACTAAACATACCAACCAATCCTAAAATACCATAAACTTAGTCGAGACCTCAAATCATATCAAACAATGCTAAAAACATAAATCACCCTCCAATCCGAACTTAATGAACTCGAAACTTCAAATTTCCACAACCGGTGATGATACCTATCAAACCACATCTGAATGACCTCAAATTTTGCACACAATTCATATTCAATATTAAAGACCTACTCCAACTTCTAGAATAAAAATCCAACCCCGATATCAAAAATTCTACTACCAGTCCAAATCTCCAAAAATTCGACTTTTGTCATTTCAAGTCTAAATGAGCTACGAACCTCCAAAACACAATTCGAATATGCCACTAATCCCACAATCACCCATTGGAGTTAACAAAATTGACGGAACTCTATTCCAGAGTCCTCTTCACATAGTTCTAGCAACGATCCAAATCTTAAGACTTAAGCCTCCATTTAGAGACTAAGTATCTCAAAACACTCCAAAAACCAAAATGAAACCTGCTATCAAGTCTCAATAGTAGGAATTAGATACGGGTAAAGTAGTTGATAGGGGATCGGGGCTATAACTCTCAAAACGACCAGCCAGTTGTTATAGATAGAGATGAAGGGAGAAAGAGATGGAGAGAGAGAGCCATTTCAGTTGGGTTACCTGGGATGGTTACTGGTGATGCTGAGAGAGCAATAAGTTAGACAGAGGCTGACGGCATTCCTAAACTTCCACATATGATGGCTTTTTGCTTATAGCTTGTTTGGATTGTTGTTACCCGTTGTATCATATCGTATTGTTATCACATAATATTTGTTTTGATTGTTATTTTAAATTAATTGTATTGTATTGTTAAATGCATTGTTCTGGAACAAGTAAAACCCCTATTTCATGGAACAACCGATTCGATATGGTGGGATAGTTTCCTATTTTCTTTTCCAACACTTACTTTTTCTCTATAATTTTATTTTATCATTTATTATTATTTTTTATTTTCTGTTAAAACAACGTCTCCATTGATCATTTATGTGCAAAAGGTTACAAGTTGAGTTTCTCATCCCAATCTTTGTACATGATCATTGAGGTGAGACTGCTGATGTTAGTCCTAACCAAAATTGAAGATAACTATACAAAAGCTATGGTGGGTCATATATGACATGCCCTAGTTTGGCTATTTTGATCCTAAACACGGTAGATCCTAGCTATCCATGTTGACGAGTCCTTTAACTTGATTAGGGAGATAAGCAAAAGAGCTGAAGACATGGATTATATCACTACTATGGCTGAGATTTGCTAATTTATCTGCAGGTATATATGCTTCTCTGAAACAATATCCATGCTCTTCAACTATATCTTGGATCTCAGTAATAATGCTCTTAATCTTCCTAGGGACGTTCCATTCTCTTTTAATGCATCTTGTAATGAGTATTGAGTCAGTTGCTCCCAAGGTTAGCCTATATCCATTTGCAGCATACCATTTTATTCCAAAGAGAATTGATGTTGCTTCTGTGAAATTGCTAGTCCCTGGTCGTAGAGGAATAGAGTAGGCAAAAATTAACTATTCTGTCATCTCCATCACACATTCCTTGAATACAGTTCCCATCACTATTAAGTTTAACAGCTTGGAGTGAGGGTAGTTTTTATTTGATAATTTTTTATATCATCTATTCTATCACTTCTTCACACGCCACACATATGGTTTGCCAATCTTCTCATATTCTTTCTCTACCAAATCTGTTGTTTTGTATATGCACCAGAGAAAATAAAAATATTAGTTTTATTTCGGTAAAAGGATGGCCTAATGTTCTCAAATTTTTTGCTACATCTTGACTTCCATAACTCCCAACAAATAATAAGAGAAAGTATTCTAGCAATGAGTTTCGCAATGCAATTGCGAGCCTTGAAGTTCCACCATTTGAGAAGGAGAATTTTAAGGCTCATGTTATTATAATCTATGCTTAGAAGACCAGAAAGAATCTCCAAATCTTCTTAGCATGTTCTCCCAAGCAGAAAAGATGATCAACATTCTTAGTAATAGCATTTTGATTGTGATTATTGCAACAACGACATATAGGATTAGTTTTAATCCCACATCTTGCGATTCTATCCTCTATAGATAGTTTATCTTGGATAACTCTCCATGTGAGCAAAAAGATATTGAAAGGAACTTCTTTGTGCCAAACCCAACTAATAAATATGTTCAATTCCTTTCTCTATCCAAAACTCTCCCACGCAGAGCTCATAGTATTTTGTCCTGTATTGCTTGGCATCCATATGGCTTTGTCCAACCTATTTTTGCATATATTGATGTTCATATCCCTGATCCTCCTCTTAATTTGTTCATCTGGTTGTACTTAAAGTCTTCCCCAGACCCAATTTCCTTTAATAAAAACCTCATTAACTCTGATATAGTTCTGAGTATTCGTTTCTTAATGGAGAAGGTGGAGAGGACCTAAGTTTGACTAATTGTCATATAAAAAAGACTTCTTTCCTACCCAGTTCTCCATAAGATATTGTTATCCACATCCTCTTTTATACTGCATAGTGTTTTCCAGCTTTGAAATTGGTCAGAAGTCCATTGAGCATTAGAAGGATGAGTGCTGTAAAAGAAAACTCCTTGCATGAATTATTTCCAGAGAGAGAGTTTGTAGTTCTTAGTGTCCACCATTGTTTGCTTTGAAAAGCATGGAAAATGTCAGATAAACACCTGAAGTTGGAACCTCCTTCATTATTAGGGTAGCACAATTTGTTCCAAGAGGTCCAATAGTATTTACCACCTGTATTATTCCCTGGCCAAAAGAACCTTGCATCATATTTTTCTATGATATCAATGATACCGTTGGGAGGATTTGTGGCAGCAAGAAGATGTACAAGTAAGGCCACTAACACATGTCGTATCAAAATGGCTTTTCCTCATGTAGATAGAAACTTTGTTTGCCAACCTCTAATCTTATTAATAATCATGTTGACAATATCAGAGTAGTAGCATATTTTCTTCCTTCCAGTAATAAGAGGGAATCCAAGATATTTGATGGGAAAGTTTTGATGGTCCATACCTGTGATGGTCCTTAGTCTATTAACATTAGCAGCAGTAGCATTATTAGATACAAGAGAGTAGCTTTTTTCCTTATTGATGAGCTGGACCGAGATTTTCTTATAGGTCTCAAGAATTTTTAAGATCATTTCAAGAGGATTTACACTACCATTATAATAGAGGATAGTATCATCAGCAAAAGAAAGGTGATTTATTTTGAGACCATTGACACTCATGTAGAAACCATTGCAACCTTGTCTGTCAAGAAGATTATTCAGAATCTTGGAGAGGAGTTCAACACTGATGATAAAAAGTGATGGAGATATTGGATCACCTTGTCTCAGACCCCTATTAGATTTAAAGAAGCCATGCCTTCCTCAATTTACAATAACAGAGTACCAATTGTTGGATATGTAGTTGTGAATAAGATGTCCACCACTCAAAGAAGCTAAATTTTTTAAGAGCCATGCATAAGAATTCCCAAGAGACTCGATCATAAGCTTTAGTCTTATCAAGCTTAATAAGAACATTTCCACCTCTAGAAGGCTTCTTAACATTATTGATAATTTCCTGAGCCAATAGAATATTTTCTGTAATAACTCTCTCTTTTATAAAATCTGATTGATTTCTAGATATAAGCTTGGTAAAGATTTTGAGATTCTACTACTGAGGATTTTTTTAGATGATTTTACTAGAGGTATTGCAAAGGCTTATAGGTCTGAGACCTGAGAATAATTTAGGGTGGTCTATTTTTGGAATTATTACCAAGCATGTGTATGTGAAAAACTTAGGAAGTTTAGCGCCTTGAAAGAAAGATTCCATTAACTTATGAAGATCATTGCATATAATATCCTAGGCAGATTAATAAAAATAGCCACTTAGGCCGTTAGGCCCTAGGGAACTGTCCTTGTCCATAATAAACACAACTTCATTAATTTCATGAATAGTAGGGATAGCTTTAAGCATGTCTTTTTCATCATCAATGATACACCTCTCTATACAGTTAAGAACATTGAAATTACTGGTGTGAGATTCTTGAGCAAACATCCCTTGAAAGTGCCTCACAGCTGCTTCTGTAATAATATCATTTCCTTCTAGCCATTAATTTTGATCATCCATTATCTTAGTAATGGTCAACCTTCTTCTCCTTTCCTTTATAACACTATGAAAATAGGCTATGTTGGAACCACATTCTTTAAACCACTTGCCTCTTGATTTTTGTTTCAAAATACTTTCTTGAATCTTGAGGTATCTTGTGAATTCAACTCTACATCTAGAGAAAGCACTTCTGTTTTTAGAGGAGTTATCACTAACAAAGTTATCCTCCAGTTTTCTTATTTTTGCTTCCAAGCTTTTGGGAGCCTTATAGATTTCTCCAAAAGAATGTCTAGACCACATACTAAGGGCTTTACATACATGTTTGATTTTTTGGTGGAGTTTAATTATAGGGTTACCATAAACTTCTTTTTCCCATGCATCCTTCATTTGTTAGAATATATGCTTAACGCTAGAGGGGGGGTGAATAGCGTTATAATAAAAAACAATATAAACTTGCGGAATTAAAAATTGCAGGATTGAAATAAGTGCGGTAAGTAAATAATAAGGAACGAACGCACCGAAATTATCATGGTTCACCACAACCTGTGGCTAGTCCAGTCCCTGAGAGACTCTCTCGAGATTCCACTAACTTCGTTAAGCTTACGGGTGCTTAACAAACCGTTACAAACTAAGAACTTGAGTCACACAAGCCTCAACAACCTTTGCTCGAAGATACCACACTTCAAGACTTCAACCGAAGGAATGAAAACGTTTCTTCTTACAACCACAAGGGATTAACACTTCCCTTCAAGTGTATACAAACACTTAGCACTCAAGACAAGACTCTCTTTAAGAGTAGATATGAGTAAAATAAATACGCTCAAGAACACAACAACTTTCCTCAAGAGTTTGGCTCTCAAAAACTTATGAAATGAATATAAAATGATGTATATGAGAGTATGCAAGCTTTAGCAAGAATATGATCAGTTGTTGTACTTAGAAGACTGATTTTGAGTTGTATTAATAGTGTTCAAAACCCCCACAACCGTTGCCTAATTGCCAATCAAGAATTGCTGATTTTGTGCTAAGATAATCGATTATCTGATTTGCATAATCGATTGTTTTCCAATCGTTCAAAAATCATTCCCAAATTTTAAGCAGAATAATCGATTATCCAAATCGTATAATCGATTACCTGACAACGTTCAAAAAATCATATTCAGATTTTACTTAGCATAATCGATTATCAGATTGTGTATAATCGATTACCTGACAACGTTCAAAAAATCATATTCAGATTTTACTTAGCATAATCGATTATCAGATTGTGTATAATCGATTATCTTTCAGAGTTTAAAAATACTTTGGCAACGGTCATTTGCATAATCGATTATGCTATAAGGATAATCGATTATCTTTTATATTTTGAAAACTTCGGACTACACTGTCTTAACATAATCGATTATCATAAAGTACATAATCGATTATTTTACAGTCTTGTAAAATTTGATAGACACTGCCTCAACATAATCGATTATCATAATGTGCATAATCGATTATTTTATAGCTTTGAAAAATCTGATGGACACTGCCTCAACATAATCGATTATCATAAGGTACATAATCGATTATCTTGTAGCTTTGAAAAATCTAATGTACACTGCCTTAACATAGTCGATTATCATAAGGTACATAATCGATTATTGTTCAGCTTTGTAAATCTGGTGTACATTGTCTTAACATAATCGATTATCATAAAGTACATAATCGATTATCTTTGTCCAGATTTGAGAGGCATGTTTAAAAATCATTTTGGCTAAAATAAAATGTTTGAAAATCATTTTGCTTTAAATTAAATATGCATGATTTGATAAAAATGATTTTACGAGAGAAGCCAAGTCTTGAATCAATTGTCGGATCAAGATCACAATTAAAGAACGACTCATGTATAACATTATTTCTTTGCTTGATCATGATCTTTGTTGGTCTTGTGCTTGAACCTCGTTATGTGTCAATTGCGCGCCTGTGCTTGGACCTCGTCATATGTCAATTGCGCATCGTTTGTCATTTATCAAAACCTACAAATATGAACACACGTTTAGTATGTATTGAGAACATGTTTCAACAATTTCCTCCTTTTTGATAATGGCAAACCAATATCGGGATATGCATATTGGATAATTCATAATGACGATCCAAGACAAGTATATAGATATGCAATTAGTTCCCCCTCAACATATGAATTCCCCCTCAATTTATGCCAATAAATATTAAGTGCATTGCCCTTATTCTTCCCCCTTTTGAAATTAGCAAAAAAATAAGTAAATAACTAGTTTAATGATTAACCAATATTGCAATTATAAAAGGGACAATACAATGTCAACATAATCGATTATTGATACTTGATAATCGATTATGTACTTAAGAGAAATCGATTATTCTTAAAAGAGATCGATTATTCTGCACCAGTGCTTTATAATTCCCTCTGTCTTTGGGGCGATACCTGCAAACTAGAGTTAGGGGCCTCCGACGCTCAAGTTAGTAATGAAAAGAAAAAAAAATGCAATGCATGACTTAGATCAACGTGGAGTCAAGAATCCCGAGTTCACTACGAATTCGGAAAAAGGACTCTTTCTCTAAAGGCTTTGTGAAAATGTCGGCCAATTGAGATTTGGTTTCAACAAACTCAATTTCGACATCACCTTTGAGAATGTGATCTCTTATAAAGTGGTGCCTAATTTCAATGTGTTTTGTTCTTGAATGAAGAACGGGGTTCTTCGTCAAGCTTATGGCGCTAGTATTATCACATCTAAGAGGGATATGATCGATACTTAGTCCATAGTCCGAGAGTTGTTGTTTCATCCAAAGGATTTGAGCACACAACTCCCCGCGGCTACATATTCAGCCTCGGTTGTGGACAATGCCACACTTACCTGTTTCTTACTAAACCAAGAGACAAGAGAGCTACCGAGCAAATGGCAAGTGCCACTAGTGCTCTTGCGGTCCAATTTGCAACCCGCAAAATCGGAGTCGGAATAGCCAACAAGTTGGCATGAAGAACCTTTGGGATACCATAGTCCCACATTTATAGTACCAACAAGATACTTCATTATCCGCTTAACCGCAGTTAGGTGCGACTCCTTCGGACATGATTGATATCGAGCGCATAAACATACGCTAAACATTATGTCCGGTCTACTAGCAGTAAGATAAAGAAGGGATCCGATCATACCTCGATACTTCTTGGTGTCGACTTCCTTACCTTTCTCATCTTTGTCAAGATGATCGGATGTGCTCATTGGAGTGGCCATTGCTTTGGCGTTGCTCATTTCAAATCATTTTAGCAACTCTTTGCAATATTTAGATTGACAAATGAAAGTTCCTCCTTTCATTTGTTTCACTTGCAACCCCAAGAAGAAGGTTAGCTCACCCATCATAGACATCTCAAATTCGCTTGTCATTAAATCAGAAAATTCCTTGCACAAAACATTGTTAGTAGCACCAAAAATAATATCATCCACATAGACTTGAACTAATAAAATATTATTGTTTTTATGCTTAATAAATAGTGTGGTGTCAACTTTCCCCCTAATGAACTCATTGTCCAAAAGAAATTTGCTCAATCGTTCATACCAAGCTCGGGGAGCTTGTTTAAGACCATAAAGGGCTTTCTTAAGTTTGAAAACATGATCGGGAGATTTAAAATCTTCAAAGCCCGGGGGTTGTTCAACATAAACTTCTTCTTGAATAAAACCATTTAGAAAAGCACTCTTTACATCCATTTGATATAAATTGAAATTCATAGAAGAGGCAAAAGCAAGTAATAAACGAATAGCTTCTAACCTTGCTACGGGTGCATACGTTTCTTCATAGTCAATTCCTTCTTCTTGATTGTAACCTTTTGCTACAAGCCTAGATTTGTTTCTAGTGATTACACCATTTTCATCTAATTTATTTCGAAAAACCCATTTCGTACCAATTATGGTATGATTGTCGGGTCTTGGCACCAATTCCCAAACGTCATTTCGTTTGAATTGGTTAAGCTCCTCTTGCATTGCCAAGGTCCAATGCTCATCCCCAATTGCTTCGGAAATGGTTGAGGGTTCAATTTGAGAAACGAAAGCAGTATGTCCTAAGGTGTTCTTAAGATTGTTTCGAGTACTTACCTTTTGTTCAATGTGCCAATTACCTTGTCGAGAGGATGGTCTTTGATTGTCCTCCACGCGTTGGGCAGTTTCGTTTCTTTCTCTAGTGGTGGCGCTTCCTCCGATAATTGTTCCAAGATTTCATCTTGAATTTCCTTTGGATTTTCCTCTTGTGCTTTATCTTGAGGACTTATTGTGTTTAAAATACCTGCAAGATCAAAACAAGAATCCTTTCTCGCCAAGCGAGCATTATTTTCGGAAAACACAATATGAGGTGATTCCTCAACAGTTTCGGTTCTATTATTGAATACTCTATATGCTTTGCTACGTGATGAATAACCAAGAAAAATTCCTTCATCGGATTTGGCATCAAACTTTCCCAAATTATCTTTTCCGTTGTTATGAATAAAGCATTTACAACCGAATACTCTAAGATGGGAGAGATTAGGTTTCCTTCCCTTATAGAGTTCATAGGGAGTTTTCATGAGTATTGGCCTTATGACTACTCTGTTTAAAACGTAGCATGCGGTACTCACGGCATCCGCCCAAAATTGTTTGGGAATCTTAGCCTCATCGAGCATGGTTCTAGCCATCTCTTCGAGACACCTATTTTTTCGTTCCACCACTCCATTTTGTTGTGGTGTACGTGGAGCAGAGAAGGTGTGCTCAATACCGAGTTTGTCACAAAAGTCCACGAAAAGATTGTGATCGAACTCACCCCCATGATCACTTCTTATGGAAGTGACGGTTGTGTTCTTTTCATTTTGAACACGTTTAAGAAAACATTTAAAATTTTGAAAAGCCTCACTTTTATGAGCAAGAAATAGTGTCCATGTAAATCTAGAATAATCATCAACAATAACAAAAGCATAACGATTTCTACCAAGACTTTCAATGCGAGATGGTCCAAAGAGATCCATGTGAAGAAGTTGCAAAGGTCTTGTAGTTGAAACAATATTCTTAGATTTAAAAGATGCTTTTGTTTGCTTCCTTTTTTGACAAGAATCACAAATAGTGTGATTTTCAAATTTCAAATTTGGAAGACCAATAACTAAATTTTGTGAAACCAATTTGTTTAAAAGATGCATGTTGATATGAGCTACTCTACGATGCCATAACCACATATCATCTTCTTTACTCATAAGACAATTCACATACTTTGATTAAGAGTTTTCAAGATCAACCATATAGATGTTATCAATTCTAAAACCACGAAGAATAATTTTAAAATCACTACGACAAAAAACTAAGCATTCTTCCGAATCAAACAAAAAGATTTCCCTTGTCACATAATTGACTTATGCTCAAGAGATTATGTTTTAGACCTTTAACTAGCAATACATGCTTAATGGAAGAAGATTCATTCTTACCGACCGAGCCAATGCCTATAATTTTTCCCTTGTTGTTATCTCCAAAAATAACGTTTCCTCATTCCTTGTGTTCTAGTTGAAGGAACTTGGATGCGTCTCTGGTCATGTGTTTGGAGCATCCAATATCAAGGTACCAAAGTACACTTGATCCCTTCAAACATACCTACAAGACAAATTAATGAGTTTTTGGTACCCAAGCTGTTTTGGGTATTTGAGAGTTAGGTGTAAAATGCTGTTGTGCTTGACATGCAGTTAAGCGTCTGTGTCTAGTAAAACAAGCAGGAGCAATATGTCCTATTCGACTACAATAATGACAAATGACATTAGGATTATGCATTCTTCTAGGTTGGTAGTAGTTGGAGGTACGAAAAATGTTTGCTCTATTTTTGACAATATGGCTATTGCGCAATCCTTGAAAATCATTTCTCCTACTGTTTGTTCTAGGATATGCAGCGTTTCTAGAATAATTGTTTCTAGGTCGAGTATGTCTAGGTTGCGATTGTTGAAGGCCATTTCTAGGCGTTCTAAAATGTTCAAAGTTTCTTCTAGTGTTTGGTCTAGGATGCATATTGATTCTAGGATGGTTATTTCTAGGAGGAATGTTTATTTTATTTATCCTAGGTTGAGCCTTGGGTTGTTGGGGATGGCTTCAACTTTTTCTTTAGGCTCGTTTTTTGAAACCTATGCCATGTTTGGTCGATTTCAAATTAACAAGAACATCATTCAAATTTTTATGAGAAGAATTGAACTTATCTAGGGTGCCCTTAAGTCTTTCTACTTCATCTTTTCGATGCATGCAAGAAGTACAATTTTTACTAGAACTCTCGGGTTTGTCGGCGCTTCTCTTGCCGAAAAATTTGTTTTCTTCTTTCAACTTCTCATTTTCCAAAATTAATTTTTCCAAATCTTTTTCTTTCAAAGAGAGTTGTTTTTCAAAATCTTTTTCTTTCAAAGAGGAATTTTTCTTTACGTCTCTAACAGTTTTGGAAGCTTTAATGAATTCACTATATAGTTCATCAAAAGCGTTTTGCATTTCCTCAAGAGAATAGAAATTTTTTGAAGAAATTTGACATACCTCTTCTTGATTGTCTTCGTGTGCCATGAGACATAGATTTGCGGTTTCGTCTTCTTCATCGTCGCTTGATTCGTCTCCGGAGTCACCTCCCCAAGATATATATGCTCGTTGTTTCTTGAAGGGTTTCTTCTCCTTTTTGACATTTGGGCAATTTGTTTTAATGTGCCCGATTTCTCCGCATCCATAGCACTTTACTTGATCTCCTTGTTGTTTGCCTTTTCGTTCATACTCTTTTCGCGTGAACTTTTGAAACCTCTTAATAACGAGTCCGAACTTGTTATCTCCGTTGTTTGAGTCCTCATCATTTTGAGGTTGAGCCGTGCTTGCCTTGAGGGCGATTCTTTGTTTCCTTTGATCATTAAAAGGAGGGTTAAGCATAGTAGATTCATAGGTTTTAAGATTACCTCTTAGTCCGTCGATGGTGACATTTGAAACGCCGATAGACTCTTGAATCGCGTCGGCCTTGGAGCGCCATTCCGAAGTGAGACTTCGGAGAATTTTTTGGACAAGTTCCTTATCCGTGAAGGTCTTCTTAAGAGCATGTAGGTCATTGACGATTTTTGAAAATCGTTCGAACATGTCATCGATCCTCTCGCTTTCCTTCATGTGAAACAGTTCATATGCATGGGTTAGAAAATCAATTTTAGCTTCTCTTATCTGGTCCGTACCTTCGTACGTGATTTCCAGCTTATCCCACATTTGCTTAGCCGTTGTGCAACATGATATTTTTCTGTAATCATCAGCATTTACAGCACAATATAATAAGTTGATGGCTCTAGCGTTGTTCGGCACTTTTCGGATATCATCCGCATCGTATTCATCTTCGGATTTTGGAACCCATTCATTTTCAACCTTTTTGGTTGGAATTTGTTCTCCCTTCGTTATAACCTTCCATAGATGAAAATTATTCGATTGGATGAATATTCTCATCCTCTCCTTCCAGTACGTATAGTTTGTGCCATCGAATAGTGGTGGCTGGTGGAGCATTGTCCTTCACCTATTCCTGCATTAAAGTCACGAGTAGAAGCCATGGATTGTTTCTCTCAAACGGTTAAGTCTTTCAGAGAGTTGGGCTTTGATACCAATTGTTAGAATATACGCTTAATGCTAGAGGGAGGGGTGAATAGTGTTATAATAAAAAACAATATAAACTTGCGGAATTAAAAATTGCAGGATTGAAATAAGTGCGGTAAGTAAATAATAAGGAACGAACGCACCGAAATTATCCTGGTTCACCACAACCTGTGGCTAGTCCAGTCCCCGAGAGACTCTCTCGAGATTCCACTAACTTCGTTAAGCTTACGGGTGCTTAACAAACCGTTACAAACTGAGAACTTGAGTCACACAAGCCTCAACAACCTTTGCTCGAAGATACCACACTTCAAAACTTCAACCGAAGGAATGAAAATGTTCATTCTTACAACCACAAGGGATTAACACTTTCCTTCAAGTGTATACAAACACTTAGCACTCAAGACAAGACTCTCTTTAAGAGTAGATATGAGTAAAATAAATACGCTCAAGAACACAACAACTTTCCTCAAGAGTTTGGCTCTCAAAAACTTATAAAATGAATATAAAATGATGTATATGAGAGTATACAAGCTTTAGCAAGAATATGATCAGTTGTTGTACTTAGAAGACTGATTTTGAGTTGTATTTATAGTGTTCAAAACCCCCACAACCGTTGCCTAATTGCCAATCAAGAATTGCTGATTTTGTGCTAAGATAATCGATTATCTGATTTGCATAATCGATTATTTTCCAATCGTTCAAAAATCATTCCCAGATTTTAAGCAGAATAATCGATTATCCAAATCGTATAATCGATTACCTAACAACATTCAAAAAATCATATTCAGATTTTACTTAGCATAATCGATTATCAGATTGTGTATAATCGATTACCTGACAACGTTCAAAAAATCATATTCAGATTTTACTTAGCATAATCGATAATCAGATTGTGTATAATCGATTATCTTTCAGAGTTTAAAAATACTTTGGCAATGGTCATTTGCATAATCGATTATGCTATAAGGATAATCGATTATCTTTTATATTTTGAAAACTTCGGACTACACTGTCTTAACATAATCGATTATCATAAAGTACATAACCGATTATTTTACAGTCTTGTAAAATTTGATAGACACTGCCTCAACATAATCGATTATCATAATGTGCATAATCGATTATTTTATAGCTTTGAAAAATCTGATGGACACTGCCTCAACATAATCGATTATCATAAGGTACATAATCGATTATCTTGTAGCTTTGAAAAATCTAATGTACACTGCCTTAACATAGTCGATTATCATAAGGTACATAATCGATTATTGTTCAGCTTTGTAAATCTGGTGTACATTGTCTTAACATAATCGATTATCATAAAGTACATAATCGATTATCTTTGTCCAGATTTGAGAGGCATGTTTAAAAATCATTTTGGCTAAAATAAAATGTTTGAAAATCATTTTGCTTTAAATTAAATATGCATGATTTGATAAAAATAATTTTACGAGAGAAGCCAAGTCTTGAGTCAATTGCTTGATCATGATCTTTGTTCGTCTTGTGCTTGAACCTCGTTATGTGTCAATTGCGCGCTTGTGCTTGGACCTCGTCATATGTCAATTGCGCATCTGTTTATCATTTATCAAAACCTACAAATATGAACACACGTTTAGTATGTATTGAGAATGTGTTTCAACATCATTGTCTCGATGTCTTCTTGGTGTTCAGTCCAAAAAATTAAGGAATTTGAAGTATTTTATATGGTTAGTAACCTCATTACTCATTTTGACAAGCAGATTGGCATGGTCAGAGCAGGCTCTTGAAAGGTGATTTCTGAGGTACTGGATATTGTATCAAACCATGCACCATTATAGACAAGTCTATCCAGGCTCTTCCAAGTAGTAGTGGGAGGATCTCTGTTATCACACCATGTATATATTGACGTTGTGGAACTTGGATCTTGAAGACCAGACTCACTAAGGCAATCTATGAAGTCTATTCTTTCCTCCATTTTGTAGCTTCTACCCTTTTTTTCTCTTCACTGGAGGTGATAACATTAAAGTCTCCAATTACACCCCAAGCAGTGTTGGATGTATTTTTCAGGTCCTACCATAGCTCTCTTCTGCTTTCCTCATTGCATTTAACATAAACAACTGTTAGGAAGATAGAAGGGTGATTGAGATGTTCTGCACTAATCAGGACGTGTTGCTTCTTATCATTTATTATAGTAACATCTACTTTAGCAGTACAAAATACCCCTATTTTGTTTGAGCAATTGAAAAAACAATGGTTTATGTCTAGTTTTCTTCTGTATCTATCCATTTTACCACTATCTACAAGATGTTCCTGTAAACAGATCAAAGGGATTTGAAACTATTGTTTGATGGTTTGAAGTCTCTCTAGAGATCCTGCATATCTTATTCCCCTTATATTCCATGATAGTGTGTCTATCATTTGAAACTTCTAGGGGTAGGGTTTTTTTTATGTTCCTTGATTTCTTCTTTGATCTGGCATTCTTGAATGAAATTCACACCTTGGTTTATATAGTTTCTATGTGAAAGATTTTAATAAAAAATGGTGTTTTACTGGACTTGTGTACTCTTAGAATACTCCAAATCCTGGTTGACTTAGATGATGACTCTACTGAGTTCATCATTAGATTGAGCTTTTCGTATTCTTCATTGTTGTTAATTGTCGAGTCTGTTTCCATAACATCTAGGTTATGAAAGACTTCTTCATATTCATCTCTTTCTTCATCTATTGAAGGATCTAGATGGTGGTTAATGACTAATGTTGTTTCTACTTTCTTGTTCTTTGTCCTTGTTTTGATCCCCAATATCTATATCTTCCACTCTGTTATCCGGTTATCTCCTGTCCTATCTTGGGGATGCTAATAGGGTTGCATGTGCCCTTTTTTCAGTACGTTTTCTCTTGACTGTTTCATTGATATATATTGTCTTCTTGTAACGTAATGCCCTATGGAATGCTTATCGGCTTTGCAAATTTTTTTCTTTTGTTGTGCAAATCCTTGCACTCCTTTGGGTCTCTGATAACTAAATTGATCGTCCCTCATTATAGTTCAGCATCGACTTTGTTGTTGTTGGTAGCATTCCTTGTTCTAGTATTTCTTAGGTTGAGCCCTATTTGTAGCTTTTTGCTTTTTTCCTTTTCTTTATCTTTCTTAATTTTGTCCCACCTTATAGTTCTTTATTGTTGTTGTGTATCCGGGAGAACTTTTGTAGAGTCTTGTTCTTTCAAATTCACATTCTTGCAGATTGTGGTATCTATTAGACCATTCTATATTCCTTTTTGTAGGACATTGAAGGAATTGTTGACATTTGTTCTGTTGTTTCCCTGTTTTTCTCTTTGATCTATGACCTTCTCATTGTTGTTGCTCTTATTTTGTTGCTGGCCCATTGATGTCCCATTGTTGTTCATCCCTTTTCCTCTTTTTCTTTTCACATTTTGCCATTTGCCATTTTGAATGTTCTGATATACATTCTTCCTTCCTAAGGTAAAGTACTGTTAGGCTCCATCTGTTCTATATTCCATATTTGTTCTTGGTTGTTTCCAGTATTCTGCTTTATATTGCTTTGCTAAGTGATATGTGCCACATTATCATCTTTCTTAGCCATCACAACTTTCCCTCCTGCTTGTTGTTTTCCATGTTTTACATCCATGCATCTTTCTAAAGAGTGACCTTGAACATTGTAATGTGAGCAATAGGTGGGCATAATTTCATACTCGATTTTTTGGTCAAATGTTTCCATTTTGCCAAACTGATTCCTTACCTCCACTCTTACCATATGAAGTAAAGGTTTAGTAATATCAATTGGAACTCTTAGCTTGACAGTTGTGGGCCTGGTTTTCATGGTTGTGGACTTGTCCATCACCAAAGGTATACCTATTAGGTTAACAATCCGACACATAACATGTCATTCATAATAGTGCCATGGTAAATCGGGAAGGTTAATCAAAATTGGAGCTAGGGACGATTCAAAACCAAGCTTATAATTTGTGGTCAATTTGATAATTTTCATATTGATCCCTCTAGCTAGGGGAATGAAATCACTAAAGCATATATTGGTAAGATCGTCTTCATTTTCAAATCGATAAAAATATGGTGTCTATCTTTAACTCTAATTTTTATTTCTCCATTAGTAAAAATTGTTCTAGCAAATTCATTATTCTGTCGATTGAAAGTCTTCTATTTAGGAACTTATTGACAATGGTCTATCGGCATGTTTCCGCTAACAGTTTGTGCTCTTCATTGGTGAATATACATTAGCTTTTCCATCTATTGGTTCATGCTTTCTGGGAGGTAACCTCATTTTCAATTTCTCTCTATTCCCGACCTTGAACCCTAGCGCATCTGCATAAGAGTCTGTTTGGTTTTGATTTGAGTTATTATCTACTTCCATGGATTTTCTTTGCAGCGGTGGGAAATTTTGGATGTTTAGGATTTGGTTGTTAGGTATGAGATCTGGTAGGTCAGGGGAGTTGGGGATCTGGGAGGAGCTTGAGGGGCCTCTGGTGTTGTACAGGATGGTCATATGAGCTAGTAAAAACTAGTTGTTACCGGCTCCAGGTAACCGTTTGTGGCAGAGTGTTCGGAATCATAGTGTTTTTGTACATAGAGCTTTTGTAGTGGTCAATAAGCCATCAAGCTCCTTGTTGATGGCTTCTTGAAACAAAGTAGCCCAATTTAAAACAATTGGGGTATTTTGATAAATTTATCAAATACAATACAGTACGATACAGTCAAACCAAACAACAAAAATGTTATTTAACAACAGCAAATGATACAATCTATTCAAGTATTGTATCCATAAAACTATACCATACAATACAATACATTATAAAACGATGGGTAATAATGATCCAAGCATAGTGTTAATTCATTATGTCTAAAACTTTCACTTATGGGAGGGAATGTGTGATTGTTTATGATGACCCGACAGGTTATCTTATATTTTAGAATCGTACTCTGTGTTTTGAAGCATAAAAAACCTCATTTTAGCCCTTCTTGATTTGTATGTACAGTCCGGGTGTTTTTCTGGGAAACTTATATGTTAAAAACTGATCAAAATAAGAATTTTGCCTTAAACTTTTATTTGAATCGACTTTCGGTCAATATTTTGAATAAACGGATCCAGATTCATATTTTGACGGTCCTGTTGGGTCCATATCATAATTTGAGACCTGGGCATATACCCATAATCAAATTTGGAGGTCCCTAGCTTGAGTAATTAATTTTTGTTAAAAATTAAAAGTTTGAAAGTTTTATTATTTTAAGAATTGACTGATGTTTGGTCTTGTTGATACCGGGTCTGTATTTTGATTTCGCAGTCTGGTATAGGTCCATTATTATATTTATAACTTGTATATGAAATTGAGTGAGAACGGAGTTGATTTGACGTGATTCGGACGTTCGGTTGTGAAATAAAAGTTCTAAAATTTTCTTGAAAATTTCATTTGATTTGGTGTTCAGTTCGTAGTTCTATGTGTTATTTTGCCGATTTAATTGCGAGATCAAGTTTGTACGCTTTTTTGGTCTTGTGTACATGTTTGGTTTGGACCCCGAGGGATCGGATTAGTCTCTCCCATTTAAAGTTACTTAATAGAAGAGAGAATATTCATTTAATTGTGTGCTTTCGTATTTTATGAAAAAAATCTTTTTTTTTCATGAGAAGAATCAAGGTAGAGCAAAAATAACAACAAATAAAGAAATTCTGTAATGTAATATCCAACAATAAGCTATATACACAATATAGTACGCATGTGTGTATACTCATATATATATATGCAAAAAAATTTATTTTTGTCAATTTTTTATATTTGTTGTTTGTAGTATATATTCTTAAATGATATAAAGTCTTTAACTTCATATAATAATAATTTTATTATTTATATTAGAAAAAAGGACAATTTAAATAAATGAGATGTTAGACATGTATTTGTAATATGTTACCTTTAATATTGGTGTAAAAAATATATTTATTAATATGAAGATTTAAGTAGTTTAATTTAAAGTTCTACAAATATTTTTATGGTTAAAGAATAGACATCTTTCTTTTCTTTTTATAATTTTTTTTGTACTTCTTTTATTTTTTTTACAAATATTAATATTGTCTAATTTGAAATAAAATTATACAACTTACCAATTCCTTATGCATTTTTGCCTTTGACTTGGTTTCAGTAGAAAACCCAAAATGTAGGTCTACTTTATTCGAAAACTTATACAAATGTCCCAAATAAATCTTAACTTATCAACCTCTAGTCATTACTCATAGACTTACCAAAATTAATCAACATAAATTGAAAAACTAAATAATAGGGTTCTTTCTATCAAAGAATCACATGCAAAAATCACCTTTCATATTTTTAAGCGTGATTAGCAACATTAGATACAAGATGGAAAGGAAATTTCATAGACGGGGTAGCAAATAAGGTGATGAAAATTTTTTTCAATGGGTATGGATGAAATTCATTGAAAATATATAGATAAGTCAATATACAAAATTTGAGGAAGATTGGAGGTGATTTGGACGGGTTTTGTATCAAAATTCGTAATTAAATCGAGTTCGAAAAAGTCCTCTGTGACACATGTATCAAACATGTATCAGGCATTTATCTCACACACAAGTATACATTGATATACATGTGATACATAATTGATACATGCGTGATACATAAATGATACACAATGTGATACACATATCATTTTTTTCATGTTCAGCTTTTACTTCGAATTTTCAATTTAAACCACCTCAAAACTTTACCAAATCATCTCAACACTGATATTCAAGTTCCTTATGTTGTGCCCAATCTATTCTAATAACACCCAAACAAAGCAAAAAATTGAGTATTTTTTGCTACAAATAGCTAATTGACTAATTTAACTAATATTAATAATATTTTATCAATTGATCAATTTTTGCAATGAGCTACTTATAAATGGACATAGCAAGTAATTCCCCTACTTTATTTGTCTCCCAAAAATCATAGATGTAATTGGTTTAACCCGTTTAACCTCTCCATTACCCATTGGCGGCCCACTATTCATGGATTTTAATTGGAGAAATAACAAGCTAAACTAATACTATTATATTCTTCTTTAAAAATATTTAGTATTTGAAATTCACTTATTCTGAAAACATGCACAATATCGAAGAAACTTAGAGAGAGAAAGTAGAGAGAAGGGAGAAATTCATTTCTGAAGAATGACGCCTCGGTCTTTACAAAACGACCCCTGACCCTTATATCAAAAACAACCACTTTTACATACATAGCCTATTTACATGACTGGCCTAATTGCAAGTATAGCCTATTTACACAACTAGTCTAATTACAGACATAGACAAACGAATTACAAAAATAGCCTAATTGTAGAGGTAGCCTATTTGGCTCAGATATGACTCTTTCATTTAATGACCAAAATGGTCTACATGTGAGTAGTATCATCATTGCCTATTTACATATCTCAACACCCCCCCTCAAGTTGAAGGGGGAAACCACCTTTAACTTGGACAATAGAGGAGAAAGAGCAGTCCCAGATAATGCCTTGGTCAACGGATCAGCCAGCTGCTGAGAAGTGGAAACATGGGAAAGCTTTAGGAAACCATTGTGTAGTAAAGTGCGAACATAATGACAATCCACCTCAATATGCTTAGTACGTTCATGGAAAACTGGATTAATAGCAATGTGGATAGCAGCCTGGCTATCACAAAATACAAAAATAGGAGAAGGAACAGATACCCCAAGATCAGCAAGTAAACGAGAGAGCCAAGTGAGTTCAGCAGTAACCTTGCTCAAAGCCCTGTACTCAGCTTCAGCAGAAGAAAGAGAGACAACTGGTTGCTTTTTCGATTTCCAGCTTATAAGACTGCCACCCAACAATACACAAAAACCAGTAACAGATCTTCTAGTGTCAGGACAGGCTGCCCAGTCACTATCAGAGTACCCAGTCACAGAGTAATCAGGAACATCAGAGTAAAAGAGACCCAAAGAAGAAGTGCCTTTAAGATACCTCAAAACATGCATAGCAGCAGACATATGGGGAACCCTTGGGCATTTAAGATATTGACTCAGATGTTGCACGGCAAAGCATACATCAGGGCGAGTATGGGTTAAGAACAACAATTTGCCAACAAGACTCCTGAACTGGTCAGGAGCGGGCAAAAGGTCACCAGAATCAGCAGACAGTTTGGAAGAAATGTCCAGAGGGGAAACAACAGGAGAAACAGATACACAGTCAAAAGTATGCAACAAGTCATTAACATACTTATGCTGATTCAGATGTATCCCACCAGGGACATGTTTAACCTCAAGACCCAGAAAATAATGCAATGACCCCAAATCCTTGATTTTGAAAGTATCATCCAAGAAGGCTTTTAAGCCAGCAATCTCATCACAGTCATGCCCAGTTACTATAATGTCATCAACATACACAGCCACTACAACAAGGGAATCAGGGGTACCTTTTAAGAACAGGGAATAATCATTCAAAAAGTGCCTGTAACCTCTTGAATGAAGAGCAGATGACAGCTTAGCATACCACTGCCTGGAGGCCTGCCTGAGCCCATATAAAGATTTCTTTAGTTTACAAACCAGAGGAAGAGAAGAAGAAGAGGTAGAAGAAGAAGAAGGAGAAGCAGAATCAGATACCACAAACCTGGAGGAAGTTTCATATACACTTCCTCATCCAAATCACCATGGAGGAAGGCATTGTTAACATCAAGCTGAAACAATGGCCAGTGGTTTTTAACAGCCACTGCAATAATGCATTTCACTGAAGTCATCTTAACAACAGGAGAAAATGTGTCTGTAAAGTCCACACCCTCAACCTGTGTATCACCTCTAATAACCAACCTTGCCTTGTATCTTTCAATGGAGCCATCAGATTTATATTTGATCTTGTAAACCCACTTACAGCCAATAGGTTTCTTGCCTGGAGGAAGATGCACAATGTCCCAAGTATGGTTAGCATCCAATGCATCAAATTCCTTCCTCATGGCATCCTGCCAAGCTGGTACAGAGGCAGCTTGAGAGTAAAACATAGTTCAGATTCCAAGTTGGAGGAAGAGGAACCAGAGAAGGCTGGATGTTGGCAAACATAGTCTTTGAGGTAAGGAGGGGGAATATGTTGTCTGGTGGATTTTCTGGGCAAGGAAACAGGCTGAGAGACAGGTAAAGTAGGAGGAGTAGTATCATGATTGAAAAGGGGAGAAGGAATGAATACAGGAGAGGCAGGAGAAGAACTAAGAGGAGAAGAAGGGGAAGAATCACTGGAAGTTGGTAGCAGTAAAGAATGTTCAAGAATGTCATCAGAAAAGGGAACAGGAGGAGGAGGAGAGGAAGATGGAAGTGCAGTTTTAAAGGGAAAGTGAGTTTCATGAAAGACAACATCTCTAGAAACAAAACATTTCTTAGAATTCAAATCATACAATTTGTAGCCTTTCTTACCAAAAGGGTAACCAATAAAAACACAAGAATGAGCTCTGGACTTCAGTTTATCCCTCTGAGGGATAGGGACAGCAGCATAAGCCAAACAACCAAAAGTTCTTAGGTGAGAGTAGGAAGGGGGAGAACCATGCAATAATTCATGAGGTGATTTGTAATGAAGTATTCTGGATGGCAATCTATTAAGGATGTATGTTGCAGTTAACAAACAATCACCCCAAAATGATATAGGCAAACCAGACTGAAAAAGAAGAGCCCTACAAGTTTCAAGTAAGGATCTGTGTTTTCTCTCAACAACCCCATTCTGTTGAGGAGAATGAGGGCAAGTTGTTTGATGCACAATCCCAAGTTTACTGAAAAAGGAAATCCCTTCTGCACTGGAACCCAGTTCCAGGGCATTATCATTCCTGACAACCTGGGCCATAGAATTGAACTGAGTTTGAACATAGGAAATGAAAGATTTTAATAGAGGGAAGGCATTACTTTTAGAACCCATCAAATGTGTCCAGGTGGCCCTAGAAAAGTCATCAACTATGGTGAGAAAGTATTTACTACCAAGGGAAGTAGGGGTATGGTAAGGGCCCCAAGTATCTACATGTATAAGTTGAAATGGTTTAGTAGTACTGATGATACTATCAGGGAAAGGCAGTCTGGTTTGTTTAGCCATAGGACAAATAGAGCAAGGGAAAGGTTGTTTAGCAGCAAAAGAAAAAGGTAAGCCAGAAACATGTTTCATATTAGCAAAGGAAGTGTGTGCTAATCTCAAATGCCAAATATAGTTCATATCAGCAGTAGCAACATTATTACAACTGGGAGATTGTACAATTGAGCTAAAATGTTTGCCATCAGAAACAACATCATCATTACAAACATGTGAAACAGTATGCTCAGGAGTAGAAGAAGACTTGGAAGAGGCAAAAGAGGAAGGAGGTGACCAAGAGTACTTGTACAAACCAGCCTCCTCTTTACCAAGATCCAGAAGCCTCTTCAGAGAAAGGTTCTGTAACAGGTAAAGAAGACATGAGGTTGGTGTAAACAAAACTAAACAATGCAATTGTTTCATCAATTTATGAACAGAAATCAGATTATGTTTGAAAGAAGGAACCAAGAGTACATTGTGACGAGTAAGAGAAGGAGTCAATGCAAATGATCCTGTACAAGTGACCTTTACTTTATAACCATTGGGAAGGGAAACAAGGTAAGGGATAATTAAGGGTATAATATCAAAAAGTAGATTTTTATCATAAGTCATGTGATTGGAAGCCCCTGAATCAATGATCCAGGTAGCAGAATTTATGTTTGTAAGCATGCATAACTTGGAATCAGAAACAAGACTCTCAGACATCAAAGTACCAGCAAAATTAGCAGAACTCATGGGAGAAGGAGCTTGATCACTAGTAGTAAAAGTCTGTCGAATTAAGCTCATAATCTGATCACATTGCTGTCTGCTCAACCCTGGTATCACAGGTTGACTGGCAATAGGATCCCCTAGAGGAACAGACAGACCTGAATTTCCTGTATCAGCAGACACATATTCAGTACTAGTGGAAAGATGAGCAGCAGATTTCCTTCCCTTGGTGTAAGAATTGCTTTGAGGAAAACCATGCAGCTTGAAACACTTATCAATTAAGTGTCCAGACTTCTTGCAATATCTGCAAAATAAGTTTCCTCTATTTTGTTCAAAATTGACTTTAGGTCTGAAGTTAGACCCAGACAATTTACCCTGGTTGAAGCCAGCAGAGGGCCTGTCAGTGTGAACATTAAAAGACATAGAGTCTGGGCTCATATGGGAGACAGACTTGACTTCTCTTTGTTTTTCATCATTGAGTACAATATTATAAACACTGTCAAGGGAAGGAAATTGCTGCATCATTAACAAATTACTCCTTACACCCAAATATGTCTCATTCAGTCCCATAAGGAACTGATAAATCTTGTTTTCATCATCTTCCTCGATAATACCATTCTTAGCAGCACAAGTGCACTTCTGTCCATGATTTGGGACCATTGTCCCCAATTCATCCCATAAACTCTTGAGTTTATTAAAGTATGAGGCTACATCAAGGGAACCTTGGGATGTCTGAGAGAGTTCCCGTTTAAGCTCAAAAATTTTTGTTTTATTGGGGGTACCATATCTCTTCTCAAGTTGAGACCACATGCTTTGAGCAGTGTCAGAATATTGTACACTATCAGCTATTTGAGATGACACAGAAGAAGTTAACCATGACATAACGAGCATATTACATCTATCCCATAACCTCTGTAAGCTCACATTATTACTAGGTCGAGAAAAAGAACCATCAATGAAACAAATTTTATTTTTAGCAGATAAAGCCATTGTCATCTTCCGTTTCCACCCTCCATAACCACTACCTGAAAAAGGAGTGGGAACAAGGCATGCACCAGGCACATCAGAAGAATGTACAAACAAAGGATTAGAAGGATCGATAGGACCAGAGTTGCCACCAGAACCATTACCACTCGCGTTACCAGCCATGTTCAAATGAATGAAATCTTTTACAAATATCACCAAAAATCAATATTCACAATCTAAACAACCAGTATTCACAACTCAAACAGGTTATTCACAGATAGAAGCAAATAATCGCACAAGCAGTCATAGAATCACAACCAAAGAGTAGGAACGATGTTACCGTCCTTCTTCGCAACCGGAGAAGATCGGCCTTCAACAACAAATGAAACCCTAGGTATGAACCCTAGAAGTAACCGTCAAAACTTTACCGCAAATACCGTCAATGATGTCGCAACAGTAGTGACGACAACCAAAACCTCAGCAAAATGAGTATCAAACCACCGGATGGCAATCAAACAACCGTTTTGACCACCAGAAAACCCTAGAGGTTGAAAACTCACCGGAAAATCTCCGAAAACTTCACAATAAACGATTGAACCGTTTCAATAGAGAAGGAACGGTCACAAATCGTGAAGATAGAGACTCGAAGGAACCCTATCAGAATAAAAAAAAATCATCGATCTTTCGATCTCAGAAAACCTCGAATTTTATCAGAGAATGGTTCAAATGAATCATTGATTCACACAAGAGCATCATCGGATCACTATGCATGGCTCTGATACCATGAAAACATGCACAATATCGAAGAAACTTAGAGAGAGAAAGTAGAGAGAAGGGAGAGCATCGAAGAGTCTCGAAGAAGACTCAGAAATTCATTTCTGAAGAATGACGCCTCGGTCTTTACAAAACGACCCCTGACCCTTATATCAAAAACAACCACTTTTACATACATAGCCTATTTACATGACTGGCCTAATTGCAAGTATAGCCTATTTACACAACTAGTCTAATTACAGACATAGACAAACGAATTACAAAAATAGCCTAATTGTAGAGGTAGCCTATTTGGCTCAGATATGACTCTTTCATTTAATGACCAAAATGGTCTACATGTGAGTAGTATCATCATTGCCTATTTACATATCTCAACATATTCTGACTAATTTTATTATTTGTGCTAATTTCTTTCATTTTCCACAGTTAATTATATTAAGTTGAATGTAACAATCCGAATTGCACAACACAACGGCAAGGTATTTATACGATAAGGATCTCAATAACTGAAAGATTACAACTTTAGTATAAAAATGGAAGGAGTTACAGAAAAACTGAAAACATAGGATCATTAATTAGAAAAAGGATGAGGAATTAGACACAGAATGAGAAGAGGAGGTGAGGAGCATAGAAGCATGATCACAATACACAATTCCTGAAACCGTAGGCTACTCTCCTTTTAAACGGATCCCAAACGATTTCTTGTTAGGTTATCTTATATATAAAAAACAAGAGGGGTTGCTCTGATGGTAAGCAACCCGCATTTCCAATCGAGAGGTTCTGAGTACGAGTCTCCACAAGAGCAAGGTGGAAAATTTTTGGAGGGAAGGATGCCGGGGGTCTATTTGAAAACAGTCTCTTTACCCCAGGAAAGGTTGTTGTTTGTTTGTTTGTTTGTTTGTTTGTTTGTTTTTGTGTGTGTGTAACGTTTTGGATCCCGGCGGAGTAGTGAAGGACGTTATACACACTCTCTTTATTTATTAATTTATAATAAATAAAAAAATTAATATAACGTATTTAATTGATCTCTGTCCTTGACGAGAGGCTTTCACAAACTTATTTTTATTTAAAATTAAAAGTCAGACTTTTCTTTTAATATTGTTATATAGATTTAATAGTTTAAACGTGCTCGTATTTTATTGTTACTGATAAATACTTATTTATATTGATTGTATATATCAAAACAATAGATGCATGATATGTATTTGTAAATAAATTCATCTTACTTAATTATAATTCATTAATTGATATATATTGTTACCAAATAAAATCTCTTAATCATAGTAAATTAGGCCCGTTTATCCATAATTTTTTTCTTTTTTTTTTGAAAAAAATTTAAATATATTTGTCCATGAAAATTTGCAACTTTGGAAAATTTTACTTTTTTATCTACTCATAAAAGTGAAATGTATGTTTCTCAGTACTATTTTTCAATTTAACTCCAAATATTACTTTTTTTTAAAAAATTATAATTTTTATATCGAAATACATACTCTTTCAATCCAAAATAAATATTTAGCTGTTTTCACACATATTAAGAAATTTACCTTTTAACATTAATTCACAATAAAATTGATAAAATTAACTTTTACTATCTCTTCACATAAATACTCATAACATATACTCCAACCTATTTATTCTGAGGACAATGTCGGGAAAAAATTAATTTCATTCTTGAAATCTAAAAAAATTACTTATTTTGGGTCATAAAAAGGCCAAAAAAATTACTTATTTTTGACCGAAAAGCATACTTAGCAGTAGTATAATTTAATATAAACACTTTTTTTGTGGTGTAATAAAGGTGTCTTTTTCACATTTCAGAAAACATAGAAACAAACTAACCCACAGTTTCGCTCCTTTGCTCTCGCCAATGTCGCCGATTCTCGATTCCCTCGCCCTCGCTTCCATTTTTTCCTCTTCTCCTTCTAATATCCGACCAGCCCTCCGCCCCTCGCCGCCGTTTTCCGCCACATGGGACCGCCGTTCCCCTCTCAAATACACCGCTTTTAAATCCTGTACCCCTTTAAAGCAAGTTTCACTTTCGTCTTCTTCAACAAGTTGTTGTCGCTCAAGTAGCGTCTCCGGCGAAGCTTCTGATGTTGCTTTCGATGGTTCGTTCTCAATTTTTCATTTTTTTACTTCGTTAAGAGCATTATATTTGCATTTAATTTACATTAGATTTGTCAAAAGATATATTTTTTCTTTTATTTCAGATGCAAGAGGGGTTGTTTACCATCAGAGCAACCCCTCTTGCATCTGAAATAGCATCTGAAATAAAAGAACAACCGAGAGGTTGTGAGTTCGAGTCTCCCCAAGAGCAAGTTGGGAAGTTCTTGGAGGAAGGATGCCGGGGGTCTATTTGGAAATAACCTCTCTACCCAAGGGTATCTCTACCAAAGGGTAGGGGTAAGGTCTGCGTACACACTAGCTTCCCCAGATCCCACTAAGTGGTATAATACTGAGTTGTTGTTGTTGTTGTTATTTCAGATGCAATATTTTACTACTAGTATTTAGATTGTAATTTATCCTGACACGTAATGTACTAGGTAATTGTTACTCCCTCATTGAGGGTCGACGCGTTTGAGTTTCAGTGATTTGAATATTGGTTTCTTAATATTTTTTAAATAAGGTTTACGTATTTAGAAGTTACATGAAAAGTATGATATGAATACATTATGTTGCTTAGTTGAGCATATGACACTGATTTGTTAGACTATTGTCACTTTAGCTTGTGAAACATATTAGTATGGATCTTTACTAAAGAATTGGGAAAGAAAGGTCTTGATATTTGGTTTTACTTTTTAGTAGCTGATTAACTATTCCAAATGCTTCAGTGGAAGAACGAATTCTAAAAACCTAAATAAATGTTTTTCCTTCACTTTACATTCCCATTTTATGTTCTGAACTTGCTTCTTGGTTCAATGGGAGGGGCGAAGACTCCTAGTTCTGCCTAATCTTAGTACAACTTTGAAATTGAATCTTTAGAACCATGTGTCTAAGAGGGCAAAATAGTAAGGTAAACAGCCTCTCTACCCAAGGATAGGGGTAAGGTCTGCGTACACACTACCCTCCCCAGACCCCACTAAGTGGGATTATACTGGGTTGTTGTTGTTGTTGTTGTTGTTATTTCAGATGCAATATTTTACTACTAGTATTTAGATTTTAATTTATCCTGACACGTAATGTACTAGGTAATTGTTACTCCCTCATTGAGGGTCGACGCGTTTGAGTTTCAGTGATTTGAATATTGATTTCTTAATATTTTTTAAATAAGGTTTACATATTTAGAAGTTACATGAAAAGTATGATATGAATACATTATGTTGCTTAATTGAGCATATGACACCGATTTGTTAGACTATTGTCACTTTAGCTTGTGAAACATATTAGTATGGATCTTTACTAAGGAATTGGGAAAGAAAGGTCTTGATATTTGGTTTTACTTTTTAGTAGCTGATTAACTATTCCAAATGCTTCAGTGGAAGAACGAATTCTAAAAACCTAAATAAATGTTTTTCCTTCACTTTACATTCCCATTTTATGTTCTGAACTTGCTTCTTGGTTCAATGGGGGCGAAGACTCCTAGTTCTGCCTAATCTTAGTACAACTTTGAAATTGAATCTTCAGAACCATGTGTCTAAGAGGGCAAAAAAGTAAGGTAAACAACTAATCCTCCTTTTTTTCGTTGAACCCGCCTAATCAAAAATCCTTGTTTCGATTGAATACAAAATCACCTGCAAGGACATAAGGTCAAGATTGCACAGTCCTACAACAAGCATGTGAAAACTAAGAATTCGATTCTGTATCATTCAAGAGAGCAGCCAAGTGCACACAAAACAAGAACACTCATCACTATGTGGGAATCTTTATCCAGATTTTGATGCGAACTGGAAAGAGGAAAAACATGTTCCAGTCGTAGTTATGTATCTTATTAAGTAGGAGAGAAATAAAAGTGTTCCAAGAACTTGCACAGTAGCCGTAAGGAGAATTTGTGTGTGTATTTTTTTTTGTTGGGGGGGGGGGGAGGGGAGGGGGGGTTGTAAATATAGACTGCTAGCTTGCTGCTTTTTAAAGTTGTTTTCTCACTTCCCTTTGGGCCCTTAAGCGAGCTGCATATTCTCGGTGCATCACTTGGCTGCGAGAGCAGATCTATCTCGAGGCAAGGGGTCGATTTTTTTACTAAGTGTGTATATATAAATAATAAGCAAAACGAAAATACAACAACAAGAAGCCCAGTATTTTTCCACAAGTGGGGTCTGGGGAGGGTGAGATGTATGCAGCCTTACCCCTACCCTAGAAGGACAGAAAGATTGTTTCCAATAGACCCTCGACTGGAGAACAAATGAAATTTATGAATAAAAGGATATCATACTAACATTAATGCTAGCGAACTAGGAAAGACAAAGAGATACGCTCGACTACCTACTAGCCTTCTACCCTAATCCTCGACCTCCACACTTCCTATCTAGGACCATGTCCTCAGTCAACTCCAGCTGCGCCATGTCCCGCCTAAGAACCTCGCCCCAAAACATCTTAAGCCTACTTCTACCCCGCCTGATACCCACTGAGGTTAACCTCTCGCACCTTATGTCTTGGGCTTCTATACTTCTCCTTTTAACATGCCCCCGAATTATCCCATCCTTACCTCCCGCATCTTTCCTCCACAAAAGCCACTCACCTTATCTTGAATAAGTTCATTCCTATTCTTATCCAATTTGGCAGGTCCACACATCCACCTTGACATCCTTATTTCAACTACTTTTATCTTCTGAACATGAGTGTTCTTGATCGTCCAATACTTTGCGCCATACAACATAGTCGGTCTAACTACAACCTTGTAGAACTTACCTTTAAATCTCCGTGACACATTTTTTATCACACAAGACACTAGAAGCGAGCCTCCAATTAATCCATCCAGCTCTGATACGGTGCTTGACATCCTCATCAATCTCCTCGTTACCTTGTATTATAGATCCAAGGTACTTGAAACTACCTCTCTTAGGAATAACTTGTGTATCAAGCTTCACCTCCATGTCCACTTCCTGGGCAACGTTGTTGATCTTGCACGCCAAGTATTCCGTCTAGGTCCTGCTCAACTTGAAACCCTTAGACTCTAGGGTCTGCCTCCAAACCTCTGGCCTCTCATTAACACCATCTTGCGTCTCGTCAATCAGAACTATGTCATCAGCAAATAACATACACCATGGCACCTGCCGCACCTCTCCATTGAATGTGTCGCGTCAACGCGTCCATCGCCAAGGAAAATATAAATGGGCTAAGAGCTGATCTCTTGTGCAACCCCATCACAAACGGAAAGTGTTCTCCTTGCACTGTAATAACCAGAGTCTTAGCTCCATTATACATGTCCTTAGTCACCCTAATATAGGCCTAAGTCGCACACTCTTTGATTTTGGTGTCGTACCCGTCTCAATATGAGACAGGGGTGGGAGCGAGAGCGGATACGTCCCAGATACGATCAATTGATTTCAGACACTTTGATTGGAGTCCCGGACACTTCGATTTTGGTGCCTTACCCGTGTCAAAATTTATAATATTTTATAGCTCTATTTTTTATTAGCCGAGTCCCCCACCCGTATCCACATCCGGTTCCGTACCCCCGAATCTTAATATTTAGATTTTGCCAAATCCGATACTCGGATCCGTTCCCGTATCGGATACCCGTAGCCGAGTCTGAGCAACTTAGATATAGGCTACTGGGACCCCTTTAACTTTCAAGCATCTCCAAAGCACCTCTCGGGACCTTGATATAAGCTTTTTCTAGGTCAATGAATACAATATGCAAGCCTTCTTCATCTCCCTATACCGCTCCACCAATCTCCTCACCAGATGAATAGTTTCCATAGTAGAACGCTCCAGCATGAAACCAAACTGGTTCTCAGAAATGGACACCCTGCACTTCAACCATCCTATCCAAAATGAAAATCTAAGTATAATTAAGAAAATTTACACTAGTTGAACTAGATGGCTTGCAGGTTTTCTGTTTGAAGCACTTCATACTATCTAGAGGTCAAGGGTTCAAGTAGTAAAACGTTTTTGAGTTGCACTTTTGCGTGCACAAAACCCTATTTTTTTTGGTTGAATGAGAATAGAATCACTTAAATTACAAAGAAGGTTGACCATTTTAAGAGGTAAAAAAAACCTTTACCAAGCAATTCTATTGAGCAAAACAATCTTTAACCCCAGTTTTTAACAATTTTATGGTAGAATCATGCCTTCTCCATCTTTACAAAGCAATCGCGAGAATTTGCTCTTCAAAATCTTCAATTCTTCGAAAAGTGTTAATAATTTCATCCTTCTAAAAAGTTATGGCTTTGCTAAACCATTCCTCTTTGACAAACTACTCATTCTCTTTACGATTTGAGATTTTTGGGAATCTAGATGCTATTTTCACGGTAGATTCTCTTAATACTTTTTTCTTTCTTCTTTTCTCATTGGAGTTTCTTGAAAATATTCGTTGTTTTCCTTTGTGCGTTGAATCCTATATAATTATTTAGGCTTTATCTAAATTGGTATTTGAACTTTTAATTTAGAATGATATATTATCCTATAACAACTTCTAGAATTCCAAAATTAAGTTGAAAAGATCAAGATTTATCTAACTTGGAATAAAGGGCCTATGAGTTGGAACTACATAGACAAACGGCGGGAGTTAATTTAAAGTCCTTAAAAGTTGATCTTGAAGAAAGATTAGCAATTCGAAAATATCATCCTAATGATCGTGATACAATAAGAACATATCTTCAAAAAGGTCATTTCCAACCTTGAAATCACAATTTTCTTCGAAGAAAGTTTATGGAAAACTGTATCGCTTTAATTGTTGGAGTATGGTGTAACAAAAGATACGACTTTTTTACTTCAATTGTTATTTGTTTCAAGATGAATGCATCAATTAAGAGAGGTTTTTACACCTAATAATATTAATTTATCATGTTCAAGTGATAAATTAAGGTAAGAATATGTTTTAATTAACTTATGATTTAGTAATAATTCTTTTTTGAGAGGACATATATCATGTATTTATTGGGTTGGTGTAAACAGCCGATGCGAGCAAGTATTTACTTTGGAGATGTATTTTCACGTATATGATTTTAAAGTTGGAACTAGAAGAACAAATTTAATATGCACATTGATGGACCAAACAATATACATAATCAGTCAAAAAAGAACAGCGAAGATTTGATGAGACAAAAACAATCCACTTAAAGCGCACTTGCTAAACAATTTACAACAAAATCCCCGATGAAATTCCATAAGTAGGATCTGAGGAAGGTAGTGTGTATGCAGACCTTACCCCTACCTGGAGGTAGTGCGACTGTTTCCGAAAGACCTTCGGCTCAAGAATAGTAAAAATGAAGCAATAGAGAAACAATAACAACAATAACAGAATAAGTCAATGAAGCAAATAATACAACGACTAATAACAGAGATCCAGGGATACAAAACTACAAGAATAATGCCATCCTACTGATAATAATGACACACCGTATAAAAACAAGGGACTGATAATTTGATATCCCAAAATGATAATTCGTGGTTCAAAAGATATCTTATCATATCAATTATAACTTTTATATGAGTCCAATATTTGATCTAACTTTTGTTAATCGATTTTTTTAGCAATGCACTTTGAATGGATTGTTTTTGTCTCATCAAATTTTTATGAACTCTATTTGGTCCAATAATATGCATACCAAATATGCCCTTCTTGTTCCAACTTGTAAACCCTATACTTGTAAATATATCAACGGTAAATACTTACTCGAATCGGGTGTTTACACCAATCCAATAAATATATGACCTATGTCTTCTCAAAAAAGAATTATCACTAAACCATAAGTTAATTAATACATATTCTTACCTTAATTTATCACTTAAACATGATAAATTAGTATTGTTTGATGTAAGAATTTCCCTTAATTGATGCATTCATCTTGAAACAAATAATGATTGAAGTAAACAACCGCATCTTTTGTTACCATACTCCATACTAATAAACCATCTAAGGATTAACGCAATGCAATTTACCATAAACATTTCTTCAAGGAAATTTTTGATTTAGAGGTTGGAAAAGACCTTTTTGAAGATATGCGCTTCTTGTTACATCATGATATGTTGGATGATATTTTTCAAAAGACTTGTTTCTCCGCCAACCTTTGAGGAGTTTAAATCAACTCTTTCACTTTGTCGATGTTGTTTCGACTCATTGGTCCTTTCTTTGAAGTTATATGAACTTGACATTATGAACTTGGTTTTGAAAGTTGCTTTAGGAAAATATTTTTTCATTGAAGTTTAAGCGAATTAA
Organism: Nicotiana benthamiana; assembly: GCA_034376525.1. Taxonomy (NCBI): domain Eukaryota; kingdom Viridiplantae; phylum Streptophyta; class Magnoliopsida; order Solanales; family Solanaceae; genus Nicotiana; species Nicotiana benthamiana. Next base: position 82,553,825 of record CM067330.1, read on the forward strand.
AAGTTAATTATCAATTTAGATAAACTCTAAATGATTTCATAAAATTCAACCCACAAAGGAAAACAATTGATGTTTTCAAGAAGTTCCAACCAGAAAGTAGAAAAAAAGAATAAATATTAAGAGGACTTACCGTGAAAATAGCATCAAGAAGCAACCAAATACCCAAAAATCTCAAATTGTAGATTTTCTTTTGTAACTATGATTTCCGGGCTAGTTTATGCCACCTCGACTAATTTCAGGGGATACTTGTTACCTCCCACCTCTAACAGGTATCAGGTAATTCTGTCTACCACACTTAGACAGATGGAAATAAACCACTTACAACTTGTTTGATGGTTGTTACCCATTGTATCGCATTGTTCATTTAAAATTTATTGTATCATATTGTTAAATGCATTATTCCGGAACAACCAAAAGCAACATTTTATGAAACAACCGATTTGGTGTGGTGTGACCGTTTCCTTTTTTTTTTTTCCAATTATAACCTTAGTTATTATTTTATAATTCTATTTTAACATCTAATTTTTTTTAAATTTTAACTCCAAATCTCCAACCTATTGACCTACTTTGTCTTCTTCCATCTTTTGTAGAGTTGGTTTGGCCCATTCTTTTTATCCAAGTCGCCATTCGATTCTTTGTCTCTTTCATCGTTTTAATTTTTTCTTTTTGTCACTAATATTAGTTAACCTTTTTTGTTTTCAGGTTTTTGCTCTTGTTTCCAAGTTACGTAATTAATGATAAATTAGTAGAAAGTGGGTGTCTTAATTTTTTTTGTGTGTAATTCTTGATAAATTCTGTTTAAAACAATTGGGGGTATTTTAGTGAACTTATCAGTTATAGGATTGTACAGGCAAACCAAATAGCAAAAATGTTATTTAATAACAACAAACGATACAATCTATTTAATTATTGTATCAATAAAATGATATAATACAGTACAATACAATACGTTACATTATAAAACGACTGGTAACAATGATCCGAACATAGTGTTAGTGTTTTCTTTACCCCTGCTAGGATTTGGACATGAGACCTCATGGTTCTCAATCCATTTCATTGACCACTATGTCACACCCTTAGGCGCCCCAAATTATAGATTTTTTCAAAGATTGATTCAGCAAAGCCACAACTACTTCGAAGGATAAAGCTTTTATTACTTCTTCCGGAAGAATCTGAGGATTTTGAAGAGCAAATTCATGTGAATGCTTGGTAAAGATGAACAAAGCATTCAATTATGCTAGGAAGTTGTTAAAAGCTTGGGCCATCGATTGCTATGTTTAGTAAAATTGCTTGGTAAAAGCTTTTATTACCTCTTTACTTAGTCTTTGCTTTTGTGTCTAAAGTTGATTCTCCCTCTGAAATGAGAAGTTAATAGCTGCTCTCTGAAGATGTATTAAGACCTACCTAAAATTTTGCATTTTCTTGTATAGTCAAAACTCTCTTTAACACCTTTGTTTGTTCAGGATATTTTTTAGTTGTTAAAGCGAAGTCTTGTTATAAAGAACATATATTATAGCGTAGCATGAAAAATTGGTTCCAAAGAAAACCGTTCAGTGAAGTGTTGTTATAGAAGATGGTTTTTATAGAGAAGTTCGATTGTATAGCACTCCCCTTCTGCTTCTAATTTATCTTCTAAACTCAAAATTGAAATGGTATCATCAAGATGCTTTCTGTTGCAGTATTCATCTCAAATCTATAGGAAGGTGATTTTCTCTGTATGAAGTCGGCCTAATATCTCATTCTCCATTCCTCTTCCCTCCCTTTTTTCTCCTCCTCTTGTTTTTGTTTTGTTATCATATTAATATCATCCATATAAGTAATTGGTTTACTGATCTGTTATTCCCTGCAGCTAAATGATTGTACAGCAACTAGAAGCTAACTGATACAAAAGGTGATTGGTAGTGTCAAAAACTGTTTGTATTATCTACTGTCTACTATATATGTACGTTTCTGTCTCAAGATGTACATGACGTAAATGGAACCTTTTTCCTATGGTGTAGTGGCTTCTTAAGCTTGCAATATCTCTCTATTGGAGAGAATGACATAGCTATTTTCCATGTGCTGCTGTAGAGCAGTAAGTATGCTGGTAAAATAATAGAACTCTAAAGCCATGGCCATAAATTTTATTATGAGGTTTTCGTCTTAGGAAATCAGAGGCAACTGTTGACTATTTTTTGTGCAAGGTCAAAGTGAATTGATATCTTCTACAACTATTACCAATTTGTAAGGAGAAAATTCTTTTTGTTTTTTCGTTGTTACCAAATAACATTTTTTCACAAGCCACAAAGTAAAAGAATGGCTGATTTATAACCTGTCTGTAATACAAGAAACAAGTTTGGCCAGCTTGGCAACATCTATTGATTTAAAAAAACTGTAGCCTGTGAAAATGCTTATTTAATTGGTATTCTCTTATAATATAGGAGCAGATAATAAGTATTCGTTTTGGCATTGTACTTGCTAAAAGAAAGTTAATTTTGCTGTTATTATTATTCTTTATTTTGGGGGGTTTGGGAGCTAAGGATGTGTTAGTCTCCACCAAGTAATAATTCCTTGAAGCAGCATTCGAAATGCCTGAAAATTTATGGATAAGAGATTTCAAAGTGTGGTTTCCATTAGTTGTGAGAGGGATTCACAGATAGTCGAAAGAGTTTTGCCTAATCTTGTTTTGTGTTTTAATTTCTTGTGTTATTCTTTCAGTTCCTTCTGTGACAGAGGAAACATGGGAATCACTTGTTCTCAAAGCTACTGAACCCGTGGTGGTCGAGTTTTGGGCTCCCTGGTGTGGACCATGTCGCATGTTCCATCCAGTGATTAGTGATCTGGCCAAGCAATATGCAGGGAGGGTTAGCTGCTTCAAATTGAACACTGACGACAGTCCTCCTGTAGCAACCAGATATGGAATCCGAAGCATCCCAACAATAATCATCTTCGTCGATGGAGAGAAGAAAGATGCAATAATAGGAGCTGTACCCAAAACCAGTCTAACTGCCAGCATAGACAAATACTTGTAAAAGCTGTTAAATGGTAAGCTCAAAGCTACACTTGGTTTTGTTTTCATAGTGATCCCAGATTTTCCATTCCTGGTTATAATATCGGTAAAAACTTACCCACCCGCATCTGGTGCTTAGACCAAGCAAATGAATGCATGTTACTCTCTTGATGTGGATGAGTCCTGAACTAGATTTGTGCCAATTAAATGAAGTTCCATTTTGTTTTGCACTGGCCCCATCTTGCCATCATCTCACAAAAGAAAAACTCCAAAATCTTTATAGAAAGAATCAATGTCTCAGAAGCTTTACGCAGATTTTGCTGCTCTTAAATTAGTTGAGGAATTGGTTTGCTCTTTGGGGAACCAAGTATAGAACCTCAATGGAGATGGCAAATGCGAGTGATTCTTCCGGAGCTTCGAACAATCAACAGTCAAACCCATCGCTGTTCTTTCCCGTCTTATACATCATGAGTGTAAAGAGTAATTAGTTATAAATACTGTTAGTTGGAGGTGTACATAGGTCAAGTTGCTCCAGGTTTTTCGCTTACCGAAACAATTACCCAGGTTTTTTTTTTGTTCGACTCGGATTGCCGGCTTGGTGTTGTTTGTTGGTTTTCTTTGAACGCTCCTGACGCTACTGTAAGACCTCTCTCAAAGTAACCTATGAATCCATAGTAGAGAATAGTCTCCTCTCCGATGTTAATCGTATGGCTTCATTTGGAAATAGTAGTTGTTAATTTAGGGGTATTATCACTGTTAGACTGCGCTAGAAATTATTTATATTTGGTAGCCGAAAAAATTTTGTATAATTTTTATATATAACATACAGAATGTGTGTATATATACAATAAATATACAACTTTTATGCATTTTTTCGACTATTATTTTTACATCGGCTATACAGTGTCATTTTTACTTAAATTTAGCTATCTTTAACTCATCCAGTTCAATCAATTTAAAATGTTCTGCAACAATATTTATGGTAATTTGGCAATCATTTATACAAAGACATACTCCCTCCGTTCACCTTTAATTGTTCACTATATTAAAAATACATTTTCATTTTTATTTGTCGACTATGCTAAATCAAGAGAAAAATAATCTTTTTCCCCTTGTTTAGCCTTATCATTAACTACTTATTCTCCAAATCATTTTCCAAAAAGACTTCTGGAAATGCTATTACTATTATGGGTAACATTATAAAATATATATTTTATTTATTTTTTCTTAAAAAGAGAATAAAGTTAAAAGTGAGCAATTAAAAGTGTACAGATGGAGTAGTAAATTGACATTTATTACCCCTTACAACCAGAGCAGAAGTAGATAGAGGGAAGGCCTTTGAAAATTACACTACATAAATAGCGTAAAAGTTAATTGGCACGTTTCGACTTATTATGCCCTTTAAAAAATAATAAATAAAATGTATAATTTATTGTGATAGCGATATTTACTTATGCATATTTATTAGATTTAAGAAAATAATTTAAGTAAACGGAGGGAGTATATATTTACTTTCATTTTTGAAACATTTTTTCTAATTCCAATGTATAAGTTTCTGATTTGTCCACTGCGACTTTTTACTTGGTCCACGTGCTGACTGGTGTAGGCTTTCATTATAATTATAGACAAAAGAAAAAGAAGTAAGGATAGTTGATAATATTACATTTCGATTTGTCAAAACATGATGTGTTTGCAGGGTATTCAATAATGCTCAGATGACAAATTACGTGGGGCTATCTATTCCAGATCAGAAGTGATCAAAATTTAAAGAGAGGACAAGTCTTATAATGTCTGGCGAACTCAGAAATTCACACTTCTCTTCAAGAGAAAATTCCGATCAAAATTTAAATAGCTTATGTTTTTTTTTCACTTGCACAAAATGATCTTCGGCTCAAAAATATTATATTTAGTAGTTGGAAATGGCTATTTTTTATTTTAATTTTTTTGTATAATAACAGTTTATTTTATATATTTTTTGTATAATGACAATCTATTTTGTATATTTTTTGTATAATGACACTCTATTTTGTATCGTGACAGTATATGTTATATATTATTTTTATAGTGGCAGTCTATTTAGTATATATTTTGTATAGTTAGAGTTTATTTTGTATATTATTTTTATAGTGACGGTCTATTTAGTGTATATTTTGTATAGTGACAGTCTATTTTGTATATTAACAGTCTATTATATATAAATTATATAGGAACAGTATATTTAGTATATTTTTATATAGTGACAATCATTTTCGTATATATTTTATATAGTGATATTATATTTTGTATAGTGACAGTCCTTTGTATAATTCGTATAATTCCGTATAGTGATAGTTTATTTCGTATAATTCCCTTACACTTCCATATTTGCTTATTAGGGACCCATTAAATCTCGTAAACACAAACTCCAGAAAAACACGATAGAATTCTCAACTCATGCGGCTCACAATCCAAAAAAGAATTTAAGTTCTATAAATTAATATAATTAGATATAAATTTTAACCATTGCTGTTAGCGTAAAGATTGGTGGTTCAATATTGGAAAATTAATACACAGTTGATAAATTCAGATGATGCAAGTTAGCAGTAAGCATGAGTTTTTCTCTTACTCTCAAAATTAAAGAATACAAACGGCCTCTAACCAAAGAGCAATATGTTCTTATTAACTTTGCGAAAAAACAATTTCTAAAAATTAAAAACCAAATTAAAGGCAATTCTCAAAACAAAAAATTACAAAACCATCCTAAGACTTACACAAATTCACCAACGTACTTAAAACAATTAGATGCACTTTAAATACAAGATGAAACTCAACATAAAGTAAATTTCAAAATCGTACATTAATAATCTCTCAATTTGAAATAAGAGGTTATGTTAGTTACTGCATAAAAATAGGGGCGAGGGCCCTAGAAGCCATTGGAAAGTGGATGGCTAGCAAATTTTAGCTGTGGAATTTTAAACATTACTTTCTAAAAATGAATTTTGCTCATTCTTCAAAGATTTGTCTCCTCTTTCTAGATCATTCTAGGACTCACAAACCTTATCTCCATATGCTTGTCATTTTCAAGTCTGAAAAAGTAAAATAACACAACAATAAGCACAAATTCAATATTATTTTACAAGTAAAATTTAGAGAATAACGCATAAGCAGGCTTAACCGTTATATTAAAAATAAAGAGATTGTTTTCGATAAGCCATTCGCTCAAATAAAAAATAATATAATACTTGGATATAAATATTAATTTAGTATTTATATGTAGTAAACTTCACTATTTGTACATATATTAGAGTAACTACGAGTAACAATAAATAGTATTAAGTTTTAATATTTGAACTTAACGCGAAATATCAACATACTGATTTTGTATACCCATTATACAATTTTTATCTCTCTGAAAATAAGAGAAGAGGCTGAGTCTGGTGGCGGCTACTAGTTCAGCTGCCAACAGTTTAAAGCCACCTGGTTGATTACCTCTGCTTCTGAGTGGGTTTGCCTCGAGAATATTACTTAAGAAAACGTAAGTAGAATATTGTAAATTGAAAAATTAATTACTTAAATGGCCATTTAATTATTTTAAATTATTTTTTAATGTTATTTTTTTATTTGTAATTATAAAGTTACTGAACTGCTCAAAAGTTCACTCAACTAATTTTGTAAATTTTGATTGCCCAATCTTATTTTACGCTCTAAATTATAAATATTTATTTTCTTTTATTTTTTTAAACTTTTTAATATTATTTTCATTTTAAATTTATATTATGGACTTACTTATACAATAAATAAATATTATTTATAAATTTAAAAAAATAAAAAATATTTAAGAATCTTTAATGCTGGATTAACAAAACATTGAGTATAATTTTCGAAAATATATAATGTATATTATAAAAATACCTTTATTTAAATAATTATTTTTATATTATGTTCATGTAATATATATTTTACAACCTTTATTTTCTTTCGTTCTGAATTGTGAATAAATTTTTATTTTTTGTTGTTAATAATAAACTTTTTTTTTGAACCCATCAAACTTTAATTTTTTTTTGAATAAACAGATTTTCTATTCCATTCCATCAAAAAACTGTACAAATACAAATATAGATGCTGACCATCTATACTCTCATTCTAAACAGTCACTACAGCTACTATGAGATGACAAAATTTTTGCTATCTCACTATGTGATAGTATATGTATCAAGCAGTCTAAGAGCAGTCCTAAGGGTAATGGTCTAAGCTTAACAGTGCAGCCTTCCATTTGTGAACTGAAGCTCCTTGTAAGTGCAGGTGAATGGCTAATTCCTTGCAGACATTGTCGCACAATATTTTCCCTCCTTGAAATCTCTGTTTATTTCGCTCTCTCCATATCACTGTCACCAAGATCCCAAACAAATAGGCAGTGATTTCTGCTACACCAGTTCTCTTCCTTGCTAGTTTACTAACCCATTCACATTCATTGTTCCAGTCAGAAATAGGTCGTTTATAACCCAGCCAGTTTAGGAGCCGACTCCAAGGTGCTTTAGTCTGCGAGCAAATAAAGTACGAATGATCAAAAGTCTCACGAGACAGTCCACAGAAAGTACACTCCTGTTGAATCAGAATGTTGAGTTCCTGGAGTCTGTCCACTGTTGTCAACCTCTTATACAAAGCAAGCCACAATATGAATTTGTATCTAGGATGTAACTGAGCCTGCAGTATGATGCTCTTCCACTGGACTTTATGATATTGAGGGTGTTGGAACCTATATAATTTCTTAATGCTGAAAGAATCTCCCCTCTGTAGCTGAAGCAGTCGATTATCCAGATTACCTTGAAGATCTGCAATGCCTTTTATCAACTCTCTCGACTCAAAGATCTTCCTTATTGCCCAAGCAGTAGATTTAGGAACTGGCATGTCGTCAATACTGTAGTTTTTTATATAGAAAGTATGCACCCATTTAATCCACAGACTGTCTTTCTTCTTGGTCAATGCCCATAGATATTTTGCAACAGCAGCCTTATTCCACTTGATCAAGTTCAGAACATTTAACCCCCTGCACTGTATGGCAAACAGAGTGTTTCCCAGGCAACCAGAGCTTTTCTTGACACCGTAGCTGAACTTGTCCAAAGGTAGGATCTGCATATTGCTTCAGTCATCCTTAGCACCTTTTTTGGCAGTAGAAATATTTGGGACCAGTAAGCTTGTACACCAAATAAAATTGATTTGATCAACTGAACTCGACCAGCATAAGAGAGCAGCCTTGACGACCAGCAGCTTATTTTCTATGTGACTTTTTCAACTAATGGCCAACATTGAGCAGTAGACAATTTTTTTTAATCCAAAGGCATCCCTAGATATTTAAATGGAAGTCTACCTTCAGGGAAACCAAGTGCCCGTAAGATCTCCTCCTTCTGCCAGTTTGACACACCTGCTATGTACACAACACTTTTGTCAGCATTTGCTTGAAGTCCAGAAGCTTTGGAGAAGTTCTGGAAAGCCTGCTTCAGTAGTTTAAAAGACTGAATGTATGCTTTACAGAACATAAGTAGATCATCCGCAAAGCAGACATGTGCCACACCCAGTTTCTTACATCTAGGATGGAATTTGAACTCTTTCCTCATCATCATTTGCATGAATTCTCTCTGTAAATACTCCATAGCCAGAACAAAGAGGTATGGTGACATAGGATCACCTTGCCTTATGCCTCTTTTGCCTTTAAATGGAATAGTGAGTCCACCATTGATGTTGAGAGAATAGGTGACAGATGATATGCACTCCATTACCCACCCAATGAACTTATAAGGAAATCCCAAGTCCTGCAACAATATTTCTAGGAAGATCCACTCAACTGTGTCATAGGCTTTCTTTAAATCTACTTTAAGAACACATTAGGTGATATACCCTTCCTGGAGTAGCCTTTAAACAGCTCTTGTGTAAACAGAATGTTATCTGTGATGCTGCGTCCCTCAATGAAAGCTGACTGTGATCTACCCACCAGATAGCCAATAACTGCTTTCAGCCTAGCTGTAAGGATCTTTGTGATGATTTTGTATAGAGTTGTACAACATGCAATAGGCCTGTAATCCTTTACTTTGCTTGGATTTTGCACTTTAGGAATTAGTGTTAGAGAAGTGCTACTAACTCCCTTATACAACTTTCCAGTGAGAAAGAATTCCAGCACACCCTCACAAATGTCTTCCCCCACTACATGACAATGCCTTATAAAGAACTCAATTGGAAAACCATCCACACCTGGTGCCTTATCATGAGGCATATCCTTTATTGCCATTAGTATTTCCTCCCTTGTGACTGGTTTTACTAGTTCATCTTTCTGTTGCAAGCTAAGACAAGGACCCTGGTGGATTACTGCAGTGTTTGGGCACTGGCAGATACTATTGTTTCCCCCCAATAACTAGGGGTGTGCATCCGATTTATCGATTCGATTTTGACTCTTATCGATAATTATTTATCGATTTGTACATATGTTTATCATTATCGTTTCAATAAGGTTTCGATTTTTTCGATTTCGATTTATCGATTTTTGGGGCTTATCGATTCGGTTATCGATTGCACCAATAAGAAAATTTACGGGATTCCACGAAAAGTATATCGCTATAAACACGCCTAACGAATATAGACAAAAAGAAGCTAAAATAAGACGAACACCGTTTATAACATAAAAATTATGTCAACATGCACATGCAACGAAACTAAAGTAAGGGATCAAATGTATGTCACCAACACTTCGTTGGTATATAAAAAACAAATATACATCATTACTACTAATTCTATTTTCCATTAATTTGAACTTCATTCCCTTGAACTTTAAATATGATCATTCCACAAATGTGGTGGATGAAATAATTAGGGGTGTGCATTCGATTTATCGATTCGATTTTGGCCCTTATCGATATTACTTATCGATTATCGATTTGTACATATGCTTATCATTATCGTTTCAATAAGATTTTGATTTTTTCAATTTGATTTATCGATGAATCGATAACAAATAACTGATTCCATTTATCGATAAACCGATTCAAATGCACACCCCTAACAATAACTTCTTGAAACATGCAATAAACTCTTCTTCCACCTGTCTGGGATCATACAATTTAATTCCCTCTTGAGTATATATAGAGTTTATAGTATTAAAATTTGTCCTCATCTTCAATTGAGCATGAAAATATTTGGTGTTTGAATCTCCACATGCAATCCAGTGTGCTCTAGACTTCTAGTGTAAGATCTGCTCCTCTATGTTACTCCATTTCTCAACTTCCATAAGCTCCCTTCTTTCTTGATCAATCAAGCCTTGGTCCATATAATTGATCTGTAACTGATTCTGTATAGCTTCCAGTTTCTGCCTAGCCTCACTGAGGTGGATCCCTTACATTGCCATATAGGTATTCAATTCCTTTAACCCCATTTTTAGGGCCTTAAATTTATTCCATACTCTCTGCATTTTCCCTCCAGGCTGGCTTTTGTTCCATACCCTTTCCACAATGCTAGGGAAATCAGCATGTTCCATCACAGAAGTATACAGTTTAAATGGCTTGGGATGTAGGTTCCTTCTTTGCTCCTCAGCATTGCATAGTAAAAGGATAGGGGAATGATCTGATACTCCAGGGGTCAACACATAAGCTTCTATATGACTGTACTCCTGCATCCATTTCACATTTCCAAATGCCCAGTCAATCGTGCTATACACTCTTGTCTCTGGTTTTTGTTTATTACACCATGTATAAAAACATCCCAAGCTCTTCAACTGAGTGAGTTGAAGGGCATTGAGTGTGTCTTGTTAACCTTGAATCTCCTGTTGCATAACTGGTGCTCCTATCCTATAATCAGTGTGGAGAACATTGTTGAAATCTCTACTGAGAAGCCAGATCTCCTGAATAGTTGCTCCTAAGATCAACAATTTGCCCCATAGTTGTTGTCTCTTATTCATCTCATTATTTGAATACACTACTGTTATCAGTGTTCTGAAATTTGTACTTCTTTCTTTTACCTCACAGTGTATAAACTGTTCATCAGTCTTCAGTATCTGCACCTCAACATTTGAATTCCACATTAGCCAAATTCTCCCATTTGGGTGCTCATTATAGTTCCAGCTATATCTCCAGTCACTTCCTAGTTTTGTCAGAATCCTTTTCGCCTTAGCTTCTTTTACTCTAGTTTCTATACATCCCATAGTCTACTTTATGCTTTCTCAGAAAGAGTTTCAGCTCCTTCTGTTTGTGGGCCTTGTTAAGGCCCCTAATATTCCATGTGCTGAAGATCATTTTGTGGTGAAGCTGGATGGGCCAGTGTCCCCTGGGTCTTCACCTATCTGTAGTAAGGAGAATCTTTTTGTCATGTTCACTGAAGTTCCAGCAGAATGTTGTACATTTTTGCCTTTTGACAACCCCTTATCCATCACCCTGCATCCTGCAATGTCAACATTTTGTTTGTTGTCCTCCACTGTCCTAGCAGTTTTAACCACCTCACCGTTCTGCTTGACTTTTGGTATCCATTTCCAGTTCTCTCTTTGCAATTGCTTTTTTCCCCTGCTACCTTTGATTGGTTCTGTGTTAACTCTTCACTTCCCTGCATCTTCTTATACCAGCAATCATCAGAGTTGTGACCAAACCTTACACAGTCACAACAGTATTTTGGTTTCCATTCATACACAATCTGTTGAGTGATAACTCCCCTCTTAGTATGTAGTTCAAAACTATCTGGCAAGGGTTGGGATATGTCTGTTTCAACCAGTACTCTTGCATAAGATATCTTCTCCAATTCAGCAGTAATTCTGTCAATGTACATAGGCTTCCCAACCACACTAGCTAGCTTACTGAGGGCTTTAGTTGACCAAAAACCCAAAGGCAATCCAGGGAAGGTAATCCACAGAGGATTTACACTCATACTGACTGGATCAAATCTGAAGTCCATTCTCCATTGTTGTAGCACAAATGGCTTGTTATGGAAAGTGTATGGACCTTCCTGGAGGACAAGGTCCCTGTCTTCACTATTATCGAATCTAAAAATATAGTAACCTTCCTCATGATACATCACTTGAGGTTTTTTTATCAAAATCCCATACATTTGTGATGTAATTATCCATTGCTCGCTCATACGTGTCTTCTCCAAGCACAAACCCAATCAATGCATTGCTCCAGTATGCCTCTTATTCCTTTGTATCCTCATCTTCAATTTGTACCAGAAATGTACCATCATACATAGCAGGTGGTACATAGCACAACAGCTTCCCTTTTTGAGAGCTTCGATTCATCTGCATGGCATCCCTCTTACCTTCAAATTCCTTAGAATCTCTAGAATCCTGGCAGATCTGATCTAGCTTTGCTTGTGCTGAAAATTGAAGTCGTCGATAGACTTGTTGTGCTTCGGCATTGTCTGTCACCATATTTCCCTCCTCGCCTTCGTCGATTCCCTCACTAATTGGTTGGAATTTCTATGGTACAAAACTTCCAAAAGTAACCTGTTGTAATCGCTGTTGCACTCCAGTTTCAGGTGTTATTAGCATTCCAGTATTACCGTTCCTGCTAGGGTTGTGGAAATTGTAGGTGCCGAACCCATTCCTGTTAGCCAGCGAGCGGGTTTGCCGAGAGTAGGCGTCTCTATTCTACTATCCTCCTCCGTAATCTCCATTGTCGCTTGGGTCCTTCTTCTTCGTCTTACCATGGCTGAAGGCGCAAGTTAGCACACCTTGCTTATCTTGCGCCGAGAGCTTCGAATATAAAAATAGCTTTTTGGATCATTTATTATTGAAAGTCTAATAATAATAAAATTATTATTGCTAACAAATTATTCTAATTATTTTTTTACTATGCTCATTATTTTGTTATTCTAGCATTATATATGCTTAAATACTTTTTTTTAATTTATAAATAATATTTATTTATTCTATAGGTAAGTCCATAAAAAAATATCAAAAAGAGAAAAAACATAATATTAAAATGTATAAAAAAATAATAAGAAGATAAATGTTTATAATTTAGAGGTTAAAATAGGTATTTGACAATCTAATGTTTGAAAATTTTAGTTGAGTGACCTTCTGAGTACAATTGGTATAGTTTAATAACTTTGTTGTTATAGATGAAATAAAAGTAACTTTAGGAGATAAATTGAGATAGTTAAGTGCCCATTTAAAGTAACGGGCTCTAAATTGAATTGTGTTTTTCTCCCAAGACTCTTGACCGAAAATGGTAACTTAGAACTCCTCGTGTAAAATGCAACACTAAGCAAAATTTAAAGTACTATTCCCTCCTTAATTTGTGCGACGCAACTTTGATAGAGTGTAGAGTTTAAAAATGAAAATAAATAACAACTTAGTATAAATGTGTACGCGGACGAGGTTGTTTTCTAATAACTTTTCGGCATCATTCCCTCCAAGAATTTCTCACTTTGCTTTTGGGGAGACTCGAACTCACAAACTCTTGGTAGAAAGTGGAGATTACTTACCAGCAGAGCAACCCAAATAAAAAAAAATTGATATAATGCGTATTTATAATTATCTTATTAAGTATAAAAAAAATATTTTTTAAAAAGTATATTATTCTCTTGGAACTAACTAAAAAGGAGATTCATAATTTCATTGAGTAGAAAGAGTACATGCTATATTAAATTATTAGTATATTATATTACAAATCATTTTAGAAAGCCAAAGGCTCTTTAGAGGTCAATTGATTTACACCAACACCTACTGCGAGCAGTTGGTGCTTTCTTGGGATTAAACTTTTCTTTCCCATAAATTAGAAGGAACAAACAAAAATATCAAGACGAAGAAAGACAACATAATATATATAATCAAGTGAATCTGATTTATTATATCATTGACTACCTATTTTAAAGGGACCAATTAAGCTTATTCTCTGACTCCTTCGTAAGATATAGTCAATCAGTACTCCACACGTCTTGCTATTAACCAAATCTCTACCGTTCTAAGAAAAAAAATGCTCCTTTCACCCCGGATCACCTTATCAGAGCACCCTGGGCTTTATCGAGGTGGTCTGATAAAGCTGCAACGACAATCCTCGAATCTCTTTTCTCCAGCATCGATGAGGACAAGGACCGATAATGGATGAGCCGATTTATCCTAATCAGGACCTCCAACCTGATTCCTGCCGAGAGAATGCCATTCCCCGAGGAATGGAACATGAAACGTATGTATAGGTTTGTCGGTGGTGAATTTATAATCTTCTTTTCTTACTCTTTCTCGACCTCATCCCTCTCGCGATCTAATCCTTTTCCGATGGTGTAGCTGTTGGCGTGACCTGGCCAAGGGCCGATGGAAGACTAAAAACTTTGGTGAGTTCTCTTGTTTGCATTCATGTGTTCCTTGGTGAAATACTTACTGCATCTTTATGCAGGCCTTGGAGACGCCTTTGCTATGTGGTCACCCCCGCCCGGTGAAGTGAAAATCCCAAATCCCTCCAAGGAAAAGAAAAGAAAGAGGGGATTGCCTGCAAATTCCCCGAAGCCAAAGAAAAGAAAGGCTCGAAAGCCTGAGGCCAATACAGTGGCCTATCTCCAGAAATGGCCAACGCCTTCAGGATGAGGATGAAGAGGGGAAAGATGATGACGACTTGTTAGTATTTTGGAAAAGAGGAAGCGTTGACTCTTCGAAGACCGCTGAATTCATGGTGGTTGATGCGGTTTATTCTTGAATGAAGAAATCACTTAGGGGAGTTCGAGCAAAGTCTCCGAGCCATCTTGCAGCAAAAACGCACCTCATCTTGGAGGTCATTTGGAGGGCGAGATAGAGGGGCTCGATTCTGAGGCTCTCCAAAGAGAAATGTCCTTAGTGGATCATTTGGGGTCGTCAATGAGGATGAATCACGACCTAGTACTGAGTTCTCCGAGGGCCAATTCCGAGATGCCCGGAACATCAGAACTCCCAATGTGGGAATGAGCATGAAGGGATGATATATTTCAAGAGTGTCTTGTAAGGGTCGAAGATGGTCCCGACCCAGATGAATTATTTATTTTTGGTGAGGCCCAGGAGCTTTTCAAACAAGTAATTTTCTGCCCTTAATATTATGCATGCGCTTTATGTTTGTTGTTGTGAGTCTAACTTTTTCCTTTTGTGAAGGTTGTGACGCTCCATCGAGAAGCATGTTCCAAGTCTCTAACCGCGCTTCCTCGAGGCCGAACTCAAGAAGCTCGCAGAAGATAGGGATGGCCTTAAGCGCCTTTACGTTCAGAAAGTGGAGAAGATCAGGGATCTCCGAGTTGAGTAGGCAATGGCTCATCGAGAACAGACCGAACTTGTTGAAAAGGTAATATACCCTTTGAGGATTTGTTATGCATTTATCTGATTAATTGACTAACACGTCACCTTTGCAGGCCCAACAGAAGGGCGAGCAGTTAGAGCAGCTTTGAAAGGAGTTCAAGATGAAGGAATCCGAGACCCTAGGGTGGAAACAAGGCATGGACTGTCTCGCGTCAGAGAAAGATACTCTTCGGCAGCAGCTGACTTCTATTGAACGCCAGTTTCAAAGTGTAATGTAGGAAGGCATTGTTTGAAGTGGCAAAATCGAGGAGCTCGAACCTAAATATGTTGCTCAGCTTGCAAAGGCCAAATCTGATGCGCAGGCATTTATGTCTTTGTACCGAGCTGATGCTGAAGCTGCTAACGCTCGAGCACAGGATATCTCTGCCTCGACCAAAGTCAAGTTATGATGTGCCCTCGATCATGCCAGGCAAAAATCCCAAAGAGAAACCCTCGAGGGGGTGCATGCTCGTGGCTTCGACCTCGCAAGCGACATTGAAAAGGCAAAAAACTTGGAGGAAGAGGCTGCCGCTTTTCTCCCTGGTGACGAGGATTCAGATTGTGGCTCCGAGAGCAGGGGAGATGAAGATGAAGTCCCTAAGGAGGGGTTCCCGAAGACGCATCTCCCGAAGATGCGACCTATAAGGGTGTGACCCCGAAGTAAATTTAGGTTCCTTTTTTTTATTTTTGTATTTTTGTGCAAGGGCCCCTTGTGCGTATTATAAGTATATTTTGTAAACATCTCTATAAATATAAGGAATTCTTTGCTTCATCTCTTATCCCACATTAAGTTTATTTTGTGAAAATGTTGATAAATTTAATGATCAAGTGAACCTTGGCCCGACTTCTAATTATAACAACGAATAGGGTTTTTAGTGATCAGCGGGTGATCCTTGAATTTCTAATAGAATACCTCTTAAGTTTTTTTTAGTCTTTGAGTTATGCTTAAGTCGATTTCACGTGAGTTCGGGATGATGGGACTCTTGAGTTTGAGTTGAGTCAGAGTAAGGTCTCAAACTCTGCATGCTTGGCCCTTAGGTTCTTTTATATTGGCCCTTAGGCTCTTTAGGTTGGGCCAATTCAGCCTATAAAGCGGCTATAATTTTTCCTTCTTTTTAGCTTAAAGACTTGGTGAAAATTTTCCTATGCCTTAACATGTATTTTTTGTACCCGTTTTGGAAGGTTCAATCGATTGGAACCTCATTTGTAATTTGTTTGTGTAATGATTATCGAACACTTCTTGAGATTGTTTCAAAGACTGAAGTTATCGAAGCCTTTAAATTATTCAAGGGCTGAATATATCGAAGCCCTTTATCATTTGCTTTTTCCGAGGGTAGCCTGATTTAGCCGATTCTTCAAAGTATTTGAAGGCCTTTAATTTATGGAAGAAGTCGAACGTCTCCAACTCGCATTATCTAGAATATAGCATTTTTATATGACCGTAATCTTTAATATGGCCGTAGCCTTCGGGTATGTCTCTTGGATTTATTTTTCGATAATTGATCACGCTTAACTGAGTATCGCAAAAGACTACGGCGTTGCAAGCATAATCTAAGTATTTATGCCCAGAGTCGAACCCACAGGGACTTAACCTATCAATTACTTTTGTTGGACTTACTAAATTCAATAGAATCAACATCCCCAAACATTGTAAATAACAGTTGATGCTAATTCTCAGAACTAAAACCGAAAGTAAATAAACAACTAAAAATTAACTGTGCTTAATTTGTAAACAATTGGAATAGGTCTAAGGTAATGGTTTCCCCCGTTGTTGATTTCCTTTGTTGTATGTTTCTTATAGCATTGACTTAGTTGCCTCAATAAATCATGAACTCTCCAACTATCATAAATCTCTCTCAAGCAATTATGATAATTTACTAGACGCACTCTCTCAAGCTATGCTAGCTAGATTCGCATTACAATTCACTTAGATTGCACCCGAGGTATCGTTATCTCTAATCCAACATTTAAACCCTCGGTTATGACTCTCGTCTATACTCCGGGAGTGATGTTGTTCAAACAACTACCTAAATATGCACTCTCTCTCAAGTAGATACATAATAAATAGGCATACCCGAGTTCCACCAAAACCTTAGATTAGAAAAGTTAGCTACTCATGAAAATAACAAAAAGTACAAAAGAATTTATATTCAAAGGTAAAAGAACAAAGTAGAAGATTAAAGATTGATGCCCAATGATCCTCCTTGCCTCTTGCCCTTCCTTCTAATGTTTTTTACTTCCAAAAATCATTCCCCCCTTTCTTGGCGGGCTTCCCTCATTTAATATAGGGTTTAGGGCTTAAAATTACATGTTTTGCACTTTGGTCCCTGAAGACTACGCGTCCTACTGCGGCTACGCCAGGATCGCTGCCAGAGTGGCCTTCAGAATCTGCAGCAATGTTCTACCGCGGTCCTACCGCGGTTACTCCCGGACAGCGGCAGACCAGCTTTAGTTCTGGTTTTGTCCCTTCGCTTGGTGCACTTTGTTGATATTGTATGATTGGCCTCCTTTTCTCTGTATTTGATCCCAAAAGTACTCCACATACTTCTTTTATTGGATATAACCTGCAAAGCATGAAAAGCTCTAATCAGAGCATTTTATTATCGCTTTTTACCGTAAAAGCTATATAAAAATGTGGTTCTTTAGGGCCTAATTATATTCTAAGTTACCTATTATCAATAACCTGTCGAACTTGTCGAAAGGTTAGTCCCTGAGTATGATGGCCTTGGCCTTTGTATCCAGGAGATGCCTCTTTGAGGTCTTATGAGTTCGTGTTTTCGATGACTCGGATGTGTTGACTCTTGCTGATAGTCCTCGAGTATTCGGGGTGCATTTGCATTCTGACTTTTGAGACATTTCCCGAAGGATTATAAGTATGAAACTCGTATAATAGTAGACTTCTTGGAGATACAAAGTATTTTGATGTAGAAACAATACTTCTTTGAATAATTGATACATGCGTACATATTTTGTCGTTCGGGCTCGACTATTCTATATGGACACGGTTCATCTGACCGTTTGGCCCATTATAATTTTCTCTTATCGTGGCCCTCTTTGGAATGAAGTATTTTCCTCGAAAATATAACCTTCGAGGGTGATGCCACCCAGTATTTGAGGTTGATTGAAAAGAAGCCTTGGATACTATTGAGTTCTCCTTAGGTAGCACATAGTTATTGCCTCATTAAAAATCTCATCGGTAAAACCCATTTGGGACAAGATTCGATCTATGAAAAAAAGAGTGCAACGCATTCTTAAAACCTAAGGCCTTCCTGTAAAAGGTGCCTTCGACATCTTCGATCGAACACCTGCAATGTGAAAGTTTTAAGTTCAAATGGAAAAAAAGGAAAAGTCATACATTTCCAGTAGTATCATTTGAGTAGTGATACGATACGAACACCTGCAATGCGTTGGTTTTATATACCATCTATGTGATATTATACTCAGCGTATTTTAGTTTTTTATCATGACATGCATATTTTTCTTCAACATTAACCAATATACAGTGGAAAATCAATTTTAACTTATTCTATTATATACACGGTGACCCTAACATACGTAAGAAATAAGAAACTTGACAACAGACTTGTATGGTAGAAGGCCATTTGGTATTAAATTATTTAAGTATTCTTCTTGGTTGTAATTATAGGTATCATTTTCTGCTGAGTTAAAAATTGAAAAATATTTTGTTTTTACAATAAAATTTTGCAATCAACCTTTTATTTAATTGATCAACATATTTATTTCTGCTATATGTTTTTAATTCTCTAATGCTATTTGCACAAATTGCGTTTTTAATCTAATGATAGAAATATTTCTCTTATTAAATACACTATTATTACCATTTGGATTGATAATCAAGTGTAGAATCATCCTTTATTGGATGCTCTTCTTTCCAACACGAAGCAAGAAGAAACTGAATATTGAATCTATTTTTACTTTATATTTCTTGTCAGCTAAATCCTTTTTCGTTTGAGGCCAGAAGTATAACTTTGACAAGCTAGCTTTTACAGTCTTTGATTTTGTCAATTTTTGAATTACTGACAGTACTCGACAGAAACTACATCCCAATCCATTAATTCTTCACAAACGATTCACTAATATCCAATATATTCTAGAACACCAATCAATTATTTCGATCATGTGACACTTATGGCTAAGTGTCACATAAAAGAATTCCAATTTTATACATTCCATTTTATATTACTTTTATTTTTGTCCTTCTTATTAGATATTATGTAGTGGTTATGTATTGTCAATACGGAAGATTCTTATAAAATTGATTCGAGAAATGCATAAATACCCTCTTAACATATGACCGGATTTCCAACTACACACCTTCTCTTTTTTAGAATCCTTTTACCCTCTAAACTATTATAAAGTAAAATTATTGTCACCCTAAATGCTGACGTGGTAAAGTGTGTGTGTTTCACTCACTCAAATAGAGTGAGAAGCACAATTCTTTGCTTGCTTGTCTTTTTCTTTTACTTTTGCTTTTATTAATCTTTTGTCTTTTGTCTTTTATACTTTTTTCTTTTTTCCGACATGGCAACCACCATTAAAAGGCATTACCCCTCCATTTACATACCATTCCTTTAAAAAATTATTTTTTAATTTAGATTGGTATTTTTTCCTCAAGCTTATATGGGTTCATTCTTATCTTTGCATTTTCAAAATAATAAATTTAAATTTAATTATAGATACACATGTCATCTTTGTATTAGATATTACACTTAATTAATTATGAAAATAAATTTAAAATATTTTTTCCTTTTCTTTTCGAAAATTTACAATTCTAGTCTTAAAAATTCAGCAGCAACAACGACCAAAGAAATTATCATTACGTGAATATTATTTTTTGACTAAAATCGATATCTTCACGACCTAAATTTTTCACTTCGAGAATCGGGATGACATCTACTCGTGAAATCTAAGCAAGCCGATAGTTATAATTTTACTATCATTATTATTAATTCAAACATGAAGAAATATTAATTAGAACGAAATATTTAAGAAGTGCGAAAATGAAGTAACAGTTCCACAACTCAAGTACATAACTACCCCATATATCTGATGTCACAAATCCACGAGCGACTAAAATTTATTACAAATACAAGTCTGAAAGAAGTACAACTGTTCTCGAAATAAAAAAGACAGCAAAAAACTAAAACAGGGAAAAATGGTGACTTCAGGCTGTGTGAACGCTAGCAGATCTACCTTGGTCTCCCTGGACTAAAGGCAACTACCTCAAGCTACTGACAAGGTCCGATACTGAAATCTGCACAAAAAAGTGCATAGTGTAGTATCAGTATAACCGACCCCATGTACTGGTAAGTGTCGAGTCTAAACTTGGCGAAGCAGTGACGAGGCTAGGACACGAAAATCATATATTAAATCATATGCGAGCAGAACAATAATAATTGGAAATAACAAATAAAAATGGGAAGGGAAACATGCTAGGGGGAATATCAAATTCTAACAGTAATTCAGCAGAGAAGCATAATCAACACCATATTTCTGTCAACTGAAATAATGAAATAGTAACACGTGCACGACATCATCTTTCGTGTTTTTACTCTTGACCTCGTCATAAGCAATAACGGAAACGGCACGGCACCACCCTTCATACTTTTACTCTCATAATCATGGCACGACATCACCCTTCGTGCATTACCTCTCACTATATCAGCATAGAATTACTCTTCGTGTATTAACACTCACAATATCAGTATGACATCACCCTTCGTGCATTAACACTCGCTCACAATATCATGCAAAGCATCACCCTCGTGTTTCACACTCTTCTTTGCCTAAATAAAAGAAATAATAACATCCGACAAAGGAATCAACTATACCCAATCTTGTTCAACAATTAAATTCACGAAGAAATTCTCAACTTGAGTCAATACTCAACAATGATCAAATACTCATTGATATCATAAGACTTGCTCAACGTAGAGAAACATCTTTTTAAGCATCAACAGTAAATGATAAAAGACATAACGGTAATATAATATTCACTTACATGCTCGACACCAATATATATATACTCATCACAACATCTATATGTCATACTCAACACTAACATGTAGCAAATAAGACCACAACACCTATTCCATCAAGCTAAGATTGGACCAAATACTTACCTCAATTTCACAGACAAAATCAAGCCTCAAATACCGTTTTACCTCTCGGTTCCACTTCTAATCTCTTGTATATAGTCACAATTTACTTAATAGCATCAATAATTGCTAAATAAACCAATTCTATTGCATAAATATAGATCTTCCAATGTTTTTTCCAAAAAGTCAAGAACCGACCCTAGGCTCGCTTAGTCGAAACTCTAAGTTCAAACAAAAACCTGATTACCCATTCACCCACGAACTCAAATATGCAATTGGTTTTGAAATCCAACCTAATTTGAGGTCCAAATCCCCAAAATTTGAAAATCCTAATTTCTATCCAAGAACAGCATATTTTCCATGAAAAAAAACCTAGATTTTGAAGTGAAATCATATATAAAAAGATGAATTAGATTGAAGAAAATGAGTTAGAAATCACTTACCTATGATTTGGAGAAGTCCGAGCCTTTGAAAAATCTCCTAATGATATTTAGGATTCGAAATTTTGAAGATAAAGTAAAAATTCCATCCAAAAGATGTTTTGATCAGGTGCAGATGTCGCAATTGCGAAGAATTGCTGCATGTCTGCTCCTCTCGCAATTGCGAGCATTTTGTTGCAATTACGATAATTGGCCCCTCCCTGATGACTTTGCAATTGCGAAGGGAGGATTCGCAAATGAGAACATGGTAGGCCCGGGCTTCTTTGCAATTGCAATAAAGCCCTCGCAATTGCCAAGCCCGTTAGCATCGCAATTGCTAATCCCGACCTCGCAATTGCGAGATCAGAGCCTGCACAATACTAGATGTAACAACCAATTTTCTCTAAGTCCCAAAACACTCTGTGGCATATCCAAAACTCTCCCGAGCCCTTGGAGCTCCAAACCAAATATGCACACAAGTCTAGAAATATCATACAAACTTGTTCGTGCAATCAAATTGCCAAAATAACATCTTAAACAACGAATTTACCAAGAAAACTCATGAACTTCATATGATAGTATATAATTTTATGTTCTCAACCAATGGTACGATTTATATCAAATCAACTCTGGTTCTTCACAAATTTCACAGATTCAACTTATATAATATTTTAAAATTATTTCGGACTCTGGAACCAAAATATGGGCCTGATACCGTCAACATCACACACTATTTCATTTCAAAAAGTCCTTATATTTCATAGCAACCAATTTTCTTTAAAAATTCTTTTCTTGGGTTAGGGACCTCGGAATTTGATTCCGGGCATACGCCCAAGTTTTATATTTTACTACGGATCATACGTGACCGTCAAATCATGGGTCCAAGCCCGTTTACCAAAAATATTGACTGAAGTCAACATTAATCATTTTTAAAGGCCAAATTGAATATTTCTCTTATATTTCACATAAAAGATTTCCGAAAATGGGTCGGAATTGTACACGCAAATCGAAAAAGAAGGAAAATAAGTTTTTCAAGTCCTTGAAACCCGTATTCGGGTTCTAAAATGAAAGTTCACTCTTTGGGTCATCACAATATCGGAGAATTAAAATTTTGGACTTCATTATTGTCTTGGTTCACCAGTCATGAAAGAATAGACTACTAGATCAAAATAAGGAACATAATGAGAGAATAAAAGAGTGACAAAATATACATTGGCATGCGAGTGTGTTTCACCTCTCAAGAAACATCTGGTTACTGACATTTCAAGGAGATATCTATTCCATTTTAGAATAGTTTAGGGGTAATAGGATTCACATAAAGAAAAGGTGTGTAATTAGAACTTCGGTCATAGGTCGAGGGGTACTTATGCATTATCCCAAATTGATTTTATTAACCTTCCTACATATTTTTAATAATAATTTAATAGAATTTTTTTTATTAATTTTAAAATATTAAATATTAAAAATTAGCATAGAATGTACTGTACTTCAAAAAATAGACTAACTATTGCAGTTATATCTTTTCCTTGTGAGTTCTTCCGTTTAATATTTTAGGCTATTATGATATATTAATATTTTTTATGTTTTTATAATAATATAAGTTGTCATTTTTCTAAATGAATTTAAACCATATAATACAATCAAATTAAATTAGTGATACGATATTATAACATATTTTCAAATTAAATTGGTAATACGTGTAGGCTTTCATTATAGACAAAAGACAAAGAAGTAAGGATAGTTGGTATATTGCACCTCGAATGTCAATTCGATTTGTCAAAACATTAGTGTTTATATGGTATTCAATAATGGACAAATGACAAATTACGCGAGGTTATCTATTCATATCAAAAGTAATTAAAATTTTATCCTTTTGCTTTTAATGAGAAGCTTTTATAATCATAAAAATATTATAGCCTCACGAAATTTTTATTCCCTAAACTTTTAAGACCACAAATTTTAAGAATCTTATTTTTTTAAACTCCGTGCCAAATCAAACTAGTCATCTAATCGAACTCGTTGAGTTGCCAACAGATTTAAGCCGCTTGGTTGGTTAGTGGGTTTGCCTCGAGAATATTATTGAGTATTGAGATATTATTTTAATTATATGTATAAAAGTTAGTTAGTTAGTTAGCTTCTTTGTTAGTGCCTTGTTAGTTAGTGCACTAACTTGTGAGTCACATGTAGGGTACATGTATATATATATATATATATATATATATATATATATATATATATATATATATATATATATATATATATATATATATATATATATATATATATATATATATATACACTTTGTACAGAAATTAATTTTCAGTTAATCAGAAAATCATTTTCTTCTCCCACTTTCTCTCATTCTCTCTTTCCTTCGAGAAACTTATAATGCTTTAAATGGTATTAGAGCGAGGTATTCTACTCGTTATTCTATTCTCAATTTTCTCTGGATTCTGAAGACACAATCATCGTCTTCATTTTGCCCCAATTTTCTCAATCCGACATTCTCTCCTTCTTACATCAATTTTGACAAATTGACATGGTTTATCATGGCCATCCTTGATCAAAACAATGAAACTGAAGTAGAGCCGTGCAGTTCTACTCCCGTAGCCGGCGTCTTGATCCTAGAGTCAATTTGAGTTGCCCTTTCTACATGCACCTGTTGGATAACCCTTGTGCAATGTTGGTCACAACTCCATTTAGCGGCATTGGCTACAGATCCTGGAGGAGAAGTATTCTTAGGGCTCTATTAGCCAAAAATAAGATAGGATTTATTACTAGAGAATAGAAACGACCAGGCCTAGATTCCCCACAATTTCGTCAATGGGAGAGGTGCGATGATATGGTAACCTTTTGGATTCTAAACTCTCTATTCAAAGACATTGTTTATAGTGTCGAATATGCTAATAATGCCTTCGAATGGTGCAGAGAGTTAGAGGACAAGTACGACTAGACAATTGGTACCAAATTGTACCAAATCCAAAAGGAAATTAACGACTTAACTCAAGGTGTGCTTGATATTGCTGGATATTATACGAAAATGAAGAAACTTTGGAAGAAATTGAACATAATAAGAGCCAAATCATAGTGCACTTTCCAATGTACATGTGGAGCTAAGAAAAATATGCACAAATTTGAGCAAGACAGAAGGATCATCCAATTCCTTATGGGATTGAACGAGGTATACACCACAGTGTAGGATAATATACTTATGATGAATCCATTACCATCCATGGTAAGGCTTTTTCTCTGCTCATTCAAGAGGAAAAACAAAGAGAAGAGAAATCGCGAAGTTAGCTCGTGATGGAATCTTTCTCTCTAAATGCCAATGTCACTTCACATAGTAGCTTGAACAGGACACCTATGCATAATAATAGTTTCAGGACAAATTACTCTTCAAATAACTGCTCATCTACTAGTAGACTTCGTCCTTTTTGTAATTACTGCAAGCGTGCTGGTCATACCAAAGAAAAATGGTTCAAGCTCCATGGTTATCCTCATGATTTCAATCACAACCCTATGTATAATAAGGTCATAAGAACTGCAGCAAATGTGCATAGCTTTCATGTGGTACTTTTCCTGTGAATGGTGAGAAAATGCAGCCCCAAAACAACAACTGTAATGTCAGTCTTACTAAAGAGCAATATGGACAATTGGTGACTCTACTCCAGCATTTTCAGACTAGCTCTATTGAGATAACCCATACAACAACACTTATGGTGGAAATGCAAATTTTGCAAGTATTTTTTCTTGTTCTGTATGTGTTCTCTCTGTTGACTTTTGACTATTGTTATGTAAATGCTTTAAGTCAAGAGCCGGCATGTGGATTCTAGACTCGGGGGCTTCTAACCATATGACCTTCAACATTACTTGCTCACATTAAAACTTTAGTGTATTCTATGTTAATCACTTTACCTAATGGCTATAGAGTTAAAGTCACTGAAATTGGAACAGTTACCCTTGCACCAAATATTATATTTCAGAGAGTCCTCTATGTTCCTTCTTTAAAATACAACATTACTTCAATACATTCTTTAGCCTCTTAGTTTAAACGTTTAGTAGCTTTTTCTAGCTTTCTATGTCTACTGCAGGCCCCTTCAATGAAGAGGCCTCTAGAGATTCGTAAGGCCAAGGATGGTTTGTACCTCCTGTGTTCAAGCTGTCTGAAGAACTCCTGCTCAAAGAACTCTTGCTCAACTTCACATGACTCTTTACTTCTTCCAAATTCTGTTTTGTCTAAAATCTTTAATGTAAATAGCTTGCATTTCAACATTATGATTCGCCCGTAAGTGTTTCCACTTGCGATTCACACTCAATAGTAAATAGTTCCATTGGTAATAAAACTCAGTGCCTTTCATTGCATTATTTATTGTCTAATATGAATCAAGTTGACTTACTTTGGCATTATAGATTGGGACATGTCCCTTTTGTCAAGTTGAGAGGGATATCCTCCATTGCTGTTCAATTCTCAACTAAGAAACCTTTTCTCTGCACTATTTGTCCCATGGCCAGGCAACCCAGACTATACTTCCCTCACAGAATCGGTACCACAACCTCTCTTTTTTGAACTTTTTCATGTGAACCTCTGGGGAGCCTACAATGTGGCCACTCATGATAACTATATATACTTTCTCACCCTAGTAGATGACAATAGTAGGGCCACCTGGACTCACCTCTTAACCAATAAGACCAATACATTGCAAGTTATCAAAGGGTTTATATCATTAGTTGAAACTCAATTCAAAACAAATATAAGGTACATTAGGTCAGATAACTGTTCTGAGTTTATAAATGCATAAACCTCACCGTTTTTTAGTCAAAAGGGATTATTCATAAAAGAACATATCCCTACACTCCTCAACAATATGGGGTCGTACAAAGAAAATATAGGTACCTTATGGAAACTGCCAGAGCACTCATTTTCCAGTCCAAATTACCCTTACAATATTAGGGTGAGTGTGCTTTGGCTGCCACTAATATTATTAATAGACTCCCCACTACTGATCTTAAAAACAAATGCCCAATTAAAGTCCTACATAATAAAAAAAACAACCTATTTCCACCTCAGAAGCTTTGGTTGCCACTATACCCAAGATTTATAGAGATAAATTTGAACCTAGAACCACTCCTCATGTTTTTGTGGGATATCCTTATGAGACAAAAGGTTACAAAGTTTTCAATTTGTCCAGTAAGAAGATTCATATTTTCAGGGATGTGACCTTTCATGAGCATATTTTCCCCTTTGATATTGTATCTGATTCCTCACCTCGCTTTCCTCCACTCTTGATCCTACTTCTTTTACACAAGATATACCACTCACTGAGGTACATTCTGATTTCCATATCTATTCTGATATGCACACTTCTCAGTCATCAACATATAATGTTGATGTCCCCTCTATAGACTCACCTATAGACAATTCATCTGTGAATTCTCCCTTTAATCCATCATAGGTTTTTCCTTCACCTTCCCTATCCCTCCCTAAAGTGAACCAAATACCTAGGAGATCTACTAGAGAACATCACTTACTAGTGCATTTGAAAGATTATATGTGTTCCAGCCTAACTTGCATCCTGATACACATCTTGTACCTGTCTCAACATCTTTTGTGCCCATATCCTCTCCAGCTTCCTTTTTTCCCTTAGTGCTCTTTTTTCTAAGTACCACCATGTTTCCTTCACCTCTATGGTTCCTAATGTCACACCATTTTTTTATCACAATAACCCTGTGAAGGGCATAATTAAGGAAGTTTTTCCAATTTAAGGACAATTCAAACGAGATCTAATTATTTGTGAGATTTCAGAGTTGCCACTTGGAATAATTAATGGTGTCCCAAGTCACCGATTTAAATCCCGAATCGAGAAAGATTTGACTCTGTTTAACAGTCTGTGACCCAAAAATCCGGGTAAGGAATTCTTTTAACCCGGGAGAAGGTGTTAGGAACTCTCGAGGTTCGTGGTTCTAACACGGTCCCTTAACTGTTATATTCGGCGTAATTACCTGATTTTAAAGCATCTAATCCAATAGAGCAATTTTAAAATTATTTATGTTTTTATTAAATTTTAAAGAATGTGAACATCGTTTAAAACTTGTTTTTGGTCACTTCACATGAAATGCACCCAGATCCGAAACACATTTTATTCAACATTTTGGGATTTGGATTTGGGTTACGTGAATTGCACACCCGAATTTAGGAAGGTAAAATTATTAAGAGAGCTCTTAAAGCAACTAGCGTGTTATTAACTGTACGGGAGGCCATGAAAATTTTCTAAATGGCTTATCCAATTTCTAAATATTTTATAAAAAAAGTAATTAAGAGGGTCACGGAACTTATAGATCTTATTTGACGCGGCGCACCTCATTTTTTAAGGATATCCTAAATGAGCTATTATTTTTTATTGATGGTTGTCTCTAAAGAGCCTTAATTAGTAAGCATTATTAATTACTATTGCTAAAAGCATTCGAGGAATTCGGGCCTCAAGCTCAACTCCACACTTGAACAAGAGGAAAACCTCTTAATTTAAATATGTCACTCAACTTGGAAGGCCCAAAACTATTTATTATCTAATATGTTTCACCTTTCAACGTTGTTATGTTTAAAAAGACTAGTTAGCCAATCGAAAACTTATTAGCATAGGCTGATCATCACAGTAGCAGGAGTTCAAAAGTTTAAATTTTACCCATCAAACCAACATTGACAGAATTCTCATAATAAATCGAGATTTGGGCATGATTGGAAGTCCACCTCTGAATAGAAGAGACGCCCAAAGGCGGGAGATGGACTCCAAGACTATCATGACAGTCCTCAATTGGGCCATCGCTAGCCCACTCCTCATAACCGAGATCATGTTTGGTCAACTAATCCTACAAAAAAAACAATAGGGAAAAACGGGATATAAATTAACATTTCAAATTAAATGCCCAGGCCCAACAGGAGGTCGGGTAGCCTACATTACGTGACTGCTCCAGGTGACAATCTGCTCCAGGCCACGCTAGGCCCAAAGGAAAGTCTAAAACAGAAGGGACTGGCCTCAAAAGATGACGGAGTCCTTAATTCGAGCCCAAATGAACATGAACTATCAAATTTGCCTTAACACTGGCAGATACAATCACTTAAAAACTCAATAGTGACTGCAAATTTAACATTGAACCATTTATGGTAATGGCCATTGTTTTTCAAATCATGACCAAACTTAACTAATCTCTTGCTATATGAAGACTACAAGTGACCTTTAAGCTCTCATACTTAGATTCTTACATTGAGATTTACCCTTTAATTATCAAGCTAAAAAATACAAGTAAACAAACCATACTATCAACAAGTAAATATGTTAACACATATGGTCTCCAAGATGAACTTTGAATGTTCATGATACATCATTGATCGATATGCAAAAACAAAATCATGAATCAGCTGATTAATCAGATGGAACTACATCATACATGCCCCACTCAAAGTTCAAATACATCAATGTAACAACTAAATTATAAACTCATAATTATAGAAACAAGATAGCTAAACATAAGATTGGACTAATTCCTCTTCATTAAATCACAGATCTAGCCTCACATAAGATAGGATACAAGTGTGTACCTGGGAAGAAAAATGAAGAGAAGTGAGAAAGTCAGTGAAAAATAGGAGCAGTCAGCTCAAGTTCAACTACCACATCAATGCAACAATGACCTTTTGGCCAACAAATTCAGTAGAATACTGAATTAATTAGCAAAATCAACCCAGATCTTCCAATATTTAGGTTCAAAATAATTTTCTTCACCTCAAGGAATCAGAAATTTTTTGACAATGGAGGAAAACTTCAAATTTAGAACATGAATCAATGGAACAGTACTATCTTTGGTATTTTTTGATTTTTTATGCTCATAATTTGATGAAACAATGATTTATACATCCATTTCTTTCTGGATTTTTCAGCTCTTCTCCTCCTTGCCTTCAAAGGCAAGAATAATGTCTTTTTATGGGCCAAGCCCTAGGGAATACTTCAGGACTACTTATTTACCCTTTACCCCCCTCCCCCCTTTTAATTCTTATTTTAGCTTAGGGGTACCTAGAGTTATGACTTGCCACCCAAGTTAAGCAACTAGAGACCAAGATATTTCACAAAGATCCCTACTAGAACCTTCTGAAATCAGTTACAAAGATATTTTCCCCAACAAATTCCTAAAACACCCTCCCAAATGCCCCCTTAATTACTAACATATGCCAAACTAACCTAGCCCTTTAAACTAAACCATGATCAATTAACAAACCTGCAAATCATTCAACTATACCAAATTCAATTATAACAAAACTCTTAAATTTAAATTAACTAACTGAATTACAACTATTATCATCGGTCAAACCAAAACTAAGAAATGGAAAAATTACACAAAAATAGTATGAAGAACAGAAAATTCGAACACTGGAAAACAAAAGATAAACCAAACAAAAGGCAAAAGTACTAATCGAATTATCAAACTAAACTAATCAAACTAAGCAAGTAAGAAGGAAAAAAAATTTAAAACATGCATTAACGAAAACTAAATGGACCTAAAACAAATAGGGAACAAACTCAAGAAGTAGTTCTGGGTTCAAATCGGAACCCTAGCCTGAACCTAATGAAAGAAGGAGAAGAAAGAAACGAAAGGAAGACACTAGGACTTACGACTAGGCTTGAATCTTGACCTTCAAACTCGAATTTGATTTTACTCAACTGGTTTCAAATATGACCCCTAAATAATATTATATGTCTGTTCTTTAACAAAACAGATACATAATAGCATTTTTGAACCATTTGAAAGTTGACAAACCCTTGAATCTGCAACTCAAACTTTTCCTGAACCCTAAATCTAAAATTTGACAAGTTCAAACTGGAATTGAAGGGTTTTGGTTTGGAGTTTGCGAAGGGGAGGTCGAAAAGGCCACGGGGTGTGATTTTTGTTGGATTTGGAGGGTTTTGGGGTTTGACCGCTTCTTTTTATTTAAGATTCGAATGATTTGGGTTGGATTTGAGGGCAAAGGATTGTAGATTTGGAAAAAGGAGAAGGAGAGGAGCCTAGGGGTGTAAATTTGGGGTCATTTGGAGAATCACCGCCGGCGGAGGCAATTTCCGGCCGGCGGCGGACGACGGAGGGTGGTGGGAGGCGGCGGAGTGTTTAGGGTTTGGAACGACAAGGTATGAGGTCTTATTTGGGGTAGGGGGTCTGAAACAATTATATACCTATCCAAACCTAGCTTCACTACTGTTGGATCAAAAAGATGAATGGCTGTGATTTACATGGCCAGACGACGTCGTTTTTGAGAGGTGGGGTTTGGATTGGGTTTACTGAGACGGGTTTGGGTCAGAGTTGGGGATGTTTGGGATGGTAATTTAATTGAACTGGCCCAAATGGGTCTATTAATCAAGACCATATTTTCCAAATCTTTTTTTCTCTTATTTATTTTAATTACTAATTTTATTTTATTAAATATCAAATTAACATTTAGAATAGCAAAGGCCTGAATTAAATCTAAAACTAAGCTAATTAAATTCCAAAAATTGACAAACTCCTAATTAAAAAGGAAATTAAAACAAATATGAAACTTCAACAATAAAAATTCTAAATGAACCGATTTTTTTATTTCCATGCTATTAATTAATCACTGAACCTAAAAATGTTAAAACTGGTATCCTAAATACAAAATTCTATTTTTGTATTTTCATGAATTAAAATGCACTCAACTTGCAAGCAAACACACAGTTACGCAATTAAATTCTAAAAATCACATATAAAGAAAAAGCCTAATTTTAAGAATTTATAGGAGTAATTTAAGGTAGGCAAAAATCAGATGCTCACAGCTGCCCCTCTTTGCTCGGAGACACGAAAGGTTTTCGGGCAAAGATAAGTGAGCAATCATGGGAGTTTTTTTCCTGCTTTACACTCTATGAGAAGCATTTTGAAAAGCTTGACCGCACCCTACTTCATTACTTATCCTCGGCTAAAGAGGAATCAAGTTAGTGTAGCTCAGGAGTGTTTGGAAGCTGGGACTACTGAGAAGCTGTGCTTTTACTGCTAATGCTGCCGCCGCTGCTCGCTGACCTCCTTATTGCACTTATTCAAAAATAAAAGAAGCTAGACAAAGATAACCTATAAATTACAAAAGAACCTATCTATGTCTTCAATCTTGCTTTTGATCTTTGTTGCTTGTATTTCTTCCTGTAAACCTCTTGCTGCCTTATTGACTTGTACTTCCTCTTTTACCATGTGGATGCCAAATTGTTGGTCTTGAATTGTATTCCCTCGTTTTACAGGTGGGCGCCTGGTCACCAACACTTGAAAGGTATTCCCTCCTTTTGCAGGTGGGCACCTGATTACCTAAAACTTGAAACTTGAGGTGTATTCCCTTGTTCTGCAGGTGGGCGCCTGATTACCAAAGCATGAAATTTGAAATGTTTTCCCTTTTTATATAGGTGGGCACCTGATTACCGAAAACGTGCAACTTGAAATGTGTTCCCTTGTTCTACAGGTGGGTGCCTGATTACCAAAAATTTGAAATTTTAAATGTATTCCCTTAATCTTTGATGGATCTAGTTCAATACCTCGGCGACTAACTATAAACCCTAGCAACTTTCCTGAGGGAACCCCAAATGCGCATTTTGCTAGATTCAGTTTGAGATTATACCTGCAGAGCCTCTAGAAGAATTTCCTCAGATCTCTGACATGGTCGTATTTCTTTCTGGATTTCACAATTACATCATCCACATAGACCTCATTCTCCTTATGTATCATATCGTGAAAGATGGTTGTCATCGCCCTCATATAGGTTGCCCCAGCGTTCTTCAGGCTGAATGGCATGAATATGTAGCAATATGTTCCTCATAGGGTGATGAACACTGTCTTCTCCGCATCCTCCACATCCATCAAATCTGGTGGTAAAATGCATAACAATCTACGAAGGACCCAATCTCATGCTTTGCACAATTGTCAATCAATATGTGGATGTTTGGCAGTGGGAAGTTGTCCTTTGGACTTGCTTTGTTGAGGTCACGATAATCGACACACACGCTAGTTTTACTATCCTTCTTTGGAACATGTATTACATTGGCTAACCAGGTGGGATATCGTGTGACCCGGATAACTTTTACCTCAAACTGCCTGGTCACTTCCTCTTTGATCTTTACACTTACATCAGTTTTCAACTTCCTCAACTTTTGTTTGATGGGAGGGCAGGCTGGGTCAGTAGGTAATTTATGAACCACCAAGTCAGTGTCAACCCTGGCATATCGTCATAAGACCTTGCAAAAACATCTTTGTATTCAAGCGATGCTGCGATTATTCATACCCTGATTTGTGGTTAAAGATGTACGCTTATTTTAGTTTCACGGACATTATCCTAATCTCCTAAGTTTACTGCTTCTGTATCACTTAGGTTCTGCTTGGGCTTTTCTTCATAGTGGCTTAGCTCTTTACTAATTTCCTCAAAGGCCTTTTCCTCATCATACTCTGGCTCATCCTCACATTCTATCTCTTGAATTATTACTTCCGAATTAGACCGGCTTTGAAGACTGGGCTGAAGAGTCCATATGCATATCATATCAGTGGAACCAGCATAAAAATAACTGTACAATAAGAAAAGTGGAGCAAAGAAAGAAAAATAAAAACGATCAGCACTGATGATAAAGAGATTGCATTTTATTAAAATTAAAAAGATAACAGAGATTACACATCCAAACGGAAGGAACATAACATCTGAATTAACAACCCCGGAGCTAAACCAGACTAAATTGAAAGAAAAATCAAAGCCGACTACCACGACTCTATCCGGGAGAGAAGGGGAGTGGCTTCCCAGTTGTTGACTTTTGCATGGGCCCCCACATACTGCACATCTGCCTTGCTTGACCCTTCCCCGTCCTCCACCATATTTACCTCGTTGAACAATCTCTCAAACCCCTTATCCAAATCCCCATCAACATCAATCAGTGGACCGGGAACCATTGGCGCTGGGCACTTTCTAGTACTCAGCTTGACAAATGATTTGGACAATCGTGGGATAGGCTTTGGGAGAGCCCAAGCCCTCTGTTTTAACTTTTTGGATCGCGTTATCTCTGTAGCTATAGGCTTGAACCCTAAATCGAAAGTGCCCAGGTTATAAGAAAGAGACACTGGTTGCACAATGCCTTGTAGAGAAGCACCCAATCCCTTGCTGGGCATGAAACCATTCCTTAACATCTCCAAGGCCACTATGACTGACGCGGCTGCTATCTTTGGAGTTGGGACAACCTCACCTTCCAGGATCATTTCAACTGACGTCGTGTCAAACACCTAATAGACCCATGAACCTTTGTTGTATTCAGCTTCAATAAAAGGTACGATGGCACTACCCAGAGCATATTGATTATCCTCACCATGCACCACAATCTCTTGTCTGTCCCATTCAAATTTGACCATCTGGTGCAAGGTAGACGGTACTTCCTTAGTGGCATGAATCCAAGGTCTCCCCAGAAAAAGATTATAAGAAACTACTACGTCCAGGACTTGAAACTCCATGGTGAATTCAACAGGACCTATTGTCAGCACTAGCACTATATCCCCCACTGAGTCTTTGCCTCCGCCATCGAACCCCCGAACACAAATGTTATTCTTGTGGATCCTTTCATCCTCCACCTTCAGCTTGTTCAGTGTGGAGAGTGGCAAATATTCACGCTGGACTCATTATCAACTAGAACCCAGTTGACCACGGCATCTTCACACTTCACAGTCAACTAAATAGCCCTATTATGCTCGGTGCCCTCCATTTGCAGCTCATAGTCGGATAAATGACCCGATTTACCTCGAATATATTGTTTTCAATCTTCTCCAAGTGATTCATTGTTATCTTGTCAAGAACATGGGCCTCGTTCAAAATCTTCATTAATGCCCGGCGGTGCTCATCTGAATGGATCAACAACGAGAGCAAGGAGATCCAGGCCGGTGTTTTCCTCAATTACTCTATAATGGAGTAGTCCTGCATTTTCATTTTCTTCAGGAATTCCTTTGCCTCTTCTTCTGATACGGCTTTCTTTACCAATTTTGGGTTATCCCTGAGGATCCAGTCTTTCCTTAACTCCTCAACGGAGAAGTATCTCCCTGACCGAGTCAAACCCCGAGATTCACAAACTTCTTCTCTGACTTCCTTCCCTTTGTACGTCACTATTGCTTATTCATATTTCCAAGGAACAACTTTGTTGTTGACGATCGGCAACTGAGTTACCGGTTTTATGATGACAGGCTCTGTGCGAGCGCCTTCCACAACTATGACGGGTTTCTTAGCTACCGCAGGCACTACCACTTTTGCTCTTTCCTGCTTCACTGCCATCATGCTTGACGACTCCTCCCGAATTACCACCGCAGGTTTGCTATCTATCTCATTCAACTTGGTCAATAACCTCTAATTGTTTACATTCTCAGATGGCTTGACTTCACTGGATTTGATCATCATTATAGTTTGTGAGGGATTTTTCGGCTCTCCTCCTTTGTCCACTATCTCAATCATTTTTGTCTCATGAGCAGGCAACAGGCTTAGGTTAATGTTAAGTGCTCCGGGAGCTTGCAACTCAATCCGATGTGAGTCAATAAGCTCATGGATGACATTCTTCAGATGCTAGTATTTTTCGGTATCATGCCCCCGGGCGCCAGAACAGTACTCATAACTGAAAGAGTGATCTAGATTTCTCGGGGGAGGGTTTGGCAACTTTGCTTCAATCAGCCTCAACGTGTCTAGCTGTCTCAATCTATGGAACAAGCTGGTATACAATTCTCCCAACGGCGTGAAAGTCTTCTCATTTTTCAAAGCTTGGTTGGCCCGAAAAGCTGGTCTCGGGGGTTTTTGGTAAGATCTTGGAGGGTAGTTATTTGGGGGAGCTGGGTAATTATTTTGTAGAGTTGGCGCACGCCATTATGTATGGGCGGGAGGCTGGGTATATGCTTGTGCGTGATGGACTGAGAAACGAGGTTCTAGCAGTGGATAGTAATGTTGTGGTGGGACATATGAAGTATGTGGATATATTTTGTGGTGAGGATGGGGTTGGATATAATGGGATAGAGCCTAGGGCCTGAACCAAGTCTCTGACTCAACTGCCGCTACTTCCTCCTTCTTCTTCTTTCCGAATGCTCCCCCAGTCCCACTTTGGATAGCCTGAGTGGTTGCTTTGATTGTAGATTAACTCATGATCTTGTTGGATTTGAGTCCTTCATCAACTATACTTCCCATTTTAACTACCTCATTGAAGGATTTACCCATTACCGACACCAGGTGACCATTATATGTAGGCTCCAGAGCTTGCAAGAAATAATCTACCATCTCACTCTCCTTCATTAGGGGGAGGGGGGTCGACCCTCGCTACCTGCTCCCTCCAATGGAAACCGTATGCTATGAAGATCTCATTGTGTTTATTTTCCAATTTTGTCAAACATAGACGGTCCAGGACAATTTCAAGATTATATTGAAAGTGACAGGCGAATGCTTGTGCTAGGTCATCCTAAGTGTACCATCGAGCATGATCCTGCCGGTTGTACCATTCCAATGCCGACCCACTTAAAATTTGACTGAAGTACGCCATTAGTAGCTCATCCTTTCCCCCTGCTCCTCTCATTTTGCTACAACAACCCTTTAGATGTGCGACCGGATCGCCATGTCGATCATATAAGTCAAACTTAGGCATCTTAATACCTGGAGGCAACTGCAGATATAGGAATAAACAAAGGTATTTGAATGCCACACTCACCTAGCCACCTAACCCTCGTATATCTCAGATCGATTGTTCTAAACTTCTGACCTTCCTGAGCACCTCCTCTTGCTCGGGATTTTTGACTGGTTTTTCAACTTCCGCCGGGATTTCAAAACGGGGAGCAAGGAGTAAGGTTCATGGGCTTTGTAAGAGGGTTCTGGTGGCTAGTACTGATTGTCGTGAGCTTGAAGTAAAGGCTCAATTGATGATCTATGGAGTGTGGGGGGAGGAGGTGCCACATAAATGGGAGAAATTGGTGGATGGGGGTGAGGAACAACTTTGGGTAGTGGAGTTGGGGATGCTTGAGAGGTCGTACCCTGGTATTGCGGGTAGACCGGGAAACCTTGGTCTGGATCAGTGGTGGAATGGTCATGTCATTGGGCTAGTGGTGGGATGAAGGTCGGATTAGAAGGATAGGTTGGTGGTGGCTGCCCTCTCACCCTTTCAGTTTGTACATTTCCTCTTTTATTGCATTAACGTCCAATTCCTCTACCTCTTTCGAGGGGTCAATGATGCTGGAATCAGTTTCTTGGTTGGCCATCATCTGCTTGCTCTTGGACTGAGTGTTGTATGAGTGGGTTGCCAGAATGCAGCAAGAACTAACAACCCATCTGATACAGAAAAGGCAACACCAAAACTTGTTAGTGGTTAGGTTTCAACACATAGGCAGCCACACTTTTGGGTTTGAATGAACCTAAGCAGTTATCCATTTCTATAATGCATAATGAATCGGTTGCTTGCGTCATCCCGGCCCCTATCCCATTCCACCTTTCTTTTCACTCTAGTTTTTCTTTTTCTTTCTCCATCCCAATTTGTTTTGTCCACATCTTTCGTTTCTTTATTTTCTCCTTTATTTTACCATTGTTTCTCTCATTTTCTTTTTTTTTCTTTTTTGTTCTTTTGTTGGCTATGGTCGAATCCTATGGAGATTGCCTATGTATCATGACTCTGCATGAATCATATCGGGCGTAGTTTTGGCGAATAATATAGGAATTTTCTTTTTTGGAATTTTCAATTTTCATAAAGTAAAGCATTTGATTACAACTACTAGAAGGAAATTAACAGACTCCGAATCAACTGAAAACAACAGACTCTGACTTAAAATAGAAATAACTGACTCGACAACCTACTATAGACTCAAATAAAAGAAAGTATAAACTCTCAAATGGACCAACAAATTTAATAATCATGAGTACATTAATGCCTCTAATACTGGGACCTGCAGGACATCATTCGGTCTCACTACACGCCTGTGTGCTGAATCCCCTTGGAGGTGGGGGAGGTCTTCCATTACTTGACAAACAAAAATCATCACCGCAGCAAAGAAGATGTTATGGGTCATGTCCTCGCATGCGTGGCATTTCATGGTAATGTAGTCAGCAATGGCCCTGATCCTCTCTCTAGTCCTACCCTTTTCCTGGAGTAATCGCCCTATCTGCTGGTTCCGGGCTTCTAGCACTTGAGAATCATGAAAGTCTTGATCTTGCATTTGTTTCATTTCTTCCTCCTTTCGGGCCATCACCTTATAACAGTGCTCTCTTTCGGCCTTAAACTCTTTAGTCCGTTTGGTTGCCTCCTCCTTAAGATTGGTCATTTTTCTTCTTTGACAGGTAATGGTCTCTTCTTAGTTTCTTTTCATTTGCTGTACCAAACCAAGCTCGTTCCTCTTCTTTCTTTTTCCACTGTTCCTGCAATTTTGCCTGGCTAGCTTCAGATATCTCCAAATCTTCTTGGCATTCGAGGACTTTCTTTCGTAGCCCGCATATGAGTCTTTCATCGGCCCGACTTCTTTATGGGTTGTTGGCGGCTGTTTCTATTTTTCAGATATGAACTTTAAGTGCCTCATTTTCCTGGGCTAGTTTCTTCTTTTCTCCTTCGTCTGCAGCGGCTTGGACACAATTTTCAAATTAAAGCTCCATAACTTGCCTTTGCAATCTACTTATTTTTGCCTTATATTCATTTTCTTTGGTCAATCAGTCCCATTGCGGTTGGGTTTCAACAGTGAATTATTGGATATGCGGTCTCTTTGCAGGCCTTTTGGGAAGTTGATACCTCTTACTAAATCATTCAATATGCTTGGGATCCACTTCACCTCTGGCTCGGTCTTTCACTATGGTCATGGGTTCTAGAAACCTACATTCGTTCCACATTTGGCGAATTTTCCCTTCTGGAAATGTAGTTCTTGGACTTTGCTCAATAGCATGTTTGCTCAGCTTTTCGTCATTGTGGATGGTTTGAAATCTTCCTAGTTGGCGCAGCACCCTGCAAGGAGCATAAGGTTAGATGCTCTGAATGGCCATTAATAGAATGTAAGGTGCTTCCCCTGTTGAGTATATTGCTTCAGTGGCGAGGAGCCATCCGAATGCCTATTCAATTTTGTTAGCAGTTAAGGCCCTGATATGTTCACCCCAAGCTTTCGTACCTATAGGGAATTCAACACCTGCTACCCAGCTTCCAGACCCTTCAATGCAGTTTAGACTGGTCAAGCCATGATTTATGTACCCAACTCGGTGACTGAGGTGTTCTTGCATCCATAATTGGAGTAACATATTGCAACCTTGGACAAACCACAATACCTATAAAGGCCACCATGAAAGATAGACTCTATCTTGCCTCCCACTTATCTTTGTTTTCGGCATGGGTCAAACCGGTGTTTGGTTCTTCAAAACCTTGAGGGTTACCATATCGAAGGTACAGAAACTGAAATGTGCAGTATCCTTCGGCTAAATTTCTATCTTGGATGTCCCGATTAATACTCAACAAATCCAGGAATCTATGAGGGGAAATCTGCCTTGGTGAGAGAGGGTATTAGCTTCTGAGATTTCCATCTAAACCCACATAACCAGTTATTTCTTCCAACGTCAGTGTGAGCTCGACACATTACAAGTAGGGTCCCAAAATGGTATTAAGGCTTCAATTATGTCCGACCTTGGATCGACGTTTAATAAACCGACGAGGCCTCCGAGAACTCTTATCATTGTTTCTTTACTACCTTTTCCTAGGTAGTTCACCACATATGGAGCTTCAATGGGATTTCATTAAGGACTGTGCAGGGTTCGATTCTTTCGTGCTCATCTTACATATTTATTAAAGTGATTTAAAGACTTGTTTTGACCTAGAAAGGAGAAGAGAAACATCATCTCTTTTTTCAAAATTTCTCAATTTTATTTCAAAGCAAGACTTCGGCTTCGTGGATACGGCCTTTTAGCACCTCGGGGAAGAAGATTTTAAGGCTGTGCGCATTAACTGTTAAAAATGACTCAAGGTGGTTGTTCTTGCAAAAATAACCTTCCGATGCCCTTTTGGGGACATGTGGCTTATTTTCTACAAGAATGACATCACCTGACTTATTTGTGATTAAAACCAACATTTTTTTTATTTTTGGGTTATTTTTGCAAAAGGAAAGTTGGACCCGATGAGGGTTGCCTACGTATCTTACATCCGGTGAGAATCAAACTAGCGTAGTTCGGGCAATTTTGTGAAAACCAAAAAAACCTTCTTTTTTTTATATGTTTTTTTACCGGCAGAGTTCCGGTACTATTTGGATTTTTGTTTTGTCACGACCCTAGTTCACCAATCGTGAACCTGTCATGATGGCACCCAGTCTTCGCGACTAGGTAAGCCTGACACAGTGCGGAAATACAACAGTCTTTGCGGGAAGCAATTATTAATACATAAATGACGTAAGATAATGTATAGAGTGCCGCCCGGCACAAACATGTGAACTCAAAATAACATAAAAACCTCCAAGACCCGGAAACCCACGGGCAACACAGGCTAAGAGTAAACATACTACAGTGCTCTAGTATCCTGAAGTATCTAAATAAAATGAGAATGCGAAAGAAAACTATAAACTACAGGTAGAATAGAGGAAGGCTTGTTGGCTCTGCGGACGTGGCAGATGCATACCTCAAGCCTCCAAAGCAACTCCAAATCCCTAATAGCGTGCCTGACCAGATGTACCTAGATCTGCACAACAAAAGTGTGCAGAAGAATAGCATGAGTACACCACAGCGGTACTCA
This sequence comes from Nicotiana benthamiana, assembly GCA_034376525.1. Classification (NCBI taxonomy): domain Eukaryota; kingdom Viridiplantae; phylum Streptophyta; class Magnoliopsida; order Solanales; family Solanaceae; genus Nicotiana; species Nicotiana benthamiana. The sequence continues at coordinate 82,594,360 of CM067330.1, forward strand.
GTAAGTGCCAAGCCTAACCTCGATAGAGTAGTGATGAGGAAGGTCGAGGCCCTACTGAGAAGTACATAAGAAATAATGAAAATAAATAAATAAACAGTAGGAAGGAAATAAATCTGAATATATAACGAGACAGTGATTAAAAACAGAGCGGCGACAATTACCAACTATAAACACAAGACAAATCACTTTACAAACACGATCTCTACATGGAGCTCCGGGAATCGAACCTGCAGTCCACCTTATCAATATCTGAGGATCTCCGGGAATTGAACCCGCAGTCCTTCATACCAATGTCAGAGGATCTCCGAGAATTGAACCCGCAGTCCTTTATACCAATAACAGAGGATCTCCGAGAATTGAACCTGCAGTCCTTTATATCAATATCAGGGGATCTCCAGGAATTGAACCCGCAATCCTTTATACCAATAACAGAGGATCTCTGGGAATTGAACCCGCAGTCCTTTATATCAATATCAGGGGGATCTATCGGAATTGAACCTGTAGTCCATCATACCAATAACAGGGGATCTCCTGGGAATTGAACCTGTAGTCCCAAACGTAATCACTTCACAACAAGTTAATAATTAATAGAAGGAACCAAATATAGCAACAACGTAAAGGTCTATGCCTAGCATGATCACAAAGAGGGCAGGTAATTGCAATTTAATCAGATAGATCAAATAAATTGCTAACATACTTTTCCTAAGCCAAACAAGTGAAATTTACATATTTAGCAGTTAAATACACGAAGAAAACACAGTCTAAATAAGTCAAGTAAGGTGAATTTTCGACATTTAGCACAAGTACACAACCGTCAGCTCGCGCACAAGGCCCTTAAACAACAATTAATATAACCTAAGGGGAGAGGTCCCCCACACAAGGTTAGAAAAGCCACTTACCTTGAATTGGTACAAAACCTCTAAGAAACAATGCCCTTGCCACTAGTATCCGACTCCGAGTGGCCCAAATCTATTCAAACCAATTACATAACGTAAATAACATCGAAAGTAACTAATTACACTGTTAAAAGTAAAGTTAAGGCGCAAAAATAGGTAAAATAACCAAAATGCCCCTCAAACCAACGTATCGAAATAGAATAATTTTCACATTTTCAGAAACCTCGTACCCTCACGAGTCTAACCATAAATAAATCTCCCAAATCAGAGGTCAAATGCCCCTTCAAATCATCAAAGTTAGGTCTAAGAACTTTACCCCAATTTTCATTCAAAAATCAAATTGAAGGTTGGATTTGAGATTAGATTAATGGATTTTAGTCATAGAAGAGTAGATAATCGTTACCCAGTGATTTAATTTGAAAAGCCTTCAAAATTGCTCCCCAATCCGAGCTCCCTAACCTTGAGTTTTGGTAAAAATGGAAAAAGGGTTCGTTTTAAAATGTTTATATTCTGCTCAGTGATTTGCTCTATGCGATCGCGTAGAAGGAATTCTGAAGGCCGTGAAAATAAACTATGCGAACGCATCTAAAGGAGTGCGATCACATAGAAGAACCAAACGGGGATATGCGATCACATTCAAGGTTATGCGATTGCGTATAAGAAATTGGCCTTGATGCCCAGGTCCTAAATTACTCTATGCGAACGCGGGTAAGGGGATGCAATCGCAGTATATGAGGAAACAAAGGTATGCGATCGCAGGAGAGTCTATGCGATCGCAAGAAGGATTTGTCTGCAACACTAACAGCAGAAATCTGCAACACTATAAGTTCCGGAATTGCTCCACTGAGCATCCGAAACACACCCGAGGCCCCCGGGACATCAACCAAACCTACAGACATATCCCACAACATCATTTGGACTTGTACCAATTCTTAAACCACCTAAAACAACGCCAGAAACATGAATTAAGAATTTATTTGGACTTAGAAATTTCAAAATTTAACCAAACTCGCTTTCGACTAAAACCCTATCCAAAACACGTCCGAATGACCTGAAAATTTGCAGACATATCCTATATCACCCAACGAAGCCGCTGCAACTCTCGGAATTCCATTCCGACTCTCGGATCAAAAATTCACTTTCGGACCGGAACTTCAAATTTCTAACTTTCGGTATTCATAGCCTGATTGAGCTACAACCCTCCAAAATACATTCCAAACATGCTCCCCACCCCGAAATCACCTAATGGAGCTAACGGAACCATAGGTTTTCCATTTCGAGGTTGTCTTGACACAGTTCTGATTACGGACCATTTCCAACACTTAAGCTCTCATTTAGGGACTAAGTGTTCCAAAACACTCCGAACTCTATTACCCAACATCCTGGCAAACCAAAATAGCAAAAATGAACTTAGGGGAAGCAGAAATGGGGAAGCTGGGCATAAATTCCAAAGACGACCGGCCGGGTCGTCACATCCTCCCACACTTAAACATTTGTTCGTCCTCGAACGAGCATAGGGAACATACCTGAAGTAGCAAAAAGATGAGGGTATCGGCTGCGCATATCCCGCTCGGTCTCCCAAGTCTCCTCCTTGGCCAGCTGACCCCGCCACTGCACCTTTACTGAAGCAATATCCTTTGACCTGAGCTTTCGAACCTGTCTATCCAATATTGCCATTAGCTCCTCAACATAGGACAAGTCATTGTCCAACTGGACTGAAGTGAACGCCAACACGTGAGACGGGTCACCATGATACCTTCGAAGCATCAAAACATGAAGTACTGGATGAACCCCGGCTAAACTGGGAGGTAAAGCAAGCTCATAAGCAACCTTCCCAACCTGCTTCAAAACCTTAAATGGACCAATGTACCTCGGGCTCAACTTTCCTTTCTTTCCAAACCTCATGACGCCTTTCATAGGCGAGACCCGAAGCAAAACCCGCTCACCAAACATAAATGAAACATCACGAACCTTTCGATCCGCATAACTCTTTTGTCTGGACAGGGCCGCACGGAGTCTATCCTGAATCACCTTAACCTTCTCAACCGCATCCTGAAAAAAATCATTGCCCAATAACCTGGCCTCCGCCGGCTCGAACCAACCCACCCGGGATCTGCATCTCCTACCATATAAGGCCTTATAAGGCGCCATATGAACACTAGATTGGTAACTGGTAAGTGTTGTTGTATGCAAACTCCGCCAATGGCAAGAACTAATCCCAAGACCCTCTAAACTCAATCGCGCACGCACGGAGCATATCTTCAAGAATCTGAATAGTGCGCTCGGACTGTTTGTCCGTCTGAGGGTGAAAGGATGTGCTCATGGTCACCCGAGTACCCAACTCATGCTGGACAGCTCTACAGAACCATGATGTAAACACTAAACCCTTGTCTGAGATGATAGAAACTGGAATGCCATGCAGGCGGACAATCTCCTTGATATAAATCTCCGCTAACCGCTCTGTGGAGTAAGAAGTGCACAGTGGAATGAAGTGAGCGGACTTGGTCAGCCGATCCACAACAACCCTAATAGAATCAAACTTCCTTGCCGTCAGAAGGAGGATAGTCACAAAATCCATGGTGATATTCTCCCATTTCCACTACGGAATCTCCATCTACTGGAGTAACCCTCCCGGTCTCTAATGCTCAGCCTTTACCTGCTGACAATTGAGGCATCTAGCCACAAACTCTACAATGTCCTTCTTCATCCGCCTCCACCAGTAATGCTGCCTCAGATCCTGATACATCTTCGCGGCACCCAGATGGATGGAATACCACGAGCTATGGGCCTCGGTCAGTATCAACTCCCGAATACCATCAACATCGGGCACACAAATACGACCCTGGATCCTCAATACCCCGTCATCTCCAATAGTCACATCCGTATCATCGCCATGCTGAACCGTGTCCCTGAGGACAAGAAAATGAGGATCATCATACTGTCGCTCCCTGATACAATCAAACAATGAAGACCAAGAAACCACACAGGCTAGAACCCGACTGGGCTTCGAAAAGTCCAACCTCACGAGCTGTCTGGCTAAGGCCTGAACATCCATCGCCATAGGTCTCTCTTAAGCTGGTAGATATGCCAAACTCCCCAAACTCTCCACCTGACAACTCAAGGAATCAGTCACCACATTGGCTTTGCCCGGGTGATAAAGAATAGTAATATCATAATCCTTCAGTAGCTCCAACCATCTCCTCTGGCGCAAGTTTAGATCCTTCTGCTTGAATAAGTGCTGCAAACTCCGATGATGAGTATAAATCTCACAAGGCACACCATACAAATAATGACGCCAGATCTTTAAGGCATGAACAATAGCAGCTAACTCAAGGTCATAGACAGGATAATTCTTTTCATGCACCTTCAACTGTCTGGACGCATAGGCAATCACCCTACCGCCCTGCATCAAGACCGCTCCAAGTCCAACTCGCGAGGCATCACAATAAACCGTATAGGACCCCGATCCAGTAGGAAAAATCAGAATAGGGGCTGAAGTCAAAGCCGTCTTGAGCAATTGGAAGCTCGCCTCACACTCGTCTGACCACTGAAAAGGAGCACCCTTCTGGGTCAATCTAGTCATAGGAGCTGCAACCGACGAGAACCCCTCCACAAAACGGCGGTAATACCCCAACAGGCCAAGGAAACTGTAGATCTCTGTAGCTGATGAGGGCCTGGGCCAACTCTGCACGGCCTCCTCCTTCTTCGGATCTACCCGAATGCCCTCACCCGATACCACGTGGCCTAGAAATGCCATGGACCGCAACCAAAACTCACATTTTGAAAACTTCGCATATAATTTCTTTTCTCTCAAAGTCTGAAGCACTATCCTCAGGTTCTGCTCATGATCTACCCGGCTCCGGGAGTGTACAAGAATATCATCTATGAAAAAAATGACAAATGAGTCGAGATAGGGCCTGAATACACTGTGCATCAAATGCATAAAAGTTGATGGGGCGTTGGTCAGCCGACATGACAAGGAACTCATAATGACCATACCGAGTCCTGAAAGCAGTCTTCGGGATATCCGGCTCCCGAATCTTTAGCTGGTGATAGCCTGAGCGCAAATCAATCTTAGAAAAAACTTGTGCTCTCTGAAGCTGGCCAAATAGATCATCAATACGGGGCAAAGGATATCGGTTTTTCACAATAACTTTGTTCAACTAATGATAATCGATACACATGCGCATAGAACCATCATTTTTCTTCACAAACAATACCGGAGCACCCCATGGTGAAACACTAGGTCGAATAAAACCCTTATCAAGCAATTCCTGCCACTGATCCTTCAACTTCTTCAACTTAGGAGCAGCCATGCGGTAAGGAGGAATAGATATGGGCTGAGTGCCCGGCAACAAATCAATTCCAAAATCAATGTTCCGATCGGGCGGCATGCCCGGAAGATTAGCTGAGAACACATTAGGAAAATCCCGTACTAATGGGACAGAGTCAACATAAGGGTTATCAGCACTGACATCTCTCACATAGGCTAAATATGCAGCACACCCCTTCTCAACCATACGCTGAGCCTTAAGAAAAGATATTACTTCACTCAATACAAGGAATACCTGGCATAGCCAGCGTCACGGTCTTAGTGTGACAATCAAGAATAGCATAATGGGGAAACAACCAGTCCATGCCCAAGATAATATAAAAATTAGCCATATCAAGTAATAAAAGATCTGCCCTGGTCTCAAAACCACGAATAGTAACCAAACACGACTGATACACATGGTCCACAACAAGAGAATCTCCCACGGGAGTGGAAACATAAATAGGAGAGCTCAAGGCCTCTCTGGATATACCCAAAGCGGAGCAAAATAAGATGACACATAAGAATAAGTAGAGCATGGATCAAATAGAACTGATGCCTCTCTGCTACTAACCAAAATAATTCCTGTGATAATAGAATCAGAGGCGAAACCCTCGGCACGATCAGGAATGGCATAAAATCTGGTGCCTCGAGGGTGGCCTCTATCTCCTCGATCCCCGCCTCTGGCTGGCTGGGCAGGTGGGGTGGCAGCTAGAGCTAGAATAATGGCCTGTTGGCCTTGTGGAGCATGTTGGAGCTATGGAGTGTGAGAAGGCACACCCCTACCACGTCACGGGCAATTTCTAACCAAGTGGCGGGTATCCTCGCACTCATAACAAGCCCTAGGAGGGCGCGGCGGCTGTGACTAACTGGATCCACCCCTGCTGGACTGACCTCTGGAGGTGCCCTGCACAGGAGGCACACTAGAAACCGGGAGTGCATAATAAGGCTCCTAAGATCTGGGAGGAGCTGGAGTACTACTGGCTGAAGGAAGAGATGAGTGAACTGGGCGACCATATAGCCCCTACCATGACGTCCTTCTCCTGAAGTACGGGTACCAGAAAAATGACCAGGCTCTTGAGACCTCTTGGCCTCTCTCTCCTCTCGCTCCTCGGCATGCATACCCTATATCCTCCTGGATATACTCACCATCTGCTGATAGGGTATATCCATATCCAACTCTCGTGCCATGCCAAACCTGATGGAAGGAATAAGACCCTCAATAAACCTGCGAACCCTCTCACGAACTGTAGCCACCAAAGCAGGCGCATGCCTGGCCAATCATATAACGAATGGAATACTCTAAGACAGTCATAGGGCCCTGGCCCAAGTGCTCAAACTTCATGCGCCATGCATCTCAGATGCTTTAAGGAACAAACTCCCTCTGAAACATATCTGAGACCTGAGCCCAAGTCAGGAAGGCAGCCTCATCCGGATTGTCTGACTCAAAGGTGGGCCACTAGTAATAGGCAGCTCCCCGAAGCTGGAAAGCTGCAAAAGAGTCCCCACTTGAAGCAGTGATACCCATAGTGTAAAAAATATGATGACAATCCTCCAGAAACCCCAGGGCGTCATCGGTAGCCTGCCCGCTGAAAATAGGAGGATCATACTTCTTGAACCGCTCCAATCTGTGCTGCTCATCCTCCGAAGCAGGTGCCCCATCTTCGGGCTAAACTGGTACTGCAGGCTGGGTAAGAATAACATCTGGAATCGGTCCCATATGCACCCTCTTCTCTAGGGTGCGGGCTGCGGGAGTCTGGGCTCCTCCCCCGGCTTGGGAGATAGCTGCAGGAAGTGGAAGTAGCCCAGCCTGCGATAGAGTGGTATACATACTCATAAAGTGCGCCAACGCCTCCTGAACAGCTGGAGTAGTAGTGGTTGTGGGCGTCTCTGGTGCCTGAGTCCTGTCTGGGTCTGCTGGTGGCACCTCGCCGGCTGCTCGTGCAGGTGCTCTGGCTGCACCCCGCATACGTCCACGACCCCTGCCCTTGCCCCTGCCTCTACCGGCTGCAGGAGGGGGTGCGGGTGCCTGATCGTCTCAGGTCGTGCGTGTCCTCACCATTTGTGAAAGAATAGGAAAATAGTAGTTTAAAATTGAGGTCAAGAACATAGCACGACAAGAATTCAAATGAAGTGAAGATTTTTCCTAAACACTTACATAGCCTCTCGTAGATAAGTACAGACGTCTTCGTACCGATGAGCGAGACTCTAAATAACCGGCCTGTGTCTCGTGACTCCTATGAACCTAGAGCTCTGATACCAACTTGTCACAACCCTAGTTCACCAATCGTAAACCTGGCATGACAGCACCTAGTCTTCACGACTAGGTAAGCCTGGCACATTGTGGAAATTCGACAGTTTTTGCGGAAGCAATAATTTAAGACATAAATGATGTAAGATAATGTATAGAGTGTCGCATGGAACATACATGTCAACCCAATATAACATAACAACCTCCAATACATGGAAACCCACGGGCAACACAGGCTAAGAGTAAACATACTACAGTGCTCTAACATCCCGAAGTATCTAAATCAATGAGATTGTGAAAGAAAACTATAAACTACATGTAGAATAGAGGAAGGCTCGTCGACTTTGCGGACGCGGCAGATGCATACCTCAAGCCTCCAAAGCAACTCTAAATCCCTAATAGAGCGCCTGACCAGATGTACCTGGATCTTCACAACAAAAGTGTGCAGAAGAGTAGCATGAGTACACCACAGCGGTACTCAGTAAGTGCCAAACCTAACCTCGATAGAGTAGTGACGAGGAAGGTCGAGGCCCTACTGAGAAGTACATAAGAAATAATGAAAAAAATAAATAAATAGTAGGAAGGAAATAAACCTGAATATATAACGAGAAAGTGATTAAAAACAGAGCGGTTACAATTACCAACTACAAACACAAAGCAAATCACTTTATATAGAGTATCTCTACATAGAGCTCTGGGAATCGAACCCGCATTCTACCTTATCAATATCTGAGGACCTTGGGGAATCGAACTCGAACCCGCATTCTACCTTATCAATATCTGAGGACCTTGGGGAATCGAACCCGCATTCCTTCATATCAATATAAGAGGATCTCCGAGAATTGAACCCGCAGTCCTTTATACCAATAACAGTGGATCTCCGAGAATTGAACCACTAGTCCTTTATATCAATATCAGGGGATCTCCGGGAATTGAATCTACAGTCCTTTATACCAATAACAGAGGATCTCCGGGAATTGAACCCGCAGTCTATTATATCAATATCTGGAGGATCTACCGAGAATTGAACCCGTAGTCCATCATACCAATAACAGGGGGATCTCCCGGGAATTGAACCTGTAGTCCCAAACGTAAACACTTCACAGCAAGTCAATAATTAACAGAAGGAAACAAATATAGCAACATCATAAAGGTTTATGCCTAGCATGATCACAAAGAGGGCAGGTAATTGCAATTTAATCATATAGATAAATAAATTACTAACATACTTTTCCTAAGCCAAACAAGTGAAAAATTTACATTTTTAGCAGTTAAATACACGAAGAAAACACAGTCTAAATAAGTCAAGTAAGGTGAAATTTCGACAACTAGCACAAGTACACACCTGTTACCTTGCGCACAAGGCCCTTAAACAAAAATTAATATATCCTAAGGGGAGAGGTCCCCCACACAAGGTTAGACAAGCCACTTACCTCGAATTGGTACAAAACCGCTAAGAAACAATGCCCTTGCCATGAGTATCCGACTCCGAGTGGCCCAAATCTATTCAAACCAATTACAGAACGTAAAAACATTGAAAGTAACTAATTACACTGTTAAAATTAAAGCTAAGGCGCAAAATAGTTAAAATGACCAAAATGGCCCTTAGGCCAACGTATTGGAATCGAATAATTTTCACATTTTCAGAAACCTCGTACTATCGCGAGTCTAACCATGTAAAAATCTCCCAAGTCAAAGGTCAAATGCCCCTTCAAATCATCAAAGTTAGGTCTAAGAACTTTACCACAATTTTCATTCAAAAATCGAAATTGAAGGTTGGATTTGAGATTAGATTAATGGGTTTTAGTCATAGAAGAGTAGAGAACCGTTACCCAATGATTTCCTTTGGAAAGCCATCAAAATTGCTCCCCAATCCGAGCTCCCTAACCTTGAGTTTTGGTAAAAATGGAAGAAGGGTTCATTTTGAAATGTTTATATTCTGCCCAGTGATTTGCTTTATGCAATCGCGTGAAATGGAATACGATCGCGTAGAAGGAATTCTGAAGGCCGTGAAAATGAACTATGCGAACGGATACAAAGAAGTGCGATCGCAGAGAAGAACCAAACGGGGATATGCGATCGCATTCAAGGCTATGCGGTGGCGTATAAAAAATTGTCCTTGATGCCCAAGTCCTAATTTACTCTATACGAACACGGGTAAGGGGTTGCCATCGCAGTTTATGCGGGAAGAAAGATATGCGATCATAGAAGGTTTAATGACATCGCATGAAGGAAAGTAGGCCCAGCTCTAAGGACTCTATGCGATCGCAGGAGAGTCTATGCGATCGCATAGAAGGATTTGTCTGCAACACCAACAACAGAAATCTGCAACACTTTAAGTCCCAGAATTGCCCCCTTGAGCATCTGAAACACACCCGAGGCCCCCGAGACCTCAACCAAACCTACGGACATATCCTACAACATCATTTGGACTTGTACCAATCTTTAAACCACCTAAAAAGACGCCGGAAACACGAATTAAGCAATGATTTGGACTTAGAAATTTCAAAACTTAACCAAACTCGTTTTCGACTCAAAACCTATCCAAAATACGTCCGAATGACCTGAAAGTTTGTAGACATATCCTAAATCACCTAACAAATCCTTTGCAACTCTCGGAATTCCATTCTGACCCTCGTATCAAAAATTCACTTTCGGACCGGAACTTCAAATTTCTAACTTTCGGCATTCATAGCCTAATTGAGCTACCGACCTCCAAAATACATTCCAAACATGCTCACCGCCCAGAAATCACCTAACAGAGCTAATGGAACCATCGATTTTCCATTCTGGGGTCGTCTTGACACAGTTTTGATTACGGACCATTTCCAACATTTAAGCTCTCATTTAGGGACTAAGTGTCCCAAAACACTTTGAACTCTATTACCGAACATCTCGGCAAACCAAAATAGTAGAAATGAACTTAGGGGAAGCAGAAAATAGGGAAACGGGGCATAAATTCCAAAGACGACCAGTTGGGTCGTCAGAGGTTTTTTTTCAAAGCAAATGGTTACTCTCACTTAAACATTAATACTGCTATTTTCTTCCAACTCTCTTCCATTGTTTACAAGTCGGTCAACATGCAAAAGCCGAGCAAACAAATTCGCAAATAGCATGTGAGATGCATCAAGATGGTCCTTTAATTTAGGTACACCTATCCTAGACGAACCCAACCGCTGTGTTGAGTCTTTTAAGTCAAATGCACATGATGCAAACAAATGTTCCTACTAGGGATACGGCATGAGGTTTTGTTATTCTAGGTTTAAGCCATGGGTTTATTGTTCTAGACCTGGCTCACCCGAGCGAACAACTCGAGTCGAGGGGGGCAGCGTACTGGGGATACAGAAGCTCCATCGGCTTAGTAGCTTGTCCAAACCTTGTTCTAAATTGGGATAAGACTCTAAACAGAGAGAATTCACAAGAAGTGCACCCTTCTCCATGATTTAGAAGACTCGGAGAGAGGAAGGGTTTCGTAGTAGTTTATATATACAGTTCAACAAATATCAAAGCGGGTAAGCATTTAGCACATATAGCATGGAACATGTAGGAAGATCAGAAAAGCCAAATATAACGATTATTCTAAGCTCGAATTCTTGAACCCTGAACCAGAGATTCTGGGTTCGATTCCCAGAAGAGTCGCCAGAGCTGCCACACCTCCTTTTTCTCAATACAACCCTGCGAAAGGCATAGTTAAGGGAGTTTAGCCAATTTAAGGACAATCAAAACATTATTTAAGAGATTTCAGAGTCGCCACTTGGAATAATTAATGGTGTCCCAAGTCACCGATTTAAATTCCAAATTAAGGAAGATTTGACTCTATTAAACAGTCCGCGACCCAAAAATTCGGGTAAAGAATTCGATTAACCCCGGAGAAGGTGTTAGGCACTCCCGAGTTTCGTGGTTCTAGAACGGTCCCTCAACTATTATATTCGGCTTAATTACCTGATTTTAAAGCATGTCATCAAATAGTGCAATTTTAAAATTATTTACCGCTTTTTATTAAATTTTAAAGAATGTGAACGTCGTTTAAAACATGTTTTTGAATCACGTCACATGAAATAAACCCGACTCCGAAACACATTTTATTCAATGTTTTGGGATTTGAATTTGGGTCAGATGACATGCACACCCGGATTTAGGAAGGTAAAATTATTAAAGAACGCGCCTAAGGCAACTAGCGTGTTATTAACTGTATTGGTGGCCATGAAAATTTGCTAAATGACTTACTCAATTTCTAAATATTTTATAAAAAGTAATTAAGAGGGCCACGCAACTTATGGATCTTATTCGACGTGGCGCACCTCATTTTTTAAGGATATCCTAAATGAACTATGGTTGTCTCTAAAGAGCCTTAATTAGTAGGAATTATTAATTACTATTGTTAAAAGCATTCAAGGAATTCGGGCCTCATGCTCAAGTCCACAGTTGAACATGAGGAAAATCTCTTAATTCAAATGTGACACTCAATTTGGAAGGCCCAAAACTATTAATTATCTAATATGTCTCACCTTCCAACGTTGTTATCTTTAAAAGGACTAGTTAGCCAATCGAAAACTTATTAGCAGAGGTTGATCGTCACATTAAGCTGCAGTTCAAATTTTACCCATCAAACCAACATTGACGGGATTCTCATAATAAATCGAGATTTGGGCCTGACTGGAAGTCCATCTCTGAATAGAAGAGATGCCCAAAGGCGGGAGATGGACTCCAAGACTCTCATGACAGTGCCTAATTGGGCCAGCATTAGCCCACTCCTCAAAACTAAGATCATTGTTGGTCAATTAATACTACTAAAAAAACCATATGGAAAAATGGGAAATTGAATTGATTTTCTCAAATATTAAACACTGGCCCATGAAAAAGTATTTGAATGAAAGAAGTTAATTTTTCAAATTAAATGCCCAGGACCAACAGGAAGCCGGGTAGCCTACATTACGTGGTTGCTCCAGGTGACAATCTGCTCCAAGGCACGCTCGGCCCAAAGGAAAGTCCAAAACACAAGGGACTGGCCTCAAAAGACGACATAGTCCCTAATCCGAGCCCAAATGAACATGAACTGTCAAATTTTCCTTCAAACTGGCAGATACAATCACTTAAAAACTCAATAGTGGCTGAAAATCTAACATTGAACCATTTATGATAATGTAACCAAACTTAACTAATCTCTTGCTATATGAAGACTACAAGTAACATTTAACCTCCTTGGATTCTTACATTGAGATTTACCCTTTAATTATCAAAGTAAATAAATACTAATAAATGAACCATACTATCAACAAGTAAATATGTTAATGCATGTGGTCTCCAAGATGAACTTCGAATGTTCATGATACATCATTGATCGATATGTAAAAATAAAAGCATGAATCAGCTGATTAATCGGTTGGAACTACAGCATACATACCCCACTTTAAGTTCAAATTCATCAATGTAACAACTAAATTATAAAATCATAATTATAGAAACAAGATAGCTAAACATAAGTGTGTACCTAGGAAGAAAAATGAAGAGAAGTGAGAAAGTCAGTGAAAAACAGGAGCAGTTAGCTCAAGTTCAACTACCCATGCAATGCAACAGTGAACTTTTGTCTAGCAAATTCAGTAGAATATTGAACTAATTAGCAAAGTCAACCCAAATCTTCCAATAATTAGGTGCAAAACATTTTTCTTCAACTCAAGGAATCAGAAATTTTTGACAATGGAGGAAAACTTTCAAATTTAGAACATGAATCAATAGAACAGTACTATATTTGGTATTTTTGATTTTTTATGCTCAAAATTGGATGAAACGGTGATTTATACAACCTTTTATTTCTGGATTTTCAGCTCTTCTCCTCCTTGCCTTCAAAGGCAAGAATAATGTCCTTTTATAGGCCAAGCCCTAAGGCAGACTTCAGGACGATTTATTTACTATTTACCTCCCCCTCCCCCCTTAATTCTTATTTTAACTTAGGGGTCCCTAGAGTTATGACTTGCCGCCCAAGTTAAGCAACTAGAGACCAGGAAATTTCCAAAGATTCCTACTAGAATCTTTTGAAACCAGTTACAAAGATACTTTCCCCAACAAAATTCCTAAAACACCCTCCCAAATGCCCCCTTAATTACTAACCTATGCCACAACTAACCTAGCCCTTTTATACTAAACCATGATCAATTAACAAAATTGAAATAATTCAACGATACCCAAATTCAATTATAACAAAACTCTTAAATCTGAATACCTACTATCTATCAACAGTCAAACCAAAACTAAGAAATGGACAAAAATACACAAAAATAGTATGAAGAAAAGAAAAATCGAACACTGGCAAAAAAAAGAAAAAACAAACAACAGGCAAAAGTACTAATCGAATTATCAAACTAAGCAAGTAAGGAGGAAACAAAATTTAAAACATACATTAACGAAAACTAAATGGACCTAAAACAAATAGGGAAAAAACTCAAGAAGTAGTCTTGGGTTCAAATTGGAACCCTAGCCTGAACCTAATTAAAGAATGAGAAATAAGAAACGAAAGGAAGACACTAGGACTTACCGACTAGGCTTTAATCTTGACCTTCAAACTTGAATTTGATTTTACTTGACTAACTTCAAATATGACCCCTAAATAATATTATATGTATGTTCTTTAACAAAACAGACACATAATATCAATTTGGAACCATGTGAAAGTTGACAAACCCTTTGAATCTTCAACTCCAACTTTGCCTGAACCCTAAATCTAAAATTCGACAAGTTCAAACTGGATTTGAAGGGTTTTGCTTTGGGGTTTGGGAAGGGGAAGTCGAAAAGACCGTGGGGTTGTGATTTTAGTAGGATTTGGAGGGTTTTGAGGTTTGACCGCTTCTTTTGATTAAAAGATTCGAAGGATCTGGGTAGGATTTTAGGGCAAAGGATTATAGATTCAGAAATAGGAGGGGCAGAGGAGCTTGGAGTGTAAATTTGGGGTCATTTGTAGAATCGCCGCTGGTGGAGGCAATTTCTGGCCGGCAGCGGACGGTGGAGGGTAGTGGGAGACGGCGGAGTGTATTAGGTTTTGGGACGACAAGGTACGAGGTCTTATTTGGGGTAGGGGGTTTGAAACAATTATATACATATCCTAACCTAGCCTCACTACTGTTGGATCAAAGAGATGGATGGCTGTGATTTACATGGCCAGATGATGTCGTTTTTGAGATGTGGGGTTTGGACTAGGTTTCCTGAGACAGGTTTGGTCGGAGTAGGGGGTGTTTGGGCTGGTAATTTAATTGAACTGGCCCAAAATGGGTCTATTAATCAAGACCGTATTTTCCAGGTCTTTTTTTTCTCTTATTTATTTTAATTACTATTTTGATTTTATTAAATACCAAATTAATATTTAAAATAGCAAAGGCCTGAATTAAATCTAAAACTAAGCTAATTAAATTCCAAAAATTGACTAACTCCTAATTAAAAAAGGAAATTAAGACAAATTTGAAACTTCAAAAGTAAAAATGCAAAAAGAACCGATTTTATTATTTTTTTTGTTTTTCCATGCTGTTAATTAATCATTAAACCAAAAAATGTTAAAACTAGTATCCTAAATGCAAAATGCTATTTTTGTATTTTTATGAATTAAAATTCACTCAACATGAAAGCAAACACACAGTTATGCAATTAAATTTAAAAATCACACAGATAAAAAAAATCCTAATTTTAAGAATTTATAGGAGTAATTTAAGCTAGGCAAAAATCATATGCTCACACCTAATAATTAGTATCTTGTGGAAAGTACTTGCCATGACAATGAGCAAAATTCTTATAAGGAAGCAGTTTTAGATCCAGCTTGGCAAGCAGCTATGACATTAGAATTTGAGGCCCTTCATGCTAATCAGACTTGGGATTTAGTTCCCTTACCGACAGGCAAGAGGTCAATAGGCTGTAGATGGGTATATAAATTCAAGCACAAAGCTCATGGTAGCGTTGAGAGATTCAATGCCAAATTGGTGGTGAAAGGGTATACTCAGTAAGTTGGTGTTTGACTATAATGAGACGTTTTCCCTAGTTGTGAAAATGACTACATCAAGGCACTCATAGCAACTGCAATAAAGAGATATTGGGGAATTTTCCAGCTTGATGTAAATAATGCATTCTTTCATGGAGATTTCTATGAGGAAGTGTATATGGATCTATTCCCTAGCTTATTAGTTGATAAACATGGGCTAGTGTGTAAGTTGAACAAATCATTATATCGCTTGAAACAGGTCGGTCGATAGTGGTATGCTAAACTAGCTGAGGCTCTGTATTCCGAAGGATATGGTCACTCCCTTAATTATTATTCTCTGTTTTATAAAAAGACTGACTCATCTGCTATCTTTGTTGTTGTCTATGTTGATGATGTAATCATTACGGGTAATAATTCAAAGGAAATTACTTTGCTGAAAGCTTTTCTACATGCTCAGTTTAGGATCAAGGACTCGGGAAGATTACATTATTTCCTAGGCCTGGAATTTCTGTACAAGGATGATGGTGCTATTATCTCCCAAAAGAAGTTTGCAGTTGATCTACTGAAGGAGTATGAGTGTCTCCTTTGTAGTTCCTTCAGTTCACCATTGGATCCTAATGTTAAACTAAAGGCTAAGGAAGGTATGCCTCTGACAGATCTTTCTCTCTATAGGACTCTGATAGGTAAATTGAATTTCCTGACTAATACGGGGCTCATTGAATATAGTGTGCAACACCTTAGTCAATTTATGCAAGACCCCAGGGAACCTCACTTAAAGGCTACTTATCACTTGTTTAGAAATTTGAAGATTGATCATACCCTTGGGCTTTTCATGTTTGCTAGCTCTGATTGTTCTATTAAAGGGTATTGTGATTCTGATTGGGTAACATGCCCAGATTCTAGGAAGTCTGTTACTGGATATCTGGTGCTCCTGGATGGTACGGGTCACCATATCCCTCTTCTCTCCTGAAGCTGAATATAGAGCCCTAAAAATATTGTTGGTGAGCTTATTTGGTTGTGCAGGTTGTTTGATGAGCTGACAATCCAATTCCCTCAACATGTCCCAATGTTCTGTGATACCCAATCAGCTCTACACATTGCCCGCAATCCTGTGTTTCAAGAGTGCATCAAACACATTGAGGTCGATTGCCACTTGGTGATAGATAAGCTACAAGAAGGCCTAGTATCCCTCCATCATGATGGAAGTTGATGTCCCAACCAAGGCCCTCACTGGAGTCAAGCATGCTACGGTTATGAGTAAGTTGGCAGTGACACCCTCACTTCCAACTTGCGGGGAGGGGGGGTATTGAGTATTGAGATATTATTTTAATTATATGTTGTAACCATAGTTAAGTAAGTTAGTTAGTTAGATTCTTCCTTAATGCCTTGTTAGTTAGTGCATTCACTTGTGAGTCACGTGTAGAGTACATGTATATATATACACTTTATACAGGTATTATTTTCAGTTAATCACAAAATTAATTTCTGCTCCCACTTTCTCTCATTCTCTCTTTCCTTCGAGAAACTTCTAAGGCTTCACCATTGGAGCTCAAACTTGAGATCCACCATTGTTGTTCATCTCCCAAGCTTTACAAATATTACTTCAAATAAATGTTAGAAGAATCTTGTAAATTGAAATTCTGTTTTTTCTCTTAAGACTCTTGACTGAAAATTGCTACTCCTTATGTAAAATGCAACACTAAGCAAAATTTAAAGTATTACTCCTTCTATCTTAATTTATGTGATGCAACTTTGACTGATCACAAAGTTTAAAAAACAAAAAAATTGAAAGTTGTGATCTAAAACAAGTCATAAATATAATGTGTATGTATAATCAATTTATTACGTATAACATGAAAAAATTAAATTATTTTTAAATATAAAAAAGTGGAGTATATTATTCTTTTTGAAACATACCAAAAAGTAGTAGTGAGATTCATGCAGATCGGATTGAATTTGAATTTTGGTTTGAATTTTCAGCTTTCGGATTAATAATATAATGAAATTATTATAAATGAAATACAACAAAGAAATTAATACACCTAATAAGTTGCATTTTCAGTTCCGCATAGGTTGGATGATGGGGAATCACCCCAGATGTATGTATGAGGAGCTCATGCAGTGGTTCGATGGCTTTGGAACGACTCCGAACACGTTTGAGGACGAACATATGTTTAAGTGGAGGAGGATGTAACGACTCAACTGGTTATTTTGAGCAATTGCGTCCGATTCGGCTGTTTGAAGTCACGAGCAGCTTCATATTATATGTATCGACTTGCATGCGCAGTCCGCGTGTGAAACCAGAAAGCTTTTATGTGAAAATATGAAAAATATAATAATTTCTAGAGTTAAAATTTGATTTTTAGTTGACTTTAGTCAATATTTTTGGTAAACGGATTCGGATTTGTGTATCGACGATCCCGGAAAGTGCGTGATAAAATATGAGACTTTGATGTATGCTCAAAATTAAATTTCGAGGTACATATCCTTAGAAAACAATTTTTGAAGAAAATTATTTTGCTGGTTTTTAAAAGAAATAAATAAATGGATTAATGTTTGAACTCATTGGTATCGGGCCCGTCTTTTGGTTTCGGAGCCCGGTACAAATTTGTTATGATTGGGTTTAATAATTGCTTGAATTGCCTCTATATGCTTCATATGATGTTGTTAACTTTCTTCTAATTCTTACGTGTTGCGGTGACCCTTAATTTCCTTAATTGAAGTGATTTCCTTCCTTATTTTTTTGGATACTTCTTGATTGTGATTTCTTCTATAACTTCGTGCGAATATGTTACATGTCCCATTGTTGGGTTACCCGTGTAGTATCACGTGCTTATTATGCCTTGTTGTTTTGTTGAAGTTATCGTGCTTCTTGGTTTCTTTTCCGTGACCATTATGATGTACTTGTTGATTCTCTTGTCGGGATGTTATTATTTACGATATTTTCTCCCTCGTCACTATCACACTGAGGTTAGTCTTGATACTTAGTGGGAATTGTCGTGGTGTGCTCATACTATACTTCTGTATGTTTTTTAGTATAGATCCCGGTATTGATCGATAGTAGTTGTGCGGATGCTCGCGGTGGAGACTCACGATAACCTGTTGCTGCGTTCGCAGGCCTTAGAGTTACCTTCTTTTGTATCCATGTTGCATTGATTCCTTCTCGTTCTGGAATAATGTTGTATTTATTTTATTTAACTACTCTTAGAAAAGCTTATGACTTATTCCACCAGTTTTAGGGAATTGTGATTTATTGAGGGTTATTTAATTTGAAGTCAGTAAATGCTAATGTTATTTCAGTAAATGCTAGGCTTACCTAGTTTAGAGACTAGGTGCCATCACGACTTCTTCGGAGGGATTTGGGTTCGTGACACTATCACTCCTTTTGTCTTAATCTGTATGATGCAAATATGACTGATCACAAACTTTAAAAGAAAAAAAATTAAAATTTGTGATCTAAAACGAGTCATAAATATAATGCGTATGTATAATCAATTTATTACGTATAACATGACAAAATTAAAATTAAATAATTTTTAAATATAAAAAAAGTGGAGTATATTATTCTTTTTGAAACATATACCAGAAAGTAGGGGTGAGATTCAGGCAATTCAGATTGAATTTAAACTTCGATTTGAATTATCAGCTTTCGGATTGATAGTATAATGAAATTATTATAAATGAAATACAACAAAAAAATTAATACGCCTAATAAGAAGTAGCAATAGTAAGTCATATTCAAATAGAAAATATTGTGATAGTAACTTAGTAATTAATAATGAATATATGAGATAATATCTAATGAGTAGGGAATAGAACTTATTACTACTGTCATATGGATAATGGACTAAATATAAAATACAAAAAAATTGAATTTTCGGATATTCAAAATTTCGAAGTTCCAAATCAAATATTCAACCCGAAATCAAAAATTTTAAAAAATTTAAATTCAAAATTCAATTCATAATCCAAGAATTCAAAAAAATCGAATTTTAATTTATATTTTAAATTTGCCCATACCATGTCCGCTCCGGCCAAAAAGGAGAGTGCATTATACCATTGGGACAAAAAGAGTACCACTATTTTATAAAATATACAAATCATTTTAGAAAGCCAAAGGCTCTAGAGGTCAATTCGTTTACACCAACACCTACTACGAGTAGTTGGGGCTTTCTTGGGATTAAAGTTTTCTTTTCCAGAAATTAAGAAGGTATAAATAAAAATATCAAGAAGAACGAAGACAACAGACAACAACTAACCAGTATAATTCCATCAGGTGGGGTCTGGGGAACGAAGACAACAGAATATACATAAAATCAAGTGAATTTATTATATCATTGACCACATATTTTAATAGGACCAACCTTATTCTCTGAATCCTTCGGAAAATCAATCTTTACTACCACTCGTCTTGCTGTTAACCAAATCTGTTCCGTTAATGAAATGGAGTCGCAGCC
Organism: Nicotiana benthamiana; assembly: GCA_034376525.1. Taxonomy (NCBI): domain Eukaryota; kingdom Viridiplantae; phylum Streptophyta; class Magnoliopsida; order Solanales; family Solanaceae; genus Nicotiana; species Nicotiana benthamiana. The sequence goes on from CM067330.1 coordinate 82,614,236, forward strand.
GACAAAGGGTGATCAATTAATCATACTATAGCAAAAAGTAATAATATATTAATTTATTACCTATATAGGAGATTAGGAAAGTGTGCAGAGGTTTGTCCTAATAACATATTCAATACTTAAGAATAGTTTAATAGGATATATTAGAGAAAATAATATATATATATATATATAATAGCTTCGTATTATTAATTTCTTGTTTAGTCGTATTTTTTATCCTATTCAATATTATTCTTATACCTAATAAATCATGTCATTAATAATATTATAGATTTTAATACATGAATAAACATGTATAAAAACGTAATTGCCCTTTCAAAACCTTCAATACACAAAGCAAATACTCCATAAAAAAATTAACTAATTTTAACATGACTAATTATAACATTACGAATATACTCTATTTAGTAATGTTCTTATATATCCTACCAGATGACCCCTTATTGTTAACAATTGTAAGAGGTAGAATGATACCAGTCACCTAGCGTTGGTTATTGTTTGGCTTTTTCTCTTTGTTGATTTAGTATTCATTTAATCCTTTTGTAAAAAAATTATTTAGAAAGGAGATCATGACGCGACAATATTCAATTATTTTTAAACTTTTTTTACTTTCTAAGAAAGTAGAATTCTCTCCAGAAAATAAAATTTGATGGTTTCCGGTTGCTATGTACTAGCATAATTTTGCATTAAAGTTGACAGTTAAAATAACTTTCTTGAATGTTAGAAGCCTCTAGTAAATTAGATTGTAGAGAATAGAGATATTTTAGCACACAGCTTTGAAGTTGCAATTTGACTCGAGGTATTATAGTTCTAACTTGATTTATTGAAAGAGTGCGTAAAATATTATTCCCACGTTTCAGTTTATATAAACCTATTTTTTTTGGTATAATCAAAAAAGAATGGACCCTCTATAAATTTGAAAATAATTTTACTTAAATTTTTAATTCTACTTTTAACGAGAAGTTTTTATAATCATACAAATACTTTGAATCCTTTTTTAACTTGTTTAGAATCACAAATTCCAAAAACTTTATTTTTTTTTAAATTTCGTGTTCAGTCAAACGAATTCATATAAACTAGAATGGAGAGAGTAATTGCATTACAAATATAAAGTAGATAATGACTTCTTATTATATTAATCGATAACATTATTATATATAGAGTAAGAGGATGTGTACGAAAGGATTAAGAAACTTCCAATAGGTCCGCAAGTGTGAACCGAAAGCGTAGGGTCCAGCAACATCAAAACGCGGTGAATAAATAAAAACCTAAAAGAATAAAGAAATTGAGTAAAAAGAGACTGATGAATTGACTTAATATTATTAAATAATTACCAGGAGGAATAATAATTGTAAAAATATTCAAAAAATTAATTATAGTGGACCAGAGAGAGTAATTTAATACATATTTAAATATTAAATATAAAAAGATGTGTTTTTTAACAAGGTAAAAATTACATTAGTTTAAGAGAAAAATGTTATCCAATAAACCAAAAAGAGTTTAATTTATACACTCCCTTTACCTTGAGATGAGTATTTAGTTATTATTTGAATGTAAATAAAGACAGGAATATAAATCTGAAAAATGAAAAGTAGGGAAAAAGTTTTGTACTTTTTTCCATTTATAAGAAAATTCAATAAGTAGTTTGTTAAAAGCCAAAAAGGAGCAACAGAAAGTGGAAAAATCCAAATAAAAAGAAAAAAAAGTAATCCTCGTCCTCCGTCAGCGCCACGTCAATAGGCGAAGGCCAAAAAAACCCGGCCCCATTGAGATGTTATCCAGAAGAAGTTGACAAGTAAAATAGGTACGAAGATTTTATTACTCCACGCGCTAATTAATTTCCACTACATATAGGCGCGTCTTTGTAAAGCACACTATAAATAAAGAGCCAAGCCCAAAACCCCTTCATTCTATCTTCACTACTTGCTTTCTCCATCTAAAAACCTCCATTTTTTTTAGCTTCAAGCCTTCAACTCAGTCAGCATAACAATACAAAGGAGAATATTCTTGATTTAAATATATTCAGGTATTTATTTTCTTTCCTTTTGTATGTCTTAGTTTTCATTTATATTTGATTGAAAAGATTCAAGAGTTTTAATTTAATTTGGATAGAAATTAGGCCAGTGGTTTACGAAATAATAATATCTGAACTGTTCTTTAAGTTTTATGATTTGTTCCCTAAAGTTTTTCTTCAAACCTGTAGCTCTTCAATCTATTGCATTTACAGCTCTGGATGTGACCTGCTAGAGTTATGTCTTATGCACTTTTTAATCCCCAAAAATTACCTGGAAAAAGAGATTTTTCTTTGCTTTAGATGGGATTGGGGGGGGGGGGGGGGGGGGGTGGTGTAGGTAGGAAGATATAAACCTAAAAGAATTTGAATACTGTTTTTGGTAGTACTCTAAGTAACAAAAAGAAATTGATCTCGAGATTAAAGTTGTTACTCTAATAATTGGCTTAGCTAGCGTTTGTACATAGATTTGGTTGAATTTTGAAAAAAAATAAGTTTTTAAAGTTAGAGATAAAAATAGTTTTTGAAAGTTGAAATTGTGTTTGGACGTGAAAGGAAACTAAAGCAATTTTGGGGATTTGAAAATTTTGTTTTCAAAATCTGTAGAAAAATGGTTAAAATCTCAAACAAATAGATATTGGAAACAAAATTTGAGGAAAAAACTCCCGAATTTTATGGCCAGACAGGAGCTTTATATAAATTGCAAAATTTACTTCTTCATAAAGATCTTTATACTCTTACCAGTAAATCAAATAGGAGCTTTATATAAATTGCAAAATTTACTTCTTCATAAAAATCTTTGGATACTTTAAAAACCAACATTTAAGAACTTTTGTGCAACTTGAATTTAGAAGGACAAAGTCAAATATTACAATTATGTTTCAGAGTCAGTGTTTGCAAATCGCCATACTAGTTATATTTCCACATATTTTTGTTTGTTCTAGCTGCGTCGAGATCCTGTAATACTGATCCTTCTCTCTTGGAATATGTCTCTACAGGCGTTAATAGCAATCTAGAAAATTACATCGAAAAGTAGGGTATGGCCCTAGATCTTCATTTACAAGAGCAAACAGCAGAGGCTGCCTTTGACGAGTGTCCTACTCCCTTAGAGAAGTGGAAGACGACGTTTGATTATGAGAGTGAAGACAATCTCTCTGGTGGTTTTGAGTGTAACATATGCCTGGATCTTGTGCACGATCCTGTTGTTACATTTTGTGGTCACCTCTATTGTTGGCCTTGCATCTACAAGTGGATTCAATTCCAGAGCATCCCTTCAGAAAATTCGGATCACCAACAGCCCCAGTGCCCTGTTTGCAAGGCTGAAGTTTCACAAAAAACCTTGATTCCACTCTATGGCCGCGGCCAAGCTACAAAACCATCTAAAGACAATGTTCCAAGTAAAGGCATGGCCATACCACAAAGGCCTACTAGTCTAAGATGTGGCGGTCACACACTGATGGCAACGACCGATTCAAATCCATCTCAGCAACTTCACTATCGAAGTAATTCGCAGCAGCCTCAAACTCATCAGCCACATTCAGCAAGCACTCTTGGTGGCACGACAACGAGTGTGTTACATCCCATGATTGAGGAAATGGTTTATTCACGAGTATTTGCAAACGCATCACCAACGGTGTATTCATATCCAAACTCGTATCATCAAGCAGGGAGCAGTAGTTTGAGAATGAGACGGCAACTATTACTTGCTGATAGATCACTTGGTAGAGTATATTTTTTCCTCTTCTGTTGCGTAGTGGCATGTCTCCTCTTGTTTTAGCCACTTTTTCCTCTACATTTGTGTACATTTAGAAATATGACTACAATAGTGGATGATGCAATATACGGGCTTGGCTAAATGTGAAATGTCAAGGAAGCTTTTCCATCTTTTTTCTGGCTAGAATTTAAGTCGTATACACGGGCAATGTAAATATTATTTTACACTATTAGTGAATTTTTTAACCTGTGATAGCAAGTTAGTTGTCATTGTTACCATATTACCGAAAGTTAATATCAAGAAATCTGCCTGTAATTACCTATTAATTGATCTGATGCTTGAACTGGAAACACTACTTCTGATGCTCATCTTGATTCAGGGAGATTTGCATAAATAGCATTTTTCAGTGTTTCCTATCAATAGGAATTCTTCCATATCCTTAAAACAATTTATTCGTCACTAAACAAAGATATGACAATAAGGGCACAGAAAAAGCTTTTTTTCTTCTTTGAATAAGGGCATATGACAATAATGTGGTTTGTTCAGTAAATATGTATAAGGCAGGTAGATGCATTATATAAAAGAAAATTTATTTTTTTACATATTAGAAGAGCAAGACTTTCGACATTTATGCTTCAAATCTTTTCAATAAAACTTGAAGGCATTTAGGTCATCTCATATCAGCTCTATACGTGCCTTTTAGGCACTACTCTGAGATAAGCCTGTATTTTGGGCCGGATCCGGCGCCAAACCGGCCCGGGCTTTGGCGGTCCCGAGCCAAACAGTCCCGATCTTTACGGGCCCAAGGGGTGGAACCGGCCTGTCATGGGTATAAGCCCATATGATCCCCGGCTTAATGGGTCGGGCCTAACGGACTTTTTCGTTTCAGGCTATTTTTTTAAGGCAATTTCTTGTAAAGTATATATGTATATACTAACACAAATTGCTTATATATAGCTATATATATATATATATATATATATATATAGTATGTATAGTATGTATATATAAGGGAAGGGTATACTATGTATACATATAATAATATATAGCATTATAGCTTTTATATATATATATATATATATATATATATATATATATATATATATATATATATATATATATATATATATATATATATATATATATATATATATATATATATATATATATATATATATCAAAACCAAATCGAAGGTGTCATTTGTTTTGAAATTTCAGTTTTTGAGTCTTTGCAAAAAAATAAAAAAATGTCTGTACATATTTGGAAAGTTGTGCTACCGCTACATATCAATCTCAACAGACCCCTCCCTCTTGTCTGCTACACACCTTTCCAACACAGTCCACTCTTACAATTATATATTGGGGATAAGGACAAGAAAATATTAAAATTATATTTGACACTTATATTTATTTAAAAAATACTGTAACAGTATAAAAAAAAAAGGAGAAGTGTTGAGTTGTCCCACATCGGAGGGATTTGAGGTCCTTGGTCTCCATATATGGCTTGGGCAATCGTCACCTCATAAGCTAGCTTTTGGGGTTGAGTTAGGCTCAATATCCATTCTTATCATGGTATCAGAGCCAGACCCATCCCAATTATTGTTACCGATGTTGGGCCCCCATTTATGTTGTCCACGCTCCAAAGGTCTGGGCGTGAGGGGGGCTGTTGAGTTGTCCCACTCGGAGGGATTTGAGGTCTTTGGTCTCCTTATATGGATTGGGAAATCCTCACCTCATAACCTAGCTTTTGGGGTTGAGTTAGGCTCAATATCCATTCTTATCAAGAAGTTTTTAAAATCGCCATATTAAAAAATAAGATCAAACCTCTAAATTTATAAATAATAAAAAAGATGAGATAAAAAGATGCAATTCAAAATGTGCCTCTTCTGTCTCTCGCTCTTTAAAGAAAAATCCAACATGTTCGTCGCAAAGGCCACTTCCCATAAAAGTAATTCGAAAAGATAAAATAATGGACCCCCATTTGAAAACAAACTAAATTCCTTCTTGTATTTATCCAATTCCTTGCTTTAAAATAACTGATGACGTCTATGTTATTCAAAAGGTTTGGTAACCAATCTAGTTGAATAGATATGTATTTGATAGTTAATTTTGTTGACTTGGTTTAGTTTGGTAATCAACTTTGTTGAAATTATAAAAAGCATGTAATAAATTATCAAATATTATATGCTTTAGAGAGTGAAGTTTTGGCAGTAAAAGGAGGACTTCAATTCTCATTTTCATACATTAAAAATCTCAGACAATACATCTGAGTGAAAGATAGAGAGTAAGGTATTCCATAGACTATAAGAAAATAGTATGTGAAAAAAATAAAGTGTGAGAGATGTTGTAGTGTGGTGAAAAAAGCAAAAGAGTTTTTTTGAGGGTGTACTGGTCTTAGGAGTATTTTTACTCATTACTACACAGTGTAAATTTCCTCGCTAAAGTGATATCAGTTTTTCTTCTTGGTCGTGATTTTTTCCTTATTCAAAAGGTTTTTCACGTAAAATCTTAGTGTCATTTTTGCTTCATTTTTATTCTTGTTGATTTAACCATACCTTAGTGATCTCCGTTTATCACTAATACTGTGAATATATTTTTACGGAGTTTACTCCCAACTAGTGGTATCAGAGCCAAGGTTCTGTCTGAGTATGCTCTATGGTTGCAGCACAGTCTGAAAATCCACATCAGAAAAGAATTACTTTGATCTCACAATAAATAGTATTTGTATTTGTGATAAATGATGGAAGTCAACATTAGTAGAATGGTTACTTTGAATGGCACAAATTATGCCATTTGAAAGGGAAAAATGGAAGATTTGTTCTATGTCAAAAAATTTCATCAACCCGTCTTCGCTACTATAAAGCTTGACAATAAATCAGATGAAGATTGGAATTTGTTACACAGACAGGTTTGCGGTTTATTAGACAGTGGGTTGACAATAATGTTTTGAACTATATTTCTGTGGAGATACATTCTCGGAATCTATAGGAGCACCTTGAAAGTCTGTATGCTCAAAAAACTAGAAACAACAAGTAATAAAGCAGATGTTGGGTTTAAAATACCATGATGGTTCTGCGATGACAGATTATTTGAATAATTTTCAGGGGATCATGTACTAGTTATCTGCTGTGGGCATTAAATTTGATGAATTCAAAGCCTGTTTTTACTTGGTTCTGTACCAGATTCTTGGGAAATTCTTAGAACTTCATTATCAAATTCTGCTCCAGATAGTGTGATCTCTATGGATCTTGCCAAGAGCGGCCTTTTAAATTAAGAGATGAGAAGAAAATCTCAAGGTTCCTCCTCATCAGATGTCTTGGTGACTGATTCTATGGGGAGAAACAAGAATCGGGGTTATCAAAATAGAGAACATAATAGAAGCAAATCCAGAAGCAAACTTAAAGATATTTAGTGCCATCGTTGCAGGAAGAAAGCGCACACAAAGAAGTTCTGCCAGATTTTGAAAAAGGAAAATAGAGACAAGGAAGAACAGAAAGAAGTTGACAATCCTGTGGCCACTGTCACAACAGAAGATTTTGTTATTGTCCTTGATGCGGATCAGATAAATATTACTTAAGATGAGTCAAGCTGGGTTGTGGACAGTGGTGCCGCATCTCGTGTGACATCAAGGAAGGAATTTTTCTTATCCTATACGTATGATGACTTTGGAACTTTGAGTATAGGTACTGAGACTGTATCTAGGATGGCTGGTGTTGGAATGATTTGTTTAGAAACTAGTATTGGAACTAAACTAGTTTTAAACAATGTAAAGCATGCACCTGATGTTCATTTACACTTAATCTCTGTTGATGTTTTGGATGATAAGGGATATGTCAGTACCAATGGTGTTGGAAAGTGGAAGCTCACTAAGGGCTCCATGATTGTGGTTCATGGGAAAAGCGTCGTGGTCTATACTGGACTACAGCCTCTACCTGTGTTGATATGGTGAATGTTGTTGTGAGCCATAACTCTTCAACTTTATGGCATAAGAGGCTTAGTCACATTAGCGAGAAAAGACTAAATGTTCTGGAAAAGAAGAAATTAATGTCAAATTTTGAAAGTGCAAAATTAAAAAATATGAGCACTGCTTTGGTGGAAAATAAAAAGAGTTTCTTTCCAGTCTCATCCTCCTTCAGGAAAGACAAAGTTGGTTGAGTTGGTGCATTCAGATTTATGTGGTCCAATAAAGACAAGGATTTTGAGTGGTGCACTTTATTTTACTAGCTTTATTGATGATTGCTCAAGGAAACTTTGGTTCTACATCTTGAAGACTAAAGACCAAATGTTGGGTGGTTTAAGCAGTTCCAGGCTTCAGTTGAAAGAGAAACTGAAAAGAAGCCGAAGTATATTCGTACTGATAACGATGGTAAATATTGTGGACCGTTTGACGAATACTGCAATCAACAAGGTAGACATCAGAAGACTCCTACTAAGACTCCTCCAAAAGGATGAATAGGACCTTGATGTAAATAGTCAGATGTTTGCTTTCTAAAGCAAAGTTGTCGAATTCCTTTTAGGGTGAAGCTTCGTTGACTGCCGCACATGTTATTAATCTATCCCCTGAGGCTTCTTTGCAAATTGATGTTCCAATATAGTTTGGTATGGCAAAGATGTTTCCTATGACTACTTGAAAGTGTTTGGTTTCAAAGCTTTTGTACATGTACCTAAAGATGAGAGGTAAAAATCAAATACTAAGACAAGGCAATGCATCTTCATTGATTATGGCCTTGATGAGTTTAGTTACAGGTATATGATCCAATTTAGAAGAAGTCCGTAAGAAGCCGTGATGTTATTTTCGTGGAGGATCAAACCATTGAAAATATTAGCGGAGTGGCTAAAATCTCCAAGTTTTGAAGGTTTAGTTAATCTTGATCAAGTTCCTCATATAAATGCGGATGACGTTGGCGGGCTCAATGATGATGATGATACCTAGAACCATATTTCAAATTATTATATTGATGGTGATGGTGATAACAATGCTAATGTTGATGAGGTAGATGTTCCTACTCACGAAACTGTGGACGACTTAGATATTCCACTCAGGAGGTCTTCTAGACCTCGTACTCCTTTGTCTCGTTATTGACCAATGAGTATGTATTACTCACTAATGGGGGGAAAACCTGAATGTTATGCGGAGGCCATAGAGTATGAGCACAAGAATCAATGGATCGAAGCCATGTAAGATGAGATGAAATCTATGCATGAGAACCATACTTATGAGTTGGTGAAATTGCCTATAGGCATGAGAGCTTTGAAAACCAAGTGAGTTTTCAAAGTTAAAGCTGAAGAACACAGTTTGAACCCAGATACAAAGCTAGATTGGTTGTCAAGGGATTTAGTCAAAGGAAAGGTATTGACTTTGATGAAATATTTTCTTCTATCGTAAGAATGTCCTCATTCGGACAGTTCTTGGTTTGACTGCTAGTCTTGATTTGGAGATTGAGCAGATGGATGTGAAAACTATTTTTTTTCACGGTGACTTAGAGAGGAGATCAATATGGAATGACCTGAGGGCTTCAAGGTAAAAGTAAAGAAAATCTTGTATGTAAACTTAAGAAGAGTCTATATAGATTGAAGCAAGCTCCCAGACAGTGGTACAAGAAGTTTGAGTCTGTTATGGGGGAGCAAGGCTACAAGAAGACTTCTTCAAATCACTGTGTGTTTATACAAAGATTTTCTGATGATGATTTTATCATCCTCTTACTATATATGGATGATATTTTGATTGTGGGCAGGAATACTTCCAAGATCGACGAGTTGAAGAAACAGTTGGATAAGTCTTTTGCAATGAAAGACTTGGGTCATGCTAAGCAGATTTTGGGCATGAAAATTACTCGTTCTAGAAACGAAAGAAAGCTTTACTTGTCACATTAGAAGTACATAGAACATGTACTAGAGCACTTTAATATGAAAAGTGCTAAGTTGGTTCGTACACCCCTTCTTGTTCATCTGAAGTTGAGCAAGAAGATGTGTCCTACAACAATAGAGGAAAACGAGAAAATGGCCTAGATTCCTTATTCCTCTGCAGTCGGAAGTTTGATGTATGCAATTGTATGCACTCGACCAGATATTGCTCATGCAGTTGATGTTGTTAGCAGATTCCTTGAAAATCCTGAAAAGGAACACTAGGAAGCAGCCAAGTGGATACTCAGGTACCTAAGAGGTACTGTAGGAGATTGCTTGTGTTTTGGAAGATCTTATCCAATCTTGAAGGACTACACAGATGCTGATATGGCAGGTGCTATTGATAATCATAAATCTACTACGGGATACCTATTCACATTTTCAAGGGAGCTATCTCATGGCAGTCGAAGTTGTAGAACTGTGTTGAACTCTTTACAACTGAAACGGAGTATATTGCCACTACAGAAGCTGGCAAAGAGATGGTATGGCTCAAGCAGTTCCTTCAAGAGTTGGAATTGCATCAAAAGGAGTATGTCGTCTATTGTGATAGTCAAAATGCAATAAACTTGAGTAAAAACTTTATGTATCATGCGAGAATAAAATATATTGGCGTCAGATATCATTGGATTCGTGAGCAAGTGGAGAACGAATTACTTCAGGTCAAAAAGATTCACACAAGTGAAAATCCTGCTGATATGTTAACTAAGGTGGTACCAAGAGACAAGTTCGAGCTATGCAAAGAACTTGTCAACATGCACTCAAACTAGAATACATTGCTACCTCCTCTAGATGAATGAGACTGGAGGGGGAGATTGATGATGTACATCTCATTCAAAAGTTTTGGTAGCCAATGTTGTTGAATTGGTATAGGTTTGGTAGCTAACCTAACCTTGTTGAAATTGTAAAAAGTGTGTGCAAAATTATTAGATATAGTAGGCTTTAGAGAGTGAGGTTTTGGCTATAAAAGGAGAGCTTCAACTCTTATTTCCATACACTAAAATCTCAGACAATATATATGAGTGAAAGATAGAAAGCAATGTATTCTATAGACTATAAGAAAATAGTCTGTGAAGAAAAATAGAGTGTAAAAGATATTGTAGTGAGGTGAAAAAAGCAAAAGAATTTTTTTAAGGATGTAATGGTCTTAGGAGTATTTATACTCATTACTAAACAATGTAAAATTTCTCGCCATAGTGATATCAGTTCCTCTTCTTGACCGTGGTTTTTCCTTTATTCAGAAGGGTTTCCACATAAAATCTTGATGTCATTTTTGGTACATTTTTATTCTTGTTGATTTAACCATAACTTAGTGATTCATATTTATCAATAATACTATAAATATTATTTTTAGGGGACTTATTCCCAGCAATAACAAGAACAAAGTACACGGTAAGAAGCATATATAAACTCTCACTAACTAACTAACACGCATCACTTTTGTCCTTGATTTGTTACTTAATTTACTATTTATTTTGCTTTACATCTTCACTCTTCGGTGTAAACACATCCAAGATTTGCTGATTCTTTAACATTCTATTGGGGTGTGGGTTTTACCGCTAAAAATGAAAGGAGTTAGACCATCTTCAAAGCTGCACATTTTGCATCAAATCTAAATTTGATATAAAATATAGTGGTTTTTTGCATCTATAAAATACTAAATCTTGCATTATTATAAAGTATGAATAGTATTACACCAAATTTGGTGTTACACTATTCATCACTCCAAATTTAATATATTATTGTATTCATCTTTTTTATTTTTTGGACTTTTAATTTAATATATATTACATATATAATTAATTTTATATAGATCTTTATTATTTTAATTTTATATCCTATTTTTTGATATATTAATGTTTGTATATATTATATTTATATAAAATTATAAGTTAATTTTATTTAATTATCTATCAATGATTTTACTTTTAGTTGATTTTTCCTCTAAAATAATTTTATAACAAATGATTATATAAATGGTGAATATGAATTATATATAATGAATATGGAAAAAAGAAAAAAATAGTATTAGTTTGAAAGAACTAAAAAATGAAAAGTAAATAGAAGATAATAATATAATATAGAAGAGAGAGAAGATTTGGAGTAAAAAATAGTGTAATGATTAGAATAAATTTAGTGTTACACTATTTTTGTATGAAATTTGGTATTAGGGTTGGAGATGGTCTTACAGTTTCTTGTTATCATTATATATAGCTGCGTAGTTTAGCTTGAGTACAAAATTTGTACTGATACCAAAGTATCATAAGTTATATTAGTGAAATATAGAAGGTGGGATAATTAGCACCGGTATAATTTATAGCATATTCTTAGAGATTATACAATTGTCATTCTTAATACAACATATCAACCAATGAATAAAGAACAATTTCAGCATAACTAATCACATCATAACTTATCCCAATATAATTTATACCGTCATAACTTATACTGGTATAAATCGTATACTAACCAAACGATCCCTTAAAATATCGGGTTCATTTGTACCCAGTTATTTTAACACAAAGTATGAATTTAGTGTAAAAATTCACTAAAATTACAATATATAGTGGGTTTGCATCCACAACTATAAAGATATAATAAGTGCATTACTAAAAATCGTACAAATTGAACCCTAATCATGGGATGTAACATACTCGTTCTCATGCCGCCACTGCTGCTTGCTGAATGTGGCTGATGTGTTTGTGACCGATGTGAATTACTTCGGTGGTGAAATTGCGAGGATTGATGTGAATCGATTGTTGCTATTGGTGTGTGGCCGCCACTATTCCTTTACTTGGAACGTCGTCTTCAGATGGCCGCGACTAGGGGTGTATTATGGTCCGGGCGAGTGCCTAAACGGGTATGACGGGCCGGGCTTTGCGGTTCCGGGCTTGGTGTGCCGGGCCTACCGGTCCTCACAGTAGAGACCGACCTATTACGGGCCTAAGCCCACTGCGGTCCTTGGCCTGGCGGGCCTAACGGGCCTGACCGATTTTTTTAAGGCAATATCTTGTATAGTAGTCATTAGTATAGTGTAGAATATATTTTATATGGTGTACTAAGTTATTAGTATAGTATATATTGTGTTGTAGTAATTAGTATATATTGTATATTATGTATATATTGTGTTGTAGTAATTAGTATATATTGTATATTATGTATATATGGATATATATTATGTGTATAATGTGTTGTAGTAACTAGTATATATTGTATATTATGTATATAGTGTGTTGTAGTAATTAATATATATTGTATAGTATGTATATATGGATATATATTGTGTTGTAATAATTAGTATATATTGTATATAATGTATATATTGTGTTGTAGTAATTATTATATTGTGTTGTATGTTATATATTGTATGTTATATATATATTCAAGGATTGATATCGAAGTAAAGAAAAAGAAATATTGAGAAAGAAGATATCCAAGGATATGATAAAGAGCATTTTTATTGACCAAAATGGCATATCTTTCTTAGTCTTCCTTCCCCCAATGGAATGAGCACAACAAGGTACTAATACCACCATTAAAAGGAAAAAAAACTAAAAGAAGACGTGCCAATGTACATGTTACATCATAATTTATGTTGTATCTCTAACAAATCTCATAAATCCGTCAAGGTTGGGAGGAGGTTGTGTTGGCGGTGGTGGAAATGAAGGTTGTTCATCACCACTTCCGGGCGAAGCCGATTTCTCAGAAAGTTCTGCTATCATTTTTTCATATGCTTCATCTATCGCCGGTTGTGATTCTGCAATGCCAAAGTTTCTTCTTTTCGCGCGGATCCAATCTCTAAAAAGCACTGATTTTTCCAAGCTCTCCCGTATCGCCGCTCTATGATCACCGTTTTGCAGTCTTGCTTGACTGAAAGCGCTCTCCGATGCAACAGTTGAAGCTTGAATTGACAAAACATCCCGAGCCATCCTTGCAAGAACGGGAAAATGTTTTTCTCTTGACTTCCACCATTCCAAAAGATCGAAAGAGCCGTCTGGATTCTCCTTTTCTAGTCCCTGTGACAAGTAAACTTGAAGCTCATTTATATGGGAAATTTCATCAAAATTATTACCTTGAGAACCCCGGAACTCCGTCCACGATTTAAGAGATGTTAAGCCAGCAGCTCTTTTAGAAAATTGTGATGTAGACGAAGTAGGGGTTGGAATATTTGTCCCAGCATGCTCTAACGCCTGTTTATAAGAATTATTACCAGTTTGAGCATTAATTTAATTGATCCTTTTGCATCAGCAAGTGTGGCAATTTCCTCTTCTGAAAGATCTAAAGCTTTATAAATATTAGAATACCAAAAATGAGGACCTCCTAAGTTCATTGTTGGATTTAACATTGCAACTACACCAAAAATAGGAGGGATAGGGAAAAAATATTTTTTAAACTGTTGTTTCATTTCATTTATAGCAAGTTCATAAATATCCCCACCCTCGCTAAATTCAACAAATAAATCAGCTAGTGCGGCATTATAAACTAAACAGTTTGAAATAGTACGATAATATTGCCCAGAAAATGCATTTGTAGCAACTTGAAAATGTTCTAAAAAATATAAAAGAATTTTAACATTAGTCCAATCTTGGGTAGTTAGCATTTCATCATCATCCTCACCACCTACCTGAGAATTAAACGTAGCATTAATTGGGTTTCTATATTCATACGCTACTACTAAACTTTCGTACATGCAATTCCACCTAGTCGGGCAAGGCTTAGGAACCTTTCTTTCTCTAAGGCCATATTCGTCACATTTTTTAAAATATTCTCTATGTCTAGTTCTACGGTTTGAATAAAATAGCCAATTAAGAGCCATTCTCACCTTTTCAATTTCTATGTTTAATATTCGCATACCATCACCAACATATAAATGATAAATATAACAAATACATCTAACATGGAAAATATTACTAAATGTAGGATTAAGGGTTTGTGTTAGCACGCCTATTGCACTAGTGTTACTAGAAGAATTATCCATAGAAATTGCCATTATTTTATCGCTAAAGCAAAAATATCTACGTATATCTGAAACAGTGTTAGCTATAAACCTAACCGTGTGACGTGAATTAATTATTCTATATGTAATTATGTGTTTTTGCATTGTCCAGTCCTCATCTATCCAATGACTTGTAACATTTAGATAATCACAGTCATTATTACTTCTACCAATATCAATTGTAATAGAAATACGATTAGGTATATGAGTAAATAAATAGCGCAAATATTGTTCTTATTCATGCTTGAATTTATAAACATCGGCCTTAACTGTTGCGCGAGGCCAACCTTTATAAGTAGGATTAAAAATTCTTCTAATATAATGAACCCAATTAGGATTAGAAGCAAAAGTATAAGGCAAGCACATAACAGTAATCATTTTTGCTAATTCTTCACGATTCTTATTTGGATCGTAATATAAAATACCTCCGGTGACAGTGTTAATTCCTGGTTGAACTAGATTTGAACCTGTACTAGGGTTAACTTGAGAATCTACACTTGTCCCATCTTGTTGCGCTTGCATTTGAAAAAATCTAGCCCTATCTCTAGAGTGTAATTTTATGTGTCCTAACCAAACTACATGTGCCGCTACGGTCTCCAGTAAATTTATGAACAAGTAATTTCCCACAAGTTTTACACTTAGCCTTGTTGTGTTCTCTTACTTGAGTAAAAAAAGCGCCAAACTAATGATGTTTCTTGACGTTTAGCAGGTTGTCTACTAAAAGTGGGAATATCTACAGGTGGGTGTGCCGGTGCATTACCTGAGTTATGAACAGGACTAGTGGTGTATAATCTAAATCTGGTGCTTGGGTTTCATCATCATCATTATCATCCTCATTTTCCTCTAAGATAGGTTCATTAGGATAAAGAGCATTCATAATTTCATCATCTAATCTATCACATACTGCAACATCATGTAGAAATTCACTATCGGTAAATTGAAAATAAGGGTGATCACTATTAAGCATTACGGGAGGCGGATTAGGACGTCTAGGTTGGCGACTACTTTCAACTTGCTTATCTTTTGTAGGTCGGGGAGCCGGGGGAAAGGTAGTATTATGGCCACTACTTTCACGGATTTTACCTTTTCCTTTAGCGAACATTTTTTCAAAGAAAATATCATACTAATTAGAATTATGCAAACTAAACAACACAAAAATATATTATTAGCACGTAAGAGTTGAAACGAGTTTACCGGATTGCCGAACAACTTCTTGAAAATTGAATATCGATGAACGCTTGAAAATTTCAATTCAACAACTTCACAATTTTTCACGAATTTTCATCAATAAATTAAGCACTTGTAGTAGAAAGATTGAAAGAGAGCTTGAGAGATATTGATGAACTGGTGAATAAAAATGAAAGAATGAGGGGGTATTTATAGTTGAGAAATGGGAAAAGTGTAATTATATAAAGTTTGGGGTTAAATTAAACTTTGGGGGCCAAATGGCTATTTTACAAAGTTTCAAACTTCTACTTTTTGCAAAGAGCCGTTACGAATTTTTCAAAAAAAAAATTTAAAAAATCGGGCCTGACGGTTCGAAGCGGAAGACCGGCCCGTCACGATTTTTTTGGACCGGCAAAGACCGGACCGCCAAAACCGGCCCAGCAGGACCGGCAGGCCCGCCAGGACCGCGGTCCCAGTCCGATCCCGGGCCTGAACTGGGCCACAGTACACCCTTAGCCACGACCATAGAGTGGAATCAATGTTTTTTGTGAGACTTCAGCTTTGCAAACAGGACACTGTAAATGCAAGGCCAACAATAGAGGTGACCGCAAAAGGTAACACCAGGAACGTGCACACAATTCAGGCATATCTTACATTCAAAATCTTTAGAGTGAGGCTTGCTCAGTTGGTAAAGCACCTCCACCTACGACCGTTAGGTCCTGGGTTCGAGTCACCAGGGAGGGGAAGTGTGAAAACACTATAGATCCTCCTATTTGGGAGAAGTTTAAAAAAAAAGAATTATATTCACGCTCTTCATCAAACATCGTCTTCCATTCATCTAAGTGCCATATCCCCTGCTTTTCGATGTGATTTTCTTGACCGCTAGTACCTGTAAAACATAATCCAAGAGGGAAAAGAATGAAAATCCAGGATATCTCAATGCAGCTACAATAAACAAAAATTTGTGGAAATTCTTTAGATAAAGTTAGTATGGGAATTTGCAAACAATTACACTGAAACATAAAAGTAATATTTCACTTTTATCCTTCTAAAATCAAGTTGAATAAAAGTTCTTTGGGGTTGGTTCTCAAAATATTCTAAAGGGACAAGGCAAAGGTCCCCACTATGATATGTAATTTACTAGTAAAAGGGTAAAAATCTCTATGAAGAAGAAAATTTTGCAATTTATATTAGTACTTAATTACGACTTTATCTTTTGTTAGGTTCAATCATTCCAAAAATACTTTTAATATAATGTGATATTGTCCATCTTGAGTCAATCTCGCAGTTTTTCCCAAATCTCCCACAATTCAGAGATCTTTACGCCATATATATAGGCTCCAAATTTTTTCAACTACCAATATGAGACTTTATTCACACACTCAAGAGTCTCGATTCGAGATGATTTTTTCTTGTTTCTTGAGTACTACCAAAGAAAGTTTTCAAATCCTCTTTAAGCTTTTATCTTCCGACCCGCCCCTCTCCTCCCCCCATCCCAATCCAAGCAAAGAAAAATCTCTTTTTCCAGTTAATTTTTGGGATTACAAAGGGCATAAAACATAAGGCTAGCAGGCCAAAACCTGAGTTATATACTTGTATATCAACACGTCTGTGAAATAGAAAGGGCTACTGGTTTGAAGAAAGACTTTAGGTAACAAATCTTGCCCTGCTAAAACTTAAAGCATATACAGTTCAGATATTATTTTAAACACCACCGGCCTAATATCTATCCAAATTAGATTTAACTATCGAATCATTTTTCTTGATGAAGGAAAAAGATAAAGTGTGCCACAGAACATTTCCAAACACCAACCGAACCACAAAAAGCTCTAACCTTTTCAATCTGAAATGAAAACATAAACATATTTAGAAAGAAGGAAAGAAGAGAGATACCTGAATATTCTATTTTGTAACAAGAATATCTTATCCTGAACTGGACTATACGATTATCAGAATATCCAATCAAAATAACTCTGTGATGTTGTGCTGACCGAGTTAAAGATATTCGTGAAAATAGAATGAAGACGTTTTGTGTATGGCTCTATATATATGTAGGCCTGCTTTACAAAGACACGCATATGGAAGCTAGTCAAGCTACAAGGAAATTGTTTAGTAACCACTTAGGGGTGGCATGTGGGTCGGGTCGAGTCTCACGGATAAGTACGGAAACGTCTGTACTTATCCTCAAAAGATTGCAGAATCTTTAGGAAAAACTTCATATTCTTGAATTCTTGTCGTGCGGATCTATTGATTCTATTACTAAGCTTTTGTATGCTATTCTCTCACATATGGTGAGGACACGTGCTACCGGACAGGGTAGATGACCACTAGTTGGGGCCACTAAAGGCCGAGGACGCAGTCGAGGCCGTGGTAGGGGCAAGGGTGTAGCAGGCAGCACCTGCAGATCCACCAGCTGCCCCAGTTCAAGATCAGGTCCCAATTGCGGAAGCTTTAGTAGTACCAGCTCAGGCACCGGCTGTGCCTATTGTTATCGCATTCCTTTATGAGGCCCTGGCCCATATTCTATCAGTGTGCACTGGCCTGGCTCAGGCGGTCTCAGTTACTACGGCCGCAGCTTCTTCTTTGGCCAGGGGAGGCACTCAGACTCCCGCCACTCGCACACTTGAGCAGGTCGTGTAGGGACTTCAGACACCGGGGACACCTCCAGCCCAGCTGATTGTTGTTGCTCAGGACTATGTAGCTCCTGTTATACTAGAGGATGAGCACCGTAGATTGGAGAGGTTTGGTAGACTTCAGCCCATCATCTAGTAGTGTTGAGGCTAAGGATGTGCAAGGTTTCTTAGATAACTGCTAGAGGATGCTTCGGAACATAGGTATTCTGGAGACCAGTGTGGTCTCGTTCACTACCTTCCAGTTCTCCGGTGCTGCACTTAGATGGTGGGAGGCTTACGAGAGGCGTATTCCAGTTAGCGCAGAACCCCTTTCTTGGCAGTAGTTCTCTATTCTCTTCGTGGATAAGTTTGTACCTGAGCCTTGCCGAGAGGAGCTGCACAGGAAGTTCAAGCAGCTTCGTTAGGGTGATAGTTCCGTCACACAGTACGAGATGCGGTTATCTGAGTTGGCTCGTCATGCGGTTTGGTTGGTTCCTACAGACCGAGAGCAGATCAAGAGGTTTATAGATGGCTATGACCAGTGAGAGTATCTGGTGCTACCTTTGAAAAGGTTGTCGACATAGCTCGATAGATTGAGATAGTTTATGGTCAGGACAGGTTTGAGATGGAGGCTAAGAGTCCTTGTGGCCATGGCGGATTCAGTGGTACTTCTCATGGGGGTCAGTTTCAGCACGGCAGAGGCTTTCCATTCAGGCATGCTCAGTCAGCTCGCCCAGTTTATCGTAGGGCATCATCGGGCCATGGTTTGCACAGTTCTCATTAGGACCACTCCTCACTTAGTTTCATTCTAGGTCATAATTTTTCACATGCTCCGTCATTTCAGGGGTCTTCCATGCCAGGTTTTTCTGCTAGTCATCCCGGTGCTATGGATTCCCTTCAATCCTTATCTCCAGCACCATGGAGTTGTTATGAGTGTGGAGAGTTGGGGAATATGTGGAGACAGTATCCTCATCGTCTTGGGGGTTCGTCTCAGTAGATGAGTTACTATCGACTTCAGTACCAGTTTCTTCACCACCCACCCACCCAGCTAGGGGTGGAGGACAGTCAACTAGAGCTCGCCCCAGAAGGGGAGGTCGATTAGGTGGTGGTCAAGCCTGTTTCTATGAACTCCCAGCCAGACCCGATATTATTGTTTCAGATGTTGTTATTACAGGTATTGTCTCAGTTTACCATAGAGATGCATCTATCTTATTTGATCCCAGTTCCACTTTTTCATATGTGTCATCATATTTTTCTCATTATTTGGATACGTCCCGTGAGTCTCTAATTTCATCCGTTCATCTATCTACTCCGGTAGGGGATAGTGTTGTTGTAGACCATGTATATTAGTCGTGTATGGAGACTATTGAGAGGTTGGAGACATGAGTGGACCTTTTAATGCTTTGTATAGTGGACTTTGATATGATATTGGGCATGGATTGGTTATCTCCATGTCGTGCTATTCTGGATTTTCATGCTAAGATAGTGACGTTGGCTATTTCGGGTGTTCCACAGATTGAGTGGCGAGGTTCGAGTGATTTTGTCCTTAGTAGAATGATCTCATTTTTGAAGGCCAATCGGATAGTTGGGAAGGGTTGTCTTTCTTACTTGGACTTCATGAGAGGTGTCAGTGCAGAGACGCCTAGTATTGATACAGTCCCAGTAGTGAGGGACTTTCCGGATGTGTTTCCTGCAGATCTGCCGGGCATGCCACCGGACAGGAATATTAATTTTGGTATTGATTTGGTGCTGGGCACTCAGCCCATTTTTATTCTACCATATCTTATGGCACCAGAAGAGTTGAAGGAGTTCCATGAGAAGCTTCAGGAACTCCCTGATAAGGGGTTTATTTGGCCTAGTGTGTCACCTTGGGGTGCACTAGTTCTATTTGTGAAGAAGAAGGATGGCATGATGAGGATGTGCATAGATTATATGCAGTTGAACAAGGTCACAATCAAGAACAAGTATTATTTACCTCGTATTGATGATTGATTTAACCATCATTAGGGAGGGAGTGTTCTCCAAGATCTCTCTCCATTCAGGGTATCACCAATTGAAGATAAGGGAATCGGATATTCTTAAAATAGCTTTCAGGACGCAATATAGTCATTATGATATCCTTGTGATATCTTTTGGGTTGGCGAATGCCCCAGTAACGTTCATGCATTTGATGAACAACGTGTTTCGGCCTTATCTCAACTATTTTGTCATTGTATTCATTGATGATATTCTGATCTCGTGTAGTTAGAATGAGCACGCAGAGCATTTGAGAGTGGTATTGCAACGGCTAAGAAAGGAGAAACTTTATGCAAAGTTCTCCAGATTTGAGTTTTGGCTTAGTTCAGTGGCTTTATTGGGGCACGTGGTGTCCAACGAGGGTATTGGGTTGATCCGAAGAAGATAGGGGCGGTTCAGAGTTAGCCAGGCCATCCTCAGCCACAGAGATTTGCATATTTCTTAGTTTGGCGGGTTATTACCATTGGTTTGTTCAAGGATTTTCATTTATAGCATCACCCTTGACCAAGTTGAATCAAAAGGGTGTTCCATTCAAGTGGTCCGATGAGTGTAAGGCGAGCTTTCAGAAGCTTAATACCGCATTGACCACAACTCCAGTATTAGTTTTACCTTCAGGTTTAGGTTCATATACAGTGTATTGTGACGCTTGAGAGTTGGTATTGGGTGTATGTTGATGCAGGCAGGTAGAGTAATTGCTTATGTTTCTCGTTAGTTGAAGCCCCATGAGAAGAACTACCATGTTCATGATTTAGAATTGGCTGTCATTATTCATGCATTGAAGATTTGGAGGCATTATCTGTATGGTGTGTCATATGAGGTGTTTACTGATCATCGTAGCCTCCAACACTTGTTCAATTAGAAGGATCTCAATTTGAGGAAGAGGAGATGGTTGGAGCTGCTAAAGGACTATGATATCAATATCTTGTACCATCCGGGGAAGGCCAATATAGTGGCTGATGCTTTGAGTAGGAAGGTAGTGAGCATGGGTAGTTTGGCATATATTCTTGTTGGGGAGAGACCTTTTGCAGTTGACGTTCAGGCCTTGGCCAATTGGTTTATAAGGTTGGTTATTTCGTAGCCCAGTCAGGTCTTAGCTTGTGTGGTTTATAGGTCTTCCTTGTTTGATTGCATCATAGAGCGCCAATATGATGATCCTCATTGGCTTGTCCTTAAGTACATATTTCAGCACAACAATGCAGGAGATGCGACGAGTAGTGATGATGGGGTATTGAGGATGCATGGCTGGATATGTGTGCCCAATATAGATAGGCTTCGGGAGTTGATTCTGGAGGAGGCCCATAGCTCGCAGTATTCCATCCATCCGGGTGCCGCGAAGATGTATCAAAAGTTGAGACAACATTATTTGTGGAGAAGGATGAAGAAGGATATTTTATTATTTGTAGCTCGGTGTCTTATTTGTCAGCAGGTGAAATATAAGCATCATAGACCGAGTGGCTTACTTCAGCAGTTAGATATTTCAGAGTGGAGGCGGGAGCAGATCACAATGGATTTTGTAGTTGGGCATCCATGGACTTTGAAGAAATTCGATGCTATTTGGGCGATTTTGGATCGGCTGACCAAGTTCGTGCACTTCATTTATGTGTGTACTACCTATTCTTCAGAGCGGTTCGCAAAGATTTATATCCGGGGGATTGTTTGCTTGAATGGTGTCCCGGTTTCCATCATTTTAGATAGAGGTACTCAGTTTACTTTGTAGTTTTAGAGAGTTTTGCAGGGAGAGTTAGGTACTCGGGTGGAGTTGAGCATCACTTTTAACCATCAGATGGACGGACGGTCCGAGTGCACTATATAGATATTGGAGGACATGTTGTGCACTTGTGTCATTGATTTTGGGGGTTCCTGGGATCAGTTTCTACTGCTTGTGGAGTTTGCATATAACAACAGTTACCAGTTGAGTAGTCAGATGGCTCCATATGAGGCTTTATATGGGAGATGATATAGATCTCTAGTTGGTTGGTTTGACCCGGTTGAGGCTAGACCTTTGGGTACAGACTTGGTGCAGGATGCTTTGGACAAAGTGAAGGTGATTCAGGAGTGACTTTGTATAGTGCAGTCAAGACAAAAAAGTTATGCTGATAGAAAGGTTCATGATGTGTCCTACATGGTTGGGGAGAAGATTCTATAGAAGGTTTCACCCATGAAAGGTGTTATGAGATTTGGGAAGAAGGGTAAATTGAGTCATCGGTTCATTATGCTTTTTGAGGTGCTTCGGAGGATTGGGGAGGTGTCTTATGAGCTCGCTTTGCCACCTAACTTGTCGAGCATGCATCCGATGTTTCATGTTTCTATACTCCGAAAGTATTATTGGAGATATGTCTCATGTTTTGGACTTCATCACAGTTCAGTTAGATGGTGATTTGACTTATGATGTGGAGCCAGTAGCTATTTTGGAGCGGCAGGTCCAAAAGTTAAGATCAAAGAATATAGCTTCAATGAAAGTGCAGTGGAGAGGTCGGCCCATGGAGAAGGCTACCTGGGAGACTGAGCGGGATATGCAGAGCATATATTCTCACCTATTTGAGGTTTCAGGTATGTTTCTCAACTCGTTCGAGGATCGTTCGTATAATAGGGGGAAGATGTAACGACCCAATCGGTCATTTCATGAGTTACCGCTCCATTTACCCTATTTTTGCTTCTTTATATGTTGCTCAGCTATATTTCATCACATTGTGTTGGTTGTTCTATGTTCAGAGTGGTCATAGAGTGAATGAGACACTTAGTCTCTTTTGAGTAAGCTTAAGTTGGAAAAGTCAATCGGAAGCTGTCTTGTGAGTAAATGATCTTGGAATTTGATTTTTATGGTTTGGATAGCTCCATTAGGTAATTTGGAACTTAGGAGCATGATTGAAATGTAATTTGGAGGTCCGTGGTAGATTTAGGCTTGAATTGGCGAAATTGGAATTTTGGTGTTTTCCGATTGGTAGTGGAAATCTTGATATCGGGGTCGGAATGGAGTTCTGGAAATTAGAGTAGGACAGTTGTGTCACTTGTGACTTCTATGCAAAATTTCAGGTCATTCAGATGAGGTTTGATAAACTTTTTGATTGTTTGCGGAATTCGGAAGTTTTGGAATCCTTTGGCTTGAATCCGGGGGCTTTTTGATGTTTTGATGTTGTTTTGAGTGTTCCAAAGGTTGGTATAAGCTTTAATGATGTTATGGGATGTGTTAGCATGTTTGGTTGAGGGCCTCGCGTGTGTTTCGGATGCCCAACAAGGTATTTTTGGACTTGAAAAGTTGGCAGATTTGCTGGTGTTCTGTTGCAGAAGGGTTGTTCTTTGCGATTGCGAAGAGCGGGCCACGATTGCAAAGGTTTAGCTGGGGCAGAGGTAGAATTGTTCTACGTGATCGCCAATTGGGGTCTGCGATCACGAAGGTATATTGAGTTGGCTAATGCGGACGCGTGGTTGAGGTCGCGTTCGCGAAAATGGTTTGGGAGTGGTCATGAGGTGAAGGAATTGTTGTACATGATCACTTAGTGACGGTCGCGTTCACGTTGTTTGATGAGCTTGTTATCTGCAACCACGTATGTGTTTCTGCGATTATGTATGGCAAGTTGAGGGGCATTCCATTTTTGTGCTTCGCGGTCGCGAGGCAAATTCTGTGATCACGGTGAAGGAAATAACTGGGCAGAATGTTTAAGTTAAAAAAACGAGGGCTTGAGTTCATAATTCCAAAATTCATTAGAGAGCTTGAGAGAAGGCGATTTTATAGGGGATTGTTAGAGAAACTATTGGAGTAAGTGTTCTTCACTAAAATTTGGTTAAATTTCATGATCTTATCTTGATTTTTATCATTTAATTTGAGTATATGGAAATAAAATTGGGGAAAATAGAAGGGAATTTGGAGAGTTGATTTTGTGCATTTTGATGACCTTTTGATGTCAAATTTTGGTGAATTTGATATGGGTAGACTCGTGACCGGATGGGTTTTCTAATTTTGTGATTTTTATCAAATTTCGAAACGCGGGCACGGGGGTTGGGTTTGATCAATTTTGGGATTTTTGATGTAATATGATTATTTTTGTGTGAGCTTTATTCCTTTAGCATATATTGATGATAATATACTTATTTTGGTTGGATTCAGAGTATTTGGAGGTCGATTAGAGAGGCAAGGGCATTGCAGGCTAGAGTTTGGACCGGTTTGGGGTAAGTAATAATTATAAATGTTGTCCTGAGCATATGAAACCCCGAATTTCACATTTTTCCACTACTTTGAGGTGACGCACACGCTAGAGAACGAGCATGGGGTCGCGCACCTTTGGGGGTTGTGGCTTAGTCCATATCGTACGACTATTAAATGGAATATTTGATTTAAAACTACTTTATGTTTTTGTGTTTTGAAAAGTATTACTATGTTTAGGGATGAATGCCGTGTTTGGATCTCGTGCCGACTATTTGGACCCTTAGGGCTTTTTACAATTGTTTCCTCACTTTTTTTGTTTAATATTTACACTAAGTCATGCTACATTTTACAGGTTTTCATTACTCGGTTCTTTTTTCTCTATTTTTATTCTATAAATGATATTTTGGACCGAGCACCTATTTAATGTTTGCCCAAGTGGCTTGAAAGGTTTCTGACTGAGTGAGGCCAAGTGCCTATGTTGTGAGGATATCATGGGATTGGGCTGCGTGCCGCAACATGTTGTACTGATTTGTGATATATGATAGGCCGAGGGCCTGATTTATTATGCCACGAGATGGATTGTGATAGCGCTTGGGCTGTAGGAGCCCTTCCGGAGTCTGAACACCCCCAATGAGCGCGTGTACCCAGTGTGTGTGATGTGATGTTTCTCGAGGGGCTAATATTGATTATGTTATTTCCCAGTGGCTGATTATGAGTGATTATGAGGTAGCCTGAGGGGTTGGTTCTGTTGATATTTTGCCCGAGAGGCTATTTACATTTTCTGTCATGTTTACCTTGTCGTCATCACTTATTTTAAACTATTGAAAGATGTTTTTAAAGAAAAAGGCTTTTACTAAAATTGATTTTGTTTTACGAGATAAATTATTTCTTTACTGTTTGGGAAATGTACTGTATTTGTTGTAGTGCTATGACGTTAAATTATTTGTTTCTTACTAATCAGATGCTTTTACTTTTATTACTTGTTGAGTTGGCGTACTCATATTTATCCATGCACGTTATGTGCAGATCCAGAAGTTGTGGGTCGCGGTAGTGAGCATTGACTGTCCATTCAGTAGGATTTTGGAGTCGACAAGGTAGTATCATGTTGTTCGCAGCCTTGTTCCTCTCCCTCATATCTTCACTAGATTTATTTAGTTTTGTCTTCCAGACTTTGTTATGTTGAGATAGAGTTGTAGTTTCTCGTGACTTGTGACACACCGATGTCGGGTTATGTTATTTTCTTGTGCACTGGTTATTAAAACATATATTATGATATTTTAGTTAATTAATGGCTTAAAATAACTTTTATGAAATTCTGGTTGGATTTGAGTTTGTGTCGGCTGGCCTAGTTTCACGATAGGCGCCATCATGATCGGGTCAGTTTTAGGATCGTGACAGAGGATGAATTTCCTTTCGCTATTTTCATTTTTTTGGGTTCCATTTTGCTTTTGCTGATTCTTCCCCTCTTTTTTTAGACTTACATGCTGGAGATCGAGAGTGCTCGTAGGGCTGAGACGAGGGCCGAAGTCTTTCTGAAAATGACCGCGACGTATCGCATGTATTGCAACAAGTGCTGTGAGATGCATATGCAACTTAGGGCGGGCATTGATACTCAATCCATTAGGGAGGAGTTGGAGAAAGAGACGAAGATCTAATGCGGTCTATCCCCAGATGCAGCAAACTCAAGGAGCTATTTAGCGCCAAAGAAGAGGAGCTCGAGGTGTGCAAAGGGGTTGCAGTAGAGAGCTAGGATCTTCAAGCGAAGGTGCTGTCTTTGCGGGCTGAGCTTGAGAAAAATGCTACTAGAGTCTCCAATCTAAATGCAAAATGGATGGAGAAAGTGGCCGAGTTGGAGAGAGCCAAGGGGCTCGAGTGGTGGCTTTGGCAAGGACGGAAATGGTGGAAGACACTATCCGCATCCTCAGGTATGAGCGGGAAGCCGAGAGGGTGACGGCCACACTGAGGAAGGTACAGCTCAAGGAGTGGATCGGTGAACTTGATGGGGATGCTTCTATCTTGGGAGACTGAGTTATGGATCTCGAGTCCGAGAAGGAACATCCGTTGGGTTAGGCCCCCTCTCAAGGATTTGTCTCTGCTGTTATCCCCTACTATTTGTACAAGCTATGGGTCCATGCTAAGGCCCAACGAGATATATACAAAGGTTTTTGGGAGGCAGGGAGCATTCCAGAGGCTGCTTTCTAAGATGCTCGGGTGAAGGCACGTGAGGCTCGTCTTGCCGCGGCTATGACCCTGCGACGTCAGAGGCCGGTGATAGTGCTGAGATTGAAGACGGGCTTCCTTCTGATGATGACAATGCTGGAGAGAACGGTGGTGGAGATGATGACGAGTGAAGTTTTTTGCAGCTTTTGTAGTTAGTTTCCTTTTGTTCTTTTGTAGTTGTTTTTTTCCTTGGGGCCCCGCTTTTGGCCTTTTGTAAGGCGCAACTGTTGCGTATGTAAATAAGACAGTTGTTTTGCCTTTGGTCGTATATTTTTTTACTTTCCTTATCTTCTCTCTTTTTTTGAAAAAGATCTTCAGATTTTCACGTGATGAGTCCCTCATCTTTAATTGGGAATCTGAATGAGTTCGAATTTAATTCGCTTGATTCGAGTGAAATCGGATCTCATCTTGTTAGATTGAACGAAGTCATTTTTGATTTGCAAATTTGAGCTAGGTTGAATTCTGATTTTCCAACTTGGACAAAATCAGTTTTGACTTGTAAATTCGAGCGAGGTCGAATTCAGACTTGCCAACTTGGGTGAAGTCAGTTTTACATGTGTATTCGAGCGAGGTCGAATTCAGACTCGCCAATTTGGGCGAAGTCAATTGTATATTCGAGCGAGGTCAAATTTTAGTTTAGCTTGGCAATGGCCGGGGGCTGTAGAGGTGTAAATTTGAGCGTGATCGAATTATGACCTATTATAAGTTCGATGAAGTCGAACCTTGACTTGTCAATTCGAGCGAGATCGAATTTAGAATTTTGCTTGGTGATGGTCGGGGGCCGTAGGGGTGTAAATTCGAGAAGATCGAATTATGACCCTTTATAAGTTCGACGAGGCCGAACCTTGACTTGTTAATTCGAGCGAGATCGAATTTATACTTCCCATTGGCGATTGCTGAGGATCGTAGGGGTGTAAATTTGAGTGAGTTCGAATCTTGATAAATCCTAGCCAACGATAATTAAATCCGGATCAAAGAATATTATGCAAGAGAATAGGATATAATTAAGCTCATAAACTCTTTAAAATTATGAAATGTATCAAATATAAATGACGGGCTTACATTCTCGATATACTGTTCCATAATGTAAGAATAAAGACGAAAGAGAAGGAATGCTATCGACAGCTACGGGATCTATCTTTTTTGATTCAATAATGATGATTACAAAGATCAGCAACCAAGATCTAAACCTTCTCCTGTCATTCCTAAGAAACATTCTCCCGGTCTTTTGTGTTTTTATTAGAAGAAGAAGAAGAAGAAGAAGAAGAAGAAGAAAAAGAAGAATGAGTCTCTTTTTCTTGTTCTCTTACCTAGCATGTATATAGTAAGTATTCTCCTTTATCCAACGGTCCTTAGCCAGAATACCCTAATCTTTTGATTGTACTTTGGGTCGTCCCCCCTAAATGCCACGAAATGTACTTTGCAATACGGGATTTCTGATGGTTCGAACTCGGCCATGGCCGAGATGCTCGTCATTATGGTGCCTTGTGGATACTACCATGGCTTAGTCGATCCCTCGCCATTCCTTTTTATGCCGATCCTCGTGTGGTCAAATTCGACCTATACACCAACCAAGCTAAGGTCAACTGCTATCCTTTCTCCTGTTGTAATTGTCAAGTACTCCGCTGTTCCAAAATAATTGTCAATTTTTGTTTCTCGTGAATCAATTTGATTAAGTTTAAAAGTTAAATTAATTCAATATATTTAAAGTTATATAAAAAATTACAATTCTTCTTATATCAATATGATATACATAAATATTAGTCCAAAATTATGTAATTTGAATCTCGAGAAGCGAAGGTCAACCGCAAGGTCAACTCCATCTCCTTTTTTCTTTGTCTTTTTATACTTTTCAGCTTTGACCGTCTTTCCAGTCTCGTTAACACCGGAACACCCGACATTATTTTGGGACGGAAAAGTATAGAATATGAGATTGGACAGACCTTTATATACACTTTCTTAACCTCCTTTGTACATGATAAGAATAATAAATGTATTAATATACTAAACAATTAAAATGTTCCCATGTACACGTTTGAAGACTTCATCAAGGAATCAGCAACCTACTTGTTCGATCTTTGAGAAAAAAATCTTCTAAATTTTTGTCCTTGCGCAATATAAATTTAAATTAATTGAATTTTCAAAACCAATACCAAACATCAAATGAGAATTAAAAAAATAAAGATGCATATTGGAATGTTATGCTGGGAATACTAAAAATATGTGGATCAATTGTATTGAACCTTAACAGAGATGAGGTCAAAATGCATTGCAAGTGAGACGTATTAATTGCATTATTAAGACATACGCAGGCGCAAAATTCAGATTAATATTGGGACAATAAATTTCTTATACCAAATGTCTTTGAAAGGGAAAAAAAAACCCGCCACGGGTATTGATGCATAGGTCGGGAAATATTGAGCTTTGGCAATAGATAGATGTATGTAGTATTGATTGCAGATATCTTCCGACTGATTCAGACAATAAGATTAGTGTTATTAAAGAGTGGTTAGTTAATGATTAGATAAATCAGTATCACTCGATTATATTTTGCAGTCTCTTGCTTGTTTGATTAAAGATATAATAGCCTATTGTTCTACGGGTTTAAGTGAATCAATTACTTCCAATACGAACTATACATAAATATGCAACAAAAAAACATATAATAAGATCACACGAACATAATCACCATCTAAAGTGCTCAACTACAAAGGTCTACACAATCGAAAATATTTGAGGTGAGAGGATTCAATAAAATTAAAGGAAATGTGCCCCGAGTCAGTACAAAAGATGGTTACATCCCTGACTATGATTAGTTAAGTAAGGCATTTGTTAAGTGTTGAAATTGAAGTATCAATGCCTGTGTGTTTAAAATTGGAAATACTCAAACACTTGGCAAATTAAGATGGACATAGTAATAACCTTGCAATCAGGTGCACAGTCTAAACATTCCTGCACTATAACCAATCATCGTGTAGCCCCCAGAGTAGGAAACATAGTAGAAACATAGTTGGGATAATTTAAAGCAGAAGCGAGCTCTTAGAAGTCCGACATTGTGACATAAGCCTTATGCTTGCATTTTGCACCAATAGATGTGCTGAAGCAATCACACTTAGTCCAAAAGAACTAAAGATGTAAAAAATATTCAACAGATTACAGATAGTAGCATAGCTCCATGGCCCAACATCGATACAACCTCAAGCCTAAAAAATTGGCATTTCCCAACTCTGTTATCCAGGGGGCGCAGGAAAAACGTAAAGAAATATGCGCCACCCAACAATTTAAGGTGTTGACCAGCTTTAAAGCCAATCCAAGCACCTTCACATGCATCTTTAGCAAAGAGGTTTACACACTTCTATAGGAAAATAATCTGCTGCATTGATATTCTTGTGTAAGACATTCATCTCTACAATGTATACACACTACTTTAGCAACCAGTAGTCTCAACAGAAACGTTACATTTACAGAAAAAGGTTAGCAACAATTGGACTAGATTCTACACATATCACAGTTGTAAATCTCAATCTACATGTATCACAGTTGTAAAGTCTCATTCTACACATATCATAGTTGTGAATGCTCTTGTCAACGTAACTCTAAGAATATTGGCTCAGATAGAAACATTAGTACGATAAAAGTGCAGCAACTTGAGTGGTGAAACGTATTCCTGCAAAACAGAAAAAAGAAAAGCATATTAAGACCCCTAATGACAGTCTCTTCCTAGCGTATAGACACATCAGGTCTGATATTCCAACCTGGGAAAGATCATCATGCTCAGGGGGCAGATGGAAGCCCGTTGAGCAGTTGGGCAACACCTCAGGATTCTTCATCCATGCTTTACGTGCATCACTGAGTTTAATTTTGTACCTGAACATCTGAAATCGAAGTTGATAATGTTAGCAATTGGAATTAGAAGAGAAGGTAACTTTATTTTAAAAGGTGACAGTTGGAAGTGTGTCAAAAAGTTGTCTGCTTTAAAAGACATCGTTTAGCAGATTCCTAAAAGTGTTATAAAATACCTTATTTCTTCCCAAAAGATTCTGTAACAGTAAAACTCAAAACTTGTTCCTGGGGAAATTCAAGTTATTGCTGAACTTGGATTCCGATTTTGTGTAGGTAAATCCTAGGGGAATTCTGCCACAAACTCATGCAACAACATAGTGGGGGCTTATGTTACTTAAGGATAGAGATTACTCCATTAAAGCCATCGAATTTATTGTTTCCTACAAGTCTATTT
This sequence comes from Nicotiana benthamiana, assembly GCA_034376525.1. NCBI lineage: Eukaryota > Viridiplantae > Streptophyta > Magnoliopsida > Solanales > Solanaceae > Nicotiana > Nicotiana benthamiana. The sequence continues at coordinate 82,645,251 of CM067330.1, forward strand.
TAACCAATAGAAGAAATAAACTATCAAGTAATAACTTCAGTCACATCCAATCAATAGTCAATGCGCTGCACCCAAATGAGTATATTATGCAACATACACCATTTGATGGTGCAAGTCTAAATGACCCTCCCCACCACATTTGCTGGTTTGATGAGCCAGAAACAAGTATAACTTTTGGAATATGGGCATTCTGAGATATTAGAGATCACTAGTCTATCCAAGGATTACTACCCAGAAAGAAATATAACTTTTTCCAAACTGCATTTGCTTCCTTTTCCTTTTTCTTATTTTCATTTCCATGTGTGGATGCCCCCACCCGTGGGATTATACTGGGTATGCTATTGTTGTTTTACGTGTGTGGGTGGGTGGGGGGGGGGGGGGGTCCAGAGAGGAAAGAGTTGAACTATAAGTAGACTGAGAGCAATCGAAATTGCAGGTTGGTGGGGCAAACCTCAGAAAGCAGGACAGTAGGCTTCTCCAGGTCATCTCGCCTAGTGCTTATACCAGTGCCCTGGCATTCTGGACAGAACACAGAATATATCTGTCTCCTCACTGCTTTTATCTCATCTTTCTTCCCTTTTGCACTGTGTTTGGCTCCAGTCTTCCTCTTAGATCTTCGTTTCGCTTTGGTTTCCACTTTTGGTTCGTCGACGGGTTTTCCATAAGTTTCCAATTCACATAGAAGTATCCAGTGAATCAGGCAGGATACATGAAACACATGAAATGCCTGTATTGACACAGAAATAGTAAGTGCATGGGGTGTAGTATTCAGATAATGGATCTTCAATAAGGTTTCAAAAGTGGAGAAAAATGTTTAAGAACACAATGCATGAGTACATAAATAAATATCAGATGGAACAACAATAAAACACCACAATGCATGAGTACATAAACAGATATCAGATGGGAAAAACAACAAAACAGAGCAGCGTTTACCCCTGTCAAATTTCTACTGCTGCAAACAAGTCTTCCAGATTTCCTGTTCAGCAGAGCTGCCACGTCTTTACCAGGAAGCATTTTCTGTTGGCAGATATCACACATTCTCTCAGAAGCTACTCGCTGCTGTTTCCTCAACTCTCTCCTCATAGTTTTGCTGGATATAATTCTTGAACCCACTAGTTGATCATCACGTGTTCCCAATATCAGTCTCATATTTGAGCTATTTGTTGATTGAGATTCTTCCCCAGAAGAATCACACTGATTGCTCAAAGACTCACTGATATCCTCCGGGTCCGAAAATGACTTCCTCCTCCTCTTGTTTCCAGCACCAATGGTTATGGTCTCCTCAGATTCCGAATAAGGACTGGAGGGGAGCAAAAATCTGTCATCAAGTAACGCCTTCCTACCCAAATTATAGTTATAAGGAAATGTAACAACCGCGAAGTCATGATCTGGCACCACAGAGACATCGATATCATCAGAATCATTCTTTCCCAACCATTCACACCATATTTTACGAATGCTTTTAGAGTCAATGTCATGCACAGTAAGTCGCACAGCAATTTGTCCAATACCAATAAGATTCACTTCTAGATCAGATAATTCATCTTTACACAACACACCCGGGATAACCAAGTTATCACTCTGTCCATTACAAGTCAACTCACAGTACTCATCCTCGAGATCAGGTACATCCTCATTAGGTCTCGAATTTCCACCATACTCAATAATAGCAAGGCTACTTTCATCTACAAGACTAGTGTCAGCCAGCCTGCTTTGACAAACATTCACGATAGGCAAGTGCTGCTTATCATGCTCCGAATCCTTAAAGAAAAGCACACCATCATTGAACGGCCATGGATTCGGCTTCAACAATGTGGCTTTAGCAGCTGCGACCATTTCAGTATGAAGAATACCTCTCAAATGATTAAACAGAACAGAATCACTATAACACGGCGAATGACATAGCGTGCAGAAAAAGATCAATCTCTTCCCATCTTCTCTAAGCTCAATATATGTATGTCCTTGAGACCTCACATTATTCAAAGTTCTCCTTACTAATTGCTCTTTCAAGTTACAACCACTTGTCTTGGGGAAACCTAGTTGTCTACCAGCCATAAGATTCAAATATCACATATACCAAACAAACGGCTAAATTTTCCGAACTTTCAAAAGAAATACACCAATAGAAACACAAATTTGACAGAATTATCAAGCAGGAAATTCAAAATTCGGTAATTCCGAACCAACAATTGCCACAATGTTCCGAACTTAGCAACTTCGCGAGCACGAAGTCCACAATACCGTGGTAAAATTCAACACCAATTCTTTAAAATTCGGCTTCAGCAAGTAAAAACAAGACAAGTAAAAAGTAAATTTGACCAAACCTAACAGAAATTTAACAAACCCTAAATTTACAGCTTCGAGGCGTGCAAGGTATTATAGGTATCTTCGTAAATTCCCGAACTATTCGATTTTTAGCAGCGGCGGATCTTCCAGAAGAAAACTCAAAAAGCGACGAAATCGAACACGAATCCTCCATTGTCATTTGCATCTCCATTAAAAAACTTCGTAACAGAAAATTAAACGAAAACTGAAAAGAAAAACGAAGAATCAACAGAATAGAGATTAATAACTAGAAATTAGAATTCAAGAAGAAGAAACAGAGATTGCATAGGTGAATATATGGGCAGTAAAGAAAATATATGTATGTATAGGTAGAGAGAGAAAATTGGAAGGAGGGAAGGTTCTAGAGAGAGAAGGATAGAGGAGGGAATTGAAAGTTGAAACAGACTGTTTTAACTAAATTCTGGTGAATATCTGTATTATTATCATAAGCAGGACACCAAGATAATGAAGGGTGCCAATTGTATGCAACTCTGGTGCACAGTAACGGTATATTACAGCTGTTACAGTCGTGGGATGTGAAGATTGTTTGTGATTGATGATAATAACGGTCAGGATATTGAGGAGTAGATGTTGGATTTAAATGTAATGTGTAGTTGGGTTCGGTAGCGGATGGAAGATTCTTGGTATAAGCCAATAAGCATGGGAAATAATTTCAAATGCTTTTCTTTTCTTCGAATTTCAATCGTGGTCCCTCATTTATTGAAAAGTTCTGATTTTGGTCCTTTAAATATTTGGCCAAGCATTTTAACCTTTTAATTAATGAATATGTGTTTTAGGTCCCTTTATATAAAAAGATACCCCTTCGGTTCACGATAGTTGTCTAACTTATTTTTAGCACGCCTATTAAAAAATATAAAATTCTATATAAAAATATTTACTATGACTAAATTACCCCTATTTAAACATTTAATGTGAGGAGTAAGAAAACTTTTGAGGTATATGCACATAGAAATAAATTAAATTCTTTAATGATTATATAATTGGACACTTATTTTGAACTAAAATAAAAAAGCAAATTAGACATTTATTATGAACCGGAGGAAATATTTGATATATATAAATATTACTAAGCTCAAATATGGAGCAACGGTACGAATTTATCACTGTGCATTAGTAATTTAAAATGTTTAGTACTTAATAATTCGTTAAATTTTATAAAAACTCACAAACAAAGCGAAGAAATGCATATATCAATTAATGAAAGATAAATTATGTATAATAAAAAATCACTAGGATCGAAATCTAAATTATTAATATTTGAAGAACTACAAATGCAAATATCTCATCTTTTAGTTAAAGTATGTCTTTTGTCGTGAAGCGGGTGTGAAGCTAATTAACAATTTCATACGTAATCTAATTGCCAACTGGCTGAATTTTGTGTTCGTTTTATAGTCGAGTCGACTATAAATCTATAATGTTAGGAAATGCACATGGGTATTTTCTTAAGAACAAACTATTTGTAGTCATATGAGAAAAATTAATGACAATAGTTAGCTACAAAATAAATTATATAATTAATATTCTAAAAATTAATTAAAAAGCTAATCTTTCGATACCTTCAAACTCACTCAGATCTCTAGTATTATTTTTTCTACTCGTATTTTTCGCTATCTCTCTTCTTTTCTACATTTTTTCCGGCTTCTCCTCTTCTTCTCCGTTCTGATATTCCTCCCGAAATTCTAACTCCAAAATCGATTACTCCTTTGTGACCAAATCTCCGCGATCCCCGAATCAAATGAAGAAGCTAAGAACCTGAACGAATCTGCTTGAAAAAGGGGTCGTTAACTAATACATTTTTTCCAGATTGAAAGGAAGATTAAAAGGCATATTTATTAACAAAGAAGAAGAAAAAGTAAAAAGTAAAAGGCACTGCCTACATTTATAACTCCATTTGTTTATACTGAAGAAATATTTACTTCTCACCCCAATAATCTTTAATTGTTGTTAACTAACACGTCCCGCAACAGACTTTATATGTTAAAATTAAATTACCTTAGAGCTCTTTATACTCATACCGGCTCTTATATCAAATTAAAAGATTTAAAAGCTGGTTACTTACCAAAGAACAACGAACAAAGGTAAAAAAATAAGAAGCACAGCCTGCATTGACCCCTTTATTTTCTTATGACATACTTTGATTGTTTTATAACGCGTATAGAGAGACTTTAAATTTCACCTATAATCGTGTATGTGTATGTGTCTATATATATATATATATACACAAAACGGTCTGACACTATACAAAAATTATACAAAAATATATTGTCACTATACAATTTATATACAACAGACTGCCACTATACGAAAATATACTAATTAGACTATCCTTATACAATTTATATATAAAACAAACTGTCACTATATAATGAATATACACTAATGGTACATTAGTGATACACTAAAATATAGATGATACACTTTATACACAAAACTTATACAATGTGATAGTATACATACAAAAACTATACAAAAAAATACTATAAGTTACAATTTTTTTATGTAAATATGATTAAAACAATACATTTAATATGTGTCAAACTTTATACAGTTTAACTCTTAATAAGTGAAATGTGTTCTCCACGGATAGATTATCTAATAGAAATAGATTTACGGTAAAGGGTCAAAATTGCCCTCAACCTATCGACTCCGGAACAAAATTGCACTCCGTTAACCTTTTGCAAAGAAAATGCCCCCACTGTTAAATTTAAAGCATAATTCTGCCCCCAAAATCTAACAGATGCTTGTATTTAATTTTTAATTATTTTTTAATGCCACGTGTCACGTAACAATTGGCCATTAAATAAACTTGACCCAAAATCAATTCTCACCCAAGTTCCGACCCAACCCGACACAACCCGACCCAACCCCGCCGACCCGACCCAAAAAAAGTTAACGGAGGGCAATTTTGTTCCGGAGTCAATACGTTGAGGACAATTTTGACCCTTTTTCCGTTCTTTATATGTCCCAATTTGCTAGTAACAGGCTTGAAGTGCAATGAGATTTCCCACTTTCCAACAAATGTAAAGAGCTTGATATATCACATATATTCATCTTCAGTTAAAGTGGATTGGTCATTCCTATCCAATGGTGGGCTGGTTTTTCATGGCTTGGTTACGGGGGACGGACTGGACGCCTGGTTCGTGATGGAGGGGAGCTGTTTGGTTGTGAAGTTTTCCGGCGATGTGAAGGTGACGGGCTGGACGGGGAAGATGAAGCAACGGGGTAGCCATGGGAGGTCGTTTGGTGGTTTAGGGTTAGAGAGGGTGTGTTGTGAGGAAGATGAAGAGAGGGTTTGGTGTTTTTTGGGTCGGGTCGGTCGGGATGCTTGTATTTAATTTTTAATTTTTTAATTCCACGTGTCACATTTTGATTGGCCATTAAATAAACTTGACCCAAAATTAATTCTCACCCAAGTTCCAACCAAACCCAACCCGACCCAAAAAGGTTAACGGAGGGCAATTTTGTTCCGGAGTCAATACGTTGAGGGCAGTTTTGACCCTTTTTCCGTTCTTTATATGTCCCAATTTTTAACCTTGTTGGGTCGGGTCGGGTCGGAACTTGGGTGAGAATTGATTCTGGGTCAAGTTTATTTAATGGCCAATCGTTACGTGACACGTGGCATTAAAAATTAAATACAAGTATTTGTTAGATTTTGGGGGCAGAAGTATGCCACAAATTTAACGGTGGGGGCATTTTCTTTGCAAAAGGTTAACGGAGGGCAATTTTTTTCGGAGTCAATAGGTTGAGGGCAGTTTTGACTATGCGTGTATAACGGTTCAACCGGTCCGGGCCGGGTCGGATTTTTTCGACCCGTCCGGGTTCTGGTCCGGTCTGGGCCGGGTTGAACAGTACCGAGTTTTTAAGGGGCCGGGTTGGTTCGGGTTAAAATTGAACCATACGGGTTACGGGTTGGAAGGGGCCAGGCCGGGCCGGGTTTAGTATATTTTCAAATTTTTTTGAAATTAAGTATAACTATTAAGTTATAATTATATTAATACATTGTAATCATTGAATGAATACAAGTAAGATGGAAAAAATTTGCACTTATTGCAAGTGCTACTTTATTTCTCAATTTCAAATTAATAAGTAGAAAATAAAATGTTTACATTTTTTCTAACAAGTAAACTAGTGAAGTAGTAATTTCAAATGTTTTGCATCGCATTAGCAAGTTCATCATAATCAATATGAACCGATTGACCTTCTTTTGGGGAGTTAAATTCCGATGGGTTTCCATGGGTTAATATATCTCCAAGTTCTTCGTCTTATGGGCTATCAACATCTTCCTTTCCTTGATTTCTTCGTTCCGATCTAATCCAATCTCTGAAACATACTAAAACTTCCAAAGCATTGCTTCCCAATGAGTGGCGGATGTATCCAAGTTGTTGTCTTGCTTGGCTAAATGCACTCTCCGACGCTACGGTAAAAATTGGCACATTCAGCACGTCACGAGCCATAGCGAAAAGAACATGAAATTTCTTTGCATTTTCATGCCACCATCCCAACGGTGAAAAGTCCTTTGTGCGAGACTCCTTTTGCTTCTGCAAGTAGAATTGAAGCTCATCAATATTCCTGCTACTGGTTTGAGTGTTATAAAATGTAGAAAAAATATTAAAACTATCAAGAAATTCATCATCCACATTAGAATAACTGCTACATTGCATAGCGGGATTAAAATTGTCAGAAGCACGAGTAGTATTATCACATTCATTTGCATAATAATTATATAGTTGTTGTAAATATTCATTTAGTTTGTTCATAGAATCATATAAATTTGGGGTTTCAGATTCTCCAATCTCCATATAAGTATATAAAGCATTCATTAATTGGTGACAATCAGACATTTTAATAGAAGGATTTAAAACTGCACCAATTAAGTAAATTGGAGGAATTGGAAAGAAATATTTTTTGAATTTCGCTTGCATTTTTCAATAACTTCCATATATTTATCTTTCTTCTTAAATTCATATAGTAGCAAAGAAATTTCAGCTATATGTACTAAAGCCATAGTAACAGTTGGGTAATATGCGCCAGAAAACACAACAGTAGCAGCATAAAATTTATGTAAAAATTTAACAACATCATTAATGACATCTCAAGTATCACTTGTTAACATATGCCTAGGATCAGTACAATGTGCATTAGCAACTTCAGTTATAGGAAATCTATATTTGTAGCAACATTTTAAAAATATATATGTATAGTTCCATCTAGTAACAACTTCGTCTGGCATTAATCTAGGTGTAAGGTTATACTGGATACACTTAGTCTTAAATTCTTTTATTCTAGATTGTCTATTATTTCCCTGAATAACACCAACTGCTCTTCTAACATGAGTAATCTCAACTGAAAATAAATCAAGGTCACTTTTAACAATTAAATTATAAACATGACATGCACACCTAACATGAAAAATATCATCAAGAGGTGGTTGCAAATGCAATTTTAAAATTGAAACTGCAGCATTATTGTTTGAAGCATTATTGTAATTGTTCATAATCAATCTCTACATCTTGCAAATTAGGCGCTGATTCAGAAACATGTGTTATTGGGTCATTACTATTACTACCAGAAGCTACAGCACTACCTCTTTTTTTACTTCCACCCCTACCAGTAACTTTTCTACACGCTCTTTTAGCAGCATTAAACATATTGTAAAAATTAAAATATAAGCTAAAATCAAATATGCAATCAAAATATTAAATAAGAGAAAGAGTTTGAGGGAGTGCACCGAATTCGACAATAAATTGAGCACTTGATTACGTAAATCCGGTGTTACCATGAACAAACGTCAAGCAAGTATTTCAATTTTGAACTTCAAGCTTCAAATTCCGAATAACAAATTGCGATAAATTAAATTCGGAAAAAGAGTAACAAATAAAATATGTAATCTTGCAAATTGAAGGGAAGAGATAGATTGATAAATTGAGAATTGAGATTGAGATAAGAATTTTGAATGAAGAAATGAAGAAGAGATGAGGGGTATTTATAGATTTTAAGAAGGGTTAATATTGTAATTTAATAAATACAAAAAAAAAATAAAAAATTGCCATTTTTCCAAAATTTTCCGTTGGCCAACGGATCTGTAGCCGTTGCCAACGGTAATATGGGCCCCACCAATTCAAAAATTAAAAAAAAAAAAATTTTTAAAATGTTACCGTTGAACCGAGCCGGTCCGTACAGGTTCACGGTACTGTTCACCATACCTGGCCGGTCCGGCCCGGTTCCGAAACAAAAAAAATTTAACGGACCAACCCCCTACCCCTTTGAACCCAGCCCAACCAGGCCCCTACCTACCGGTCAGGTCCGGTCCCGGGTCAACCCGACCCAGTTGACAGCTTTAGTTTTGACCCTTTACCGATAGATTTACAATGGTACAGGGTATAATATTTTATTTCTATTTCCCTTTCTCTCGTACATGCAGGTCTCATCTTTTTGTCCATACTTTCACACTAGAACCATTAAATTAATCTTCAGAATAATCAAATTATCGAGTTGAAACCACGCATATTATTTGCCTTATATCTAACATAAAAACACATGAAAATTGAAGCAACTTAATCAGCTCAGAAAAAGTAGAAATGAGACTTTGGCTTGTCCTTTTTTATAATCATGATCCCTTCTCCCGCTAATAATGTCATCCTAATTTGTGATCAAAATTAATTTTTATTAAGAAAAACCATGCTTCTTTAGTTTCCGAAAAGCTTTGCCAAACTAACTATAACTTCGTAAAGAGTTCCTCTTATTAAGTTGGCAAGTAAATATACTTTCTGTTATAAATAGAACTCTATTTAAGGTGAATGTCTATATTTAGAGAGATTCTAGGGTTTACTACTTGGTGGCTAAGTCACCACCTCCCTATAAATATAGGGCTTCTATTCCATTGTAATCCATCTCAAAGTATCAATAAGAATACTCCTCTCCCTATTCTCTCAATATTGTTCTTGTCTTTTATATTATTTCATAACACGTTATCAGCACGAGTCTCTAACCAATTGAATTTAATATTCAGCAATTATCGCTCTCAGAATCTCGAGTTGCAATCAGATTCACCCACTCTAATTCGTGTTCCGTCGTTTGGGTTTTTCTATTCGAGTGAAACGAGATTTGTGATATTTTGGTTTCTGAAATTCTTCAATTTTTTTTTTCTTTCTCGTTGTTTACTTTTGTTTTCTTTTTGAAGGTGAATTTCCAAGCAAAAGAGTGTAATAACGATTGCTACTGCTCCATATGAGAATTTCTATACGGAAAAATATAAGAGATGGTATCATCATAAAATAATGCAACGGGATGGAAACTCAAGAGGTATATTCGATATCACAACATTTATTGGTATACCTTAAAGGTAAGTAATTTACTTTTCCCTTTCAAATTCTTGAAATTCTACGATTGGATTTCATATACAAACACAGACAACAAAGTTTGATTATAACTCTAATGGAGTTTGTAAGAAATTATAAACACGTGAAGTGGTAAAATTTCTATGTCTTGCCATGATTAAACTCATGTATGATTGTGGGCAAAGAATTGAAAATCCGTCCCATTGAATTTGCTTCATTCCCTTTAGAGAATGTGATAGCAGTATGTGATAAGTCTGAAAGAAGACAAAATTATTACCGTGAAGGTATGAATGGATGTGGACGTGGCAATAGACGGAATTATAATCGTCATCATTGTGATAATGAGAATAATAAAGATTCTCAAAATAATCTTTCACTTTATGAAAGTAATATTTGACATGAGATTGTGTATAACACATACAGATAATTATAATCCATTCCCTGAAGTGAATGTGATAATTGTAATAAAGCCCGTAAGTATGAAAAGAAAGTTCGTTGCCCTTGAAATTTCGGGCAAGAACTATATGACATGGGTGTTGGATGCTGAAATCCATTTGGATGCAATGGGTCCTGGAGACGCCATTAAAGACAGAAATAATGCATCCACCCAAGACTATGCTAAAGCCTTGATTTTCTTGCGCCATCACCTTGATGAAGGTTTGAAACTGTGCTAAGGCCTTGATTTTCTTGCGCCATCACCTTGATGAAGGTTTGAAAATTGAATATATCACAGTCAAAGATCCACCTATCTTGTGGAATGGCTTAAAGGAGAGATATGACAACCTGAAGTTGGTCACTCTGCCACAAGCACGATGCGATGAGAATCTAAAAGCAAATAGTTCATAAACTATATATTATCGTTGCGGTGGAAAAGGGCACTGGGCGAAAATTTGCCGTGTACCAAGATATTTGGTTGAGCTTTATCAAGCATCTCTAAAAGGTAAATGCCCTGAAACCAATTCTGTCTCTGACGACAATTTTGACATCACCCACTTGGATGTGGCAGACTTCTTTGAGCACCCTGAGGGGAAAATAGACCACTTAATTGGTGATGGATCTGTGATAGAAGGAAGATAGAATTGTTTGATTTTATTTTACTTATTTGTATTAGTCAGTGAATAAACTGATAGTCATTAGTATCAGCTCGTATTAATTAGTTTATGATATAACGTTGGTACTAGTTCTTTAGAATGTTTCAATATGCTTAAATTTCAAAGATATTTTTATTTTTCAGTAGAGTTAATCGACTAACCTAACAGCTAATCGATTATCTAATATTTCGCATTAAAACTGCAAAATAATCGATTATATACTTGTTAACAATCGATTATATTAAGACAGTGTGCTCTGGAATTTTTCAAAATAGCAAATAATCGATTATGTATGTTTAACAATCGATTGTCTTAAGACAGTGTGATCTGAAGTTCTTCAAAATAGCAAATAATCGATTGTGTGTGTTTAACAATCGATTGTCAATGTTCAACAATCGATTGTGTGTGTTTAACAATAGATTGTTTTAAGAAAATGCTTAAACTGAAATTTTCAAACTGCATAGTAATCGATTATGGAAAACATATAATCGACTATCTGATTTAGTTAGTCAACTGACCTCAGCAGATTTTGAAAATATTGTTTAAATGTGAAACAAACAAATTGAACTTGTTTATTCTCATGTTCGTATATTTTCTTTTGTATGGCAAACTATGGGAATTAAATTGATTGAAGGCTCCTGAAGAGCAACTATAACTCTGCCTAAAGGAACGATATTTTAGAGAATGCAATGTTCTCCTCCAAGTCTAAGAAGAACTTGTTGAGTTTTAATGATATCAGTCAAAATGTTCTCCTCCAAGTCTAAAAGGAACTTGTTGAGTTTTAAAGATATCATTCAAAATGGATATCAGATTGAGACAATACATGAGTATAATCTTGAATACCTCATTTACTCATGAAAACGAGGCTGCCCACTTCGGCTTGGGGTCACGCCATTTTGCATGCAGCAATGCTAGTTCGTCTCTGACTGACGAATTGACACAAATATTTCCCGTTGCAATGAGTTTTGGGTCATGAACCCAATATATCCCATTTAAGAATCTTTGGATGCGCAGTATATGTGCCTATAGCACCGCCATCCCGCATTAAAATGGGTCCGCAAAGAAGGTTAGGAATATATGTTGAGTTTGAATCGCCCTCCATTAATTCGCTACCTCGAAACATTGACAGGAGATTTGCACGATTTGCAGACTGTCAATTTGATGAGACACTTTCCCAAAATTAGGGGGAGAAGTTGGTGAAACCAAATGGGAAATTTTGTGGAAAAATGCATCATTATCTCATCTTGATCCACATACCTCTATTTGTGAAAGAGAGGTACAAAAGATTATCCATTTGCAAAGAATAGCAAATCAAATGCCTGACGCATTTACGGACTTGAAAAGGATAACGAAATCCCACATCCCCGCGGAAAATGTTCCAATCCGTATTGATGTCCCTGTTGGACAATCATCTAGTGTCATATCCAATGAGTCAAATGCACGCCTGAAGCGTGGCAGACCATTAGGTTCCAAAAATCGAAATCCTAGAAAGAGGAAAGCAAATGATCAAAATGACACTACGAAAGAATCTCATGAGGAAATTCATGATTTAACAAATTCTGAGATTCATGAAGAATCCATTGAGCCCGAGGCTCTGGAAAATACGGAACTATCCATAAATCCAATCAATATTGAGGCAAATATTAATCGAGTGGATATAGTGGTGGATAATGTCTTTGCTTATAATGTCGCATCTAGCATTATGCAAGAATGTGAGGATCTCGAACCTCAATCTGTTGAAGAATGTCGAAAAAGACATGATTGGCCAAAGTGGCAAGAAGCAATTCAATCAGAATTGAATTCGCTGGCAAAACGTGAAGTTTTTGGCCCTATAGTTGAAATACCTAATGGTGTTAAGCCTGTTGGCTATATATATGGCATGAATGATCGTTGGTCACGTACCTATTGTACGCCAAAGTATTTTAGAAATATGACTATTAAAGGACAACGATAATGCAAGAAACATATCTTGCATATAAGTTTGACATGAACATAATGGTATTTCTCTTTAAGAAAGATATTACACCACATGGATGTTGATGAATCTGTGGTAGTACAAAATTAATTGAGAGCTCTAGAAGAGCCAATTATTACTATGTTGGAGAAACACAATTGAGTATTGTGCTGTAGTAAGTCTCAAAGAAACTTATTTAGTTTCCAAAGTACACGCGAAAGCGATTGATTATATTGAGACTATAAATAAAGGAAGGATTTGATATCTCCTATTACTACAACTTGTAGCGGGGTAATTTGTATATGAAAAGCTACCCGCTTCGTTCTCCAGTTTGTACTACACAAACGAAAGAATGCCACAATAAAGTGGATATCTATTGGTATAAAAACCCATGTCATAATAAACCTGAAGTTTATTGATAAGTGCACATGTCATGGTGTAAATTTGAAGTTTACCAATATTGATAATTTATTCAGTTGGCATTCGTGTTAGCCATCTTATTTTAAGTATGATGTGCAAATTCACATAGGTGAATATTAAAGAACTAGAATGTTCTTTACGAATTCTCTTGTATCACTTGTTCTCATTAATGAACTGACCAACTAAAGAGTTCGGGTTGAAGCCCATAAATTCTGGAAATATCAAAGGTGAATATGGGCCCATTCACCTGCCATGTATACCACATATGATGCATCTATGAAATGGTTACATGCGCAATTGTTATTAACCCGCAGCCTGGCCGGTGCTTGCGAGGTAAATTGCTCAGTAATATAACTTCGAGCATAATTTCCAGATTTTCTACTCAAGATAGTTCATCTTGATAAGTTGGTTTATATCAAAGTTGGTTTAGCAAGATAATTATTGAGTGCTTCCACTTAATAGCTAAACTGTTTCTTATGAGACCAAAGTTATATATATCAGTTTGATATACGTTGTATACGAGAGTATATTCTCCCCTCACAAGTGGTTCAGGGTCAGGAACCAAATAATTTCATCTTATTATTAATGTGCTGTGTATATTGACATGATAATGCACAAAGATGAATTCCCAAAGTTGAGGAAACAAGTTAGCTTTACTAACATGAGGGGGAGACATGATAAACACTTGAGAAAAGGTTACATGGGATGAATTATCGTTTGTATATGTAAATCCCCGAATATCATGATATGAACCTGAAGTTCATAAAAGGGATAATTCAATTGCAACATATTGCAAAGCATGCTATACGCATTTGCTGACCCAAAGAAAGTGACTATATTCTCACTACAAATGCTCATATTAAGTCCCAGAAGGACAAAGTATTTGATACGCTTAAAGCGTATAGACAAATACTTGATTCCATGTAGATTTGGACATGTAGTTCAAATACTTGAGAGTATAAAAGTCAAAGGTATGTATAATCAGTTTTCGATATCTTATTTGTTTAGCATGACATGAAAACTTGATATGCATCTAAAGTCTATTTTGTGACTTATATGACTTAACTTGAAAGATTTAAGTTGCTTGAAGCATATGTAATTCTTGGTGCTGAAGTACCACATCCTAAGTACAATTTGTGTACATATGTATCTTGCTATAACTATAAGCATGATGGCATTGAGAATACATCTATGAAGATATTGAAGAGTCATTCCACGACATTATATGAAGATGTTCATATCTATCAAGAATGATGATTTCAAGGTGCGGAACATTTATTCAATTCAATATGGTTGATTTATTTATCAAACATCTACCAAAGATTGTTTTGAAGATGATGCACAAGATTGGAATACAAATGCTCAAGGATATAAATTGATGTTCTTATTAGGGGGAGTTAATGCGCGTTGCACTCTTTTTCCCTTACAAGGTTTTGTCCCAACTGGGTTTTCCTTGCGAGGTTTTTAACGAGGCAACCAATAGGCGCATATTCAAACATGTATACTCTTTTTCCTTCTCTTTAATTTTTCCCATTGGGTTTTGGTTTTAAGGTTTTAACGAGGCACATTGTTGAATAGACATTCAAGGGGGAGTGTTATAAATAGAACTCTATTTAAGGTGAATGTCTATATTTAGAGAGATTCTAGGGTTTACTACTTGGTGGCTAAGTCACCACCTCCCTATAAATATAGGGCTTCTATTCCATTGTAATCCATCTCAAAGTATCAATAAGAATACTCCTCTCCCTATTCTCTCTATATTGTTCTTGTCTTTTATATTATTTCATAACACTTTCCTTTTTATTGAGCATGAAATAGATAAAGAAAAGTTAAATTCCAAATAATATAATTTCTTCAATTTGACAAATATCATGTTGTTGCGGAGGCAGAATAAGAGATGCGAATTTCGTCGAACTCAATAACTTTTTATCAAACTATATATTTGTCTTAAAAATTCGTATAATATATATAACTTATTAATTTAGAATTAAGTAATCTAAAAGAATTACAATTATGAACCCATAAGAATAAAATCTTGGTTCCCCATTTGATTGTGTGAAACGTTATGAATTTTGGCGATATCCATTACTAGTTGCATAGATTCAAAGTTGCAAATGCACAACACCAAAGATGATGGTGGAACGGTTTGGAGTCCCTTCACTCTTAATCAAAGATTTTAAAATCACATCAAAACATAAAATTTCTTGGCAGAAAATACTCACCGAATGGTTAAACCAAAAAAGTTGTTAAATAACAGAAACTCCAAATCATACTTGGCGACTAGTAATGCATAACTACCTAAGTTTTAGTTAACGTTCAGATATAGATTTAATTGAAACTTGAAAAAATAATTTTTGAAGTTGTGTTAAAAAATAATTTTGAAATTGAAAGTTGTATTTGAATATGTATTTTATTTCAAAAGAGTTGAAGTTTTGTGAGTGAAAAAAAATCCCAAAAACTGTCCTAAACCAATTTTGGGAATTTAAATTTTATTTAAATCTCTTTTTCCCAAAACATGATTATATTTCCTAAACAAACATTATTTCCAAAAAAAAGTTGAAAAATGAAGCCAAATTATATGATCAAACGAGAGCTTAGTTTTAATCGGAGATTTTTAATCAGAGCAAAATGGATATTAACAGCAATGGTGATTCTTTTCTCCATATTTCATTTTGGCGTTAGTCTGTTTTGCATTTAATCTGTTGCTGATCACAACCACCCTTCTTTTTTCTTAATCTTTACAGTGGCGAGGAGAGTCGGAGCCAGGATATAAAACATAGGAGTTTATAATTTTAATACTTTTAAATTATTGAATTTTAAATTAATAATTCATGAACAATTTAATAAAATTTTAAAATAAATATAAAATTTGAATAAAAATTACTGAATTCAACCGAGCGTGTATCCAAAGGGCAAACTCCCCCTGTTGTGGATATGTGGGTAAGCTTTCGAGGATCAAGTTCACCATGATTACTGACCTTTGTCGGTTATAATATTAAATAAGGTATTATCACTTTTAACTAGCGACAAGAATTATTTATTTTTAGTAGCCGAAAAAGTATATAAAATTTATATATAACATATATAATGTATACCAAAAAATATATAAATTTTATATGTTTTTCGACTACTATTTTTACGGCGTCTATACAATGTCATTTTTCATAATAAAATCACAAAATTATTTTTTGTTACGTTAAGGAGCTCTTCAATATCTAAAGATGACAATATTGTCAAATAAATTGTCACTTTGGAGTTTGGACTTCCGCTTATTCCTACTATCAATTAACTATTATAACTATTAACTAACGGGAATTTGAGTTGCCTACGGTTAGAAAGAGAGCTGCACCTGGTTACTATTTGGGTCATAAGGGCATTTATGTAATTACGGTTTGTAAATTTTTTATTTATTTTGTGGGTTGATAAATTAGCTTTTATAAATAACTACTCCTATTTCTTTCTGGAGCAACTAACGATAATTAGAGGGGATTGAGCTAAATGTGAAAAGAATGAGTTTAGACTGGTGTTATTTGCAATTTTCACTAAACATAAAAAAGAAAAAACAAGTGAATTCTTCAAAGAAACTCCTAAAATGCTACAATTTATTTAATTAACAATAATAAGTATTTGCTTTCGATTAAAAACAAAAATTTGACGGGTGTTATTTGCAATACTTTTTTTAATAGACAAAAGATAATACATCAATCCTTAAAAGAACACCCGAAGAAATTATTTTCAAGCAAACAGTGTTCAATATAGTATTTGGCAGAACATAGCATTTGGGCAGTTGATTTATCATAATCCCAGTGCTTTCGTTTATGAAACCTAAATTAATGTGCAAAAGTTCACTAAAATTATAATAAATAATAAGTCTGAACCGACAATTAAAATAATAATAAATTCAATAATTAGCCCATCAATAGTTCCTTTTTTTGTTGTTGTAAACCTACAATGAAAGCACTACAGCAAAGATTGAACAATAAAATAGTAGTAGTAAGATGACATGAAAAAATGGAAGCTTAATTTTTCGATTATCAATTATAAATAGAACGAAATAATTAGAAGAACAGTAGAATATTATCTAAATTTTGCGTTTATGATAATCATCTCAAAGTTAGAATTTATTGCGAGCTTTCATTCGTATAAAAAATATATAGAGAGGGATTAGAGAACGATCAACTAATGAAAGTACCATTCAAACGACAT
The DNA here is from genome assembly GCA_034376525.1 of Nicotiana benthamiana. Classification (NCBI taxonomy): domain Eukaryota; kingdom Viridiplantae; phylum Streptophyta; class Magnoliopsida; order Solanales; family Solanaceae; genus Nicotiana; species Nicotiana benthamiana. The sequence continues at coordinate 82,662,608 of CM067330.1, forward strand.
GATTTGAAATAGTAATTAAAAAATATGTGAAGAGTCAGATAATATGTGAAGTTGATATTAGAGAAAATATTAAGAAATTAGGTGTTTGACTAAAAAGAAAAAAAAGAAATCGTTTTAATTTTTGCTGGAACATACAGTTTTTTCAAAATACAATGCGACGAGTTGAGAAATAAACCACAAAAATTGAGGCAGGGATGTTCATAGTTCGATTTGGATTGATTTTTTCTTAAAAAGAAATCAAATTAAGTAAATGGATTTTCTAAATATTAGAACCAAACCAAACTAATTAAATCAATTTTTTCGATTATTTATTGGGTTTTTCTTAAATATAAGGCATACACTACCAAATACATATTCCGACACCCATACTTTCAATGTAACGCGATCAAATCAATTGCCATTTGAGAAATCTATTATTTACCAAAATATATTGATGATAATTAAATCAAATAGTGATGAATAATTCAAGGACTCAATTAAAAATATGTTATTTTTAACTCGAAATTGATTCTTACACAAAACAAAAGATTATTACCAATCAAACTAGAATGTAAAGGTAAAGAACTATACTAAAAGTGCGAACTATTAACGTTTACCATAAATTTTTTGAAACTTTATATAATAATAATAATAATAATAATATATATATATATATATATATATATATATATATATATATATATATATATATATATATAAGTGTAATAATATATTTAAAATAGCTACTCCTATAGACGGTTTCGTTTGATTTTTTTCTTATTAAAATCTAAACCAAACCAAATTTAATCGATTTTTAAAATTCAAAATCAAAATTAAACCAAACCAGAAAATATCAATTTGATCAGTTTATAAACATCCCTATTTAAGGGAGTAAAACACATAAAAATGAAGGTGCAAAGTATGCAGAGTCATGCCCATCATACTTGCAAAATATCAACCAATACTCAGTTAATTTTTTCATTATAAAAAGATATGTTTTCCCAAGAAAAACAAGAACAATATGAGTCATCATCAATTTTAAAGTAACATGCTAGAAGATCCACAAGAAAAAAAAAAATCAAACATTCACATTTTAATATAACATTTATTATGGATAAAGTTTTGGAACAAAGTTTCGTGCCTTTGTATTGGATTATATTTATAAAAATTGAACATGTTTTCAAAAATTGTTTAAACTAAAGGAAAAAACATCATTTTTGTTGTGAAATAATATAAAAGACAAGAACAATAACTCAAGAACAAGAGCAAATAGAGAGAGAATAGGGAGAGAGAGAAGTATTCTTATTAATACTTGGGGTGATTTACAATGGTAGAGAGCACCTCTATTTATAGGGAGGAGAATGACTTAGCTTCAAGCTAAAACTCTTAGACATTCACTCTAAATAGACTTCTATTTTATAACACTCCCCCTTGAATGTCTATTCAATAATGTGCCTCATAAAACCTTAAAACCAAAACCCATTGGGAAAAATTAAAGAAAGGAAAAAGAGTACACATGTTTGAATATGCGCCTATTGGTTGCCTCGTTAAAAACCTCGCAAGGAAAACCCAGTGGGAAAAAACCTTGTAAGGGAAAAAGAGTGCAACGCGCATTGACTCCCCCTAATGAGTACATCAATTTATATCCTTGAGCATTTGCATTCCAATCTTGTGCATCATCTTCAAGACGATCTTTGATAGAGATTTGATAAATAAATCAACCATATTGACTTAAATAAATATTCCGCACCTTGAAATCATCATTCTTGATAGATATGAACATCTTCATATAATGTCGTGGAATAACTCTTCAATATCTCCATAGATGCATTCTTAATGCCATCATGCTTATAGTTATAGCAAGATTCATATGTACACAAATTGTACTTGGGATGTGGTACTTCAAGACCAAGAATTGCATATGCTTCAAGCAACTTAAATCTTTCAAGTTAAGTCATATAAGCCATATAATAGACTTTAGATGCATATCAAGTTTTCCATGTCATGCTAGATAAATAAGATATCGAAAACTGACTATACATACCTTTGACTTTATACTTTCAAGCATTTGAACTATAGGTTCAAAACTACATGTCTTTCATATGGAATCAATTCTTCTTGAATTGTATCTCTTCCATTTAGTTACTTTCTTTGGGTCAGCAAATGCGTATAGCATGCTTTGCAATATGTTGCAATTGAATTGTCCCTTTTATGAACTTCAGGTTCATATCATGATATTCGGGGATATACATATACAAATGATAATTCATCCCATGTAACCTTTTCTCAAGTGTTTATCATGTCTCCCCCTCATGTTAGTAAAGCTAACTTGTTTCCTCAACTTTGGGAAATCATCTTTGTGCATTATCATGTCAATATACACGGCACATTAATAATAAGATGAAATTATTTGGTTCCTGACCTTGAACCACTTGTGAGGGGAGAATATAATATACTCTCGTATACAACGTATATCATACTGATATATATAACTTTGTTCTCATAAGAAACAGTTTAGCTATTAAGTGGAAGCACTCAATAATTATCTTGCTAAACCAACTTTGATATAAACCAACTTATCAAGATTAACTATCTTGAGTAGAAAATCTGGAAATTATGCTCGAAGTTAGATTACTGAGCAATTTACCTCGCAAGCACCGGCCAGGCTGCGGGTCAATAACAATTGCGCATGTAACCATATCATAGATGCATCATATGTGGTATACATGGCAGGTGAATGGGCCCATATTCACCTTTGATATTTCCAGAATTTATGGGCTTCAACCCGAACTCTTTAGTTGGTCAGTTCATTAATGAGAACAAGTGATACAAGAGAATTCGTAAAGAACTTTCTAGTTCTTTATTATTCACCTATGTGAATTTGCACATCATACATAAAATGAGATGGCTAACACGAATGTCAACTGAATAAATTATCAATATTGGTAAACTTCAAATTTACACCATGACATGTGCACTTATCAATAAACTTCGGGTTTATTATGACATGGGTTTTATACCAATAGATATCCACTTTATTGTGGCATTCTTTCGTTTGTGTAGTACAAACTGGAGAACGAAGCGGGTAGCTTTCCATATGCAAATTACCCCGCTACAAGTTGTAGTAATAGGAGATATCAAAGCCTTTTATTTATAGTCTCAATATAATCAATCGCTTTCGCGTGTACTTTGGAAACTGAATAAGTTTCTTTGAGACTTACTACAGCACAATACTCAATTGTGTTTCTCCAACATAGTAATAATTGGCTCTTCTAGAGCTCTCAATTAATTTTGTACTACCACAGATTCATCAACATCCATGTGGTGAATATCTTTCTTAAAGAGAAAGTTATACCATTATGGTCATGTCAAACTTATATGCAAGATATGTTTCTTGCATTATCGTTGTCCTTTAATAGTCATATTTCCAAAATACTTTGGCGTACAATAGGTACGTGACCAACGATCATTCATGCCATATATCATCTCAAACCTCCTTCTAGGGGTGAGTTTGGTATCATCTCAAACCTCCTTCTAGGGCTGAGTGTGGTATATTTAATACCAATTTCATATTCATATTCTTCCAATAATGAATATGTATTCGTGAATCAAATGTTGTCACATTCACTTCGAGGATATGTGATTTTGTTATCCTTTTCAAATCTATAAATGCGTCAGGCATTTGATTTGCTATTCTTTGCAAATGGATAATCTTTTGTGCCTCTTTCACAAATAGAGATATGTGGATCAAGATGAGATAATGATGCACTTTTCCACAAAATTTCCCGTTTGGTTTCACCAACTTCTCCCCCTAATTTTGGGAAAAGTGTCTCATCAAATTGACAGTCTGCAAATCGTGCAGCGAACAAATCTCCTGTCAATGTTTCGAGGTAGCGAATAATGGAGGGCGATTCAACCTCAACATATATTCCTAACCTTCTTTGCAGACCCATTTTGGTGCGGGATGGCGGTGCTACAGGCACATATACTGCGCATCCAAAGATTCTTAAATGGGATATATTGGGTCCATAACCCAAAACCAATTGCAACGGGGAATATTTGTGTCAATTCGTCAGTCAGAGACGAACTAGCATTGCTATATGCAAAATGGCGTGTCCCCAAACCGAAGTGGGCAGCCGACGAACTAGTATTGCTGCATGCAAAATGGCGTGACCCCAAACCAAAGTGGGCAGCCGACGAAGTAGCATTGCTGCATGCAAAATGGCGTGACCCCAAACCGAAGTGGGCAGCCGACGAACTAGTATTGCTGCATGCAAAATGGCGTGAACCCAAACCGAAATGGGCAGCCTTGTTTTCATGAAGAATTCAAGATTATTCTCATCTATTGTCTCAATATGATATCCATTTTGAATGATATCTTTAAAACTCAACAAGTTCCTTTTAGACTTGGAGGAGAACATTGCGATTGATATCATTAAAACTCAACAAGTTCTTCTTAGACTTGGAGGAGTATATTGCATTCTATAAGATAAACGTCGTGCCTTTGGGCAGAGTTACAGTTGCTCTTCCGGAGCCTTCAATCAATTTACTTCCCATGGTTTGACATATAAAAGAAATACATGAACATATGAATAAATAAGTTCAATTCGTTTGTGTCACATAATATTTTCAAAATCTGCAGCTAACAGTTGACTAACAAAATCAGATATGTTATCCATAATTGATTACTTTGCAGTTTGAAAATTTCAGTTTAAACATTTTCTTCAAACAATCGATTGTTGAACATTGACAATCGATTGTTAAACACACACAATCGATTATTTGCTATTTTGAAAAACTTCAGATCACACTGTCTTAAGACAATCGATTGTTAAATATAGACAATCGATTGTTGGCTTATTTTGAAAAATTCCAGAACATACTGTCTTAAGACAATCGATTGTTATGCATAGACAATCGATTGTTGGCTATTTTGAAAAATTCCAGTCTTATGACAATCGATTGTTATGCATAGACAATCGATTGTGGATGATTTTTGAAAAATTCCAGGTTACTGTTTTAAAGACAATCGATTGTTGATCATTGACAATCGATTGTTTTGCAGTTTTTATGCGAAATATGAGATAACCGACTAGTTTTTCAGGTTAGTCGATTACCTCTACTGGAAAGTAAAAATATTATTGATATTTGAGCATATTGATACATTCTAAAGAACTAATACTAACATTATATCATGAACTAACTAATACGAGCTAATACTGATGGCTATTAGTTTATTCATTCACTAATACAAACAAGTAAAATCAAATAGCTCCATCTTCTTTCATCACGGACCCATCGCCGATTAGGTGGTCTATTTTCCCCTCGGGTTGCTTAAAGAAGTCTGCCACATTCAAGTTGTCGTCAGAGACAAAATTCGTTATAGGGCGTTTACTCTTTCGAGATGCTTGGTAAAGGTCAACCATACGGCAATCCTTTGACCAGTGCCCGTTTCCACCGCAACGATAATATATAGTTTATAAACTATTTGCTTTTGGATTCTTATCGTATCGTGCTTGTGGCAGAGTGACCAACTTCATGTTGTCATCTCTTTTCTTTAAGCCTTTCCACAAGATGGGTGAATCCTTGATGTTGAGATATTCAATCTTCAAACTTTCATCAAAGTGATGGCGCAAGAAAATCAAGGCCTTCATACAGTTTCAAACCTTCATTAAGGTAATGGCGCAAGAAAATCAAGGCCTTAACATAGTATCAAACCTTCATCAAGGTGATGGCGCAAGAAAATCAAGGCCTTAGCATAGTTTTGGGTGGATGCACTATTTCTGTCTTTAATGGCGTCTCCAAGACCCATAGCATCTAAGTGGATTTCATCATCCAACACCCATGTCATATAGTTCTTGCCCGAAATTTCGAGGGCAACGAACTTTCTTTTCATATTGTCAGACATATGACACAATTACATCAAGAGCGTGTTCATACTTACGGGCTCTATTACAATTATCACATTCACTTCAGGGAATGGATCGAAATCATGTGCTTTACACAATCTCATGTCAAATATTACTTTCATAAAGTGAAAGATTATTTTGAGAATCCTTATTGTTCTCATTACCACAATAATGACGATTATAATTTCGTCTATTGCCACGTCCATGGTAATAATTTTGTCTTCTTTCAGACTTACCACATATTGCTACCACATTCTCTAAAGGGAATGGAGCAAATCCAATTGGACGGAATTCTTTGCCACGTCCACATTCATTGATACCTTCATGGTAATATTTTAGTCTTCTTTCAGACTTATCATATACTGCTTCCACATTCTCTAAAGGGAATGGAGCAAATTCAATGGGACGGATTTTCAATTCTTTGTCCACAATCATACATGAATTTAATCATGGCAGGACATAGAGATTTTACCACTTCGTGTGGTTATAATTTCTCACAAACTCCATTAGAGTTATAATCAAACTTTGTATATAAAATTTATAGAATTCCAAGAATTTGAAAAGGAAAAGTAAATTACTTACCTTTAAGGTATACCAAATATATTTTCAATATTTTCTTCCTTTCTTCCTTTCCTTTCTTTCTTTCCTTTTTCCACGTTTTTCTTTCTTTTCTCTTTTTGCCGTTTTTCTTTTCGTTCCCTTTCTGTTCTTTTCTTTGTTTTCTTTCTTTCTTTTTGTTTCTGCTTCCTTCTTTTTTTTTTCTTTTTCTTTCTTCATTCTTTCTTTGAAGAAAAACCCTACACAAACAAAAGTTAAGACAATCGAAAATTAAATTAGGAAGAGGGAAATACCTTAGATTTCTCGAGAATGGTTCTTGAGACGGTAGAGTCTCGTGCTGATAACGTGTTATGAAATAATATAAAAGACAAGAACAATAACTCAAGAACAAGAGCAAATAGAGAGAGAATAGGGAGAGAGAGAAGTATTCTTATTAATACTTGGGGTGATTTACAATGGTAGAGAGCACCTCTATTTATAGGGAGGAGAATGACTTAGCTTCAAGCTAAAACTCTTAGACATTCACTCTAAATAGACTTCTATTTTATAACAATTTTCGATTTACTAAAGGAAATGTTTTCTAAAATTGAGTTAGTTTTGATTTTGAACCACATCGCTTTAGCTTTGATTTTGAAACCCACATTTGTCACATTGCTTAATTAACATGACTTTGTGCTGACTAAATGTGCATTTCAACTTCACAAAAGGACTTTGAGAAAATAATCCAATAAAAATAAGGAAAAAAATGCTCTGTTTGAAAGAAAAAAAGAAACTTCAAGAGAAGCAACTTTACATAATCTTTTAGTCGGATCAATTTAGAAATACGTCTGCAATATTATTTTTGTAATTGTTTTTAAGCTAAACTTTTTTTTGTAGTTTTTAATGTAATTTTATCTTTGTTAACTCAGATTAGTAATTAGATTAAGTCTTTTAATTATCACCATTTAGATATATCTGAGCACAAATTTATGATAACGATTTAAATTTTTTCAAGAAGGTCTATTAAATAGGGAATTATATTATAGAAGTATTGTAACTTAAAATCTTTATATTTTTCTTGATATACTAAAATATTACATATGCAAAAAATGGTTAATCAAGTTTAAGCTAGTTCTTTAATGTCTGGGCTGAGAATGAGGATTCCAGCAGATTGTGGCAGGGTGGAAAGTCAGACGTTATGAGAGCAATATGGGCAAACTCAAAGTCTTGAAGAGCCCTTTGAAGGTCCTGAATATTACAGAATTCAAGACCATCACACAGAGAATAGAACAGTGCAGACAGGAACAGGGGACAATACAAGCCAAAATGAATCAAGCATACATTGATGGCCTACAACAGAAGGAGAAGGAGCTGGTCCTAAAACTGGAAAAAATGGTCAATGATTGAGGAAAGTGTTCTGCAACAGTAGGCAAGAGCAAAATGGATACAACTTGGGGATTCCAACACTAAGTACTTCTCTGCAGTAATGAAGGAGAGAACTCAACACAACCAGATTACTGAACTTACCAATGCAATGGGAAACAAACTTACTACACCTGAAGATATCAAAGAAGAAATCATGGGATTCTACAAGGCACTGATAAAACATCCGCAACTAATCTCCCTGCTATAAACCAACTGTACATGTCAAATGGCCCAAAACTGACACAACAACAAAGGCAAGAACAATGTGATGCAGTAACTGATACAGAAACAGTAGAGAGTCTCAAGGCTATTGGAGATAACAGAGCACCAGGGATAGATGGATACAATGCAGTATACTTCAAAAAAGCTGGGGCATCATTGGGAACCAGGTCACCACTGTCATTAAGCAGTTTTTCACCACAACTAGGATGTTCAAACCAATAAACTGTGCAACTATTCCCTCATTCCTAAACTGTCCAAACCATCTACAGTCAAAGAGTATAGGCCTATTGCTTGCTCTTCTGTCCTCTACAAAATCATCTCAAAAATTTTGGCTAACAGGTTGCAGAAGGTAGAGGCGTGCATTCAAATCGGTTTATCGATAAATCGAATCGATTATTTGTTATCGAAATCGAAAAAAATCAAAATCAAAAAAATTGAAACCTTATTGAAACGATAACGATAAGTATATGTACAAATCGATAATCGATAAGTAATTATCGATAAGGGCCAAAATCGAATCGATAAATCGAATGCTCACCCCTATCACTGTAGACACTATAAAATGAATAATTACCTATTTATGTAGATTAATATAACATACAGAATGCATATATATATATTCTGCTACTATTTTGAAAGCGGCTATATAATATTATTTTGCCTAATCTATACCCTTTCATTTACTCTAAGTCTCTTACCCTATTATTTCCTCTACCATATTTAAGGAATAATCATATTTAAAGATCAAGGGAATGAAGTTCAAATTAATGGAATATAAAATTAGTCATGATGATGTATTTTGTCTTATTTTATTTTCTTATACCGTCGGAGTGTTGGTGGCATACATTTGATTCCTTACTTTATTTTTCTTGCATGTGCTTGTCAATACAATTTTTATGTTATAAATGGTTTCGTCTTATTTTAGTTTCTTTTTGTCCATATAAGTTAGGCGCGTTTATAACGATATACTTTCCGTGGAGTCCCACAAATTTTCTTATTGGTGTAATCGATAACCGAATCGATAAGACCTCAAAATAAATCGAAATCGAAAAAATCGAAACCTTATTGAAACGATAACGATAAGCATATGTACAATTGATAATCGATAAGTAATTATCGATAAGGGTCAAAATCGAATCGATAAATCGAATGCACATCCCTAACAGAAGGTGATGGCAAGTATTATAAGTGAAGCTCAGGCATGATTCATCCCAGGCAGAAAGATCCAGGACAACATCATCCTAGCACATGAGCTAGTCAAAAGCTATACTAGACAGCATGTGTTCCCCAGATGCATGATAAAAATTGATCTCCAGAAAGCATATGATTCAGTTGAATGGGTGTTTCTACAACATGTTATGGAAAAGATTGGCTTCCCCAGCACCTTCACCAAATGGATAATGGAATGTATCTCAACAGCGAGCTTCTCTGTGCTAGTTAATGGAGAGGCAATTGTACCCTTTGCTGCTGCCAGGGGAAGGGGACCCCATTTCCCCCTTCCTATTTGCCCTGGTCATGGAGTACTCAAGCAGATCATGCACCTTACTAAAAGATGATCCAGCATACCAGTTCCACTCCAGATGCAAAAAACTGGGCATTACACATATGTGCTTTGCTGATGATCTGCTGCTGTTTGCCAAAGGAGACATTACTTCTTTCATGGCTCTATCCAAATGTTTCTCCCAATTCTGTGAAGCTTCTGGACTGCAGGCTAATCTGAACAAGAGCTCAGTTTATTTTGGAGAGGTAGCACTGTCTATACAGAAACAGATCCTCGACCACCTTGGCTATGAGCAAGGTCAATTGCCATTTAAATATCTAGGAGTTCCACTGTCCACCAAGAAAATCACACTGCTGCAATGGCAGCCTCTAGTGGATAGGATCACTGCCAAGGTCACTTCTTGGACTGCCAAAACACTGTCTTACTCTGGGAGAATATAACTGGTTCAATCTGTCATCTTTGGGGTCCAAGCTTACAGGGCACAACTGTTTATATTACCTGTGAAAGTACTGAAAATGATAGAAGGCATTTGTAGGAGTTTCATTTGGTATGGGATGAACACTGTAACTAAGAAAGCATATATCTCTTGGGACAAAATGTGTACCCCAAAATCAGTTGGAGGGATGAATCTCACTAACCTCAAGCTCCGGAACAGAGCTGCCATTGCAAAGACCTGCTGGGATCTAACTCATAAAAAGGACAAGCTGTGGATTAGGTGGATCAATTCATACTACATCAAAGACAGACCTATAGAATCCATTCCTATTCCTGCTCAGGCAAGTTGGATGGTTAGAAAGATCATCCAATCAAGAGACATACTACAGAGGATACAACACTGGAAGGAACAGAAGTGCTCTACTAGACAATTGTATCAATCACAGATACAAGAATTGCCGAGAGTCCCATGGAAGAATTTAATCATACAAAACTATGCAAGGCCAAAGGCAGTGTTCAACCTATGATTCTTACAGGACAGACTCCCAACAAAGGATAGATTGCACAGCTGGGGAATGAGTATTGATCACCAATGCACCTTATGTCAAATCCACTTGGAAACAAGAGACCACTTGCTAATGACCTGCCCTGTCACTATGGACTTATGGGAAAGAACAATGAACTGGCTGCAGGAAAGCTATCCTCCCACTAATGATTGGAACCAGAAAATGCAGTGGTTGATTAGCAAAGCCAAGGGTCGAACATGTCGAGCAGCCGTCTTCAAAATGGTAACTGCTGAATTTGCATATGCTATCTGGCTGGAAAGGAATGCAAGAGTCTTCAACAAGATATTTCGATGTAACACTGCTTAACTGAGAGACATAGTGTATAATTGTAATGTTAGAGGTACCCCACGAATTAGGCAACAATTACAACACCTTCGAATATAATAGTGTTAGTTAGTTAGGATAGTAGAAACAATTTATATGTTATCTCCCAGACAGTCAGCTGAGTTGAAGCTAGACTGTGGTTTTGTAATGTTACTTCATTGGTGATTAATGAAAAACCTTAATTACCAAAAAAAAATTAAGCTAGTTTTGAATAAACTTGGTTGTATTAAGAATTAATATGTTATAACTCAAATTGGTTTCAACAGAATTATTTCGAATATAATAATTTTTTTATAAGAAAAAAAGGTGAAGAGAGACAATCTATTTTGATCATGTAAATAGTGGCATTTTGATTACAAAGTCAAAAGTTTAACATCACCAAGTGACTTCTAATTATCTTTGATCAACTATCCCGCGGCTTCCTATGATCTTTTTATAGATGTTTTATCCCTCAAATATTCCAACTAACTTTATTTAATTAACTGCTAAGCAAATTAAAAAGAAACTTGGCCAGCTTAACTATAGCAATTGGGCCCGGGCTGAGTCCGGGTTATCAACAATCTATTTCGTCTATTTGATTGAAATATGACTATTCTTATCTTTTGCTTTTCATTATTCCTTTTTGCCTTGGACAGGTGGACATTCACCTTGGTACGATCTACTTCTTGTAAAAATAACAAAGATTAGTTAGTTTTTGAATTGGTCATTCAAAATATAATTATTATTTATAAAGTTATTAAAAAATAATCATTATTTTATTATAATGTGGAAAGTTTCAGTATAATATACTGTAAATTAATGCACATGTATATGAATTTCCAACATAATATACTGGAACTCCAATATGCAGAAAGTTCCAGTATAATATACTGGAGATTGGAACACCGATGCTCCAATCTCCAGTATATTATACTGGTTCCAGCATAAGATAATGAATTATTTTTTCGAATTTTGAATAGTGTTTTCGTACAGATTTATCTTTACATGAAAAGTGACTAAATTTTAATTATTTTTGAAACTATAGCTATTTTTGAACGAACGCTTGTAAATCTGGCTATTTTTAAAAATTTCCCTCTACTTTGGTATATGTTACTAATTCAAGTCCATTGTTACCATTAATTTCTGGATAGGCCAGTCAAATTTAGCCCAGGCCCAAATGACTGGTTCAAGGTTGAGTTGGTTACCGACTCGCTCAAGGTTCTGCTGGTTATACACCTACCACTTTATTGAACTCGATCCTTTAAAGTTGGATTAATTTTTAGCCTAATTGATTTATGGGTAACTTTGTTCAAAATATCATAGAAATATTTTTTTTCTTTTGATATGTCGTATATGACTATAACAAAAGGGAAAAAATTATATAGTTCTTAAACAAAAACACATTAATTGAAGTTTGATAAGAGTTGGCAGGTTGGATTATGACCCAGATTTTAATCCATCTTGACTCAAACTCATTTCAGCCCAAATAACTTTTGGACGGGTCATTGGAGGAATCAATGACCCGCCCATTTATTGACTTAATTTATTTTGACCCACCCGAAATCCACGCAACACATCTAGAGGTGTTCATAAAAATCCGAAAAATCGAACCAAACTGACCAAAAAATCGATATTTTTTGGTTTGGTTTGATTTTGAATTTTAAAAATCGATCAAATTTGGTTTGGTTTTGGTTTTAATCAGAAAAAACCGAACCAAAGCGACTACAGGATTAGCTATTTCAAATTTATTATCACACTTATATATATATATGTATATTTTTATACAAAGTTTCAAAAAATTTATCATAAATGTTAATAATTTGCACTTTTAGTATATATCTTAACCTTTACATTGTAGTTTGATTGTAGTTTTCTTTTATTAAGTGTAAGAATCAATTTCGTATTAAAAATAATATATTTTTAATTGAGTCTTTAAATTATTTATCACTATTTGATTAAATTATCATAAATATATCTTGATAAATAATAGATTTCTCAAAGGACAATTCATTTGATAGTGTTACGTTGAAAATATGATCGTCGGAATATGTGTTTGGTAATCTATGTTTTATATTTAAGAAAAAACCTACAAATAACTAAAAAAATCGAAAAACAAACAAAATCTGACATAAATCGAATCTAGGAAAAATCGACTTAATCGATTTGGTTTTATTTTAATATTTAAAAAACCATCTTATTTGATTTAATTTTTTTAAGGGAAAAATTGATCCAAATCGAATCATAAACCCCCCTTAAACACACCCATTTGACACTCCTGATGATACTTGAATTGAGATAGACTTCAGATGGAATAAAGTGGTCCGTGAGGAAATAGAAAATTTCCAATCACTAATGCGATTAAGGGTTTTATTCCTTAAATTATGCAGCATGATATAATTGTAATTTGTAAATAAAACAATGCAAATATTCAGATCCATTCAAGCATAACACTGAAATATCATTTTAAAATCTCTAACATTTAAATCCATTGGTAGAGGAAAAAGGTAACAACACAAAAGAGCACAGATCAAAACCAGATGTTTGATAAATCCCAAGTACATAACACTTGTTCCATTTCAATAACCAAAGCTACAAAATCCAAAAATCTCAAATAAAAATGAAATTAAGAAAAAAGAGAAACCCTACACCATATTCAAGAATATCAAACTTTAAAAATTTAAGCTTAGCTTCAACTCCTAATGTGTTTGACCTTATACCAACCCTTTTTGCAAGATGTCCCAACAATCTTTACTCCTTTCTTGAAAAAGATCTTCAGCTCTTGTGCTTTCTCCTTCACTTGCTTCTCAAAATTTCCCATTTCCCTTTCCTTTAAAATTATATAGAGAAAATAAAAACACAAAGAAAATTTCAGAAGAAAAATAGAAACCAAATGATTTCAAGAATGAGAAGAGAATGTTTGGCAAAAGGGAAAGGTTTTTAAAGAGGCAAATTTCGTGGTATCCAACTCATAAGGTAGCGGTGGAGTTTACTTTTATGCATCCAACTCCTTTTATTTCCGTTGGTAGATGAATTAGACGTGGGCAGAGTGTCTATTTCACTTTTTTAGGCTTTTTAAATACTTTTTCTGTCCAAACTATTAATATTATTGTTATTTAGAAATTCATATTTTAATTGCTCTCTCTCAAAATTTATGTGGGGATGTTTACCTAGCTTTAATAAATTAGAAATTTATTAATCACTTTTCTTTAAATTTCTTAAAATTATATATATAGTTATTATTTATGTACAAAATATGATAAAAGAAAAGTCTCTTAAATATAAAAATTAATTCGTAACGTATCTCCATCTCATCTACCAGCTTAATTAGCCTCCTACAATTATGATTTTCTTTTCAATTTTAAAATTTTTTAAAATCATTCTCTCTTTCATACAAATCAACCAATCTCTCTCTCTCTCTCTCAAATCAAACTATTATCTTCCTAAAATTGTAGCATCATATATTTCTCCGAAGTAATTCCGCCAACAATCATTAAAAAGCATCAACTATTGATAAATTCATCAACATAATCTTTGAAATTGCAAGTAGAGAGATTTGCCATTGACATACCATTAAAAAGTTTCGAAACTTTGAATTAGATCTTCAGATTTTACAAATTTGTGAATTCTTTAGATTGGATGCTCTTGAAAACAATTGAAAATACGCTTTAGAGTTAGTCTCTCAATTTTAAGGGAGATTAGTTAAATATAAAATTGGTTTTAGGTTAAGTTTCATATTGGAACTCAAGGAAGAAGAAGTTTCGGACTTGTATTACGATTCTATGATAAATGTATCATAATTATATCTGAGTTGTATTTGATAAATCAATACCTGATACAATATTAATACTACTAAAATACAATATTTTATCATAATTTAAGTTTAGAGTCGGTTCTATGTGGATATTTTAAATTAACACTTGAAAAAGATGAAGTTCAAAGTTGTATCATAATTTAGAATTGTATCACGATGGTATCACAATTTGTACCAAAACAATACATGATACAATACTAATACAAGTATAATACAATATTATATCAATTTAAATTTAGAGTCGGTTTTAAGTTGTATCATAATTGTATAAGAATTCTTTCAAGATTATATCAAATTTGTATCTTAGTTATGAGAAGTTGTGAGTTCGTGACAAATTTCACAGTTTGTATAACAGATATATGATAATTATATATAAATTGATTAGTATTATATCAGATATTATTTTGGATATTAATGTTTGGTTTGCGTAATGTAGTTCTAGTTAATGCTGAAGTAGCGCTTTTTATTTTAGAAGATCTACTGAAGTACCAAAGGCAAACGGTTACCATCTACAAATTAGATACAATTGTGATACAAGTATGATACAATTATATTTTACATATTAATATATCTGATACAATTCAAACATAATTATGATACAGTTATCATATAATTGTTGAATATTTATTCATTTTCAGTGTTGTCCGGTCTCCCAACAAAAGAACAATGCAATTGATGATTTAATAATATACAACTATCAACAATGGTAGGAAGAGAGAAGATGGAGATTCTGACCGTAGATTAAGACATTTTGTTATAAAAAAAGAGAGAGAAGAGGAGAGGGAAAGAAAAATGAAGGATATAATTGAATCCTTTAATTGAAGTCACTAGAATGAGGTGAGAGCTTTTTAAGAAGCAATCTACGTACACAATTTATAAGAAAAATCTAGATACTTATTAAAAGCTAGAAAACATAGATAACATTAGCAAATAAGTGTCTAATAGAGTACCGCTAGGTAAAAGTCTCATTTAGGTGTCATAGTTCGGGTTCTGAGAGTCAAACTTTTTAATTTTGGTCCTGAATCCCGACATTGAACTTTTAAGTTTTGAAATAAACTTCATATATTTGGAAACTGTATAAAAAGTGCTATAAAACCTTTAAATGACAATTCAAAAATAGAGATTGTGACGACTCGGCTGGTTGTTTTTGGAATTTATGCCCCTATCCCCCATTAACTATTTCCCCTAAGTTTATTTCTTCTATTTTGGTTTGTCGGGATGTTCTTTGTAGGGTTTCAGAGAGTTTGGGACATTTAGTCCCTGAATGAGAGTTTAAGTAGGAAAGTGGTCCGTAGTCAGAACGGTGTGAAGACGACATCGGAAAGGAAATATGATATTTCCATTAGCTCCGTTAGGTGGTTTCGGAGTCGGGAGCATGTTCGGAATATATTTTGGGAGTCCGTAGTTCATTTAGGCTTGAAATGCCGAATTTTGAATTTTTGAAGTTTCCATTCCGATAATGAGTTTTTGATCTGAGGGTCGGAATGGAATTCTGGAAGTTGCAGTTAGAACCGTCATGTCATTTAGGACGTGTGAATTTCAGGTCATTCAGACGTGTTTTGGATAGGGTTTTGATCGAAAGCGTGTTGAAGAAATTGAATTTCTTAGGCTCAATTCCTAGATTAATTCGAGTTCCGGCATTGTTTTAGGTAGTTTAAGGATTGGTACAAGTTAGAATGATGTTATGGGTGATGTCCGAAGGTTTGGTTGAGGTCCCGGGGGCCTCGGGTGTGTTACGGATGCTCAACGAGTCTTTTACTCCTATTTCTGAACTGTTGTTACTGCTTCTAGTATGCCTTCATTGCTTTTGCGAGATGTCCTTTGCATTCGCGAACTCTTGTCTTGACCAGTTGGAATTTCCATCTTTGCATTCATATCGCTTCCTTCGCGTTCGTGTGGATTTGGCCTTTTCCTGTTCGCAGTCGCATCCTCATCCTCGCGATTGCATAGAGTAATTTTGGAGGAGGACAGTCTCTTCATCGCATTCGCATGTAACGCTTCACGTTTGCGTAGCTTCATGACCCCAGGCCTTCGCGTTCGCGTTTTGCCCCTCGCGATCGCGAAGGGCATTTTTGGCATCTTAATTTTTTCTTCTTCGTGAACGCGAGACTCCCTACACATTCACGATGCATTAAATGCCTCGGCCGTATTAAATCATTAAAAACTGAGGGTTTGCCATTTTTATCAAAATACAAGCTTGGGAGCTCGAATTTGGGGGACATTTCAAAGGTTTTTCAAGGGCAACGATTCTCTACTCTCTTATGCTTAAAACCCACTCTAATCACACGATTTCTTCCTTAATTTCGGATTTTTGAATGAAAAATGGGTAAAACTTCATAAACCAAATTATTAAGTTTTGAGTGGGTGTTTGACCTCCAATTTGGGAGATTTTTATATGGTACGACTCGTGAGAGTACGAGGGTTCTGCGAATGTGAAAATTTTCCGATTTCGAGACGTTGGCCTAAGAGGCACTTTGGTTATTTCACTTAAATTCGCGTCTTAGATTAAAATTAAATAGTACAATCAGTTGCTTGAGATGTTATTTACGATATGTAATTGAATTGAATAGATTTAGGCCATTTGGAGTCGGATACTCATGGCAAGAGCGTGGTTTTGGGTTGACTCGCACTTGTTTGATGTAAGTGGCTTGTCTAACCTCGTGTGGGGGACTTTCCCCTTAGGATATGATATGTGGCGATTGAATTCCTTGTACGCGAGGCGACGACCGCGTACTCGAGCTAATTGTTGAAAATTCGGTTTTACTTTAAATATTTAGACTGAGTTTCTTTTTTACCTGCTTTACTCTACTTGCCTATATAACCTGTGTTACTCTACTTGCCATTATAGCCTGTGTTACTCTACTTGCCACTATAGCCTGTGTCATTCTACCTGCCATTATAGCCCTGTTAGCATAGAAAAGCAAGCTTAGCCAATCTAAATTGTCTATTTGCTTAAGTTGTCTTGATTGTACTACGTGAAGCATGTTAGGCTAAAACTACTTGTTGCAGTGTATTTTTTGCATCCTAGTTCTGAATATTTGTTGTTGTTGCATATTTATTTTGGGACTGCAGGTTTGATACCCGATAAATCCCCCTGCATATTTACTTTGGGATTGCGGGTTCGATTTTCGATAAATCCCCCCTGCTATTTACTTTGGGACTGCGGGTTCGATTCCTGATAGATCCCCTTGCATATTTACTTAGGGACTGCAGGATCGATTTCCGATAGATCCCCCTGCATATTTACTTTGGGACTGCGGGTCCGATTCCTGATAGATCCCTCATGCATATTTACTTTGGGACTGCAGGTTCAATTCCGAATAGATCTCCCTACAGATTTACTTTGGGAGTGCGGGTTCAATTCTCGATAGATCCCCCTGCATATTTACTTTGGGACTGCAGGTTCGATTCCCGATAGATCCCCCTGCATATTTACTTTCGGACTGCGAGTTCAATTCCCGATAGATCCCTCTGGCACATTTACTTTGGGTCTACGGGTTAGATTCCCGGTAGATCCCCCTGCACATTGATAGTTGGACTATGGGACGGTATCTCCGGAGATCCTTCGGATATACTCATATGATAGACTACGAGATGGTATCCCGGGAGCTCCTCGAAAAGTTGATGGAATGGACTACAGGACGGTATCCTAGGAGATCCTCATTTGGCATTTTGGTATGGAGCTGTACATCCATGTGTTTACTCTGTTCATCGCTTAATTGTTATTGCCTCATAAAATCTGTCATATTTCACCATTGGTTCACATTATTTTATCTAATTTCATACTGTACATTCTTATTATATTGTTTAATCTCAGTAGGGCCCTAACCTTCCTCGTCACTGCCTGACTGAGGTTAAGCTTGGCACTTACTGAGTACCACTGTGGTGTACTCATGCCTCTTTTGCACATATTTTTCATGTGCAGATCCAGGTACTTCTTCTCAGACGCACTATTCCTGAGGCAGAGATGTCTAGCAGGGACTTCGAGTTGCATCTGCCGCGTCCGCAGACCAGGAGGCTCTATCTTATTCCAACATTTAGTAGATAGCTTTTCCCTTCTTTCGTTACTTAGAAATTTTGGAGTTTGAGCAGTATGTGACGTTTCTATTAGCCTGCATTGCCCGTGAGTTTCCAAGTTTTGGGATATTGTTATAGGTTTTGTGATATGGTAGACTTCCGTATTATTGAGTTTTATATGCCGAGCGACATTTATATACAGTTTCTCTTTTAGTTGTTTAGTTTTATTAATTATTCCGCAAGTTGTGTTATTTTCTGCATTGTTAGGCTTACCTAGTTACAAGGACTAGGTGCCATCATGACATGTCCACGGGGGGGGGGGGGGGGGGGGGAGTGAACCGGGGTCGTGACAAGTTGGTATCAAAACTCTAGGTTCATAGGAGTAACGGAACACAGGCCGGTTTATTAAAGTCTCGCTGATCAGTACAGAGATGTCTGCACTTATCTACGAGAGGCTATGTAACTGTTAGGAAAATTTGCATCTCATTTGATTTCCTTGTCATACGATCTTTTGACATCACGAAATTCTAAACTTCTGCCTTCTATTCTCTCACAGATGGTGAGGACACGCACTACTCGTGATGATCAGGCACCCACGCCCCATACTGCAGCCGTCAGAGGCCAGGGCCGAGGTAGAGGTCGAGGACGTGCACGTGGCGCAGCCAGAACACCTGCGCGAGCTTCCGTTGAGGCACCGCCAGCAGATTCAGCCGGAGCCCAGGCACCTGGCACGCCTGCTACTACTACTCCAGCCCTTCAAGAGACTTTGGCACAGTTCCCGAGCGTGTTTGGTATATTGATTCAGGCAGGATTGATTCAAGTTGTACCGACTACTTCACAGGTCGGGGGAGGGACTCAGACTCCCGCCACCCCCACTCTGGAGCAACGAGTTCCCATTGGTCAGGTTTCAGATGTCATGGTGATACCGCTTGTGGTCCCAGTTCAACGGGTGGTGAGGACCTCTTACCGAGTAGGAGACAGGTAGGTCTAAGAGAGAGAGGCAGACGAGGTCAGGAGGGAGATTATAGAGGACTGAGTAGGCCTCGCAGATTTGGGAGACCCACCGGTCCTTATTTTGGAGGAAGAGTACAACATGGTAGAGGTTTTGTGGGTCACAAGCCCAGTTTGCATTCCAGATTTCACACAGGGCTTCATGTGTTCAGGGGTTTCGGAGTACCCGTATCCCACAGTTTCCACTGCCTCATCAGTCGCGAGGTTGGTTCGAGTGTGGCGACATACGCCATGTGGTGAGGTATTACCCCAGACCTGGGAGGAGTGCACCTCCACAGACTTCTCGGCCACTGCATGCCCAGCAGAGTTCCCAGGCCATGGTTACAGCCCCAGTTGCTACCCCACCTACCTGTACCGAGGCTGTTGCCCTCAATTTTATCATCACAGGTATTTTTTTCTTCTTTTTCATGGTTTGTTATAGAGGTTTACCAATTCTGTTCGATATAGGTTTCGCTTATTCTTATGTGTCTTCTTACTTTGCTTTGTATTTGGGTGTGTCTCGGGATTCTTTGAGTGCCCTCGTTTATGTTTCTACTGCTGTAGGGGATTCTCTTGTTGTGGACCGCGTTTATCGGTCATGTTTAGCTACTATTAGTGGTTTTGAGATCAGAGTGAATTTATTGTTACTCGGTATGGTTGATTTTGATATTATTTTGGGCATGGACTCGTTGTCATCCCATTTTGCTATTCTTGATTGTCACTCCAAGACTGCCAGGTATTCCGGGTGTTAAGTGGAGTGGTACTTTAGATCACACTCCCAGTTGAGTTATCTCTTTCCTAAAAGCTCATCGTATGGTTGAGAAGGGGTGTGCAACATATTTAGCCTATGTGAGAGATGTAAGTGTGGATGCTCCTTCTATCGATTCAGTCCCAGTGGTACAGGATTATCCCAATGTGTTTCCGGGCATGCCGCTTGATAGAGACATTGATTTTGTCATTGATTTGTTGCGGGGCACTCAGCCCATTTCCATTATTCCGTATCGTATGGCTCCTCCTAAGTTAAAGGAGTTGAAGGACCAGTTACAAGAATTGCTTGATAAGGGTTTTATTCAACCCAGTGTTTCACCGTGGGGTGCTCTTGTCTTGTTTGTAAAGAAGAAGGATGGTTCTATGCGTATGTGTATTGATTATTGCTAGTTGAATAAGGTTACCGTGAAGAACCGTTATCCTTTTCCTCGTATTAATGATCTGTTTGACCAGCTTCAGGGCGCACATGTGTTTTCTAAGATTGACTTGTGCTCGGGTTACCATCAGTTGAAGATTTGGGAGGCGGATATCCCGAAGACTGCCTTCAGGACTCTGTATGGTCATTACAAGTTACTTGTTATGTCATTTGTGTTGACGAATACCCCAGCAACTTTTATGCATTTGATGCACAGTGTGTTCAGGCCATATCTCAACTCATTCGTTATTGTTTTTATTGATGATATTTTGGTGTATTCCCTGAGTCGGGAAGATCATGAGCAGCACCTGAGGACCGTGCTTCAGAGCCTAACGGAGAAGAAGTAATATGCGAAGTTCTCAAAATGTGAGTTTTGGTTGGATTCAGTAGCATTCTTAAGCCACGTGATTTCGAGCGAGGGCATTTAGGTAGACATGAGGAAGATAGAGGCCATGCAGAGTTGGCCAAGGCCCTCCTCAGCTACAGAGATTTGCAGTTTTCTTGGCCTGGTGGGTTATTATAGTCGTTTTGTTGAGGGGTTTTGAACGATTGCAGCCCCTATGACTAGATTGACCCAGAAGGGTGCCCCATTTCAGCGGACAGAGGAGTGTGAAGCGAGCTTTCAGAAGCTCATGACAGCTTTTCCTACAGCCACAATTTTGATATTGCCTTCCAGTTCAAGGTCTTATATTTTCTATTGTGATGCCTCGAGAGTTGTCCTCTGAGTGGTGTTGATGCAGGACGGTAGGGTGATTGCCTACGCATCCAGGAAGTTGAAGATACATGAGAAGAACTACCCTATCCACGACCTTGAGTTTGCTGCTATTGTTCATGCCTTGAAGATCTAGCGTCATTATTTGCACGATGTGCCTTGTGAGATTAATACTGATCATTGGAGTTTGCAGCATTTGTTCAAGAAGAAATATCTAAATTTGCACCATAGGAGGGTTATAGTTGCTAAAGGATTATGATGTTACTATTCTGTATCACCCGGGCAAAAGCCAATATGGTAGCAGATGCCTTGAGTCGCCGGGTAGAGAGTTTGTGGAGTTTGGCTTATTTACCAGCTTCAGAGAGACCTATGGCGATAGATGTTCAGGCCTTAGCCAGTCAGTTTGTGAGATCGGATCTTTCGGAGCCCAGTCGGGTTCTGGCATGTGTGGTTTCTCGGTCTTCATTGTTCGATTGTATCAGGGAGCGACAATATGATGACTCTCATTTACTTGTCCTTAGGGACACAGTTCAGCATGGCGATACTAGGGAGGTGACCATTGGAGATGACGAGGTATTAAGGATACAGGGCCAAATTTGTGCAATGTTGATGGGCTTCAGGAGTTGATTGTAGTAGAGGCTCATAGTTCGCGGTATTCTATCCATCTAGGTGCCGCAAAGATGTATCAGGACTTGAGACAACACTATTTTGGTGGAGGCGGATTAAGAAGAATATAGTTGGATATTTAGCTAGATGCCTTAACTGTCACTAGGTGAAGTACGAGCACCAGGTACCATGTGGGTTACTTTAGGGAATAGAGATTTTAGAGTGGAAATGGGAGAGGATCACCATGGATTTTTGTAGTTGGTCTCCCTCGAACTGCAAAGAAGTTTGATGCCATTTGGGTGATTGTGGATCGGCTGACCAAGTCCACTCATTTTATCCCTGTGTGTACTACTTATTCATCGGAGCGGTTGGAGGAGATATATATTCGGGATATTGTTCGTCTGCATGGTATTCCAGCTTCTATCATTTCAGACAGAGGTACTCAGTTCACATCACGGTTTTGGAGAGCCGTTCAGCAAGAGTTGGGTACTTGTGTGGAGTTGAGCATAACATTTCACCCCCAGACAGACGAACAGTTCGAGCGCACTATTCAGATTCTTGAGGATATTCTCCGTGCGTGTGTGATTGAGTTTAGAGGGTCTTGGGATTAGTTCTTTACATTGGCGGAGTTTGCTTGCAACACTAGCTACCATTCCAGCATTCAGATGGCACTGTATGAGGCCTTGTATGGTAGGCGATGTAGATCTCCGGTAGGTTGGTTTGAGCCGGGTGCGGCCAGGCTATTGGGCACAGAGTTGGTTTAGGATGTATTGGAGAAGGTCAAGGTGATTCAGGATAGACTCAGTACGGCCCAATCCATACAGAAGAGTTACGCAGACCGGAAGGTTTGTGATATTTCATATAAGGTCAGAGAGCATGTTTTGCTTCGGGTTTCACCTATGAAGGGCGTCAAGAGGTTTGGAAATAAAGGAAAGTTGAGTCGAGGTTTGTTGGCCCTTTTGAGATTTTGAGGCGAGTTGGGGAGGTTGCTTATGAGCTTGCCCTACCTTCCAGTTTGGTCGGGGTTCATCCGGTATTTCATGTTTTGATGCTCCGGAGATATCTCGCACGTGTTGGATTTCAACTCAGTCCAGTTCGACAATGATCTATCCTATGTTGAGGAACCAATGGCTATATTGGACAAGCATGCCAGAAGGTTGAGGTCAAAGAACATCGCTTCATTAAAGGTTCAGTGGCCGGGTCAGCCGTCCGAGGAGGTGACTTGGGAGACCGAGCAGGATATGCGTAGCCGATACCCTCATCTTTTCACTACTTCAGGTATGTTCTCTATGCTCGTTTATGGACGAACGAATGTTTATGTGTAGGAGGATATGATGACCCGGCTGGTCGATTTTGGAATTTACACCTCGATCCCCCATTAACGATTTCCCCTAAGTTTATTTCTTGTATTTTTGTTTGCCGGGATGTTCGCTATTGGGTTTCAGAGAGTTTGGGACATTTAGTCCCTAAATGAAAGTTTAAGTGAGAAAGTGGTATGTAGCCGAAATGATGTGAAGACGACCTCGCAATGGAAATTCGATGTTTCCATTAGTTCTGTTAGGTGATTTCGGGGTTGGGAGCGTGTTCGGAATGTATTTTGGAAGCCCGTAGCTCATTTCCGCTTGAAATGCCGAAGTTTGAATTTTTTATGTTTCTGGTCCGATAGTGAGTTTTTGATCTAAGGGTTGGTATGGAATTCTGGAAGTTGCAGTAGCACCGTCATGTCATTTAGGATGTATGTGCAAAATATTGGGTCATTCGCACGTGTTTTAGTAAGGTTTTTGATTGAAAGCGTGTTTCGATGAAATTTGAAGTTCTTAGGCTCAAATCCTTGATTAATTCGAGTTTTCGGCATTGTATTAGGTGGTTATAGGATTGGTACAAGTTCGAATGATGTCCGTAGGTTTGGTTGAGGTCCCGGGGGCCTCGGGTGTGTTTCGGATGCTCAACGGGTCTTTTCCTCCTTATTTTAAACTACTGTTGCTGCTTCTGGTATGCCTTCCTCGCATTCCCAAGATGTCCTTCGCATTCGCGAAGGCTTGTCTTGACCAGCGGGAATTTCCCTCTTTGCGTTCGCATCACTTCCCCCGCATTTGCATGGCTTTGGCCTTTTCCTGTTCGCGTTTGCCTCCTCATCCTCGCGATCACGTAGAGTTATTTTGGAGGAGGACAGTCTCTTCATCGCATTCGCGTGTAACTCTTCGCATTCGCGTGTAACTCTTCGCATTCGCGTAGCTTCATAACCCCAGGCCTTCGCATTCGTGTTCTGCCCCTCGCGGTTGTGAAGGGCATTTTTGGTAACTTCAATTTTTCTTCTTCAGCGTGAGATTCCCTACGCATTCGCGATGCATTAAATGCCTGGGTAGTATTAAATCATTCAAAAATGTGGGTTTGCCATTTTTATCAAAATACAAGCTTGGGAGCTCGGATTTGGGGAAGATTTTGAAAATTTTCAAGGGAAATGATTGGCTAATGATTCTCTACTCTCTTATACTTAAAACCCACTAACTTAATCACGGATTCTTCCTTAATTTCAGATTTTTCAATGAAAAATGGGTAAAACTTCATAGACCAAACTATTGAGTTTTGAGTGGGTGTTTGACCTCCGATTTGGGAGATTTTTATATGGTTAGACTCGTGAGAGTACGAGGGTTCTGAAAATGTGAAAATTTTCTGATTTCGAGATGTTTTCTTGAGGGGTGTTTTGGTCATTTTACTTAAATTCGCATCTTAGCTTAAAATTAAATAGTAGAATCAGTTGCTTGAGATATTATTTATGATATGTAATTGAATTGAACAGATTTAAGCCATTTGGAGTCGGATACTCGTGGCAAGAGCGTGGTTTCAGGTCTAGCACTTGTTCGAGGTAAGTGGCTTGTCTAACCCGTGTGGGGGACCTTTCCCCTTAGGATATAATATCTGGCGGTTGAATGCGTTGTACGCGAGGTGACGAGTGCGTACTCGAGCTAATTGTTGGAAATTCGATTTTGCTTTAAATATTTAGACTGAGTTTCTTTCTTACTTGCTTTACTCTGCTTGCCATTATAGCCTGTGTTACTCTACTTGCTATTATAGCTTGTATTACTCTACTTGCAATTATAGCATGTGTTACTCTACTTGCCACTATAGCCTATGTCATTCTACTGCCATTATAGCCCGTGTTAGCTTAGAAAAGAATGCTTAGGTGATATAAATTACCTATTTGCTTAAATTGCCTTGATTGAACTACGTGAAGCATGTTTGCCTTGTATTTTTTGCACCCTAGTTCTGAATATCTTTGTTGTTGCTGCGTATTTACTTTGGGACTGCGGGTTCGATTCCCGATAGATCCCTCCTACCTATTTACTTTGGGACTGCAGTTTCGATTCCCGACAGATTCTCCTACATATTTACTTTGGGACTGCGGGTTCGATTCCCGATAGATCCCCTACATATTTACTTTGGGATTGCGGGTTCGATTTTCGATCGATCCCCCCTGCTATTTACTTTGAGACTGCGGGTTTGATTCCTGATAGATCCCTCTGCATATTCACTTTGGGACTACAAGCTCGATTCCCGATAGATCCCACTGTATATTTACTTTGGGACTGCGGGTACGATTCCCGATAGATCCCCCTGCATATTTATTTTGGGACCGCAGGTTCAATTCCCGATAGGTCTCCCTGCAGATTTACTTTGGGATTGCAGGCTCAATTCCCTATAGATCCCTCTTCATATTTACTTTGAGACTGTGGGTTCTATTCCCAATAGATCCCCTGCATTTTTATTTTGGGACTGCGAGTTCGATTCTCGATAGATCCCCCCTGCACATTTACTTTGGGACTACGGGTTAGATTCCCAGTAGATCTCCCTGCACATTGATAGTTGGACTACGGGACAGTATCCCGGGAGATCCTTCGGATATACTCATATGATGGACTACGGGATGGTATCCTGGGAGCTCCTCGGAAAGTTGATGGAATGTACTACAGGATGGTATCCTAGGAGATCCTCATTTGGCATTTTGGTATTGACCTGTACATCCATATGTTTACTCTGTTCATCGCTTAATTGTTATTGCCTCATAAACTCTATCTTATTTCACTGTTGGTTCACATTATTTTATCTAATTTCATACTGTACATTCTTATTATATTGTTTAATCTCAGTAGGGCCCTAACCTTCCTCGTCACTACCCGACCGAGGTTAGGCTTGGCACTTATTGAGTACCGTTGTGGTGTACTCATGCCTCTTCTGCACATATTTTCATGTGCAAATCCATGTACTTCTTCTCAGACGCACTATTCCCGAAGTGGAGACGTCTAGCAGAGACATCAAGGTACATCTGCCGTGTCCACAGACCATGAGTCTTTATCTTATTCCAGCATTTAGTAGATATCTTTTCCCGTCTTTCAGTTGCTTAGGCATTCTGGAGTTAGAGCAGTATGTTACGTTTCTATTAGCCTGCGTTGCCCGTGAGTTTCCAGGTCTTGGGATATTGCTATAGATTTTGTGATATGGTAGACTTCCGCATTATTGAGTTGTATATGCGAGCGGTATTTATATACAGTTTCTCTTTTAGTTATTCAGTTTTATTAATTATTCCCCAAGTTATGTTGTTTTCCGCATTGTTAGGCTTACCTAGTTACAGGGACTAGGTACCATCACGACATGTTCACAGGGGGGGTGAACTGGGGTCATGACAGAGATGGTATATGAAAGAATTATAGTAAAAAAAACTCGAGTTACTTGGTGATAAAATAGAGACAATTCAAACAAATATTTTCTTTGTTTGCCGAATTGTTATTTGGGAACTTTGTTGGGGTTTTGCATGCAACATTTTCATGGGAATTCTTGCAAAAAATGTGATCCTGCGGATTTTTCTTGGGATTTTTCAAAGAATTTTCTTGCGGAAATATTCACAAGAAAACCTGGTTCGACCATAATTTTTCACCTCAAAATTTCCAAAGGACTTATAAGGATTTTCATGGGGAATTACATGCGGATTTCTTCCTACAAATATTACTAAAAAAATCTCTTTTTATGAATTTTTACCAAAATATTATTACGAATCTTTTGAGATGTTTCACTGATAAATCCGTAAGTAAGTCAAATATATATTATAAATTAATTACACACATATATTATATATTGTCGATTATTTTTAATTTAAATAGTTGGATGAGCAACTATTTAGATACGGCTAGTATATTGGGGCGATTTGCATCCGTACCCTACTTTTATGCCACCTTTCAACTTATATCCTATTTTTAAAAACTATTGATTTGGTAACCAACTAATATAGCATACCTGTAAAGGAGGGGTATAATATGACCATTATACCCCATTCAAGAACATATAAAAGTTGAAACAAGCATATACAAATTGAAATTCCAGATCTCCTATGTATCTCCTCCATCAGCCCGTCTCTCCTGAGATCGCGTCTCGCATTAAAATTCCATTTTCAAATTCAAATTAAAATAGATTGTAAGTATTCAAATTCATTTCCAGAATTCAAAATAGTTTTTGAATTACATGTTTTCTGATTGATTGATTGAAGTTGTTTGACGAACTTCACTGATATGCTGAATTTGCATTGTAAATCTATTTAGCGATAAATTATAACATTCTAAGTTGAAGTTATTTTGTTAACGAGATGTCAAATAGCACAACGAAGAAGAAATTATATTAAAACATTATATGATTATTTTAAAACTTTGGCATTATTGCTGAAGTTTCTTTGTTGGTAATTAAAAGCTGAAGTTTTCCTCGTACACTGGGTAAAAAAACATAAATTAAAATTTTATATTGAGAAAAAGACTTTGGCATAGGTGCTGAAGTTTTTTAGTTATTATTTAAAACTTAAGCAAGAGAAGCTGAAATTTTCCTCCTACATTGGATAATTTAAAAATTCATATTGGGCCAAAAAACTTCGGAATAGGTGCTGAAGTTTTTTAGTTATTATTTAGAAACTTCACCATGAGCAGCTGAAGTTTTCCTCCTACATTGGATAATTTAAAAATTCATATTGGGCCGAAAAACTTCAGCATAGGTGCTGAAGTTTTTTAGTTTATTTAAAAACATAAGCAGGAGCAGCTAAAGTTTTCCTCCTACATTGGATAATTTAAAAATTCATATTGAGCCAAAAAACTTCGGCATAGTTGCTGAAATGTTTTAGTTATTATTTAAAAACTTAAGCATGAGCAACTGAATTTTCTCCTACATTGGGTGAAAAATAATAAATAAATTAAAAATTCATATTGCACCAAAAAACTTCAGTACATACTGAAGTTTTTTAGGTAATCTGTAAAGACTTCGGCTAATGGAGCTAAAGTTTGAGTAGAATTAATATTTAAAAAAACGCAGAAAAAACTTAAAACTGAATATTTCATTAAAACATTAAAAAAGATAAATCAAATTGCATAAATTACAAAAAAAAAACAAAGATTAATCGTCTATATCATCTTCGTCATCATCATCATCATCATCGCCGTCGTTAGTACCAGATGGACTAGTATTTTTATCAGCAAGATTATCAAATCTTGCGTACATCACAAGCGTATTAAGCTTGTTCTTAATTTTTTCTAGCTCCCTGTCGTATTTGTCT
The DNA here is from genome assembly GCA_034376525.1 of Nicotiana benthamiana. Taxonomy (NCBI): domain Eukaryota; kingdom Viridiplantae; phylum Streptophyta; class Magnoliopsida; order Solanales; family Solanaceae; genus Nicotiana; species Nicotiana benthamiana. The sequence continues at coordinate 82,691,390 of CM067330.1, forward strand.
ATGAGCTCATCCAGTTTAAGCTCAAAAGCGTCTATAATGTCTTGCTTGATTTCTTCCAGCATTTACTTGATGACAACATCCATTTTTCTCCTTTTTGTATTTTATGTCTGCTAAAATATATGTGTTTTGAGTGAATAAACTCACAAGGAAGCATGGCATATGAAAAGTCAAAGAGGAATTTTAAAGGTTGTCTAATAAAAAGCGTGCATGAATGTGCATAGTATATATGAAAAGGCAAAGAGGAATTTTAATTGCGTAATTATTACACTAACACATACCCCCAAAAGCAATATAATTACTACTTTAATAGTATAGGTTACTCGTTTATACTATGCAATTAATGCTGAAACATGCTCAAGTTTGTTGAATTCATTTAATAAAACTTCAACCCAATGTGCTGAAGTTTTTTAGTTCATTTTTAAAATCATCAGCACTTAATGAGCTGAAGTTTTTTTCCCCTTTATTGATGAATCCTCGTCATACAAAAAACTTCAGCTGATATGCTGAAGTTATTAAGCTTATTTCTAAAAACTTCAGCACTTAATAAGTTGAAGTTTTTTCTGTAGGATTCATTAATTATGTCATACATATTTTTCCAAAAAAACTTCAGTAAAATATGCCAAGTGATTTAGTTCATTTGTAAAACTTCAGCACAAATAACCTAAAAATTCTTCTAACTTTCCTAATACTTGCCACTAAACATGAATCTCCAGGATGAGTTCGATTTGCGTTGTTATAACTTTCTATGGGAGTTGGACTCTTGATTTCAGATACTTGGATCATGATACAAAACTTGTTCTACTTAATAAGGACATATCATTCAATACTTTCCTGAAGAAAACTAGTGAAGTTGCAAATATTGATTCAACCAGATATGCGCTAAAAGTATAGTTTGACATCAAACTAAATACAAGCAAAGGAATGCTTGTATCTCCGATGAAGAACTCAATACGTGTATACATTTGCTTACAACTGATTTAGCCTACAAGAAATGCCATTTCGTCATCGAAAAATACAACCTTTAGAATTTGCGGCATTTAACGAATCTCTTGCATATGCGATAGATTCAAAACCGTTTGCTAACTATCATCAAGAAGTACGACAACCAATAACGGAAGTAGACAATGAGAAAAAACCTTCTAACATATAGATGCTTCAGAATATATAGTGATGCAACAATTACCCCTACTCCAGTAAATTCACGTCAGTTTGTCGATGACCAAGAAGAAGAAAGATAGCTAATAATGCAAATGGATAACCTACACACAATTCAACAAAGCTTTTTGTGACCTTCTACAATGATAAGCAACAATGAAGATGAAATAAACATGGAGCTTATACCGATAACATCAGATAGAATTGAAGAAATTGCTGAAAGTTTTTGTGCTTCTTAGAAATCAAGAAAAAGAGTGAGGAGAAAGGTGAAAGAATCTCCACCATGTAAAATACTTAGGCACGATGCATTGCCTGAGGAAATTAGAGTTGGATCGCTCTTTGAGAACAAATAAAATATGACTAAATTTTTTTGCAGCTTGGAGATAAACCAAAAAATTGAATTCACTGCTATTAGATCATGTTCCAAGAGATACGAGCTAAAATGCATAGTGGACAAATGTGGTTGGAATGTACGTGCTACCAGAATAAAAAAATTCCACATTATATAGGGTGATAAAATAGCGCAACATCCATGAATGCTCGCTTGATGCAAGAAAATCAGATCAGAAGCATGCTACATCAAATTTTATAAGTGAAAAATTTATAGAACATGTTCGAGATAAAAAGATATAGGTTACACTAGCATTTGTTGAAAATGAAATGAAAAAGAAATTTGGAATTGACATTGGTTATCACAAGGCATGACGTGCTATTCAAAAATCTGTTGCTTGCATAAGGGGAACACCAGAAGAGAACTACCAGATTCTTCCTTCATACCTACATATTATGGTGGCCAAAAACCCAGGAACATTCACAGGCATAAAAACAGATGTGCAGAATAGGTAAGCAAAACAATACTAACCATCAGCCTGAAGTTTCAAATATTACTATTTAAAAAACTTCATACCTTATGTTTTATTTTTTTATATTTCAACGTACAGATTTGCTTACATGTTCTTTGCTCCTTCGGCATTAATAGCTGGTTGGTGCTACTGTAGACCCGTTATTGCAATAGATGCAATGTTTTTGAAGTCAAAATATCATGGTGTTCTATTTGTTGTTGTATCAAAAGATGCAAACAATCGAATCTTTCCTAAATGTTTTGGTGTAGCAAATTCAAAAAATAATGATGCATACATTTGGTTCTTTGGGGAAATGATAAAAGCAATTCAAATCCATCGTGAACTAGTTTTCTTGTCAGATAGAAACCAATTGATCAGCGCACGTTAGTTAACGTACGTCGAGTTTGTTTCCATGGCGAGAGGGAGGGGGCGAGGTAGTGGTCGACCCAGAAAAATTCCAGTTTCCGCCATTGATAGAATCATCTCATCCATAAATCAACCAGTTCCAAACAAACAGTTATCCACAGGGGCATCTGTACAGCCAGTCGATTTGTCATGCGAGGGTGAGGAGCTTTTGATTTCTCAGCAACCTCATGAGGTAATGGGGAATCGAAGCTATCCTCCTTTGATTGAAGCATTGTTAACTCCGATAAAGCAGATGGCCGGTGAAAACGGTCACATGCAAAAGGATATACCAGTTCAAGCTCATCCAGTGACAGATATAACAAAGCCAGTGGAGGTGATTTCAATCGATCTACCAAAAGGGAACTGGGCTAATCTGTTTCAGAAGAATCGATTTACTTCTAACGGTATGGCACTAGAATACATCCCCCCGGTAATGATTGAAGGGCAACCATTGGGCCAGCTGAACAAAGCAGAGGTGGAGGAGGAAGAAAACAAGTGAAAATGTGCCCTAATTGTCTATTTTCTAGGAGATGGGCCTAGATATAACGCGATGAAGAGATTCATCAATCTACATTGGTTGCATGTACCTGAACTAGAACTATTTTATCATGAGGAAGGATACTATATAGTGAAGTTCCGAACAATTGATGATGACAAAGAAGTGCTATGTGCTGGTCCCTACTCTATAGCAAATAAGCCCATTATTCTCAAGCAATAGACGTCTGATTTTGATTTCACTGAGGAATTCCCTGCTGAAATTCCACCGTGGGTCAAATTTCCTAAACTCCCTATGTCCTGTTGGGGAATGCGATCCTTGAGTAGAATAGCCAGTGGATTGGGGAAGCCAATTTTTGCGGATGAATGTACAACCAAACAGTCCAGAATTTCCTATGCTCGTATGCTCATAGAGATAAATTTTACAAAAGAGCTACCTAGTGATATATGGTTAATGGATGCGAATGGGAAGAAGTTTTTGTAAGAAGTGGTTTACGATTGGAAACCATCTTACTGTGGTAAACTCCTTATGGTTGGACACAACTGTTTGATGAATCCCAAACCTATCCAGCCTCCCCAAATGAAAAACCCAAAGTGATTCAGGAATGGAGAGCTAAAGCTCCAAACCAGAATGTTCCGAAGCAGCAGGAGCCTCCACTACGGCAAGCTGAGACAAGGCAGAGCAGTGTAACTCAGAGAGAGCCTCATGATCCTCCTTCAATTGTAACTGGAAGGAACAAAAAGGAAGATACAGAGAAGCATGTGCAATACCCAGAATTTAACCTTACCAACTTTCCACCTTTATCTCCTATTGTGGTGAGTAATCAATTTGAAGCAATGTCTAGTAGTAGGGTTGAGAATCCCCCTGATGATGAAGGGGGACCTAGTAATTCTCAATGAAGTGGCTAATCTGGAACATTAGGGGTGTAAATAAAAGGTATAAACTAAAGGAAGCTAGGGAAAATATTAGGAGTAATAATTTTAAACTTATTGGTCTGGTATAGACAAAGGTTAAAGAAAAGAATGCAGATATGATTGCTAAGTTGTTGGTTCCTAGTTGGGGTTTGCTAACAAATTATCAGGGCTCCATAAATGGTAGAGTCTGGATACTATGGGACACTCAACTGATCAGAGTCACTGGTATTCAGGAGGAGGCTCAATTAATCCACTGTAGAGTCAGAAGCATTTCTGGAGAAGCAATCTGTTATCTCACTGTGGTGTATGGCTTTAATGGGATGGACCAGAGGAGTTCACTATGGAAAAACCTACAAGACTATTCTGTTGCTATTACTGAACCTTGGCTAGTGGCAAGTGATTTCAATGTTGTTCTGTATGTTAATGACAGACAGTCTAGTAATCAAGTGAAGCAAGCTGAGATTCAGCAGTTCACTCAATGTATACAGCAGGCTGGACTCTCAGAACTCCCCTAGAAGGGGGAGTATTTCACCTGGACAAATAAGCAGACAGGCATTGATAGAGTATGTAGTCGACTGGACAGAGTGTTTGGCAATTATGAATGGATGATTAACTGGAGTCATGTGCAAACTGTATATGACCATCTCTTAATCTCTGATCATAACCCTATGGTGATTACATTGGCAGAAGTTACTAGGCAAAGGAAGACTCCTTTCAGATTTTTCAATGCATGGGCAAATCATGTAGGTTTCCATCAGCTGGTCAATGACAACTGGTACAGTAATACTCAGTATTCTATGAAAGCAGTGTGGATCAATCTCAAGTCACTGAAAGCACCCTTAAAATCTTTAAACACTAAAGATTTTAAGAACATTAGTCAGATAATTGATTATAGTAGACAAGAATTGAAGGACATCCAGAATAAGATGGCACTGGCTTACACTGATGAATTGCAACTTAAAGAGAAGGAAACAGTAATGAAGCTGGAAAAGTGGTCTTTGATTGAAGAATGTATGCTACAACAGAAGTCCAGGGCAAAATGGACCCAACTGGGTGATTCTAATAACAAATATTTCTCTGCTATTTTGAAGGAAAGGAATCAACACAAGCATATTACTAAGCTTGTTACAGCAGGTGGTTTCAAGGTTACTAGTCCAGATGGCATTAAAAAGGAGATCTATGATTTTTATAAGTCTTTAATGGGTACATCAGCTGTTTCTCTACCAGCTATAAACCGAGTGTAAATGGCCAATGGTCCTACATTAACACATCAGCAGAAGAAGGATTTAGTTTTTGATATTACTGAACCTGAGATTCTGGACAGTTTAAAGGCAATTGGTGATGACAAAGCCCCGGGAATTGATGGGTACAATTCAGTGTTTTTCAAGAAGACTTGGAGCATCACTGGCAAACAGATAATAGGTGCAGTCAAGGATTTCTTCCAGACTACCAGGATGTACAAACCAGTCAACTGTGCCTCTCTCACTCTGATACCTAAAGTCCCTAACCCAACAACAGTCAAAGAATATAGACCAATAGCATGCTGCTCAGTTATGTATAAAGTGATTTCCAAGATATTAGCCAACAGAATGCAGAAAATCATGGCTAGCATCATCTGTGAAGCCCAAGCAGGATTCATCCCAGGCAGGAAGATTGCAGACAATATTATCCTGGCCCATGAGTTAATCAAAAACTATTCCAGATCCCATGTGACTCCTAGACGTATGATCAAAATTGACCTGCAGAAGGCATATGATTCTGTCAAATGGATTTTCTTACAACAGGTAATGGAAGCAATGGGTTTTCCAGTTAGATTCACAAGCTGGATCATGGAATGTGACCAAACAGTCAGCTATATAGTGATGATTAATGGGGAAACAACTGAGCCTTTTAAAGCTGCTAAAGGCCTTAGAAAAGGTGATCCAATCTCCCCATTTCTATTTGCAATACAAATGGAGTATTTAAGTAGATCTCTGGCTGAACTAAAGAAAGACCAAGATTTTGTATTCCATCCAGGTTGTAAAAGGCTGGGCATCACTCACATCAGTTTTGCTGATGACCTACTTCTGTTTGCTAAAGGTGAAAGGCAATCTGTAATTACCATGTTCAAGTATTTCTCTCAGTTCACTGAAGCATCAGGGCTAAAAGCTAATCTGACCAAAAGGCAGTTTATTTTGGAGGGGTTAGTTGTGAAGTCCAGCAACAAATTACTGATCACCTAGGCTATGTGTATGGAGATTTGCCTTTCAAATATTTGGGCATTCCTTTATCCACCAAGAAGATGGCTTTGATTCAGTGGCATCCTCTGGTAGATAGAATCACTGCTAGGATCACCTCCTGGACTACCGGAAAGTTATCCTAACTCCAATTGGTACAATCAGTGGTCTTTGGTATACAAGCTTACTGGGCACAACTCTTCCTCATACCTTCAAAAATTCTAAATCTTATTGAGGCAGTATGTAGAAGTTTTATATGGTCTGGATCAGTAGGTATCTCTAAGAAGGCCTACATTTCCTGGGACAAAATGTGTTTGCCGAAATCAGCTGGTGGGATGAATCTCACAAACCTCCTGCTGTGGAATAAGGCAGTTATTGCTAAACTATGCTGGGATCTCTCTCACAAGAAAGACACTCTGTGGGTCAGATGGACTCACACTTTTTATATAAAGCAGCAACAACTGGAGAACATCCCTATACCCAAGCAAGCTAGTTGGATGGTTCGAAAGATAATTGCAGCAAGTGGATTACTACAACAACACCAGAGTTTGCACAGGCCAGTATGCTCCATTAGGCTACTCTATCTGCTTCAGATTGGCCAACTTCTGAGAGTTCCCTGGAAGAACCTAACTGCTCAAAACTATGCTAGGCCCAAGGCTGTTTTCAATTTGTGGTTGGTACTTTAAGATAGGTTACCAACCAAGGATAGGCTGCTACATTGGGGTATGAATGTGGATAACATCTGTTTTCTGTGCAACCAAGCTTAGGAGACCAGAGACCATCTATTCTATAGCTGCTCATTTGCTACAAAACTAAGCGATCAGACACTTTCCTGGATCAAGGAGGTTCATACCAGTATGCTGAACTGGGATCAATTTGTATAATGGATTGTTGGTAAAGCTAAAGGGAAATCGAGTATGGTTGTAGCAGATGTAGAAAATCACTCTATCTATGATATGTGTGCTTTGGTTGTATGAGCATGATTTTCAGGTATAGGTTTTGATGAATGACAAACAATAAAGTCAAGTGTCAAACAACGATACTATATGACAAACAATCAAATGGCGAGAAGCATATTGATGACGGAATTGCATAGACAAGCCAAAGACGAGCTTAAATGTTCAAAGACCGAAGACCCAAGGCGTAGGTCGTTAGGTAGAACCAATGTAAGAGCAATGCTTAAGTTATCTCGTCTTTTGGCTCAACATTAGGTCATCATAAACATGCATAAAATATTTTATTAAATCATATTTATTATAAATATATTTTAAATACTTCAAATAAAATGTTGTTAAAGTTTTCATCTTAACCAAAATGGTTATTGAAGTAAGTTGTAAATTCTGGAGGTAAATAATCGATTATACAATAAGGCATAATCGATTATATGGTAGCCGTTGCCTAAGTTCTTGAACACTGCCACCAAACAATCGATTATCCAAATGTGTATAATCGATTATGAGATTACCGTTGCCAGTGTTTGAGACATTGTCTCAATATAATCGATTATATCAAATAAGATAATCGATTATCTGGCTGAAAATCAGCGATCTGATTTTCGGAACGTTACACACATAATCGATTATCCAGGATGAAATAATCGATTATGTGTGGGCAGAATCTGGCAGATTTTATTAACGTTACAAATAATCGATTATGTGAAATCAAATAATCGATTATGTGAAATCAAATAATCGATTATATGAGCATAAAATCAGCATAATTAATTGTCAATTAAGCAACGGTTATGCACCATTTTTCACCTATAAAAAGAGGTCTTTTGAGCTGATTTTAAACACACAACTCCTCCATATATTGATATACATATTGATCATAATTGAGCATCATTTTAGAGCTTTTGTTGAGCCATTTGAGAGACAACTTTGTGTTGTTCATAGAGCTAAATTTGTATCTCTTTATCTACTCTTTTGAGAGAGTGCTTGTTGTAAAAGAGAGAGGTGTTGGAGAAGAACATATCTTCTCATTGATTGTCGGGTTCGCTAAGTACCCTAAGTCTTAGTGGTTGAAGTCTTGTGGTGCGGTATCCACGAGCAAAGTGAAGTCTTGGGGTGCGGTATCCTCGAGCAAGGTGTAGTCTTGTAGAGTGTATATCAACGAGCTATTGTAACGGTTTGTTAGGCACCCGTAAGCTTAACGAAGTTAGTGGAATCTCGAGAGAGTCTTTCGGGGACTGGACTAGCCACTGGTTGTGGTGAACCAGGGTAAAATACGGTGTGTTCTTTCTTTATTATTTCAATTACCGTATTTACTTTATTCCTGTAATTTCCCGCATTATTTATCAATATTCTCGTGCCTTACTATTCACCCCCCCTCTAGTGAACGGCATAAATCCTAACAATTGGTATCAGAGCCTAACTCTCTAAAAGCCTTAACCGGTTGAGAGCGATATATATTTTTTTGTTGGGAATATTGATCGCAGGAATGATGAGTGAAGGACACTCCACCCATAGCCCTCCAATGTTTGACGGAACAAATTATACATATTGGAAAGAGCGGATGAGAATATTCATCCAATCACATAATTTTCGTTTGTGGCGAATCATCAAGAATGGACGACAAATTCCAACAAAGGAGGAAGATGAATATGATGCCGAGGACATCAAAAAGGTTGAAATTAACGCAAAGGCCATAAACTTATTATATTGTGCAGTGAATCCGGATGACTACCGGAAAATCTCCTGTTGCACAACCGCAAAGGAAATGTGGGATAAACTCAAGATCACTTATGAAGGTACGTCTCAAGTCCGAGAATCTAAAGTTGATTTTCTAACACATGAATATGAACTTTTTAGAATGAGGGAGCAAGAACCTATCGATACTATGTTTGAACGATTTTCTAGAATCGTCGACGATCTTCATACTCTCGGAAAGGTATACTCGAACAAAGATCTAGTTCGAAAAATCTTACGGAGTCTCACTCCCGAATGGCGTTCCAAAGCAGATGCCATCCACGAGTCGATAGGAATCACGGATATCACAATTGATGGACTAAGAGGTAACCTCGAAACTTATGAAAGTACAATTCTTAATCCCTATCTTAGAAGTAGAAGTTCGAATTTCGCCTTCAAAGCATCATCTTCTAAAAGAGTAGAGGTAAGTGATTCGGAAAGTGATGATGATATTATTTCCAATGATATAATTGAAAAGTTTTATAAGTTTATGAAAAAGGAAACAAAGAAGGAAGAACCAAGTCCTTCATGCCAAAATTGTGGAAAACTTGGCCATACCAAATCACATTGTCCAAAACCCAAGGACAAGAAAAAGAAGAAATATCATCGGCGCGTGACATGGGATTCAGACAGCTCGGGCGATGAAACTGCCGCATTATGCCTCATGGCTAACGAGGAAGAAGAGGTAAGTAATTCTAACTCTCACTCGTTTGAAGAATTGCAAAATGCATATGATGAATTATATAGTGAATTTGTTAATGCTTCCAAAACTATCAAAGAATTGAAGAAAACACTTTCTTTACAGAAAACACTTTCTTTGCAAGAAACAGATTTTCAGAAAACACTTTCTTTGCAAGAAAAAGATTTTGAAAAACCATCTTCTTTGAAAGAAATAGATTTTGAAAAATTGATTAGTGAAAATGAGAAGCTAAAAGAAGAAAAGAATTCTTTTGAAAATGACAATAGTGTTCTTAAAAATAAAATTGAAGGTTTAGAAAAAGAAAATAAATTTTTGGAAAATAACATTGTTGATTTTAAAAATAAGATCAAGGAATTGAATGAAGCCTCTTCAATTGATCAATGTTCAAATTGTTCTTCTTGTAGTGCCTTGAAAATGGAGAACATAGAACTTAGGAACACACTAGAAAAACGTAGTGTTGATAATCCTAAAATTGAAGAAATTAAAAAGGATAATAAAAATGAGGTTAAACCACCTAGAAATAATTATAGGAACTTTACTAATGAGTCTAAGATTAATTATTTTAGACCACCTAGAAACAACTCTAGGACTTTTGTTAATGAGTCTAGAATAAATAATTTTAGACCACCTAGACACAATTCTAGGAACTTTATAAATGAGTCTAGAATGAATAATTTTAGACCACCTAGAAATGACTCTAGGAATTTCAACGCTTCTAGATTTAGATCACCTAGAACGCATTTGGCTCAACCTAGACATATGCACAATCCTAACGTTATATGTCATTATTGTAACCGGGTAGGACACATTGCACCTGTATGTTTTGCTAAACATAGAGATTCATATGTTGATTATGATTATTATTATCCTAACCCCCAAGGACCCAAAAGAAGTTGGGTACCGAAAACCTATTTTTAGGTACGTTTGCAGGTGTGCTTGAAGATTACAATATCGTAGTAGATGCACCAAGCACGAAACCTTAATGCATCGAGGGGGAACGTTGGTTAGTTGTCGTATTTTTTGATAAAAACGTCACTGTTAATATGTGCTAACAATTGATATTAATTATTGATTCATAGTTTGATAAGTATTATTTTGAATAACAATTGATATCAACTAGTTTTATATTAAATGATTGACTCATGTTTTGATGAATATTTTTAGTTTAAATAACAGTTGGTACATTTGAGAAAAATGACCGTTATTATGGTTAGTATGCTTTTACTAACATTTGGTATTATTTGATGTTAATATGATTTTGTTTATAACAATTGGTGTCGTCAATAGTTTAAATAATATTTAGTATATTCTTTCTGCTAATGCTAAAAGGGGGAAGAATATAGGCGATATGCATGCTTTAATTGAGGGGGAATATTCAATTAAGGGGGGAACAATATTGAATTATTTATATTGAATTGTTTGCATAAAATTGTATGTTGAGATATAGCATGAATTTAGGGGGAATTCAATATGCATATCTCCTGTTGTTTGTCATTATTAAAAAGGGGAAAATTGTAGAAAATCACTCTATCTATGATATGTGTGCTTTGGTTGTATGACCATGATTTTCAGGTATAGGTTTTGATGAATGACAAACAATAAAGTCAAGTGTCAAACAACGATACTATATGACAAACAATCAAATGGCGAGAAGCATATTGATGACGGAATTGCATAGACAAGCCAAAGACGAGCTTAAATGTTCAAAGACCGAAGACCCAAGGCGTAGGTCGTTAGGTAGAACCAATGTAAGAGCAACGCTTAAGTTATCTCGTCTTTTGGCTCAACATTAGGTCATCATAAACATGCATAAAATATTTTATTAAATCATACTTACTATAAATATATTTTAAATACTTCAAATAAAATATTGTTAAAGTTTTCATCTTAACCAAAATGGTTTTTGAAGTAAGTTGTAAATTCTGGAGGTAAATAATCGATTATACAATAAGGCATAACCAATTACATGGTAGCCGTGGCCTAAGGTCTTGAACACTGCCACCAAACAATCGATTATCCAAATGTGTATAATCGATTATGAGATTACCGTTGCCAGTGTTTGAGACATTGTCTCAATATAATCGATTATATCAAATAAGATAATCGATTATCTGGCTGAAAATCAGCGATATGATTTTCGGAACGTTACACACATAATCGATTATCCAGGATGAAATAATCGATTATGTGTGGGCAGAATCTGGCAGATTTTATTAACGTTACAAATAATCGATTATGTGAAATCAAATGATCGATTATATGAGCATAAAATCAGCATAATTAATTGTCAATTAAGCAACGGTTATGCACCATTTTTCACCTATAAAAAGAGGTCTTTTGAGCGGATTTTAAACACACAACTCCTCCATATATTGATATACATATTGATCATAATTGAGCATCATTTTAGAGCTTTTGTTGAGCCATTTGAGAGACAACTTTGTGTTGTTCATAGAGCTAAATTTGTATCTCTTTATCTACTCTTTTGAGAGAGTGCTTGTTGTAAAAGAGAGAGGTGTTGGAGAAGAACATATCTTCTCATTGATTGTCGGGTTCGCTAAGTACCCTAAGTCTTAGTGGTTGAAGTCTTGTGGTGCGGTATGCACGAGCAAAGTGAAGTCTTGGGGTGCGGTATCCTCGACCAAGGTGAAGTCTTGCAGAGTGTACATCTACGAGCAATTGTAACGGTTTGTTAGGCACCCGTAAGCTTAACGAAGTTAGTGGAATCTCGAGAGAGTCTCTCGGGGACTGGACTAGCCACAGGTTGTGGTGAACCAGGATAAAATACGGTGTGTTCTTTCTTTATTATTTCAATTACCGTATTTACTTTATTCCTGCAATTTTAATTCCGCATTATTTATCAATATTCTCGTGCCTCACTATTCACCCCCCTCTAGTGAACGACATAAATCCTAACAGCAGAGTTATTCTATACCCTGTGGTCGGAGAGAAATGCGAGGATCTTTGAGAATGTTTTATGTAGCAGTGATAAGCTAATTAGGGACATTGCGTATACTTATTATATTAGAGGTACCCCCAAAATTAGACAACAGCTTCAACAATATCTTCTGTAAATAGAGGAATAGGTATAGAGATAGTTGATATATAGTCTAGATATGATAGTCAGCTGTGTAATGGCTGAACTATGATTTTGTATTGAAATCTCTTTGGTGATTAATATAATCTTTAATTACCAAAAAAAAAAAAGAAACCAATTGATCGCAAATGGAATTAGAAAAGTTTTTCCTGAAGCTCACCATGGTATCTCCTCTATCACTTTGAGAAAAATTTAATGCAAAAACATACAAAGGCTGCAGTAATAGATCTTTTTCGAAGTGCTGCAAGGTCATAAAAACGTGAAGATTGTAATCACTTAATGTCCCAAGTCAAAAGTATTGACAAGAAAATATAGAATTACATAATGGAAGAGCCTCCTGAAATATGGGCTCGATCGTGGTTCCCACGGCAACGTTATGATATGCTAACAACAAACATGGTAGAATTAATGAAATCTGTTTTACTAAAAGGGAGAGAAATGCCTATTTTAAGAATGTTAGATTTCATCCAAGAAAAGTTGGGAGATTGGTTTTGCGAACGGAGAAAAAAGAAAAATGAATCTTTTCACAGAGTATTAATATGGGCAGAAGAAGAGATGACTAAGAAGATGGACTTAGCTTGCAAAATATTTGTGAATATATTATTAACTTCAGCTTTTTATATCTGTTGCACTGATTTACTGCTTACCTTTAAAAAATTTCATATTTTTCTTTTTGAAGCAAAAATACACTAATATAGTTTGTCTTAATTTTTATTCCTTGTTAGGTGTTCAACCTTGACTCAATGTTGTTTAGAATAAATAGTGAATGAATTGAATTCATTATGGACATAAAGAAGAGAACTTGTGACTGCCTGGAATTCCAACTTGATGAGTTGCCCTGTCCCTATGCAATTGCTGCTATTAATAAGAGATATTTGCTGAAATCTTATTACTGCTAAAATTGATATTCAAGGGAAACATGGTTGAAAACATATGAAGGACATGTGAATACCGTGGGAGATAAAAAATCATGAGATATACCACAAAATATACAATCTGAGATCACAAAACCTCCTGATGTAGAGATTTTACAAGGAAGAAGGCAAAAGAAGAGGCATATACCTGTGACTGAATCATCAGTACCATTCAAGTCTACCAAATGCAGTCGATGTAAACAAGTTGGGCATAACAGAAAAACTTGCTTTTCTTCTCCAGCACCTCATCCATATTCCAAGATACACACTGAAAAATACTCCAACCTTCAATAATCCTTTGTGTGAATTTACACTTTCTTTATTGTATGATATAATTAAAATGTGATTTTTTCATAGCAATAAAAATAAATAAGCTCTTTGACTACTTATAGGTTTGGTTGCATTTTTAAAAAGTACATAATGACTTCTGTGAGAAAAAAACATCAGGTTACAGTATGTGAAATACATATTCTTAAACAAACACACACACATACACGTACACAAAAAGAAACACATGTACAAACAAAAGCTAGAGCATCTTTAAGCTGGAGTTATAGAAAAAGAGCTTAATAAAAACTAAGTACCATACTGCAACTAAGATGTATAAAGAAAATACTAAAAAATTACAAGGATAATGCAATAGAAAGCTGAGAACAAAGAGGATGACAATTACATTGATATAAAAAGAAATGAGAAAAAAAACACAAATTGCAAACAAAACTTCAGCTCTCTAGGCTGAAGTTAAACAAAATGAACCTAAAAAAACTTCAGTTCTATAGGCTGAAGTTAACAAAAAAGCATACCATTAAAACATAAAAAGGATTACAAACACTAACAATCATCACCACCACCATCACCACCACACCACCACCACACCACCACCACCACCACTACCACACCACCACCACCACCACCACCACTCATACTAAAAACTCTCCCACTTTTTCATCAGTTCATCCATATTAGGCTTACTACTTTCGCTTGCACCTGACATTTTTTCTTTAACAAAAGCTGAAAAGGATGAATAAAAATTTAAAGAAATATGATAGAAGTCTATGAAGGACTATGTTAATATAGACAAAGAGTTCACCTAATCAATTTGATATCTATAAATGTAAAAGTAACTTTTTAGTTGTTTTTACTATTTCCCGTCTAGAGAAATTGAATGAAACAAGATAAGTAGGTGGTAAAAACAAGTATGTGGTAAATGCATGTAACTCCATCCCTAATAAAGACCATAATTTTTCTATTGTAAAAAAAATAACTTCAGCCTGAAAAGTAACAAAAGACAAAAAATTGATAGTAAATGCAAAAAAGATAAGTATCAAGTTAAAAAAAATATAAAAACATGCTGAAGTTTTTATCTTAAAGCTTTGTAAAAAAACTTCGGCCCAATGTGCTGAAGTTTTTTAGTATATTTCCAAATACTTCAAACACCAGATAAGCTGAAGTTTTTGTGTCAGATTCAATATTTTTGTCTTAAATTTTTTTATAAAACTTTGGCCCAATGTGTTGAATTTGTTTAGTATATCTCCAAAAACTTCAGCTTAAACTTCAACACATGATAAGCCAAAGTTTTTGTGTTGGATTCAATCTTTTTTTCATACAGCTTTTTTCGAGAAACTTCGGCCCATGTGCTGAAGGTTTTTAGTATATTCAAAAACTTGAGCACCTCATAAGCTGAAGTTTTTGTGTTGGATTCCATAGTTTTTGTTTTAAAGCTTTTTCAAAAAACTTTGGCCCACTGTGCTGAAGTTATTTAGTATATTTTTAAAACATTCAGCACTTGATAAGCTAAAATTTTTGTTCTGGACTCCATAACTTTTATTGTAAATAATTTCAAATAACTTATGCAGAAACTGCTAAGATATTTAGTGTATTTAGTGACGAGTTGAAGTTTGTATACTACACTTGACACTTTTGTTATGACTATTACACAAAACTTCAGCATAAAAAACAAAAGTTATTTACTTCATACTCAAGTATAGCATGCGGAATTTCAACAAAAATATACTTGAAATTTTATGAAAAAAGATGCAAATATATTTGAATTAATCCAAGTCACATAATTCTCACAAAATAATGCATATTCACAAAATCCAATTTTGATTTCACTTACATCCTTGAAAAAAAATTAGTTCTTTCTTTACAAGTTATTCTCTATTCAAAAATTCATAGAGTATCTTCATATTCTCCATAGTCATGTCCTAGTTGCTCTTCTTCGTTTTCTTAACCACATTCCATGAACCTTAAATATGTCTTCTACCAAAGTATTTTCTATCAGACACTGGTTGACGATGTTTAGTACTAAAATTTTTTTAGCAACTACTGTCTTCTTTCATAACAAAAAATAAGAAAATATTGGCCAAAGACATGCTTATTGATCTGCCCACTCTCTTTCACATCTGAAGTATTTTGACTACTTCTTCACTATATTTCCTTCCCACGAACTCTCTATTACACCCAATATACATGTCTTAGCCAACATTTTCTTATTTTTCTTTGAATATAAATTTTAAAAAATATGATAGAAGTTTATGGATGACTATGAAATTTTCAACTAAAGAGATTATTAATATAGCCAAAGAGTGCACCTAATCAATTTAGTATCTATAAATGCTGAAGAGATTATTAACTGCTTTTTGTTCAGAGAAATTAAATGTAACAAGATAAGTATTTCGCAAAACAAGTAAGTGGTAAATGAAATAAAAAAATAGTAAAAAATAAGGCCATAAAAAGTAGGTGATATGGGTGATAAATGACAAAAAGTAGCTAGAAAATGCAAAAAAAGATAAGAATCAAGTCAAAAAAACACTAAAACATGCTAAAGTTTTTTTCTTAAAGCTTTTTTTCCAAAGAATTTCAGCCCCATGTGCTGAAACTATTTAGTTCATTTCTAAAAATTTCAGCTCACCATAAGATAAAATTTTTCATCGTGAATTATATAGTTTTATCGTAAAGCTTTTTCAAAAACTTTAGCCGTATGTGCTGAAATTATTAAGTTCTTTGCTAAAAACTTCAGCACATCATAAGCTGAAGTTTTTCATCGTGAATTAAAATATTTTGTCGTAAAGCTTTGGCCCAATGTGCTGAATTTTTTCACTATATTTCTTAAAACTTCGGAACCTGATAAGCTGAAATATTTTTATTCGATTCAACAGTTTTCGTCGTAAATCTTTTTAAAAAAACTTCAGCCCGATGAACTGAAGTTATTTAGTATATTTCAAAAAACTTCAGCACCTCATAAGCTGACGTTTTTGTGTTGGACTTCATAGTTTTTATCTTAAAGCTTTTTCAAGAAACTTCGCCCCAATGTGCTGAAGTTTTTTATTATATTTCCAAAAACTTCAGCACCTGATAAGCTGAAGTTTTTGTGTTGGATTCAACAGTTTTCTTATCATTTTAAAACAAAACTTTAGCTTAAAAAGCAGAAGTCATGCTTAAGTTTTTTCAAACAAAAAATGTACCTAAAATTCATGATAAAATACACAATACATATTTGTAAGACAAAAAAGTAAACTGAAAAAATAATTAATGTATATTCAAAATATCCAAATTATGTTCAACCAATCCTCTAATAAAAAAAATTCACAAAGAGTCTCTTCAAAATCACCATAATCATCTCCTTCTCGTTCTTCTGGAGTTTCATAGCCGCTATCTTTTTCCACTTTCCATGAGCCCAAAGATTGGCAGCCAATTCTCTCTTGAATATCATTGTATAACTTTGATTGAAATTAAAAACATCTTCTCTCTTCAACCGCATATCAATAAACTTGAGAGAAAATATACCACAATCAATACTGGAATAAACACATGAAAAAAAAATAAAGAATAGTTAACACAAGGACAAAAAGTAATAAACATAAGATGCATGCTAAAACATATGTGAAACACGTACTTGTTAGTCTGTTCTGGTATGTTCATCCACCTAATTTTAATTTTTTCCACAAGACTATTTCCATAAAAGTTATTATATTCCCCAAAATCCAAGCATTTGAAACAATGTAGAACTAATCGAGCATAAATTCTTATATGTTCAAGCAGACTTATATGTTACACTGCCCATGGAATCATACACATATATAGTTTTTTCTTCAAAGTCCAGAATACCAAAAGAGTAGTGCGTAGATTTCTGGCCATCTCTTGGCTTAAGTCGAAATGGAAAGAATACTTTTTTGGCAGATGCCCATGAGATACCAAACGAAATGTCAAGACCTTTTACATAGTTGGCCACCTTTTCATTTGTTGCTTCTTCCTCATAACAACTACAGTCCGTTAGTGGCTTAATAGCCGCTTCTTCTTCTTCTTCTTGAAGCTGTTTTTTGGAAATCTTTTTTCTCTTTGATTTGCTCTTTTTTTGATCCTCCATTCTCTTTTGCTTTCTTTTGTTAATTATCTTCATCTTTTCTTTTGAAGGATAAATACTATCCAGGATATTCATATACTGATCGAAGAGAAAATCTGTTACTGCTCATTTTGATTTTGGATAACGTGAAAGGTGATAACATTATTTTTTGCGCAAGTAATATATGCCCACATCAATATGCTGCAAATCAACAACAATAAATGATAACATATGAAATTACCACTATGAAGTTTAGAAAAAATACATTACATAACTATAAACAACATGAAAAAAACATAAGCATATTCTGTTTGAAATGTTAAGATGAAATTTTAGCAAATAATCTGAAAATCTTCAGCAGTTTACTATGAATAAAGCTGTAGTTTTCAAAATTACAGTACAAAAATTATACTATAAAAAATAAGCTGAAATTTTGGAAAATATAGTTGAAAACCAATACAAAAAAAAACTTAATAACTTACTTCATCGGCAAGATCAGACTCAGGATCCATAAGCTCGGTAAAGAATGATTTTGGAATATCAAGTATAGCTAATCTGAATGGATTGGAATCATATTAACTGGCATCCATCCCCAACCACTTCTTAAATCTTTCCATCAATCCACTGTCTTGATTAAGATAATGGAATGGATACCTTCGTGTACTCTTTCCCACTTTCCAATCCTCACCCCTTTGCTTTTTTTTTTCTATGAACTACGTATGGAGATCTCAACCAAATACTCTCCATGCAGATCTTTTTCACTTTTTTATCTAGTTTTCTTTTGTTTGTTGTTCCTGTTGTTCTGTCACAACTAACTACTGCTATTCAGCAGCATGGGAAAAACTACAACCATCATGGCACATGCTTGACCAACTCCCTATTGTTCACAATGTTCTTGTGTCTCTTCACGAATAACAAAAACAGCCAAATTACCTCCTGAATCACTCCCTTGTGTACTACCAAGTGAAAATAAACATAAATTAAAGTTGGGGATATCACTAGTGTCACACATAGGAGAACTGGAAATCTTCCCTCTCTTAGGTTTTGGAAGAAGTTTCGATGCATCAGATGAGATATGCAAAGGCAAGAAAAATATAAACATAAATAAAACTAATAGAAAACACACATTTGGTTTGTAATTGAATTGCAGAAAATAACTAACTGGTCTAAGTGTTGCGACACAAATGGTGTTTGCATTCCAACAGATCGTGTATCTTCAAGCAAAATAAATAAATAAATAAATAATACTGACTAAATTATATAAAATAATACCAGCACAATTCAAACCTGTGTGTGAGGCTATATGTGTGAATATATCTACTTCTCCTTTTTAATATAGATTCACAAGCTCACCACATTCTTTTTGAGCCGCATCGAGTCTTTATGAAAAATCATTCAAAAACATAAAAAAGAAAATAAAGTATGTAAAATTTCAAACTATAAAAAATATACTTTGATCAAATGTAATAAATTCATGATCTATAGAATACCTTAACGTTTTTCTTCTGCTATGGTTTCCCTAGGCTGTATGCATTTGTTGATATCAGCATTTCCAGCTTCGTTCAATTGTAGACCAACGTCTACAAGCATTTGAGTATTCTGTGGAAGGACTTTCTCAACAATACCTTCATTCAATTCTGCATCATCATAGAGTTTTTGAGTTGTGTCAATTGAAGCACGACTAGTTTCAAATTCTGCTGCATATTCATAAAGAGGGGGAATAGATCAACTAGTCTTTCAACATAGAAAAACTTTATACCTGTAGTGAAAATTTCACTACAGGATATTATAAAAAACATAGTTAAAATTCAACCTAAAGAACGCTGAAGTTAGCCAGTTAGAAATAAAAACTTTGACAGTTACAAAAAAAAACTTCACCTCTATAGTTGAAGTTGGACAATTACAAAAATAAAAACTTCAGCTCTATTGCTGAAGTTCACCAGTTACAAAATAAAAAATTCACCAAAAAACATGCTGTATTTAGAAAAAACACAAACAGATGAAACAAAACTTTAGCTCCTATCTAAGGTATCATTTAAATATTATAAACTTCACACTTTGTACCTGTAATAACAATTTCCCGTGTACCACCACCTAGAAGTTCTTTGCAAATAGCGAGTAATCCTACATACCGATCCTCTTTCCCAGTAGTGCTAGACACAACGCTCCCTTTCACTTCTAAATTACAAATATGTGCTTGATCTCCATCACCAAACTAATTACCTTTACCAACAACTTGATCATCTGCACCTTGTCCATCGCCTTCAACAACCGCTTCATCATGTGTAGCATTATCATCTACGGCTTTATGCAATATATCATCTTCAACTTGCTCTTGAACATGTTGATCGCCTTCAAAACTGATGCATGTTCGTAAGAGTCATTCATCCTACTATATTCTCGATGCTTACTGAAATCGAAATTGCCATCATCCATTGCAATTGATTTGTTGACCATCGTAAACAATTGCTCAAACTTCTCATCGAAATAATCCTAGAAAAAAATTACTAACAATGATTTATCTGAATAACATCAGGTCAAATAAAAACAATTCTCTATAAACAAACTTACCTTCACTTTTACAAGAACTGCATCAACAATAGCAGATCGCTCCTCCTTTTTAAACTTATAGAAAACTTCGTTCACAATCATGCTTCTTTCTTTTTCTACATGCCTTTTTAACCTCCATCGTTAACCTCTAGAATAAATACACAATAAAATTTCAGATATAGAAGAAAACATCAACTTAAGACACATGTTGTACTTTTACAAAACCAAAACCAAAAAATTCAGATAAAAACTTACAGAACATATTGTCTCAAGTAATTCATTGTCATCAAAGTCAGATGTAGAAGAGGTAGAACGACTCTGGGTACGAGATACTTTTCCATTTTGAGGAGTTGGATTCAGTTCTTTTGATTGATTCCGACTGTGTGGTGATTCACCAGTGACATGAGTTCGACTCGCTTTTTTTGATCGACTCAGAGTACGAGGTGATTTACTAATGACAGGAGTTTGAGTCGCTTCTTTTGATCGAGTCAAAGTACGCGGTGATTCACCAGTTGAAGGAACTTCATTAACTATATTTGAACGAATCCGACTGCATGGTAATTTTCCAATTAAAGGCATTGACTTTGATTCCTCTTTTGTAGGAATTATATCCAATACTCTAAAGTCGCGATATATCTGTTTAATACAAAAAGTGTATTATGAGGAGAAAAAAACTAATACATCAACATATTAACACTAAGACAGAAAAAAGGTAACTTACTTCATGTTTATTGAACATAAAATAAAGTTCGGGAAATTTAGGCTCCCCCATGCATACACAACGTAACATCCTGGGGACCTGCGGCGTATCAAGGTACTCATCTTCTGTTATATACTTCTCCCAAACATCTGCGGAGCGCTCATAAAACCAAACATATAAAGGATATGGAAATCCACCAAGTTTATACTCAGTAGCATGGGATTTGTTCTGCTTATCCGATACATGTTTTAGTTAATAAATGAGCTTCTCATAAGCCACATTACCCCAAGAATATTCACCACAAAGTTTATCGTCTTCAACAATAGATGCATACTCCTCGATCACACATGACTAGGTATTTTTCCAAACAAAATAGATTCTACAATAAGAATTTCAATAAGCTTAACTGCATCATCATCACTCTCGCATGCGTGTACATGATTCACAACATTCTTTGGAATTTCATTACGAGTCATAAAACTTCGAATAACCTTCAAAGTCACACCTTGGTCTTACCAAAATAGCGTTTCAGAATATTGCTCTCTCGAATAATTGTTTTTTTACATTATGTGCTGTGATCCGCAAACCACACATAATGTAAAAGTCTTCAAGGGTGAAGGAAATATCATGGCCAAAAATCTTGCAACTAATGGAGTCTCGATCATCGTGAATATTCGAGAAAGACACAGACAATGAACCAATTTCATGCTGCATTTGAAATTCTCCATAGCCATAATATTTCTAAATGGACCATTTTTAAGCTTATCTTGTTGTGTAGGTGTAATGGTCCGACTAGTCGTTTTGCATTTAGAACCCCGTTCCCTTAAATAAAACTTTCCGCGCTTGTTTTAGGTAATTTATAACTTGCGGGGACGGTTGGTTTGGAAGTTAGAAGAGTTTTGAGTAAGAATATATCCATTGCTTCTTTAAGATTTTCTTAAAAGGTCAAGTTTTATTTTAGTCAACTTTCTTAGGAAACAGACCTGAATTCATCGTTTGACAATCCCGGATGGTTCGTGGGAAAATATGGGACCTGGGCGTATGTCCGGAATCAAATTCTGAGGTATCTAGCCCGAGTGATGAAGTTTTATGTGAAATTGTTAAATTTAAGTTTAAAGAATTAAAGAAACTAAGTACTCATTGAAATTCCTAGGTACCGGGCTTGGATTTTGGTTCCGAAACTTGGTACAGGTCCAAAATATCAGTTAAGACTTACCCGTATAATTTGGTGGCAAGCCTAGTAGTTTTAGGGCGTTTTGACCCGTTAGAAGAGAATATAGAACTTGAGGTTCAATAGTTTGATTCATTTGGTTTTTGGACGTGATTCATAGATCTAGCATTGTGTTGTGTGATCCGAGGGTTCGAGAAGGTATGCCATATGTTCGGGCGAGGCCTGGGAGCCCTGAGCATCAAAAGATCTAGGCTTGAGTGAAGTTGAAAAATTTGAAAATGCTGAAGGCTTGCTACTTCTGTCATAACTGCATCTGCGGTTCTTGGACCACAGAAGCGGGACAGCAGATGCGACCAACAGATTGTAGAAACGGCTAAGGGCAGGCCCAGGGGAAACTGCAGAAGCGGCCCAAAAACTGCAGAAGCGGTTCCGCTTATGCAATCTCCAGACTGCAGATGTGGCCCAGTCCCTTAAGCCCAAAACTGCAAATGCGACTATTTATTCGCCGATGCAGTCCCCGAACCATATAAGCGGAAGTCACTGGGCAGTGAGCTCTTTTAATTCGAGCTCAAGGTAATTTATTTCACTCACTACTTCACGCTTGGACGATTCGGGTGCTTCCAAGGAGAGGATTTCAACATAGTATTGAAAGGTAAGTAATCTCCCTCCACCCTTAGTTTAATTACATGAACATTTGGCAGATTAAATACTAAAAACTAAGTAAAATTTAAGGGTTAGAGCTAGACCTAGAGTTTTAATAAAATTAAGATTTAATCATATAATTTGCTATGTAATGAACTAGAAATCATATATTATTGATCCTTAGGCTATAGAGAACAACTTCCTTCGAAAAATCTCGCAATCCGGGCACGTGGACCCGGGGTCAAAATTTAGGAAACTTGTGAAAAGGGTTGGGAAATGGCTTAAATAGCTAGAATTCGATCTAGTAAACTTATATTGACAAGTTCTTACTTCCTTTATCTAGTTTGTGACCGTTTCGCTCCGACTTGAGGGCTTGGACTTGTTTTGATATTGGAAGTGCACTTGGGAGCGAGATGAGTCTCCTTTCTAACTTTGTAAGAGGAAATTGTCCCCATAGGATTGATAATTGAGTGATTGTTGCTAAATGCGAGGGCTAAGAACGTGCTAGGTGATGAAAGTCCATGCGCAGCTACTACTATGTTAATTGTCCAGGTAGTTTAGGACCCACACCATGCTTATTTTTATATAACTCTTTATATTATATTGTTAATATGAGCACCTAGGATATGCTAGAGACTTAAAAGGAGAATAAGAACGTACTTGTATAATTGTTGAAGTCTTGCTTGGCATTAATGACTATTGGTGAGCCTTGTGTGTATACTTGGTATTTCTTATTACTTTTGGATCGGGCCGAATGTCTCGGTATGAATAGATGCATCTATAGGCACGCCGTCGATCCTCGACAAGTGTACAATTTATTTCTGTTGGATCGGGCTGTCGCCTCGGCATATTTGCGCATGCTATTGTTGATGGTCTGAGAGTTTTCAAATATTTATATCGCCTTTCATGGCCCGACATAAATTGATAAATATAACGAAAGTAAATGGTTAGCTGGTGTTATAGTAGAGAGTAGGACTTTTTATGTCTTGTTACAAACTGTTGCTTATTAGTGATGCTTCATCGTTTGCATAATCTCCTTGATATACCATTCGACCCTAGTGAGTATCAAGTCGACCTCTCGTCTCTACTTCTTCGAGATTAGGCGGGATACTCACTGGGTACATATTGCTTATGTACTCATACTACGCTTCTATACTTAATTATACAGGATCTGAGCCAGATACATCTGGTTATCATTCCGGAGCGTGCCCTTGAGCTTGTGGTAGAGATTTCCACGGTGAGCTACTTTCTTCCTATGCTGCTCAGTAGCCGGATGGAGTCTTCTTTTACTTTTACTGTCTTTCTTTATTTCAGACAGTAGGATAGATATATTCTTTTGTGTATATTCTTCTAGCTGCAGGGCAGAAAGTGACACCAGGTTCTGGCACACACATTAGTAGACTTATTTTTGGGTTGTACTAGTACGCCATTTACATTATCTATCACTTTGTTTTGAAACCAAACTGGAGTACTTATTTCAGTTAAAAATCTGATAAAAGGAAAATCAACATAAGAGGTTTAGAGATGTTTCCGCGTTGGCTTGCCTAGCAAGGGTGTCGGGCGCCTTCAGGACCCATTATGGAGTTGGGTCGTGACAGTAGGAGTCAAGAAAGTTTCAATTAAGTTCTTCAAATCATGGTTCCCCTTCCAGTAACCCTTAAAGTGAAACCAATCTCCAAACTCAAAATATCTTTGACCTGGTCTTGTAGGTGAATGAGCAGGGACATAATGACTTGGGAAACTTACAGTAGTCTAGGTGCTTTGCTTTCTTTAGCTGCATTAGGATCTTTAGGTGCATTAGGAGCCATTTGTTCAATAAAAGTAAAAGAAACAAAAAATAACATAAGGAAATTATCAAAAATATCAGTTAATTCAATACCTAAGAAGGCTGAAGTTCGACAATCATAAAACAAAAACTTCAGCTCTAAAGCTGAAGTTCAACATTAATAACACAAAAACTTCAGCTCCTAAAGCTGGACTTCACAAATTACAAACACAAAAACTTCAGCTCCTAAAGCTGGACTTCACCAGTTACATATACAAAAACTTCAGCTCCTAAAGCTAACTTCACCAGTTACAAGCATTCAGCAAAAAAATATGTTGTAGTTTTTATAAAAAACAAAGCACAAATTCAAATCCAAAAATAATTAGAAAACATGAAAAAAAACTTTAATTCCTATCTAAGATATCATTATCATCTCTTTAACTCTAAAATTATTTAAAAATTTTAACATCTAATTACAGAAAAATTTATAGAATTTTCATCAACACCATAAGTATCTCGTTCAAAAAATCTAAAAACACAATTGTAAATGTAAAACTAATACACTTATCAAACTAAATCCTAAGAAAATATTTTATAATAAATACATAACTATCAAAACCAAAACCAGAAATTAAATCGTAAAATAAAATTGAGAAAGTTAATGCAATGTACTTGTGATTAAATCGTAATGTGGGAACAACGACGACTAGCAATTGAAAATTCAAAACAACAACGAAAACCATTTGATTTTAAAAGAAGAACAAATAAAAAAATGCAAATAACAGGAGAGAGATACAGAGACAGTAAAGGACTAGCGTATATTACTTGAAGAAAAAGTAGTCTTTTAATAAAGAATGACAAAATAATATTTTCAAATGGCTTTTAACAAAAAAACTTCCGCATAGGTGTTGAAGTTTTTTAGTTATTACTTAAAAACTTCAGCAGTAGGAGCTGAAGTTTTTCTCGTACATTGGGTAAATTCAAAATTCATATTGGGCCAAAAAACATCAGTATAGGTGCTGAAGTTAATTTCAGCAGTAGGAGCTGAAGTTTTTCTCGTACACTGGGTAAATTAAAAAGCTGTATTGCACCAGAAAAACTTTGGCATAGGTGCTAAAGTTTCTCCGATACTGGATAAATTAAAAATTCATATTGCACCAAAAAACTTCGGCATAGGTGCAGAAGTTTTTTAGTTATTATTTAAAAACATCGACAAGTATAAAACAAAAACATCAACTCTAAACCTGAAGTTCGATAGTTACAAAACAAAAACTTCAGCTCCTAAAGATGGACTTCACCACTTACAAAAATAAAAACTTCAGCTCCTAAAGCTAACTTGACCAGTTAGAGACATAAAATATTAAAAAAAACTTCAGCTCCTATCTAAGGTATCATTATCATCTCTTTAACTCTAAACATTTTTAAAAATTTGAACATCTAATCACAGAACAATTTATAGAATTTTCATTAACAACATAAACATCTCGTTCAAAAGACCTAAAAACACAATCATAAAAGTAAAACTAAGCGCAAGTTAATTTAACGTGCGCCCTGGAGGTCCATGGGAAGGGGACAAGGTCGGGAAGGGGACGACCTAAGAAGGAGTTACAAATAGCTTTTGGAAGCGTCATGCATGTTCAATCTAAGTCAATTGCTTCAACATCAAAGCAAGAAGTTGCAAAAATACCAATGGAACAGTACCCAGATCTGGACGCTTTATCGAGCTCAACTGTGAAGAATAGATCTATAGCAGAGGTGGTGGATGTAGAAAAAACTCCAGTACCAGTGATTTCACAACTGGATAATGGAAAGAAACAAAGTGAAAACACAACCCAAAAAGTAACCACTCCTGATCAAGCGGAAGAAGCTCTAATAATGGACAATTGCGAGAATCAAGAGACAAACAAGGAAGTGAATGAGTTGAAGGATGAGGATCTGAAGCCAAAGTGGAACAACTTGTTCGCTTGAAATAGAGCTGCAGAGAATGGTATGATCCTAAGCTACTTTCCACCCCAAATTGTTAATGGGTAAACTATTGTCCAGCTTGAGAAGAGCGATGTGAAAAAAGAAGCGGAAAAGTGGAAAAATGCCCTCATTGTCTATGTGATGGGGGAAACACCAGGATTTTCAATCATGCATAGGTATATTTCTCAAATGTGGAACTCTATAACTATGCCAGATTTGTTTCTACATGAGAAGGGATATTATGTGGTTCATTTCCATGATGTAAATGATATGAATAAAATAATGTTTTCTAGGTCTTACTCTATTAGAAATCGGCCAATTATCCTAAAACCATGGACTCCTGCATTCGATTTCAGTTAAGAGTTTATGGCAGATATCCCTTGTGGGTGAAATTTCCCAAATTGCCTATGATTTGTTGGGGTTGTGGATCATTGGGCAGAATAGCTAGTGCACTAGGGAAGCCATTGTTTGCAGATGAGTGCACGACTAAACAAACAAGGATCTCCTACGTTAGAATGTTAATTGAGGTTAATATATCAAAGCCACTCCTTGACACAATTGTGGTTATGGAGCCAAATGGAAAGAAATTCCAGCAAGAGGTGGAATTTGAATGGAAACCTCATGTTTGCCCTCGATGTTTAGCTATATGGCACACTTGAAATAAGCAACCTGAGCAGCAAAGAAGACCAACTCGGAAGAAGAGGAGAGCGGAAGAAAGTGGTCCAGGAATGGAAACCCAAGGATGTTCCATCAACGAACCAACTAGCAGATATACAACAATCAACCCATGTTGTAGTCACTCAACATAAAGACGGTATGAACAAACTGCAACAATAGGATAGTGGAGCACACAACAAAATAACAACACTTGTGGAAGAGCCAAAAGATGCCTCTAAAGGCAAGAAGCAGGTACCTAGTCCAAAACTGAATTTGATCAATTTCCCACAATTAAGTGCTGTTATGTTGAGCAATGCAAATAATGGGAATACTGGGACAAAACAAAGGGAGGTACTGAGAATGAGACAAGTATAACCACCTAAACCGGGTGGACTTATCACTACCCAATGACCTAGTTTATATGGATTATTAGGGGTGTGAATAACGTGTATAAACAAAAAGAGTTCAAAAAATATATAAAGATAAAAAATATTAAACTTCTGGGACTGCTGGAGACTGGGATTAAGAAACATAGGTGGGTAAAAATAACATCAAATATTGCTCCAGACTGGGGGACTGTAAATAATTACTCTGCTGCAGCAAATGGAAGAATTTAATTGATGTGGGATCAAGGTGAATATAGTATAAATACCCTGAAGGTGGAAGTTCAGTTAATACATTGTGAAGTTAGAGACACCTCCAGTAAACTACAACGTGTTCTGACAATTGTACATGGATTTAACACTGTAGAAGAAAAGAAAAGTTTATGGCCAAGCTTGCAGGATATATCAAGTAGCACTAACTGCCCATGGTTATTTAGTGGAGATATTAATGCAATCCTAACAACTGCAGACAGAAGGAGCTTCCATCCCATGACTTTCAATGAGGTTAAAGAGTTTGCAGACTTTTCAATTACACATTACTGAGTGAACTACAATGGAAAGGTGACTACTATACCTGGACAAATAAACAGCAAGGAGTTGAGAGAGTCAGTAGTAAAATAGACTGGGCTTTTGGTAACCATGACTGGATGATGAACTGAGGTCATATAGTGTTAGACTATAATTTACTTAATATATCTGATCATGCACCTTGCTGTTGACATTACACACTATGAGCCAAAAAATTAGATCTCCCTTCAGGTTCTTTAATATATGGGGAGAACATGCACAATTTCTGGAAATAGTGGAGGTATATTAGAAGAAGCAATTAGATAGTGATCCTATGCAGAATATTTGGAATACGCTGAAGGAAATGAGACCAGCCTTCAGGAAATTGAACCAAATGGAATTTCAGGCAACTACAGAGAAAATTGATAGGGCAAGAGAAGATCTTCAAAATATTCAAGCAGCAATGCGAACAAACTATGATGATAATCTAGTGACAAAGGGGAAAAAAACTCTAATACAGCTAGAGAAATGGAGCCTAGTTAAAGAAAGTATTCTAAGGCAGAAATCTAGAGCACGATGGATAAATCTAGGAGATTCAAATTCTAAGTACTTTGCTGCAGTCATGAAAGAAAGATGACACAGGAAGAAAATTAGGGATCTCAAATATTTACAAGGTGGCCAGTTGTTATCTGAACCTAATGATCTAAAAGAAGAAATTGTGTCCTTTTATAAAGGATTTATGGGGACTTCTAATAGCTACCTCAAGGCTGTCAACAAGATTACAATTAGTAATGTATCCAAACTTAATTATGAATAACAAATGTTGTTGTGTGCTCCAGTTACTGATCAAGAGATAGCTGATGGATTAGAAACAATTGGAAATGATAAGTCCCTTGGGTTGGATGGGTATAATGCCTACTTCTACAAAAAGGCATGGAAAATTGTTGGTCCAGAGATCACAACAACAATAAAGAACTTCTTTGAAAGCAACAAGATGAATAGATCCATCAACTGTACTTCTATCACTTTAATTCCTAAGAATGATCATCTTGATACTGTGAAGGAGTACATGTCAATTGCTTGTCGTACAGTATTATAAAAAATCATCTCCAAAATCCTTGCATCAAGATTCCAAAGAGTCATTGCATCAATTGTGTGTGAACTGCAGTCTGGCTTCATTCCAGGAAGGAAGATATCTGATAATGTATTTCTTGCTCAGGAGATGGTGGAATCCTATACAAGGAAAAATGTATCTCATACATGAAAAAATAGACCTCCAAAAGGCCTATGATTCTTTGGAATGGGTGTATCTGGAGTAAGTCTTAGATGAGCTAAGGTTTCATAGAAAGTTTACTGCATGGATCTTGAAGTGTGTTAAAACTGTCAATTACTCTATTATGGTGAATGGAGAACCTACAGCTCCTTTTAATGCAGCTAAGGGACTCAGGCAGGGAGATTCAATTTCCCCATTTCTCTTTGCAATTTCCATGGAATACCTTAGTAGGAATCTCAATACTGTGAAAGGATGTCAAGAATTCAAGTACCACCCAAAGTGTTCTAAACTATATCTGACTCACTTTTCTTTTGCAGATGACTTATTGTTATTCTCTAAAGGAGATGTTGAATATGTGGCCACCCTTCATAGATGTTTTAAAGACTTCTCAGAAGCTTCAGGTCTTCAAGCCAACAAAGAGAAAAGCTCTATTTATTTTGGAGGGGTGGCTCAAGATGTGCAGGATCAAATCCTAAAGCTCTTAGGATTCCTCAAAGGAGAACTCACTTTAAGTTATATGAGAATTCCTTTAGCTTCAAAAAAGATCTCCTTAATCCAGTGGCAACCATTGATTAACAAGATGGTAGCTAAAATCACCTCTTGGACTGCTAAGAAGCTGTCACATGCAGGTAGAGCTCAGCTAATTCAAACTGTTCTCTTTGGTATCCAAGCTTACTGGGCACAACTGTTTGTTATCCCCTCAAAAGTGCTAAATACAATTGAAGCCTACTATCGAAGCTACCTATGGTCGGGCACAAACACAATCACTAGGAAGGCTTTAATTGCTTGGGAGAAGGTTTGTACTCCAAAGTCAATGGGTGGACTAGGCTTGATGAACATGCGATTATGGAACAAAGCTGCAATAACTAAAGCTAGTTGAAATATAGAACACAAAAGTGGCAGGCTATGGATCAGATGGCTGCATGCATACTATATGAAGAATCAACAATTTGGTCAAATGGCAATTCCACAACAGGCTGGTTGGATGGTAAGGAAATTGTTTGAGGCAAGATGTACATTGTCACTGATTCAATACAACACTGCTGGGAGTGTAATCAAGTAGATTTATTGCCAGTTAATAGGGAACAATGTGAAAATTCCATGGAAAACATTGAGGTTTGGAAATAATGCTCGATCAAAAGCAAAATTTACAGTATGGTTACAAATGCAGGGCAAACTTCTAACTGTGAATAAAATTGCTTCCCGGGGTGTTAATGCGGATCACGAATGCAAGCTGTGCAACAGTCAAAGTGAAACAAGAAACCATATCTTCATGGAATGTCCTTATTCTATCAAAGTCTGGGAAGGGGTATTAAAATGGATGCAGGTTCTAGGCTTCAGAACAACACAACGGGAACAACTGAAAAATTGAATCATCCAAAGAGCAAAGGGTAAATCATAGAAACCCCAGGTATTCAAGTTGACATATATAGAATGGGTGCATGAAATATGGATCGAAAGGACTCAACGTAGATTCGAAAAGAGATTAAAGATGGCAGAACAATTGGTGATGAAAATAGCATACGTGCATAATGTCCGAGCTCCTTTGTATTTAGTTAGTCTAGTAGAAAATGGTTTCTTTTTAGTCCCATAGTTAGATAGCAGATTGAGTTGTAGTCATGCTATGGTTCTTTACTTGTAAATGTTCTAGTGATTAACAAAATTTTAATTACCAAAAAAAAGTAAATCTAATGCACTTATCAAACTAGACACTAAGAAAATATCAAAACCAAAAATAAAATCGTAAAATAAAATCGAAAAAGTTAATGCAATGTACCTGTGATTAAATTGTAATGTGGGGACAATGATGACTAGCAATTGAAAATTCAAAACAACAATGAAAACCGTTTAATTTTAGAAGAAAAACAAATCAAAAAATACGAATAACGGGAGTGAGAGACAGAGAAAGTCGATGACTAGTGTATACTAGAAAAGAAAGTAGTCTTTTAATAAATAAGGGCAAAAAAGTCTTTTCAAATGGGTTTTAACAAAAAAATAAATACGAATACAAATAGAAAAATAAAGAGACTACATATTAAAAAAAGACGTCCAAATAAAATGCCCGGTGCAATTTTTACGATATATTGGCATTTGTACTATAAACTTTGCCTTTTGCTTTTTTCCAAAGAATAGTCCATTTGGGGCCAACTGCCGGCCCAGAGATCATTGTGCAATGTGCCAGAAGCATTCTACTTTACTTGCAATACAATTTTGGAAGGAAAGCTTTCTTTCAATTCTATGCGTTTCAAAAGCTTCTTTATTTCTACTTTTCTTTTCCCTTTAACCAATTCATACAATATGGTAGAACGAAGATTCCAACAAAGTAAAAGAAAGGATAACTAAGAACCTCCAAAAAAGTAAACGGAAAGAGTATCAATATGTTTTTCAAGATTTGTGTAGAACCTAATTTTTCACCAATTGAGAATTTTTAAATTAAATTTTTTTAAACGGTCGACTTGTTTACTAAATGGTCGACTAAAGTAAAGGCAAAATGAAGCTAAGGACAGAAGTAAAGTGAAGGAACTAAAGACACCCAAAATATTGGTTCAAATTCAATGCAAATCCTACTCGAATCCCTTTGGACTGCAATGTTATTCTCTTTTCAAAGCTCCTTGAATAACTTCATTAATTGTGTTGATATTATCTCTGAACACCAATTCACTCTTGGTTCTAAGTGCACTCATAATAATTGTGATATAATGCCTTACAAAGGTTTTTCTCTCTTTATTTTCTCTACTAATTACACTGTAAACTACTTAACATGACAATGCTTATTTAGATTAAAACAAATAGCTTGAAATTGGTTTGATGAAAATATGTGATTCTTCCTTGAGAATCTTCTATTATATACTTGAACTTTGTCTTGACTTATTTTGGGAGATCGTTGAGTGATCTGCAACCCCAAAGGAATTGATCCTTGGAGTTGAATCTATTCTGATTCATTCCAAAAATAAGTGTGGATCCTTAGATGGTTCGTGGTTGCCGGTATTTTACTTCTTGAAACAGAATCTTCTTGTATGAGTTGTATTCTTCCTTGATTGAAGGGATTGATGGCCTTCCTTTTCAATGCATATCTTCAGCAATCTGAGTAGGCACAATTTCAGTCTAGATCTCCTCAAATTTTAGTCCTTCCTTCTTTATACTCTGTCATCCTGGTTGTCGTATCTTTTATCGCTCTCTATGTTCTTAGGTCTTCATTTCTTGTTTCCGCTGACAAATATTTGCATTCTTTCTATTACTTATTCATTTCTTATCTTCTTTCGTACATCATTGATAGACTTGCTTGCATCATTCTTTGTGTATTGAGTAATCCTACAAACAATCATATGTTATTTCCATCATTGAAATCTAGATCTAACAATCTTCCCTTCTTTCATGATGACAAAATAACATATATAAAAATAGTTAATTACCTATTTAGCTGACTCTCTTCTTGTTATTGTCGACTCCTCACTTGACTCCCCCTCAATAGGACAATCATAAGAATGTATATACTTGCTGAATTCTTGTAGTCGGCTCCCCCTGAACAAGATAGTTATAAAAAACTCATGTAATGTAAACTCATTTTCCCTTTTTGGAATCAACAAAAAGGATTATAACACTATGTAATCATAAAAAAATAGCCAATAGAAATATTTCAAGAAACTAGGCAAACATAAGTGTAGTAATAGGCATGAAGAGATAGTGAGTATTCCAAAAACATCGAATTACTGGTGAACCAGTCCAAAACAACAAAAAGAAATAAAATATTATCTTAAACATCCACCCATTCACAAATAATGACGCAGAAATAAGCAAGAGTACTTTAGATAGCCTCTTTCAGAGGATCAAAGCTAGCATTCACCGTAACAAATAGCTCATCTATCATGTTATGCACTTCCCTGAAAGCTTTAACTGCATTCTCTCATAACATGAGAATCTTGACCCTTATTTTTGATACATATGACCCTGTCTCCTTAGAGATGTCATGAATGTCCCAAATGTTTGATTTGGTTGAGACAAGAAGGTCCTTGCTGATGGTCGGCTTCTTGTCCATAGTAATCAATTTCTCCACAAGCTTGGGATCACTCACACCATGATGGGAACCAAACGCTTTAGCTTTGGATTTAGTCTGAACAACCTTAATCTCTGCTTCCTGCTTCTTCACCCAGGTACCATTAGTACAAGCATACCCCATACTGGCAAAGGCTTTAAAATTATAAGATTTGGTAACAGAGACAAAGGGGTAGTTGGAAATAGAGATGCTATGGGCTTCTAGAAGTTGAATGATAAGTATACGATAAGGAAGACTAGTAGGGTCATCATCACTTTCAATCATAAAATTTATGACTTAAGAGGATAGTTTGACTTTATTCTTGGTCACTAGAAAATAAACAAGAAATGTATCTCGTTGAGAGAAGGTGAGAAATGAACTAGTGCGAGGGAGAAGAGTTGTTTTTATAATGTGCGCGAGGACTCGGGTTTTGAAGCTAACATTATTGGGGCGCAACTAGTTAGGAAGGGAATCAGAGGGAGACTCGACTATGCAACACTTTGCTTGATCAAAGATAATTTCAAGATCTTTAGGCCAAGTATTTTTGAAAATCATAAAGAAACCAGCACACTTACACTAAAATATTGAGTCAAATAGGGCTTGATGTAGAACAATGCCCATCCCAAGAACTAACGATTCTAACATATCATGATTGGGAGAATAAAGATTAGCATAAAACATACTAACTAGGGATAAATAGACTTTAGGAGGAGGTAACGAAAGGAGGTCTGACCAAATTCGGAAATCGAAAAGCTCTTTTACCTTATAGTTGTGGGCTTCCATATCATTCAAATCGATCACTCTGCTATGGGCTATAGGCTTATTTGTGATGGCCCTTTGGGTCATCACTTATTTTAATTCTATGTTCCAAGGCCTTAAAATTTTATTTTGTCTTACCTCATTTTGCGTACGCAATCGGGATGTGTATCCGGAAAGCTATTATGTGAGAATCTGTGAAAATAATAATATTTGCCTTTTTAATTGGACATAAGTTGACTTCGGTTAATATTTCAATTAAATGAATCCGGACCCGTAATTCGGTGATCCTGGAGGATCCATAGGAAAATGTAGGACTTGGGCATATGCCGGAAATTGAATTCCAAGGTCCCAAGTCCGAGAAATAAATTTTTGAAGAAAATTGTTTAACTGAAATTTTTAAGATTTTTTAGCAATTTGAATGTATTTAAAACTAATGGTATCGGGCCCGTATCTTGGTTTCAGAGTCCGGTACAAGTCTTATATGGTATTTAGGTTGAGCCTGTCAAATTTGGTAAGAAACGAACTTGATATGACGTGAATCGGTCCCTCGGTTATTAAAATTTGAACTTAAGAGTTCTTGAAATTTTCTTTTGATTTAGATGCTAAATTAGTTGTTAAAGATGTTAATTTGGAAATTTGATCGCAAGAGTAAGTCCATATGATGCTTTTGAGTTAGTATGCATATTTTGTTTGGAGCACCTAGGGCTCAAGTCAGCTTTGTATAGGTTTCGAGATGATTTTACACTTAGAAAAGTTGTAGGTTTTTTCTGTTTCTAGTGTGCTGAAGTTTTGTTATTCGTGATCGCGAAGGGACTCACGCGAAAGCGAATGGTAAGTTTGTCTGAGGGAGTTTTTCCTCTACGTGAACGCAAGGCACATGTCGCGAACGCGAAGCATTTGGGGGAGGGGGGATTACCCTTGTGAGCACCTAATTTTTTCAATATATGAAAATAACTCCCAAAAATAAACCAAAATGATTTTAAAGGGATTTAGAAGTTTTGTTTATTTAGTTCTATTTCATACATTTTTAACATTTGAAATCATAGAAAAATCGTAAAAAATATCACATTTTAATTTCATATCATCTTAGGTCCAGTTTGCATGTATGAATTAATTTTATTAAGAAAAATTACAAAATAACCATTTTTACATATTTAGCTTTTAGTATATAGAAAGCAATATATTTTATTATTTAGTTTTAAGTTAATTAGTTACTTTAATAATGTCACTACCCCAGTTCACCCTCCATGAACATGTCATGATGGCCCCTAGCCCCTACAACCAGGTAAGCCTAACAACACGTTAATTGATATAATTGGTGGAAACATTTGATTAAAATAAAATAAAAACTAGAAAGAAATGGTATATAAGTGCCACTTGGCATATACACCCAAAATAAATAAAAAATAAATGCGGAAGTCTACAACTCACTCCCAAAATCAAGAAACTCACGTGAAACATAGGATAAAGGAAAACACTGTAAATGCTCTAATCTCTAGAATGTCGACATCAAAAGTATGATAGAATAAGGAAACGCTTCGGTATGCGGACGCTGCAGATATACCTCGAGTCTCCACTAGATCTCTCTGCCTCGGTAATAGTGCGCCTGAGATGAAGTACCTGGATCTGCACATAAAAAACATGCACAGAAGAGACATGAGTTCACCACAGTGGTACTCAGTAAGTGCCAAGCCTCACCTCGATTGGGTTGTGACGAGCAAGGTTAAGGCCCTACTGAGATAAATATAATATAAGATAAGAAAAAGGAAAAAAAAAATAGTATAGATAAAATCTACAACAAAAATCTAAACAGGGTAAATAAGAGAACCAACAATAGGAAAATGGAACAAAACAATACAAGGAACACTACTCAAAATAGGAAATAATAACCGGGGATCTCTTGGTATCCTCATTATATTCACTAGGGATCCCTTGGTATCCCGAGGATCTCTTGATATCCTCATTATAATCACAAGGTATCTCTTGGTATCCCGAGGATTTCTTGTTATCCTTAATATATTCCCTAGGGATCTCTTGGTATCCTCATCATATTCACCAGTGATCTCTTGGTATCCCGAGGATCTCTTGGTATCCTCATTATATTCACCAGGGATCACTTGGTATCCCGATGATCACTTGATATCCTCATTATAATCATCAGGGATCTCTTGGTATCCCGAGGATCTCTTGGTATCCTCAAATCTTACAATCTCATGTGCCAGGGATCTCTTGGTATCCCGCACCCTCAGTCCAGAACATATCAAGTTTAGGGGAATCTCCCGGGAGGCCAACCGGTAGTCCCAATATAAAAACACACAATATCACCCAAATATTAGAAAAGATACTTACCAAGGACAAGAAATAGAAAATACTGGCCAAACATACAATGTGAAATACAAATAGGACAGTTTAACACTTAGACAGCAAGTGAAATGAATATGCCTCGCTAATCTAGCATAGAATAAACTCATAATTTAAAATGAACAGGTAAGCAAGAAAATTCAATTTAAAGACTTCAAGTATAAATGGTTTTTCCGATAATTTTCTCAAGTACGCGCTCGTCACCTTACGTATGAGGAATTCAATTAACAAACATCATATCCTAAGGGAAAGGTCCCACACACAAGGTTAGACAAGCCACATACCTCAATCGGCTCCAAAATCAACTTGAAATCACTCTTTTGCCATGAGAATCTGACTCCAAATGGCCCAAATCTATTCATTTCAAATACAAGTAATAAATAACATCTCAAGCAACTAATTCTACTATTTAATTTACGGCTAAGATGAAATCTTTGGTAAAATAACCAAAACACCCCTCAGACCAACGTGGTCAAAACTCGAGGTTCGAACTAAAATCCGGCTACCCATTCCCCCATGAATCCAATTATGTGATTAATTTTTAAATCGAACTCGAATTGAGGTCTAACCCCCAAGTTTAAAAAAACCCTATGTTTTACCCAATATACCCAAATTTACCCATTTAAGCATCAATTCGATGTTGAAATAAAGGTGTTAAGGAGTGAAGAAAATGAGTTAGAAACCACTTACCAATAGTTTTGAAGAAAAAATATTGCTTAGAAAATCATCTCTTAGGTTTTGGTTTTTTTTTTTGAAAAGTGAGAAATAACTGAAAAATCCCGTGTATTTATACTCCCTGAGCCTCCAGTGTGGACCGCACGGCTCACAGTGCGGACCGCGTAAGGGTTCCCGCGGCCGTGTAGCTCACGTCGAGGACCGTGCAAAAGCAGATGAGGCCGCACTAGAGGAAATGAAGGTTGCTGGTTCTCTAAAGCTAGCAACGCGGACCATGCAAGGACGACCGCAGCCGTGCAGCTCACGCTGCGGACCGCGCGATCACGACCGCGACCGAACGCTGGAACCTGCAGCTTGCACCTGACCTACTATATCTGGTGTTCTAAGTGCAAGAGCTCCCCGAACCTACTCGAAACTCACCCGAGCCCTCAGACTCCAAACCAAACATACAAACCACTAACATTCTACGGACTTGTCCGTGCAATCAAATCACCAAATAACATCATATACATCGGATCGAGCCTCAAACGACATAAAATTTCCATTTCGGGTCCAAAACACGTCAAACGACATCCGTTTTCAACCAAACTTTACAGAAAGTGCTCGAATCATATATAAGACCTTTACCGGCACATGAACCAAAATACGGGCCCGATACCCCAGTCTTCTAATCAATTTTCATTTTCATTTTCATTAACTATTTCAAAAAAACAATTTCACATAAAAATTCATTTCTCGGACTTGGGACTTCGGAATCCGATTCCAGGCATACGCTCAAGTCCCATATTTTGCTACGAACCCTTCGGGATCGTCAAATCACGGGTACAGGTCCATTTACCCAAAACATTGACCGAAGTCAAATTTATTCAATTTAATGTAAAACATTAGCATTTTTATCACATAATCCATATCTAGGCTTTTTGGCTACGCGGCGGGACTACACACACATATCGGGGCAACCCGCGAGGAGGTTTTAAGGCCTCAAAAGTATAGAACGGAAAATAAATAAGTGATGACCCAATTGGGTTGCATATCCTCCACCACTAAAACAACCGTTTATTCTAGAACGGACAAAAGAAAGAAGTACTTGAGTCTGGAAAAAGTTGAGGATAACGGCTTCGCATATCAGACTCGGACTCCCAGGTCGATGTCCTATGAGGCTGACCTCTCCATTTGACACGAACAGAAGGAAATCTTTTGGACTTAACTGACAAATCTGCCGGTCTAGGATAGCTACCGGCTCCTCCTCGTAGGAAAAGTCCTTGTCCAACTGGACAGTGCTGAAATCTAACACGTGGACTGGATCGCCGAGATACCTCCAGAGCATGGATACATGGAAAACTGGATGCACGGCTGATAAGCTAGACGGTAATGCGAGTCTATATGCCACATCTCCCACTCTATCAAGAATCATAAGCGGACTAATGTACCTAGGGCTAAGCTTTCCCATCTTCCCAAATCTCGTCACGCCTTTCATCGGTGATACACGGGGCAACACCCGCTCCCCAACCATAAATACTACATCTCGAACCTTGCGATCTGCATAGCTCTTCTGCCTAGAGTGAGCTGAAGGAAGCTTTCCCTGAATGATATTAATCTTGTCCAAGGCCTCCTTAACCAAATCTGTACCTAGCAACTGAGCCTCCCCCGGCTCAAACCATCCAACTGGTGGGAGATACCGTCTACCATATAAGCCTCATAAAGAGCCATCTGAATGCTCGACTGGTAGCTGTTGTTGTAGGAAAACTCCGCTAATGGCAAGAACTGATCCCAAGACCCTCCAAAATCAATTGCATATGCACGGAGCATGTCCTCAAGGATCTAGATAGTGCGGTCGGACTGTCCATCCGATGGGGGTGAAATGCTGTACTCAACTATACCCGAGTACCCAACTCATGCTGCACGGCCTTCTAGAACCGCGTTGTGAACTAAGAACCTCTATTTGAAATAATAGAAACTAGAATTCAATGAAGACAGACGATCTCCCAGATATAAATCTCCGCCACTCGCTATGATGAATAAGTGGTACACACAGGGATAAAATGAGCGGACTTGGTCAGCCAATCCACAATGACCCAAATGGCATCAAACTTCTTCAAGGCCCATGGGAGTCCCGATACAATATCCACAGTGATGCACTACCAATTCCACCCCGGAATCTTTATCTGTTGAAGCAACCTACCTGGTCTCTGGTGCTTATACTTCACCTACTGACAGTTAAGGCATCTAGCTACATATCCAACTATATCCTTCTTCATCCACCTCCACCAAAAGTGCTACATCAAGTTCTGATACATCTTTGCGGCACCCAGATGGATGGAATACCGCAAACAATGGGCCTCCGCTAGAATAAACACCCGTAGCCCATCAACATCGGGCAAAAAAATACGGCCATGCATCCTCAACACCCTATCATCTCAAATGGTCACGTCTCTGGCATCACCACGCTGAACCCTTTCCTTAAGGGCAAGCAAATGGGGGTCATCATACTGCCGTCCCCTAATATGATCAGATAAGGAAGACCGGGAAACCACACAAGCTAGAATCCGGCTAGGCTCTGAAAGATCCAATCTCATGAACTGACTAGTTAAGGCCTGAACATCCATCGCCATAGGCCTCTTTGAAGTTGGTAAATATGCCAAACTCCTCAAACTCTCAGCTCGGCGACTCAAGGCATCCGCTACCACATTGGCCTTGCCCGGGTGGTACAAAATGGTGATATCATAATCTTTCAGCAAATCTAACCACCTCCTCTGGTGAAAATTTAGATCCTTCTGCTTGAGCAAATGCTACAAACTCCTATGATCAGAATAAATCTCGCAAGCCACACTGTACAAGTAATGACGCCTGATCTTCAAGGAATGAACAATAGCAGCTAACTCAGGGTCGTGGACAGGGTAGTTCTTCTCATGTATCTTCAACTGTCTGGATGCATAGGCAATTAGCCTGCCGTCCTATATCAACACCGCTCGAAGGCCAACTTTTGAGGCATCGCAGAAGACAGTATATAACCCCGAATCGGTAGGCAATATCAAAATAAGGGCTATAGTCAAAGCCGTTTTGAGCTTCTAAAAGCTCGCCTCACACTCCTCTGTCCACTAAAATGGAGCATCCTTCTGGGTCAACCTAGTCATAGGGGCTGCAATGGATGAAAACCCCTCCACAAAGCGACGGTAATAACCTGCCAAACCAAGGAAACTGCGAATCTCTTTAGCTGAGGAGTGTCTGGGAAAACTCTGAACGACCTCAATCTTCCTCAGATCTACCCGAATGCCCCCGCTCGAAATCACGTGGCCTAAGAATGCCTCTGAATCCAACCAAAACTCACATTTTGAGAACTTCACATATAACTGCTTCTCTCTCAGGATCTGAAGCACGATCCTTAGGTGCTGTTCATGATCTTCCCAACTCCGCGAAAACACTAGAATATCATCAATAAAAACAATAACGAATGAGTCGAGATACCCACCGTGCATCGAATGTATAAAAGCTGCGGGAGCATTGGTCAGCCCAAATGACATAACAAGGAACTCATAATGATCGTATCGAGTCCTGAAGGCAGGCTTCGGGACATCTGTCTCCCTAATCTTTAACTGATGGTACCATGAGCGCAAGTATTTCTTAGAAAACACCCGTTCGCCTTGAAGCTGGTCATACAGATCATCAATACGAGGCAAAGGATCTGTAACCTTGTTCAACTTGTGGTAATCAATGGCAGTACGCATAGAAACATACTTCTTCTTTACAAACAAAACAAGAGCACCCCACGGAGAAACACTGTGTCGAATGAAACCCTTATCAAGCAATTCCTGCAATTGATCCTTGAACTCCTTCAACTCAGGAGGAGCCATACGATACGGAGGAATGGAGATGGGCTGAGTGCCCGGCAATAGGTCAATGCCAAAATCAATGTCCCTATCGGGCAGCATGCCCGGAAGATCAATTGGAAACACATCGGGATAATCCTGCACTACTGGAACTGAGT
Source organism: Nicotiana benthamiana (assembly GCA_034376525.1). NCBI lineage: Eukaryota > Viridiplantae > Streptophyta > Magnoliopsida > Solanales > Solanaceae > Nicotiana > Nicotiana benthamiana. The sequence goes on from CM067330.1 coordinate 82,732,587, forward strand.
TGATAGAAGGGGTATCCCTACTGACATCTCTCACATAGGCTAAATACGCGGCACACCCCTTTCAACCATACGCCGAGCTTTTAGAAAAGAGATAACTCTACTGGTAGTGTGATCTAAAGTACCATTACACTCAACATGTGGAATACTTGGAATACTAAGTGCCACGATCTTGGCATGACAATCAAGAATAGAAAAATGGGGCGACAACCAGTCCATGCCAAAAATAATGTCAAAATCAACCTAACCGAATAACAATAAATCCGCTCTGGTCTCAAAACCACGAATAGAAACTAAACATGATCGATAGATGCGGTCTATAACAAGAGAATCTCCCACAGGAATAGAAACATAGACGGGGGCACTCAAAGAATCCCGAGGCACACCCAAATGCGGAGCAAAGTTAGAAGACACATAAGAATAAGTAGAGCCCGGATCGAATAGAACTGATGCTTCTCTATGAAAAACCAGTATAATACTTGTGATAACAGAATCAGAGGCAACAACCTCGGCACGGTAGGAAGGGCATAATATGAAGCCTGATCTCCCCCTCAAGAGCGACCTCTACCTCCCCGGCCTCTACCTCTAGCTGGTTGAGCGGGCGTGGCGGCAACTGGAGCTGTGATCATGGCTTGAGAACTCTGCTGAGCAAGCTGTGACTGAGAAGACTATGGGGGTGTACTCCTCCCAAGTCTAGGGCAATCCCTCACCACATGGCAGTTGTCCCCATAATAAAAACAAACTTTGGGAGGGCGCAGTGGCTGTGATTGACTAGGGCTAGGTCTACTGGACTGACCTCTAGAAACACCCCGCGCAGGAGGCGTGCTAGAAACTGGAGGTGCATAGTAAGGCTCCTGAGGTACAGGCGGGGCTGGAGCACTGCTGGATACTGGAAGAGCTAAATGAACAAGGCGACCCACAAAACCCCTACCATGTCCACCTGTAGGGGCACCAGAGGAGTGGCCTGACTCTTGAGACCACTTGGCCTCCCTCTCCCCTCGCTCCCTAGCAAGCATACTCTCGATCCTCCTAGCAATGCTCACTACCTACTGATAAGGAATGTCCATCTCTAACTCTCAAGCCATGCTAGATCTGATGGGTGGGATAAGACCCTCGATGAACCTGCAAACTCTCTCGTAGGCTGTAGAAGCCAAAGCTGGTACATGCTTGGTCAATCTGGTATAATAGATAGCATACTCCGAAACGGTTATAGCACCCTGGCGCAAATGCTCAAACTGTGCGTGCCATGCGTCCCTGAGACACTGGGGAACAAACTCTCTCATAAACATATCCGACAACTGGGTCCAAATCAGTAATGAAGCCTTGGCCGGACAATCTATCTCATAAGTGCGTCACCAATCATAAGCAGCTCCTCGAAGGTTGTGGGCAGTAAAGGAAACCCCACTGGATTCTACTATGCCCATAGTGCGAAGAATACGGTGGCACTCCTCTAGAAATCCCAAGGCATCATCTGTCCCTAATCCACTGAAAACCGAAGGGTCATACTTCTTGAACCTCTCCAACCTCCATTGCTCATCTCAGAAGCAGCTGCCCCATCCACGGGCTGAACTAGTACTGTAGGCGGAATGGGAATGATCCCTGGGCCTGCTCAACCTGCACTCGCTGCTCAGGAGTGCGTACAGCGGGAGTCTGTGCTCCTCCCCTAGCCAAGGATATGGCTGCAGCAAGAGGAAACAACCCTGCTTGAGCCAAGGTGATGTACATGGACATGAACTAAGCTAATGTCTCCTGAAGGGCTGGCATAGTAATGGAAGTAGTAGGCGTACTAGGTGCCTGGGCTTCGGCTGGATCTACTGGTGGTGCCTTGGTGGTAGCTCGCGTAGGTGCTCGGGCTGCACCACGTGCGCGTCCTTGACCTCCACCCTGACCCCGGCCTTGGACGGCTAGAGTAGGGGGCGCGACTGCCTGATCGTAGCGAGTAGTGCGTGTCTTCACCATCTATGAGAGAATAGAAGACAAAATTTTAGATTTGATGAAAAACATATCGCACGACAAGGAAATCAATGAAGTGAGTATTTTTCCTAAACGGTTACACAGCCTTTCGGAGATAAGTACAGACGTCTCCGTACCGATCATCGATACTCTAATAAACTGGCCTGTATTCCGTGACTCCTATGAACCTAGAGCTCTGATACCAACTTGTCACGACCCTAGTTCACCCTTTATGAACATGTCGTGATGGTACCTAATTTCTAAATTAGGTAAGCCTAACAAAGCGTTAATTAATATAACTGGCAGAAACATTTGATTTAAATTAAACGAAAACTAGATGAGAAACGTTATATAAGTGCCACTTGGCATATAAGTGTACAACTCAATCCTAAAACCCGAAAACTCATGGGAAACACAGGCTAAACGAAAACACTGTAAATGCTCTAATTTTCAGAATGTCTACATCAATAGTATGATAGAATCTAAACACTACAGATAGAATAAGGAAGGAAACTCTTCGGTATGCGGACGCTGCAGATATACCTCGAGTATCCGCTATATCTCTCCGCCTCGGTGATAGTGCGCCTGAGATGTAGTACCTAGATCTGCACATGAAAAATATGCGCAGAAGAGGCATGAGTACGCCACAACGGTACTCAGTAAGTTCCAAGACTAACCTCGATTAGGTAGTGACGAGGAAGGTCAAGGCCCTACTGAGATAAATAAAATATATGGTAAGATAAAGGAAAAAAACAGTATAGATAAAATCCACAGCGAGAATCTAAACAGGGTAAATAAGGGAACCAACAATAGGAAAACGGAACAAAACAATACAAGGAACACTACTCACAACAGGAAATAATAACCAGGATCTCTTGGTATCCTCATTATATTCACTAGGGATCTCTTGGTATCCTCATTATACTCATTAGGGATCTCTTAGTAACCCGAGGATCTCTTGGTATCCTCTTCATATTCACTACTATGAGGGCTCGTCAAACTGATTACCTGTACCTGAAGGCATGAATATAACATCCACAATAAAAAGGACGTCAGTATGAATAATGTACCGAGTACATATGGCATAACAAAAACATAATAATAAGTAAACATTAATGAAAGAGATATAAGAATCACCTAAACCTCTAAAGTGCTGCCGTGCATATATGATGCTTCTATTTGAGACTATTATCCATTTCATATGATGCATGACAGCCCAATTAATCAGTGGTAACTGCCCGACCGGTCATAGCTTGGTGAAAATGCATAACTGCCCAATAAGTGGTAAATAATGATAATTAACTTGTTAAAACCCATATTTTCGTACGTGGAAGTACACCATGAGTATATTGATGTAAGATCGGAAATAAGATGCTACATTTTGCATTTTCATAGATTAAAGTTTCGTCATAAGTTAATCGACGTAAGTTCAGGAATGAGATTTGTTTTAGGATTATAAGTATAACGCTGTTTCAAATAAATGATAAGTTAATTCGTGAAGGAGAGAGGGTAAGCGAATCAGAAAAATGAGTTCCGTCGAAGATTGGTAATTTGGAAATAAAATACGATCCAAACTATAATACCCCATATTCATGGACTAGTGTCATACAAAGTATCACATGATCATGACAGTAAAATTTATAAAGTTTGTTAAAAGTGAATAATATTTTAAGTAATTTGAATAATTTTAAATTATGTGAATAATTGAATAATTATTAGTAAATTGAAAATTAACAAATTAATTAAGGAATTAAATGAATAATTGTTGAAAAATATTGACCCCCCAACGTGGTAGCCGAAATAGACATTAATAAAATGTCTTAACTCACAAAACAAGGTGGCATGTTAGGGGCCTTTAGGGCAAAGCTCAGTCATCACCTAGCGAATCCCGCACCCACTAAGATTTAAAGTTTTCCTCTAAATCAGTTAAAGAGATTTGATATCTCTACAACATGACAGATTAAGATTTCAGGCAAGTCATGAGAGGATTCATGTGGCAGTAACGGGAATCTTTTGAAAGAAAAATTCAAACGAGATTTCTGGTACCTTAGCAACGTGAGATTTTGCAATTTTAAGAAAATACAATGCAATTTATCTCAAGAATATTATATAAATTTTTTTCTATTTTGATATGTCCTTACGTGTTGTCGTAATTGACGCGTGTTAAAGGAATTTTTAAGAGAATCAGCCCAGGTATCTTAATGCTATCCCTTCTTTGTTTTTGGCTGATACATACGATTTTGTATCGGCTCAGGTATATTAATGCTATCCTTTCTTTCTTTTTGGCTGATACATACGATACAAACGAAATGAGCAAATACACAACTTTCATAAATGACTCTATTCATAGAAACGCTAGACATGATTATGTACTTGATTCCTTATGTCTCCCTTTATTCTATCGTCTGGTCATGGGTCTCAAAGAATATATAAGTTGATAAAGATTATTTCATGATATTATTTAGAGGCATGATGTTCTAATGACGTTCCGAGAGATTTTATTGACGTACTTCTCATTCATTACATTCATTTATACAGGTACACTGACCCATGACTAGATGAGGTTCTCTCTCTCTCTCTCTCTCTCTATATATATATATATATATATATATATATATATATATATATGTGTGTGTGTGTGTGTGTGTGTGTGTGTGTGTGTGTGTGTGTGTGTGTGTGTGTGTGTGTCTGTGTGTGTATCTGATATGAGAAAAGGTTACGGTGTTATATACACATTACCACCTGATTAGCTGGTATATGTTGATAATTTTACCCACAGTGACCGAGATGATATGATAGGATGTCCTTAGAGGCTTGATGATATTATGAATACATGTAGCTACGTACACCATGATATTCATATGTATATACATGACACTATAATTATTTCATGATTTATAAAATTATCCAGACTTACAGGTTAAGTCATTTACTCCATGTTTCTTCCATGTATTTTATGTACTTGTTTACATGACTTACATAATAGGTAGATTATTCGTACTGACGTTCTTTTGTTGGGGATGCTGCGTTTCATGCCCGCGTTTCCGACAGACAAGTCGAGAGTTGTCTAAGTAGGCTATTAGCTACTTAGCGAATACTTTGAGTAAACGGACCCGATCCATGATTTGACGGTCCCGGAGGATTTGTAGGAAAATATTGGACTTAGGCGTATGGCAGGAATCAAATTCCGAGGTCCCAAGCCCGAGAAATGAATTTTTGTGCGAAATTATTTTCTAGAAATAATTAAGGAAATTGAAAACGGAATTTGATTAAAAGATTATGGTATCGGGCCCATAATTTGGTTCCAGTGGCCGGTACAAGTCTTAGACGTAGTTTAAGTACTTTTGTAAAGATTGGTTAAAAACCGACGTCATTTGACTTATTACGGACTTAAAATGGAAACTTGATATTCTAAGAAAATTTTGAAGGAATCATGAGTTTTGAGTCTTGATTTAATGTATATGATGTTATTTTGGTGATTTCATCACGCGAGTAAGTCCGTAGGACATTTTTGAGGTTGTGTGTATGTCTGGTTTGGAGCCCCGAGGGATCGGGTGAGTTTTGAATAGGTGTCGGAGTGCATTTTGAACCTTGGGAAAAAATATGATATTCCCAAACCTGCAATCTTTGCATTTGCGAAGCAGGACTCGAAATGCGAGCTCGCAAATGCGAGCCGACCATCGCAAATGCGAAAAGGGTCTAGCCAGTTGGGATCGCAAATGCAACCTCTTGGTCTGCAAATGCAAAGTCGGGCCTGTCACAAATGCGACACATTAGCTCGCAAATGCGAAAACACCTTAGATCCTTCAGAATTGCAAATGCGAACTCACCTTCGCATTTCCCAAACCTGCAGGGTTCGTAAATGCGAACCCACCTCCATATTTCCCACATCTGAGGCCTGCATATTTTGCACTTAGTCGAATTTTTGAGCTATTTAAATATTCTTTCAAAACACAAACTTCTTTGGGCGATTTTTCAAGAACAATACTTCTTCCAAATCATTTATTTGGTCCATTTAGAGTCGGATACTCGTGGCAAAAGGGTGGGTTCAAGTTGTATTTGGAGCCGATTTGAGGTAAGTGGCTTGTCTAATCTTGTGTAGAGGACTTCTTCCACTTAGGATATAATGTTTGGTATTTGAATGCCTTGTACGTGAGGTGACTAGCGCGTACTTGAACAAATAATTTGAAATCCGTTTTTTTACTTGAAGTATTTAGATTGAGTTTTGTTGGTTACTTGTTTATTTTAAATTGCTAAGTTTTTTCTATGCTAGTTTAGAGAAGCATATTTATTTGACTTACTTGCTAAGTGCTTAAACTATTTTTTTTGTGCTCCGTATAGTATGTTTGGTTAGGATTTTCTATTTCTTGTCCTGAGTTTAGCATCTATCCAAATGTTTGGGTTACTATTGTGTGTTATTTAAAATTGGGACTACGGGTTGGCCTCACGAAGAACCTGCTGCACTCGATATGTTCTGGACTGAGGGTGCGAGATACCAAGAGATCCTTATCCCATGAAATTGTATGTTTTGGGGATACCAAGAGATCCTCGGGATACTAAAATTGTATGTTTTGGGGATACCAAGAGATCCCTGGCACATTAAATTGTATGTTTTGAGGATACCAAGAGATCCTCGGGATACCAAGAGATCCCTGGCACATGAAATTGTAAGTTTTGTGGATACCAAAAGATCCTCGGGATACCAAGAGATTCCTCGTGTATGTGGTGAGGATACTAAAAGATCCTCAGGATAACAAGAGATCCCCAATTGTGGTTCCTGTTGTGAGTAGTATTTACTAGTATTGTCCTGCTTTTTTCTGCTTTCTCTTACTGTTTTCGTATTTATCTTGTTTAGATTCTCGTTGTACACTTTATCTATTCTGTTGTTCCCAAATTTTATTATTTATTATGTTATATCTCAGTAGGGCCCAGACCTTTCCTCGTCACTACCCAACTAAGGTTAGGCTTGACACTTACTGAGTACCACTGTGGTGTACTCATTTCCCTTCTACACATGTTTTTCATGTGCAGATCTAGGTACTTCATTTTAGGCGTATCACTCTCGAGGCGGAGAGATCTAGTGGAGACTTCGAGGTACATCTGCCGCGTCCACAAACCAGGAGTCTCTATCTTATTGTAGCTTTAGTAGTTAGCTTTTACTTTCATACTTTTACTTTAGACATTCTGGAGTTAGAGCCGTGCATTAATTTCCGTTAGCTTCTGTTCCCGTGAGTTTTCGGGTTTTGGGATGATATTATAGATTTCCGTATTTTTGAGTTGTATATGCTAAGCGACATTTACATACAAATTTCTTTTAGTTGTTCAGTTTTAATTAATTATTTCTCAAATTATGTCATTTCCGCATTGTAAGGCTTAACTTGTCGTAAGACTAGGTGCCATCAAGACATGTTCACGGAGGGTGAACTGGGGTCGTGACAAGTTGGTATCAGAGCTCTAGGTTCATAGGAGTTATGGGAAACAAGACGGTTTATTAAACGTCTGTACTTATCTATGAAAGGATATGCAACTGTTACAAAAATTTCCACTTCATTTGATTTCCTTGTCGTGCGATATTTTGTCATCACAAAATTCTAATCTTCTGTCTTCTATTCTCTTACACATGGTGATGACACGTACTACTGGGGATGATCAGGCACTCGCGCCCCCTACTGTAGCTGTCAGAGGCCTAGGCCGGGGTAGAGGTCGAGGACGCGCACCTGGTGCAGCCAGAGCACTTGCACGAGCTGCCGCTAAGGCACCACCAGCAGATCCAACCACAGCCCAGGCACCTGGAATGCCTAACAACTGCCACTACTACTCTAGCTCTCTAGGAGACTTTGGCTCGGTTCATGGGTATGTACACCACCTTGGCTCAGGCAGAGTTGCTTCCCCTTGCCGCAGCCACATCCCAGGCCGAGGGTGGAGCATAGACTCTCATCATCTGCACTCCTAAGCAGTGAGTGCAGGTTGAGTGGGCTCCCGAGATTATTCCCGCACCGCCTATAGCGCCAGTTCAGCCCGAGGACGGGTCATCTTCTTCAGAGGATGATCAATAGAGACTTGAGAGGTTCAAGAAGTATGATCCCCTAGTGTTCAGCGGTTTATCATCGGACGATGCCTTGGTATTTCTAGAGTAGTGCCACCGTATTCTTCGCACTATGGGCATAGTAGAGTCCGTCAGGGTTTCCTTTACTGCTTTTCAGCTTCGGGGAGCCGCCTATGATTGGTGGCGCACTTATGAGATAGACAGTCCAGTCGAGGCTACTTCTCTCACTTGGACCAAGTTCCCGGATATGTTTATAAGGGAGTTTGTCCCCTAGAGCATCAAGGACGCATGACGCGCAGAGTTTGAGCATTTGTGCCATGGTGCTATGACCATTTCGGAGTATGCTATACGTTATACCATATTGGCCAAGCATGCACTGGCCTTGGTTGCTACAATCTGCGTGAGAGTTCGCAGGTTCATCGAGGGTCTTATTCCACCCATCAGATCTATCATGGAGAGAAGGAGATGGAAATTCCTTATCAGCAGGTAGTGAGAATTGCAAAGAGGATCGAGAGTATGCTCGCCAGAGAGCGAGTGGATAGAGAGGCCAAGAGGTCTTAAGATTTGGGTCACTACTCTGGTGCCCGTACCCCAACAGCAGGTTGTAATGGTAGGGGTTATGTGGGTTGCCCCGTTCATTCAGCTCTTCTAGCAGCCATTATTGCTCTAGCTCCGCCTATAACTCACGATCCTTACTATGCACCTCCAGTTTCTACCGCGCCTTCTGCGTGGGGTGTTTCTAGAGGTCAGCCCAGCATGTCTAGTCTTAGTCAGTCACAGCCAGCGCAGCCTACAGATCTTGTTATGAGTGTGGCGACACCCGCCATGTGGTAATGGATTGCCCTAGACTTGGGAGGAGTGCACCCCCACAGATTTCTCAGTCGCAACATGCTATGTAGAAATCTCAGGCCATGATTACAGCTCAAGTTGCCGCCCCACTCGCTCAGCCAGCTAGAGGTAGAGGGCAGTGAGGCAGAGGTCGCCCTCGAGGGGGAGGCCAGGCCAGATATTATGCCCTTCCTGCTTGTGCCAAGGTTGTTGCCTCCAATTTTTTTATCACATGTATTATATTGGTTTTCCGTAAAGAGGCATCGATTCTATTCGATCCGTGCTCTACTTATTCTTATGTGTCTTCTTAATTTGTTCCGCATTTGGGTGTGCCCCGGGATTCTTTGAGTGCCCCCGTTTATGTTTTTTCTACGCCCGTGGGGGTTTCTCTTGTTGTGGATCACGTTTATCGGTCCTATTTGGTTACTATTCATGGTTTTGAGACCAGAGCAGATTTATTGTTACTCGGTATGGTTGATTTTGATGTTATTTTGGGCATGGACTGGTTGTCACCCCATTTTCCTATTCTTGATTGCCACGCAAAGACCATGACGTTGGCTATGCCAGGTATTCTGCATGTTGAGTGGAGTGGTACATTAGATCACACTCCTACTAGAGTTATATCTTTTCTTAAAGCTCAGCGTATGGTTAAAAATGGGTGTGCCACGTATTTAGCTTATGTGAGAGATGTTAGTGGTGATAACCCTTCTATTGATTCAGTTCCAGTGGTACGAGATTATACCAATGTGTTTCCAGCTGATCTTCCGGGCATGCTGCCCGATAGAGTCATTGATGTTGGCATTGACCTGTTGCCGGGCACTCAACCCATTTCCATTACACCATACCGTATGGCTCCTCCTGAGTTGAAGGAATTAAAGGATCAGCTGCAGGAATTGATAAGGGTTTTATTCGACCCAATGTTTCACCGTAAGGTGCTCCATTCCTATTTGTGAAGAAGAAGGATGGTTCTATGCGTATGTGTATTGATTATCGCTAGTTGAACCAGGTTACAGTGAAGAACTATTATCCTTTGCCTTGTATTGATGATCTATTTGACTAGCTTCAGGGTGCATATATGTTTTCTAAGATTGACTTTCACTCAGGTTACCTTCAGTTGAAGATTCGGGAGCCAAACATCCTGAAGACTACCTTCAGGACTCGGTATGGTCATTACGAGTTCCTTGTTATGTCATTCATACTGACTAATGCCCCAGCATCTTTTATGCATTTGATGCACTGTGTGTTCATGTTGTATATTGATTCTTTTGTAATTGTCTGTATTGTTGACATTCTAGTGTATTCCCGGAGCCGAAAATATCGTGAGCAACATTTGTGGATAGTGCTCTAGACTTTGAGAGAGAAGAAGTTATATGGCGATGTTTCCAAAATGTGAGTTTTGGTTGGATTCAGTGGCATTCTTAGGCCACGTGGTATCGAGTGAGGGCATTCGGGTGGATCCGAAGAAGGTAGAAGTGGGAGTGCATCACCATAGACTTTGTATCTGGGCGCCAACGGACCTTGAAGAAGTTTGATGCTACCTAGGTTATTGTGGATCGGCTGACCAAGTCCGCTCATTTCATTCCTGTGTGTACCACGTATTCTTCGGAGCGGTTGGTAGAGATTTATATCTGGGAGATTGTCTGCCATTATGGTATTCCAGTTTCTATTATTTCAGACAGAGGTACTCAATTTACATTGCGGTTCTCGAGAGCCGTGTAGCAAGAGTTTGCAAATGCAAACCCACCTTCGCATTTCCCAAGCCTGCAGGGTTCGCAAATGCGAACGCACCTCCGCATTTCCCACATCTGAGGCCGGTATATTTTACACTTAGCCAAAATTTTGTGTCATTTTAACATTCTTTCAAAACACAAACCTCTTTGGGTGATTTTTCAAGAACAAGACTTATTCCAAATCATTTATTTGGGCCATTTGGAGTCGGATACTCGTGGCAAAAGTATGGTTTCAAGTTGAATTTAGAGCCTATTTGAGGTAAGTGACTTATTTAATCTTGTGTGGGGACTTCTTCCCTTTAGGATATAATGTTTGGTATTTGCATGCCTCGTACGTGAGGTGACGAGCGCGTACTTTGAGCAAATTATTGGAAATCCGTTTTTACTTGAAGTATTTAAATTGAGCTTTCTTGCTTACTTGTTTATTTTAAATTGCAAGTTTATTCATGTTAGTTTAGAGAAGCATGTTTATTTGACTTACTTGCCTAAGTGCTTAAACTATTTTGTTTGTGCTCCGTATAGTATGTTTGATTAGGATTTTCTATTTATTATCCTGAGTTTAGCATCTATCCTAATGTTTGGGTTACTATTGTGTGTGTTATTAAATTGGGACTACGGGTTGGCCTCCCGGGAGATCTCCCTGCATTCGATATGTTCTGGACTGAGGGTGCTGGATATCAACAGATCCCTAGCCCATGAAATTGTAAGTTGTTAGGATACCAAGAGATCCGTGGAATATGACATTGTAAGTTTTGAGGAAATCAAGAGATCCTTGGGATACCAAGAGAACCCTGGTACATGAAATTGTAAGTTTTGAGGATCCAAAAGATCCTTGGGATACCAAGAGATCCCTCGTGTATGTGGTGAGGATACCAAAAGATCCTCGGGATACCAAGAGTTCCCCGGTTGTGGTTCCTGTTGTGAGTAGTATTTACTAGTATTGTCCTATTTTTTTCTGCTTTCTATTACGGTTTTCGTATTTATCTTGTTTAGATTCTCGCAGTACACTTTATCTATGCTGTTGTTCCTTATCTTCTTATTTAATACGTTATATCTCAATAGGGCCCAGATCTTTCCTCGTCACTACCCAATCGAGGTTAGGTTTGACGCTTATTGAGTACCGTTGTGGTAAACTCATGTCTCTTTTGCGCATTTTTTTCATGTGTAGATCCAGGTACTTCATTTAAGGCATATCACTCTCAAGGCGGAGTGATTTAGCGGAGACTTCGAGGTACATCTCCGTGTCCGCATACCAGGAGTCTCTAATTATTCTAGCTTTAGTAGTTAACTTTTCCTTTCATACTTTTACTTTAGACATTTTGGAGTTAGAGTTGTGTATTACCTTCTGTTAGCTTGTGTTCCCGTGAGTTTTCGGGTTTTGAGATGATATTGTAGACTTTCGTATTTTTGGGTTGTATATGCCGAGGTACATTTATATACAGTTCTTTTAGTTGTTCAGTTTTAATTAATTATTTCGCAAGTTCTGTTATTTTCGTATTGTTAGGCTTACCTAGTCGTAGGGACTAGGTGCCATCACGACATGTTCATGGAGGAAAAACTGGGGTCGTGGAAGTAGTATGATACGAAAGATACTCTATGTTGGTACTCGGTTGAGTATGTCATCGGATCCCCGTCGCCGCCTTTCTGTTTGGATCGTGACTTAACTGTCCGACCGGCCATAGCTCAAGGGTAAACGCATGATTGCCTGACCAACCATAACACGGTGGTAAATAAGATGCGTTTCTACCCAAGCGGACGTAGCACGATGGTAAATGAAGATGCATATCTGCCCAACCAGTTGTAGCCTGGTGGTAAATGAAGTTGCGTGTACCACTATATTATAAACATTAACATCTTTATCAAATACCTCAATAGAGACTTAGAAATATACTTAGACATTCTTGGACATCACTTTACAAGAATGAATAACATATACATCCTTAACTACTTAAAGTACAATCACTTATGGAACTATATTAGGTTACGTATCGTTACTTGGATTATTCCACAAGAAAAGAAGGAATAGCCTTTACATACCTGCCGATTCTCTTGATAAACATCTTTTGCAAAAAACACGTAATATCAGAACGAAATAACAAAATATCCGTACGATATTCTTGAGGAAAATTCCACTCTTCCGTAGAATACAACTCACGTTGCTGCTACCACAGTATAAATTCACATTATATCTCCTCCAAAGATGGAAATATATGATTTCTCATGTATTTTTGTTGTTGCTATTCATTGAGCTTTAGGGTATCTCTATTATAATTGTAGTATATATCCTTTATTGTTTCCTAGAAAGCCACCTAAATAAGGATACCGACTTATAATTTCAATGCTTAGCAAGCGTTCTCATCCTAAAATGTGACACCACCGTATTTCAACGTATTAGTCACACCTTACTATAGTTGTCATGGTCCCGCGTGGACAAGACAATTCTTTCACTTGTCCACTTAACTCAATAATTAATTATTATTCTCTCAATTAAGAATTATTTTAAATTATATAAAATATTACTTCCTTTTAACATATTATATATACCTTATTATCATGGTCAAATGGTATCATATATGATACTGTCCATAAATACCGAGTATTATAGCTTGGATCGTATTTTATTTCAAAATGTCAAACTTCGACGATACTCAATTTCTTCGATTCGTTTGTCCTCTAACCTTTATAGCACTTACTTTTCACTTGTTTGAAATATCATAAATACTTATAACTACGAAAAAAGTCTTGTCCTCATCCTATTGTATTATTAATAAGTTATTGGACCATATAAAATCAATACATACACTATTATTTCATTATAACATTTATGTAAAAATATATATATTTCTTAACTTCTAATCCTAATCTCATATAAAGAATAAAAGTTTTCATCCGCTTAATTTTTAAAATGGTAAAAGTAGTCTTCTTTTCTTGTGATAAAATAATTTCTATCTTTATAATAAAGAAAATCTCATAAACTTTATCATATTATGTGTATAATTTAAAGCATATCGGAAGTAGAAATATTGATAACTACATAAAATTATATTTTTCAAATTTTTTACAAAAATATTTCACTCAAATTACCATATCAAATTTATATAACGGTATCAATATTGTTAAACTTATGGGGTCTAATAATATAGTAACAAATTCTCTATAACCTCACGAATGTTCTTAACCCATTCAAGCTCATATGGATTACTACGACTCATCCTAATATTAAAGTAAGGGATGTAACATCGTCTGTGATGCTTCTTGACTGACATCTTCATCACCTGCAATGATTTCTTTCTCGGCCATAGTGTTATTGTCATCAAGTATAACATGCACTTATTCTTCTACATATAAGCTACATTTGTTGTAAACTCTACAGGATCTACTATTAATAGAATAATCTAGAAAATTACATTCATCACTCCTTGGATCAAAATTTCTAAGATTGTCCTTATCATTGTTGTGAATTAAAACATTTGCTCTCCAACAGGTGAAAGTAGCTTATATTGGGCCTTTTATTTTTCATAGTTCTTATAGAGTCTTCTTTAGAATGAGTCTTATGAGACATATGTTAAGGATGTGACATGATGTGCTGACCATTTCTGCCCAAAAATGATATGGCAATGAACATTCTAATATCATTGTTTTGGACATATCTTTTAGACTTCTATTCTTGCGTTCAAGTACCCCATTCTGTTGGGGATGATCTTCGTGCTGAAAAATTATGCGTATATCCTTGATCATTATAGAATTCCTCAAAGGCTCTACTTTGAAATTCTCCTCCATGGTTCTTTGTATGATTGATATGAGATTCCTCTTTTCTCTTTCATTTTTTTATAAAATCTTAAAAAAATTTCAAAGCTTAATCTTTATAAGAAAAGAAAATTATCCATATATAACGTTAGTAATCATCAACAATAACAAACGCATATCGCTTACCTCCATTGCTAGCAGTTCTAGTAGGTCCAAATAAGTCCATGTGAAGTAATTGTAGGGGCTTTGTTGTATACACAATGTCTTTAGATTTGAAAGAGTTTCTTGTTTATTTGCCAAGTAGGCATGCATCACATTCATGATTTCTAAAACAATGAAATTTTGAAGGCCAATAACTAGATCATGTTATGAGAACTTTTTAACCAAATGCATGCTTGTATGGCCAAGTTATATGCTATGGGCATGGATAATCAGATATGGATGCTAAACAAATATGACCATCTAGGTTTTCAATTCTACATAGAATATATATTTTTATACCTTTTTTCTGACAGAACGATTTTACATGTCTCGTCTTCAATACCACAACCTGTTGTCTTAAATTTGACTTCATATCTAGAATCATATAATTAACTTATTCTCAAGATATTATAGTTAAGTCCGTCCACAATGTATGCTTATTTAATGTCACAGTTATAGCTGAAGGGAATTGTGTCGGTACCAATGATCTTTCCTTTTGAATCATCACCAAATTTGACATTTCCTCTTCTGCGACCTCTTTAAATAGATTTTTATCACTCTTCATTGTCACCACCCAAAACGAAGGCCATGACGGTCACCCGATACCTTACACAATTAACTACCAACGTAGCTTTTCATTTCTTATCATACTATTATGGAAAACTGGGCCAAAAGAGTCATCATGAGATAACCAGAATAAAACATAAAGGAATACTAGACATAGGACAACCCAATATGATGTAGAAACTCATATTGTGAGATACGGTCCTAAAATACAAAAATGAACACTCGTACACCGAACATATTACTGGTAAGGCCATATAATCTTTCATATACATGACATCCGTCTACAAGCCTCTAAGAGTACATACACATCATAAAAGTGGGGCCAGGGCTCCGCTATACCAATTAATATATGTCCAAATCATACTAACCAAATAGGTAACTCCAGAGCAAATGGAGTGCACCAACACCTTTTGCTGAGCTGATAGCCTAATAGTAGGAATATCAACCTGTCTATCAGGACCCGCGGGCATGAAACGCAGTGTCCCTAGGTAAAAGGAATGATAGTACGAATAAAGTACCGGGGATATAAGGCAAGAAAACATAAATAAGAACTGTAGAGAGTTAGAAGAGATACAACCTGGAATATCTTAGTGCCTCTAGGGGCTATTGACATGAAATGCATAATACATGTATATATAAAAACATACGCCTCTGCTAGCATCATCATTATCATATCGTACCTGGCCTCAAGAGGAGTTGGTAAAAACATATCCGACCATCATAAGACTCAGTTGAATCGTACCGCGCCACGTGAAGCTGAGTAAACCCAATTAATCAGTGGTTGCACAATAGATGTTGTATCCAGTGGACTAAATCGTGGTCCGGTAGAGTAAAATAGATATTATATATAATGCATGCTAAACGCATGGAATCACGTTCTAAACCTTTTGGAGTGACTTAAGGACATTGCACCTTTTGTTAATATTATAGACATTCACACCCTCAATATGAACCTCAGATGGATTAAAGGATCATACACACTTGCTTAAAATAACTCTATAAGGAAAGAACAACATGGACAACCTTAGTTGCTAGGAGTAGATCCGTTATGAAACAACATATTCATTTCACTTTAGATCAATCCAAAAGAAAGAAGGGATTGCCTAAACGTACCTTAACTCCATTGATTCCTTAATATTTTCCAATTAATTCTTTAAAAAAACTCAACTCAATCTATCATAGCATAAGGAGATTCAAAATTAGTATTGAGTAAAGGCTAAGTCCGCAACTTAAACTAGTAGCTTGTTTATGTAAATTTGGGAAGCATCTCTCCCGTAGCAAGAGCCTCCTCCAATACCATATACCAACAGCAATGACCACACAAATCATGCAATACATAATTATCAATAACAAGACACCATAAAATAACAAAAAGTCACAACTACTTCACAATGAGCGGTAAGCCCCAATTGAAATTCATATACCCATATCACCCGTTATAGGCTTCTTACTTTAACTTAAAAGTATCATTAAAATGATAATAAATTCATTCATAAATGATTATAGCCTTAAGCCATATATTTATCACAAGGAAAACAATCCACAAGTCCAATAATCCTCGGTTAGAAACCTTATTCACTAGTTCATGTCTAGTCCATCTGCTTATCTTAATAAATGTCAAGATAATCTTAATAAGAATCAAGAACACAATATAATTACCTACTACAGTGGATGAAAGCCGAAATCCATGTTACATTTAGGTTACAACAGCTCAATACACCCCAATCACTTCATACCCAAAACGACAACTATGGTATTGTCAAACGTGCCGAAAATGTTACAATGAACGACAAATCCACCATTTCTCTATTATTTGGTGTTTCTCCATGCTATTTCTACTCCAAAACTCTATTAAACATCATCTAATTATACAGCCCAAATCAACGTGAAATAACCTAAAAATAGCCCACAACAAATCGAATAATTCAAACTCACGGCTTCCGATTACCGTCCCGTGAGTTCTAGCTAGTACAAAATGTATTTATCAATTTTTATTCATATTTAGAAGCTTAAGTACAGAATAATGCATTTAATTAACTATTAAATGCCTTCCAAAACTCAAAATGCAAAGAAAAAGAGAGTCAACATAGCTATACTTACTTCGTAGGGATCGTTTTAATGTTATCACTACTTGATCTCGTGTCTCGGGTGAAAATCTTGTTGAAAACCCTTGTGGAGAGATTTCGTAGAAGGTTAGTAGTGTTATTTGGTCGTGCTCTTTGAAAAATTAGGGAAAGAGACAATATAGGAAGATAAATATCTATTTTGGTTGAAAAGTCAAAAGGTGCTACTTGGCACCATTTCATTAGTCTTTTTCAAATACTTATATTTTTTTATCCGGATGTTGTATGAATGAACGGTTAAGAGTTTTAGAAACTATTAAAACTTTTAATTTGATATAAATTATGTTCCAAAAATACATCATATAACACATGAAAAGTATTGCTCAAAAAACTTTAGCGACACACCTACTTGCGACCTATATAGTCTGTGCAATCTTGCAAAACTTCAAATATCTCCCTATCCTAATATCGTATCGACAAAACGTTTAATGAGTTAAATATTAGACTCATTGATCTTCAATTTGATATATGGATCATCTTATTGTTCCAAGTATATTGGGATAAAAGCTCCACTATATTTGTAATAATTGTTAGCACATTTATAAATGCAACTTGTGATGACCTTGCCAACTTTTCGTCCACAATTCGCTTGACTTCAAAACGTAACACACAACTATTATAAACCTAAAAGAACTTATAAAATAACCTCCTTATCATGATAAGAACCCTAGTCTCACCCCAAAGTGCATGTTATAACATTCTAAACTTGTCGACTTTCGACGAAACTTATTTTCTTCAATTTGTTTTGCTTCTAAGCCTTTCCAACCATCTTGGTACTTGTTATTCATGATCTTAAGTATTTGTAACTTCCAAGGTAACATGATAAACTTACCTTATGTACTTTCAAAAATAATCTGATTTCTGAGCTTAGATTAATTGACTTACGACGTACTTTTGCGCACGAAAACGTGGGATGTAACATCATTCCCCCCTTTGGAGCATTCGTCCTCGAATGTTGGTTGTTACGTTATCAGTCTCATAACCTATTTTTTATGAATACCTTAATACTGTACTTGCCATCTAAGCAATTAATCTTTGAATAAATTCCAAGGCCAGGGCACTCCCCCTTCAGGCCTCTTTTTTCACACCATGACTTGTTGTCTGAACTCTTCAAGTCCCGTAATTGTTGCTACATTCTATCATGTGGCTTGTACGACGTTGACCTTGTAAGTTCCTATATGGATCTTCTTTCCCTTTTCCTTGAGCTTTTATCCAATATTTAGGCCTCACCTTGTGAACATATACAAAACTATGACAAGCTATCCCTATGGGAAAATATAGGCACATTGAAGTCCTTCGCTTGGTAATTTTCCGAATGTATGACTATTTCAATATTTTGTTTCATAGCCTTGGTCATATGTTCTTATGGCTTTAGTGCATCTAGGTAGGTCATACTGTGCCATAACATTTACTCTAGCTTATTATTACTGAGGTATGCTATACAACTCTAGGTTACTCTTTCGCTGCTTATCCTATATATAAGTCTACATCTTTTAGTTATTCTTCATTACTATTCGTCTTAAGAATGAAAGCATAATCCCATCTCATACTTTGTAAATTTTCTCCATTGATTATTGATTCACATTAATGTTAATCTATAATGTACCACTGATAACTTGAAACCTCTTACATAATACATTGTCACTAGGGCTTACGTCTCATCGGGGAACATCTAATGTTTTTTGCCTGCTCCACCTAGGGACAATACTATACTTCAATAACCATTTTTCATAGTATCCCAATGTGATTCATCTTATGGGGTTTACTAATCTCGTGCAATTCATGTAATCCCTTTCTCGTAAAATCATTACTCAATCAAAGGCCTAAACATCATCCACTTTATCTATCAAATTACACCCTTATTCTACTATCATGCAGCATTCCATCTCTTCTAAATGCACCTAGTCTTTGACTCCTTTGAGTTCATTTAGGTTGTACCGAGCTTTTAAAAACTTACAGAAGCTATCAACTCTCTTGTTTTGATAGGTTTAATCCCGAGGACTTATCTATTCTTGTCACCTTCCTACTCTTCTTTTCTTATCCTTACTCCTATATACCTAAAACCTTGTCACTCTATGATACTTTAGCTTGCGACCTAGATATATCTATTTATACTATACCCAATCTTCTTTTAACTTGCTAAGACCATAAATTTCCTTTCTTGCCTTCTCAGTTGTCCTTAAATATAAGAAATTACTTTTTCCGGTTGTTCTATCACTTGTTACATGAACACTTGGCTTGTCTTATTGCCCATGAATGCTGTAATTTTCTGTACCTCATATGATCTCAAACATCACCATTAATCTTTTTTCTTCCCATTCATTAGCCACGATAGGTACCATTTTTTATGGATTGTATACAATATTATAGTGAGACTGTTATTATAGGATCATTTACTCTTTAGCTCGCTATGCTTAGGTGGAAAACTTCTCCCTTATTCCCGCATCTCGTCTTTCATTGTACTACGTAGGGAGACCTTCTGGCTCTTATAAAGTTGCAAGCTTGTTATATCGTACACTCAAAGGAAATATTCGTTGTTCTTACTAGCCTATAATAATCGTTAATTACATAACTTCGTGCCCTTGTGCTTGTAGGGTTACTTCTAGGCTCAAATTGTGGTTGTCTCCTTAGTGGCACTCTATCTTATTTTTATAAAACATAAATGATATTTTTAACTGCCTCAACTCCTATATGAATTTTTTTTATATGATTGCGATCTCATATCTACGAGACTGAATTCCCTATGCTGCGGTTCACTACATTTATCTTGCATGATCTATGGATATATCTGTGACCTCTTGTCTAGTAATAATCGGGATCTTCCTAAATCAACTACTAATTATACTTTATATATATATATATATATTCTGTATAATCTCTCTTGGGATATATCCTTTGTATTAACTTACCTCTCGCCACTAGTTCCTGATGTATCAAGTGGCCATTCAGAAATATTTATCAATAACATCCTGGCTAGAAACTTTTACTGCCTCTCCCCAACGTCGTGCTTGTACAATGTTCTAAAGTTGCAACATATCTGTAGGAACTAATTAAATGCAACATCATCCCTGTCTCCTTTTTACCACATTCTCCGTTAATATTCCATAGTTACTAGAATTGCTTAACTCTGACATAATACCATATCACACCATATTATCCCCTTAAGGGAGTACTAAGATTTAGCATGATGATCTACCTATAGATGTTTTACCTTTTAATATTTGTCGTATTTTCACATCATAAATGAACCTTAATATACTTATGGTAACCTTTTATACTAGGGATAAATCTATTTCTTATGCACGAAGGTGACATCTAGTGTAATTGGCACACATAGTCCCTTTAGCTTAACTCTGTTCACATTGCTTGCTTTTGGGAAGCGTCTTCATGACTGAACTATAAAGGTTATTCTTTTGTTATCTACTCTATTACTGTCATAACATGATCTATGAAATTATCACGATGTCGGCTGTTATCAAATCCTCTGGTCCCTAATTCATGTTCGGTTTTATCTTGTTTACTAGACCATACTAATTTCTGTTACTATAAGGGGTATAACTTTGCTTTCTAATATTCACATTGGACTCACTAACTCATTTCTCAAATGAGGATACGGCATTTGGCCTATACTCTATTAATGTCTCAACGCCTGTCACCTCTCGTCATATTTTTCACTTGACTATTGACTCTATCATCGTGTCATATTTTGATTTACTGTTATCACCTTTTTATCACATCTTACTCCTTATGCTTCAGTTACTCTCTTCTTATTCTCCGACTAATATTTCTGTCTATCACTTCATTCTGATAACTTCAACAAAATATTCTTTCACTTTTAGCTCCCCTTGCTTCATCTCACTGGCTCGTTAGGTCACCTAGCATTCTCTCTTTTCTAGGAACGGTAGCCATACAAAGGTAAATACTTATCCCTTCTAGGATTCCAGTGCCAATCTTCTAAATTTTTGAAGACATTCTACTATTCATATCTAAATGTACTATTCTAGATTGTACCATCGGGGTGTCTCACAAAGAGAACTACTACCACACGTGCAATATCTTTCGAAAATGTTAGCTAATTATAATAATCCATCTACCATTTTGGGTTACTCGATCCCCAATTGGATCTTGCTATTCCCTTCTTCTCTTAAACTAGAACCATAAACTCCCATAGGACATACTAATAATGGCATGGCCAATTGTACATATATCTGTTACTGTTGAAGGTTACTCAGATACATATATTTCTTTGCCTAAATTGTAAAAACTAAAAACCTTCACTAACTGGTACCTCTTAACCTTCACAACCTTGCTTCTTTTACTTGTTGAAACTTTTACCTACCTTCTAATTCTCTTGTTGCTTTTTAAACCATATGGGTGGATGGATATTCATGCCTTAGGCCTCCTTATCAAGAATCTTACACATCTTAGTACATACGTGATCACTGAAGATATCACATTTACTCATCATAAGCTTAATGAAAAATCAAGTTCCTCTAACCAAACTTTTTCAAAACCACGTTCAATCTCTTACGAACCATCTTCTTTCTAGATGTAGGTTTCATTGTATTACAACTAAAATAGAATTTAGGAGTTTGAATTCTTAGTATTGACCTCTACCACATGATATAGAGTAAGAAGAAAGAGTGACAATCCTAAATGCCCTGTAGCCTCATGCTTATAAGTGTGGTGCACGGCACACCTATAAACAAGACTCTACTAGACACGACTTGTAGTCTCCTTAGGATAGAACTACTCTGATACCACTTCTATCATGACCCAAACTGAAGGCTTGTGACGGGCACTCGATACCTTACTCAACCGAGTACCAATGTAGCTTTTCATTTCTTATCATACTATCATGGGAAAATGGGCCAAAAGGGTCATCATGAGATAACCAAAATAAAACATAAAGGAATAATAGACATAGGACAACCCAATGTGATGTAGAAACTCATACACGTGACATACGATCCTATAAGACCAAAATGAACACTCATACACTGAACATAGTACCGATAAGGCCATAAAATCTTTCATATACATGACATCCGTCTACAAGCCTCTAGAGGATATACATATCATAAAGCTGGGACAAGTCCCCGCCATACTAATCAATACATGTCCAAATCATACTGGCCAAATAGGTAACTTCGGAGCAAGTGGAGTGCACCAACACCTTTCACTAAGATGATAGCCTATTAGTAGGAATGTCAACCTGTCTATTAGGACCCTCGGGCATGAAATACAACGTCCCCAAGTAAAAGGGACGTCAGTACGAATAAAGTACCAAGTATGTAAAGAAAGGAGACATAAATAAGAATTGTAATGTAAAGAGAGATAGAGAAGATACAATCTGGAATATATGAGTGCCTCCAGGGGATATTGAGATGAAATGCATAATAAATGTATATACATACACTTTTAAAAACATACGACTCAGTGGGCATCATCATCATATTGTACATGGCCTCAAAGAGGACTCAGTAGAAACGTATCTGGCCATCATATGGCTCAGTAGAATCGTACTCGGGCACGTGGAGCTCGGTAAACCCAATTGATCAGTGGTTGCACAATAGCTGCCGTACCCGGCCGACTATAGCGCGACTCGATAGAGTAAATTAGATATTATATATAATGCATGCTAAACTCATGGAATCTCGTTCTAAAACTTTCGGAGTGAGCTAAGGTCATTGCACCTTTGATTAACATTATGGACATCCATACCCTCAATATGAACCTCAGTAGGACACTTTCTTAGAATAAATTTATAAGGAAAGAAAAACATGGACAACCTTAGTTGCTAGGAGTAGATCCGTCATGAAATAGCGTATTAATTTTACTTTAGATCATGCCAAAAGAAAGAAGGGATTGCCTTAACATACCTTAACTCCATTGATTCCTTAATACCTTCCAATTAATTCTTCAAATAACTCAATTCAATCTATCATAGCATAAGGAGATTTAAAAGTAGTGTTGAGTAAAGGCTATGTACGCAACTTAAACTAGAAGCTCGTTTATGTAAATTTGGGCAGCATATCCCCTGTAACAAGTGCCTACTCCAATAATATATACCAACAACAATTATTATAGAAATAAAAAGATACATAATTATTAATAACAAGACACCATAAAACAAAAACAAGTCATAACTACTTCACAACGAGCGACAAGCTCCAATATAAATTCATAAACCCATATCACCCCTTATAGGCTTCTTAATTTAACTTAAAAGTATGATTAACATGATAATGAATTCATTCATCAATGATTAGAGCCTTATACCATACATTTATAACAAGGAAAACAATCCAGAACTCCAATTATCCTCAGTTAGAAACTTTATTCACTAGTTCATGTCTAGTCCATCCGCTTAACTTAATCAATATCAAGATAATCTTAAGAAGAATCAAGAAACCAATATAATTAACTCCTACATTGTATTCAAGTCGAAATCCATGTTACGCCAAATCATTTCATACCCAAAACGACAACTATGGTAGTGTCAAACACGCCGAAATTGTTACAAAGAATGACTAATCCAACATTTCTCCATTATTTGTTGTTTCTCCACACAATTTCTCCTCCAATACCCCATTAAATAGCAGCAAAATATACAGCCCAAAAGCAACACGAAACAGCCAAAAAACGGTCTACAACAAATCATATAATTCGAACTCATGGCTTTCGATCACCGTCCCGTGAGATTCTAGCTAGTACGAAATGTATTTATCAAATTTTATTCATATTTAAAAGCATAAATAACGAAATAAGGCATTTTCGTAACAATTAAATACCTTCTAAACTGAAAGTACAAAAAAAAAGAGGCAATTTAGCGATACTTACGTCGTAGGGATCGTTTTAATGTTATCGCTACTTGATTTCGTGCCTCGGGTGATATTCTTGTTGGAAACCCTTGTGGAGAGATTTAGTGGAAGGTTAGTAGTGTTATTTGGTCGTGTTCTCTAAATAATTGGGGAATGATACGACATAGGAAGATAAATATCCATTTTAGTTGAAAAGTCAAAAGGGGCTACTTGGCACCATTTCATTGGCCTTTTTCAAATACTTATATATTTTTATCCGGATGTTGTATGAACGAACGATTAAGAGCGTTGGAAACTAGATTCAAACTTTCAATTAGATATATAATATGACCTAAAAATATCTCATATAACGCATGAAATGTATTGCTAAAAAAGCTTTAGTGACACACCTACTTGCTACCTATATAGTCTGTGCAACATCGCAAAACTTCAAATATCTCTCTACCCTGATATCGTATCGACAAGCTGTTTAATGATTTAAACATTAGACTCGTAGACCTTCTACTTTGTATGTGTTTATCTTGTAATTCCAAGTATATTAGGATAAAAGCTCCACTATATTTGACCTAACTTTTAGCACATTTATAAATGCAACTTCTGATGACCTTTGCCAACTTTTCTTCCACAACTCGCTTGATTTCAAAACGTAAAACACGTCTATCATAAAACCAAAATAAATTATAAAATAACCTCCTTATCATGTTAAGAACCCTAGTCTCACCCCAAAGTGCATGTTATAACATTCAAAACTTGTCAGCTTTCGACGAAACTTATTTTCTTCAATTTGTGTAGCTTGTAAGCCTTTCCAGCCATGTTGGTACTTGTTATTTATGATCTTAAATATTTGTAACTATTAGGGTAACATGATTAAATTACTTTATGTACTTTAAAAAATAATCTCATTTCTGAGCTTACATCAATTGACTTACGACGTACTTTTGTGCACGAAAACGTAGGGTGTAACAGTCATGTGACAGGAACATGCATTGTCTAGATACCTTTTCTTACGACTCTTTCTATGTTTTTCTTGCAGAATAGTATTATTACCTTCTTTAGGTACCCACGATTTCTTGGGTCTTTGTTGGTTAACTCTACTAGGACCATAACTATTTTGGGGTTTCCAAATCCATCATGGAATATTAGATTTACGAAATCTACAAAAGAAATATTTATACCTAGCCTTGTTACAGTAATGACACGGAAGGGTTGATTTGGTTTTTGATATACCAAGAGTGTCAGTACTTGTGGACTTAATTATAATAGCTGTTTTTTCCAATTGACTTGTAAGTAGCGTGATTAGACTTGACAGAACCATGATTGGTGGATTTGCGCATGCCATTAAGTTGTAATTGTAATTACTGAACCTCTTCTTGAAGAACATCTCTTTTCGATTTCATGCACTTCAAGTTTGAGTTCCCAGTCTTTCTTTTCCCTATTGAGTCTCATTTATCATTTAAAATTTTTTGACTCTTTCAGGGTAAGATCAAGAATATCCCAAAATTCATTACATTTATAGCACTTATAGGGTCTTACCTCACTTGTTTCACCTCGTGCCATAAAGCAATTTTCAGTTTCTTCTTTGCAGTCATCATCTTATACATCTTCATCATTCCAGAAACTAGAGTATTTCTTCATATCATTTTCCAGAATAGTCATGAAGCTCTACTTATTCATGTTCTGAGCTATTTTCATCGCTCCAACTTCCAATGGATTTGCTTTTATTGAACCCTCCAGAGACTTTTTTTAAGACCAAGAATTTAGCTTGAACATGGCCATACCTTTCACATTCAAAATATTCTTCATCATTTTGGTCTTGTTGATTGTATTGTCTGAATCTTCTGGATGACAACCTTCCCGTTTTGTGTTTCAGTATCTTCTCATCAATCCATTCATATTTCTTGAAATTTTTTTCTTCAAAAGCCTTTACATCATCATCAATATCGTTCTCAGAACCTTCAGGTGTGGTTTTGAAGACAACTTTTTTTTCTTCTCTTCCTGACGCGTTTCTTGAGATTTGTTTTCTCAAGCGCTATAAGATCTCTACGTAGTTTATTATATGATAGTTTGTCCAAAATCTTGAGATTCAAATGCAAATACTTTTGTCTTCCATGTGGTTGGTAAACTTCTTAGGATATTACGAACATGTTCACCATTTGAGTGTGGTTTACCAAAAGCTTTTAGATTGCCAATGATTTTGCTGAATCGTACAAACATTTCTTCAACCGATTTACCTTCTTTAATCTGAAAGAATTCATAGCCGTGAATCAACATATTTATCTTTTTTTCTTTAACTTTGCTAGTTCATTCATAGGTAACTTCTAGTTTGTCCTATAGTTCCTTGGCGGTATCACAACTTGAAATTTTCTCGTATTCTTCTCCATTGATAACATTATAGAGCAAATTTCGTCCCTTTGGATTAACTTGAATAATTTCATTTGCTTGTCAAAGTAGTCATCTATATCTTCAAGATCAGTGGATGATTGTTCTGATGCTAGAAATGGATAGTTTTCATTTTTTGATAACACGCCATACCTTGACATTATAGGTCTTTGCATCTATTTACATGTGCACCTTCCATTTAAAGAAATGATGTCCATAGAAATATGGTATCCTTACTTGCGATGTTCCTTCTTGAAAGAATGATCCAATAGTTACTTGATTTTACATGATCTTTTATCACTAGATGTTATGTAAAAAATAAATATGTGCGGCCTGCTCTGATAACTATTGAAAGTACAAAGGAGGAGAGGGGGAGGGGGTGAATTGTTGATTTTTCTTTTTATATTCTATGTAGTTGAATAGTTTGCTAAATAGTCGACTAAAGTAAAGGCAGAATGAAACTAAAGACATCAGTAAAGCACATGTAAAGACACCTAGAATTTTTATACTGATTCGGATTCAATGTGAATCCGACTACGATCCCCTTAGGTTGCAGGGATGTTCTCTCTTCAAAGCTCCTTTAATAACTTCATACAATTGTGTTGATGTTATCACAAAACACCAACTCACTCTTGGTTCTAAGTATCGTACTAATTGTGATACAATGTATCACAAAGGTTTGTCTCTGTTTCTTATCTCTGCTGAATACACTATAAACTCTTTAGATTATGATGCTTGTTTAGCGTAGAACAAAGAGCATAAAATTGGTTTGATCAAAGTATGTGATTCATTGGAGGATTGTTAAGATATTTGCGATCCCAAGGGAATTGATCCTTGGAGTCGAATTTGTTATGATTTATTCCAAGAGTAATGTGGAGCTTCCTTAGATGGTTCATTATTACCAGTATTTTCCTTATTGAAAGAGAATATCCTTGTATAAGTGGTCCTTATATTGTTCCTTGATCCAAGAGATTGATAGCCTTCCTTTTTGATGCATAGATTCAACAATTTGAGTAGGCTCAATATCAATCTATATCTCCTCAAAACTTGTACCTTCCTTCTTTATACTCCATTATCATGGTTATCATCTCTTTTACATATCTCATTATTTGTATTCTTTCTTTTACTCCTTAATTTCTTGTCTTCTTTCGTACATCATTGATAGACTTGCTCACATACTTCTTTGCGTATTGAGTTATCCTGAAAATAACCATATATTATTTTTTATCACTAAAATCTAGATCTAACACCCAATCACTTCATTTCTCGATTTGACTCAAGTTCTCGGACATTTACTTCTTTTATATTTCATTTTGCGAATTTATTTTGAATCAAATCCCACCAACAAGTATCAACTATAATTATAATCTCCTTGACATAATCATCTTCAAAAGTAGTCATATGGAAACCTTTTGTCACGCCCAAAAATCTAGGGACACGACCTGCGCCAGACCGGGTAGCGCCAGTCAAGCGGACCTGTGTGCCTTTCCTATCCCACGAGTTACCCAGTGTAATCAAGCTAATTAGCCATTTATAATTTGCACAAATTTTTACCCGACTTACACAACAAACATGGTTTCTTGCGTGGTTTACATATTACACCGCCCAACATCCAAAATACATATTTACATGAGTTTACAACCCACATTTCCTATCTATGGAGCTCTAAAGGTACAAAAGGGTGATACAATACTTGCGGGTAACAAGGCTCCAACTATACCTTATACAAAGATCAAATAAAACTCTGGGAGAAGGCTATGATCCATACAGGGCCCCGAGAAGAAAAGGATTCACCAATTCAGTTGACGGGAAGTGAAGGAGTGCTACTGATGATTGACCGGAGTACCTGCTATGGATCCACCTACAAATATACCACGAATGTAGCGCCCCCGGCAAAAGGGACGTCAGTACATTTGAATTGTACTGGTATATTAGAACAAACTTTACCCCAAGTAAAATCAAGCAATGCACATGTAACAAACAGTAATGGAATCAACGATCAAATGCACATGAAAGGAAAAACCAAAGGCAAACAAGTTTCACAATCTTTCCTTTTCCCCTTTCAACATTATTCCATCACATCAATGAGTTTCACAACTTTCGCATATTTGCATTTCAATAGTGATTTCGATCACTTTTCCACAATTATTACCTTGGCCACCCTTATTACCTTGCCACCCTTATCACCACAACCTATGCCTTGTAACTTCGTGTTACGGCACGCAAACCGATCTCACCGGACAGTCACACTTCATACACAACAAAAATCAACAAGTCAGAAAGAGTATAACAAACTGAATACAATTCAAGTCAGAACGATAATTGCCCACTACAACCCACACATGATATTACAATTGTTGTATCAATTACATCAATTACGACTTTCTTCCATCATTTGTTACTCATCTCTTTCCATATAATCACATTTACACACACATGGTTTGTTGCCATTTACTTACACCATCTTATCGGGAAACTTAACCAACAATGTTCAAGACATATTAATCACAAGAATTCACAAATAATCCACATAAGTGACATATACCAAACACCTGTACACCAACAAGGTGACCTTACAAAAGTTAAAGTTAGCCATACATGCCTGGAGTCGAAGTTCCATTTTTACTTCTACTTTCATCCCACCAATAGCCTAGTACCGACAATCTAGTCCACAAGTTAACATATACATTTTAGAATTGAAGCTCACATTAGTTACCCAAACTTATTTAGGTTATCAACCCCCTCCTTTTGCAAATCTTTACTCCTACCTAATTCCTTTTACTAGGTTTTAGGTTTTAAAGAACATGCATGCATATTTCAACTTAGAGTTTTAAGAATCAATGCGTAAGAATCAATGAAAAAGGCCGGGGATTTTACCTGCAAGGACAAAGATTAAGGCTATTACTTGAGATTTCCCGGTCCGGGTGACTTTGAAGAATCAAATCAGCAAGTGCAAACCTTTCTCTCTCAAGAACTCTCTTTTCATCTCTCTAGTTTGTTCTGAAGTTAAGTAAAAATAAGGTGTTGGGGTGTTTTATTGAAGAATGGGTCGGGTTTAAAATTTAGGAAAAACTAGACTCCGAATAAGATCTGCGGTCCGCATTCACGTTCTGCAGTCGCATATTGCACCGCAGAACCGTCGTTCACAAAATCTTTAGGAAATTATGTAATGATTATGTCGTCTGCATATCAGTTATGCGGTCACATGATGGACCATAATTTTTTACCTCAATTTATTCAGGCTACTGTCTCAGTCTGCGGTAGAAATGGGGTCTGCATATTTGATCTGCTATCGCATTCTAGACCTGCAAAATAGCATTTTTCTGGAAAACTTTGATTCTAGATTTTTAAGAGCTAGCTCAGTACAATATTACACATTCCTAGCACATATTCGAAGCTTGGCTCTAAAAGTTACTAGATTTTGAGTACAAGTTTTCATGGGCCTTACATCCTCCCCGACTTAAAATCATTCGTCCTCGAATGATGATTTTGGAAATTAGTTGGTTTTGAAAAAGTGATATGCAAACTTCCAGTTTTCACTAAGTCCCATATTTCTAGAATATTTTTTTTTGTAATTAGGCCAATCTACCTTTCAGAGAGCCTCCGATTTTCAAGTACCATTACACAATTTCTATTATCCCTACACTGGTATACAATTCATCACCTTAACAACTTGTACATATTCATACATTTTAAACAACTTACACGTAGTTCATTCTCTTTACACCATAAATTGCACATGGTTCAACCAATGTCATTTACTTGCACACAACAAGGTGACTTCAATGAGCCCCATACACTTTCAATCACTTTAACCTACCTATAATGCTTCAATTAATCACTACCAATTTACATTATCATTAATCATTTACGTACCACATAAGTTTCTCAAAATTTTCATTTACTTCAAGGGTTGAACATTACCCAAATAGAAACAACATTTGCAATTAGGCACATATAGGGAAGTTAGGTCAATAAGGCAATTTAAAAAAAAAATAATGGGGTGCCTTTGCACAAATATGAACACTACATAAAATTGCTTAAAGACAACCGTTCGCACGATCACTACTAGATTTGTTCAAATAGATAGGGATATTTTTCTTTCATTTCATTTTCCACTTCCCACGTGGCTTCTTCGACTCGTTGAATTCGCCATAATACTTTGACTGAAGCAATTTCCTTAGTTCTCAATTTACGGACTTGCATATCAAGAATGGAGACCAGGACTTCTTCATAAGATAATCCTTCATTAACCTTGATGGTCTCAACTGGTACGATGGTGGATGGATCTCCGACCACTCTTTAACATAGACACGTGGAACACCGGGTGCACTAGTGATATTTCAGGGGGCAACTCCAACCTATAGGCCACATGTCCTATCCTTTGACCCGATACGGCCCAGCATATGTAGGAATAGACTTTCCTTTCTTGCCAAACCGCATGACTCCCTTCATGGGAATTACCGTGAAGAAGACTCAATCATCTACTTGGAACTTCAATTCTCTTCGACACACGTCTGCATCCTCTGAGAAGTTTTAATCCTCTCCTATCTGAATTTAACTTTTTCCAAAGCCTGGTGCACGAGATCTGGCCCTATCAGTTCTGCCTCACCCACTTCAAACCACCTAATCAGAGACCTATACCTCTTTCTGTACAAGGCCTTAAATGGGGCCATCTGAATACTAACATGAAAGCTGTTATTGTAAGTAAATTCTATAAGTCGTAGGTGATCATCCTAATTACCTTTGAAATCCAAGACACAAGCCCACATCATATCTTCAAGCATTTGGATAGTCCGCTCTGCTTGACTGTCAGTCTATGGATGGAACACTGTGTTGAGATTCACCTGAGTACCGAAACCTTGCTGAAATGTCTTCCCAAAATTAGCTGTGAATTGGGCTGCTCGATCTTAGATAATAGAGAATGGAGTTCCATGAAGACTTACTATTTCCTTGATATATAGTTGAGCATACTGTTCTGCAGTATCAGTGGACTTGAATTGCAAAAAGTGAGTTAATTTCGTGAGTCGATCCACTATTATCCAAATTGAGCCAAACTTGCGCTGAGCGTGAGGTAACCCTATCACGAAATCCATGTTTATCATCTCCCATTTCAACATGGGTATTTCCAAAAGGTGAGTTAACCCACCAGGCCGGTGATGCTCGGCCTTTACTTGCTGGCAATTCGGACATTTAAATACAAAGTCCGCTACATCCCTCTTTATACCGCTCCACCAAAAAATTTCCTTGAAGTCATGATACATTATCGTAGAACCTGAGTGCATAGAATACCTGAAATATGAGCCTCCGCCTACCTTGGCATCACAGTACACCACCGTTGCCGAGTGAAAATGCCGAAGTCTTGTTATTCAAACCTGCCTCCTTCATTAGTGCCAATGCCGGACCAATAAACTGCTTTCCTTGACTTCCGGTACAAGTGGCAATTCTCCTCCATTATGCACCGTAATATTCCCCTCATCTGAGATCGAAATACAAACCCCCAGACTGGACAATTGATGCACTTCCCGAGTCAAGGGCCTCTGATCCGCCCCCAAATGAGCCAAACTACCCATGGATTTCCGACTGAGAGCGTCAGCCACCACATTCGCCTTTCTGAATGGTACAAATTGTTCATCTCATAATCTTTGAGCAATAATAACCACTATCGTTGTCTTAAGTTCAACTCCTTCTGCTTGAAAAAATATTGGAAACTCTTGCGGTCCGAGAACACATCTACATGGACCCCATAAAGATAATATCGTCATATTTTCAGAGCAAACACAACTGCCGCATGCTCCAAATCATGTGTCGGATAATTCTTCTCGTGATTCATGAGCTACCTTGAAGCATACAATATAACCTTCCCATATTGCATCAACACACACCCCAAACCAACCCTGGAGGAATTGCAATACACAAATCTTTATGTGCCTTCTCGCAAGGTCAATATTGGTCTCGAGGTCAACCCTGATTTCAACTCTTGGAAACTGTTCTAACAAGCATCAAACCATTTTAACTTAACTGCTTTCTACGTTAGCTTAGTCAATAGGGAGGCGAGGGTAGAGAATCCCTCCATAAACATCCGATAATACCCTGCTAAACCTAAGAAGCTACTAATCTCCGTCGGGGTCGTGGATCTTGGACAATCTTTTACTGCTGCAATCTTCTGAGGATCCACCTGAATCCTTTTGACCGTAAACAACATGACCCAAAAAGGTAACGCACTCCAACCGAAATTCAGATTTTGAAAATTTAGCATATAACTGGTGCTGGTGAAGAGTGTACTGAACTGCACGAGTTGATAGGCATGGTCCTCCCGTCTCTGCGAGTAAACAAGGATGTCATCAATGAGAACAATCACAAAGGAGTCTATAAATGGCTTGAAGACTCGGTTCATATGATCCATAAAAGCTGTCGCGGTGTTTGTTAGCCCAAAAGACATGACCAAGAATTCAAAGTGACCATAGCGAGTTCTAAAAGCGGTCTTAGGAATATCCTACTCTTGATCTTTAACTAGTGATACCCGGACCATAGATCAATTTTGGAGAAGAACCTTGCACCTTGCAATGGTCGAACAAATCATCTATCCAAGGTAGAGGATATTTATTCTTGATTGTCACTTTGTTGAGCTGCCGATAATCAATATACATCCGGAGCAACCCATCCTTCTTTCTGAAATAAGAACTGGAGCACCCCACGGCGACACACTCGATCGTATGAACCCTTTTTCTAATAAATCCTTCAGCTGCTTCTTTAACTCCCTTAACTCTACTAGCACCATTCTGTATGGTGGAATAGATAATGGCTGCATATCAGGAAATACATCACTCCCGAAATCAATCTCCTTAGCTGGCGGAATCCTTGAAGTTCGTCAAGAATCACCTCAAGAAACTCATTCACAACTGGCACAGACTCGGGGGTAGACGCTTCTGAATGTGTGTGCGCCACCCGGACAACGTGATAGATACACCCTTTCTTAATCATCTTCGAAGCTTTAAGGTAGGAAATAAACTTACCCTTCAGCACCACACCATTCCCCTTTCACTCAATAATAAGCTCATTAGGGAACTCGAGTCTCATGACTCTCGTTTGGTAGTCAAGTTTAGCAAAGCACGAATAAAGCCTGTCCATTCCCATAATAAGATAAAAATCCACCATTCAAAGCTCGATAAGGTCGCCATGGTAACACGACCACATACCGTGAAAACAAAATTCCTATAAACTCGTGCAACTGTAATGGAATCACCAACCGGAGTCGATACGGAGAACGACTCATGAAGTTGTTCAGGTTTTATCCCAAAACTTGAGGCAATGAATAGGGTGACATAAGAAAAAGAGGACCCCAGATCAATAGGAGCATAACATTCAATGGCCTATGTAAACAAGATACCTGTAACAACATCTGGAGAAGCCTCTACACTCTGGCAGCCACTCAAAGCATAAAACTGGCTGGGTCCACCTCTACCAAGAGCCCCACACCTAACTGCACCATGCCTTGCTGGAGCTGGAGGACGCAAGATGATGCTGAAGAACTGGATGACTGAGCAAATCCCATACTCATGCCCTTACTGGGTGCACAACAGGCCCGCTGGATATGACCTTTCACCCCGCATTTATTGCACACCAAGATATCCAAATAACATGTCTCTGTATGAAATCTCCCACACTTGGGGAACGGAGCTTTACCTTGCTGCTGTAGTTTCCCTCTTGGACGACCCGATTGGTGGGGTCTCCTACTGTTTGAACCTAGTCTCAAGTGACTGCTCTGCTGATAAATGCGTACAGAAGGCTGTGCGCTCGCTGAAGACTGAGCATATGACTGGGATGGCCTTGATGACCCTCTCCCCTGAACTGGTCTCCCCTAGTGACCCACTGACCGAGCCCCGCTGCTACTTTCCCTATCCGCTCGAATTTTCAACTTCCCAGCCTCTTTGGCGTGAGCGAATCTTAAAATATTTCCATAATTCATAAGTGTACCACAGCCTCATTTACCACAAAAGGACCAAGGCATGGTCGACACTAACTAAGGAGCATACTTGGAAAATATCAAAAACTCCATGTAGTACTCCCAAACACTCATACTACCCTACTTAAGAACCTCGAACTCAGTGGCCCGGCCTGCCATTGTATCGGCAGGAAAGAAGTGGTCCATAAATGCATCTACAAACTCATCCCATTTAGCCGGGGGGCTTTCTTCTCCACGGGAATCCTCCCACATCTCGTACCACGAATATGCTGCTCCTGTCAACCTGTAGGAAGCCAACTCAACTCCCTCCATCTTTGAATCCTTCATCACTCGACATCTCATTTAAAAAATCCTGTGGGTCAGCCTCTGGATTATTAACGGAGAACTCTTGAGGGGCCAACAACAAAAATTTGTTGATTTTGGAACCGGAGGAATCTGTCTGTCTGCTAGGGGGCACAGGGGTGGCATGAGATCTCTAGGCCTGGGAGGCCACCAGATAAATCAACATATGAATAGCTCCCATGAGGTCCCTATCGGAAGTACCTGGACCGGAAGCTAGAATAGAAGAAGGGTCAGGAATATCGGCAGGAGGGATGGTAGCACCATCTACCGTAGGAAGAAGAGAAACACTTTGATCTAGGACAGATGGGCTAGATAGGTTCAAGACCGAGGAGTCACTCTCGCCCACTGTGTCAGGTACATGGTCCACATCCACACTTGGGGTGGCATTGGCCCCAAGGCCAAGTCTAGCTCTCTTCTTAGGTGCCATCGCTGAAAATTTCGGAACAGAGCACAAGTTAGACATAACACTTTCATTTTTCATTCACTACACGATATAGAATAACAAATAAGGGGATAATTTCCTAAATGTCCATGTAGCCCCCCAGTTATAGATGTGGTCGACAACATACCGATAAGAAGGGCTCTACTAGACATGGCTCCAAGACATCCTAGGACTCTTTTTAAAACCTGGCTCTGATACCAAGTTTGTCACGCCCCAAAACCGAGGGTCACAATTGGCGCTCGACTACGTAGCCCTATTCAAGCGGACTTGGGTGCCTTTCCTATCTCACGTGTTACCCGTGTTTCCATTACTCATTAATCAAGTGAATTAGCCATTAATAGTTTGAACACATTCTTACACGCCTTACATAACAAACATGGTTACTTGCGTGGTTTACATCTTACACTGCCCAACATACAAAAGACAAATTTACATGAATTCATAACCCACATTTCTTGTCTACAGAGCCTCTAAAGGTACAAAAGAAATATACAATACTTGCCGGTAACAAGGCGCCAGCTATCCATTATACAAAGATCAAAATAAAACTCTGGAAGAAGGCGGCATGAGCCACACAGGGCCCCGAGAAGAAAGGGGCTCACGAATTCAGCTGACGGGAAGTGAAGGAGTGCTATTGACACTGGACTGGAGTACTTGCTATTGATCCACCAACAATCATAACACGAATGTAGCGCCCCCGACAAAAGGGATGTCAGTACATTTGAATTGTATTGGTATGTATGAACAAACTTTACCCCAAGTGAAATCAAGCAATGCAGAGGTAACGAACAGTAATGGAATCAACGATCAAATGCACATGAAAGGAACAACCAAAGGAAAACAAGTTTCACAATATCTCCTTTTCTGCTTTCAACATTATTCCATCACATCAATAATTTCATAACTTTCGCATATTTGCATTTCAATAGTGATTTCGATGACTTTTCTACCCTTATTACCTCGGCACCCTTATCACCGAAACCCATACCTTGTTTCTTCGAGTTGCAGCACGCAACCCAATCCCACCGCATAGTCACACTTCACACACAAGAACAATCAACAATTCACAAAGAGTTTCATATACATCAATACTATTTCCATAACGTACAACAACCTGAATACAATTCAAGTCACAATGATATTTTCCCAGGACAAGACACACATGATATTACCATAGATTTTTCAATTATATCATTTAAAACTTTCTTCCATCATTTGTTACACAGCTCATTCCACATAGTCATATTTACGCATATGGTTTGTTGCCATTTACTTAAACTATCATATCAAGAAACTTAAACAACAACGTTCAAGACATATTATTCACAAGAATTCACAAATAATCTACATAAGTGACACATACCAAACACTCGTACACCAACAAGGTGACCTTACAAAGGTTAAAGATAGCTATACATACCTGGAGTCGAAGTTCCCTTTTTTGCTTCTACTTTCAACTCACCAATAGCCTAGTATCGCAATCTAGTCCAGAAGTTAACACTTACATTTTAGAATCGAAGCTCACAATTACTTACCCAAACTTATTTAGGTTATCAACCCCGTCCTTTTGCAAATCTTTACTCCTACCCAATTCTTTTTACTATGTTTTAGGATTTAAAGAACATGCATGCGTATTTCAACTTAGGGTTTCAAGAATTAATGCATAAGAATCCTCTTTTTTTGTGTAAACTGGAAAATCAATGAAAAGGGCTGGGGATTTTACCTGCAAGGACAGAGATGAAGGCCATTAGTTGAGATTTCCCGGCCCGGGTGACTTTGAAGAATCAAATCAACAAGTGCAAAACTTTCTCTTTCAAGAATCTCTCTTCCTCTCTCTAGTTTGTTCAGAAATTAAGTAAAAGTGAGGGGTTGGGGTGTTTTATTGAAGAAGGGTTAGGCTTAAAAATTAGGAAAAAATAGAGTTTGAGTCAGATCTGCGGTAGCACTTTGCGATCACAGAGGGGAAATGCGGTCCACAGAATGGACCCCAAAAATATTCTTAAAAGTTGTGGCATACTATTTAGGTCTGCGACAGGAATGCGGTCTGCATTCACGTTATGCGGTCGCATAATGCACCGCAGAACCGCCATTCACGAAATCCTTATGAAATTATGCAATTACTTTGTGGTCCGTATATCAGTTATGCGGTCCATTATTGGACCACATTTTTTACCTCAATTTAACCAGGCTACTGTCTCAGTATGTGGTAGAAATGCGGTCCGCATACTTAATCTGCGACCGCATTCTGGACTGCAGAATAGCATTTTTCTGAAAAACTTTGATTCTTGATTTTTGAAAAGCTAGTTCTGTACAATTTTACACAATCCTAATACATATTCAAAACTTGGCACTAAAAGTTACTAGATTTTGAATACAAGTTTTCACGGGCCTTACAGCTTCTCCTCGATAAGAAATTAAATAATGAAATTTAAAATTCAATAAAACATCATACTTGCAAAAGAGATGAAGTCAAAACCCTTAGATCAAAAGAGAAAAATCTTAGTAGTCTCCCCATTTCAATGTGCGTGACACTTTCCTTATTAATCTGTTTAAAAACTAATAACATATACATTTTAAAATTGTTTTATCTTTAAAATTTAATTTTACTATCACAAACTTATATAACCCATACAAATGATACAAAATATTTAAGATCTCTAGTTTCAAATGTCTTATAGTCATACATATATGTCACTACCCAAAATCCCTCTAAAGGATTCGTGGTGGAACCTAGTCTCTAAAATTAGGTAAGCCTAACACATACTGAAATGATAACAGATTCTACTTTAAAACAGTTGAACATGAACTAAAAATTCTAAATAAACATATAGTCTCAGCATGATACAATATCCGAAAATCGATAGTACAAGTCATTAGCCTTGCTAGGAGTAATTATACATAACAAATACATCACTATTACAGATTAATAGGAAAAAATGAAAATAAATACAATAAAAGATGACTTCGTAGCCTGTGAACGTCCAACAGGTGTACCTTGAAGTCTCAAGCCGCACAAGCATAAATCTTAAAACCAACTCGATTCGAAGAAACTGGTCTGCACAAAAATGTGCAGAAGCATAGCATGAGTACACCACAGTGGTACCCAATAAGTATGAAGCCTAATTTCACGACCCAAGATCAATTTTCATGATGGCGCCTATCATGGAACTAGGTTAGCCTCAACTCAACAACCCAATACAGTAAAAATAACATTAAAATAATGGTGGAAGCAGTTAACTCTAAAGAAACTCTTTTGGAAACGTAATACATCCCAATGTGTGATATAATCCAACCCAATACCGGGGTGTCATTGAGTACATGAGCATATATTCGAAATACAATCCAATATAAGGTCTAAAGAAAACAACTGAAAATACATCAAATAATAAAGAAGGAGAGTCAAGGCCCACGAACTCTGTGCAACTACCTTCGTAGTCTCCAAACTCTAGGGTCTCAATCAACAACTATTACCGTTAAAAGAGTTGCCTCGATCTGTACACAAGGTGTAGGGAGTAACGTGAGTACACCAACTCACTAAGTAACAAGTCCAAACTTTGGATTGAAAGGTAACGATGAACTCAATCGCAACACATATAACAGAAATAAATGTTGGGAAATGTAGGCATGCTTTAAAGTTAAATAGACAACACAAATCAATAAAGTAAATATAGAGCTGAACAATATTAGGTATACAACTCAGCTATTTGACATAGCAATGCACAGACTGTATGAAATGAACCATATGCTCCTACTCGCTGTGCTCAACCAGTCGGTATTGTATATGGCCATCTGACCTAGGGAAGATCCATCCTGGAACATATACAACACTGACTATAAGTCACCTAATACCGAATAAAGAGGGTAATCCAACCCTATAGAGGAGATCTATCTACAGGTATCAAGTACTTCGGACAAATCCATGTCTAGAGAAATCTATCCCTCAATAATATCATCCATGCTCACTAGGGGCGTGTTACAGACTCCAGAGAGGATCTTACAGCCCAAGCACTATCATAATCATTATTATAACGGCTGCGGCGTCCAACCTAATCCTATAACTGTCACTCACAATTAGGCTCTCGTCCTCACTCAGTCATCAATCTCTCTACTCTAACCCACAGTCTCACAGTACCGGCATAAATCCTAAACATGATATCAATAGGATAGAGTCACTAAACGACACCATGGAATTACCTAAGTCACAATTCTCACGGTGCACGCCCACACGCCCGTTACATGGCATGTGTGTTACCTCAAAACCAATCACATAACACATGATTTGGGGTTTCGAACCCTCAGAACCAAGTTTAAAAGCGTTACTTACCTCAAACCAAGCAAAATCCTAGTCCGCAATGCCCTTGCCTCTTAAATTAGCCTCCAAAAGTCCCAAATCCAGCCACAATTAATACAATACAATCAATATATCCTAAAGGGAATAATTCCACAAAAAACTTCCAAATTAGTGTCAAAATCCAAAATCAACTCAAACTTGCCCCCAGGCCTATATCTCGAATCCAACAAAAGTCACAAAACCCGAAAGCCCATTCGCTCACGAGTTTAACCATACCAAATTTATCAAAATTCGACCTCATTTGGTCACCCAAATCACCAAAATACAATCCATAATAAGATGATGAAGAAAGCTATAAATTCGTAAAATTTAGACCAATCCAGGTAAAAATCACTTACCCCAAGTTTCTCCTTGAAAATCTTCAAAAAATCATCTCTCTCCCGAGCTTCTCAAGTCCAAAATAGAAAATGAAATTCCAAAAGTCGAGCTTTTTCTGCCTAGGAATAGTGTACAGGCGGCCCCTTCAACGCTTCCAGTGCCGCACCTGTGAAAAATCCGTCGTAGGTATCACTTAAAATCCAAGACTCTACTTTTTCGGCACCACGACCACATCCACACCTATCACAAGTGCGGAAATCCATCGCAACTGTGGCTCCCTTTTGTATCTGTGCCCAGCTGCCTGCATTTGCAACTCTCGCATGTGCGGGAAAATCTTCACACCTATGGGTCCTATGCAACTCCTTCTTGGATGCATTTGCGGCACCTCCGTTGCTTCTACTGACACGCACATGCATTTCCCATTCCACAGGCGCGATTACACCAGCTACAACAACACTTTAGCTGCTATTTCAACTCCAAAATCAAGCCATCAACCACCCAAAATCACCCCGAGGCCCTCATGTCCACAACCAAATATACCAACAGATCCTATAACATCATAAAAACTTAGTCAAACCTTTGAATCACTCAAAACAATACCAAATCACCAAATTACACCCGGATTCAAGCCTAAAGGACTTCTAAACTTCTAAATTCCACAAATGATGTCAAAACCTACCAATCACGTTCGAATGACCTCAAATTTTGCACACAAGTCAGAAATGACAGCACAAACCTACTCCAACTTTTGGAAATACAATCCGACCTTGATAACAAAATTTCCACTGCCATCGCCTAACTTTCGCCAATTCAAGCGTAACTCTACTACAGACCTCTAATCATATTCTGGACGCGCTTCTAAGTCCAAAACCATCTAACAGAGCTAATGGAACCAACAAAATTCAAATCCAAGGTCTTTTACACATAAGTCAACATCCGATTAATATTTCCAACTTAAGCTTTCCATTAAGAGACTATCTGTCACAATTCACTCTGAAACAACTACGGACCCGAACCAACTAAACCAGTATATCATAATATAGATGAAGAATGCAAAGAAGTAGATAATGGGTGAACATGGCTATAACTCTCGAAATGACCGACCGGGTCGTTATGTCCTTCCCCTCTTAAATAAATGTTCGTCCTCGAATGGGCATAGAAAGATACCTAGAGCCTCAACTAGGTGTGGGTATCTGCTTTGTGTCTCCCACTCGGTCTCCCAAATAGCCTCCTCCATGGGATGACCTCTCGACTAAACCTTCTCCGAAGTTATGTCATTTGACGTCAACTTTCAAACATGACGCCCCAAAATAGTCACTAGCTGCACATCATAAGTCAAAT
This sequence comes from Nicotiana benthamiana, assembly GCA_034376525.1. Taxonomy (NCBI): domain Eukaryota; kingdom Viridiplantae; phylum Streptophyta; class Magnoliopsida; order Solanales; family Solanaceae; genus Nicotiana; species Nicotiana benthamiana. The sequence continues at coordinate 82,773,742 of CM067330.1, forward strand.
CACCATCCAATTGGACCGTGCTGAAATATCATCGATATACTTCCGAAGCATAGAAACATGAAATACTAGATGCAAACTCGATTAGCTAGGTGGGAAAGCAAGCTCATAGTCTACCTCCCCCAGTCCTCCGTAGCACCTCAAATGGCCCAATAAACTGAGTGCTCAACTTTCCATTCTTCCCAAATCTCATAACACTCATCATGGGTAAAACCATCAGCAAGACCTTCTCCCCAACCATGTAAGACACATCATAAACCTTTATGTTAGCATAACTCTTCTATCTCGATCGTGTATCCACTTGTTACTTTGCGCACAAGGCTTTCACATAATAAAATAGCACAATTAACTCAATTTCTAAGGGATAGTTTCCTCCCCCCCCCCCCCACAAAGTTAGACAAGACACTTGCCTCAAAGAAGCTAGACCAATACTCTAAAATGATCTACTCGAGTGAAACAACCTCCGGACGGCTTAAACTTAGCCAAAATAACTTTAAATATAAATAAAACTCATAGGAAAACAATTCCAGATAATATAGCTTCAATCTTTAACAAAAACGAAAAACTGAATCTTGGACCAGCACCTCGAAACCCGATAAAATTTATTTTTAAAACCGAACACCAATTCCGATACAAGTTCAACCATACCAAAATTATAAATTTTTGTTATCAATTTGTCCTTCAAGTCACCATTTCACATTTTAAATGATTTTCCAAAATTTTCCCAAATTTCTTACTTAATTCACTAATTAAATGTTGAAAATAGCCATGGATTCATGAAATATAATAAGATTTGGGTTGAGAACACTTATCCCAATGAATTGCTTGAAAAACCCATGAAACATCTCCTAAAGCCGAGGTCTACAACTCCCAAAAATGATAAAAATGGCTAACCCTACAAATAGAGCTCTTATAACTCTACTTGGGCATTCCTCATACACGATCACGGAATAAACCTTGCGATCACGGAACACAAAAATCACTGCTCGAGGAAATGAGCTTCGTGATTGCAGAAACCACACCCCGAACGCGATGAAAAGATTGGCTAACCTTTGCGGTTGTATGCCACATATCGCGAATGCAATGAGTAACATTCCACCAGTCTTAAACTTCTTTACCTTCGCGAACACATGCTTACTGTCGTGCCTGCAATGAACAAATCCACTAAGCTTCCCTAATCTTTTTCAAATAGCATCATCATCTTCGTGATCACGAAGATCAACAACAACACCAGTAACTAGCCACTCAATGCATGAAAAAATGGCACATAGCCCATCCGAAACATACCCGAGGCCCTTGAGACCCCATCAAAACATGCCAACAAGTTCCATAACATTACTCGGGCCCACCCAAGGTCTCTCATAACATCAACATTGTATAAATAATAATCGCAACACGGATAAAACTTATAAATTTCCAAATCATCTAACTTCCAAAACTCGCGCCAAAACATATCAAATCAACCCAAAATGACGTCAAATTTTGCATGAAAATTCCAAATGAGATAAAAAAGCTAATCCAACTCTCAGAATTAAATTTCGACCCTGATATCACAGAAATCTACTCTCAGTCAAACCTCTCAACCTTCTAAAACTTTAGCTTTCCAATTTTGCTGAAACGCTTGAAATTACACTACGAACCTCCAAATCCAAATCCAGACGTACCTCTAAGCCCAAAATTATCATCTAGGCCTATCGAAACTATCGAAACTCCAATCTAAGATCAAATAATAAAAAGTCAAACCTTGGTTAATTCTCTCAACTTTGACCTTTTCAAATGAGAGCCACTCCTTAAAATCCTTTATGAACCTCTCAAAAATTAGAGCCGATAAATGCAGGCAAGTTATACACTATGTGAAACTACTTGTGAGCTTAAACTGTCGAACCAGACACAATTGCTCAAACAACTAGTTGGGTCATTATATCCTCCCCCACTCAGAGCCAGATTTAGAACTGCTACTTACCTCAATCCGAGCCAAAACTCTACTCCAATATGCCTTTGCCTCACGAATCATCCTCAAAATATCCATATCTAGCAACATGTAGTTGAATATAATCAATATAGGCTAAAGGAATCAATTCCACAAGAAAATACAAAATTATAAGTCAAAAATTCGAAATTGGCTAAAAGCTGACCCCCGGGACCACGTCTCAAAATCCAATAAAAGTCACAATAACTGAAAGCTTGTTCAATCACGATTCTCGTCATACCATATTTATCAAAATCTAACACCAAATCGCCACTCAAATCCCAAAATTAACTCTCAAATCCCAAAATTAACTCTCAAATCCCAAAATTAACTCTCAAATCCCTAGCCTCAAACCCCAATTATGCCTCAAAAACACACCAACTAGGTGCGAAAATCAACGGGGAAATGAGATAAATAAAGAAAAAACCTAGAAGAGAGAAGCTCTGGAGAAAAAGAGGCGTTCACCATGCGACTGCATCTCTGATCACTGCCATATGGCCAGCGGCCAGCCAGTTCAGATGGCTGGTCTGCCTATTCTCTCCCTTTCCCCAACTTTTACACCCATAAAAAACAATCCCCAACCCTTAGATTATAGTAAAATACTAAAACCAACCATATAAAATAGTCCCATGCAGTCATGGAATCCTACTGTTGAAGCTAACCCTATGCGACGAGCTATTGTGATGAATGGTGAGCCTTTTGTCATGTTCACTAAACCAGAGGTAGATCATATGAATGTTACAAAAGGCTTAAAATATGGTGTAGTTAGCAAATTATCGTATGGTTGGCCAAAACTTTTAGAATTACGTACAATCATACCAAGTCAATCTGGAATTACAGGAGAATATAGTGTTAGTTTCCTTAGAGATCGACATGTATTGATTAGATTGATGTTAAATGAAGATTTCATTTATTTCATGTCGAAGAATGCTCATTATGTTAAAGACAAGACTGGTTATGAATATCAGTTGCGTCCACTAATTTACAATGCAAAATTCAAGGCTGGAGAAGAAACACCAATGACTATGGCGTGGATTTCCTTCCCAGGTCTGCTACCTACATGTTTTTTGAAAGAAAGCTTCTTTTCATTAGCTTCATCTATGGGGAAGCTGTTGAATCTTGAAATGGGTACAATAAATAAAACTCAACCAAGTTGTTGCAGAGTTAAGGTTCTTGTCCATCTTTAGCTGATTGGCAAAAAAATACGTATAGATATTGAGAATGAGGCGATAGGTGAAACAAGGATGGAATGGGTAAAGATCAAGTGTGATATGCTACCCAAGTACTGTAAAGAATGTAAAATTCAAGGGCATGATATGTTTGAATGTGTACATCGCATCTAGAACTAATGGACTCTAATCGCAAGGGGAAGCAGGTGGATCAGGCTAATGTAACAACAAATTTAGATCAACAAGATGTTAATTAGCATGGGAGAAACAAAGGCAAGGAATAAGGACCTTTGATGATTCTTACTAGTGGAAAGGTTATAAGGAATGTTGGTGCACAGTGGAAAGAAGTAAGAGACAAGAGGGTGCATAACAAAGGAAATGAAGCTGCTACACATGAACAAAATGGGAAGGAATTTATTCCCATTGATACAAATATTGGGCAAAAGGTTCAAACAACTACAAAGTTTGTTGTACTAGAGGTGGAAGATATTGAACTCTGTTTAGAAAAGTCTTATAACTAGAGAGACTAGGAGACTGAATCCAACAGCTAAGGTGTTTACACCCAAATTACCTTGGATGAAAAGTTCGAAAGTAGGGTATAATCCTACTGGGAAAGGGATTGCTGTGGCAGATAGAGTTCAAAGGGAGTCAATAGCTCAATGGATTAATAGAACTGTTTTTGGGAATGTTGCAACCAACCAATCCTGTCAAGAAATTCTTTCTAAATCCATTGATACAAATGTAGAAGTTGATGCTGCTAAGGATAATGGCCGATTACAACCAGGGAGACTGTGGAGTAATCAAACTAAAGAAGCTTCAGATGAAGGTGAACTACTAGAAGGTGTTAGTTGTGAGGAGGAATTAACAGATGATGAAGGAATAGATGAAGAACAAAGTGTAAATGAAGACAAGAACAAGAAGGATCTGAATTCAATGGGCAATCTTATTGAACAAGAGGATAATGCTAATTTGACAGGTGTACTGAAGGAACAAAAATGCCAACCAATGAAGATTGTTGACACTAGAAATGTTTTGCATACAACTTCTGGAATTCACAATGTGGATAATAGGTGAGTGGAGGATTCCAATATAATTGGAAGAACAGGAATGCAGAATGCAGATATGAGTAAAGTAGGCCATGCTAATGATTTGAATAAGCAGCAGCTGGAAAATAGTCCTACTATGCAAGAAGCATGGCTGGTTAATCAAATAGTCAGCCCAAGATTTAACCTAGTGGTAAAATAGTAGAGAACAATAGCATGAAATTGATCCCTAAACCAACAAAAAATCATTTAATTCCTCAAGATGAAGCCAAGGGTGATGGAGATAATATGGTAGGGAAAGGAAGAGACCTTGATATAGAATCTGTAAAGACCCTAAAAATTTCTTGCTTAAAATAATGTTGGGTAGGTCCCCGTAAAAATGAAAAATACCCCAGAATTAGAAAGATAAAATTTTTCAAAAATTTGGCGTTACGCGACGCACTATGCGATCTCATAACGTGTATGCGGACCGCATAATGGTCGCATTCCCGGGCAGGCCACTGCTCAATTGGAGGACAACTATGCGGTCCAGAATACGATCATATTTTGCTTATGTGGACCACTTAGTTATCACAACTTTTCCCATTGATATTGGTGAGGGAGTTTATGGGATCGCATAACGTGTATGCAAACAACATAATGGTTGCATACCTGCACATTGTGTTCTAATTTTGGACCATTTTTGAGGGCCAATTTGCGACCGACTTACGGACCGTATATCAGGAATGAAACGCATTCTTGATCGCATTTTGCATCGGGGTTCCTATTTTTTCAACCCGACCCCTTCTTCAATAAAACACCCCAACCCTTCATCTTAACCCATTTTCTGAACAAAACTAGAGAGAGGGAAGAGAGGATTCTTGAGAGAGAAAGCCTCATCTCTATCAATTTGATTTTCAAAGTCACCCAGGCCTATAAATTTCAAGTAATTATCTTCTTCTTCGTTCTTGCGGGTAAAATTCCCAACCCTTTTTCATTGGTTTTCAGATTTAAATAAAAAGGGGATTCTCATAAATTAATTCTTGAAAATATAAGTTGAACCATACATGAAGTAAAGATCTGCAAATAGGAGGGGTTGATAATCTAAGTGAGTTCGGGTTGTATTTGTATATTTCAACTCTAAGATATATGTATTAACTTGTGAACTATATTGAAGGTACTAGGTAGTTGGTAAATTGAGAGGAGTTAAAAAGCAAATTCAACTCCAGATATGTATGGCTAAGTTTAACCTTTGTTAAGTCACTTTGTTTGGTGTATGAGTAATTGGTTTGTGTTACTTATGTGGATTATTTGTGAATTTTGGTTTCTTCACGGGTATTAAGGCCAGGTGGCCTATTTCATAAATTCTTGTGATTAATATGCCTTAAACATTGTTGGTTTAGCATTCCGATATGATGGTGTGAATAAGTGACAACAAACCAAGTGTGTGTATGAATGTGTTTATGTGGTAAGGGCTGTGTAATAAATTATGGGAAGAAGTCGTAATGGATGAAAATGAAACAACTATGGTAATATTATCTATGGCTTATCGTGGGCAATTATTGTTGTGACTTGAATTATATATGTTGGATATGATGGAAATGGTACTTATGTTAATGAAAACTTTTTGTGATTTGCTATTCTTGTTGTGAAATGATATTCTGGATGGCCTGAAGCCATGTGATTGAACTATGAACTATTGTTGTTGTGCGAAATGTGAGTGTCCGGTGAGATCGGGTTGTACGCCACAACACGAAATTATAAATTGTGTGTTGGGGTGATAAGGGTGGCCGAGGTAACAAGGTGAACGAGGTAATAAGGGTGACCGAGGTAATAAGGATGGAATGTGTTCATTATCACTATTGAAATGAAATTTGGTGAAATTATTTATATCATTAAATAATGTTGAAAGGAGAAAAGAAGAGATTGTGAAACTTATTGGCCTTGGTTGTTCCTTTCATTGGCATTGATTGTTGATTCTATTACTGTTCCATATCTGTGTATTGTTTGATTTTTCTTGGGATAAAGTTTGTTCATACATACCAGTATAATTCAAATGTACTGACGTCCCTTCGATTGGGGGTGCTACATTCTTGTGATGATTGTAAGTGGTTCTATAGCAGGTACTCCAATCCACCGATAGTAGCACCTCCTCCATCTTCCATCAGCTCTATTAGTGATCCCCTTTCCTCTCGGGGCCCTACGTGGCTCATGCCGCTTTTCCCTCCCGGAGTTCTATTTTGGTATTTGTGTAAGGTATAGCCGGAACCTTGTTACTCGTAAATATTGTAAACTCCTTTGTATCCCTAGAGGCTCCGTAGATAGAAAACGTGGGTTATGTACTTATGTATTCGGTCAGTATAACTTGTAGATCACGTAAAGTAAGCATGTATGTTATTATGTCTCGTAAGAATATATTTAATTATAAATGGCGATTTCTCTTGATTAATGAGTATTGAAATCGCGGGGTAACACGTGGAATAGAAAAGGCACCCAGGTCCGCTTGACTGGGGCTACCCGGTCGAGCGCTGATCGTGTTCCTCGGTTTGGGGGAGTGACATAATAGACTACACAAAACTTTATCAATGTAGCAAGACAAGGTGATCTTTCACCTAGGCTTACGATGAAGGAGGTAAAATTAGCTAGCAAAGGTAAAAAAAAGCAACCAAAGGATAATCCTAGTTCACTTCCAGCTGGGGTTCAGACGAGAAGGACTGTATCTAAATCCCGTTTTTAAAGATGAATGCTTTAATATGGAATATTAGGTTAGTGAACACTAAAAATCCTTTGAAAGGCTTGTCAATATGTATAAACAACACATGTTTCAATTTAAAGGTTTGATGGAGCCAATGCAAAAGAAGAAAAAGCTGGAAGGTACAAGAGAAAATTAGGGATCTAATAAGATTTTGTTAATATGTCAAATAAGATATGGGCATGTTTAGATAAAGATTATGAAGTAGAGGTGATTATTGATATACAGCAGCAGCAAACACTGAAGTTGACAAACATAGATACAAATCTTTTATGGTAACTTTTGTATATGCAAAATGTGATGCAATAGAGAGAATCAAACTGTGGAATTCACTTATGCATTAGCTATGGATATGACTATACCATGGATCATAGGGTGAGATTTCAATGTTATCTCGGACAAAGAAGAAAAGTTTGGTGGACTGTCTGTGTCACTGAATGAAGTTGATAATTATAGGAACTGTATGAACACTTACAATGTAATTGATCTTGGTTTTAGGGGGAGTATTTATACTTAGTGGAATGGGAGAGCTGAAGAAGACTATATTTTCAAAAGGTTCGATAGATGCTTCGCTAATATAGACTTTCAGCAAATTTGGACTGTGATAAGTTGGTATGTTACCAACTTATCTCCTCTTTATACTTGATCCTTTGTACAATTTTATTGAGAAACTAAGGCCTTTTGTTGATATTTATTGGTATATTTTAGGTGTCAAGTGATTTACGATAATTATGAAGAAATCGCGTGAAAACAAGTAAAGAAGGAGCTAAAATGGAAAACTAAAGTCTCCCTAGTTATTACACTATGTGATCACAAGGAATTGTATGCGATTGCATAAGTCAACAATAGTAAAGCACAGCGAACACGAGTAAATAGGTGCAAATGCAAAGAAGAAAAACTGATCAACCGTTGGTCGACTGAGCCATGCGAACACGGAACACTAAATGCGATCACATAGCTTGATGAAATCATTCAACGCGAACACATGAGAATATACGCGATCGCATAGTGTATTTTCTGGGCAGTTCTAGGCAAAAATTGAATTTTACTTTTTTAATCCCCAAATCTTTTAATACTCGACCTAACAGAATCTTTGAAAAAACTTTGGCATATTTTTCAGTTCTTAGACTTAGAGAGAATAAGTTTGGAAGCCAGAGTTTGTACACACACTTGGGTCTTGAAGATTTGAAGCTTGTAGTTAAGGATTTCTTACCCCTTTATGTTTATTTTCTTCATTTCCTTGCTTTGTATAGAATATTTAAATGCGTAGTATTTATTTCAAATACTTGAATCTTGTTTATTAAAATATTCATAGTTAATGTGTTGATTAAATACGTCGTTGTGCTTATGTATTGAATTAATTTTATCTTTTTATGAAGTGAGTTATTGTATTTTTAATTATTCTTGTTCTTTTATATTTCTAATGTGATTAGCTAACCCTAGGACTTGCTCATTAACTCCGAATTAATTTTGGAAAAGATAATTGGGATTGGGAAAGATTAATTAACAAGAACTTGAGGCATTAACCCTCATTTTATAGATTATACCTAGAGATAGGATTGACTTGTAGCCATTTGGGGTATGCTTAAACTCTTAATTGTTTTAGGGATAATTCAATTAGAATGTCTTGTTAGTCTTTGGAAGAAGCTAATTAATAATTATTACCCGTGGCTAATTAACATAACGTCGATCATATTTGTAAAATCATGAAATACATTAGATCGTTACTTGAGTGTAATTCCCAATGCATTCATCCTTGAAATGATCATTTTACTTGCTTTCTAGGTTAGTTTACATTTTTGCATTTAGTTATAAACATTTTCTGAACTAAATTCTTAGTGTTTCGCATTGCGCGATAAGTGATAATTCTCTTACATTCCTAATCGTCTACATATTGTTCTTTGTCGGATTCGATCTCGACTCATAGTTGGATATATTATATTGCATGCGACCGTGCCCATTTACTTTTTAATAGTGGATTATGATATTATCAGCCAGCTCTAGTGATGGCACATCTTTCTAAGACAGGAGCAGATCACTGCCCTGCGTTGATCTCTTGTAATCCTAATGCTACTTCGATAAAAAAGGCTTTCAGATTCTTGCACTTCTGGATCAAACATCCAACCTTTAAAGATGTTGTTAAAGAGAACAGGCATGCAGACTTTGAGGCTAATCCATTCATTCTGTTCAACCATAAGTTAAATTAGCTGAAGAAGGCTCTATCAATCTGGAGCAAAGCAACATATGGGGATATTTTCCAAAAGATTTCAAGCTTAGAGGAGGTGTTGTTAGTGCGTGAAGCACAGTTTGAAGAGAATCCTTCGCAACAGAATCATGAGAGGCTACAAACATTTCAGGCAGAACTGATCAATTATCTAGCACTAGAAGAACAATTTGGGCAGCAGAAATCTAGAATGAATTGGTTCTATGATGGTGATCGCAATACCAAATTCTTTCATGCACAGGTGAAAGGAAGAAGGAGAAGATTGCAACTGAATAGGATTCAAAACAGGGATAGACAATGAACAAATGGGTGGGGAAGCAGTCAATTTCTTTGAGAATCAGTTCAAAGAGGAAAATGTACCTATAGATTTTAGGATCATTAATCATGTTCCTAGTATGGTCACTCAAGATCAGAACCAAGAACTGGTAAAGCAACCTACGAGAGAAGATGTTAAGTAGACAATATTTTGACTAAATGGTGAAACTGCATGAGGACCTGATGGTTTTTCTGGCTGCTTCTTTCACTCATGCTGGGAGATATTTGGCGATGATGTATTTAACATAGTGAAGCCATTTTTAAATGGACAAGAATTACCTAAATTTGTGACTCACACAGATTTGGTATTATTGCCAAAGAAGATGGAAATCAATACATTTTCAGATATGCGTCCAATAAGTCTCATCAATATAATCAACAAAATATTATCCAGAGTTATTCAGGAAAGGTTAGTAAGCTATCTTCCTAATCATATCTCAGATGAACAAGCTGGATTTGTAAAGAGGAGTATTATGGTGAATTCATTGTTGGCGTAGGAGATAACTAAAGATATTAGATTGAGAACGAGGGTAGTGCCAAATGTAGTGATAAAGCTTGATATGACAAAAGCATATAATTGGTATCTTGGATATTTATGACTAAGGTATTGAGAAAAATAGGCTTTGGAGAGATATTTATTGGCAATAGTTAATGGGATCATATCGAACAACTGGTACTCTGTGCTACTGAATGGACAACCTTATGGTTTTTTCGAATCAACAAGAGGGGTGAAGCAAGGAGATACTCTATCTCCTACGTTGTTGTTCATATTAACAGCTGAAGCATTGTCGAGGGATTAAATGCACTGCACAGGAATTTGTATTTCTATGGTTTTTCTTTACCAAAGTGGAGCCCAAAGACAAACCATTTAGCATATGCAGACAATACTATTATTTTGTCATCTTCAGATGCAACTTCATTACAAGTTGTGATGGAATTTCTTAATGCTTATGAAACAACATCAGGCCAGTTGATCAACAAGTTCAAGTCTGCCATCTATATGCATCATTCTACTAGTCCACAGGTGGTGAACAAAGTAGAAAGGATCACTGGTATATCCAAAAAAGACTTCCCTTTTAGCTATTTTGGATGTCCAATATTCTATTCACGGAGAAGGATGGACTACTACCAAGGTCTGATCAACAAAGTAGTGGACACACTACAAGCATGGAAGGGAAAGCTCTAATCCATTGAAGGCAGGGCAGTTGTCATTTCACATGTCCTTCAATGTATACCAATTCATCTCCTCTCAGCTATCAATCCTCCTCCATATTTGATAAATTGATTACACAAGATATTTGACCAGCTTTTTTTTTTTTTGGTGTAATACAGTGGGAAATAAAAGTAGGCATTGGGCATCGTGTGATACTTTGTGCATGCGTTGCGAAGAAGGAGGTGCTGGTTTTTGACCATGATATGTCAAAACCATTGTTTTGTAAATTGTGGTGTATGTTTAGAATAAAACGTAATCTATGGAGTGCATTTATAAGTCAGAAATATTACAAGAAGCTTAATCCGATGATAGTTCCTTGGAGGCATGGGTCTCATGTTTAGCGAAAAATGCTCGAGTGTCGAGATCTTATAGAATATCAAATACTGTGGCATACAGAAATTGGATCATCATTGTTTTAGTTTGAGAACTGGATAGGATTGGGTGCTCTTTATTTTGTTACCCCCCAGATTATTTCTATGATTAATCAATTCAGTACTTGATGGGCAGTGGGAAGAAGAGAGGATCAGAGAAAAATTGCCTGGGGACTTAGCAGATTATGTACTGGAGAATATCAAACCACCCATGCTTCATGATGTACTTGACAAATCCTCATGGATGCTTGAAACAAGTGGGAAATTTAGTGTGAAATCTGCATGGGAATATTTGAGGAAAAGGAAGGAACCTTGAAATGTATATAGGATGATTTGGACAAAGGAACTACCTTTTAAATATGTGGAAGGTTCGGAGAAATAGACTACCACTTGATGATTGTTTAGAAGGTTAGGATATTTGATGGCATCTACGTGCTGGTGCTGTGTTAACCCAAGGGAGGAAACGACACAACATGTTCTTTTCACCTCATATTGAGATTGTGCTCGTACTTCCTAAATAATGCAGGTATATAAGTCGAAGGGATCACATTGCATCAAGTTGTGATCAAATGGACTGCCAGAGTAATACCTCGACTGCAACCTAAAATTCAAGCATCCCATCGATAATTATTTGGGAGCTTTGGAAAAGAAGAAACATCTACAAGCATAGGGATACAATCACTATAAACAGAGTGATCAACCAGATTTCATCTACTCTTCAATCACTTATCGTACGACCCAGTACAATACCACTCAGTGGTGTCTGGGGAGGGTAGTGTGTACGCAGCCTTACCCCTACCCTGGGGTAGAGAGGCTGTTTCCAAATAGACCCCCGGCATAAATCCCCAGAATTTGCTCCTGGGGAGACTCGAACTCACAACCTCTCGGTTGTAAGTGAGGGTTGGTTACCATCAGACCAAGCCCCTCTTGTCAAATATAGAAAACCTGGCCTTCAACAAGTTACTCACAAATGGCTGCTAGAGAAATACACTCCAAAGTTGATGATTACTAAGTTCATATAGGAGTACCCAAGTCCAGGATAGGTGAAGGTCAACACAGATGGGGCTTCTAGGGGCAATCTGGGAGAAGTACTATTGGTTTTGTACTTAGAAATGATGAGGGAGATGTACTATATGAACATGACAAGGAAGTGCAAGAGGGGACAACTACTGAAGCAGAGGCAAGGCCATTATTGGAGGCTATGAGGTGCTGTGTAGAACATGATTATATCCTTATTGAGTTATACACAGATTCAACGTTGATAAAAAATGTTGTGAATGGAGAGTGGTCTATTCCTTGGTATGTGCCTGAATATGTGGAGGAAAATAAAGAACTAATAATGCAACGTAACTGGGGATCATACATTAAGGGAAGGAAATAGATTGGCTGACCATCTAGTTAACTATGCATTAGATTTTGGAGATATTGAGGCACACTGTTATTGGGAGCTAGATATGTGGGGGGGGGGGGGGGGGTAGTGAATAAGTTACAATGCCCATATCTAAGAATTAAAGTTGCAAGAAATTGGTGGAAAGGAAGTAACAAGGTGGAGTTGCATGATCTGCTGTTTGCTGATGCAATATGGAAGATGAAGCTGGGAATCAAAATGAGGAGGAGATCATGTGGAATCCTGTGATCAAATCCTTAGGGAGGAGATCATAGTACATTATTTTTTGACTAACATTGTGTTCGTTTTTGCAGGAAATGATACTGTCACCATGCCTCTCCTAGTGATTAAATTTCTATGGGTGGTATTAGCACTATGTGCTCATACCAAGAAAGGAGATCACAGGTGAGCATAAGCATGGAAGCTTGGAGGATCTCTAGTTCACTAGGGAGTGAAACTGATAAGTGGATCATCAGTCATCGAAGGATTTTCACTACTTGTGAGTCAGTTCATATCTAATTAGTACCTATAGTTGGAAGGTACATATGAAAGAAATAAAATACTATGGATACAAGGAAACAATGCCAAGAATTTTCAGCATGACAGTCATAAAAGATACACCTCTTTGGCATCCAAATATGGGAATAATGAAGGTAGTGAGGACTCAAATCTCAGTATACCGTGTTCATACAAAATCCTATGTATGGTGTCACATAAAGTTTGAATAAAATTACTGATGGAGATCACATTATTTTAACATCAAAAAGTGCATGCCTGTGCACATTTTCTCGACACTAGAAACAATGAGAACTGTGGAAAATTGTGACATAACAGGATCAAGGGGTGTGCTGTGGATAAAAAAATAGATGCAAGCCATTACTTCAACATCACATACAGAGAGCCAAGCAAAAATTTGTGCAGAACAACATTGGAAATCACACGCAACCCTCAGAACTACAGAGGGTACAATGGGTACCGCAGGAGAGCACATTGTCCATTACCATGTTCCAAACCCTATGGAGAAGAGCATGGTGATGATTTTTTACACTCATAAAGTTTTCTATTTTGCAGGAAATGTTATTGTGAACATGCCCTACCTATTGATACAACTTCAAAGGGTGGTATTAGCACCTAGTGCTCATTTCCTTGGAGAAAGATCAATAGTACTAGGCATAAGCACGAAGTCTATTGAGGATTATGGGCAAGGGATTTTAAATTGAGTAAAGTAGAAGTTGTTTCCAGCTTCACATACCAATCACTGCCCCACCAGATAAGATGCAAAGATCAGATGAGTTACTGGAACAAAATCTAGCTTAAGTAACACAAGAGAAAAAATTCACAGGAGGAACACTGACAACATAAGGACTCAATTATTAGATATGATGTGGAAATTTGGTGCTTAAATATGGAATCGATGTGTGTAATATAGGCTACAATCTCAGTTCACTTCATTAACTCTATATCCTAGGAATGCTACACATCAAGGGTTGGTTCAGAATTTTCCTGGAGCTCACACGACTTCTTCACAAACAAGACATGTTCATCTATGTGCCACACTGCTTATACATGAAATCACATGAAGATGCGTGGGACTGGGTTGTGTTTTACTATGCTGTAGCTGTACTAATGCACCCTAGACAACAAGAGGAAGGACTAAGGACAAGGTATTGGAATGGCGGAAGCAAAGAGAGACAAGGGATGAAGATGGAAAGACACAGGCAAGGCATGACAGTAGACTATTAGATTACAAAAGCGACCTGTTATGAGGATGATTATAGTATATACATACACATGGAAAATGCAGATATAGGCTGGAACATGCATTTGGTGGCTTCATAACTGGATTCATTATTCTCACACTTGATACATCAATGGGAAAATGGCCAACTTTGCAACAAAAGAAGACTATATATAGGCCTCAATTTTGAAGACTTAGCAGGGCTAGTTTTTATTTGTTTTATTAGGTTGCAATTTGTGATATCTGTGTTGAGTACATTGCTCTACATTGATATAGGATTTTTGCACTCGTGAAAAAATTATTTCTTTCATCTTATAAGACCTCCTGACACTGTTTTTGTTTTTGGGTTATATATATAAAAACTAGCCTGAGGAACATCGCCTAGTGGATTTGCTAAAACGTATCAATGGGGAAACATAGTTATTGAAGAATCCCTATGAAATCTCTCTCAAAATCGCCAAATTATGACTTCAAAATGTTAAAATGAAAGCCAAATCATGAATCCTAGCATTTATATGTTCGTCCTAATTAAGCCACTTGCGGTCCCAAAATCCACTTCTGCGGTCCCACCTTTATGGTTGAAACTCCGCTTTTACAAAAGTCACTTACTTCCCCAGCTACCACACTTGAGCGGACCTATCTGCTTATGCGGAAACGCTTCTGCGCAACACATCCACATTTGCGGCGTCGCAGGTGCAGAAGAACCTTCGCACCAACGACCTCTGCATATTTCTTCCTTGCCGCTTCTGCAGCTTACTTCCCGCTTCTGCGGGCTCACACCTGCACTTCCCACTTTGCATGTGCGATTCCATCAGTAGTGGAAATTCTTCAGTAACTCTTTCAACTTCAAAAGCTGATCCGTTAATCACCCGAAATCAACCCGAGGACTCGGGACCTCAACCTAATATACCAACATATCTTATAACATCATACGAACTTAGTCGAATCCTCGAACCACCTAAAACGACATCAAAAATATGAATCACGGATAGATTCAAGCCTAATGAACTTTGAAATTACCAAATTCTACAAACGACGCCAAAACCAATCAAATCATGTCCGATTGACCCCAAATTTAATGAAACCACTGACCAACTCAAACTTTTGGAATTCCAATCTAATTCCAATATAATAAAAGTCCACTCCCCCTCAAACTTTCCAAAAACTTGACTTTCACCATTTCAAGCATAATTCTAATACGGACTTCCAAATTACAATCCAGACATACTCCTAAGTGCAAAATCACCCAACAGATATAACAGAACCATCAAAGTTTAATTCGGGGTCGAGTACACATATGTCAACATCCGGTCAACTTTTCCAACTTTAGCTTTTAATTGTGAAACTAAGTGTCTCAATTCTTTCCCAAATCTCTCTGGACCCTTACCAACCCAGTAAGTCATATAATAGAAAGGGAACGAAGCTACAACTCTCAAAATGACTCTCCGGGTCGTTAAACCCTCCCCCTCTTAAACAAATATTCGTCCTTGAACGATTCTAGAAATATATCTGGAGTCACAAATAGGTGTGGATATCTGCCCCGCATATCCCACTCGGTCTCCCAAGTAGCCTTCCTAATGTGATGGCCTCTCCAATGCACCTTCATTGAAGATATATCCTTTGACATCAACTTTTGAACCTGTCGATCAAAAATGGCCTCCGGCTCGACATCATAAATCAAATTACATCCAACTGAACCGTGCTGAAATACAAAAAATGAGAGGGATCGCCGACATACTTCCCGAGCATAGAAACATGAAATACTGGATGCACACTCGACAAATAGGTGGTAAGGCAAGCTTGTAAGCAACCTATCCAATCCTCTAAAGTACCTCTAATGGACCAATAAACTGAGGGCTCAAATTGCCCTTCTTCCCGAAGCTCATAACACCCTTCATGGGTGAAAGCTTCAGTACAAACTTCTCCCCAACCATGTAAAACATATCACAGACCTTCCTGTTAATATAAATCTTCTATCTAGATTGCACCATGCGAAGCCGCTCCTGAATCAATTTAACCTTTTTCAATGCATCTTGAACCAAATCAGCACCTAATAGCCTGGCCTCGGCTGGCACAAAATAACCCACCGGTGATCTACATTGTCTCCCATACGATGCCTCATATGGAGCCATCTAAATGCTCGACTGATAGACATAGTTGTAAGAAAATTCTACAATCGGCAGAAACTAGTCCCACAAACCCCTGAAATCAATAACAAAAGCACGTAACATGTCCTCTAATATCTAGATAGTGCGCTTGGACTGTCTGTCCGTCTGAGGGTGAAATGTTGTACTCAACTCAATCTGAGTGCCCACCTCTCGATGTGCATCTCTCCAAAGATGCGATTTAAACTGCATGCATCTATCTAAAATTAATGAAATTGGCACACCATGAAGGCGCACAATCTATTGGACATAAATCTTAGCCAACCGATCCGAAGAATAAATAGTACCAATTGGAATGAAGTGCGAACTTGGTCAGTCAATCAAAAATCACCCAGATAGCATCAAACTTCCTCGAAGCCCGTGGAAGTCCAACTACGAAGCCCATGGTGATGCGCCACTTCCACTCTGGAATGTCTATCCTCTAAAGTAATCCACGCGGTCTCTGATCCCCATATTTTACTTGCTAATAATTAAGACACCAAGCTACAAACCCCACTTTTTCTTTCTTCATTCTTCTCCGCCAATAGTGCTGCCTCAAGCTGGTACATCTTTGCAATACCCAGATGAATGAAATACCACGAGTTGTGAGCTCCTCAAGAATCAACTCCGAAGACCATTTACATTGGGCATATATATCTGGACCTGTATCCTTAACAACCTATCATCTCCAATAATCACATCTTTGGCATCACCGTCCTAAACCATGTCCTTGAGAATAAACAAATGAGTATCATCATACTGGTGCTCTCTAATGCGATCATATAAGGAAGATCAAGTAAGTACACATGCTAGAACGAGATTGGGCTCCAAAACATTTAATCTCATGAACTGGTTGGCAAGGCCTAAACATTAACTGCAGAGGTCTCTCGCCAATAGGAATGAATGCAACGTTACCCATACTCCTTGTCTTCCTACTCAAGGCATCAGACACCATATTGGTCTTCCCCGTATGATATATAATAGTAATATCATAGTCCTTTAGCAGCTCCAACCATCTCCCCTACCTCAAATTTAGATCTTTCTATTTGAACAAGTGTTGGAGGTTCCGACGAGTTGTAAATACAAGACACACTATAAAGATAGTGCTTCCAAATCTTCAATGCACGAACAATGCCAACCAACTCCAAATCGTGGACATAGTAGTTCTTCTCACGAAGCTTCAAGTGGCATGAAGAATAATCAATAAATCTACCATCTTGTATTAAAAAACACCCAATACAGACTCGAGAAGGATCATAATACAATGTATAAGAACCAGAAGCTGATGCTAGAACTAGAACTGGAGTTGTGGTCAAGTTAGTCTTGAGCTTCTGAAAGCTCTCCTCACGCTCATCCGACCACCTAAAAGGAACACCCTTTTGGGTCAATTTGGCTAAGGGCGATGCAATAGATGAGACCGTACATGAGGCCACGATAATAACCACCAACCTTAGAAAGCTTCGAATCTCTTTAGGTGAATACCGTATGGGCCAACTCTGAATTTCCTCTATCTTCTTCAGATCCACCTAAATCACCTCACCGGACACCACGTTCCCCAAGAATGCTACCGAATTGAGCCAAAAATCTCATTTAGAGAATTTGGCATAAAGTTTCTTCTCCCTCAACCACTACAACACAATCCTTAAATGCTGGGCATGCTTCTCCTTGCAATAAGAGTACACCAGGATATTATCAATGAATACAATGACAAACTAGTTGAGATAAGGTTGAAATTCATTGTTCATCAGATGCATGAACGCTGATGGGGCATTGGTCAGCCCAAAATAACTCAAAATGACCATGACGGGTCCTTAATGTTGTCTTTAGAATATTCAAGTCCCAAATCTTCAACTAGTGATACCCCGACCTCAAATCAATCTTTGAGAACACCCTCACTCCAAACCCAGACTTTATCTTGGAGACCACCCTCGCTCCCTAAAGCTGGTCAAATAGATCATCAATACGTGGCAAAGGATACTTGTTCTTGATTGCGACTTAGTTCAACTGCCTATAATCAATGCACATTCTCATAGTACTATCCTTCTTCTTAACAAACAGAACCGGTACACCCAAGGTGACCCACTAGGCCTAATAAAACTCTTATCAAGGAGTTCCTAAAGTTGCTCCTTCAACTCCTTCAACTCAGGCATACAATACAGAGGAATAAAAATGGGCTGAGTGCCCGACACAAGTCAATTCCAAAGTCAATATCCTTGTCGGGCAGCATGCCTGGGAGGTCTCGAGGAAACACATTCGGAAAATCTCGTACCAACGAAACAGAATCAATAGTAGGGGTCTCTGCACCCACATCCCTCGCAAAGGCCAAATAATATAAATAACCCTTCCTAACCATCCATTAGGCCTTCAAGTATGAAACCACTCTACTGGGAGTATAGTCCAGAGAACCTCGCCACTCAACCTATGGCAAACTCGGCATTTCTGAATCTCAGTCTTAGCGTGACAATCCAGAACAATATGACATAGAGACAACCATCCGTACCTAAGATCACATCAAAATCAACCATACTAAGCAACAAGAGATAACCTTTAGTCTCCAATCCCCCATAGTCACTACACACGACCGATATACTTGGTCCACAACAATAGTATCGCCCACTAGCGTAGATACACGAATAGATGAAACTAGAGATTCACAGGGCATATATAGATAGTGTGAAAAATATGTTAATAAAATGAATAAGTGGAACCCAGGTCTAATAATACGGAGGCATCCCCGTCGCAAACTAAGACAACACTTGTTACCACTGCATCTAAAGCTATAAGATCGGCTCTGGCGGGAAGAGCATAGAATCGGGTCTGACTACCCATCTAGGATGACCTCTAGTTGATTAGGCCCCACCCCGAGATGGCTGACCGGGTGGCGTAGCAACTGGTAAAGAAGTCACAACCTGACTCCTCTGCTGCGATGGACCTCCCTAACAATGAGGACACTACCTCCACACATTTCCAAACTCTCTACACTCAAAGCAACACCATGGTGATGGTGATGGAGACTAAAGTGATCCTCAAGAACAGGAATAATTTGTAGAAAGACCTGGAATAGATTGACTAAAGCGATAGAGAACGGTGCAAACTATGAGATAGAAGGGCATTAAGAGATGCTGCCCCTAATAATAACTGTTAGAAACCTGGCCAGCAGATGCACCATAGTGAACTGGATGAGCCGCCTGAGCATGCCTATAAGGACGAACCTTGTCGTAGTATAACTATCCCCCAAAAGGAACACCACTGAAACCTCCAGATCTACGAGGCCTCTTAGCCTCCTTCTCACCCTGCTCCTAGCCGGAGACCAACTCTATTTGTCGATCTATGCAATTAACCTCATCAAAAGTAGCACCAGATACCCTCACTCTAGTCATAAGCAACCGCAGCTGATATGTGAGGCCATTAATGAACCTACTAATCCTCTACTTATCAGTGGGAACCAACCAAAGTGCATGACGAGCAAACTCAGGAAACGTTATATCGTACTACGTCAAAGATATACAAACTTGACAAAGAGGCTCAAGCTGTCTGTGAAACTCCTCTCTGCGTGACTTAGGCACGAACTTCTCTAAGAAGAGAACAGAGAAATCATGCAATGTAAGTGGTGCTGCACTAACCGGCCTACACTACTCATAAGCCTCCCACCATAAAAAGGAAGCCCCAGTGAACTAAAAAGTACTGAACAAGACCCCATATGTCTCCAAAATACATGTTATACGAAGAATCCTCTGACACTTTTACAAGAACCCTAGGCATGCTCTAAATTTGCCTACTGAAAAGTAGAGGTTGGAGCATCCAGAACCTCTCCAATCTCCTCTGCTCATTATTAGTAATAACAACGACCATATACGCCTGAGAATTTGCAACTGACTTGAGTAGTAGTGCCTCCGATGTCTGGAGTCCCTGCATTACATGCTCTGGTGTGCGGGCGGCGGGAGTTTGAGTACCTCCCCTAACCTGAGAAGTGGTTGCTGTGGCTAGAACAGAGACCACTTGAGCAAGATTGGTGCACATAGTAAAAATATGAGCTAAGGCCTCCTAAAGTCCTGGGATGACAATTGGCACAACTGGTGCCTGAGCTGGCCCCACTAGCTCCTCCAGAACTAAAGCCTGCTCCTCAACTGTGGAAATTAGTAGATCTGCAGCTGCTGCTGTACAAGCTGCACCTCTGCCCCTACTGCGACCTCGTCATCTCACAGCCTCTAATGTGACATTAGCCTCTTGCAGCCCTAACTAGTGGTACTAATGGCTATCCATCCTGTTCAGTAGTATGTGTTCTCACCATCTCTGAGAGAATATAATAATCAAAGTTTAGTTTCCAAAATCAACAGATTTGCATGACAAGAATTCAAGAATGTGAGTTTCCTAAGGGTTTGGTAGACTCTCGAAGATAAGTACAGACGCCATCGTAGATATCCGCAAGACTCTACTAAACCTGCTCATGACTTGTGAGACATATGCAACCTAGGATCTGATACTAACTTGCCAAGAAACAAAATTCCATCCTGTCATGATGGCACCTATATTGGTACTAGGAAAACCAACATTTCCAAACATATTCCCAAAAATGAATAGAAAATGAATCAATATAGGTTTAAATATTAATTTTTTTTCATAAACGGGGTAAAACCCCAAAACAAAAATGCAGAAAATTCCTAAATTGGGGTGTCCTTGAGCCCATGAGCATCTAAAAATCACCAGTCTAGAGAAAAAATGTATATGAAAGTCTTGACTAAAATACAGTAAAAGAAAATATAAGTAAAGAGAAACAAGGACTGCGAACGTCGGGCAATTACCTCGAAGTCTCCAACGATTAGCTGTGCGAAATATCAGCACCTACCGTACCCAGAAATACCTAGATCTACACACGAAGTGCAGGGTGAGGGGTGAATACAATCAGCTCAGTAAGTAGCAAGACTATATAAAGAACTAAAGATAGTGACGAGCTACACAGTTAAGGTTCAGTTTCAGTAGTCTCAACAAAAGAATGTAGGAATGCTTTTAAATCCACCAGTTTAAGTCAAATCAATTTATTCATGATACATTCAAGTAAAACCAGGTATAATTTTCACTAAGAAATATCAAAGTAATGATATACAACATCAAAGTACAAGAACAATGAAATTAGATTCAGCTTCTTAGAGCAACAATCACTCAGTCATCCCATTCAATCCAACCTCACAATCACTCATTCCTCATTGTCACTCATTCCTCTCAGTCCTCGCCACTCACACTTAGTAGGTACGTGCGCTCACTTGGGGCGTTTCCAGACTCTGGAGGGGCTCCTTCAGTCAATCATGGCATAAATTAATGAAACATGCTGCGACGTGCAGCCCGATCCCATAATATCCTCAAATTCAGGCCTTCGGTCTCACTCAATCATCAATATCTCCAGTCTCTCTGGATCTCATAAATCCTAAAAAATCAACCCAAACAATAATGATATGATGTACCAACAAGGAAATAATAGAACAATGAGATATGATATGCGGGTAAAATTGAGATTGAGTACGATATCATTTAGTAGGTAATTCAACATGTAACACGGCCTTTGTGGGTCCCAACTGTACCAACAATAGCCAAAACATAATTTTTAACATGATTTACAGTCAAATTTTTTATTAAACATGGACAGCATATAACTAACAACAAGTTATTCAACTTTACAGCTCTACCGAATGGACCAAGTCACAATTCCTACGATGCACGCCCACATGCACATCATATAGCATGTCCATCACCTCCAAACAAATAAAATATCACATAATCTGGGGTTTCATACCCTCAAATCCAGAAATAGAGTTGTTACTTACCTCAATATAAGCCAAAACTCTACTTCAATACGCCATTGCCTCGCGAATTGGTCTCCAAATGTCCTGAATATAGCGACTAGTGGTGCAATACAATCAATATGGGATAACGGAATCAATTCCACAAGAAAAAATGAGATTATAAGTCAAAAATCTTAAATCAGCTAAAATATGGCCGCGGACCCACGTCTCCTCCAACAAAAGTCACAAAACCCGAAAGCCAATTCAATCACGAGCTTAGTCATACAAAATGTATCAAAATTCGACACCAAATCGCAACTAAAATTCCCAATATAAACTCTCCAAATCCCTAGCCTCAAAAACCCAAATGACACCTAAAAAACACACCAACTAGGTGGAAAAATCAATGGGGAAACATAGTTATTGAAGAAATTTAACTATTAGTGACTTACCTCAAGAATCCCTTTGAAATCTCTCTAAATGAATCCGCCAATTCCGAATTCAAATTGTTAAAATGAAGCCAAAATCATGAACCCTACTATTTCTATGTTCTTCCTAGTAATACAATAGCTGCAGTCCCTAAATTCGCTTTTGCGGTCCCGCTTTTGTGGTGGAAACTCCGGTTCTAAGGAAGTGACTTACTAGCCCAGCTACCGCACTTCCGCGCACCTATCCGCTTTTGCAAAAGCGCTTCCATGCAAGACGTTTGCATTTGCAGCCTCGTAGGTGCGGAAGAACCTTCGCACCTTCGACTTGTTCTTATCTCTTCGTTGCCCGCTTTTGCGGCTTGCTTTATGCTTCTGCGGGCTCTCTTCTGTGGCGCCCACTCCGTAGGTGCGATTACACCAGTAGTGAAAATTCTTCAGCAACTTTTCAACTTCAAAACATGATCCGTTAAATAACTCGGAATCAACTTGAGGCCCCCGGGACCTCAATCAAACATACCAACACGCCTTAATATATCATAAGATTTTTATTCAATAACAATCATCAAGTGTAATAACAATCATACCGGTGCTATGATTGCTATTCAATAACAATCATAGCACCAGTATTACACTTTATATCGAATAAGACTTTGTTCCGGATCTCTGTAATGTTACCCATGATAAAGAAACATGTGGAAACTCATAACCACACATGAAATCAACAAGGCATGAAACTCTCTCGTCAATACTCCAAGCATCCCAACTGATAACTCATCAAAAAGCAACATAGATCCTCACCCAACACAGTTCATAAACCATACTAGCAATAACTCAGTTATGAAGTACAAATAGAACGTCAACAAGGTACGAGGACTATCTAAAAAGTACAACAGATATAACAACAATAGTACAGTTTCTTTAACTGATCCTACATAGGGAAAATAAAATACCAAATAAACACAAGAAAAGGGTATCCCACATAACATCCATTGCAGCGTGTAGCCTAATCGTAAATATATCAATCCATATATGGATACGCATCGAGCAAAAGTGCTCGAGTTCGTTGATCACATGAATGTTGATATCAAGCACAATAGAGTGTACAAGTACAACTGTGGGAAATGAATAGAAATAATACAACATGGAGGATAGCAAGCACAACTAATATGTAATGAGAAAATCAACATCGCAAGGGCCTTCTTGCCCACATTGCCATAAGGCCTGAACGAAATTACAACATCTGTGGAGATTAACCATACAACCTCAATGCCCATCATCACATAAGCTAGATGTACATAACATAGGCCAGGGGCACAAATAATATCCATTCTACCCGATAGCATAATCGTGATACAATCTCACAAGAGTCCTAGACCTGATCTGATATAAAATACAGATTTCCATTGGGCTTTCAAATAGCCCCCAAACCAAATCCTGATAATTCCCAGTTAGGTAAATATCCTTCCAAAAGTCCATAGAAATCTATCGACAATCTACACCATCAGTTATCATACTCTTATTATTTCTTCACAATCTGCAAAAAAGAAATAACCTGTATATGAGGCCATTCAACCCCAAAGCTATTGAAGTCTCTTAAAAGCAGGTCAGATCCTCAATTCGTGAAATTCTATATTTAACCTCATGAATACCAAAATTTCCATACCCGATTTTAACCACTCTACTCAAATTTCTGACACATCCCTCACACCCTAACATCTTACAGAAACATCCATATAGAATTTTTGGGCCGTGTAACAAAACCTGAGCCTTAGAAGCCTCAAAACCCAATAATCAATATACCACTAGTAAAGCATTCGTAAACCAAAACGCAAGGTCCTTTCCCGACTTCACATATGACATCCAATAATGCTAACATTATATTTACTTCTAATATCCATCCAGGAGAAGACAATAATGTACAACATATCCCTTATGCCTAAAGCAGACATCAAACTCAAGCTATGAATGACACCATCGAGAACTCTTTGAGAACTACCCCCATGTGACTAAGCCATCCGTACCACATCTCCAAACTCAACCGAGTCATATAAACCGTCTAACCTAAGAGCACTACCATAAACGCCGGTAGAGAATTTCCATCCAAAAAGGACCAATTACTTCTATCTCTATGCTGACCCCACACCACAGAGCTATCCCATTTCTTCAGATACTCCTCAAACTTCCTATGGGGTAACACTTCTTCCTGTCGATACACAACGACCCTAACCAAAGCTCAACGTAGAAAGTCCTTGCACAACCACGTAGCTTAGAAGCTCATAAACCGTTATATTTCTTCTAAAGCACACCATAATTCCCCAACCGAGATGCTCGAGCTGAATAGACCTTCTGTGACTATGAAGTTATTTCTTTGACCCCTTTATACTGAATGTAGATTCATTTATGATGAAGAAATACCGTAAGCCCCAACATCATCCCATGCAAATCTCAGATCTTAATCATATGTAAATTTTAGGGAACCTTTCAACATCGTGTATATATACCTCATGCCAAAAATGATACAACACTATTGGCCCAAGTAAAGGTGAAGTATTGAAGTCTAACAAAGGAACTCAAACATGGACCACGTCCATCTTGTGAAGCACAACTATAATCAACTTAAACATGTGAGATGCACGTGAAGAAGATAAACCTAACATATCAGAAGTGTTATCTCTTGATCATGATCGAAAAGGTTGCATATTAAATAAGGAGAAATATCCTTACGTATAGAGAACACGGTTTAGGAAAAGGATAGAGCTTGAATATGAGATCAACTAGAACTCTTCTAGTATGGAAGAGTAGCATCTCTATCCTAGTCAATTTTGTTTGCTAACTCCTTAAATATTAGTGTTTTTTATAGGAAATGCACATAAGTAGATGTTAAACATGAATTGAGAGAAAAATAGCAAGGTAATTTTTCAAGTATTTTATGTATGATTCAAGCGTGCAATCTTGAAGGTACTTGAACCAGATAGAAGAACCAATTCCAGGTGTCTATCTTTTATTCTAGTTCAATTCAAGTAGGTGATTTTACATTGTACCTTTCCACTTATTTCGAAGAAATTGTATTAGCTACTTAGAGTTTTCAAGTTAGAATTAACTTAAAGTTTTCGCAACAGTTGAGGATGTGTGCCACAATAGGATTAGAGTTAATCCTAGGTTTACACAAGAGTTTTTGTAAATGTAATTTTTTCCTTAGTGATATTAGTGGATAGTTTGGGAAAATCCTACTGGCAGGTAGGTCGTGGTTTTTTTACCCTTTGATCCATGTATTTTACACATAAATATCTGTGTTCTTTATTTTCTATATTTATTATTCTGCAACAGTAGTAGTTGGAACACATAGAAGAACCAGGTCTTTCCATAACTAAGTTAATCAAATATTTGGGTACCACACAAATCACCCACCCTTTTGTGTAGTATTGAAGTATAAAACATCAATTGGTGGCAGAGCGGGTTATCCTCGAGCAGTCTAACGCTTTATGTAAAGATGAGTGCACCACGTAGAAACTAGGAAAGACAACCCACTGCTAAGCCTCCACTCTTTAAGGGCTAGTACTACTCCTGGTGGAAGAACATTATGACAGACCACATCATAGGAGAAGACTATGAACTTTGGGAAATTGTTACTAATTGTCCTCTAGCTACAACAAAGAAGAATATTAAAGGAGTGGATGTTCCAAAGACTAGAGCTGACTGTACTTCTGAAGATTTAAAGAAGTGAGAAAAGAATGCCAAGGCCAAGAAATGGCTTGTGTGTGGACTTGGTCCAGACGAGTACAACAAAATTCAAAGTTGCACCACTACTAAGGAGATCTGGGAAACTCTACAAGTGGCCTATAAAGGAACTCCTCAAGTAATGAGATCAAGAGGAACATTGTTGCATTCTCAATATGATAATTTTACCATGAAGGTAGGAGAAATCATCCAAGAGATGTACACAAGGTTCACAACACTAACAAATGAACTTAAGTCTTTTGGAAGAATTATTCTTGAAGAAGACAAGGTTGAGAAAATCTTGTCGTGGGTCTTGCTAGTAACTTGGGAATGCGAAATCACTGCTATGCAGGAATCAAAGAACATTGCTACTTTCAAGCTGGATGAGCTGATTGGAAATATCTCTCCATATGAACTGAGAAGGTAAACCAAGAATATTGATGCACCCAAGAAGGAAAGAAATAAGGAAAAGGTAAAAATAAAGCTGATCACACACATCTCACCTTAGAAGAAAATTTAGGAAAAATGAAAGATGAGTTGTATAAGAAAAATGAGCAGATAAGAGTGTTAATAGAAGATCTAGGCAAGGTGAAACATGAACTAGATAGAACTTGCAAATAGAATAATTCCTCTGATGCACTATCCTAGCTACAAGAGCACCACAATAGCAATAAGAGAGGACTTGGCTATAGGACCCCAGCACCTAAGTGGTATCCCAAAAACAAGTACATCACACTTACCCGAGAACAAAATTTGCAAACAGTTTGGCAAGACAGGTCATTACAAAAGTGAATATAATGTAAAAGAAAAGGCCAGTCAAAAGAACATAATCTTTGTTCAAGAGAAAAAAGGGTGCCTAGATGGGCTAAAAGGAATTTAATTCACCCCTTTGCCTATAGAAATGGACCCAAACTAGTTAAGGTTCCTAGGACTAACCCTTGATTTTATTTTGCAGGTCCAACTAAAAAGAAGTAGCCAAATATTGTACATAGATAGTGACTGCTCAAAGCATATGACTGGAAGTAAGAACCATATCCTTTCACTTGAGGACCTAAAAGGAGGAAATGTCTCCTTTGGAAATGGGATTATAAAGGTAAGATCATTGGGGTTGGAATGGCAGGTAAGACAGACTCACATTTCATTGAGAATATTTACTTGATAGATGAGAATATAGCCTGATCAGTGTATCACAACTATGTGATTGAAGTACCCTGGTAACATTCACTTTTACCAAATGTTTTGTGATTAATCTTACCACTAACAAGATTGTTTTGCAGATAAAAAAAGTTAACAATATTTATATGGTAGATATTTCCACTCTTTCAGAAAACAAACTCACTTTGTTAGGTGTATTGGAAAATGATCTCCTCCTATGGCTCAAAAGACTTGGTCATGCAAGTCTAAATCAACTCATCAAATTAGTCTCCAAGGACTTGGTGATAAGGTTACCTAACATTATGTTTTTAACGACCCGACCGATCGTTTTAAGAATTAACTCCTCGATCCCCTATTAACTTCTTTCCCCGTTCTTATTCCTGCTGTTATAAGTTGTCGTGAGGATTCTGTTTTTGTTTCAGAATGTTTTGGGATACTTATTTCCTTTATGAATGTTTTAGCCTTAGAATTTGTACCGTAGTTGAATCTGTGTGAAGACGGCCTTGAAATGGAATTTCATTGGCTTTGATAGCTCCATTGTGTGATTTTAGGCTTAGGGGTGTGTTCGGATTGAGATTTGGAGGTTCGTAGCTTATTTAGGTTTAAAATGCTGAAAGTTGAATTTTCGAAGAATCTGGTTCTATAGTGAGCTTTTGATCTAGGTGTCGGAATGGACTTGAGAGAGTTTAAGTAGCTCCGTAGTGTTGAATGTGGCATGTGTGTGAAATTTCAGTTTATTCGGACTAGGATTAATAGGCTTTTAATCGAAAGCTGGAATTTGGAAGTTTTATAAATCCTTAGGATTGGATTGGAGAGAAATTTGTGGATTTAGCATTGTTTGATGTGATTCGAGGGTTGGAATATAGTCGTATGATTTTTTGGTTGATGTGCTTAGGTCTAAGGTGAGTTTCGGATGCTTAATGGAAGTTGAATTGGACTTAGGTGAAATCTAAAATTGGTTGAACCTGTCATAACTACACCTGCGTGTGTGGGATCGCAGGTGTGACACTATAGAAGTGGTTTGGTGATCCTAGAAGCAAATTTTGGCCTAGGCTTTAGAAGCCGTAAGTGCGAGAAGTCGAATGCACCTGCGAGACCGCAAGTACAGTAAGGGAGTCGCAGGTGCATTAAGTAAGTCGTAGGTGCAGAATTGTGGTTTAATGAAATGTTGTAGTTGCAACATGGTCTCCGCAGAAGCGTCCACTGGTCAAAAATAGGGCAGAAATGAGCGTTTAGTCTCAAAACCTTAGAAATTAATTTAGGAGTTGGGGATTGGCAATTTTGGGAGATATTATCACCTGGGTGGTTTGGGTAAGTAATTTTTACTCGGTTTTGATTAAATTTCATGAATCTATGCTTAAATTCATTCTTTAAATTCAAAATCAGGGTGAAAATTTGGAGAAAAATTTGAATAGTTCTTAGGCTTCATTTTTTATTTTTGAACAAAGTTTTGATGTTGGATAGGATTTATTTTTGTATATGTGAACTCGTGAGAGTGTGAGGATTCCGAATGTGTAAATTTTACCCAGTTTGAGACGTGGTCCTGGGGACTTTTCAGGTTATTTTCCTAATTTCGCGTATTAGCTTCGAATTAATAAGTTTAACTAGTTACTTGAAGTCATATTTATATTATGCAATTACTTTGAATAAATTTGGGCCATTTGGAGTCAGATACTTGTGGCAAGAACGTCGTATTGAGTTGATTGAGCTGGTTCGAGGTAAGTGCTTTCCTAACCTTGTGGTTGGGAACTCTTCTTAGTATTTGGTATTGTTGATATATGAAATGCCTTTTACATGAGGTGACAAGTGCACACAAATGCTAAATTGCTGAAAATCCTGTTTTAATTAGAGTACTAAAACTTTGTTTTCTTCCCTGTTTATACTACTTGCTATTTAAGCCTACTCTTAGCTTATGGAAGCATGTCCAATTGTATTAGTTACTTTACTTGCTCAAACTGCTTTATTTAAATTATGTGCATGCTAGGTTTGAAAAACTTATTTTACCTTGGTATGAAATTTAGATTGAACTGAATATTCTTCGTGTTGTTATTATGTGTTTACTTTGGGGCTACGGGATGATACCCCGGGAGATCTCCCTGCATTTTTACTTTGGGACTACGGATTTGTGTTCCAGTAGATCCCCTTTATATTTATGTTGGAACTACGAGACTGGACTCGGTAGATTCCCCCAGTACTGGGTATTTACATTTGGGACTACGTATCAGTATTTCAGTATATCCTTGCGCACTACAAGTTGGACTACAGGACGACACCTAGGAGATCCACTATATATTTATATTTGGGAACCACAGGACGATATCCTTGGAGATCCTCAGTTCCATTTCTGTGTGGAGTTATATTCTCTTTGTGTCTTCTCTCTCTATTGTAGTTGTTATTATTCTTATTATCTTATGTTACTTTATCCTGTTAGCACTTAATTATATTGTCGTATTCTATACTGTTGTACCTTTTTTTACATCTAAAATTAGTAGGGCCCTGACCTTCCTCTTCACTACCCGAACGAGGTTAGGCTTGGCACTTACTAAGTACTCTTGTGGTGTACTCATGCCCTTCCTGCACGTGTTTTTCATGTGCAGATCCAGGTTCTTCAGCTCAGCCCTATCATCCATGAGTTGAGGCGATTCTCTAGATACTTTGAGGTATATCTACCATGTCCGAAGACGGAGGAGACCCTCTTCATTCTCACTAGTATTTATAGCCCTTATTTATGTACTTTAATCTACACATTCCGGAGTTAGAGCACTATGTAGTATTCGTAGCTTGTGATTTCATGAGATTTTGGGTTTTGCGAGGTTGTTCAATTGTTGAGATGTTGTATTAGTATATGTTGAGCGACATCTTAAATGCTTCTATATTTGTTCATCTTCAGTTTTTATTGGTTTTTCCGCATTTGTTTTCTCTTTATGCAATTGTAAGGCTTGCCTACTTTTGGACTAGGCTCCATCACAACCATTCACGGTAGGAGGACTTGGGTCGTGACAAGTTGGTATCAGAACTCTAGGTTCATAGGATCATTAATCATAAGCCAGTTTATTAGAGTCTTGCGGATCGGTATAGAGACGTCTGTACTTATCTAAAAGAGGCTATGTAACTATAAGAAAATTCCACTTCATTTGATTTTGCTTGTCGTGCAAGATTTTTGATATCATAATTCTAAAATTTTATCTTTTATTCTCTCACAGATGGTGACAATACGTGTTATTAGAGATGATCAAGTACGTGCCCCTTACCGGGGCCGTCATAGGTCGTGGCCGGGGTAGAGACCGAAGATGCGCATGTGGTGCAGTCAGAGAACCCGCACGAGCTGTCACTGAGGAGCCACCAGTAGTTTCAGCCGGAGTCCAGGCACCTGATACGCCTACTACTATTACTACTCTAGCTCTTCAGGATTCTTTTGCACAGTTCATGAGCATGTACACAATGCTAGTTCAACCAGAGTTGCTTCCCCCTGTTGTAGCCACATCCCAGGCGAGGAAGGAGCACAGACTCCCGCCGCCTGCACTCATGAGAAGTGAGTGCATGTTAATCAGGTCCCAGAGATTATTACTATTCAGTCAATAGCCCTAGTTCAGCCCCAGGATAGGGCATCGACTTTTGAGGATAAGCAGCGGAGGCTTGAGAGGTTCAAGAAGTACAAACCATCTATATTCAGTGGTTTAACTTCATATGATGCCTAGGATTTCTGGAGGAGTGCTACCGTATTCTCTGCACTACGGGTATATCAGGATTGAGTGGGGTTTCTTTCACTACCTTCCAGCTTCGAGGAGCCGCGCATCAGTGATGGTGTACTTATGATTTAGACAGTCCAAATGAGGAAACTTCCCTGACTCGGACTAAGTTTTCAGATATGTTCCTGAGAGAGTATTTTAGTTAGAGCCTCAAGGACGCATCGCGCACATAATTTGAGCATATACGCCAGGGTACTATGACTATCGCGAAGTATGTTTTCCGTTTCATAAGCTTGGATAGAGATGCACCAACTTTGGTTTCTGCTATTTGCGAGAGCGTTCGTCAATTTATTGAGGGGCTCATTCCCATTATAAGGTCTAGCAAGGATCGTGAGTTGGAGAATGATATTTCTAATTAGTTGGTGCTAAGCACTGGAAGGAGAGTCGAGCATATTCATGATCGGGATAGAGAAGATAGGTAGGTCACGAGGTCTCGAGAGTCGAGCCATTATTTTGTGCCAATGCTTTAGCTGCATTTCCTCATGGTAGAGGTTATATGAGTCTCCCTATTCATTCACCTCTTCGAACAACCAGTGGTATTCCAGGTCTTCCTAGGCTTCAAGAGCTTTATTATGCACGTCAATTTGTCTAGTTTGCCTCATGCGCGGGGTGCTTTCAGTGGTCGGTCCAGAAGACCTGGCCCTAGCTAATCACAGCCTCGACATCCTCCTAGAGCTTGTTTTTAGTGTAGTGACATATGCCGTATCATGAGGGATTGCTCCAGACATATGAGGGGTGCACCTCCAAAGACTTCTAAGCTACAGGGTGCCCCACAGAGTTCTCAAGCTATGATTATAGTACTAGTTGCAACCCACCTGCTCAGCCAGCTAGAGGTGGAGGTTGGGGAGGTATGGGTTGCCCTAGAGGGTGAGGACGGGCCAGATATTATGACCTTTCTACCCGTACCGAGGTTGTCGCCACCGATTCTGTTATCACATGTATTGTCATAGGTTGTCATAGAGATGCATTGATTTTATTCGATCCAGGATCCAGCTATTCTTATGTGTCTTCATATTTTGCCCGTATTTGGGTGTATCTCGGGATTCTTTGAGTTCCCCTATCAATGTTTCTACTTCTATGGGAGATTCTCTTATTTTGACCATTTTTATCGGTCGTGTTTGCTTACTCTTAATGGTTTTGAGACTAGAGTTGATTTATTATTGCTCATCATGCTAATTTTTTGTTTTATCTTTGGCATGGAGGGTTGTTGCCCCATTATGCTATTCTTGATTGTCATGCCAAAACCGTGATGCTGGATATGTTAGTTATTTCGCGAGTTGAGTGGAGGGGTACTTTTGATCACACTCCCATTAGAGTTACTTCTTTCCTTAAAGCTCAGTGAATGGCTGAGAAAGGGTATGATACGTATCTGGCCTATGTGAGAGATGTTAGTGTTGATACCTCTACAGTTGATTTAGTCCCAGTAGTATAAGATTTCCCTAATTAGTTTCTGGCTAATCTTCTGGGCATGCTGCCCGATAACGATATTGATTTTGGCATTGATTTGTTGCTGGGCACTCATTCCATTTCTATTCCTTCATACCTCCTAAGTTGAAGGAGTTGAAGGATCAGTTACTTGAATTGCTTGACAAGGGTTTCGTTCAGCTCACTGTATCACCTTGGTCTTCTCTTATCTTTTTTGTAATGAAAAAGGATGGTTCTATGCATATGTGTATTGATTATCACTAGTTCAACAAGGTTACAGTGAAGAATTGTTATCCTTTGCCTCGTATTGACGATTTTTTTGACCAGCTTCAGGGTGCACGAGTGTTTTGTAAGATTGACTTGCATTCAGGTTGCCATCAGTTCAAGATTCGAGAGCCAGATATTCCGAAGACTTCTTTTTGGACTTGGTATGGTCATTAAAAATTCCTTGTTATGTCATTTAGGCTGACCAATGCCCTAGCAGCCTTTATGCATTTGATGACAATGTGTTCAAGCCATATCTTGACACGTTTGTCATTGCCTTTATTAATGATATTCTGGTATATTCCATGAGTCGGGAAGATCGTGAGTAGCACTTGAGGACAATGCTTGAGACTTTGAGAGAAAAGAAGTTATATGCAAAGTTCTTGAAATGTGAGTTTTTGTTGGATTCAGTGGTATTCTTGGGCCACGTGGTATTAAGTGAGGGTATTCAAGTGGATCCAAAGAAATTGGAAGCAGTGAAGAGTTGGCCTAGACAATCATCAGCTATAGAGATCCGTAATTTTCTTGGTTTGGCGGGTTATTACAATCGACTTATTGAGGGGTTTCCATTCATTACAGCACCTATGACTAGGCTGATACAGATGGGTGCCCTGTTCTAGTGGATGAAAGAGTGTGAGGTAAGCTTCTAGAATCTCAAGATAGCTTTTACTACAACCCCTATTTTGATATTGCCTACATGTTTGGGGTCTTATGCTGTCTATTATGATGCCTCGAGATTGGCCTTGGAGTGTTATTGATGCAGGATCATGGTTTTGGCGTGACAATCAAGCCAAAACTGATGCAGCACTATTGGCCCAAGTAGAGGTGATGTTTTGAAGTCTGACAAAGGAACTCAAACATGGACCACGTCCATCTTGTGAAGCACAACTATTACAAACTCAAACATGTGAGATGCACGTGAAGAAGATAAACCTAACATATTAGAAATGTTATCTCCTGATCATGATCGAAAAGGTTGCATACTAAATAAGGAGAAAGATCCTTACACAAAGAGAACACGGTTTAGGAAAAGGATAGAGTTAGAATATGAGATCAACTAGAATTCTTCCACTATGGAAGAGTAGCATCTATTTCCTAGTCAATTTTATTTGATAACTCCTTAAATATTAGTGTTTTTTATGGGAAATGCACATAAGTAGAAGTTAAACATGAATTGAGAGCAAAATAGCAAGGGAATTTTGCAAGTAATTTATGTGTGATTCAGGCGTGCAATATTGAAGGTACTTGAACCAGATAGAAGAACCAATTCTAGGTGTCTATCTTTCATTCTATTTCAATTCAAGTTGGTGATTTTACATTGTACCTTTCAACTTATTTTTAAACAATTGTATTAGGTACTTAGATTTTTCAAGTTAGAATTAACTAGGTCACTCTACAAGTGGCCTATGAAGGAACTCCTCAAGTAAAGAGATCAAGAGGAACATAGTTGCATTCTCAATATGATAATTTTACCATGAAGGATAGAGAAACCATCCAAGAGATGTACACAAGGTTCACAACACTAACAAATGAACTTAAGTCTCTTGGAAGAATTATCCTTGAAGAAGACAAGGTTGAGAAAATCTTGACGTGGGTCTTGCTAGTAACTTGGGAAAGCAAAATCATTGCTATTCATGAATCAAAGAAAATTGCTACTCTCAAGCTGGATGACCTGATTGGAAATCTCACTGCCTATGAACTTAGAAGGTAAACCATGAAGATGGATGCACCCAAGATGGAAAGAAGCCTCTGAAGGTGCAGACTTAGAGGATGATGAAATGGCTATGATCACAAGGAATTTCAAGAAGTACCTAATGAGAGGAAAAGTCTCTTCAAGAGGTTCAACGTTCAACAAACCAAGGGCCCCTGAAAAACAGACCAACGAGAGATGCAATGAATGTGGTAAGACTGACCACATGATCAAGAATTGTTCTTAGTAGAAAATTGAATGGAAGAAAGAAAGGGATAAACGAAGAAAAAAGAAAAAAGAATAGGTTAAACCCAAGAAGAACAACAGAACAACAAAGGCTATGGTTTATGTTTGGGGAGAAAGCTCAGATGAGGATTCAGAAGATGAAGCTGGAGATGAATAAGAACTTATGGCTATTGGAGAATCAGATGATGAACAAGAGGTAAGTGTGATTCATCTCAAAGACAAAATTAAATTCCTGTCTAAAGAAAAGCTATTTGAACTACCGCAAGACTTCATTGATGAGTCTGAGGTCATAAACAATGAGAAGGAACAACTTTCTAGGGAATGCGTGGTCCTAATATCTACGTGTAAAAATCTGGAACTTATGGCTTGTGAATGTGATAGTAAAAATACTGAGTTGAGAACCATGCTCTTGAACTTAACACCACTGTCTTAGAACTTAGATTTGAAAATTAAAACTGAAATTAGGAATAGGTATAAATAAAGTTGATCACACACATCACACCTTAGAAGAAAATTTAGGAAAAATGAAAGATGTGTTGTATTAGACAAATGAGCAGATAAGAGTGTTATAAGAATATATAGGCAAGGTGAAGCATGAACTTGATGAAACTTGCAAATAGAATAATTCCTCTGATGCACTATCATGTCTACAAGAGCACCACAATAGCAATAAGAGAGGACTTGGCTGTAGGACCCCAACACCTAAGTGTTATCCCAAAAACAAGTACATCATACTTACCCGAGAACAAAATTTGCAAACAGTGTGGCAAGACAGGTCATTACAAAAGTTAATATAATGCAAAAAGAAAAGGCCAGTCAAAACAACAAAATCTTTGTTCAAGAGAAAAAAGGGTGCTTAGATGGGCTAAAAGGAATTTAATTCACCCCTTTGCCTATTGAAAAGGAACCAAACTAGTTAAGGTTCCTAAGACTAAACCCTAATTTATTTTGCAGGTCCAACTAAAAGGAAGTAGCCAAATGTGGTACGTGGATAGTGGCTGCTCAAAGCATATGACTGGAAGTAAGAATATCCTTTCACTTGAGGACCTAAAAGGTGTTAATGTCTCCTTTGAAAATGGGAATAAAGGTGAGATAATTGGGGTTGGAAATGCATGTAAGACAGACTCACATTTCATTGAGAATGTCTACTTGATAGATAGGAATATAGCATGATCAGTGTATCACAACTATGTGACAGAAGTAACCTGGTATTAATCTTACCAGTAATAAGATTGTTTTGCAGATAAAAAAAGTTAACAATATTTATATTGTAGATTTTCCTACTCTTTCAGAAAACAAACTCACTTGCTTAGGTGTATTGGACATCCCCTCTGATGGAACCAAAGACTTGGTCATGCAAGTCTAAATCAACTCATCAAATTAGTCTCCAAGGACTTGGTGATAAGGTTACCTAACATTAAGTTCTTAACGACCCGGCCGATCGCTTTAAGAATTAACACCTCGATCCCCTATTAACTTCTTTCCTCTTTCTTATTCCTGCTGCTATAAGTTGCCAGGAGGATTCGTTTTGTGTTTCGAATATTTTGGGACACTTATTCTCTTTTTGAAACTTTTAGCCTTAGAATTTGGACCGTAGTCGAATTCGTGTGAAGACGGACTTAAAATGGAATTTCATTGGCTTCGATAGCTCCGTTGGGTGATTTCAGGCTTATCGGTGCGTTCAGATTGAGTTTTGGAGGTTTGTAGCTTATTTAGTCTTAAAATGCTGAAAATTGAATTTTCGAAGTTTGTGGTTCTATAGTGAGATTTTGATCTATGGGTCGGAATGGACTTCAGAGAGTTTGAGTAGCTCCGTAGTGTTGAATGTGGCATGTGCGTGAAATTTCAGTTTATTCGGACAAGGTTTAATAGGCTTTTTAATCGAAAGCAGAATTTGGAAGTTTTAGAAATCCTTAGGCTTGGATTGGACAGAAATTTGTGGATTTAGCATTGTTTGATGTGATTCGAGGGTTGGAATATAGTCGTATGATTTTTTTGGTTAATGTGATTAGGTCTAAGGTGAGTTTCGGATGCTTAATGGAATTTGAATTGGACTTAGGTGAAATCTGAAGTTGGTTGAACCTGTCATAACTGCACCTGCATGTGTGGGATCGCAAGTGCGACACAATAGAAGTGGCTTGGTGATCCTTGAAGAAAATTTTGGCCTAGGCTCTAGAAGCCGTAAGTGTGAGAAGTCGAATGCACCTGCGAGACCGCAAGTACAGCAAGGGAGTTGCAGGTGTATTAAGGGAGTCGAAGGTGGTTTAATGAAATGTTTTAGTTGCGGCATGGTCTCCGCAGAAGTGTCCACTGGTCAGAAAAAGGGCAGAAATGAGCGTTTAGTCTCAAAACCTTAGAAATTAATTTAGGAGCTGGGGATTGGCAATTTTGGGAGATATTATCACCTGGGTGTTTCGGGTATGTAATTTTTACTCGGTTTTGATTAATTTTCATGAATCTATGCTTAAATTCATTCTTTAAATTCGGAATTGGGGTGAAAATTTGGAGAAAATTTTGAAAAGTTCTTAGGCTTCATTTTTGATTTTTGAACAAAGTATTGATGGTGGTTTGGATTTATTTTTGTATATGTGAACTCGTGAGAGTGTGAGGATTCCGAATTTGTAAATTTTACCCAGTTCGAGACGTGGTCCTGGGGACTTTTCGGGCTATTTTCCTAATTTCGCGTATTAGCTTCGAATTAATAAATTGAACTAGTTACTTGAAGTCATATTTATATTATGCAATTACTTTGAATAGATTTGAGCCATTTGGAGTTAGATACTCGTGGCAAGAACGTCATATTGACTTGAGTGAGCTGGTTCGAGGTAAGTGGATTTCCTAACCTTGTGTGGGGGAACTCTTCTTAGTATTTTGTGTTGTTGGTATATGAAATGCGTATTACATGAGGTGACGAGTGCACACAAATCCTAAATTGCTGAAAATCCTATTTTAATTAGAGTACTAAAACTTTGTTTTCTTCCCTGTTTATACTACTTGGTATTTAAGCATACTCTTAGCTTATGGAAGCATGTCTAATTGTCTTAGTTGCAATACTTTCTCAAAATGCTTTATTTGAATTATGTGCAGTATGCTAGGTTTGAAATACCTATTTTACCTTGGTATGAAATTTGGATTGAACTGAATATACTTCGTGTAGCTGTTATGTGTTTACTGTGGGACGATAGGACGATACCCCGGGAGATCCCCCTGCATGATTACTTCGGGACTACGGATTTGTGTTCCAGTAGATCCCCCTTTATATTTATGTTGGAACTACAAGACTGTACTCAGTAGATTCCCCCAGTACTGGATATTTACATTTGGGATTACGAGTCAGTATTTCGGTATATCCTTGCGCATTACAAGTTGGACTACATGACGACACCTAGGAGATCTACTATGTATTTATATTTGGGGACCATAGGACGGTATCCTTGGAGATCCTCAGTTGCCATTTCTGTGTGGAGTTATATTCTCTTTGTGTCTTCTCTCTCTATTGTAGTTGTTATTATTCTTATTATATTGTGTTACTTTATCCTATTAGCACTTAATTATATTGTCGTATTCTATACTGTTGTACCTTTTTTTACATCTAAAATTAGTAGGGCCCTGACCTTCCTCTTCACTACCCGACCAAGGTTAGGCTTAGCACTTACTGAGTACTGCTGTGGTGTACTCATGCCCTTCCTGCACATGTTTTTCATGTGCAGATCCAGGTTCTTCGGCTCAGCCCTATCATGCATGAGTTGAGGCGATTCTCTAGAGACTTTGAGGTATATCTACCACGACCGCAGACGGAGGAGTCCCTCTTCATTCTCTATAGTATTTATAGTCCTTATTTATGTACTTTAATCTACACATTCTGGAGTTTGAGCACTATGTAGTATTCGTAGCTTGTGATTTCATGAGATTTTGGGTTTTGCGAAGTTGTTCAGTTGTTGAGATGTTGTATTAGTATATGCTCAGCGACATGTTAAATGCTTCTATATTTGTTCATCTTCAGTCTTTATTACTTTTTCCGCATTTGTTTTCTCTTTCTGCAATTGTTAGGCTTACCTACTTTTGGACTAGGCGCCATCACAACAGTTCACGCTAGGAGAACTTGGGTCGTGACAAGTTGGTATCAGAACTATAGGTTCATAGGAGTCATGAATCACATGTCTGTTAATTAGAGTCTCGCGGATCGGTATAGAGACGTCTGTACTTATCTAAGAGGGGCTATGTAACTATAAGAAAAATTCCACTTCATTTGATTTTGCTTGTCATGCGAGATTTTTGATATCATAATTCTAAAATTTTATCTTCTATTCTCCCACAGATGGTGTCGATACGTGCTATCAGAGATGATCAGGTACGCGCCCCTTACCGGAGCCGTCATAGGTTGTGGCTGGGGTAGAGACCGAAGACGCGTATGTGATGCAGTCAGAGCACCCGCACGAGCTGTCACCGAGAAGCCTCCAGTAATTTCAGCCGGAGTCCAGGCACCTGATACGCCTACTGCTACTACTACTCTAGCTCTTCAGGATTCTTTTGCACAGTTCATGAGCATGTACACTACTCTAGCTCAAGCAGAGTTGCTTCCCCTTGTGGTAGCCACATCCCAGGCGAGGAAGGAGCACAGACTCCCGCCGCCCGCACTCCTGAGAAGTAACTGCATGTTGATCAGGTCCCAGAGATTATTACTATTCAGTTTGTAGCCCTAGTTCAGCCCGAGGATAGGGCATCGAATTTTGAGGATAAGCAGAGGAGGCTTGAGAGGTTCAAGAAGTACAAGCATTGTATATTCCGTGGTTTAGCTTCATATGATGCCCTAGGATTTCTGGAGGAGTGCTACCGTATCCTCTGCACTGCGGGTATATCAGGATTGAGTTGGGTTTCTTTCACTACCTTCCATCTTCGAGGAGCCGCGCGTCAATGATGGCGTACTTATGGTTTAGACAGTCCAAATGATGCAACTTCCCTGACTTGGAATAAGTTTTCAAATATGTTCCTGAGAGAGTATGTTCCTCAGAGCCTCAAGGACGCATGGCGCACATATTTTGAGCATATACGCTAGGGTACTATGACTATCGCGAAGTATGTTGTCTGTTTCAATAGCTTGGCTAGAGATGCACCAACTTTGGTTACTACTATTTGCGAAAGGGTTCGTCGATTTATTGAGGAGCTCATTCCAAGCATAAGGTCTAGCATGGATCGTGAGTGGATAATGATATTTCTAATCAGTAGGTGCTAAGCATTGCGAGGAGAGTGGAGCATATTCATGATCGGGATAAAGAAGATAGGGAGGCCACGAGCCATTATTTTTGTGCCAGTGCTTTAGCTGCATTTCATCATGGTAGGGGTTATATGAGTCGCCCCATTCATTCACCTCTTCGAATAGCCAGTGGTATTCCAGGTCTTCCTAGGCTTCAAGAGCCTTATTATGCACCTCAATTTGTCTAGTGCGCCTCATGTGCGGGGTGCTTTCAGTGGTCGGTCCAGAAGACCTGGCCCTAGCTAATCACAGCTGCCACATCCTCTTAGAGCTCGTTTTCAGTGTAGCGACACATGCCGTATCGTGAGGGATTTCTCCAGACTTAGGAGGGGTGCACCTCCACAGATTTCTCAGCCACAGGGTGCCCCACAGAGTTCTCAAGCTATGATAATAGCACTAGTTGCTATCCCACCTTCTCAGCCAGCTAGAGGTGGAGGTTGGGGAGGTAGAGGTCGCTCTAAAGGGTGAGGCCAGGCCAGATATTATGCCCTTTCTGCCCATACCGAGGTTGTCGCCTCTGATTTTGTTATCACAGGTATTGTCATGGTTTGTCATAGAGATGCATTGATTTGATTCGATCCAGGATCCACCGATTATTATGTGTCTTCTTATTTTGCACCGTAGGCTGAATGGAATCTCCCGGAGATTCTCTTATTTTTTACCACTTTTATCGGTCGTGTTTGCTTACTCTTAGTGGTTTTGAGACTAGAGTTGATTTAATATTGCTCAGCATGCTAATGTTTTGTTTTATCTTTGGCATGGAGGGTTGTTTCCCCATTATGGTATTCTTGATTGTCACGCCAAAACCATGATTCTGGCTATGCCAGGTATATCGCGAGTTGAGTGGAGGGGTACTTTTGATCACACTCTCATTAGAGTTATTTCTTTCCTTAAAGCTTACTGAATGGTTGAGAAAGGGTATGATGCGTATCTTGCCTATGTGAGAGAGGTTAGTGTTTATACCTCTACAGTTGATTTAGTCCCAGTAGTATAAGATTTCCCTGATAAGTTTCTGGCTAATCTTCCGGACATGCCGCCTGATAGAAATATTTATTTTAACGATCTATTGATGAGCACTCAGCCATTTCAATTTCTTCATACCTCCTAAGTTGAAGGAGTTGAAGGATCAGTTACATGAATTGCTTGACAAGGGTTCCATTCAGCCTACTGTATCACCTTTGGCTTCTCTTATCATTTTTTTGAAGAAAAAGGATGGTTCTATGCGTATGTGCATTGATTATCACTAGTTCAACAAGGTTACAGTGAAGAATTGTTATCCTTTGCCTCGTATTGATGATTTGTTTGACCAACTTCAGGGTGCACGAGTATTTTGTAAGATTGACTTGCATTCAGGTTACCATCAGTTTAAGATTGGAGAGCCAGATATTCTGAAGACTTCTTTTAGGACTTGGTATTGTCATTACAAGTTCCTTGTTATGTCATTTAGGATGACCAATGCCCTAGCAGCCCTTATGCATTTGATGCACAGTGTGTCCAAGCCATATCTTGACATGTTTGTCATTGCCTTTATTGATGATATTCTGGTATATTCCCCAAGTCGGGAAGATCATGAGCAACACTTTAGGACAATGCTTCAGACTTTGAGAGAAAAGAAGTTATATGCAAAGTTCTTGAAATGTGAGTTTTTGTTGGATTCTGTGGCATTCTTGGGCCATGTGGTATTAAGTGAGGGTATTCAAGTGGATCCAAAGAAAGTTGAAGCAGTGCAGTGTTGGCCTAGACCTGTGTGTACTACCTATTCTTTGGAGTAGTTGGCGGAGATTTATATCCGAGAGATTGTTTGTCTGCATGGTATTCCAGTTTCAATCAGCTTAGATAGAGGTACTCAGTTCACATCGCAGTTCTGGGTCTGTACAACATGATTTGGGCACTCGGGTGGAGTCGAGCATAGCATTTCACACCCAGACGGACAAAAAGTCTAAGTGCACTATTTAGATTCTTGATAATATGCTCTGTGTGTGTGTGATAGAGGTTGGAGGTTCTTGGGATCAGTTCTTCCTATTGGCAGAGTTTTCCTATGACAACAGTTATCAGTCTAGTATTAAGATGGCATCGTACGAGGCTTTATATAGTAGGCGGAGTAGATCCCCAGTGGGTTATTTTGAACCGGGTAAAGCTAGACTATTGGGCACAAATATTGTTCAGGGTGACTTGGAGAGAGTTAAGGTGAGTCACGATAGACTCTATACAGCACAATCCAAACAGAAGAGTTATGCGGACAGGAAGGTTCTTGATGTTTCCTATGTAGTTGGAGTGCGAGTCTTGCTTTGATTTTCGCCTATGAAGGGCGCTATGAGATTTGGGAAAAAAGGGTAGTTGAGTCCGAAGTTTATTGGAACTTTTATGATATTGAGACATGTTGAAGAGGTTGCTTATGAGCTTTCCTTACCATACAGCTTGGCAGGAGTTCATCCGGTATTTCATGTTCGATGCTCTGGAGGTATCACAGTGATCCGTCGGACGTATTGGATTTTAGTTTAGTCCAGCTGGATATTAGATGAGGAGCCGATGGAGATATTGGATAGGTAGGTTTGAAATCTGAGATCAAAGAACGTTGCATTAGTGAATGTTCAGTGGCGGGGTTAGCCAGTCGATGAGGTAACTCAGGAGACCGAGTAGCATATGCCGGCCATTACCCTCCTATTTTCACTACTTCACTTATGTATCTATGCTCGTTCGAGGACGAAAGAATGATTAAGAGTTGGAGGATGTAATGACCTGACCAGTCATTTCAAGAATTAATGCCTCGATCCCCTATTAACTACTTTCCCCGTGCTTATTTCTACTACTGTGAGTTGCCGGGAGGATTCGTTTTG
The DNA here is from genome assembly GCA_034376525.1 of Nicotiana benthamiana. NCBI lineage: Eukaryota > Viridiplantae > Streptophyta > Magnoliopsida > Solanales > Solanaceae > Nicotiana > Nicotiana benthamiana. The sequence continues at coordinate 82,816,585 of CM067330.1, forward strand.
TGTTTCAGATTGTTTTGGGATACTTAGTCCCTAAATGAGAGTTTTAGCCTTAGAATTTGGACTGTATTCAGATCCATGTAAAGATGGCCACGGAATGAAATTCTGTTGGTTCTGATAGCTCCGTCGGGTGATTTCGGGCTTAGGGCGTGTTCAGATTGAGTTTTGGAGGTCTGTAGCTTATTTAGGCTTAAAATACCGAAAGTTGAATTTTCAATGTTTTCGGTTTGATAGTGAAATTTTGATCTAGAGGTCAGAATGGAATTTCAAGAGTTGGAGTAGCTCTATAGTGTTGAATGTTATGTGTGTGAGAAATTTGAGATCATTTGGACGATGTTTGATAGGCTTTTTGTTCAAAAGCGGAATTTGGAAGTATTGGAAATCCTTAGTCTAGGATCGGAGAGCGATTTGTGGGTTTAGCATTTTTGATGTGATTCGCGGGTTGGAATAAGTTCGTATGATGTTTAAGGACAAGTTGATATGTTTGGCTAAGGTATCGGGGGCCACGGGTGAGATTCAGGTGCTTAACGGAAGTTGAATTTGACTTAGAGAAATCTAAAGTTAGCTGAACCTATCATAACCACACATGCATGTGTGGGATTGCACATGCGGTACCGCAAAAGCGTTTTGGTGACCGGATAAGTGGATTTTGGCCCAGGCTCCAAAAGTCGCAGGCGCGAGAAGTCGAACGCACTTACGAGACTGCAACTGCAGTAAGGTAGTCATAGGTGCGGAAATGTGATTTATTGAATAGTCGTAGGTGCAACATGGTCTCTGCAGAAGCGTGACCGCAGGTGCGGTCCTAGAGCCGCCGATGCAGTTCTACTGGTCAAAAGAAGTGTAGAAATGAGGGTTTAGTCTAAAAACCTTAGAAATTTGTTTGGGAGCTCGGGATTGGCGATTTTGGGAGAGATTATCACCTAGGTGTTTTGGCTAAGTAATTGTTACTTGGTTTTGATTAATTTCCATGAATCAATGCTTAAATTCATTCTTCAATTTCGAAATTAGGGTAAAAAGTTGGAGAAAATTTGGAAAAGTTCTCAAGCTTAATTTTGGAGTCTTGAACAAGGTTTTCATGTTAGATTGGGGTAATTTTTGTATATGTGAACTCGTGAGAGTGTGACGATTCCAAAAATTTAAAAATCTTACACGGTTTCGAGATGCCAGTCTGGGGGGCTTTTCGGGCAATTTTCCTTATTTCATGTTTTAGCTTCGAATTAATAAGTTGAATTAGTTACTTGAAGTCATATACACTATGGAATTACTACGAATAAAATTAATAAATTTGGAGTTAGATACTCGTGGCAAGAACGTGGTATTGAGTTGATTGAGCTGGTTCGAGATAAGTGGCTTGCCTAAGTTTGTGCAGGGGAACTCCCCTTAGGATTTGGTATTTTTGGTATATGAAATGCCTTATACGTGAGGTGAGGAGTTCATACATGTGCTAATTGTTGAAAATCCTATTTTCATTAGAGTACTATAACTATGTTTCTTCCCTGTTTGTACTACTTTGAATTTAATCCTATTGTTAGCTTAGGGAAGCATGTCTAAATGATTTAATTGCTTTAATTGCTAAAACTACGTTATTTGAATTTAGTGCAGCATGCTAGGTTGGAAACACCTCTTTTACCTTGGTATGAAAATATGACTAAACTGAATATTCTTCTTTGGTACTGTGTGTTTACTTTGGGACTGCACCCGGTAGATTCCCTAGTACTAGGTATTTTAATTTAGGACTATGGATCGGTATTGTGGTAGATCCCCATGCAGTATGAGTTGGACTACAGGATGACACATGAGAGATCAACTGGATATTTATATTTGGGGACTACAGGACGGTATCCTGTGAGATCCCTGGTTGCTATTTCTACATGGAGTTATATTCTCTCTGTATTTTCTCTCTTAGTTGTAGTTGTTGTTATTCTTATTATCCCGTGTTACTTCATTCTATTAGCACTTAATTATATTATTGTATTCTCTACTGTTATACCTTGTATTTCATCTAAAACTAGCAGGTCCCTGACCTTCATCATCACTACCCGAACGAGGTCAGGCTTGGCACTTACTGTGTACCACTGTGGTGTACTCATGCCCTTTCGATGCATGTTTTTCATGTGCATATTTAGGTTCTTCAGCTCATCCCCATCATCTTATAGGCGAGGCAATTCTCCAGAGACTTTGAGGTATATCTGCCGTATCCGGTGACCAAGGAGTCCCTCTCCATTCTCTCTAGTAGTTATAGCTCTTTTGTATTTACTTTGATCTAGACATTCTAGAGTTAGAGAACTATGTAGTATTCATAGCTTGTGATTTCATGAGATTCTTTTATTAGTGTATGTTGAGCAACATCATAAATGCTTACCAGGTAAGATCTTCTTTTTGAAGCAAGAAAGTGGTAAGCACTACCAGGTCGATGGAACTAGTTCATATGGATCTATGTGGTCCAATGAGAACACTGAGCAGAAGTAGTAAAACATATGTGGTTGTACTCAGTGATGATTACTTTAGGTTTATTTGGGTATTGTTTTTAACATCTAAGGATGAAACATTTGACATGTTTACTGCCTTTGTTAGAAAAACTCAGAAACAACTAGGTAATCTTTTTGCATAAATTAGGTCTGATCATGGTACTGAATTTGAAAATGCTAAGTTTGCTGAATTTATTGATGAGCATGGTATAGATCATAATTTCTCTGCCCCTAGGTCTCCTCAACAAAATGGAGTAGTTGAAAGAAAGAATAGGACTCTTGAAGATATTGTTAGGACTATGCTTCTTTCTAGTAAACTGACCCACAGCCTCTAGGTGGAGGCTGTAAACACTGCATGTTACATCATTAATAGATACATGACTTGACCTCTTGTAGAGAAGACTCCCTATGAGTTAACTAAAGGGATAAACATAAATATATCCCATCTTAGGACATTTTAATGCAAGTGCTTTGTGCATAATAATGGAAAGGAATCTCTAGGTAAGTTTGATCCCAGAAATGATGAGGAAGTATTCTTGGGATATTCGTCATATAGAAAAGCTTATAAAGTGTACAACAAAAACCTTTGTGTGTAGAAGAAAGTGTACATGTATCTTTTGATGAAAATAACATTCTTCAGAGAAACAAGAACATGAAGATTAGGCTATTGGAGTGGTAAAAGAATGAGTGAAGTCACAACTCAAACTCAAGCTGCACCAAAAGAAGGAACATGTTCTCCCATCCAGGGCAACCTGACATAGGGAACTGAACAAAGAATAAGTGAATCTAATTTCTAAATGGAACCTGTCTATGAGCCTGTTCGTCAACAATAGAACATAGGAGAAACTCCAAATAGAAATTAGTTGGTTGTGAAACCTTACGATTATCAAAGTTCTCATCCCATTGCGAACATCCTTACTGATCCAACTTCTGAAGTTAAAACCATATCTCAATTAAAGAATCTGTGTTTTGTATGCATTTCTATCTCTTATTGAACCTAATAATGTTGCTGAAGATTTTCTTGATATAGACTGGGTGAATGAAATACAAGATGAGCTCAATCAGTTTGAAAGAAGTCAAGTGTGGCATCTGGTCAAAAGACCCAACGAAAGATAAGTAATTGGCACTAAATGGATCTTCGAAAACAAACTTGATAAAGATGGAACAGTTACAAGGAACGAGGCAAGGCTGGTGGTCCAAGGTTATAGCAAAGAAGAGGCATAGATTATATGAGACCTTTGCTCTAGTTGCAACACTGGAGGCAATAAGACTTATCATACCCTTTGCAGCACACATGGAATTTACCTTTCACCAAATAGATGAGAAGAGTGCCTTCCTAAATGGCTACTTAAAGGAAGAATTCTTTGTCAAACAACCTCTAAGGTTTGAAAGTAAGGAGTGTCCAGATAATATATGCAAATTGGACAATGCCATATATGGACTCAAGAAGGTTCCTAGAGTATGTTATGAACTTCTATCCAAATTACTATTTGAACATGAATAAAAAAGATGTAAGAATGATAACACTCTGTTCTTGATGGGAAAAAGTAAGGATCTGCTAGTAGTACAAATATATGTTAATGACATAATTTTTGGGGCAACCACTAAAAAACTGAGTAAGAAATTTGCTTAATTAATGTGCGGATGAGTATGATGGGTGAGCTTAACTTTTTCTTAGGCTTACAGATCAAACAAAACTCAATTGCAACTATGATCCATTAGCAAAAATATAAAAAAAGTTGATTAAGAAGTTTAAAATGGAAGAATCAAAAGAAATAGATACACCCTTTGCAATAACTAAATTAGACATAGATAAACTTGGTTTGTCAGTTGATCAGAAATTATATAGGGGTATGATTGGTTCAATTTTGTATCTTACTGCTAGCAGACCTCACATTATTTTCAGTGTAGGGCTTTATGCTCGTATTCAAGCAAACCCAAAGGAATCCCACGTGACTGCTGTCAAGAGGATACTGAGATGATTGAAAGGCACTACTGACCTTTGCCTTTGGTACCCTAAAGTTAGTAACTTTAATATAGTAGGATGTGTTGATGCTGACTATGCAGGTTTCCTTGTGGATAAAAAAAGCACCTTAGGCATGGATCATTTTCTTGGTTCATGTCTGGTATCATAGGCAACTAAAAAGGAAAATTCACTGACCTTATCCACTATTGAGGTTGAGTATGTTGATGCTGCCTCTTGTTGTGCTCAACTGTTATGGATCAAACAACAGCTGATGGATTTCAACATTGAAGTTGGTTTCATCCCTATATTTTATAGTAACACTAGTGCTATTAATATGATTAAGAACCCAGTTCTTCATAAGAGGACTAAGCACATAGATGTTAGATATCACTTCGTAAGTGTCAACTATGAGAAAGGATTGATTAACATAGAATTTTGTACTAGTGATAAACAAACTGCTGACATCTTTACTAAAGCACTGTGTATAGAAAGCTTTGAAAGGAGCATATTGGAATTAAGGATGATTAAGGTCACCTAATGAGACAAGCTCAGAATGCACATTGAAAAAAAAATTTAAAAAACAAAATTGAGAAGAATTTGAATTTTTTTTTTAATTTTTTTGCTAGGAAATCTGGAATTTGTGTAAATATCTAGATTACTTTTTACTTAGTTTCATACTGTCAAAAGTATAATCTTATGACATGTGTTGATATGACTCACTGATCTCTAGCAAAATTTTCTATATTTTGGTAAATTGAGGCATGATCAAGAGGATTATAAATAAAGAACATGGTTCATCACTAGTGGTTCATCTAAATAAGGAGGTATGTTTTCTATACTCTGCACAATTAGAAATATAAACACTTAAATCATGAGAAGAGTCCTACGTATGTTAAAAACCATCAAAAAATCCTATTCGTTTCTTTTTTAATCAGTTCCGTCTCTAATAGAATTTTCACCACATAAAATGACAAAAAATTTAGGGAAGTTTAACCACTCATTCAACCTTAAATTTCGGGTTGATTCGGCATCTAATTTAATGCAAAAAGCTACAGTTAGTCATTACATAAGGTTTCTCTCTTTAAAAATCCATCATCACATTCCGCCACCCTCATTATTCCAAATCTTCAAAAATATCTTTCACTCTCAATTGTTCTCTATTATAAAAGCCAAAGTCACAAACTCTCTCATGAAATCTGTTTCAATGTTGAACCCTCAAGATAATCCAGGCACTCCTCCATAACCCTCACCTTCTGATTTCTCCACATCTCCTCCACCCATTACAATCCCCCAGCCTAAGAAGAGATCTGACGACCCACAAGGGTCATCACCTGCTTCTTTATTCATTTTGTGTCTCAGAGGCCTTGAAAACCTAATTTAGGATTGCCTCGATTTGTGTACGCAATTCGAGCACGCAGTTGGAAAGCTTAAATATGAATTCTGTGAGAAAACTACGAAATTTTGATATTTAAATGATAAATTTGACTTCGATAAGAATTTTGGGTAAACGGAAACGGATGCGTGATTTGATGGTCCTGAAGGGTCCGAAGGGAAATATGGAACTTGGAGGTATGCCCGGAATTAAATTCTGAGGTCCCAAGCTCGAGAAATTAATTTTTGAGTAAAAATTATTTTCTGAAAATAATTAAGGAAATTTGAAATGAAATTCAATCAGAAGAAAATGGTATCGGACCGATATTTTTGTTCCAGCACCCCGTACAAGTCTTATATATGATTTAAGCACTTTTCATAAAGTTTGGTTGAAAATGGACGTCGTTTGATGCGTTTTGGACTAAAAATGGAAATATGATGTGTTATGAAAACTCGGAAGAAATCATGAGTTTTGAGGCTTAACTCGTTGTTTATGATGTTATTTTGGCGATTTGATTGCACGGATGAGTCCGTAGGATAATTTTGAGGTTGTGTGTATGTTTAGTTTGGAGCCTTGAGTACTCAGGTAATCTTCCAGTAGGTTCGGGGATGCCTTAGTCTTAAAAGATAAGATGATACAGGTTCAGAAAACATGGGCGTGTCTCTGAACCCTCTAGCGCGGTCCGCGAGAAAACGCGTGCAGCCGCAAAGGGGCCAATGCGGCCGCGGTCACCTTTGTGTGGTCCGCGTTGGGTGATGCGCGGCCGCGATCAGCTTAAAGCGGTATGCACTGGGAAAAGACCCGCAGGGCTTCAGCAAGCCTGTGCGGTCGTGGTCCTTTTTGCACAGTCTGCACGGGGCACCTTAGACGGGTATAAATACACGTGAATTTCAGTTGTTTTACATTTTCCAAAAACCCCAAAACATAAGAGATTTTCCAAATAACCTTTCTTCTCCAAAACGAGATTTATAACTCATTTTTCTTCACTCCTTAACATCTTTTAACATGATTTCAACTTCTAATCAAAGCTTTTCATGGGGAAATTTGGAGTTTTGGGTAAAACCTAGATTTTCTAAAAAGTTGGGGAGTTAGGCATCAATTTGAGGTCCGATTCCAAAACAAATCACATAATTGGACTCATGGGGGAAATGGTAACCGGGTTTTGGTCCAAACCTCGAGTTTTGACCACGTGGGCCCAGTGGCATTTTTTACCTTTTAGGGTAAAAATTTGAAAACTCATTTTCACACATCGAGGTTGATTCATTTAGCATTTGTTAATGAGATTAAATACCCTATGACTAGATCCGAGCGGATTGGTGGTGGAACCAAGGGGAAAGACTATAGTTGAGGTTTGAGTGGAAGTCAAGGCATTGAGGTAAGTGTTTGGTAACCTTAGCTTGAGGGAATAGGTGTGGAGTCTTATTTGCTACCTGCTATTTGTCAAGTATGATGTGTACGCATGGTGACAAGTATCTATACATTGGTGTCTAGCATGATCGTGAGTCTTTGAATTGAGAATATTCTAATCTTGTTGTAACTCCCATGCTTAATTGACGATTCTTATATGTTGTAAAGAGCATGAGAAAGGAAATTCTAAACTTTAGACTCTGAGGAGCATTGGCTCGAGTTGAAATATAGGGTGTGAAGGTATATGAAATAGTTGAATCCTCGGAGCATTGGCTCACGTAATAATGTAAACAATAAGATGAATATAAAACAAATAGAAGAATTATTTGTTATTCCCTTGCCGGGACGTCTTTTTGTTTTGCGGTATTCTCCCTTTCCGGGACGTATATACTTGCACTGTTGAGTTTCCTTTTCTGGATAGTATAAATTCTGGTTAATCCCTCACCGGGACTGTTGTCATGATCAACGTAAATTGTTTATTTAGATATTATATTGGATCAGGTTGCATGTTGCAACAGATATTATATTTGATTGGGTTGCATGCCGCAACAGATGTTATATTCGATCGGGTTGCGAGCTGCAACAAATGTTATATTGGATAAGGTTGCACGTCGCAACAGATGTTATATTGGACCAGGTTGCACGCCGCAATAGATGTTATGTTGGAACGGGTTGCACGCCACGACAAATGTTATATTGGATCGGGTTGCATTCCGCAACAGATGTTTTATTGGATCGGATTGCATACTGCAACAGATGTTATATTGGATTAGATTGCATGCTGCAACAGATGTTATATTGGATCGGGTTGCACGCCGCAACAGATGTTATATCGGATCGAGTTGCGCGCCGCAATAGCAGTGTTTTTGAATTGTTATTGATGTTGTACTGTTCTTTTGTATATCTATTGGATTTCTATTAGGTTGATATTATTTCCCCGAGGCATGTACCCCCTTCCCTTATAACTGCTCATTACCTATCTACTTTTCTGTAATATATATACTACGTAACCATACACTTTCACATGGTGGTCCGGTCTAGCCTTGGGACTACTTTGCTGGGATTAGGCCAGACAATTACCAGCATATGGGGTCGGTTGTGCTGATGCTACACTCTCCACTTATGTGCAAATACCGCAGCAGCTTTTGTGTAGCACCAGTAGTCTGGGAGCGAGCCTTCAGTCCACTGAGACACCGAGAAAGCCTTGCAAGCGTCCGTAGGCCCGGCATCTCCTATATCTTTATTTCAACCAGTATCTTATGTATTTTCAGACAAATAGTTATATTTGTTTTTTCAGCCCATTGTATGTAGTAAATCTTAGTAGTTCGTGAGTTATGTGACACCATATTTTGGGTAGAAATTGTGTTAAACTCCCGCATTGTTATTCAGTTTTCATTAATATTAAGTTCTCCCCATGTTTATTTAAATTAGTTATTTTTATCTTATGGTGATAATTATTAAAAAGAATTATGTGGTTGAGGAAGAGTACTAAAAGATTGGCTTTCCTGCTCCCATTAGTAGGCACCATCACGACTCCCGAGGGTGGAAAATTCGGGCCGTGACAAGTTGGTATCAGATCACTAGGTTACATAGGTCTAACAGCTCGCAGATAAACTTAGTAGAGTCTAATGAATCGATACAGAGACATCTGTATTTATCCCTAGAGGCTACCAAGTTAGGAAAACTTCACATTTGTTCCTTCTTGTCACGCGATTCTATTTCTCAGATATTGATTGCCTTTCTACTCTGTTCTTTCATAGATGGCAAGAACATGCGCTTTCTCATCTTCTGATCAGCAGTCCGAGCCCCAGGAAACTTCTAATAGGGACAGAGGGAAAGACCGTGGCCGTGCAAGAGGTTGAGGTAGGGGCAGAGCTCAGCTCCGAGCAGCAGCACCAGTGGCAAAGCCTAAGGGTGATTTTGATAAGGCGGTTTGGGCCCTAGCTCCAACAATTCCGGTGGGCCCAGCTCAAGTCCCAGAGGGGTTCATTGGCACCCCCATTCTTCAAGATGCTCTAGTCCGATTAGTGGGTCTTATGGAGAATGTCACCCGAGCAGGGTTACTTCCTCTAGCCTCAGTCGTCTTTCAGGCTGGAGGAGGGGCCCAGACTCTTGCTACTCGTACTCCTGAGCAGGTAGCTCCCCAATTCAGATTATAGAGGTTCAGCCAGCTATGGTAGTTCAGCCGCGAGTGGTTGCTCAGACAGGCGGTGGAGTGGCTATGTCCGCAGATTCTTTGTGGAGGCTGGATAAGTTCACCAAGCGTTTCACATCTTTATTCAGCGGCGCATCTACTGAGGATCCCCAGGATTACTTGGATAGTTACCATGAGGTTGTTAAAAACATGGGGATCGTTGAGACTAGTAGTGTTGATTCTTCTACATTTCGGTTGTCTGGATCTGCGAAGACTTGGCTGAGGGATTATTATCTAGGTAAGCCAGCGAGATCTCCATCCTTGACCTGGGAGCAGTTCACGCATGTATTTTAGGAGAAGTTTCTCCCTCTTACTCCGCGAGAGGCCTATCGGAGGCAGTTTGAGCACCTCCATCAGGGATCTATGACCGTCACCCAGTACGAGACAAGGTTTATTAAGCTGGGAGGCCATACCATTGTTATACTCCCCACTGAGGGAGAGAGTGAGACGGTTTATTAATGGACTCATTTAGCATATTCGTCTCTAGATGAATAGAGAGGCTGGGAGCGATATATCCTTTCAGGAGGCGGCCAGCATGGCCTGGAGGATTAAGATGGTATTGTCACATGGGAGTAGTCACATGGCAGATAAGATACCCCGTCAGTCAGGCTGATTCAGTGGTGCTTCATTAGGAGGAAGGGAATCGCATGATAGAGGTCATCCTCCTAGGCCCTTCCAATCTGCACTCTAGGTATCTCATGGTACATCAGGTGATCATGGTTTTCGTGGGCAGTATTCTAACAAGCAGTCCCACAGTGCACCATCAACTCCTATATCAGTGTACCACGCGTGCGCAGTCCAGGCCCATAGCCGGAAAGCTTAAATATGAATTCTGTGAGAAAAATACTAAATTTTGATATTAAAATAATAAATTTGACTACGGTAAGTGAGGATCAGTAGTAAAATATGGGACTTGGGTGTATGCCTAGAATCGAATTCCGAGGTCGCAAGGTCGAGAAATGAATTTTTGAGTAAAATTATTTTCTGGAAATAATAGAGGAAATTAGAAATGAAATTTGATCAGAAGAATATAGTATCGGGTACATCTTTTTGTTCCGGCGCCTGGTACAAGTCTTATCTATGATTTAAGCCCTTTGCATAAAATTTGGTTGAAAATGGATGTCATTTGACGCGTTTCAGACAAAAAATGGAATTTGATGTTTTATGAAAATTTAGAAGAAATTATGAGTTTTGAGACTTAATTCGATGTTTATGATATTATTCTGGCGATTTGATCACACGGATGAGTCTGTAGGATATTTTTGAGGTGGTGTGTAGTTTAGTATGGAGCCTCGAGGACTCGGGTGAGCTTCGGGTAGGTTCCGAGATACCTTAGACTTGAAAGATCAGATGTTGCAGGTTCAGAAAAATTGGGCATATCTCTGAACCCTCTAGCACCGCCCGCAAGAAAATGCGTGCGGCTGCAGAGGGGCCAGCGCAGCCGCGGCCGCCTTTCGCAGTGCGCGGTTAGTGTTGCACAGCCGCTGCCGGTTTAGTGCGGTCTGTATAGGGCAAAGACCCGTACGTATTCAGCAAGCCTATGCGGCCGCACTCCTTTTTGCGCAGTCCGCACGGGGCACCTTAGAGGGGTATAAATACACGTAAATTTCAATTATTTTACACTTTCCAAAAAACCCAAAACATAAGACCAAACAACTCTTCTTCTTCAAAACGATTGGTAAGTGATTTCTAGCTCATTTTTCTTCACTCCTTAACATCTTTAAACATGATTTCTATAAGCACGTGATTTTTTTCCTATATGAATTACTCTTATAGAATCCCAAGAATATAGATTTTCTTAATTTTTGCCATTTTTAGGAGTTTTTGTAGAATTTTATTTAGTGGTTTGAATTTTTGTGCATGTTTATGTTTTATTTAAGTCATGAAAAAATGCCAAAATATCATGCATTACATTTAGGATTTGTTTTTATATTTTTAGAATTAACCAGTAATTATATATTTTATAGAAATTTAAAAATCACAAAAAATAGCTCATTTTACTTTTTTTTCTTTTAATTTTGGTTTATTGATTTTCCGCTTTTAATATAGATTTAAGTGAGATTTATAATTTTTATTAGTTAACTACTTTAATTTCATATTTTTAGATAAATTAGGATTTTAATTATTAGGATTTTTTATTCAAAAAAGAAAGAAAAGAAATGAATTGAAAATAAAAGAAAAGGAATATAAGAGTATTAATTTTCTGAAATTGGACCCATTATTAATCTCTCAAATTAGCCCAAAAATGGCCAATTTGGTCCGGCCCAAGAACCAGACCCACCTGGCCCAACAACCCTCCCCATTTCAATTATGAGATAGAGAGGAGAGGAGAGGAATCTATAGGTGACCAACGGGTGGGCCGGGCCGGGTCCGGGTCCAAATTTTATGACCCGTCCGGGTCCGGGCCGGTCCGGTCCGGGTTCAATTGGGGGCGGGTTGCAATTGGGCTGGGTTGATCCGGTCCGGGCCGGGCCGGGCCGGGTTTATCTTTTGTTTTTTTTTTTGAATTACGTATAGTATAAATATTAAGTTATATGAATACTTTGTGATAATTGAATGAACACAACAAAAGATGGGGAAAAAATTGCACTTATTGCAAGTGCTACTTTAATTCTTAAATTCAAAATTTCAAACTGAAAAACTAAAATGTATCATAATTAGTTTACAATTTACATCAAATGGCTTGCATTGCAATAGCAAGTTCTTCCATATTAATATGAACCTCTGGACCTTCTTCTAGAGTGTTAAATTCGGATGGGTTTCCGTGCGTTAATATATCTCCAAGTTCTTCGTCTTCCGGGCTATCAAGATCTTCCTTTCCTTGATTTCTTCGTTCAGATCTTATCCAATCTCTTAGACACACTAAGACATCCAAAGCATTGCTTCCCAATGAGTGCCGCGTGTCTCCAAGTTGTTGTCTTGCTTGGCTAAATGCACTCTCGGATGCAACAGTGGAAATTGGGACATTCAGGACATCCCGCGCCATAGCGTAAAGAACGGGAAATTACTTTGAATTTTCCTGCCACCAGCCTAACGGTGAAAATTCCTTGGTGCGAGGCTCCTTTTGCTTCTGCAAGTAAAATTGCAGTTCATCTATATTCCTACTACTACTTTGAGTGTTAGAAAAAGTTGAAAAAATATTAAAACTATCAAAGCCTTCATCATCATCTCCGACTACATTAGAAGTGCTACATTGCATAGTGGGATTTGCAGCAGTTGAAGCACGAGCATTATCACATTGAGTTGCATAATAAGTATATAGATATTGTAAATGTTCATTTAGTTGGTTCATAGATTCATACAAATTTGGGCTTTCAGTGGGCCCAATCTCCATATAATTGTATAAAGCATTCATTAATTGTTCATAATCAATATTTACATCTTGCAAATTAGGCGATGATTCAGAAACATGTGTTATTGGTATCTCATTTGCACTAGTAGGTGTAGGTGGTATCTCATCTTCTATTCCAATTTCGTTATCTTCTATTCCGAAATCTTGGTGTAATTGTTCATAATCAATATTTACATCTTGCAAATTAGGCGATGATTCAGAAACATGTGTTATTGGTTCATTATTACTATTACTACCAGAAGCTATAGGACTTTTTTTACTACTTCCACTACCACTTCCACTCCTACCAGTAACTTTTCTACACGCTCTTTTAGCAGCATTCAACATATTGGAAAATTTAATATATAAGCTAAAATCAAATATGCAATTAAAATATTAAATAAGAGAAAGAGTTGGAGAGAGTGCACCGAATTCGACAATAAATTGAGCACTTGAACAGTTGAACTTCAAGAATGTTGAACACTTGAACTTCAAGAATCAAGCTTCGAATGCCGATTTTCAAATAAGAAATTACGATAAATTAAATTCGGGAAAATAAAGACAATAAAATTATGAAAGTAGAATATGAATTCTTGAAAATTGAAGAGAAGAGAGTGATTGATATTTGCTAATTTGAGAATTGAGAGAGAGATAGATAATTTTGAGTGAGGAAATGAAGAAGAGGGGAGGGTATTTATAGATTTTTAGAAGGGTTATTAATGTAATTTAATAAAAACAAAAAAAAACAAAAAAAAAACAAAAAAGGGCCAAAAATGCAAAAAGACCCGTTGGCCAACGGTTCTGGACCGTTGCCAACGGGCAAGTGGGCCCCAGCAGTTAAAAAAATTTTTTTTTTTTAAAAAAAAAAATTTTACCGTTATAACCGGTCCGGGCCGGTCCGGGTTGGCCGGTTCGCCCGGTATTTCTCTTCCCGGGCCGGTCCGGTCCGGGTTAATTGCCCGGTAAGGCCTTACGTCCCAACCCCCTTCCCCCCCCTAACCCAGCCCGGCCCCCCCCGCGCTAAACCGGTCCGGTCCGGGCCGGTTTTAACCGGGGGTCAACCCGGCCCGGTTGACACCTTTAGAGGAATCCGCCGATCTGCTTTTGATTTTCCCAAGCATCAGATACTTTTCCTTCATCTCCTCCATGGACAAGATAACAAAAGACCCTTTGTACTCCCATATTCTCTAAGATCCTAAAGACCTAACATCCTTGGAGATTCGGTTGGTTTTGAACCAAAAAGCTTCAACGACAAGATCCCTTGAAGACCTTCTTCTCCACCCAAGCTCTCCAACGGAGCACCAATAGCAGTTATTCCCCACTCCCTCCTCTAAAAAACCCCTGAATTCCTCCATAGCCACGTCCTCAACACTAACTGAAATTTCTCGAGTGCTGTTGATTTTCTATTTATCTCTCGGATCAAAATGCTGTCCAATTTCTGATTTATCGCTGTTGATTTTTTGCTGTAATTTTTGTTGATTGTTATCACTGTCCGGAACAGGAAATTAGTTCTACTACTTCGCTGCTGGAAACTGCTGTTGAATTCTGTCCCTAGGCCGTCAGACCTTTATTTGGTCTTTTCCTTACAATTTTCTCAGCAATCTAGGTACGATCAAAATCTATATATAATTTATCGTAATTTTTCATGAATTTCACCATGTTAGTTAATGTCACATATTGGGTGATTTGATGCCTAATGTTTGTTTTCAGCAGTAGTGTTCGAGTAATCAATCTGCATGATGCTCTCAATGGAATGTGTGTGGATATAGCTCGCTAGTTGTTGGTTCCTAAAATGTGTTTTCCTATTGATCTCACATGATCCATGCTGACTCCAATCAAATATTCTTGGATTCAATTTGTTAGAAATTAACGGCTGCTTCATAATTTATTTAGGACTCAAAATCAGTTTGTTAGATCTAAAGTTCCTAGTATATGATTAATCGAAACCATGACGGCCATGTTAACTTTCGATACCTTGGTCTTTTCATTAGTTTGCTGATCATGAACAAAGACTTTAGTTTGAATGCTTTCAATGTTGACAGGGAAAGGTTCATGTTTGCTTCTTCTCTTGGTATTGTATCTTTATCTCCAAAGTTCATTCTTATTTGGAATATGAAGGTTTTGTTTGATTGATTACGGTTCTTGAACGTTAAAGTGTTAGAAGTTTTTGTCTGTGAAGTCATTTTGAGGTGAACCATGTTATTAGGAGAGGAGATTTCTTCGTGAAAGGAACATTAATTTCCACTTTTGCTCTCTGAATGTTTCGAGCATTGATAGGCATTGTTTTCCTTGATCATCATGTTTCTAGAAAGTTAAGCCATTTAGAAAAGCTTCAACTATTGACATGTACTTTTAATCAAAAGAGTGTTAAATCCAAAAATAATCCTAAAATAGTTGCAAGTAGTCATCAGACCAACCTCAAGAATGAGTTCTCCATTTTTCCTTAAGAACGTGAGGCTTTAGGATTTAGTTATGTATTGGAATTTGGTCTATATGACATAGAAGTTGAAGCATAATTTTCTATCAAGTTGGTTGTCATTAGCAATTTGTTATTTGATTGATTAAATAAAGTTGATATTCATTATAAATTGTCATGGTAAGTTATCTAAATCTTTCTAGCTTAGTAGGGTAATTAAACTTAGCTAATACCTCCAATAGCTAATCTTACACCTCTTCCACAAAGAGCGTCCCATAGTTCTCATGTGCTCATAATAGTCTCAAAAATTGTTTAATAAATAATTCATGAACATTGTAGCTTATTTTAGGCACGATTAATAAATAAATAAATCATTGCGACTATGGGTACGGGTCCCGTAACATAGTTACAATGCCTAATTCTAAAATTCGAGTGTGCATTTCATGTGACCCAAATCTAAATCCTAAAATATTGAACAAACTGTGTTTCAGATTGTGGGTGCAATTCATGTGACGTGATCCAAAGACGTGTTTTAAACGACGTTCAATCTTTTTTAAATTTAATTAAAAGCGGTAAATAATTTAAAATTGTACTATAGGTTGAACATGTTATAAAATCAGATAATAGGCCAATTATGATAGTTTAACTGACCGTGCTAGAACCATAGAATTCGGGGGGCCTAACAC
This sequence comes from Nicotiana benthamiana, assembly GCA_034376525.1. NCBI lineage: Eukaryota > Viridiplantae > Streptophyta > Magnoliopsida > Solanales > Solanaceae > Nicotiana > Nicotiana benthamiana. The sequence continues at coordinate 82,832,422 of CM067330.1, forward strand.
ATTCTCTTGGGTTAACAGAATTCCTTATTAAGAATTTCTGCTTCGCAAACTTCAAAAGGAAAGTCTTTCTTGATTTGGGATTTTAAAATAAACTAATGGCTTAGGACACCAGAAACAAACCTATCCCAAGTGCCGACCTTGAATAAAATAAATAAATAATTCCATTTCGAATAATGTCAATTAAATTGAAAAAACTCCCTTATACACTATCCTTCGCGGTGGTCTGTAAAATTGAGGCGTGACAGCTCTGGCAACTCCGCTGGGGATCCGAACCCAGAACTTCGGTTCAGAGTTCAAGAATTCGAGTTTAGAATAGCTGTATATTTGGCTTTCTCTGATTTTCCTACATGTTTCATGCCTAATGTGCTAAATGCTTTACCATTTTGATATTTGGTGAATTGTATATATAAACTGCTACGAAAACCTTCCTCTCTCTGAGTCTTCTACATCAGGGAGAAGCGCGAACTTCGTGTGACTTCTCTTCTGTTTAGAGTCTTATCCCATTTAGAACGAGGTTTGGACAAGTTAGTAAGCCAGCAAAGCTTATATATTCCCAGTAAACTGCCCCCTCCCCCCGTCTCGTGTTGTCCGTTCGGGTAAGCCAGGTTTAGAACAATAAACCCATGTTTTAATCCTAAGTATAACAAAGACTCATGCCGGATCCCTAGTAGGAATGTTTGTGTGCATCATGTGCATTTGACTTAGGAGACTCAACACAGGGGTTGGGTCTGTCCCGGACAGGTGTACCCAAAGTAAAAAGACCATCCTGATGCATCTCACGTGCTACTTGCGCATCTGTTTGTTCGGCTTGCATGTTGACCGGGTTCTAGAATAGAGGAAGAAAATAAAAAAAATGAAAAAAAGAGAGTGAGATGTAGCTATTTGAAATATCCTGAAAAAGAAAAGTCATTTCAAAATAAGTCATTTTCCTTTACTTCCTCCTTTAGAAAGTCTTTCCTTCAGACCCTAATTTTTTTTAAAACAAGTACAAAAAATATTTCTTCTAATTTTTCTCAAAATCCAAAAAATAATATTTTTAATCTTCTTTCAAAAATTCAAAAAAACAAATTCAAAAATCCAATAAATTATTTCTCTTTTTTCTTTGCAAGTTTTACTTTCAAATATTTTTAATAAATTCAAGAATCCAAGAATATGTTTATTCTTTTTTGGAAAATTGAAAAGAAAATTCGAAATTGAAAAAAAATATTTTTTATTTAGAAGTATTTCTTTCATAAATTAAAAATAAATTTTAATAAAATTCAAAAAAAAAATTCCATTCTTATTTAGAAGTCTTTCTTTCAATATTTTGAAAAAAAAAACAAATAAAAATCCAAAAATATTTTCGTTCTTATTTCATTAAAAAGAAATTTAAGAATCAAAAACATTTTCCTTTTCTTTAGAAGTATTCTTTCATAGATTGAAAATAAAATCTAAAAATCCAAATGTATTTCTTTTAAAAGTTTTCTTTCGAACATTAAAAATATCAATATTCAAAAATAAAAAAGGTTTTCTTCTTCAGGAATCTTACTTTTCAAAAATGATTTTGAAAAAAATGAAAATTTTAAAAAAAACATCAAAATCCAAAAAAGAAAGAGTTAGTTTATTTACTTTATTCATAATCTTCCCGAACTACATAAGATCTGATTCATGCGGCGTCAAGATACGTAAGCAATTCCCATATGATTCGATCATCGCTATAAAATAAATTGAGTCAAAAAATAAACTTAAAAAAACCGAAAAAAAAGATAGAGCGAAAATAAAAGGAGAAAAAAAAGGAGTGCCAAAAAAAAAGGGCGACATAAACAAGATGACAAATCAAGAGTGATTAAAAGAAGCAGAATAAAAAGAATAGGGTTATTGAGTGAAAAAGAGTTAGTTAAGGCTGGGATGAAACATGCAACCGTTCAAACACACGATAGAAGTGTTTAACTAATATGTGTGTTGCATCCTAACGTGCGATTTCCTATATGTTAAATATTTCGAAACTAACAAGGTTGTTAGATATGCAAACTAGCCAGGTTTTGGTGGTTGGTTTTGTTGGTAGTTTGGCCACCCCTCCTTCACAAGATCCAAAGACACAGATGACCTCTGCAAGCAATCGACCAATCATAGATCTTGAGGATAGCCTATCATCGGCTATTCTATAGCTAGAATCAACAGTTGCTGAAGCGAATAAGATGTTACATCTCCGCATATGGAAAATGTGGGACGCCCAGTCTAATGGTAGGGAATCGCCAAGTTCAATCCCTGGGTTCCCTGAGTTGATCCCCAGGTCAGGTGAGGTTACCAATTCCCTTGTGCCCCATCCGCTCATCCCATGCGCGCATCCTCTAATGCCCTCCAATGATCTTAGCATGCCTTCTGTGGTTCGCCCCCAGACAACAGCTCCACGGGCACTGCGTCCAATGTTTACCTTTCAGGGTCCACATCTTCAATCAGATATGACATATGTGACCTTGTATTCTTTCACTCAACCTACACGATATGATCTCTCGTTGGAGCAAGAAAAGGTTGTTTAAAACCACGAGCAAGAGAAAATTTGTTGGAAGATGAAGAGCCGGGAACAAAGCTGGTAAAACATGCAAGGTTTGAGTGGCCAAAAGAGTGTCTCATACTCCGACCTCTGTATGTTTCCCCATGTCCATTTTCCAGTTGGCTTCAAGATGCCAAAACTTGAAAAGTACAACAGGCGTGGAGACCCGGTCGCTCATCTGAAACGATACTGTAACTAGTTGAGGGGTGCTAGTAGAAATAGGAGCTGCTAAGGGCCTATTTTGGGGAACGCCTCTCTGGAATCGCTTCTGAGTGGTATACAGATCAAGAAATAACCCATTGGCACGTGTGGGATGATATGGCCCGAGATTTTGTTGGCCAATTCCAGTATAATATGGACATCGCTCCTGACATAAACACTTTTTCCAAATTGAAAAAAAAAACAACGGAAAGCTTTCGCGAATATGCTATCAAATGGTGTGAGCAAGCTGCCAGGGTAAAGCCTCAAACGGATGAAGTCGAAATGGTCACTGTCTTACTACAGGACCAAGAGGCTAATTACTTCCAAAACGTGATGTCTGCTACGGGTAATCCATTTGCCGAGGCTATCAAAATTTGGGAAATAGTTGAAAACGATTTAAAAACAGGTCAAATCTTGAGTCATGCTTCTTTCAAAGGCCACATCAATGTTTGCTCAGAATGGTTCGAAGATTTCGATAAACAGAAATGGGAGTGAATGGGGAGTCATGATGGTATCAAGTTCGAGGGGGGCCCACATATCATTCAGCCAATCATATGTGCCTCCTATCATCTCACCACACTATTATCCCCTTCAAGATGTTGCTTATTCCGTGGCACCGCCTCCCTATGCACTGACAAGTGTGCAATCTTAGATGCAACCACAACTTCATACGCAAAATCGAGCTCCACCCATCAGAAATGCCCATCCTAACCATGCTCCATATAATCCCCAACCAAAAGATCCCTAATACAATCCTCGGCCAAAAGAGCCTTTCAGAAAGAATTAGTTCACCCCTATTGGTGAATCTTATTCAAGCTATTTCCAAAAGTTAATCAGCCTAGATTAACTACCCCTAGTGGCCCCGAACCGGCCAAACCCCGAGTGCCCCTCACACCGAGCTGATGCTAGTTATGAATACCACTTTGGAGTAGTGGGACACAGTAGATAGGACTGTTGGACCCTAAAAAGGGCAGTTGAAGATTTGATTGAAGATGAAAGAATTATTTTTCGAGATGAAGAAGCTCCTGATGTAATGAACAATCCGTTGCCCGCCGACAACATCAGTCCATCAGTCGGAATGATTTGTGAAGATGATCAACTTGTGAAGTTAAAGTGTTAGAAGTTTTTGTCTGTGAAGCCATTTTAAGGTGAACCATGCTATTAGGGGTGGCGATTTCTTCGTGAAAGGAACGTTAATTTCTGCTTTTGCTCTCTAAATGTTTCGAGCATTGAGAGGGATTGTTTTCCTTGATCATCATGTTTCCAGGAAGTTAAGCTATTTAGAAAATCTTCAACTGTTGACATGTACTATTAATCAAAAGAGTGTTAAATCCAAAAATAATCCTAAAATGGTTGCAAGTAGTCATTAGACCAACCTCGGGAATGATTTCTCCATTTTCCCTTAAGAACGTGAGACTTTGGGATTTAGTTATGTATTGGAATTTGGTCTATATGATATAGAAGTTGAAGCATAATTTGCTACCACGTTGGCTATCATTAGCAATTTGTTGTTTGATTGTTTGGTTGAAATGGAGCTGATATTCATTATAAATTGTTATGGTAAATTATCTAAATCTTTCTAGCTTAGTAGGGTAATTAAACTTGCTAATACTTCCAATAGCTAATCTTACAACTTTTCACAAAGAACATCCCATACTTATCATGGCCTCATAATAGTCTCAAAAATAGTTTAAGAAATAACTCAAGATATTGTAGCTTATTTTAGGCACGATTAATAAATAAATCATTGCGACTATGGTAAGGTTTCCGTGATATAGTTACGATGCCAAATTCTAAAATTCGGGTGTGCATTTCATGTGACCCAAATCCAAATCCTAAAATGTTGAACAAAATGTGGTTTGGCTTGCGGGTGCAGTTCATGTGACGCGATACAAAGATTTGTTTTAAACAACATTCAATCTTCTTTTATATTAATTAAAAGTGGTAAATAATTTAAAATTGCACTATAGGTTTGAACATGTACTAAAATCAGATAATAAGCCAATTATTATAGTTTAAGCGACCGTGCTAGAACGCAGATTCCAGAAGTGCCTAACACCTTCCTCTAGGTTATCAGAATTCCTTATTCGAAATTTCTAGTTCGCAAACTTCAAAAGGAAAGTCAAATTTTCCTTTATTTGGGATTTTAAAAATAACGGGTGACTTGGGACACCAGAAACAAACCTATCCCAAGTGGCGACTCTAAATAAAATAAATAAATAATCCCATTTCGAATAATGTCACTTAAATTTGAAAAATTCCCCTATATACTATCCTTCAGGGTGGTCTGTAAAAAAGAGGTGTGACAATTTCAACTTCAAATCAAAGATTTTCATGTGAAAATTGGGTGTTTTGAGTAAAACCTAGATTTTTTAAAAATTTGGGGAGTTATACCTTAATTAGAGGTCCGATTCCAAACAAATCACATAATTGGACTCATGGGGGAATGGGTAACCGGGTTTTGGTCCGAACCTCGAGTTTCAACCACGTGGGCCGCCGAGAGGCATTTTTAACCTTTTGGAGTAAAACTTTGTAAAACTCATTTTCATGCATCGGGGTTGATTCATTTAGCATTTGTTAATGAGATTAAATACCTTATGACTAGATCCGAGCGGGTTGGTGCTGGAACCAAGGGGTAAGGCTATAGTTGAGGTTTTAATGGAATTGAAGGCATAGAGGTAAGTGTTTGGTTTAACCTTAGCTTGAGGGAATAGGTGTGGAGTCTTATTGATACCTGCTATTTGTCAAGTACGATGTATGGGCATGGTGATGAGTATTTATACATTGGTGTCTAGCATGACCGTGAGTCTTTGAATTGCGAATATTCTGATCATGTTGTAACTCCCATGCTTAATTGACGATTCCTATATGTTGTACAGAGCATGTGAAAGGAAATTCTGAACTTTAGACTCCGAGGAGCATTGGCTCGAGTTGATATATAGGGTGTGAAGGTATATGAAATAGTTGAATCCTCGGAGCATTGGGTCACGTAATAGTGTAAACTATGAGATGAAAATGAAAGAAAGAGAAGGAGTTATTAGTTATTCCCTAGCCGGGACGTTTTGTTGTTTTGCCATTATTCTATCACGACCCAAATTGAAGGGCCGCGACAGGCACCCGGTGCCTTACTCGACCGAGTACCAACGTAACATATCTTTCTTATCATACTATAATAGGTTAGTGAGCCAGAAAACCCATCATGAGATAACAAGAATAAAACATAAGGGAATGCTTAACATATGATGACCCAACATGATATGCAAACTTATACATGTGATATACGGGCCTACAAGGCCGACATGACCATTTGTAAACTCAAACCATAGGCCAACAAGGCCATAAGTGTATTCATACACCTGACATCTATCTACATGCCTCTAAGAGCACATAAAATCATAAAGGTCGGGACAGGGCCCTGCCATACCAATCAATATATATCCAGAGCATACTGATCAAATAGGCAACTCTGGAACAAGTCGAGTGCACCAACAATTTTCGCTGAGATGATAGCCTACTTGGAGAAATGCCAACATATCTATCGGGACCTGCAGGCATGAAACGCAGCACCCCCAAGCAAAAGGGATGTCAATACGAATAAAGTACAGAGTATGTAAGGCAGGAAAGCATAAACAAGAGCTGTAATGTAAAGAGAGATAGATGAGAGACAACCTGTAACATCTGAGTGCCTTTGGGGGCTACATATTCGAAATGCATAATACATATATATACATATTCTTTTAAATCATATGCCTCTGTGGGCATCATCATAATCATATCGTACCCGGCCTCATAGAGGACTCGGTAATAACGTACCCGGCCATCATAAGGCTCTGTAGAATCGTACCCGGCCACGAGGAGCTTGGTAAAACCCAATTGATTAGATATTGCACAGTACCCCGCCACCAGCTCCTGATGTATCAAGTGTCCATTCACACTTATTTATCAATAACATCCTGGTCGAAACTTTTCCTGCCTCTCCCTACAATCGTGCCTGTATAATGTTCTGGAGTCGCAACATATCTACAGGAACTGAATAATGCAACATCATCCCTTTCTCCTTTTTACCACATTCTTCCTTTACCATTCTATAGATAGCTGAACCGCTTACCTCCGACTTAATACCATATCACACCATATTCCCCCTTTAGGGGAGTACTAAGATTATGTACTACAATGATCTACCTATAGTTATTTTACCTATTCATCTTTGGCGTCTTTTCACATTATCAATGAACCTTAATCGCATTATAGTAACCTTCTGTACCAGGAATAACTAAATTTCTTACGCATGTAGGTGGCACCTACTGTATCTGGTACACTTAGTCCCTTAAGATTAACTCTTCTTAGAGTGCTTGCTTTAGGTAAGGAACTTCGTAAATGGACTTTAAAGGTTATTTGTTTGTTGCCTATTCTATTATTATTGGAGCACGATCTTTGAAATTCTCACGATGTCGACCATTATCAAATCCTCCAGTCCCTTATTCATGTTCGGTTTTATCTTGTTCACCAACCCATACTGATTTATTTTACTCCGGGGTCTAACCTTTCCTCTGGTATGTTCTATTATTGCCTCAAGGCTTGTCATCTCTTGTATTTTCCTTCACTTGACTATAAACTATGTCATCGTGTCATATTTTTATTTACTGTTATCATCCACATATCACATCTTACTCATGATGCTTCATTAACTTTCTTCTTATTCTTCGGCTAATACTTCTATCTATCACTTTATTATGAAAACTTCAACAAAACGCTCTTTCACTTTTAGCTCCTTTTGATTCATCTCACTGGCTCTACAGAATGCCTAATTCTCTTTCTCTCTATCTCTCTCTCTCTCTCTTGGGCAGAGTCATACTAAGGTAAATACTTTATCCCTTTTAGGATTCCGCTGCCTATCTTCTGAATTTGCTGAATATTCTAGTATTCATATCTGATTGCACTATTTCAGAGATCACCATCTGGGTGCCTTACAATGAGATCTATTACCACCTTTACAGTACCCTTCGAAAATGTTAGCTAATGATAACAATCCATCCAAAAACTTTTGTTACTCTAACCCCACCTTGATCCTGATATTACACTATTCTCTTAAACAATATTTGTCAGTTCCCATAGGAAATAATTAAGGTGGGTGTGCTAAATTGTATAGAACTTTGTTATTGTTGAATGTAACTCCGAATGCTTATATATTTCTCCACCTGAATTGCAAAAACTGATAATCTTCATTGTCTAGGTACTTTGTACTTCTCTATTTTTTTTCTCATTTTATTTCTTTCACTTATTAAAACTTATATCCACCTCCTAATTCTCTCGTTGCTCTTTACCAAATGAGTGGATAGATATTCATGCCTTAGGGCTCCTTATCAAGAGGCTCACATATCTTAGTATACACATAATTTGCTGAATACCTAACATTTATGGAACATAGGCATGATACAAAATAGTGTTCCTCGGATAAACTCTTCCACGTCCACATTCAATCTCATGCCAATTGTCTTTCTGGATATAGGCATCATCGTATCATGAATAAGATAGAGTTTAGGAAAATTAGTTCTTACAACAGAGCTCTACCACACGATCTAGAAATAAGAAGAAAGAGTTACAGTCCTAATTACCCTGTAGCCTCCTGCTTCTTAGTGTGGTGCATTACACACCCATAAACAAGACTCTACTAGATACGGCTTGTAGTCTCCCTAGGACAGAACTACTCTGATACCACTTTTGTCACGGCCCAAATCGAAGGGCCACGAAGGGCACCCGTTGCCTTACTCGACCGAGTACCAACATAACATATCTTTCTTATCATGCTATAATGGGTAAGTGAGACAGAAAACCCATCATGAGATAACAACAATAAACATAAGGGAAGACATATGGCGACCCAGCATGATATTCAAACTTATACATGTGATATACGGGCTTACAAGGCCGACATGACCGTTTGTAAACTCAAAACGTTGGCCAACAAGGCCATAAGTGTATCCATACACGTGACATCTCTCTACCAGCCTCTAGCAGTACATAAAATCATAAAGGTTGGGACAAGGCCCCGCCATAACAATCAATACATATCCAAAGCATACTGATCAAATAGGCAACTTCGAAGCAAGTGGAGTGCACCAACACCTTTCGTTTGCTGATAGCCTACTTGGAGAAATGCCAACCTGTCTATCCGGACCTGCGGGCATGAAACGCAGCATCCCCAAGCAAAAGGGAAGTCAGTACGAATAAATTAATAAGTATGTAAGGCAGGAAAGCATAAACAAGAGCAATAATGTAAATAGAGATATATGCGATACAACCTGTAACATTTGAGTGCCTCTGGGGGCTCCTGAGATGAAATGCATAATACATATATATAAATAAACTATTAAAACATTTGCCTATGTGGGAATTATTATCATCATATCGTACCCGGCCTCATAGAGGACTCGGTAAAAACGTACTCGGCCATCTTAAGGATATGTAGAATCGTACCCAGCCTTGTGGAGCTCGGTAAAACCCAACTGATCAGTGGTTGCACAGTAGGTGCCTTATCCGGCCGACTATAGCGCGGCTCGGTAGAGTAAAATATATATATATATATATATATATATATATATATATATATATATATATATAATGCATGATCGACTCATATAATCACCTTCTAAACCTTTTGGAGTGTCTTAAGAACCTTATGGACATATATACCCTCAATATGAACCTTAGTAAGATTGAAGGATCATACTCATTTTCTTAGAATAATTTTATAAGGAAAGAACAACATGGACAACCTTATTTCCTAGGAGTAGATCCGTTATGAAGTAGCATATTCATTTCTCTTTAGATCATGCCAAAAGAAAGAAGGAAATTCTTTAACCTACATTAAACTTTTGAGTCCTTAATTCCTTCCAAGTGACTTTTCAAACAAGTCAATTCGATCTATCATAGCATAAGGAGATTCAAAATTAGTGTTGAGCAAACGCCAAGTCTATAACATAAGCTAGTAGCTCGTTTTACTTAAATTTGGGTAGCATCTCCTTTGTAACAAGGGCCTCCACCAATACCATATACCAACAACAATAACCAGAGAAATCCATCAACGTATAAATGTCAATAGCAAGACACTACATAACAATAATAAGTCACAACTACTTGTTGGCGAGGCGGCAAACTCCAATTGGAATCTGTATAATCCATCTACCCCTTATAAACTTCATACGTTAATTTATATGTATCATTAACATGATAATGAAGTCATTCATCAATGATTCCATCCTTATACCAATATATTTATAACAAAGGAAACAACCCACAACTCTAACTACCTTCGATTAGTAACTTTATTTACTAGTTCATGTCTACTCCATCTATTTAACTTAATCAACATCAATATAACCTTAGGCACAGGAAAGAATACAATATAGCTACCTCCTACAGTAACTTCAAGTTGAAATCCAAGTTATATTCAACTTACAATAACCCTCAATGGCAACACAACACTATAGAAGTGACTTAAGCTAATCCAAGTATTATCTTGTAGTTTATCATCCTAAAAACTTAACCAACATACAAGAAAGCTTAAGAATAATTAGTAGGCTCTTATACTAACCATAGAAACCAGCAAAAACTTCGAATTTCATCCAAATACAGCCCACAACAATCCTCAATGACAACGCTACCTCAAAGAGGTGTTGTTTTTCAGTAGGACTAGGTTTTGATGTTGAAATATGGTGTAATCCATTTGAAAGACATGAAATAATATAGGGTTGATATAACAACCATAAGAGAGTATTTCACAGAATATAAAATACTTAAAATAACCTCCCATACAAGCTGAAACCACCCAATAATTAGCAACAACAAGAAGAACAAGAAACTTACTAGAGCCACGAGATTTCCGACACTTGATTTGTGTTGTTTTCCCTTTGTTTGGGTCTTTGATCATGAGATAACTTTGAGAGAGTGTTTATATGGTTCTACGTTCATAAGATACTGAAAATAATGACTTAAAACGGGGTTTAGGCATCATATGTATATCCATATGTCTTAAACAGCCTATGTAGCCCCATAGAGAGTTGTTTGGCGCAGTCTTGCAAAAAATGCAAATATCTCTCTACTCCAATGTAGTATGGATGAACAGTTTAATAAGTTGGAAACTAGACTTGTATATATTAAATTTGGTATATAGATCATTCCTTTATTCCAAGTATATTGATAGAAAAGTACATCTACACTTGACATAAAGTTCAGCAAATTTATGAATGTAACTTGTTATGACCTTTGCCAACTCTTGTTCCACAACTTGCTTTCCTTCAAAATATAGAAAATCAATATCATAAGACTAAAATAACTCATAGAATAACCTCCTTATCATGTTAAGAACCCTAGTCTCACCCCAAAGTATATGTTATAATATTCCAAATTTGCCGACTTTCAACGAAACTTATTTTCTTCTATTCGTTTAGCGTCTAAGCTTTCCAACCCTTTTGATCTTAATGACTTGTAACCTCCAAGATAACAAGATTAAACTTACATTATTTACTTTAGAAAATGATCTCATTTATGATCTTGTATTAATTGGTTTACGACGTACTAGCACGTACGAAAACATGGAATGTAACATATTCTCCCTCGCCGGGACGTATATACTTGCATTGTTGAGTTCCCTCGTCGGGATAGAATAAATTCTAGTTAATTCCTTGCCGGGACTATTGTCATGATCAATGTATGTTGTGTATTTAGATATTATATCGGATCGGGTTGCACACCGCAATATATGTTATATTGCATTGGGTTGCATGCTGCACCAGATGTTTTATTCGATCGGGTTTCACGCTGCAACAGATATTATATTGGATCGGGTTGCAATTCGCAAGATTTTTTATATTAGATCCGGTTGCACACCGCAACAGATGTTATATTGGATCGAGTTGCGCAACGCAATAGTATAGTTATTGAATTGTTGTTGATGTTGTACTGTTCTTTCGTATATCTATTGGATTTCTATTAGGTTGATATTGTTTCCTCAAGGCATGTACCCCCTTCCCTTATAACTTCTCATTACCTATTAACTTTTATGCGATATATATATTATGTAACTACACAGGTTCACATGGTGGTCCGGTCTAGCTTCGTCACTACTTCGCCAGAGTTAGGCTAGACACTTACCAGCATATTGGGTCAGTTGTGTTGATGCTACACTCTGCACTTATGTTCAGATACTGGAGTAGCTTTTGAGCAGCAGTAGTAGTCTGGGAGCGAGCCTTCAGTTCAGTGAGACATCGAGGTAGCTTTGCAGGCGTCGACAGACCTGACGTCTCCTCTATCTTTATTTCAGCTTGTATCTCATGTATTTCGAGACAAACAGTTATATTTTTTTAAGACCATTGTATTTAGTAAATCTTAGCAGTTCGTGAGTTATGTGACACCGGATTTTGGATAGAGATTGTGTTAAACTCCCGCGTTGTTATTAAGTTTGTATTAATATTAAGTCTTCTGCTTGATTAGTTAAATCAATTATTTTTATCTTACGGCTGATAATTATTAAAAAAGATTACGTGGTTGAGAAATAGTAACAAAAAAATTGGCTTGTCTAGCTCCCATTAATAGGCGTCATCACGATTCCCAAAGGTGGAACATCCCGATCGTGACAAGAGACGTGTTGACATATTCGCTCGTAAAACTGTAGCTACAGGTGCACTGTCGAAAAGATTGAACGCTCAGTTGAAGGCTACCCAAGCCCAAGAATCTAAACACTTGCGCGATTCCTTCAAGTATGCTAACTAAAAAGAAAGTAAGACATATATATAGAAACAGAGAGAGTACCTGATTTGTCCCAAACCATATTTTATGACAGAGATAAAATCTAAGGTAGAAGTTGATAAAAGCTTAGAGGCCAGAGAAGACACTATCAGACTTCTTAAGCATGTTGTCTCAGTCAAGGATGAAGTTGAGGTAGACAAGAAGAGGTCTCATAGAGAATTTTATATTGGAAATATGGTGTTTTTAAGCTACAACCATGCAAGAAGATGTCCTTAAAAGGCCATTAATATCCGCAAACGGAGCTAGAGTTGTAGCTATAGGTTCGGCATTTAATAGCTTTAACCAAAATTCTATATTTATATTAAGAAACTTACTAGATTATGCATAAATAATTTATTTAGACCTCAATATTCATCAACTCAAAATTGTGAATCTGCTACTTTTTATATTTTCCTATTAATACTAAACTGCTATCCCACTTTACTTTTTCTATCATTTGACAGAGTAGATTTATGTCATCCTCCTTGCTGCTAGTTTACAGATCAACCGCTTTCGCTTTGCTTCTCTCTCTTCTTATTGCAGATAGAGTTACCCACGGATACGTTTTGTGCATACTTAATTTCTGTACTCAGTAAGGAATATAATGGCCTTCTTCTTTTTCTCCATCTTTCATATTTGCCTTTATCTCTGTTTTGTTACCCTGTTGCTGATTACAATCACCATTTTAATTTTAATTTATATTTGTCACACGAAATAAACTAAACTTTATTCATTATAACATATATATATATATATATATATATATATATATATATATATATGGCACTGAACAGGTGGACATTCACCTTGGTTACAATCTAATTTGGGGTATGTTACTTATCCAAAACCATTGTTACAACTAATTTGTAGATATGATATTGAATATCTATAGATGTTGCCGAAGTTTGGTGTTTCACACGAGAGAATTAAAAATACGAAGGAACTAAATGTTGTGTTTCTTTTCTCCTACAAAGTAGAATATGTTTGAAATGTGTGACAATCTCGTTTAAGATGTTAAACAAAAGACACTTTTATTTTCTTAATTACTTCTTCAACAGCTCGAGAAATTTATGTCACCTCACAGTACCTCTCATCTTTCCCTATTAGTTTGAGATTATTGTTAGTATTTCTGATACAAGTTGGTGATGCTCTGAGTATATCTCATAGTTAGGATCTTCACTCTCCATCCATGGATGTCTCAAATCTCGCAAGGGAGGTAACAGTGAGAATTCTGAAATTGTTGATGCTCAGAGAGGCTCTTACAATACTGATTCAACTCCTGAAAACGCGAGCGTACTTATTGTATACAATGGCTTGAATTCCCATGTTAGAGAAGATGCAGGTCTTTGGGCTATGTCTTTTAAATATTATTGCAGGCATGTTCTCTCTAGATCCTTTTACCTTACTTTGTAAAATGCTGGTCAGTGCCGCTTGTTTGTGATTGAGGCATAGTTATTATATGTTCTATTCATGGTTTTAGACTTTTAGTTCTATTCATGCTGCATTTTGGGGTTATGTGGCTAACTTTGGCTCTCCTTGGTATAATTTGAAGATATGTGGAGGTGCTGTTGTGACTACAGATTGCTTCTTTTGGCTTCTTATCTACCCATCCCGCATTTACGAAAGTAACTGGGTACATTTTATACGTATATTTTTTTGGGCTTAATCTTCCTTTAGCTCCATATTATTTTGCTTGATAAAATATATCTCTTTGAACATCTGGCAAATGAGGTCGCAGTTGTTCGTCAATGATAAATTCAAGAATTTCACCTTTAGCTATGAAATGCAAATGCCCTCGACCGTCACTGTTAATCTTTAAGATCAGTGAGAGCAACTTAGAAATTTCACTAAGGGTATTAAAGATTTAAATGTATTGTACAAAACTATAATATTTCACCTACTTCAGCTGTTGTTAGTTATGGCGAGGTGTAGGGCGGCTTTGGCCTTGGGGTTATGAACGAAGGGGGTACTACACTATTAGACTTCGCCAAGGCTTTTGAGATGGTGATTGCAAACTCGTCTTTTCTGAAAGGGAGTAACATCTGGTTACTTGCCAAAGTTCGGCGGTGAAGACTCAAATTGATTACCTTCTCCTCAGAAGGTGTGATAGAGGTTTGTGCAAGGATTGCAAGGTTATCCCGGGAGAGACCTTCATGACCTAGCATAAGCTTTTAATTACGGACGTCGATATTACAATGAAGAGGAAGAAGAGGTAATCTCGTGGCCTACAGAGGATTAGATGGGGATCTTTAACCGAGGAAAAAGCCTAGGAGTTGGATGGGAGGTTAGCTATTATGGTAGCTTGGAGGAGTAGTGGGTATGCGAGCACTATGCGGTCAACGACAGCGAACTATGTGAGGAAGGCAACAAGAGAGGTTCTAGGGATATCTAAGGGTTTTCCCGACAGGTACCAAGGCAACTGGTGGTAGAATAGCGTAACCCAAGGTAAAGTGGAAGCGAAGAAAGTAGCATATGCAAAGTGGGAAGGGAGCACAAGCGAGGAGGAAAGGAAAGGGAATAAAGAGAGGTACAAGGTGGCAAGGAAAGAGGCAAAGCTAGCGGTACCAAAGGCTAAGAATGCAGCATTTGGCTGCCTATACGAGGAATTAAGGGAGAAAGGCGGGGACAGAAAGTTATTTCGGCTGGCTAAAGCGAGGGAGAGGAAGGCCCGGGATCTGGACCAAGTAAGGTTCATCAAAGATGAGGATAGTAGAGTATTGATGGGAGAGTCCCAGATTAAGCAGAGATGACATACGTACTTCTATGGTCTTTTAAACGAGAAGGGGGACCAGGATATAGCGCTAGGGGACTTGGGGCATTCGAAGAGTCTCCAAGATTTTAGGTATTGTAGGCACATTAAGGTAGATGAGAACGTGGGGGCTTTGCGCAATATGAGTAGGGGTAGAGCAACCAAGCCAGATGAAATCCCGAATGTGTCTTGGAAATATGTGGGTAGAGCAGGAGTAGAGTGATTAACTGGGTTGTTCAATGTGATTTTTAGGGCGACGAGGATGTCGAAGAAGTGGAGGTCAAGTACAGTGGTACCGTTGTACAAGAAAGGTGATATCCAGTGTTGTAACAACTATAGGGGTATCAAGTTACTTAGCCATACCATGAAAGTCTAGGACAGTGTGGTGGAGGTGAGGGTGAGGAAGACGACATCTATATCCGACAATCAATCTATGTTCATAATGGGTCACTCCGCTACATAAGCTATCCACCTTATTACGAGGTTAGTGGATTAGTTCAGGGATAGGAAGAAAGATCTTCACATGGTGTTTATTGACTTGGAGAAAGTGTATGACAAGGTACTCAAGGAGGTGCTCTGGAGCTGTCTTGAGGAAAAGGGCGTGCCAATAGCCTACATAAGAGAAATCAAGGACATGTATGATGGAGCTAACTCTAAGGTTTGGACTATAGGAGGTGACTCGGAGCATTTCTCGATTGTTATGGGATTACACCAAGGCTTTGCGCTTAGCCCGTAATTATTAGTCTTGGTGGTGGATGCATTGACACACCATATTCAAGCGGATATGCCATGGTGTATGTTATTTGCTGATGACATAGTTCTAATTGATGGGACGAGTGTTGGTGTTAATGAGAGATTGGAGGTTAGGAGATAGACCCTCGAGTCTAAGAGTTTCCAATTGAGCAGGTCTAAGACAGAGTACTTGGAGTGCATATTTAACGCTGAGTCATGGGAAGTAGGAAGCGACCTGAGGCTTGGATCACAAGTCATCTCCAAGAGAGTTGGCTTCAAGTATCTTTGGTCAATGATCCAGGGGGACGGAGAGATCGAGAGGACGTCACTCACCGTAATGGGCGGTTTGGATGAAATGGAGGTTTCCTTCAGGAGTCTTATCTGACAAGAAAGCACCACCATTACTCAAAGGTATGTTTGATAGAGCCGTGGTTAGACCGGCCATGTTGTATCAGGCAGAGTGTTGGCCAGTCTAGAACTCCCATATCCAGAGGATGAAGATAGTAAAGATGCGGATGTTGAGGTGGATGTACAGGCATACTATGATAGATAAGATTAGGAATGAGGATATTCGGAAGAAGGTAGGCATGACACAAGTGGATGACAAGATACGAAAAGCGAGGCTTAGATGGTTCAGGCATGTGCAGAGGAAAAGCCTTCATGCTCCGGTAATGAGGTATGAGTGATCGGCCGTGTCGGGTATGAGAAGAGGTAGAGGGAGACCTAAGAAGTACTGGGAAGAGGTGATCAAGCAGGACATGGCACGATTGCTGATTTCTGAGGATATGACCCTTGATAGGAAGGTTTAGAGGTCAGACATTAGGGTTGTAGGGTATGGGGCAGTAATGTTTTGCATACTTCAATCTGGGGGAGGTTGGATTAGGGTTGATCTTAGATAGCTTGTAGTTTATGTTGAATCTGTTGAAACACGTTCTCAAGGCACTAAACTAAACGTTTGTTCATATTTGTAGGTTTTGATAAATGACAAAGGACGCGCAATTGACATATGACGAGGTCCAACCACAAGCGCGCAATTGACACATAACGAGGTTCAAGCACAAGACGAACAAAGATCATGACCAAGCAAAGAAATAAAGTTATACATGAGTCGTTCTTTAATTGTGATCTTGATCCGGCAATTAACTCAAGACTTGGCTTCTCTCGTAAAATCATTTTTATCAAATCATGCATATTTAATTTAAAGCAAAATGATTTTCAAACATTTTATTTTAGCCAAAATGATTTTTAAACATGCCTCTCAAATCTGGACAAAGATAATCGATTATGTACTTTATGATAATCGATTATGTTAAGACATTGTACACCAGATTTACAAAGCTGAACAATAATCGATTATGTACCATATGATAATCGATTATGTTAAGGCAGTGTACATTAGATTTTTCAAAGCTACAAGATAATCGATTATGTACCTTATGATAATCGATTATGTTGAGGCAGTGTCCATCAGATTTTTCAAAGCTATAAAATAATCGATTATGCACATTATGATAATCCATTATGTTGAGGCAGTGTCTATCAAATTTTACAAGACTGTAAAATAATCGATTATGTACTTTATGATAATCGATTATGTTAAGACAGTGTAGTCCGAAGTTTTCAAAATATAAAAGATAATCGATTATCCTTATAGCATAATCGATTATGCAAATGACCGTTGCCAAAGTATTTTTAAACTCTGAAAGATAATCGATTATATACAATCTGATAATCGATTATGTTAAGTAAAATCTGAATATGATTTTTTGAACGTTGTCAGGTAATCGATTATACACAATCTGATAATCGATTATGTTAGTAAAATCTGAATATGATTTTTTGAACGTTGTCAGGTAATCGATTATACGATTTGGATAATCGATTATTCTGCTTAAAATCTGGGAATTATTTTTGAACGATTGGAAAATAATCGATTATGCAAATCAGATAATCGATTATCTTAGCACAAAATCAGCAATTCTTGATTGGCAATTAGGCAACGGTTGTGGGGTTTTGAACACTATAAATACAACTCAAAATCAGTCTTCTAAGTACAACAACTGATTATATTCTTGCTAAAGCTTGCATACTCTCATATTCATCATTTTCTATTCATTTAATAAGTTTTTGAGAGCCAAACTCTTGACGCAAGTTGTTGTGTTCTTGAGCGTATTTATTTTACTCATATCTACTCTTAAAGAGAGTCTTGTCTTGAGTGCTAAGTGTTTGTATACACTTGAAGGGAAGTGTTAATCCCTTGTGGTTGTAAGAAGGAATGTTTTCATTTCTTCGTTTGAAGTCTTGAAGTGTGGTATCTTCGAGCAAAGGTTGTTGAGGCTTGTGTGACTCAAGTTCTCAGTTTGTAACGGTTTGTTAAGCACCCGTAAGCTTAACGAAGTTAGTGGAATCTCGAGAGAGTCTCTCGGGGACTGGACTAGCCACAGGTTGTGGTGAACCAGGATAATTTCGGTGCGTTCGTTCCTTATTATTTACTTACCGCACTTATTTCAATCCTGCAATTTTTAATTCCGCAAGTTTATATTGTTTTTTATTATAACGCTATTCACCCCCCCCCCCTCTAGCATTAAGCGTATATTCTAACAATTGGTATCAGAGCCCAACTCTCTGAAAGACTTAACCGTTTGAGAGAAACAATCCATGGCTGCTACTCGTGACTTTAATGCAGGAATAGGTGAAGGACAATGCTCCACCAGACCACCCTTGTTCGACGGCACAAACTATACGTACTGGAAGGAGAGGATGAGAATATTCATCCAATCGAATAATTTTCATCTATGGAAGGTTATAACGAAGGGAGAACAAATTCCAACCAAAAAGGTTGAAAATGAATGGGTTCCAAAATCCGAAAATGAATACGATGCGGATGATATCCGAAAAGTGCAGAACAACGCTAGAGCCATCAACTTATTATATTGTGCTGTAAATGCTGATGACTACAGAAAAATATCATGTTGCACAACGGCTAAGCAAATGTGGGATAAGCTGGAAATCACGTACGAAGGTACGGACCAGGTAAGAGAAGCTAAAATTGATTTTCTAACCCATGCATATGAACTGTTTCACATGAAGGAAAGCGAGAGGATCGATGACATGTTCGAACGATTTTCAAAAATCGTCAATGACCTACATGCTCTTAAGAAGACCTTCACGGATAAGGAACTTGTCCGAAAAATTCTCCGAAGTCTCACTCCGGAATGGCGCTCCAAGGCCGACGCGATTCAAGAGTCTATCGGCGTTTCAAATGTCACCATCGACGGACTAAGAGGTAATCTTAAAACCTATGAATCTACTATACTTAACCCTCCGTTTAATGATCAAAGGAAACAAAGAATCGCCTTCAAGGATAGCACGGCTCAACCTCAAAATGATGAGGACTCAAACAACGGAGATAACGAGTTCGGACTCGTTATTAAGAGGTTTCAAAAGTTCATGCGAAAAGAGTATGAACGAAAAGGCAAACAACAAGGAGATCAAGTAAAGTGCTATGGATGCGGAGAAATCGGTCACATTAAATCAAATTGCCCAAATGCCAAAAAGGAGAAGAAACCCTTCAAGAAACAACGAGCATACATATCTTGGGGAGGTGACTCCGGAGACGAATCAAGCGACGATGAAGAAGACGAAGCCGCAAATCTGTGTCTCATGGCACACGAAGACAATCAAGAAGAGGTATGTCAAATTTCTTCAAAAAATTTCTTTTCTCTTGAGGAAATGCAAAATGCTTTTGATGAATTGTATAGTGAATTCATTAGAGCTTCCGAAACTGTTAGAGATGTAAAGAAAAATTCCTCCTTGAAAGAAAAAGATTTTGAAAAACAAATCTCTTTGAAAGAAAAAGATTTGGAAATATTGATTTTGGAAAATGAGAAGTTGAAAGAAGAAAACAAATTTTTCGGCAAGAGAAGCGCCGACAAACCCGAGAGTTCTAGTAAAAATTGTATTTCTTGCATGCATCTAAAAGATCAAGTAGAAAGACTTAAGGGCACCCTAGATAAGTTCAATTCTTCTCATAAAAATTTGAATGATGTTCTTGTCAATTTGAAATCGACCAAACATGGCATAGGCTTCAAAAACGAGCCTAAAGAAAAAGTTGAAGCCATCCCCAACAATCCAAGGCTCAACCTAGGATAAATAAAATAAACATTCATCCTAGAAATAACCATCCTAGAATCAACATGCATCCTAGACCAAACACTAGAAGAAACTTTGAACATTTTAGAACGCCTAGAAATGGCCTTCAACAATCGCAACCTAGACATACTCGACCTAGAAACAATTATTCTAGAAACGCTGCATATCCTAGAAGAAACAGTAGGAGAAATGATTTTCAAGGATTGCGCAATAGCCATATTGTCAAAAATAGAGCAAACGATTTTCGTACCTCCAACTACTACCAACCTAGAAGAATGCATAATCCTAATGTCATTTGTCACTATTGTAGTCGAATAGGACATATTGCTCCTGCTTGTTTTACTAGACACAGACACTTAACTGCATGTCAAGCACAACAGCATTTTACACCTAACTCTCAAGGACCCAAAACAGCTTGGGTACCAAAAACTCATTGAATTGTCTTGTAGGTATCAAGTGTACTTTGGTACCTTGATAGTGGATGCTCCAAACACATGACCGGAGACGCATCCAAGTTCCTTCAACTAGAACACAAGGAAGGAGGAAACGTTATTTTTGGCGATAACAACAAGGGAAAAATTTATCGGCATTGGCTCGGTCGGTAAGAATGAATCTTCTTCCATTAAGCATATATTACTAGTTAAAGGTCTAAAACATAATCTCTTGAGCATAAGTCAATTATGTGACAAGGGAAATCTTGTTTTGTTTGATTCGGAAGAATGCCTAGTTTTTCGTCGTAGTGATTTTAATATTATTCTTCGTGGTTTTAGAATTGATAACATCTATATGGTTGATCTTGAAAACTCTTCATCAGAGTATGTGAATTGTCTTATGAGTAAAGAAGACGATATGTGGTTATTGCATCGTAGAGTAGCTCATATCAACATGCATCTTTTAAACAAATTGATTTCAAAAAATTTAGTTATTGGTCTTCCAAATTTGAAATTTGAAAATGACACTATTTGTGATTCTTGTCAAAAAGGGAAGCAAACAAAAGCATCTTTTAAATCTAAGAATATTGTTTCAACTACAAGACCTTTGCAACTTCTTCACATGGATCTCTTTGGACCATCTCGCATTGAAAGTCTTGGTAGAAACCGTTATGCTTTTGTTATTGTTGATGATTATTCTAGATTTACATGGACACTATTTCTTGCTCACAAAAGTGAGGCTTTTCAAAAAATAAAATGTTTTCTTAAACGTGTTCAAAATGAAAAGAACACAACCGTCACTTCCATAAGAAGTGATCATGGGGGAGAGTTCGATCACAATCTCTTCACGGACTTTTGTGACGAACTCGGTATTGAGCACACCTTCTCTGCTCCACGTACACCACAACAAAATGGAGTGGTGGAACGAAAAAATAGGTGTCTCGAAGAGATGGCTAGAACCATGCTCGATGAGGCTAAGATTCCCAAACAATTTTGGGCGGATGCCGTGAGTACCGCATTCTACCTTTTAAACAGAGTAGTCATAAGGCCAATACTCATGAAAACTCCCTATGAACTCTATAAGGGAAGGAAACCTAATCTCTCCCATCTTAGAGTATTCGGTTATAAATGCTTTATTCATAACAACGGAAAAGATAATTTGGGAAAATTTGATGCCAAATCGGATGAGGGAATTTTTCTTGGTTATTCATCACGTAGCAAAGCATATAGAGTATTCAATAATAGAACCGAAACTGTTGAGGAATCCCCTCATATTGTGTTTTCCGAAAATAATGCTCGCTTGGCGAGAAAGGATTTTGGTTTTGATCTTGCAGATATTTTAAACACAATAAGTCCTCAAGACAAAGTACAAGAGGAAAACCCAAAGGAAATTCAAGATGAAATCTTGGAACAATCATCGGAGGAAGCGCCACCACTGGAGAAAGAAACGAAACTGCCCAACGCGTGGAGGACAATCAAAGACCTTCCTCTCGACAAGGTAGTTGGCGACATTGAACAAAAGGTAAGTACTCGAAACAATCTTAAGAACACCATAGGACATACTGCTTTCGTTTCTCAAATTGAACCCTCAACCATTTCCGAAGCAATTGGGGATGAGCATTGGACCTTGGCAATGCAAGAGGAGCTTAACCAGTTCAAACGAAATGACGTTTGGGAATTGGTGCCAAGACCCGACAATCATACCATAATTGGTACGAAATGGGTTTTTCGAAATAAATTAGATGAAAATGGTGTAATCACTAGAAACAAAGCTAGGCTTGTAGCAAAAGGTTACAGTCAAGAAGAAGGAATTGACTATGAAGAAACGTATGCACAAGTAGCAAGGTTAGAAGCTATTCGTTTATTACTTGCTTTTGCCTCTTCTATGAATTTCAATTTATATCAAATGGATGTAAAGAGTGCTTTTCTAAATGGTTTTATTCAAGAAGAAGTTTATGTTGAACAACCCCCGGGCTTTGAAGATGTTAAATCTCCCGATCACGTTTTCAAACTTAAGAATGCCCTTTATGGTCTTAAACAAGCTCCCCGAGCTTGGTATGAACGATTGAGCAAATTTCTTTTGGACAATGAGTTCATTAGGGGGAAAGTTGACACCACTCTATTTATTAAGCATAAAAACAATAATATTTTATTAGTTCAAATCTATGTGAATGATATTATTTCTGGTGCTACTAACAATGCTTTGTGCAAGGAATTTTCTGATTTAATGACAAGCGAATTTGAGATGTCTATGATGGGTGAGCTAACCTTCTTCTTGGGGTTGCAAGTGAAACAAATGAAAGAAGGAACTTTCATTTGTAAATCTAAATATTGCAAAAAGTTGCTAAAACGAATTGAAATGAGCAACGCCAAAGCAATGGCCACTCCAATGAGCACATCCGATCATCTTGACAAAGATGAGAAAGGTAAGGAAGTCGACACCAAGATGTATCGAGGTATGATCGGATCCCTTCTTTATCTTACTGCTAGTAGACCAGACATAATGTTTAGCGTTTGTTTATGCGCTCGATATCAATCATGTCCGAAGGAGTCGCACATAACTGCGGTTAAGCAGATAATGAAGTATCTTGTTGGTACTATAAATGTGGGACTATGGTATCCCAAAGGTTCTTCATGCCAACTTGTTGGCTATTCCGACTCCGATTTTGCGGGTTGCAAATTGGACCGCAAGAGCACTAGTGGCACTTGCCATTTGCTCGGTAGCTCTCTTGTCTCTTGGTTTAGTAAGAAACAGGTAAGTGTTGTGTTGTCCACAACCGAGGCTGAATATGTAGCCGCGGGGAGTTGTTGTGCTCAAATCCTTTGGATGAAACAACAACTTTCGGACTATGGACTAAGTATCGATCATATCCCTCTTAGATGTGATAATACTAGCGCCATAAGCTTGACGAAGAACCCCATTCTTCATTCAAGAAAAAAACACATTGAAATTAGGCACCACTTTATAAGAGATCACGTTCTCAAAGGTGATGTCGAAATTGAGTTTGTTGAAACCAAATCTCAATTGGCCGACATTTTCACAAAGCCTTTAGAGAAAGAGTCCTTTTTCCGAATTCGTAGTGAACTCGGGATTCTTGACTCCACGTTGATCTAAGTCATGCATTGCATTTTTTTTGTTCTTCATTACTAACTTGAGCGTCGGAGGCGCCTAATTCTGTTTTGCAGGCATCGCCCCAAAGACAGGGGAATTATAAAGCACTGCTGCAGAAAAATCGATCTCTTTTAAGAATAATCGATTTCTCTTAAGTACATAATCGATTATCAAGTATCAATAATCGATTATGTTGACATTATATTGTCCCTTTTATAATTGCTTTTTTTTTTGGTTAATCAATAAACAAGTTATTTACTAAGGTTTTTTTTGCTAATGTCAAAAGGGGGAAGAATAAGGGCTATGCACTTAATATTTATTGGCATAAATTGAGGGGGAATTCATATGTTGAGGGGGAACAAATTGCATATCTATATTCTTGTCTTGGATCATCATTATGAATTATCTAATATCCATATCCCGATATTGGTTTACCATTATCAAAAAGGGGGAAATTGTTGAAACACGTTCTCAAGGCACTAAACTAAATGTGTGTTCATATTTGTAGGTTTTGATAAATGACAAACGACGCGCAATTGACATATGACGAGGTCCAAGCACAAGCGCGCAATTGAAACATAACGAGGTTCAAGCACAAGACGAACAAAGATCATGATCAAGCAAAGAAATAAAGTTATACATGAGTCGTTCTTTAATTGTGATCTTGATCCGACAATTAACTCAAGACTTGGCTTCTCTCGTAAAATCATTTTTATCAAATCATGCATATTTAATTTAAAGAAAAATAATTTTCAAACATTTTATTTGAGCCAAAATGATTTTTAAACATGCCTCTTAAATCTGGACAAAGATAATCGATTATGTACTTTATGATAATCGATTATGTTAAGACAATGTACACCAGATTTACAAAGCTGAACAATAATCGATTATGTACCTTATGATAATCGATTATGTTAAGGCAGTGTACATTAGATTTTTCAAAGCTACAAGATAATCGATTATGTACCTTATGATAATCGATTATGTTGAGGCAGTGTCCATCAGATTTTTCAAAGCTATAAAATAATCGATTATGAACATTATGATAATCGATTATGTTGAGGCAGTGTCTATCAAATTTTACAAGACTGTAGAATAATCGATTATGTACTTTATGATAATCGAATATGTTAAGACAGTGTAGTCCGAAGTTTTCAAAATATAAAAGATAATCGATTATCCTTATAGCATAATCGATTATGCAAATGACCGTTGCCAAAGTATTTTTAAACTCTGAAAGATAATCGATTATACACAATCTGACAATCGATTATGTTAAGTAAAATCTGAATATGATTTTTTGAACGTTGTCAGGTAATCGATTATACACAATCTGATAATCGATTATGTTAAGTAAAATCTGAATATGATTTTTTGAACGTTGTCAGGTAATCGATTATACGATTTGGATAATCGATTATTCTGCTTAAAATTTGGGAATGATTTTTGAACGATTGGAAAATAATCGATTATGCAAATCAGATAATAGATTATCTTAGCACAAAATCAGCAATTCTTGATTGGCAATTAGGCAACGGTTGTGGGGTTTTGAACACTATAAATACAACTCAAAATCAGACTTCTAAGTATAACAACTGATTATAGTTTTGCTAAAGCTTGCATACTCTCATATTCATCATTTTCTATTCATTTAATAAGTTTTTGAGAGCCAAACTCTTGACGAAAGTTGTTGTGTTCTTGAGCGTATTTATTTTACACATATCTACTCTTAAAGAGAGTCTTGTCTTGAGTGCTAAGTGTTTGTATACACTTGAAGGAAAGTGTTAATCCCTTGTGGTTGTAAGAAGGAACGTTTTCATTCCTTCGGTTGAAGTCTTGAAGTGTGGTATCTTCGAGCAAAGGTTGTTGAGGCTTGTCTGACTCAAGTTCTTAGTTTGTTACAGTTTTTTAAGCACCCGTAAGCTTAACGAAGTTAGTGGAATCTCGAGAGAGTCTCTCGGGGACTGGACTAGCCACAGGTTGTGGTGAACCAGGATAATTTCGGTGCGTTCGTTCCTTATTATTTACTTACCGCACTTATTTCAATCCTGCAATTTTTAATTCCGCAAGTTTATATTGTTTTTTATTATAACGCTATTCACCCCCCCCCCTCTAGCGTTATTCTAACAGAATCCATATTGTCCTTGTGGTTTATGTTCGCCCCGCGCCTTAGTTACTCGTTACTGTTATTGCATGTCATTTTTCTTTTGGTTGTTATGCTTCAGTTACTATTATGATTTCTATTGGAGTTACTAATGAATTGTCTCCTTCTCTTTTTCTTTTTTCTGAGCCGAGGATTTATCTTTGGTTGTTGTTGTTGTTTCATCCATATAACTTATGGAGGTGTATCTTTGTCAGTTTCCAGTGGATCACCCATATTTATGTCTCGACAAGGTAATTTTTTCCCCTTTGGAACATGGTACTGACTAGGGATGGCAAACCGGTGGGCCGTGTCGGGTCGGATATTAGCGGATTAAAGTGGGTAATTTAGAAAAACGGATAAACTATCCGGACCGACCCGTATTTGAGAAGGATAATAACGGGTTTATCAGGCGGATAATATGAATATCCATATTATCCATGACTTCTTAAATATGTCACTTATGAGAGAATTCTAGCTTGAGGAACTCCAATTTAGGCTTTACAAAAATAAAAGTTAAACACATTAGTTATCCATCGGTTATCCATTTGGTTAACCATTTTCTAAGTGGATCATATGATTCTTTATACATATTCTACCCGTTTTTAAATGATTTATTATCCAACTCATTTTTAGATGAATAGTATGGGAGGATAACTGTTTTCTTTTAACTATTTCTCCACCTCTACTATCATCTAGCTAGGCTTATGCTGTTTTACTAAAACTGTTCATTAAACTTTTGTTGCAACAGGTGGCCTTATCCCTTTCTTGATTTGTCATCTCAGTATGGTCCCTTTGGGTATGGTATCTTATTCTTCTAATACATTGCAAAACTAGCTACTTATAATAGATGTTAACTTTGAACTTCCGATAAGATAAGAGAATTGCATTCAACAAGACATCTTTAATAAAATGAAATATTTTTCTCAGAATTGTGTACCTCCTGTAAACACCTTTTAATCATGCAATAGTTTCAGGCAAAATAGAATGGGAAAGACTACTATTGGATACGTGATCAAGATTTGAATCTTATGAGTTTAATATTTTAGTTCTTTTAAGCTATTGGGTTCTGAATAAATAATTTATACATATTTAATCAACTTCTTAAGACAAATATAAAGTTTGGACCAAAGTTACTGGATTCGGCTGATCCCAGTAATCAAAGGGTTGGCTCCGCCCCTGACCACGATTTCATTGTTTGGTATATATTGAAAAGATGAGCAGTTAATTGATACACTTATTTTGCTTTTAATTTTTGGCCTCAAATGGGAAATTGCAGGTAGTTTGCAGTTGGTGTTCTCCATCTCCCTTTCTACGTGATCTTTGCCGTACTAATTAGGACAAAGAAATAATGGTTATCGTGATTACTTCATAAGCCCGAATAGTGTTTTTGTTTCTGATCGAAGGAACGGAGTCTAGAGCTTTTATATTATGTAAATGCATCTTGATATCATTCGTTTGGAACCTCAAAGCTGTCGGGCAGGAGAAAACTCGTATTAAGCGCTGCCCCAACATCACTTTGGTGTATATGTAGCATTATTTTTAGGACACCGGCCCCATATAAATTAGTGGTGCAAGACATTAGATTGTTTTTTAAAGTGATTTGATTTACTTGTCCACAACTTATTCGACATTAAAGTGTAGTTGATAATTGATTGTTGATTTGATTGATAGTGGATATTAAACCTTGATTTTATAGGATAGTTTACAATACAAAATACGAGATGATATATTCTTGTTTTAGGTTTGTGGTTTATGCCTTTTTCATCTACATTTCATTATTTTCTGTTTCTTATGATAGTAGCTGAGATTGCCTAATTCTGTAAGGTAGTTTTCATTGAATTTAACCTAAATTAGTATCTTTGTTACGGTAAAGTTAATTTCGTATGACCTATAGGTCATAGATTTGAGTCAATAAATAATCAATTTTGCGTGCATTAGGGTAGACTGCATTACATCATTTAGAGTATAGCCGTTCCGTAGATTCTATGTGAATACGGAATACCTTGTGCACTAGACTGCCCTAGCATCACTACTGACAACGTGGCGATGTGCCTATATATAAAGCTTATATACACCAACCTGGCTAGACATAATTTTCTGACATACTGCCTTTACTACTCCCATTTATGAATACATTTGGACGGTTTTTATGTAGTGCATGATCCAGAATACATGAAATTTGATGGTCAAAACATAAAGTATTGAGACTTTTGTAGTCATTTGATTGGAGGGATTGAAAAATAATTCCAACATAAAATGCCACATAAAGAAATAATATGTTTGGTTAGTGTTTACCCTAAAAACGGATAACAACAAAATTTTGAAGTTACGTTATTTTAAGAATATATAAGTTCATTCAATAAAAATGATAAATTGTGCTAGATTAAACATGTAAATGATGTAACAAATTGTCAAATCAATCAAGACAAGTTATTCCGGACGCAGTAACAGCTTAATGAAATGTCTGCCTTTGAACCCGAACTCACGCTAATGTTGAACTAATCAACAAAAATAAGAATTTTGAATAATAGAGAAAATATGATTCTATTTCCTTGATATGCGTGTTACAATATATTTAATGTATAATCAGACCCCCTTTATAGAGTAGGAGAATTTACCCTAAGTACAATTTAAAAAAAGTAAAATCCTTCCGTTTAATTAATCTTTGATTGTCTGCCGATACATGCCGAAATTCATACCGTGACATCCAGCTAGTCACGGATATCACAAGCTTTTGTTGGTCATGCTCGATTATCTAGTAATTCTCTCGAGAATTTTATAATCCGAACTGATCCTAGGGGCCAAGGCCCCGACACTCCAGAGGGAGATGTTTTGTCTGGACCTCTGCTCAAGGGCTCCTTACCTCGATTCACATCCCTTACAGTCATGTCTCTTCCTCTTTTCACTTCATCGAAAGCCGAGGCGTCCTATGGGCTCAATTTCACCCGATAGTCCCCTCTTTTCTCAAAGATTATGTTGACGGAAACAACAAGAAACAATATGTGTGCTTTGATTCTTTCTTCAACACGCCGTGATAGAAAAAATAAAGAATACAAAACATCCCGTCAGTCACATATTTATGACTTTAAACGATATATGCATTTTCATTCCTTTTTAAAGTCATATTTAGGACTTTGAACGCGTGTCAGCCGTCAGTAGGTCATCCTTGGATGTGAGACGACAAGAAGACTTTATAAATACCTCCCTTCTTTGTTCATTTTTTTATTTTTTGATCAAGCTTCTACCTTTCAGTCTTCACGATATCACTACCCTTGTTCATACTCTAATATTTTTACCTCCATTCTTCAAGATTTCTCGATAATTTGTAAGCTTTTACTTAATTTATATCCAAACAATCGTACTTGACTTTCTCAGTAAAGCTTTTACCTTTCATCTCTTAACCTTTCTTCATATTTTTCAAACTTTTTCCAGATATCAATGGCTAAAGCTTCCAAAAATATTCCCCAAAAAAATTGCTTGCTCTTCTTCACAGCCAACCGCCGAAGTCGAGGGGACCTCTCTCGATGTGGTTGTCCTCGAGAGAACCGCTCCAGGTGCGTCTTTTGTTTAACAAGCTGCCAAGCTTCTCTTGAAAATGTTCATCCCCAGAGGATGCTCGGTCGCGAATGATTTTAAGGTCAAAAGAGCCTCGTCGGTGCAGGGCCGCAGTGAGGCGGTATCTAGGTACATATGCCTTATCACAAAATGCGGCTGAGCGGATAAGGGCGTAGTAATCCTCGGGCCGATGACGACATTACTACCCATATGAAGGGGTATTTAAGTATTTACACTTATCAATTCACACTGGGCCCGGTGAACCTGGTGATTCTAGACTTTTATAGTGTCACGACCAAAACCAAAGGGCCGCGACAGGCACCCGGTGCCTTACTCAACCGAGTACCAACGTAACATAACATTCCTACAATACTATCATGATTAAACGAGCTATAAAACTCTCCATGAGATAGCAAGAATAAAACATAAGGGTATCAACATAGGAAGATCCAACATGATATGCAAACTTATACATGTGATATACGGGCCTACAAGACCGACATGACAATTTGTAAACTCAAAACGTAGGCCAACAAGGCCATAAATGTATCCATACACCTGACCTATGTCTACGAGCCTCTAATAGTAAATAAAATCATAAAGGCCGGGACAGAGCCCAGTCATACCAATCAATACCTATTCAAAGCATACCGACCAAATAGGCAACTCCGTAGAGTGTGGAGTGCACCAACATCTCCGCTGAGCTGATAGCCTACTAGGACGACTTTCAACCTATCAATCGGGAACTACGGGCATGAAACGCAGCGTCCCCAGAAAAAAAGGAACGTCAGTACGAATAAGGTACCGAGTATGTAAGACAGGAAAGCATAAATAAGAACTGTAACGTAAAGAGAGATAGAGGAAATACAACCTTTAACATCGGAGTTCCTCTGGGGGCTACTGACATGAAATGCATAATACATATATATACATAAGCTTTTAAAACATTTGCATATTCGGGCATCATAATAATCATCATATCGTACCGGACCTTATAGAGGACTCGGTAAAAATGTACCCGCCCATCATAAGGCTCGGTAGAATCGTACCCGAGAACGAGGAGCTCGAAAAAACCCAACTGATCAGTTGTTGCACAGTAGGTGCCGTACCCAGCCGACTATAGTGCGACTCAGTAGAGTAAAATAGATACATATATATAATGCATGCTCGACTCATGGAATCACCTTCTATACCTTTTGGGGTGTCGTAAGATCCTTATGGACATCTATACTCTCAATATGAACCTTAGTAAGATTCAAGGATCATACACATTTGCTTAGAATAATTTTATCAGGAAAGAACAACATGGATAACCTTATTTGCTAGGAGTAGATCCGTTATGAAGTAGCGTATTGATTTGTCTTTAGATCATGCCAAAATAAAAAAGGAAATGTCTTAACATACCTTTTTTATTCTTCCTAATCTCAGGCTACGCAATTTCACGGCTCCTAAGTCTACAATAAGAGAAATGACAATCTCGTTATCATTTAAGCGTCGTAACTATTAAGTATTGACCACAACCTATTTTAAAATAAAACGTACAGCACCTCCCTTATATATATATGAATTCTCACTAGGCAAAACAATCACAAACAACCCAACATACCCCTATCACTTCATACAGAATACGACAACCATAATAGTGTCGAACAATCCGAAAGTATTATGACGACCGACCAACAAATAATCTTTCCATTATGTGGTGTTTCTCCATACCATTCATCTTCAAAACTCCATAAAATCAGTAGCAAAAGAGAAAATCCAATACCATCAAAAGGCAACCTACAATACAGTCCCGCAAGTTCATCAACTCAAAATAATTTTTTAGTTTACCTAAACATGTTTCGACTTGTCTTTTCTTTCAATTTGAGAAACACAACCAAAAACAACTCATTATACCTATTATTGGATAATACAGCCATGAATTCAACCTAGAAATAAGTTCCCAACCAGCCAACCAGTACACGAGAACAAACAACACACAATTCTTTCGAAACTAGCTAGGTCTATTCTTTACAATCGAGTTACAACTCGCAAATGCATAGATAACGGAAGGAGAAGCATAAAATTACCTTGTACTAAGTACAACACACGAAACCTGGTCTTTTTACATCAAAAATAAGTTCCTCAACACGGATAATAGATGGAGAAAGAGAAACTAGCAAGCTGTCTGGACTTTCCAGCACTAGAATCGCGTCGTAGCATCCGAAATAACATAGGGTTTGTGTGGGACTTTTGGGGAGGAGTTGTAGGGATTCAGTTAGGTTTCTTGGCTTGAATTATGATTAAATAAATGATTTAATAAGCCCATAAAAGTTCCCTCTTGGCCGACTTAAGGCTTTTAATTGAAACCTTTCCTTTTGGCAAGTAGGTGATGCACCTACTTGTCACCTACTAGTTGCGCAGTCTCGCGAAAATATGAATATCTTTCTATTCCAATGTCGTATGGATGAACGGTTTAATGAATTGGAAACTAGACTCTTATATATCCAATTTGGTATATATATCATTCCTTGATTCCAAGTATATTGGGAGAAAAGTGCATCTACATTTGACCTAAAGTTTAGTAAATTTGTGGATGTAACTTGTGATGACCTTTGCCAACTCTTGCTCCACAGCTTTCCTGCCTTCCAAATGTAGAAAATGAATATCATATGACTAAAATAACTCATAGAATACCTCCTTATCATGTTAAGAACCCCAATCTCACCCCAGAGAAGAATAACCCAAGGAGAAGGTTAGCTCGTAAGCCAAAGAAAAGTTCTAGCTCTCGAGCGCCCGACTCAAACTTGCTTTTCAAGCTTAGGGATGAGCCCGAGGAGGACGATATTCTTGTGGCCCATGAAACAACCTCCCCTAATGAGAAAGTGGCCGCCAAGGCCGAAACAATGATAGTCGATCTCTATCATGTTCGGGAAGACAATGTAGAGATGAGAGCTGAGACCTCTCAAGATGCCAGCTCCGATCCGCCCAGTTTTATAGATATTTCTTGGTCGTATTTGTTCACTGATCCCATGTTTGATGAAGCCTGAATGGTGAATGAGCGATCCAACAAAGGAGACCATAATATAGCCGATCCCTTTTTTTCTTTTTTTGTAGGTATGGACTCGACCAATTTGGAAAGACTTCTCCGGGTTGGGTCGACATTGATGTGCCCAGGAAAGACCTATATTCAGAGGTCAGGGGGCTGAACTTAAGCCCAAAATTAATCAACTAGTTTGCTACCCCGAGCCTGGATCTTGGTTGTGTTCTTTCCACCCCCGTCAGTGTAGCAAGCGAAATATAGTGCCTGGTAACCGAATAAAACCAGGAAAAAATGAATGAGGTTGATACGTCATACTTGTTCAATAAAGCGCAGCAAGCTTTGAACCGGGTAAGGTCTCACTACGCTCTTTCATCTTCTGACTTAGTGTCTGATATCTCTCATGTCTTCTCTCTTTTATATTTTTTTGTACCTTAGTACTTAATCATGAAAGGTTTTTTCAATACCGAGCAGAGTTGGACATGTATAATCTTCTTAGTGAACAACACAAAGAAGTTTTCAAAAATCTTTGAGCCGAGTTAGATGCGGCTCAAAAGTAGCATGCCAACCTAGTGAAACAAGTAAAGATTTTTGAAGTTAGCGATGATGAGTTAGACATGGAGACTAATGACCAACCATCGTAACTCTAACAAAAGAGTGGCTCTATCGACTAACTTCAGTCTGAAATGAATAAGGTCAAGGCCATAGCCTATGTTTGGAAGGAAAATATTGTCCAGTTGGCTTCAGAGGAAGAGATCGCTCAGGAATAGCTAGCATTAGTAGAAGTCCAACTCTGAGTGGTGATAGAGAAAGTCGAAACACAGGCTCGAAAAATCGAAGACCTCTAGTCTCAATGATGGTGGCCCAGTATAAGGCTGATGTTGAGGTAGCTAAGGCCTATTTGAAAGTTACTATTGAGTATGTGATGCAATTGTCTCGAAGGGAGACACTCGAGGTGATCCATGCCCTAAGTTTTGACCAGTCGGCCGTGATTGAAAAGGTTCGAGGGTGAGGCTAATAAGCTGGATAAATTCGAGGGCGAGAAAGGCTCTAACGGTTCAACTAACCCGAGGATGGAGAAGACCCCAACGGCTCTAGTGACGAGGCGTGATCAAATGAAGATCAGGCGTATGTGCCATAGGAATCTGTGTTTTTGCACTTTATACATTTATTTTGTTGAGACCGTTATTTTGGCATCCTCTATATGATTCAAATATTTTAAATGCCTTAGCACATAATAAAATATAGTAATAAGTTTTTGTTTGGAGGTTCGAACAAGACTTGTTTTCAATGTGAATTATTTTTGAAAATTGTGTGGCTTGGTATGACCAGAGCTTTCCCCAAAGTGCTTGTTGAGACGACATTAGAGTATAATTTTTTCGAGGATAACCTTTATGCCGGTTTGAATTTTTGAAGGCCTTATGTTTTTATTACCTTCGGACATCTCCATGCTTTCTTCTAGGGTGGACATAATCTTTTATGTTCGAGTACTACCTAATAGGCTTTGTACCTTTGAGCTTCGATAGCCCAAGCCGTTCGAGTTTATCTCGGACGGAAGTCCCTAAATGTGGGTGACCGTAGACTTTTAAGTTCAAGCACTGCCTAATAGGCTTATGTGCCTCCGAGCTTTGATATCCCAAGCCGTCGTAGTTTGTCTACGATGATAGTCCCTGAGTGGGGTGATGTATTAGATCCGGATAGAGGTGGCCCTTGGGCTCGATATCCTTAAGAAACAAAATTTGATAGTCTTAAGGGACAAAATATGTATCTGCAATTTAGAAACTTTCTTTAATTCCTATATCTAATATTCAATATTTCAAGTGTGTAAAAGCTTCGGGTAATAGCTTAGGTGGTCTACGCGGGCACAATTCATTTGACCGTTTGGCCCTCGCAATAAATCCTATCCACCGAGCCTTGACTGTCTAAGCATAAAGTTTCCTTCATTACTAAAAATCATTACCCGATGGTGATAGCCCAAAGTATTCGAGGTCGATCATGGAAAGTGCTCAAATACTATTGATATGTCCATCGATTTTGGTTCTTAACTGGTCCTTGATTCTAAGTTAGCGAAAACCTTACCGGATAACCCATTTTGGACAAAACCAGTTTGGGAAAAAATTGCAATGCGTGCTTTGAATCCTAACAACTACGTCATCCTTTGGTTGTTGCCTGCAGGTTTTAGTCCAATTCACAATATATTTAAAAAACATTAATGGGTCATACCTTAGCAATAGTATCGTTTTAAGTAGGTTATGTTCCACTTGTTAGATAATTGCTCATCGTTCCCTGCTTCGAGTTTGTACAAAGCTTTACCAGTAATATCGATAATTCGATATGGATTCCCAATTCGATCACAACTTCCTTTTGATCTAGTTCTTGCTGTTCAGCGTCACATTTCTAAACACCAAGTTCCCGATATTTAATGTGTTAGAGGTAGGCTCTACTATTGTAATAGCTTTCGATCTGTTATTTCTGGGTGGCCAATTAGATAAAGACAGTCTCACGCTTCTCATTCAATAGTTCTAGGCTTGTGTTTATGGCCTAACGTCTTGATTATTCAGTTGTGTATCAAATCTTAAAAATCGGTTCTCCTACCTCAATCGGTATTAGCACTTTGGAATCATAGACAACAAAAATCGAGTGGCCCCAATACTAGACTTTGAGGTCGTACGATATGCCCACAAGACTTCGGGTAAAATTTCCTTCCATTTTTATTTGGCATCGGACAACCTCTTCTTATGGTTTTATAATATGGTTTTGTTTGTAGACTCCGCCTTCCCGTTCCCACTAGGATTATAGGGTGTTGGCAGGATACTTTTGATTTTATGGTCCTCGAAAATTTTTCTTACATTACTGCCGATGAAATGCTTCTCGTTGTCACATACAATTTCGACCGACATTCCGAACTGACGTATTATGTGGTCCCAAGTATAATAAATTACTTATTTTTCTTCGACTTTCTCAAATGCTCTAGAATTAACCCATTTAGAAAAATAGTCACTCATAAATAATAGAAATTGAGCCTTACCAGGTGCCCATGGTAGGGGACCGACGATATCCATTCCCCATTTCATGGATAGCCAAGGTGATAATACCGAATGCAGTATCCCTTATGGGCGATGGATCATCGGTGCGTGTCTCTGATAGCCGTCGCATTTCTGTACGAAATCCTTCACATGTTCCTCCAAGTCAACAAATAATAGTCGGCTTTGATTATTTATGAACTAGCGATTCGGAACCCAAATGGTTCTCGTAGGTGCCTTCATGAACTTCCCTCAACATTTATTCAGTGTCTCCCGGTGCCAGACATATGGTGAGTTGGTGATTGTATGTTCTTCTAAATAGGGTGTTATCGCTGGACATACTGAACCTAGCCGCCTTTGTGCATAGAGCTCTCGAGTCTTTTGGATCTGAGGGCAGCTTTCCAGTCTTCAAGTAATGTACACACTTATTTCTTTAGTCACAGATCATTCTTGTCGAGTTTATCTCAACTTGGCTTTCTTCCACTACCTATTTCATGAGTTGTAGGACCATTCCCGAGATAAATTCATCATCATCAAGCCGACCCTAAGTTTGTAGAGCATCGGCTTCACTATTTTAATCTTAGGGTACATGTTGCAGGGTCCACTCATTAAATCAATGTAGTGTTACCTCTAGTTTATCCAGGAATCTTCATATTCATTCCTCTTTCACTTCGAACGTTCCATTAACTCGAGGGAATCACATTTAGCTTCAATCATCTCAACCCCCAGGCTTTTAGTGAGTTTGATACCTGAAATCATAGCCTCATACTCGGCCTCATTGTTAGTCAATTTCACAGTTCTAATAGATTGCCTAACTACATTACCCAAGGGCAGCTTCAACACGATGCAAAGTACGTACATCTTTGCATTCGAAGCACATTCCATAAAGAGGGTCTAGATCTACAATGAGGTCCTCGAGGTTAACAACATTTTTTGTAGCTTTGGGCGTTAAGGCTGGCATGAAATTGGCCACATATTCTGCCAAAATCTGAGATTTGATTGCAGTTCGAGGTCGATATTCAATATCATACCCATTAATCTCCACGACCCATTTTTCCAATCATCTCAAGAGCCCAGGTTTGTGCATGTTCCTCACTGGGTAAGTGGTCACAACATATATGAGATGGTATTTGTAAGTGGCACCAACATTTTTCTAGTTCGAATGGCATTACTTTATAATAATAGTTGACACATTTAGTGATGCAGGAAGTCTTTTCTTGGTCGCCTGGATCTATTCAAATCTTGTTGTACCTGGAATATGTGTCATGAAATCTGAGTATGTCATGGTCGGCCGTCGCATAGGTCATGCAATCGATGTTCGGGAAAGTAAAAGAGTCCTTAGGACATGACTTGTTCAAGTCTTTATAGTCTACACATATTTTTAATTTATTTCTCATTTTTAGGTACTACCACTAAGCAACATTCTGGAATGATCAACGCCGTATTTCTCACGGTGAACGCTCATACGCCCGTCAGTTGGCATAGAGTCACATTGATTGAAATTATAGAACACATCTTTCGGGGTTTCGAACCCGCAGTACAAAGGTTGAAAGCATTACTTACCTCAAGCCACGCCAAAAATCAAGCCCTCGACGCCTTTTCCTCTCGAATCGGACTCCAATTCCCTCGAATCTAATAAAAATCAATACATAACCATGAAAATATGCTAAGAGAACAAAGCCCACTTGAAAACACAATGCGAATCCGAAATTAATGAAATTCGACACCCGAGCCAACGTCTTAGAATTTGATAAAATATATATCAATAGACTCCTTGTCTCCCTATGAGTTCATATATATCAAAAGTACAAAGATCCGGCCACAATTGACCGCTCAAATCCATGTTCAAAGGTCTCCAATCTCTAGCCCTATTTTCTCAAATTTAATCATTAATTTCCATTAATTTTCAAGCCAAACCAGTGAAATAAAAACATAGAAATGAGTTTAGAATCCGAAAACCTTACCTCTATTAAATCCCCTTAAAATCCCTCTTCAAATAGCTTCTTCAAGCTCAAACCTGTATGGAAATGGTGAAGATAACTCAAAAATCGCGAAGGAAATCTTTTACACTTTCTGACCTAGACTTTTCGCACATGCGGTCCCTTTTTCGCTTCTGGGGCCCAAAACACCGCACTTGCGGTTTTCACTTATGCGCCCATTTCATCATATGCGACGACAATCCCGCTCTTGTGTTATCGCATGTGCTCTTCCATGACCTCTTCTGCAGTTCCAGCTGATTCTCTACTTGGCCGTATCTGCGATTGCCTTCCGCGTCTGCAGGCATTGCACCTACGACCTCCCAATCGTAGGTGCGGTTATGATAGCAAAACTGCTTCAGCTTCCAAACTCAACTCCAAAGTCAACCATTCAAAATCACCCCGAGGCCCTCGAGACCTCAACCAAAATCACAAACAGTCATATAACACCATCCAAACTTATTCCAATCTTCAAAATACCTCAAACAACATCGAAACAACAAACTCACATCGGATTCAAGCCTAAGAACTCTAAAAATTTCCTATTTTCATTTTGATCAAAAATTCTAACAAACCACGTCCGAATGAACTAAAATTATGCACACACATCCCAAATGATACAAAGGACCAACTGCAACTCCGGAAATTCCATTCCAACTCCTATATCAAAATCTAATCTATCAACCGGAATACGCTAAAATTCTAGTTTCACCAATTCAAGCCTAAATCTATAATGGACCTCCAAAATACGTTCTGATCACACTAATAAGTCCCAAATCACCTAACGAAACTATCTGAATTATCAAAATTCACATCCAAGCCCTTTTTCCACATTAGCCAATGTCCGGGTTACTTTTCCAACTTAAGCTTACTCAAAAGAGACTAAGTGTCTCATTCATTACCAAAACATCTCTGAATCCGAACCTCTCAACCCGGTATCATGTAATACAGATGAAACAAGCATAACGAAGCAGAAATAGTTGAAACAGAGCTGTAACCTATGAGACGACAGGTTGGATCGTCACAATTTTATGCGAGATAGAATGTGAAATAATAACATGTACATTAGCAATATGGAGATTAAAGTTTTTAAAGATAAAAATCTTTAAATTAGGTAATCATTTTTTTCTTAACCATTGTGTCGGGGCCAGCTTGCGCGCACCTTGACCAATTCCATGGAATACTTGTCACCTCCCACCAGCAATAGGTATCGGGTAACTAGCTCTATTCACCAAGGCTTAGATATTTGGAAAACAATTACCTAATATTTTTTAAATTGCTGAAAGTTAAACCCGAGACCTCATAGTTCTCATGCTCTTCATTGACCACTAGGTAATTCATATATTATTAAGTCACATTATATCTAATGTTATTCATCATACAATACTTCATATAATTTTAGTTATTGTATAACAGTTCTTTCATTATTATTCATCGTATAAACAAGCTCTGCATTAAGGGGTCCATAATTCATATATTATTAAGTCACATTATATCTAATGGTATTCATCACATAATAATTCATATATTATTAGTTATTGTATAAGAGTTCTTTCGTTATTACTCATCGTATAAACAAGCTCTGCATTAAGGGATCCAATTTAATATGTTTAAGAAAAATCACCAGCTAATTTGCCAAGTTAATAATTAGTATCGTTATCAACTAGGGTCATTTTGTGTTGAATGACATGGAGGCAACAATATTCTTCCTTGGATATGAACTGAACATTGGATATCTAAAAACCATAAATTTAGTATTAGTATCTCATAGGAGTTGGATTCTCGATTTGAATGTAAAATATGATAAAGTTTATTATTGTTCTTAGACGAAGTTGTGTATTTCTAAGAAGAGGGTTTGAAGTCACACGTCTCCTACACGTAATTCGTAAATGGATTAGAGAGAGAAGCTCTCCTTTCTCACTACAATCCTAACCTATTTCAGCATGACAACACACGAATCACTAGTAACATTAGAACACAATTCAAAAAACTTAGAGATTTAACAAATAAATGATGGCCCCCTTGAACTTCAACTAATGCATGTTGATGATTCACCTACCCTACCAATACTTTCTTCCTATGGTGACACTTTAACGAATAACCATATAATGTCTTTACCATCTATTACCACTGGCCTATCATCCATTGATATATCCAACGAGGAGCTCAGCCCCACTATCCACAATTCAATCCCTCTCACCAGCTCTGACAAAGAAAGAATATACTCTCCGTAGTAATTTTCCATTACAGTTAAAGTGTTTGGACGCAAGGTAGGTCACCTTACACTCAGGCAAAAACTTCAGGAACTATGGAAGCCATCGGAGCCTCTATCCCTAATTGACTTAGGTAATGAGTTCTTTTTTATCAAATATCAACAAAGAACACAATATGAAGAAAGGCTCATGGTTTGTATAAATAATTTCTTATCTATTCGATGATGGAACCGAAATTCCTAGCATCCAACACTAAATTCACTTACACTGCTATATAGAGTAGACTCCTTGAATTACCCACGGAATTTTACAACTTATCTATCCTCTAAAGAGAGGAAATCAAAATAGGCAAACTACATAAAGTAGATACATGTACTTTCTCTACCTTAAGGGGATGATGTGCACGTACTCACATTAAAGTGCCACTTGAGAAGCTATTACTCTCAGATGTATTCATAGGGACGCATAGACAACAAATTCTTTACGAAGGCCTGAACATGTTGTGCATCACCTATGGAAGACTGGGTCACTCCTCTAAGCAATGTACATATGGCATCACACAAACACTCAATCCCTCAACTATAAACGAATCCTCCCCAAACAAGAAAGCTACGAATCAACTTTCGTCTGAATGGAAAACGGTTACCTTTCCACGCAGAAGTACTCCTAGAATTAGATCTATCAGGGAACTATAACTACACGAGGTACTACTAACCAAAGGCAACCCGTGGTGAAAGAGCCAACAACTACACCTACACCTGCAAATGCAGGTACGTCTACACACTCAATCTTAATTAATTCTACTAATCCAGGATCACTACTCATAACTCATAAACTAAATAATGATATTACAACGCTTAATACTTTTAATGCATTAACTTTCGACGACACCTAAATTGGGCCAATATCAAAAACTTGTTCATTACCCAAAGCCCAGCCATCCCACGCCCACTAAGCTAGAAACCCATACTCTGACAACCAAAGATCCTATCTCCAACATGCAACACATTTCTAGTATGAATAGTGACCTAATGGACACTACTCCCACCCCTCCAAGTGACACGTCCCCATCATCGTCCTCATCCACCAATCCACAAGTACTTCCTCTATGCACTAGCCCAGAATCACTAACCCAGAAACCTACCTACTAGGCAATCTTGACTCCTCTTCTTCATTAACTGATCTCAAGCCCGCCATTGGATCCCTAGTAGCTCCTATTGCTTCACCTAACCTAATACTCAAGCCCACATGACAAGCCCACCCCAATACACATATAGGCCCATAAATTTCTATCACTACCCCAACCAACGACTCCTGTTTTAAACACCGTTGATCCTCCATCATTACAATAAAACTCCTACACACATAATACTAATCTGAACCCTTTCAAACATACTCATGCAGAGACATCACTGTCCTCTATTTCCTCTGAGAACAACTACCGTCCATCGCTTCTCCCATTCAGACCATTCAATCATCATCAGCTTACTTCCTCCACAATGGACCAACAAACCACACCTCCTCAACCATTGATGTACCCAGTGATTTACACCTCACAAACTTCCCACCCTTACGACCCTGCTCAGTCATGGATAGAACTAGGACTACACAACCATGCATTAATATTCAAGATTTTTGTGAACAACCAAGAAGTGATTTTTCACCACCAAAACCCATTAGACCTAGCCCAAATAGTCACAGAAAAAATAGCAGTAGCCATTAACCTATACGGTCAATACCATTGGTAACCCACAGATGGCAAACCTCCACAACTGGGGAATGTCGTTTATGAGCCAGTACATGGTTCAAACATCCACCAACAACCACATGATAACAATGGCAAACCTTTCTTTCTTATCCCCAACTCATTCTTCGATCCTATGGATTCACGAGCCCTCCCACTATCCCCTCCATCTCTTCTACTACCCCCTCCATCTCTTCCACTGTCACCAATAATATCCTTCGAAAACCTCACTCCCTCTGCCAACTCCTTGAGTCCTCGGCCTCTAACATCAGAAGAACAAGATCTTCTTACTCCTCAAGAAATCCCAACAATCATGGAAGAAATAAGGGAGACCATACCGGAGCGAGTGTCACTAGGGGTTGCCATATACCATCCTCAACAAACAATACGCAAAAAAACTCATCCTCAGTTGCTCAACGGAATTGACAAAATGTCCGTTCAAGCTATGCCCACCAACAAACCCAAAAGCGAGGAAATTTGCAGTTATCATCACTCTGACACTGAGGTCGACAATGCAAATGCAGAATCATGAGGATCTACCACCCAACACAATGGTGCCAATTCTCCAGCCATCCCCCCACGTACTAACTCAATGACTTTTATTATATGTAATTGTAGGGGTTCCCTATCCGATGAATTTCCTCAAAACTTTCACTCTATGTTGGATTACTAAAAACCACCTCTTGTGGTACTGCTTGAAGCACTTTTACAGGATCATGCACGACTAAGGGATGACTTCAAGTTTTCTCAATTGTTCCAAGAACCTTATGAGGGACAAGTATGAGGTATAGCTATCCTATGGAGTGAACCAATAATCAATATAACTGTAATTGCGATTACAAACCAAGAAATTCAGTAGATGGTTTAGGTATTTCAAAATGAACTCTCCTTTATGTTATCAGCTATTTATGCTAGCCCTAGATTACAATGCAGGAAAATTCTATGGCAAAAACTAAAACACGTAGCGAATACTTATAAGGGGCCTTGGCTAGTTGTGTGTGTGTTGGGGGGTGATCTTAACGATATTATTTCATCAAATGAAAAATTTGGCGGACGCTCAATAAATAATATTAGAGCAGATTCACTAATTGCTTGTTTTAGTTATTGTAACTTACTTGATTTGGGTTTTAGAGGCAGCAAATATACATGGAAAGATAAACATAGGAGTAAATTAATATTGGAATGATTGGATTAAGTTCTTGTTAATTATGAATGGCTTAATTTATACTTGGAAGCCCAAGTACGCCACTTACCATGCGCACACTCTGATCATTGCCCTCTTTTAATAAAGTTACACACATAGCCACCACCAGGAGCTCCTCCCTTTAGAATGGAATCAATATGGCTTACACAAACTAAGTTTCCCTCACTAGTCAACAAGTGTGGCATTTAGACACACCATCCTTAGAAGTTGTACCAAAATTCCAATTCGAAGCGCAACAATGGAATAAAAACACCTTTGGTAAGATTTTTAATCAGAAAAAAAATTCTTAGAGCCCGCCTACTAGGAATACAAAGCTCTGCCAATTACCCTACAAGTACCTTCCTCTAAGGGTTGGAACAAGAACTCATCCTCCAATTTAATCAAGTATTATAGGAACAAGAATTTTGGAAGCTAAAATCACGTGTTAACTAGTTAAATAACGGATATGCTAACACTAGTTTTTCCACTTAACTACCTTAAAAAGATGGAGGCATAATCGTATCACAACACTCAAGGACTCTATTGGCAACTGTTCGAACAACAACTAAAATCAATGTTTACCATTTTCTATAATGACATATACCAAACAAGCCATCTTTACTCACAAAAAACACAAGAATCATCTAATTTTAATGCTTTAAGTGATACACCTATTGACCGTCTAATCCAACCTCTCACGGATATAGAGATCACACAGGCAGTATTCTCCTTCGACCCTCACAAATCTCCTCGACTAGATGGTCTTCGCTCTCTATTTTTCCAACAATTTTGCCAACATTAAAACACTCAATCATATCTTTTTGCAAAAATATTTTCTCGCCAGGCATCATTCCTCCTGAGTTAAACAGAACTCGCATCAGCTTAATTCCTAAAATGCATAGTCCCTCAAATCCCTTTCATTTTAGGCCAGTAAGCTTATGTAACACTATTTATAAAGTAATCACCAAGACATTGGTCAATCTCATAAAGCCTTACCTTGACCACTTAATACATCCATCAAAATCTGCTTTCCCTAAAAATTGATGATCATCGGACTACGCTAGCATAATACAAGAAATGCTCCACCATTTTAGAACATCTAAAGCAAAAGGCTCAAACATGCTTCTTAAAATCGACCTCCAAAAGGCTTTCGATTGCTGAGAATGTGATTTCATAAGAACCCTAATTTACTTTAAATTCCCCCACAAAATCATTTCTCTTATAATGTCATGTGTCTCAACCACCACAACTTCCATACTTTTTAATGGAACCCCTACCCCCTTCTTCTCACCTACTAGAGGTATTCGCCAAAGAGATCCATTATCACCATACTTGTTAATCCTCATAATGGAACTACTTTCAAGAAGTATAAACATAGCTGTTAATCATAATCATTGGCTTCCCATCACCCTAAACAAAAAAGCACTGCCAATCTATCATCTATACGTCATGGATGACATCATTCTTGCATCCAAAATGACGGTTGATAGTTGTCACACCACCATTGATCATCTTAACCACTTTACGACTCTCTTCAGCCATCGCATAAATTTCACAAAATCAAAGATATTCTTCTACAAAAATTGCTCACTACACTCTAAGTCATTCATTCTAGGTTCTTTTAATATGGTTGAAGGTACGCACTTCGGCAAATACTTATGCTTTCCCATCTTCACCTCCAAACAATTAAAAAGCGATTATCAGTTTTGACAGCTTTAAATATAGGTTAACGGGTTGGAAAATAAATCATCTTACATTAGCGGGGCGTGCAACGCTTATAAAATCTACCCTTAACTCCATCCCCAATCATCTCATACAACTTATTAAAATACCCATTATATACTACAAAGACTGGAACAATACCAAAAAAAAAAAGAAAAACTTTCTTTGA
The DNA here is from genome assembly GCA_034376525.1 of Nicotiana benthamiana. NCBI lineage: Eukaryota > Viridiplantae > Streptophyta > Magnoliopsida > Solanales > Solanaceae > Nicotiana > Nicotiana benthamiana. The sequence continues at coordinate 82,876,871 of CM067330.1, forward strand.
GGTTCAAATGCACAAAGAAAATGCATGCATATGGTTAAATGGGATGTTATCATGACTCCTAAATCTCAAGGCGGACTAGGTATACAAAAACTATAGGCCAAAAACCTAGCTCTTCTTGCAAGCACAGCTTGGCTTGGCACCTTTTTCAGAATCAACAATCCTACTGGGTATCAATCCTCCTTTCTAAATATGGGCATAGCCAAGCCAACAACCCCAAAAATTGTACTCTTTTGAAAAACCTAATGCTAGGTTGAAATGTCTGCCAACAAGAATCAGTACGGCAAGTTACTCAAGTGACTAAGATTAACTTTTGGCATGATATTTGGCTGGCACCCACTACTAAAATACGTTCTCTCATTAATGGTCCCTTAACAACCGAAGCACAAACCCTAACGGTGGATTGATCCCCTGAATTGATCCATAGCTCACTACATATTATAGCAGTCACCCTTTCCATCCAATTGCCACCATTTACCCTCCAACAAATCATGCAATATTACTTACCCTTATACCCTACCAACCCTGATTGACTCATCTGGGGTCCACATTCACAGGCACTTTCTCTGTAAATTCTTGCAACATATTGTTAACGAAAAATAACAATAGAGCCAACAATCAAGGTTGGATATGGAAACTCCACACACTCCCAGAAATAAAACTTTCTCTGGATATTAAGCCATGCAAGACTACCCACACAACATTACCTCCATCGATTAGGAATCCTCTCTACACCCCTATGTATTGTTTGTCAGCAAGTTCCTAAGACTATTTCTCATATGTTTTTCTCGCATGCCGATGCTCAACAATACAACAACAACAACAACTACCCAGTACAGTCCCATAAAGTGGGGTCTGGGGAGGGTAATATGTAGACGAGTCTTACCCCCTACCCGAAAGGGCAGAGAAACTGTTTCCACTCGACCCTCGGCTCAGTAAAGGAAAGGATTAAAAAAAAAAAAATACCTAACACTATTCTTATTCCTTTTATACTTTGGCACATATAAAAAGACACGAAACAATAATTGCTATGAAACAGGCTCCAAATATCCACAGCCGTCGGATATTCTTTATCACGCAGCCGAATTCTTTTACCTCACTAATTCCTCCAGAGTTAGAAGGCCAAATACCCGTACTCTAAACAAATGGAAGCCACCCCCACCAAACTATTATAAACTTAATACAGATGGGGTTGTTCAGCCTTCCAACCAAAAGGCAGGCTTTTGGGGGGTTGTAAGAGATGATAAGGGCAATTGGGTACTGTGTTTTGCGGGCAATCTTGCCATCTTAACTCCTACTTACGACCAACTAGTGACAAAAATCAAAGCTCTAGCTCTGCTACGTGGCTTCCAACTTGCACTTCATCATAATCTCAAACCTCTGAAAATAAATATGAATGCTACACAGGTAATTAAAAATCTTAAAACTACCGCTAAAACATACTCACCTATATGATTCACTAGTTGGGTAGTCCTCAAAAACATGTTTACAGGAGCAGAACACTGTTGCCGCCCAGTTAGCACATTTTGGCATGGAGATCATTGGATCCAACATCACTTTTTTGGGAAAACCACCACCTTTTGCTATGGAAAACCTAAAACTTGATCAGCCGAGCCTTCAATACAGTAGACCTACTACTAGTAGTAGACAATAATGACTTATGTGATCCCTTTTTGTAATGCCTCTGACATAGCTTCATCTAGCAGCCATCTGTGTAATCGTAACTTATTAAACCTAGATGATAATGTGTTGCCAGGGATAGTTAGTAATCGTACTCTCTTTACATGTAACTGGAACTCCATGCAACTTCCTGTGATGTTTTACTAAATAGCTAGTAATAGTCTTTTAAACCCAAAAAAAAGGGGTTTGAATTCACAATTTAAACTTTCTATTTTACCCTATAGATATACAATTCCACGAATATCTATCTTATTAACACCATAAATTTCAAACGTTTTTACGCTTTATAAAATTCCGTCACATAAATTGAAACTGATGAGTACTATATTTGAATATGTGCTGCAAATACAACATCGTTCTCAGGTTCGTTTACTTGGAAAAATTGAATTATCGGTTAAAAATTTTCCAAGTTATAGTAATGTCATTGTTTCTCTTTACTCGCCATTTTATCTGGATTTATTCCTTAAATTATACAGCATGATATACTTGTAAATAAAACGATGCAAATTTCCAATCACTACTGAAAACACTAAAACTAAGTCAAGCATAACACTGAAATATCATTTTAAGCTCTCCAAAATTCAAATCGAATGGTAGAGAAAAAGGTAACAACCAAAAAGTGCACATATCAAAACTAGCTGTTTGATAATGTCCACCAAACTACCTACTAAACCAATCTATAGAAGTCTAATAACAAACTCCCAAAAAATTTACTCACATCCAGTGTTATATCAGACCAATCATATGGGCATTAATTTATACTAATCATGATTATGTAATAGTTTATCAATATAAACATAAGGATAGCTATTGCACAAAGTATTACATATTCACGCAGACTTTAAGAAAAAGTCGTACCCTAAGAGTGTGATTTAAACAACTTATCCTAATACAAACATTAATAATTAATTCCACGACTCGAATCGTGATATATTTATCAATCTACCACATATTTGTGATAGCTTAACATAGTTTGGTATGGGTACTAGAGATGAGATTTTTTCAACCATTCTTTCCTAAATCCCAAAGATCTCAAATAAAAAGAAAATAACAAAATAACAGAAACTTACACCATGTTCAAAAAGATCAAATCTTTGAAAACTTAAGCTTAGCTTCAACTCCTAATGTGTTTCACCTTATACCAGCCCTTCTTGCAAGATTTTCCAACAGTCTTAACTTCTTTCTTGAAAAGGATCTTCAGCTCTTGTGCTCTCTCCTTCACTTGCTTCTCAAAACTCCCCATTCCCTTTTCTTTAAAAATAAAGAAAATAGAAACACGAAGAAAACTTTCAGAGGAAAAGAAGAAACCAAATAATTTCAAGAATGAGAAAAGAAATGTTTGGTAAAAGAGAAATGTTTGGCAAAAGAGGTGGACTTCGTGGTATCCAACTCATAAGATACAAGTGGAGTTTCCTTTGATGCATTTAACTCCTTTTGATTCCCATTGGTAGATAAATTAGACGTTAGCAGAGAGTCTATTTCATTTTTTTGGCTTTTTAACTATTTTTTTTTGGTAATTAAAATTTTTATTAATCACCAAAAGGATGCCTTACATAATCATAGGACAGTTTGATCTCAACTGCCTATCAAAACTGGAACATGAAGTATCTATGCTACTCTAATTATTCAGCATTTATAACATGAAATGCTGAATATATGAACTAAGCCTAGGAGGAGCTCGAACATTACATATATAGGCTAGACTACTTAGAAGTTTATCACAATTACAATAGATGTTTTCAAAGATTCTCGCATTTCTTTCTAACCATATAGTATACAGCATTTCTGTAATAGTCATTGAAAGTGAGAGCTCGGATAGATTTCCCTTTAGACTGCATAATGATCCATTGACAGAATTGTATCCAATCTTGTCCAGTGAATTCATCAGTTTTCAGCCATTGCATTGTTTGATATCTCAACTGGGAAGCAAAGGAGCAATGCAAAAATAGATGCTCTCTAGTCTCTAACTCTTGTTGACACATAACACAGACACCTGACATGTTCAAATTCCATTGTAACAGTCTGTTTTTGGTGGGAAGTCGATCCTGCAGTAATAACCATAAGCTGAAGATCGCTTTAGGTCTAGCAGCATTTTGCATTACCAGATTCTTCCATGAAACTCTAGTTGATTCTCCAAGCAGCTGCAAATATACTTTCCTTATTGTGCAGTCAGTATCATCTAGCAGTTGATGCTGCTGTAGCAGTTTAACACCTTCCACAATTTTCCTTACCATCCAGCTAGCATTAGCTGGGATATTAAGGCTTTCTAACTGGTGCTGTTTGACATACACAGTGTGAATCCACTTCACCCACAGCAAGTCTTTTTTATGAGCTAAGTCCCAACCTAGTTTAGCTATTGCAGCTCTATTCCACTTTGAGATATTTGTTAAGTTCAGACCTCCAACAGATTTAGGCATATAAACTTTCTCCCAAGCCACATATGCTTTCTTTGTGACAGTAACAGACCCTGACCAAATATAAGTTCTACATATAGTCTCCAGCAGTCTAGCAACTTTTGATGGCATGATAAACAATTGAGCCCAATAAGCTTGAACTCCAAAAATAACTGACTGAACTAACTGACATCTGCCTGCATATGACAAGTATCTTGCTGTCCAGGAAGTAATTCTTGCGGTAATCTTATCAACCAGAGGTTGCCATTGAGCAACTGATAACTTTTTGGTAGTTAAAGGGACTCCCAAATATTTGAAGGGAAGGTCCCCTTTAACATAACCGGGAAGATCAAGAATTTGTTGTTGAATCTCCATTGACACCCCACCAAAATACACAGCACTTTTGTGTAGATTAGCTTTAAGACCAGTAGCAGCAAGGAATTGAGCAAAGAGTAAGAACATGGAACTTACTGATTGAGGCTCCCCTTTAACAAATAATAACAAGTCATCTGCAAAACTCAAATGAGTGATTCCCAACTTCTTACAGCCTGGATGATATGTGAAGCTTTTAGTATGTTTTAATTCTGCCAAAGATCTACTAAGATATTCCATTATAATAGCAAACAGGAAAAGGAGATATTGGATCTCCTTGTCTCAATCCTTTAGCAGCTTGAAAAGGCTTTGTTGTTTCACCATTAACCACAACTGTATAGCTAACAGTTTGAACACATTCCATGATCCATCTAATAAATCTGCTAGGAAAATCAAGTTCTTCCATAATCTGTTGTAAACTGCACCATTCCACTGAATCATAAGCATTTTGAAGATCAATCTTGATCATACATCTGGGAGAGATATGTGATCTGGAATACTGTTTTATTAGCTCATGAGCTAATATCACATTGTCTGCTACTCTTCTTCCTGGTATAAATCAAGCCTGAGAACTGCATATAATACTACTCATAACTTTTTGGAGTCTATTAGCCAAAAGCTTGGAAATAATCTTATACAAGACTGAGCAACAAGCTATTGGCCTAAACTCTTTCACTGTTTGAGGATTAGGTACCTTAGGCAGCAAAGTGAGAGTTGCACAATTAGTAGGTCTGTAGATTTTGGAGGTATGAAAGAAATTCCTGACAGCTAAAATAACCTGGTTACCAATGATATGGCATGATTTTTTGAAGAACATGGCATTGAAACCATCAATCCCTGGAGCTTTATCATTTCCAATACCCTTCAAGCTATCAATTATCTCTATATCAGTTATATCAGCTACAAGATCCATCCTTTGTAATCGAGATAATTTTGGTCCATTCCTCATATATATCTTATTCACTGCTGGAAGTGAGTTGGCTGTAGTTCCCATTAGAGCTTAATAGAAATCCCTAATCTCCTTCTTCAAATCTACAGGATCATTTATCTTCAGGTCTCCTTCTGTGGAGAGTTCAATAATCTTCTTATGTTGGCTCCTCTCCTTCATGACTGCTGAAAAGTATTTATTGTTGGAATCCCCTAGTTTGATCCATTTAGCTCTTGACTTTTGCTGCATAACTGACTCTTCAATTAATGACCATTTCTCTAGCTGTTGTGCCATAGATTTTGCTCTTTGCTGAAGTGTGCCTGAGTAAGAGATTGTTGAAAATAAAATAAACTTGATTTTGCTATAATTATTTAGGCTTAAGAAATTATGAAAAATAAAGAGCCCAATTCCGGAACATTCTAGGCAACTCTAGATTCCGGAACGTTCTAAAGAACTCTAGTTCATTTGAGCTTGGAAATACTCTAGAATTCTCCATAGAATTCTAGCACATGTACCTAGCTAGAAAGTAATAGAACTCTCTAGTCTCTCTAGAATTCTCCATAGAATTCTAGCACATGTACATAGCTAGGAAATGGTAGAACTCTCTAGACACTCTAGAGCTTGGCAAGCCTCCCCTATAAATATGGGATGGCATTTGGCATTTGTATAACACACAACACATAACATATCAAGCCAAAAAATCAAAAACAAGTTTGAGTAATAAAAATTTCTCTTCTCCTCTTCCAAAATTCCCTTAGCCTAAAAACCTCCCTCCAAATATTAATAGCATTCCTCTTCCAACAAAGTGGTATCAGAGCCACAAGATTCTAACCAAAAATTTCTAAAATCATGGTAAATGGTGGTGCATCCTTCCAAGTTCCTATGCTCAACAAGAGCAACTATGATAATTGGAGTATCAAGATGAAGGCTCTCCTAGGTGCACATGATGTTTGGGATATTGTAGAGAAAGGCTACAATGAGCCCCTAGATGAATCTACATTATCCCAAAGTCAAAAGGATGGTGTGAAGGATTCAAGAAAGAGAGACAAGAAAGCTCTCTATCTCATCTACCAAGCATTGGATGATGATGGGTTCGAGAAGATCTCAAGTGCAACCACTGCTAAGGAAGCGTGGGAGTAACTCCAAACGTCTTGCAAAGGTGCCGAGCAAGTAAAGAAGGTACGTCTCCAAACTTTAAGAGGAGAATTTGAGTTTTACATATGAAAGAAGGGGAGTCCATTTCCAACTATTTTTCAAGAGTTTTGGTGGTTTCAAATCAAATGAAAAGAAATGGTGAAAGTTGAAAGATGTTAGAATTATTGAGAAGATACTCCGGTCATTAACTTCCAAATTCGAGCATATTGTCATAACAATTGAAGAAACTAAAAATTTGGAGGAGATGTCAATTGATCAGTTAATGGGATCCTTACAAGCATATGAAGAAAAGCATAAGAAAAAACAAGATATAGTGGAGCAATTATTCAAGATGCAAATAAAAGATAAGGAAGAAAATATCGGAAATGGACGAGGTCAATATGGAAGAGGTCGTGGTCGTGGACGAGGTCGAGGCTATGGACGTGGACGAGGAGGTTTCAACAACAATGAAGAAAGAAGAGAATACCCAAGTCGTGGGAGAGGCAACCAAGGTGCAAGGTACGATAAATCTCAAATCAAATGTTATTCTTGTCAAAAATATGGACACTATGCTTCACAATGTAGAGGGTCTCAAACCAAAGTCGAAGAGACCGCCAACCTTGTGGAGGATAAGGGCCAAAAAGACGTGACCCTACTTCTAGCATACAAAGGAGAAGAAGGGAGACAAGACAACACTTGGTACCTTGACACCGGGGCGAGCAACCATATGCGTGGAAAGAGGAGCATGTTCGTGGAGCTCGACGAATCGGTGAGTGGTAATGTTTCTTTTGGTGATGAATCCAAAGTACCAGTGAAAGGCAAAGGTAACATCCTAATCCGCTTGAAGAATGGAAATCACCAATTTATCTCAAATGTCTACTATGTGCCCAACATGAAAAATAATATATTGAGTTTGGGGCAACTCTTAGAGAAGGGCTATGACATTCACATGAAAGATCATAGTCTTTCCATAAGAGATAATAAAAATAATTTTAATCACTAAGGTGCCTATGTCCAAAAATAGAATGTTCTTGTTGAACATTCAAAATGATGTTGCAAAGTGTCTTAAAGCTTGCTACAAAGATGTATCTTGGCTTTGGCATCTTCGATTTGGGCACTTGAATTTTGGAGGCTTGGAGCTACTATCCAAAAAGGACATGGTGCGAGGACTACCATCCATTAGTCACCCCGATCAATTGTGCGAAGGATGCCTACTCGGAAAGCAATTTCGGAAGAGTTTTCCAAAGGAGTCAAGCTCGAGAGCCCAAAAGCCATTGGAGCTCATACATACCGACATATGTGGTCCGATCAAGCCAAGCTCCCTCGGTAAAAGCAACTATTTCCTTCTATTTATTGATGATTTTTCTAGAAAGACATGGGTGTATTTCTTGAAGCAAAAATCGGAGGCATTTGAAGTATTCAAGAAATTCAAAGCGGCAGTGGAAAAAGAAAGTGGACTACACATAAAGGCCATGAGATCCGATCGTGGAGGCGAGTACACTTCTAGAGAGTTCCAGAATTTTTGCGAGGAGCATGGAATAAGGCGTCCACTAATGGTACCAAGGTCCCCCCAACAAAATGGAGTGGCGGAAAGGAAGAACCGGACAATTCTAGACATGGCGCAGAGTATGCTAAAGAGAAAGAAGCTACCAAAGGAATTCTGGGCCGAAGCAGTAGCGTGTGCAGTCTACCTACTCAACCGATCACCAACAAGGAGCGTGTGGGGAAAGACACCACAAGAAGCTTGGAGTGGAAGGAAGCCAGGAATCTCCCATCTAAGAGTCTTTGGAAGCAAAGCATACGCACATGTACCTGACGAGACACGGAGCAAGCTCGATGACAAAAGTAAGGCGTTCATCTTTATCGGGTATGATTCCAACTCCAAAGGCTACAAATTATATAATCCAGATACTAACAAGCTTGTGATAAGTCGGGACGTGGAGCTTGATGAAGAAGGAGAATGGAATTTTGGTTCTCTCGAGGACTTTAGTTCCATTATTCCAACCGAAGAAGAAGAATAAAGATCTACAGCAGAGGATGCCCATCGAGAGCTAACTACTCCACCTACCTCGCCAACATCAGTTCAAGATGACTCGCCACCATCGTTTCTGAATGAAAGGAGCGAGGAATGCGCAAGGAGTTTGGAAGACATTTATGAAGACACTGAAAGGTTAGAGGACCTAACTCTTCTTTGTCTATTTGCTGATTGTGAACTAGTTACCTTTGAAGAAGCCGTACAAAGTAAGAAATGGCGAGATGCAATGGATGAGGAGATCTAGTCCATCGAAAAGAACGACACCTGGGAGCTGACTTCACTTCCAAAAGGGCAAAAGGCGATCGACGTCAAGTGGGTGTACAAGGCAAAGAAAAACTGCAAGGGAGAAATCGAAAGATACAAGGCGAGTTGCAAAAAGATACAGTCAAAGAGCCGGCATCGACTATGACGAGGTATTTGCCCCTGTGGCCCGTTTAGAAACTGTAAGACTAATCATTTCTATGGCAGCTCAAAATAAATGGAAGATACACCAAATGGATGTAAAGTCGGCGTTCTTGAATGGAGTCCTTGAGGAAGAAGTTTACATCCGACAACCTATAGGCTATGAGGTGAAGACGCAGGAAGACAAAGTCTTAAGATTGAAGAAGGCGTTATATGGACTAAAGCAAGCACCAAGGGCGTGGAACAGTAGGATCGACAAGTACTTGCAAGAAAATGACTTCGCCAAATGCCCACATGAGCATGCGCTCTATGCCAAGATGAAAGATGGAGATATCTTGATCGTTTGCTTGTACGTGGATGATTTAATCTTTGCAGGAAATAACCAAAGAATGATCGATGAGTTCAAACAAGCGATGGCTAAAGAGTTCGAGATGACCGACATTGGGCTTATGGCGTACTATCTTGGCATTGAAGTCAAACAACTTGAGGATGGAATTTTCATCTCACAGGAGGGCTATGCGAAGGAGATCCTAAAGAAGTTCAAGATGGATGACTGCAACCCGGTCAACACACCGGTGGAGTGCGGGATCAAGTTGTCGAAGCATGATGAAGCTGAGAAAGTGGACACGACGATGTTCAAGAGCTTAGTTGGGAGCTTACGATATTTGACTTGCACGAGACCCGACATTCTCTACGCCACCGGTCTCATAAGTCGCTACATGGAGAATCCAACTACTACACACTTGAAGGCTGCAAGAAGAATTCTCCGCTACCTCAAAGGTACAATCAACTTTGGCTTGTTCTATTCAACTTCTAATGATTATAAGCTGGTTGGTTATAGCGATAGCGATTGGGCCGGAGACATTGATGATAGAAAAAGTACCACGGGCTTCGTGTTCTTCATGGGAGACACCGCCTTCACTTGGATGTCCAAGAAACAACCAATTGTCACTCTATCCACATGTGAAGCTGAGTACGTTGCCGCTACCTCCTGTGTATGTCATGCAATCTGGATGCGAAGTTTGCTAAAGGAGCTGGGATGGCCACAAGAAGATCCAACTACAATATGAGTGGATAATAAGTCGACGTTGGCGTTGGCGAAAAATCCGGTGTTCCATGATCGAAACAAGCATATTGACACACGCTATCACTACATAAGAGAGTGCATCACAAGAAAGGATGTACAAGTAGAGTACGTGAAGTCCAAAGACCAAGTTGCGGATATCTTCACCAAGCCACTCAAGCAAGAGGACTTCATCAAGTTAAGAAGTCTGCTTGGAATGACAAATCAAGTTTAAGGGGGGGGGGGGGGTGTTGAAAATAAAATAAACATGATTTTGCTATAATTATTTGGGCTTAAGAAATTATGAAAAATAAAGAGCCCAATTCCGGAACATTCTAGGCAACTCTAGATTCCGGAACGTTCTAGAGAACTCTAGTTCATTTGAGCTTGGAAATACTCTAGAATTCTCCATAGAATTCTAGCACATGTACCTAGCTAGAAAGTAATAGAACTCTCTAGACTCTCTAGAATTCTCCATAGAATTTTAGCACATGTACATAGCTAGGAAATGGTAGAACTCTCTAGACACTCTAGAGCTTGGCAAGCCTCCCCTATAAATATGGGATGGCATTTGGCATTTGTATAACACACAACATATCAAGCCAAAAAATCAAAAACAAGTTTGAGTAATAAAAGTTTCTCTTCTCCTCTTCCAAAATTCCCTTAGCCTAAAAGCCTCCCTCCATATATTAATAGCAATCCTCTTCCAACAGAGATATCCATTTGATGCTGCACTTCTTCCAGTTCTTTCCTGCTGCTTTCAATCTTCTGAGAAATATTCTTAAAATCTCTAATATTAAGAGATTTTAAGTGAGGTTTGAGAGACTTAAGATTATTCCATACTCCTTGAAGAGTATTCTGCTCCTTGCCATTCCAGTAATTTGAAAGAATAACATGAAATTCCTTGTGCTGGATCCAAACATTAAAGAATCTGAATGGTGTTTTCCTTGTAGCTGTGTCAGTTGTAAGAGTTAGTAACATAGGATTATGATCAGATATAAGGGGATGACCATATACAGTATGCAGCTGGTTCCACTTCATCTGCCATTCAAAATTACCAAACACTCTATCCAATCTACTACATACTCTATCATTACCACTTTGTTGATTAGACCAGGTAAAAAAATTTCCCTCCCAAGGTAGCTCAACTAGTCCTGATTGCTGAATGCAATTATTAAAATCAACAAGGTCCCTTTGTTTCACTTGTTGGCAGGATTGTCTCTCTTTGCTGGATAGAATTGCATTAAAATCCCCTGCAATAATCCAAGGATCAGTAATACCAGCTGATAAGTTCAGGATAGAATTCCACAGCATCTTCCTCTGATCACAATCATTAAATCCATAAACTACTGAGAGCCAGCAGATAACACCACCAGTGATATATTGAATTTGACAATGAATGATCTGAGCCTCCTCAAGATATCCAGTAACCACTACTTTTGTAGGATCCCACAGAATCCAAATTCTCCCATTGATTGCACCACTATAATTAGTTATCATGTTCCAGTTAGGCAATAAAAAACTAGCTATTCTACTAGCATTGTGTTGTTTAACCTTAGTCTCTATTAGTCCTACCAGGTCAAACTTATTATTCCTAAAGTAATTTTGAGCTTCTTTTTGTTTAAACCTTTTATTTACACCTCTAATATTCCAAAAGATCCACTTCATTGAGTTTTACTTGTTCCCCCTTCATCCAGGGGGTGATCAACCCACCTAACTGACCCAACTTCAAATCTGTTAGACATAACAAGAGGAGATAAGGGAGGAAAATTGGTTATGTTAAAGACTGGAGAGTCTTGAACAACTTGTTTCTGTCTGTCCCCAACATCAGCTGTAGCTTTGGTGCTTGTCTCCTTAATTACCTCTTGACACTGGATGTGAGGCATCTGGTTGTTTTGGACTGTTGTAACTGGTGCTTTCACTCTCCATTCTTGTGTCGCCTTACCTTTCTGTGTAGGTTGAGCAGCTTTAGTTAAGCAATTGTGTCCAACCTCCAAACATTTCTCACAGTACAAAGGTTTCCACTCATAAATCACATCCTGTATGAAACTCTTTCCATTTGGATCTAAAATCTCTATTTCATTAGGTAACTTTTTTGACACATTTACCTCAATGAGCATACGAGCATAAGAGATTCTGGATTGTTTAGTAGTGCATTCATCAGCAAATATAGGTTTACCAAGGACACTGGCAATCCTACTTAAAGACTTGCTGCCCCAACAAGACATTGGTAAGTTAGGAAACTTTAACCATAAAGGAATTTCTGAAGGGAAAGCTGCCTTGAAATCAAAATCCACAGACCATTGTTTCAAAATCATGGGTCTATTGGCAATAGTATATGGTCCTCCACACAGTATTTCCTTAGCATCTTCAATGGAACTAAATTTAACAATATAATAACCCTCATCATGATAAAACAGTTCAGGTTCAGGAACATGTGACCAATGGAGATTAGTAAATCTCTTCATTTCATTATACCCAGGGCTATTACCTAACACAAATACAACCAAAGCACTTTTCCATTTCACTTCTTCCTCCTCCACTTCTTCCTTCACCAATTGACCAACTGGTTTGCCATTAACAAGCGTAGGGGGAATATATTCTAAGAACATACCATTTGCAGCAAGTCTGTTACTCCGGAAGAGACTAGTCCACTGTTTGGGTGGATCTAGTTTTGGAACTTCCTCTGTAACAGCCTTTGGTGGATCAGCTGGTGTTGATTGTTGCATGCAGATCTGGACTCCATTCTCCAGCTCCATCGAACCAGCAACTGACTTGATTGAAGGCTCTGTACTCTTCACATCTGCTATTGGAATCACTGGAACACCAGATGGTTGTGGATCTGTTGATATTTGAGGCAATGGAACAGTAACCACAGTAGGATTTAATGGAACAGTAGTACCTACCATCGGTACGGTAGTAACAGCATTTTGGAGTACTGTATTACTTGCATAGATTGGGACTAATTCCTTTCTTGGGCGACCTCTCCTCTTTGCCATAACTACTTCTGCTAGGTTTACTTACCTTAGCAGATGCAATGGAGAAGAAGAAGATGATGAACAGTGTAGAAGATGAAGAGAAAAGTAGAGAGAAGACGGAGCTTCTCTCTCTAAGTCATTTTATTTTAGAGCTCCTTGATAATTATTTTTTTTAACTATTTTTTTCAGTCCAAAAGATTGACATTATTGTTATTTGAAAATTCAAATAGTTTATATTTTAACTACTCTCTCTCTCCCTCTCAGTTTATGTGTCATTGTTTGGATTTTTAGAGTTAAGCTTTTAAATTTTGATCATGAATATTTCTGATAAAGAATCTTTGAATTTTAAAATAAAATTTATATTTGAAAAATACAAAAAAAATACTACAAGAGACAATAATTAATAATTAAAGAATCTTTAAATAGTGTATGAAAAAGTTATGGTAAAAAACTCGATTCATTCTCAAAATTGAAATAAGATATAATTAAAAGATAATATTTTCTACGCCCTAATTTATGTGGCAGAATAAATAAATAGTCCGTTTTTAAATTATTTATATTATTGTAAATTGATAAATATTATCTCTAAAAAGTAAAAGTGAATGTATTAATTAACTCAGAATTCATAGGATTTTTACACAAATAATCCGTTAAATTCATTATTATTTTCCAAGCCAGTATACATTAGTTATACATGATCATACATATATTATATATAAATTACACATATATAATACATATACTTTACTTTGTATTATAAACTTTGTGTTTACTTTTTTTCAAAGAGTAGTCCATTTGGGGACAACTGTAGGCCCAGAGATCATGGAAAGCTGTGATAGAAGCATTGTACGTTACTTGTAATACAATTTTGGAAGGAAAGCTTTATTTCCATTTTATGCGTTTCAAAAAGCTTCTTTATTTCTACTTTTCTCTTCCCTTTAAGCAATTGTCATACAATACGGCATAACGAAGATTCCAACAAAGTAAATGAAAGAATAACTCATTAAGAACCCCAAATAAGTAAAAGGAAAGAGTGTCAATTATGTTTTCCAAGATTATTTGTGTAGAACTTGATTCTTCACTAATCGACAATTTTTTAGTTAAACTATGTTCCAATATAAAAAAGTAACGGCGAAGTTAAAAGGGTCTTTAAGATTTAATATATACATGAAAAAGAAAATTTTGACTTATATAAACAATATTATTTTTTATATGCATAACATAATTTTCAATAAAAATTATTTGATTGGCCTTCCTTAAATATATATAATTTCGCCATAATAAAAAAAAGTGTCACATAAATTAAAACTCTAAGTAATATGAGATTGAGGGAGTAATAGGTACACAAAGATCAGGTACTAATGCCAGCATTGAGGATTAAACCGATGAAAGAAAGTATTATACGATTGAAATATGGTTAATTAGTGGTATCATACGTGTAAATATAAAGTAGTTTTTTGCAAAGCTTAACTTGACAATTGCGAAGAATCCGCCAAATTGGATAGTGTTAGATTTCTCTCCACTTTGATGTATGAATGGAGGGTCCATTCTCTAAGTAAACAGGAGATGCGGTCACATCCCCTGCCATGTAATATTTGCTGTTTAGTGACATAAATTTACACTGGATGTGGATTTTTTTTAATTAAAAAAAGGTATGTCAAACACATAATGAACAATAATATGCTTTTAACTCCAATTACGTATTTATAATTAAAATTAATTAGGTTATTTATACATGCAAAATAATATGTACGAAGGAAGTCTTCTAAGTAAGGATAAATTTGTCTTCATATGATATATAGACTTCAGTTCGGAATTATAGAATCAACAAATGATGTTTGTGTCAGGATAGAATACCTATATCACATCTCATTGGATTGTAATCTTTTTTCGGACCTTGCATAAACGCGAGATTCTTCATGCTCTGGGTCGCCTTTTTCTAACATCCTTTTTGGTTTTTCTTTTTGCCATTAGGCGTGAAAGATCACTATCTTTCAAAAGATATTTCATGTATATTCTTTAGGGGATTACAGAAAATTCTCCGTCAGGATAAAACAAAGCCAAAGTTATACGTGCAAGTTGAATATTAATGCTCATGGGATGTCCTTGTATTTGTAGAACTCAAAAGAAGACTTTTAATAAAAGTCAACTCCTATACGAACATTTATATCTATTCTATCTAAATTTTAAATTTTAAATTATAAGAAATTTCTTCGAAAAGATAAATACGAAAATAAAATCTTTATTTAAAGGACTGACTCAGCTCGCACCCAAGCCCAAGTCGAAGTCATTTATACATACTTTAGAAGTGTGTCCAATACTCATTCTATATGACTTAGTGGACTTAGTATTTTAAGGCCTCAAAGGTGGCTTTCATCCACCGATGTGGGAACCCCCACATATACAAACTATACCTAACAATCCTCTACTAGTTTGTATATGTATCATGGTATCATGTATAATAGAAGTATCTTGTGTAGATTTGAACTTTCCACTAGAGTAAATACCTTGAAGTTCGATGAAGATATCGTTACCCTAAGATTTAAATCATAACTCCTTTTGTCAAATTGAAAGTATCACACACATAATATTATTAAGCACCAAAACAATCCAAAATAGAGTTTTAGCACTATTATGACCATGTACTACCTTTGATTTCAAGAATATTTATAAGACCAACCATTTAAGTTTTATTCGAAGCGGCACCACTTCATATTCATATAGGTAAAATTTAGACTTTATGTCCCTGTTACTGAGACATTTGCTAATTCCATTAAGAATTAATTCAACCTTTTCAAAGTAACAGTTTGCACTTTCGAATTTGTCATTGCACCCATATTATTATAGGCGCTTAACAACTTTGTAGCTCCTAATATCATAGTAATCAGTACATTAGAATTAAGGCTCGTAAAAAGGTGATCATGGTTTAAATAACACATCTAACTTTGTATTACCATTGGACTTATATTGTTAAAGTCTACACTAACTCAAAGTTGGGTTCCCATTACTTGTATTTTAATTTAAGGATTTCAGCCCCATTCCCTCACAAGTTTATTATACTACTTCTTTTGGCATTGTCTCTGTAAGTGGATCAGCCAAAATTTTATTTGATCTCACATATATTATAGTTATAGTTCAATTTGTGATGAATTCTCTTATATAAGCATGTCTGAGGCTTATATGTATTGATTTCACATTATACATTTTATTATGAGTCACACACATATTGTATTCTCACTATCACAAAATATAAAAATGGCTGGTATAGGTTGTGGCTATAACTTAATGTCTAGTAACATGTTCTTCAGCCATTCCGCTTCTCTTCCAGCAGCGGCTAATGCAATAAATTCAGATTCTCTTGTAGAATGGGAAATACAAGTTTGTTTGTTGGATGCTCAACTAATGGTACCACCTTCTAAAGTAAATATCCAACATGAAGTAGCCTTGCTATCATTAACATTTGTAATCCATTTCGCATCAGAATATCCTTGAATACGGTATTAAAATCACTATAGAAAATACCCAAGTGCCTTATTCTTTTTAAACACACGAGTACTCTTACTATCTTTTTCCAATGATCATTATTTGGATTACTAGTTGTTGCGGTCATATGCACGAGCAAGTATATGCAGTCGTCATCTAATAAAGTGATCAAAAGTCAAAAGTCCAACGTCCAAGGACTTGTGATTAATTATTTACTAAATTAGACTATCCTAATTACCTAAACAAGGATGAAATGCAAAAGTAGTGCCTAAAGTAATTAAACTAAAACAAAAATACCTAATGAACTTTAAACAGAAGAGAGCAAATTTGTATATTATTAATGTAATGAAAAATGAGTTAGGGTTATCGGCTATCAAACATTCCTATTGTAGTCTTCTATTGAATTGACTAACTATATTATCTAGTTTATTGGATAACAGGGTTAATAGTACTCATATGAATTAGTCGAGTTATTATTTGCCCATTCAAGCTAACTTAATGCCTATATTCCTATGAAATTAGAACTAACAAGAATGCATTTATAATTCTTGTAAACCAAGCATGCTAATTAGGTATATGTCAATCCTAACCGCTAATTTGTTTTCCGATGCCGAGGTTCAAGAACTTGCTCTACCCAATCCTATGTGCAATCTAGAATTCTCACTTCAGATTACAAATCTAAATTTGTAGATAGTATTCAATTGGTGATCTAGCAATTAAATAATTAAGCGCAAGATTGAATAAGTAATCCAATATGATAAACGAAGAAATCAAAATTAATATTCGAATAACAAAGGTCATGAAAGAACTACAATCGTAGCACGTAATGTTTAGCTCCATATATACATGGTAGCCAAACAATAAATCATACAATAAAATATAAAAATTATTAAATTTGGTTGAAGAAAAGATAAAACCCAGCCTTCTCGGCATATCTGTGCTCTCCCTTATTCAACTGTTACTCTAAAAAAAATATTTTTACATATAATTATACCATGTAGGTCGGGCCCATACTAAACCATCTTCTTCTGCGGGAAATAGGAAAAATTACCCTATTCAAAAATACAAAAGCGCACTACATGTGCCAACGTGCCGCTCGGGGTGGCAGTAGACTTTATCAGAACCTTGTAATTTCAAGGAAGTAGCAAAATGGGCAGCCACAGTGCGCTATGCACTGCCTCAAGAACCGTGACTGTGGGTTTTTCTCAGAGATTGCCTTTTTGTTTCGTTTTTGAAGTCCAAACATTGCTCTCGACCCTCATATGCGATCTCGAATTAATTTCTTGGGATTTTACTTAGACTTCAAAGCTCCAAATAGCTGGAATTTGTTTCATATATCTACATAGCTCGGAATCGCTCCTACAAGGCATAAAACACGTAATTAGTGCAAAATACTAGTGATTAAATCTCAAACTCAATTAATGTATAGTAAAGTAGAGCGTAATAAGAGCTTATAGTCTACGATCAACATCCCACACTAAAAACCATTGTTCGTCCTCGAGCAATCAAACTACACTTTATGTAGACATGACCTTTTTGAACAATTCTCCTAATTCGTTACACCAAGAATATTTAAAATAGACTAAGAACAAGTCATTAACATCTCACCTCAAAAATTGACTCACATGCACCACCCATTATTCACAAATCACTTACTCTAACATAGAGGTCAATGACATTACCTTTCATTCATGTATCAAGTGCCTTCACATAACAAAAGAGAGTAGTTCCACATATAATAAAACTTAAGAACAATTAGGAACTCAAGATAGAAATAATTTACTCATTCTCAAAAATACCATTGATATGCCAAAAAATATGCACCATAGGCTTTCTCATCGTGTACTACTCTACTAATCGAGCTCATTCAGTCTAGGATCAAGCAGGACTTTAATTGGTTGTAATGTAGGTTGCGGGACGAGTAGGATACATTTAGGTATAAGAGTGACTACACCTCCCTAATCACTTTAATATATACACATTACCTTTCAAAACCCCACACTATGTGAAATCATATCTCCAACTTCACATTATTATACATTAAATCTCTACCTTTTAAGCATAATTACATCAAGAGTCACCATCTATCGATAAATATTTTAACAACAATACAACTATCTTTTTTCTTTTTAAGTGGCTCTTGCTTTTTCAAAACAATGCACGTGTCTCTTTATTTTATTAGTTCCACTCAAAAGCCAATCAAACCACCCCATAATTTAACTTTTACCAAGTTTATAACAATTCAAATGCTCATGAGAGATTAAAAGGTTCAAATAGATGGTTAATTCAAACAAATGAATATGGCTTGTAATGTGGTTTCCAAAGAAATAGGATTACAGGCTCAAAGAGTGAACCATGATACATAACAACTATGCAGGTAATATATATATATATCTCAAAAAATACCTATATCACTTCCAAGACTGAACAAAACTACTATTTCGCTTTGCAAACACACGAGACAAGTTCTAGACATCAAATTCAATGTACAAAATAACACACAAATCTCACACACACATGGTACATATATCACTCAGGATTGGACTCATAAAGACACTCTAGTCAAAGTAGTTAAAAAAAGTTAAGATCATATAATTTAAGGTACTTATACAAGAGTAAAAAATTGAGCGTACACGTCATGACTAAAATACTCACTATCCTCAAGACATAACAAAATAAAAGATATTACTTCAATTCAATTCATAGCATAAGTTTTCCTATTTCTAACAAAAAATAAAAACTAACTATACCCAGGTTACACAAAACCCTTGAAGAAAGTACCGCGGCACAAAGAAAAACTAATGGGGAATTATTACACTACCTAACAAAATAAAATCTTTTTGTCCTTTTTCTTCCGACTTTACTCCCTCAAGCCTGTTGAATGAGATCCATTGTCGGGAAAAATAAATGTCTTTGTCTTTTTTGTATTTTTAAAATTAATCACCTAAAATACTACACTATTATGAAAAAACAAAAATATGAAACTATAAAAGGATAAGAAATTAACATACTAATATAATATTGTAACGACCAGATCGGTCGTTTCGAGCTTTTGCACTTTGATCGCCAGTTCTCGGGCATGACTTTCCCTTGTGTAATGTATTATGACTGACGTATGGTGTTGGTTTTAGTTTTCAGGAAAATTTGGAATTAATTTGAAAGAAAAGTCTCAGCTGAAAGCTTTGAAGTTGAAAGGTTTGACCAAGGATTGAATTATTTGTATATGAGCTCGGATTGAAGTTTTTTACAATTTGGTTAGCTTCGTTTGGTGATTTATGACTTGGGAGCATGATCAGGATTGGTTTTGGAGGTCCGGTATAAAATTAGGCTTGAATTGGCGAAGTTAGTATTTTGGCGATTTTCGGTTGATAGGTGAGATTTTGATCCGAGGGTCGGAACAAACTTCCGAGAGTTGCTGAATCTTTGTTATGGAATTTGTGATATGTGAAAATTTTCAGGTCATTCACACATTGTTTGGTTGGGTTTTTAATCGAATGCGTCTTTCGGAAGTCTTTGGAAAGATTTAGGCTTGAATTCGATGTGAAATGATGGTTTTGGTGTTATTTGAGGTATTGTGTTGATTGGAACAAGTTTGAATGATGTCTTAGGATGTGTTGATGATTTTGGTTGAGTTCCTGATACCTCAGGTGAGTTTCAGAATGCTGAAGGTCTTTGGGACTTAGAAAATTTTAGAAATGTAGCAGCTATTGCAGAGGAATTTTGACCTTCGCGATCGTGGGATGTCCCACGCATTCGCATAGAACGAGTTTGAGAGGCCTGAGACCCTATCTTTCCATTCGCAGTGTATGGTTCATGTTTGCGTAGTGTGGGGAAAGGCCGCATCACGTTCACATAGTTTATTTTAAGGTCATGGAAAATTTGCTCTTCGTGAACGCGGCCCCAGAGGGAATACTAGGTCTAGATAGAAAGGTTATAAACATTTAGTCCGCAAGTTGGAGATCATTTACATTCCATAATTGGCAATTTTTGAGAGACTTTGAAGGAAATTATAGAGGGATTCAAGGGGAATCAATTGGAGGTAAGCTTTTTGAACATAAAACTCGTTTTTATTGTTATATCCGTCTAGAAATATATGGAAACTAAGCCTGAAATTTAAGAAATAGGGCTTGAGAAATTGGACTTTTAAATTGGGAATTGAGGGACTATTTAGGGTCGGACTTTAGAACTTTTGGTATGTATGAACCCGTGGGAGGATAAGGAACCTGTTGATGTTAAAATTACTGAGTTTCGAGAAGTAGGCCCGATGCTCGAGTTTTGCTAATTTTGAGATTTTTGATATTTTTTGATTGTTTTCGTTTGGGATTTTTTTCCCTTTGCATATTGTAATGTATTCGCTCTGATTTTAGATACCATTCGACGCGCATGGAGGCTAATTTGAGGGGCAAAGGCATCAAGAGCTAGAGATTTCACTGGTTCGAGGTAAGTAATGATTGTAAACACTGTCCTGGGGGTTTGAAACCCCCAAATTACACATCGTTGTGTTACTTTCAGGTGACTTACACGCTAGATGACGAGAAAGGGGTAGAGAACCATTGGGAGATTCTTACATCGTACATCTTGAACGATTATTTTAATGTGTATTTGATAGTTAATTATCTGATGTTATCATATTTTGGGCTGTAAGCCATGTTGGGGCCTTGTGCCGACTTTTTGAGACCCTTAGGGCCATTTTTGCTATCTTTTCTCACTGAATTAGTTTCAAAGCATATTCTCAGACATGTTTTACTTGTTTATTACTCAAATTTTCCTTTATCACCATATTCTTAAAAGTATGGAAAGCTATTTTGGGCTGAGTTCCCTGTTTTACTGAGATAGACCGAGGGTGTGATGGTGAGATTGATGATTGGGATAGACTGAGAGTCTAATGATGAGGTTAATGACTAAGAGAGGCCGATGACCTAGTTGTCACGATTATATATTTATGTATCGGGATGCATGCCGCAGCAATATATATATATATATATACACGAATCGGGCTGCATGCCACAGCGATACTTATATAGATTGGGCTGCACGCCGCACCAATATCGCGCTTGGGCCATAAGGGGCCCCTCCCAGAGTCTGCACATTCCAGTGAGTGCCATCGACGAACTACATGGATCGGGCTGCATGCCGCAGCCCGGATGCTGAGTGCTAATATTGTTTGGCAAGAGATGCGTCACGAGTGATAGAGAGGCTAGTTATATACATGCACATGAGTAATATTTTTCCTGAGGCACTTGTTTATGAACTTATTAATTTCACCCCTCTTTAAAGTGAGTATCTATCGAATATGTTGATTTATTGACTATATTCACTCATCTTTATGTTAAGCCTCTGTCGAAAGTCAAAAAAATGTCTTAAAATACCTTTTAATTAAACTGGGTTTTCCGAGATGTTTAGTAATCAATCACTAATTTGGCATTTGGCTATTTCCTCAGATTTTCAAGTTATGAAGGGTTTGTGATTATTGTTTTGCTCGAAGGGCTAATTATAACTTTAATCTCTATTACTATTTTAAATGATATTGAACCCCTACTAAATCGGCTGGAAAGTATTTCAAAATAATTTTTACTAAAAGCTGGATTTTAAAAGGGAAGGTTGACTCGTATTATGATTTGAAAGCCTGTTGGGTTTATTGAGTCTAATGTGAATGTGGATTCATTCTTTCTTACTGCTCAGTCTCTATTTACTCTTATTACTTACTTGGTTTGAGTACTCACCATACACCCTGCACCTCATGTGCAGATGGAGGTATATCAGGACCTTATTGCGGGTATTGATTTGCTCAGACACGGAGTCATCAAATTTAGCAGGTGGCTGCATGACATTGGCAGCATCGTTCCCTTCCTCAAATTGCTATTACTATTATTAGTACATTATTTTAGACATCTTGTTGTATATAGATCTTGATAGATGCTCATGACTAGTGACACCCCGATGTTGGGCTTGTATTTCAATTACGCATTGTTATTCCAGAAGTCATTATGAAACATTATTTAATTAAAGGCTTAAAAATGACTCTCAGTGCTTAAGGGGTTAATGTGAGTGTTGTGTCGGCTGGTCTTGTCTTCATGAGTGGTGCCATCACGACGCGCTGGTTTGGGGTTGTGACAGGTTGGTATCAGAGCTTAGGTTAGATAGGTCTCACGAGTCATGAGTAGGTTTAGTACAGTCTCGCAGATTGGTACAGTGACGTCTGTATTTATCCGCAAGAGGATGCATGACCTTTCGGAAAACTTCACAATCTTGAATTCTTATCATGCGTCCTTGATTCACCTTGAAAAGTAACTATTGAAATTCCTTCCACGCGTTCGCATTCATGCATGAGCGCTCAGTATCAGATGTGTCTTGATGTCTTCTTATTCTCCGATCGAGGGGCGAGACGTGGTCTCTGTGAGGTTGATGTTTGGCGAGTCTGAAGGACTTCAAGCTGGATCTTTTCCTATGGCTTGAGCACCGAGGTATTGATTATATGAGTAAGTGTTTCGAAATTATAGGCGTAGTATTGTCCCTAATAGTGGGATTGTTGGCTGGATAGCTATGCGACAAGTATGTTAGTAGTACGAGTTATATCCATATGATTTGGAAAGGGACGAGATAGGTCTGTTGAAGGGTAGAATAACTATTACGTGCTTGAATTCCATCATGATTCAATGTATAGCCCTGAGTTGTGAGCGTGTGAAGAATCTTTTCATGTCTTCCAGTTGGAGTGCAGTAAATTTCATATTGTGATATGAGTTTAGACTCAGAAAGGCTAAGTAACTGCGTAATGTTTGTGACGGTAGAAGGTATACAGAAATATTATATTGAGGCATAGCAGGTGGGTTATCTCCTGCAAAGTGATATGACGTGGTGTGATCCCTATGTGTATGTTAGAAGACCTCATGTATAATTGAGAAGTACATGTTGAGATTTGAAATTTTGGGTCGCTTAAGAGAGTCGGGTTAACTTTTGCAAGATTTGTAAAAGATTTAGCGTATTTGTGCTTTCACAATCTTACAAAGGATTTGAGTTTAATGTCACTATGGTATTGTGGCATCAAAAGAGTATAAGTGTTATGAGTTACTAAATGTATTCTGATCCATGGCTTCGAGCCAAGTGAGGGAGTTTGCTATCGATTATTTAGGTGGTCGGTTATATGCAGCAGTGTCAGAAGTGCCAATGAGGCACATGTTGTTCAGTTCTACTCATTAGATTAATTGCCGTTTGAATAGAGTGGATGACTTGCAAAAATGGTTCTAATGTGTTCAAGATTCTACACATAACAACTCGTAATTTTAAAGCTGCATGTGTCGTTAGAAACTGAGCTTTCATTGGAAGATGTCAAGACTTGTTGTGGTTCTATGTTAATTATGGTATTCTATGTATCAGTATCATGAAGGCAAGTGTAATGGATTCAGATTCGCAGGAAGTTCTTCATAGTAAAGTATTCTGGGATGTTGTGTTTCTAAGAATGATTGAGATAATGTTCAACGGCTTATGAGTCTCGTGTGTTGAGTCTGGGGTGAGAAATTGTGGTGCTCCAGCAAGAGGGAATATCAAGTGGAAGGTGAATCAGAAGGAAACATAGATAGCTGGAGTAGATTGATGGTAGACCCAACCGGTATGGTAAGGATATGATTAATTCCATGTGTGTTTTCGAGGTGATGAGTTTTTATGGATTTTTTGCAGCAATGCTCTTAGGTTTGGATGGCTCCTTACCTTGGTCGAGTTAGAAGAATTCAGTCCTGACAGGCCTGATTTATGCAAAAGGAACTCGAAGAGTTCTTGATGGTTTTTACTGCGGTTTGGAGAGGTATATTTTCTATGGTCATGCGGAGCATGGGATGTATAGCGACTTTCTTCTAGATGGGAGCGATAGAAAGTCCTTAACTAGTTGTATACCAAAGTGTTTGTGGCTCGGAAGGGAGATAAATTTCTCATGTTACCCTCGGATGGTATGGTATATTCGTTATGTTGTGGAGTATTGGGATTTGCATGTGTAAGGTTACGCTTCAGTTTCGAATGGAAAGTCATGAAATTCTTAGGCAGCATGGGCAATTTTAAGTGATTGGAGAAATGAACCTTAGATGATTAAGAAAATGGTATTGCTAATTGTCGTGATTTTATGAGGGTATATGCTTTAGAAAAAGGGAAATGTGATTAAGTTGATTAAACTTCGTTAGTATTGCGACACTTTTAGGCTAGATCGATTGCTGACATTCGAGTTTGCTTGGTGGCATAAAAGAATCTTAGAGTATCTCTCATGGAATGATTGAGTACTAGAGGTGAGTTATATATGAGAGTGGCAGAATTGGGATCAAATATGGAATTCATGTGTTTTATGGACTTGGAGACTGGAAGTTCTCATATGCAAGTTAGCTTGTGGTTGTGGATGGCAAAATGTGGGTAAGTTAGTCAGATATTAGTATGTAATATGATTCAGTCATTGTGAACCTTTGAAGGATTATTTATCTGTTGTGTGTAGCTGGAATTGATGCGTGGTCCATTGGTAGACTTATACGGATATGTATCCGGCATCGAGATGGTTTTGTTGACTTCGAGTTGTTGTCGACAAAGGATGTGTTGGCTCGGTTGCTTTCATCTATGAGCGATTAGGGGGATCTATGAGTTACCTTTTTGGTTTTGTGAGACGTTACAATCTGTTGGTCATAGGTGCCTATGGTGTGGTTCTATCAGAAAATCATAATGTAAGTCGAGCGGGAAGAGTAATCGGGAGTTGCTTGGTGAATGGTGTAACGGCTATGTGCTATCGGGTTTACGTGGCATATTTCATTTATTTCATCGTAAGTGTAACAATTTTCTTTGATTCCAGACATCAATTGAGTGTGGTTGTCGATTTTGAGCATAATGATTTGAGAAATTCTATGTGAAGCAGTGTTTGGATAGGATCACACGTGGAAGCGAAGCTATGTGGAAATATGACCTTGCGGGTTGGATTAGTGTGTTCGATTTCTATGATGCGAGATAGGTTCTCAGCCATGTGTTGTGATGGTCCTGGTGAGCTCGAGGTACATCTCTTTCATTTTAGCCAGTTTCGTGATACGAGTATGTTCGGATTATTTCTTATTGGTGCACCAAATGCGCAAGTTGTGGCTTTAGCCTGGCTTGGTGTGTCATTTCACCAGGTAATTGTGTTGGATTAGATGAGATCGTTGGGGTCTGTAATGAATACAAACAGATTCGACAGATAAATATCTAGGTTCGGTTAAGAAATTTGCTATGGTCTTTGCCAAAGGAGAAGTAGCCTTATGCATGGCTGATGTGAGAAATGGCTATGTTTTACTGCGTGTTTCATTTATCATTGGCAGTATATGGAAGTGTTGGAATGAGACTTTAGTCATTTAGAGGTTTTTTATCAGTATTCAGTGGTTATGTACAACTGTTGTGATTATAAGTTATCGTCGCGAGTATTTGAGTATGCGGTATATCAGGTGATTGTGCCTGAGATACCAGATATGGTTTATTAAAACTTGTTTGGGATTTATTTACAGTATAAACGTGAGAGTTTGAAAGCATTGAGGATTTTAGAACTACCAATGTAGTTATATGGTTCGTGGATTAGGATAGATTGTGGAATTTTAGTTATGTCATGTAATCGGACCCATATGAGGTAGGGTAACTTGGGATCACCCCCGGGTATATGCATGGTAAGGCTATTCAGTGATTGGTTAGCTTTTAGAACAACTTTGTGTACGTTCGAGGACGAACGTGTGTTTAAGCAGGGGAGGATGTAACGACCCAACTGGTTGTTTCGAGCTTTTGTACTTTGATAACCAGTTCTCGGGCATGACTTGCCCCGTGTAATGTATTATGACAGATATAGATCATTGATTTTGGTTTTTAGAAAAATTTGGAATGAATTTGAGTAATAGTCTCAGCCGAAAGCTTTAAATTTGAAGGGTTTGACCAAGGATTGACTTATTTGTATATGAGCTCGGATCAGAATTTTTATGGTTTGGTTAGCTTCGATGGGTGATTTATGACTTGGGAGGGCGGTCGGAATTGGTTTTGGAGGTCCGCTATAGAATTAGGCTTGAATTGGTGAAGTTAGTATTTTGGCAATTTTTGGATGATAGGTGAGATTTTGATCCCAGGGTCGAAACGGAATTTTAAGAGTTGCTGAATGTGTGTGCAAATGTTCAGGGCATTTGAATGTGGTTTGGTTGGGTTTTTGATCAAATGCGTGTTTCGGATGTATTTGGAAAGACTTAGGCTTGAATTCAATGTGAAATGATGGTTTTGGTGTTGTTTGAGGTGTTTTGTTGATTGAAACAAGCTTGAATGATGCATTAGGATGTGTTGGTACATTTGAATGAGGTCTCGAGGGCCTCGGCGAGTTTCAGATGGGTAATAGAAGGTTTTTGGGACTAACGAAATTGCAGAAGTGCACCAGCTATTGCAAGGGAATTTTGACCTTCGCGATTGCGGGAGGTCCCGCGCATTTGCATAGAAGGAATTTGGGAGGCCTGAGACTTTGCCTTCGCGTTCGCAGTGTATGGCTCATGTTCACGTAGTGTGGGGAAATGTTGCATCGTGTTCACAAGGATTTTATCGCGTTCTTATAGTTTATTTTGAGGTCATGGAAAATTTGCTCTCTGGAATTGCGAGCCTGGGGCCGTGATCACATAGAAGGAATACCAGTTCTGGACAGAGAGTTTATAAACATTTCATCCGCGAGTTGGAGCTCATTTTCACTCCATTATTGGCAATTTTTGAGAGCTTTTGAAGGAAATTGAAGAGGGATTCGAGGGGGAACCAATTGGAGGTAAGATTTTTGAACTTAAAACTCATTTTTATTGTGAAATCCACCTAGAAATTCATGGAAACTAAGCCAAATATTGAAGAACTAGGGCTTGAGAAATTGGACTTTTAAATTGGGATTTGACGAACTATTTGGGATCAGATTTTAGAACTTTTGGTATGTATGAACTTGCGGGAGGATAAGGAACCCGTTGATGTGAATATTACTGAGTTTCGAGAAGTGGGCCCGGGGCTCGGGTTTTGCTAATTTCGAGATCTTTGATATTTTTTGATTGTTTTCGCTTGGGCTTTGTTCTCTTCGCATATTGTGATGTATTTGTTCTGATTTTGGATAGATTCAACGTGTGTGGAGACCAATTTGAGGGGCAAAGGCATCACGAGGTAGAGATTTTGTTTGTTCTAGTAAGTAATGATTGTAAATATTTTCCTGGGGGTTAGAAACCCCGGATTACACGTCGTTGTGCTACTTTGAGGTGAATTACACGCTAGATGACGAGCGTGGGGTTGAGCAGCGCTCGGGATTGTGACCTTGTCCATCCCGAATTACTATTTTAATGTATATTTGGTAGTTAATTGTCTTATGTTATTATATTTTGGGTTGTATTCCATGTTGGCGCTTGTCCCGAATTGTTTAGACCCTTAGAGGCATTTTTGCTATCTTTCCTTACTCTATTGTTTGAAAGCATGTTCTCAGTCATGTTTTACCTATTTATTACTCAAATTTGGCTTTATCACCATATTCTTAAAAGTGTGGAAAACTGTTTTGTGCTGAGTTCTCTATTTTACTTAGATAGACCGAGGGTCTGATGGTGAGATTGGTGACTGAGATAGACTGAGAATATGATGTTGAGGTTAATGAATAAGAGAGGGCGAGGGCCTAGTTGTTAGGATTATATATTGATGTATCGGGCTGCACACTGCAACAATACTTATATGGATCGGGTTACACGTTGCAGCGATATTTTAGATCGTCATGCATGCCGTAGCAATATTGCACTTGGGCCGTAAAGGGCCTCTCCCAAAGTGTGCACACCCCCAATGACCGCCGTCTACAAAATATATGGATCGGGCTGCATGCCGCAACGATATATGGATCGGGCTGCACGCCACATCGATTGTCATATGGTACCTACTGAGCGCGAATGCTGAGTGCCAATATTGTTTTAGAAAAGACGAGTCACGAGTGGCAGAGAGGCTAGTCGGAGGGGCGATAGATATATATACATGCACATGATTTATCTTTTGCCTGAGAGGCCTGTTTATCAACTTATTGATTTCACTTCTTTTTAAAGTGAGTTTTTATCGAATATGTTAATTTATTGAGTATTTTCACTCATTTTTATGTTGAGCCTGTGTCAAAAGTTGAACTAATGTCATAAAAAACTTTTAATTAAATTGGGGTTTACGAGATGTTTAGAAATTCATCATTGATTTGGCATTTGGCTATATCCACTAAGAATTTCAAGTTATGTAGTGTTTATGATTATTGTTTTTCTCGAGGGGCCAATTATGGATTTAATCTTTATTATTATTTTTAATGGTATTGAACCCCTACTGAAGGGGATGGAAAGTATTTCAAAATGATTTTACAAAAAGCTGATTTTAAAATGGAAGGTTGACTCGTATTATGATATGAAAGCCTGTTGTGTTTGTTGAGCCTAATTTGAATGTGGATTCATTATTCCCTACTACTCAGTCTTTATTTACTCTATTACTTACTGGGTTGGAGTACTCACGTTATTCCGTGCACCTCGTGCGCAGATACAGGTATATCGGGACGCGATAGCGGGTGTTGATTTGCCCAGACGCGGAATCATCAAATCTAGCAAGTGGCTGCATGACGTTCGCATCATCGTTCCCTTCCTCACTTAGCAATTAGTATAATTAGTTCATTATTTTAGACTTCTTGTTGTATTCAGATCTTGATAGATGCTCATGACTAGTGACAACCCGATGTTGGGCTTGTATTTCTATTTTGCACTGTTATTTTAGAAGTCATTATGAAACATTTTTTAATTAAAGGCTAAAAATGACTCTCAATTATTAAGAGGTTAATGCTAGTGCTTTGTCGGCTAGCCTTGTCTTTACGAGAGGCGCCATCACGACCGAGCCAGTTTGGGGTCATGACAATGTTCCCAATCTACAAATATAGTAAAACAATAACGGGGTGGACAATAAATTTCCTAAAAGGCTAAAGACCTAGTCAATCACGACTCACGAGGTCCTCAAACTTCCCTCGGGTATGGTCCTTTATGTGGGCTCCCCAGACTTAATTTTTACCATCTAGCTCGCTTTTGTACTCTTTCAATGGCTTTGATTTCTACCTGCTGCTTTTTTATCCATAAAAATTGAGCACAACGAGAGGCAGCAACAACTACTCAGCTTCAGCAGAAGATAGGGCCACTGAGTTTTGCTTTTTGGTAGCCCATGACACAAGACATGAACGAAGGAAGTGTGCCATGTCTGAGGTGCTCTTCCTATCCAATAGAAAACATGCATAATCAGCATCGGCATATCCTACTAGATCGAAATTGCAACCTTTGGGATACCAAAGACACAAATCAGTGGTGCCTTTCAAGTATACTAGTATCCTTTTGAATGCAGTCAGGTGAGACTCTTTAGCATTTTCTTGTAAGCGAGCACAAAGCCCTACACTAAAAACAATGTTAGGTGTTCTAGCTGTAAGATATAGAAGTAATCCAATCATACCCCTATGCAACTTTTGATCAACTGATGAACCAGGTTCATCAATATTTAATTTAGTAGCAGTTGCAATGGGTGTGTCTATTTCTTTTGATTATTCCATTTTAAACTTTTTGATTAGCTCTTTTGTATACTTCTGTTGATGCATCATGGTTCCATTTGGACTCTATTTGATTTATAAGCCTAAGAAGAAGTTAAGCTTACCCATCATGCTCATTTCAAACTCACTCCCCATTATTTTTGCGAAGTCTTTACTTAGCTTATCAGTAGTGGCCCCAAAGATTATTTCATCGACATATATTTGTAAAACAAGGAGATCTTTACCTTTTTTCCTTAAGAAGAAGGTACTATCAATTTTACCTCTTTTGTAACCACGCTTGAGCAGGAATTCAGATAACCTTTCATAGCATGCTCTTGGAGCCTGCTTGAGTCCATAAAGAGCCTTGTATAACTTGTACACATGCTCAAGGTATTCCTTTCTCTCAAATCCCAGAGGTTATTTTACAAACACTTCTTCTTTCAGGTATCCATTTAGTAAGTTACTTTTGACATCCTTTTGATGCAGAGTGAATTCTATGTATGCTGCAAAGGCTATAAGGAGTTTGATTTCCTCAAGTATTGCAACCGGAGCAAACGTCTCATCATAGTCTATGCCATACTCTAGGATGCAACCTTGGATAACTAGTCTTGCCTTGTTTCTTGTAACTTTTCCATCTTCATCAAGTTTGTTTCTGAAGCCCCAGTTTGTAGCAATGAGTGATGTGTCCTTTGGCCTTGGACGAGATGTAAAACTTGGTTTCTCTCTAACTGATTGAGTTTATCTTGCATAGAAATCACCCAATCTACATCATACAAAGCCTCAACAACATTTTTAGGCTCAAAATAAGAGACAAAAAGGCATAAAAAACACACAAACTCTTTAATTGTGATCTAGTTTAACTCCAGATGTTGGATCAATGACAATGTTCTCAATGGGATGCGAATTTTGATACTTGTGAGGTTTCACAACCAACTGCTTTCTGCTAGATGTTTCTCCCATGTTCTGTTGTTGAGGAGCAGGGTCATGAACAAGTTCCTTCAAGGGATTTATTTTAATCCCTCTTTGATTAGTTCCTCCAGCCATGTTGCCCTGGATGGAATAACCTTTATCATCACCCGTTCCTTTTGTTGGTTCCACTTTGACCTGAGCTAAGGCTTTAATAAAGTCATTTACCAATCCAATGGCTTCATATTCATGTTCCTGTCTCTCAGACAGAATGTTAGTTTCATCAAGTACTACATGTACACTTTCTTCTACACACAAAGTTCTTTTATTAAATACTTTATATGCTTTCCTATGTGAAAAATATCCCAAGAATACTCCCTCATCACTTCTGGGATCAAACTTACCTAGGGAGTCTTTTCCATTATTGTGCACATAGCAGTTACAACCAAAAACCCTAAGATGAGATATGTTTTGTTTTTCTCCCTTTAAGTAACTCATAGGGAGTCTTCTCTACAAGAGGTCTAGTCATGCATCAATTGATTATGTAACATGTAGTATTTAAATCCTCTGCTCAAAAGCTATGAGGCAGTTTACTTGAAAGCAACATGGTCCTAGCCATGTTTTCAAGAGTCCTATTCTTTCTTTCAACTACTCTATTTTGTTGAAGAATCCTAGGGGCAGAGAAATTATGATCTGCACCATTTTCATCATATTATTCAGCAAACTTGGAGTTTCCAAATTTAGTTCCATGATCAGACCTAATGGATGCAAGTTGATTTCATAATTATTTATGAGTTTTTGTAACAAATGCAGTAAACACGTCAAATTCTTCATCTTTAAAAGTTAGAAAAAAAACCCAGGTAAATCTAGAATAATCATCAACAAGCACCATTAAATATTTATTTCCACCTCTGATCATGGTTCTCATTGGACCACAGAGATCCATATTGGACCAGTTCCAACGACTTAGTTGTGCTTACCATTTTCTTGCTTATGAAGGATGATCTTACCTGCTTCCCCCTTGCACAGGCCTCACAAACTTTGTCTTCCTTGTAATTGATGTTAGGTAACCCTATCATCAAGTCATTGGAGACTAATTTGTTCAACGGATTCAGATGCACATGAGTCTTTTGTGCCACATGAGGGGATCATTATCCAGCACACTTAGACAAGTTAGTTCATTTTCTAAGAGACTGGACAAATCAACAATGTAAATATTGTTAACCCTTTTTCTGTGCAAAACAATCTTGTCAGTGGTAAGATTAATCACAAAGCATTTAGTAGAGCTGAATGCTACAAGGTTACCTCTTTCACACAGTTTTGACACACTGATTAGGATATATTTCAAGCCATTTATTATGTAGACATTCTCAATGGAGTGAGAGTTTGCCTTACCTATCTTTCCAACCCCGATAATCTGACCTTTCTTCCCGTTTCCAAACGAGACATTGCCTCCCTTTAAGTCGTGAAGTGAAAGGAACTAGTTCTTGCTTCCAGTCATATGTTTTGAGAAACCACAATCTATGTACCATATTTGGCTACTTCACTTCACTTGGAACTCATGTTCATCATCTTATTCTCCGATGGCCATAAGGGCTTGTTCATCTTCAACTTCATCCTCTAAGTCCTTGTATGATGTTTCTCCCCTGGCAGCAACTACAACTTTTGTTGATCCTTTGTTCCTTTTTGGTTGAACCTGTTCCTTAGTTCAGCCCTTTTTTTCTTCCACTAAATTTCCCATTTAGGGTAGTTCTTGATCATGTGATCGGTCTTACCACACTTGTAGCAACCCTCATTGGTCCATTTGTAAAGAGCCCTTGGTTTGTTGAAGGTTGTACCTCGTGATGAACCCTTTTCTATGATATGGTACTTTTTTAAATCCCTTGTGATCATAGCCATTTCATCATCATCCAAATTTGAACCTTCAGCAATTCTGAGAGCCAGACTTCTTTCCTTCTTGGGTGTATCCATATTCATGGTTTTCCTTCTCATCTTATAGGCAGTAAGATTTCCAATTAGTTCATCCATCTTGAGGGTAGCAATATTCTTAGATTCCTGAATAACGGTGATTTTACTTTCCAATGAGACTGGAATATCCCTTGTCAAGATTTTCGCAACCTTGTCTTCTTCAAGAACCATCCTTCTGAGAGCCTTAAGTTCACTTGTCAGTGTAGTGAACCTAGTATACATATCTTGGATAGTTTCTCCTTCCTTCATAGTAAAATTCTCATATTGAGAATACAACAGTGTCCCTCTAGACCTCCTTACTTGAGGTGTTACTTCATGAGCCACTTGCAATGTGTCCCATATTTCCTTAGTAGTGATACAACTTTGGATCCTACTATACTCATCTGGACCTAGTCCATACACAAGCCATTTCTCGGCCTTAGCATTTTTCTCCTACTTCTTTAGGTCTTCAGCAGTGCAGTCAGTCCGTATCTTTGGCATATCCACTCCTTCTTCATTCTTCATTGTAGTTGCTAGAAGTCAATCAGTTACTATGTCCCAGAGTTCATTATCTTCTCCTATGATGTGATCCCTTATCATGTTCTTCCACTAAGAATACTATTGTCCATTGAAGAGTGGAGGTCTAGCAGGGGATTGCCCTTCCCAGTTCCTAAGTGGTGCACTCATATTGATCTTTTCCTAATGTGTTAGCCTCTTCAAGGATAACTCGCTCTGATACCAATTTATGTTCTAAACGTCAATAACACACAAGAGGGGGGGGGGGTGATTTATGTGGTGCCCGATTTTCGATCTAGAAGAACCAGGTTCCTCTAGGTGCTCTAAATACTACTGTTTGTGGAATTAATACATAAAATAAAGAACACAAAGATTTTTACGTGGAAAACACATGGCTCAAAAGGTGAAAAAAGCACGACCTACTACTTAGTACGATTTTCCCTAAATTCCACTAAAATCACTAAGCCAAAACAACATTTACAAAAATCTTTGTAAACCTAAGGATTAAATCTAATCTAGTTGTGGCACACAGCCTCAACTGTTGTGAAAACTTCAAGTTAACTTTAACTTGAATACTCAAAGTACCTAATACAATTGTTTCTATGAAAGCTAAAAGGTACAAGTTTAAATCACCTACTATAATTGAACTAGAATAAAAGAAAGACACAATGGAATTGGTTCTTCTATCTTGTCCAAGTAGCTTCAGGAATGCACACTCAATTCTCAATAAATTTCTTGCAAAATTGCCTTTCTCTTTTGCTCTTAATTTAGTTTAAATTCTGCGTTTTTGAAATACCTGTAAAGAGAACAATCATAGTTATTTAATGAGTTAGTAATTAGATTTTGACTGTGACTCAATTGCTGATCCTCTATCAAATTTGAGTCCTTGAACAACACAAACTCCAACCCTCTCTTTTATTCGGATAGTATTCTCTTCTCATAAGAAGACTTCCTCTCCTTATCCCATATACAACCTTTTCGATCAGTTCAGGAGATATTCCTGCTTGATCAATGGAACTTATCTCCTTCATGTGCATCTCACATAAATAGGTTGACAAACATTGTGCTTCACATGATGAACCTGGTCCATGACTGAGTTCATTTGTCATTCTTCCAAACTTCACCTGTTGTTAGGCCAATAATTCTTGTTATTTTTGCCCTCATTCTTTTTGTATCTTTTTTGAGTTCATCCTATTGCTCTACTACTTGCATTAAAATATCCCTATTATATACATCAGGTTCCATATCCTGTACTTCATTTCCCTTATGAAACTCACAAATATCATTAGAAAGATCATAATAAGGGCTCAGAAAAGGATGAAAGGAATTAGTACAACATACCAATGGCCATATTGACCACCACCTATATCAAAAATATTCCTCTCAAAGGATTGATATTGTACACACAACTCACTTCCGAGAAAATTTCTGGCAATTTTTCCACTAGTGGGGTCCTGCACAATACATACAAGAATCATCAAATTAAGAATAACCATCATTAGAACAATTTTTATTCCAAGATGCCATGTTAAAATAAATATAAAATACTAGCTTAACTAAAACGAAAAAATGAATAGGATAAAATGTCCAATCTAGAAAAATAGCTAGTTTCTAAGTCCTCAACAACGGTGCCAAAAATTTATTGCGTCCACACACACACAAGTATACACGTTCATCAAGTAATCAAGTGACTAAAAGTTGGACGTCGAATCTACAAGGACTTGTGATTAACTATTAACTAGATTAGACTATCCTAATTATCTGAACAAGGATGAAACACAAATGTAGTGATGCTAAAGTAATTAAACTAAAAATAAAATAGCTAATGAACTTTATACAGATGAAGAGCAAATTTTTATATTATCAATGTGATGAAAAACGATCTAGGGTATGTGCTATCTAACATTCATATTGTATTCTTCAATTGAATTGACTAAATATATTATCTAGTATGTTGGATGACATGGTTAATAATGCTCATAATAATCCGTCGAGTTATTACTCGCCTATTTAAGCTAACTTAATGCCTATATGCCTATGGAATTAGAACTAACAAGAATGCAGTTCTAATTCCTGTAAACCAACCACGCAAGAAAATTAGGTATATGTCTATCCTAACCGCTAATTCGTTCCCCGATTCCCAGGTTCAAGAACTTGCTCTATCCAATCCTATGTGCAATCTAGAGCTTCCACTTTCGAGTTTTATTCTAGATTCCCAGATAGTATTCAATTGGTGATCAATCAATTAAATAATTGAGCGCAAGATTAATAAAATAACCCAATATGGTAAACTATGAAAATAAAAATTAATATAAGAATAACCAAAATCATGAAAGAACCATAACCCTAAAATGTAAAGTTTATCTCCACATATACTTGGTATCCAAAGAACAAATCATACAACAAAAATATAAAAATTACTATGTTTTGTTGATGAAAAGAAGAAATCCGGTCTCCACGGTGACTTTGAGCTCTCCCTTAGTCAAAAGTTACTCTAAAAATATGTTTCACGTGTATTTATATCAAGTAGGTCAGGAATGAACTAAACAACCTGCTCCTGCATGAAATAGGAAAAATATTCTGTAAAAATACATAGGCGCGCCGCATGGGGTGGCGCACCATGCGGGGTGAGTAGTGGACTTCATCAGGAACCTTGTAATTTCGAGGTAGCAACAACATGGGCAGTCGCGCCGCACCATATGCCACCCCACGCGTTGCGATTGTGGGTTTTTGTCAGATTCTCCCTTTTTGCTTCATTTTTGAAGTCCAAACATGGTCATCGACCCCCGGAAAGGGATCCCGGCTTAATCTCTTGGGACTTTACTCAGACTTTAAAGCTCCAAATAGCTTGAATTTGTTTCATAACATCTCATAGATCTAAATAACTCTTACAAGGCATAAAACACGTAATTAGTGCAAAACACTAGTGATTAAAGCTCAAACTCAATTAATGTATTGTAAACTAGAGTGTAATAAGCGAATAAATACGATATTATAGTCTACCATAAACACTAGTAAACCTTGAATGTTTATAAATTACAAATGATATATCAGGTCTAGTGCAATGCATTTCGTACATCATAGTGCCTATCACACTCGCATACTCTATTTGACCCATTGTCCTTCCCGAATTGTTAGTTAATTTGACACTTGAGTCATACAGAATGTTAAACTCTTTTATGCCCTAATGATTAAACTTTCTAAGTACCTTATAAATGCAATGGGCCTGTGAATAAGTAAGTTCATTATCTCCAGTTCTTTTGGCCTTGATAAAAAAGATTGTATCAACTTCTTTCCAAGTCCGTCATCTTAAAAATTAATGTTAAATACTTTTTAGTTTCAGAAATTCCAAGCATATTCGTACCAAATATCAACATGTCATCAACATAATGACAAATGATAACTCTATATTCTTTTATAAATTTGGTTTAAATTCACATGCCGACATGATTACGTACAAATCCATTAGAAGGTATTATACTATATAATCTTTC
This sequence comes from Nicotiana benthamiana, assembly GCA_034376525.1. NCBI lineage: Eukaryota > Viridiplantae > Streptophyta > Magnoliopsida > Solanales > Solanaceae > Nicotiana > Nicotiana benthamiana. Next base: position 82,913,748 of record CM067330.1, read on the forward strand.
ATGCCACTGCATTGGTGATTGTTTGAATCCATAAAGAGACTTTATCAACTTACAAACTTGATGTTCCTTTCCAAAAAGAACAAATCCTTCAGGTTGTTTCATATAAATTTCTTCACTTAAGTTAAGAATGCAGTTTAACATCCATTTAATTTATATACAGACCATATAAAGATTCTAAAGATAAAATTACTCTAATAGATGTTATTCTAGCTACGGGAGCATATGTATCAAAGTAGTCCATGCCTTCCTTTTGTGTTAAGCCTTTAGCAACTAATCTTTCCTTAAACGTCTGTACAGAACCATCAGTCTTATATTTTCTCCTAAATACCCATTTACAATCTATATGTTTAGACCCATGAGGCAAATCAACTAAAATCTATGAGATATTGGACATTATTGAGTCCATTTAATCATTTATAACCTCTTTACAAAAGGCAGAATCCCTAGAAGTCATAGTTTCTTGGAATGTTGTTTGGTCATCTTCTACATTAAGCGAGATAGGCGTTTTATACAAATGTTCTATCTCCTTCCACAAGAAAAATAATAGAATCTGAAGAAATAAAATACGAATTGAGTTGTCTTTTGTTTCTAATTCTTTGGATTCTTCTAGGTTCCAATTGAGTACTGTCACTTTTTTATTATTAAAAATTTCTGAATATGACCTCTTACTTGCACCAACATCACTTTTATTTGGTTCAAGTAAATACTCATCTGTAGTATCTTTTATGAGCTTATTTTCTATAAATTCAACATGAATGGATTCAATAACAGTATTCGATTTCAGATATAACAGTCTATATGCTTTCGAATGTTGTGCTTATCCTTCAAAAATACATTTATTTTTTCTAGGCCCCAATTTTGCTCTATAATATCAGGAACCTTATAATAAAATATATACCCCAACACTTTGAAATAATTTAAATTTAATTTTTACCATTCCAAATCTCATAAGGTGAAATATATCACTTTTTGAAGGCACTCTATTTAAAATATAACATGCAGTTAATAATGCTTACCCATAAATTATGTGGTAAGTGTGCATTTAAAATCATAATATTAACTATATCCACTAAAGTTCTATTTTTTCTTTCAGTCAGTCCATTTTGTTGTGTTGTAGAAGGAACACTTGTTTGATGTTTTAATCCATGCTCTTCACAAAATTTATTAATTTCAGTAGAAAAATATTCTCCACCCCTATCCTTTTGAATTATTTTAATTTTCCTACTTTTTTTTTTTTATTTTCTACAACTGATTTATATTCCATAAACTTTTGAAAAGCCTCATATATTGTTCAAAGAATATAAACATATGTAAATCTAGAGAAGTCATCTATAAAAGTAATGAAGATTTTTTGTCTCGTCTAGTTAATTAACCATTTATATTACATATGTGAGAGTACACCAAGTCTAAAAATTCTAAAAATCATTCAACTTTACGAAATGGTTTCTTTGTCACTTTTACTTGTATACAAATTTTGAATTTTCCGACATGTTCAGTTTTACATGATATATAACCATTTCTTGACATATTGTAAAAACCTGACCGGTTTTTTTGAGTGTTGTTGCTCTGTTTCCCCATTTACTGCTTCTTTTGTGCTTTATAACTGTTATACGACTTACCGGGTTGGTCAGTTCAGGTCCTAAAGGATTTCAGAATGAATTGAAACCCTTAGTCTCTGTCACGATCCCAGTTCACCCTCCGTGAACATGTTATGACGGCACCTAATCCCTATGACTAGGTAAGCCTAACAATGCAGAAACAAATAACTTGCGGAAATTATATAAAAAAACCAAGATTTAACAGAATGCAAAACGAAATGTAAAATGCCACTTGATATATACAACACAATATCTCAACTTCTACAATATTATCCCAAAGACCAAAAACTCACGGGAACACAAGCAAAAGGAAATGTAGTACAATGCTCTAACTCCAGAATGTCTAAAACAACAATAAGAAGGAAGGCTAACTGCCAAAAGATATAATAAGATAGAGACCCCGCGGTATGCAGACGCGACAGATGTACCTTAAAGTCTCTGCTAGATCTCTTCGCCTCAAGGGTGATATTACCGGGTTGTGGTACTTGATCTGCACATGAAAAACATACGCAGAAGGGGCATGAGTACACCTATAGCAGTACTCAGTAAGTACTAAACCTAACCTTTGGTCGGGTAGTGACGAGTTAGGTCAGGGCCTTATTGAGGTTAAACATAATACTAAGCTTCAACAATATGAAATAAGAGATATAAATGAGAATGAGAATGAAATAAGACACGTTATACAAGGCAGCAACAATTATACAAATAATAGAGTAAAATCGGATGTTAGAACAAGCCAATACCAATAGTAACGCGAGGATATCCCAGGATACCATCCTGTAATCCCTTTCATCAACCGTCCAATGGATCTCTCGGAATACCGTCTCGTAGTGCATCATATGTATATATCATAAGGATATCCCGTGATACCGTCCAGTAGTCCAACTATCAATGCGCGGGAATCTACCGAAACCCTGGTCTGTAGTCCTAAATGTAAGTATGCTGGGGGGATCTATCGAGAATCAAATCTACAGTCCCAAAGTCAATGCGCAAGGGGATCTGCTAGGAATCTAACCTGTAGTCCCAAAGTAAATGTGCAAGGGGATCTACCAGGATTCTAACGCGTAGTCCCAAATTAAACAAACAAGATAGAGCCACTAGAATCCCACATCTGTAATCCCAATGTAAATGCATAGCAACATTGAAGAGATGTTAGGAAATGAGATTTCATACCAAGGAAAAAAGTAATTCTAGCCTAACATGCTTCACGTAATGAAACTCAGGCAATTTAGCAAATAGTCAATTTCAATCAACTAAACACGCTTCTCTAGCAAACATGAGGCTAAAATTATCAAGTATATAATAAAGAAAATAAGAAAGGAACTCAGTTTTAGATAGATAAAGTAAAACTGAATATTGAAAAATTAGCTCAAGTACATGATCATCACCATATATACAAGGCATTCAATTACCAAATATCATATCTTAAGGGGAAGATCCCCCACACAAGGTTAGACAAGCCACTTAGCTTGAATCGGCTAAAAATCAACTAGAAATCATGCCTTTTCCACGAGTATTCGACTTCAAATAGCCCAAATCTATTCAATTCAATTACATATCATAAATAACATCTCAAACTGCTGATTCTACGATTACATTCGAAGCTAAGACGCAAAATTAGGTAAAATAACCAAAATTCCCCTCAGGCTAACGTCTCGGAATCAGATGAGACTTATATTCTTAGAAACCTCATACTCTCATGAGTCTACACATAATAAGAACACAAAAATTTGAGTCCAAATGCCCCCTCAAATCCCTGATTAAAAATTGAAAATTCCAAGCCCTAGTTCTTCCATTTTTGTCCAAGTTTCCATGGATTTGTAGGTTAATTTCACAAGAGAATCACGTTTTAGGCAATCTCCCTCAAAGAGCTCTCAAAATACTCAGCTATGTTGGAAAAATTGCTCAAAATCGCAGATGAAATGTTTTAGAAACTTTATGCCCACTTATGGTATTTCTTTATCGCGATAGCCGACCCAAGCCTCGCGATCGCGAAGAGCAAAAATTCCTAGACTCCAAAATGCACTATGCGAACGTGATACCTACTATGCGAACGCAATGCCTTATTTTTCCAAACCTACGCGAACGCGTACCAATTGATGCTAATGCAAAGAACAAATGCATTGGACCACCAAATACTTATACACGAATGGGAAACACTGCATGCAAATGCAAAACACAAGGTCAAGTCCCTCCGAGAATGCAAGAACTCAGCCGCAAAAGTGAAGGCCAAACTCAGACCAATCCAAATTCCTTCAACGCAATTGCGATGGACCTTACGTGATCGCAAAGGCTTAAATCATCTGCAACAGCTGTTGAAGTTTCTGCAACGTTTCAACATAGAAAATGGTTGGATTGACCATCCAAAACTCACCCGAGGACACCAGGACCTCATCCAAATGTACCACAACATCCTAAAACCTCATTCAAACTTGTTCCAATCCTTAAAACACCTCTAACAACTTCAAATCCACCAATTCACATCGAATTCAAACATAAATTTTCGAAAAACTTCCGAAACACGCTTTTGATAAAAAACCCAACCAAACCAGGTCAGAATTACCTGATATTTGACACACACATCCCAAAAGACATGACAGAGCTACTACTACTTCACGAATTCCATTTCGACCCTCGGATCAAAATCTCACTATCAGACCGGAAACTTCAAAACTTTAAACTTCGATATTTCAAGCCTAAATTAGCTACACGCATCCAAAACACATTCATAACATGTTCCCAACGCCGAAATCACCTAACGGAGCTAATAGAACCATTAGATTTCCATTTCGAGGCCATCTTAATACTATGATGCTACGGGAAACTTTCCAACACTTAACCTCTTATTTAAGGACGAAGTGTCCCAAAACTCAATAAAACTCAAAACCGAACATCCCGGCAATTCAATTTAGCAGAATAAATCTTGGGAAAGTAGTTAATAGGGGATCGGGGGAAAAATTCTAAAGTCGAACAGCCAGATTGTCACGTCCTCCTACACTTAACCATACGTTTGTCCTCGAACTAGCATAAAGAAATACCTGAAGTAGTGAAAAGATGAGGGTAACGGCTGCGCATATCCTGCTCAGTCTCTCAGGTTGCCGTCTCGGCCGGCTGACCCTGCCACTGAACCTTTACTGAAGTAGTATTCTTTGACATATTGGCTTGCTTGTCCAAATAGCAACTAGCTCCTCAACATAAGATAGATCCTGGAATAGCTGGACTGAACTGAAATCCAACACATGCGATGGATCACAGTGATACCTTAGGAGCATTGAAACATGAAATATCGAATGAACCCCTGCCAGGATGGGAGGTAAGGAAAGCTTATAAGCGACCTCCCCAACACGCCTCAATATCTAAAAAGGGCCAACGAACCTCAGACTTAACTTCCCTTTCTTCCCAAATCTCAAGATGCCCGTCATAGGCAAAACTCGTAGCAGAACCCGCTCTCCAACCATAATGGAAACATCACGAACCTTCTAGTACGTATAGTTCTTCAGTCTGGACTTGGCTGTATGGAGTCTATCCTAATTTACCTTAACCTTCTCATAAAATATCTAAATCTGTGCCCAATAGTCTAGTCTCACCCGACTCAAACCAACCCACTGGAGATCTAGACTGCGTAACATACAAGGCCTCATACGGTGCCATCGTAATGTTAGACTGATAGTTGTTGTTGTAAGCAAACTCCACCAATGGAAAGAACTGACCCCAAGACCCTCAAAAATCAATCACACACGCTGGGAGAATATCCCCAAGAATCTGAATAGTGCGCTCAGACTATCTATCCGTTCGGGGGTAAAATACTGGCTCATCTCCACCCGAGTACCCAACTCCTGCTTAACGACCCTCCAAACCGTGATGTGAACCGAGTACCTTTGTCTAAATAGTAGAAACTAGAATACAATGTAGACGGACAATCTCCCGGATATAAATCTCCGCCAACCGCTCCGAAGAATAAGTAGTACACACGAGAATGAAATGAGAAGACTTGGTTAGCCGATCCATAATAACCCAGATTGCATCAAACTTCTTCAAGGTCCGTGGGAGTCCAGATACAAAGTCCATATTGATACGCTCCCAATTCCATTCTGGAATCTCTATCTGCAAAAGCAACCCACTCGGTCTTTTGTGCTCGTACTTCACCTGCCAGCAGTTGAGGCATCTAGCTAATATCCAACTATGCCCTTCTTTATCCTCCTCCACCATCAGTGTTATCTCAAGTCCTGATATCTTCGCGGTACCCGGAAGGATAGAATACTGCAAACTGTGGGCCTTCTCTAGAATCAGCTTCAATAGCCCATCGACAATAGGTACACAAACCCGGCCCTGCATCCTCACTACTCCATCCTCGGCAATGGTCACATCTCTGGCATCACCACGCCGAACCATGTCCTTAAGTACAAGCAAATAAGGGTCATCGTATTATCGCTCCCTGAAACGATAAAATAATGAAGACCGAGAAACCATGCAAGCTAGAACCTGACTCGGCTCCAAAAGATCCAATGTTGCAAATTGACCGGCTAAGGCTTGAACATCCATCGCCATAAGCCTCTCCGATACTGGTAAATATTCCAAACTCCCTAAACTCTCCGCACGGCGACTCAAGGCATCGGCCACTACATTGGTGTTTCCCCAACGATACAAAATAGTGATGTCATTACTTCAGCAACTCTAGCCACCTCCTTTTGCGCAAATTTAGATCCTTTTGCTTGAACAAATATTGTATGCTCCGATGATCAGTTTAAATCTCACGAGCCACACCATATAGATAATGGCACCAAATATTAAGGGCATGAACAAGTGCTGCTTACTCAAGATCATGGATAAGATAATTCTTCTCATGTATCTTTTATTATCTGGATGCGTATGCAATCACCCTACCATCTTGCATCAATGTTGATCCAAGGCCAACTCTCGAGGCATCACAATAGACGATATAAGACCTTGAACCTATAGGCAATACTAAAATTGGGGTTGTAGTCAAAGCTGTCTTGATCTTTTGAAAGATTGCTTCACACTCCTCTGTCAATTGAAATGGAGCACCCTTTTGGGTCAATTTAGTCATAGGGGCTGCAATCGATGAACATCCCCTCCACAAAATAATGATAGTAGTCTATCAAGTCATGGAAAATACAAATCTCTATAGCCGAGGATAGCCTGGGCCAACTCTGCATAGGCTCTACCCTCTTCGGATCCACCCCAATGCCCTCACTCGATACCACGTGGCCTAAGAATGCCACTGAATCCAACCAAAACTCACATTTTGAGAACATTGCATATAACTTCTTCTCTCTTAGAGTCTGGAGAACCGTCCTTAGATATTGCTCATGATCTTCCTAATTTCGGGAATACACCAAAATCTCATCAATAAAGATAATGAAAAAAGAATCGATATATGGCCGAAATGCACTGTGCATCAAATGCATGAAGCTTGTTGGGGCATTTGTATGCCCAAATAACATAACAGGAAACTCGTAATGACCGTACCGAGTCCAAGTAGTAGTCTTCGCATTATATGGCTCTCGAATCTTCTATTGATTGTAACTTGAGCGCAAATAAATCTGAGAAAACACCCCGGCGCCATGAAGTTGGTCGAACATATCATCAATACGGGGCAAAGGATAACGGTTCTTAACTCTGACCTTGTTCCACTGGAAATAATCAATACACACATAGAACCATCCTTTTTCTTCATAAACAAGATAGGAGCACTCCAAGGTGAAACATTGGGCCGAATAAAGCGCTTATCAAGCAATTCTATTAATTGATTCTTCAACTCTTTTAACTCGGAAGGAGCCATACGATATGGAGGGATAAAAATGGGCCGAGTGCCCAGCAACAAACCAATGCAAAAATCAATGTCTCTATCGGGTGGTATGTCAAGAAGATCAGTTGCAAATACATCGGGATAATCCCGCACCATTGGGACTGAATCAACGAAAGGGGAGTCAACACTGAAATCTCTGACATAAGTTAAATACGTGGCGCACCCCTTCTCAACCATATGATGAGCTTTAAGAAAAAAGATAATTCTGCTTGGTGTGTGATATAAAGTACCACTCCACTCAACACGCGATACACCTAGCATAGCTAGCGTCGCGGTTTTTGCATGAAAGTCAAGAATAGAATTATGGGATGACAATAAGTCCATGCCCAAGATAATATCAAAATCAACCATGTTGAGTAGAAATAAGTCTACTATGGTCTCAAAACCATGAATAGTAACCAAACATGAGCGATAAACGCGGTCCGCAATAAGTGAATCCCCCACAAGAGTAGAAACATAAACATGGGAACTCAAAGAATCTCGAGATACACCCAAATGCGGAGCAAAATGTGAGGACATATATGAGTAAGTAGAGGATGGATCAAATAGAACCGATACATCTCTCTGTCAAACAAATATAATACGTGTGATGATAGAATTGAAGGAAACAACCTCAGTACGAGTGGGAAAGGCATAGTATCTGGCCTGGCGTGGCCCTTGAGGGTGACCTTTTCCTCCCTGGCTTCCAACTCTAGCTGGCTGAGTGGGTGGGGCGGCGGCTAGATCTAAAACCATAGCCTGAGAACTCTGCGGGGCATGGTGTGGTTAAGAAGTCTGTGAAGATGCACCCCTCCCAAGTGTGAGGAAATCCCTATCCATGTGGCATATGTCATCACACTCAAAAGAAGCTCTAGGAGGACGTGGTTGCTGCGACTAGCTAGGGCATGTTCTGTTGGACTCACCTTTGGAAGCACCCCGTACAGGAGGTGCGCTAGAAACTGGAGGTGCATATTTAGGCTACTAAGGCCTAGGAGGAGCTGGAGCTGGAGCATTACTAGCTGCTCGAAGAGCTGAATGAACGGGGCGACCAATGTAGCCCCTACCATGACGACCTTTACGGGCACCATAATAGTGGTCCAACTCTCGAGATCTCTTGGCCTCCCTCTCCTCTCTCTCCCTAGCATGCATACCCTCTATCCTCCTTGCAGTGCTCACCACCTTCTGATAAGAAACATCAATCTCCAGCTCACGAGCCATGCTAGATCTGATGCAGGAATAAGCCCCTCAATAAATCGCTGAACTCTCTCGCGAACAGTAGAAACCAAAGCTAGTGCATGCCTAGAACTGGTGTACTAGACAGCATATTCTGAACTGTCATAATACCCTGGCACATATGCTCAAACTCTGCACGCCATGCATCCCTGAGGCTTTGAGGAACATACTCTCGCAAAAACAGATTTGAAAAATAAGACAAGTCACTGAAGCAGCCTTTTCCAGAATATCTAACTCATAGGTACACCACCACTCATAGGCGGCCCCTCGAAGCTAGAAGGTGGTTAAAGAAACCCTGCTGGATCCTGAAATACTCATGGTACACGGAGTACAGTAACTATCATCAAGAAAACCCAAAGCATCCTCCGACGTTTGACCGCTGAATACAGGAGGCTTGTACTTTTTGAATCTCTCAAGCCTCAGCTGCTCATCCTTGGAAGTCGCTGCTCTGTCTCGCGCATGATCTAGTACTGCAGGCGGCGCAAGTATATCTCTATGGCCTACTCAACATGCACTTGCTGCTCAGGAGTGTGGGAGGCGGGAGTCTTGTCTCCTCCCCTGGCCTAGGATATGGTTGCAGCAAGAGGAAGCAACCCTTCCTGAGCCTAGGTGGTGTAGATGCTCATGAACTGTGCCAGAGTCTTCTGGAGAACTGGAGTAGTGGTAGCAGTAGTCGTAGTAGGCGTGTAAGGTTCCTAGACTCTGGCTAGACCTGCTGGTGGTACCTCGGTGGCCTATCGCGTATGTGCTCTAGCTGCACCATGTGCACGTCCTCAACCTCTACCCCAGCCCCAACCTCTAACGGCTGCAATAGGGGGTGCGGATGCCTGATCATCTCGAGTAGCACATGTCCTCATCATCTATAAGAGAGTAGAAAGACAGAATTTTAGTTGTGTTATCAAAAATCTCGCACGTCAAGGAAATCAAATGAAGTGGGATTTTCCTAATAGTTTCATAGCCTCTAGTAGATAAGTGCAAACGTCTCCGTACCGATCAATGAGACTCTAATAAACCGGCATGTGTTCTTTGACTTCTTTGAACCTAAAGCTCTGATACCAACTTGTCACGACCCCAGTTTGCACTCCGTGAACATGTTGTGATGGAACCTAGTCCTTACGATTAGGTAAGCCTAACAATGCAAAAGTAGATAACTTGCAGAAATTATAACTCAAAACCAATATTTAACAAAATGCAAAACGAAATGTAAAATCCACTCGACACAGACAACATAATATCACAACTTCTAAAATACTATCTTGAAAACCAAAAACTCACGGGAACACAAGCTGAAGGAAATGTATTACAATGGCCTAACTCCGAAATGTCTAAAACAACAGTAATAAAGAAGGCGAAGTGCTAAAAGATAGAATAAGATAGATACTGCTCGGTCTGCGGACGTGGCAGATGTACCTCGAAGTTTCTGCTAGATCTCTCCGCCTCAAATGTGGTACGGCTGGGCAATGGTACCTGGATCTGCATATGAAAAACATGCGCAGAAGAGGCATGAGTACACCACAATAGTACTCAATAAGTGCTAAGCCTAACCTCGGTCGGGGAGTGACGAGGAAGGTCAGGGCCCTATTGAGGTTAAAGATAATAATAAGCTTCAACAATATGAAATAAGTGATATAACTGAGAACGACAATGAAATAAGACAGGTTATACCAGCTAAAAAAAGTTATACAAATAAAAGAGTAAAATCGGAAGTTATAACAACTCAATACCAATATAACACGAGGATCTCTGAGGATACCGTCCTATAGTCCCTTTCATCAACTGTCTAGTGGATCTCTTGGGATACCATCCCATAGTGAATCATATGTATATATCTGAACTCCCAGGATACCGTCCAGTAATCAAACTATCAACGCGCCGGGATCTACCAAAACCTTAGTCTGTAGTCCTAAATGTAAATATGCAGGGGGGATCCATCGAGAATCAAATCCACAGTCCCCAAGTAAATGTGTAGGGGGGTCTGCCAGGAATCTAACCTGTAGTCCCAAAGTAAATGTGCAGGGGGATCTACCAGGATTCTAACTAGTAGTCCCAAATTAAACAGACAAGAGAGAGCCACTAGAATCCCACATCTATAATCCCAATGTAAATGCATAGCAACATTAAAGAGATGTTCGGAAATGAGGTTTCATACCAAGGCCAAAAGTAAGTCTAGCCTAACATGCTTCACGTAATGAATCTCAGGTAATTTAGCAAATAGGAAATTTCAAATCAACTAAACATGCTTCTCTAGCTTACATCAGGCTAATATTTGCAAGTATACAATAAAGTAGGTAAGAAAGGAACTCAGCTTTAAATACTCAATGAAAAACCGAGTTTTCAACAATTAGGTCTAGTACGCGCTTGTCACCTTATGTACAAGGCATTCAACTACAAAATATCATATCCTAAGGGGAAGATCCTCCACACAAGGATAGACATGCCACTCAACTCGAATAAGCGCAAAATCAACTAGAAAGCACACCTTTGCCACGAGTATCCGACTCCAAATGGCTAAAATCTATTCAATTTAGTTACATATTGTAAATGACATCTCAAACAACTTCTTCTATGATTAAATTCAAAGCTAATACGCAAAATTTGGTAAAAATGACCAAAATGCCCTCAAGCCAACGTCTTGAAATTAGATGATACTTATATTTTTGGAAACCCCACACTCTCACGAGTCAATACAAAATAAGAACACAAAAATCGGAGTCCAAATTTCCCCTCAAATCCAAAACTAAAAGTTCAAAATTCCAATCCCTTGTTCTTCCATTTTGGCCCAAGTTTCCTTGAATTTCTAGGTTAATTTCACAGTAGAATCATGTTATAGGTTCATAAATCTTACCTCAAATCAATTATACTTTAATCCCTCTTCAATCTCCCTCAAAGAGCTCTCAAAATACTCAGCTGTGGTGGAAAAATGGCTCAAAATCGCGGATGAAATGTTTTACAAACGTTTTGCCAAATTCTTGTATTTCTTCATCTCGATCGCAACCCAAGCCTCGCGATCGCGATGAGCAGAAACTCCAAGACTCCAAAATGCACTATGCAAACGCGATATGTTCTATGCAAACGCGATGCCTTATTTTCCCAAACCTACGCGAATGCGTACCAGCTTGTGCGAACGCTAAGAATAAATGTGTTGGACCCTCTAATACTTATACGCGAACGCAAAACACTGCATGTGAATGCGAAGCACAGGGTGAAGGCCCTTCGCGAACGCTAGAACTTAACCAAGAATGTGATGGCCAAACTTAGGCCAACCTAAATTCCTTTTATGCGATCGTGATGGACCTTACGCGATGGCGAAGGCTAAAATCATCTGCAATAGTTAGTGAAATTTCTGCAACTTTTGAACATAAAAAATGGTCAGGTTGACCACCCGAAACTTACCCGAGGCCCCTGGGACCTCAACCAGAAGTACCAACACATCCTAAAACCTCATTCAAACTTGTTTAAATGCTTAAAACACCTAAAAAAATACCAATCCACCAATTCACATCGAATTCAAGCTTAAATTTTCTAAAAACTTCCAAAACATGCTTTTGATAAAAACCCAATTAAACTAGGTCAGAATGACCTAAAATTTTATACAAATATCCTAGAAGACATGACAGAGCTACTGCAACTTCGAGAATTCCATTTCGACCCTCAGATTAAATCTCACAATTGGACTGATAACTTCAAAAAATTCAAACTTCGGCATTTCAAGGCTAAATTAGCTACAGAGCTCCAATACACATTCTGAACATGCTCCCAACCTCAAAGTTACCTAATGGAGCTAAAAGACCATCAGATTTCTAGTCCGAGGCTATCTTTACAAAGTTCCAACTATGGAAAACTTTCCAACACTTAATCTCTCATTTAGGGAATAAGTGTTCCAAAACTTTTCGAAACTCAAAGCCTAACATCTCGGCAAATTAATTTAGCAGAAATAGACTTGGGGAAAGAAATTATTAGGGGATCTGGGCGTAAATTCTTAAGACGATTGTCCGCATAATCAGAGTCTCATAATGGAAAGCTTAAGTTGAAAAATGTCCAGATTGTGATTTTGAGGTCCGTAGTTGAATTTTGCATGATACGGCAAAAATATAAATTTTTAAGAAGTTTAACCAGGAGTGGACATTTTGATATCAGTTTCGGATTACAATTATGAAAGTTATAGTAGGTCCGTGATGTTATTTTTGTCTGGTGTGAAAAATTTGGGGTCAATCAGATGTGATTTGGTAGGATTTGGCGTCGGTGGTAGAAATTGGAAGTTCAAAGTTCATTAGGCTTGAATCTATATGGGATTCCTGTTTTTATGCTTTTTGAGATAATTTGAGAGTTCATCTAAGTTCGTGTTATGCATTAGAACTTGTTGGTATGTTTGGTCAAGGTCTCGATTTTTGGACCAAGGTTTGAAGTTGAAGAATTAGGGTGTGCATTCGTATCGGTTTATCGATTAATGGAATCGAGTATCTATTATCAGTTTATCGATTTCGATTTTGATTTCAAAATTTCCTTATCGAGTTATTGATTTCGATTTTAATTTTGTGTTTTTTAGTTTTCGGTTTATCAATAAACTGGTAAGATATAAAAAAGATTACCTAATTTTTTTTACCCTTATTCTATAATACCCTTTTCTTTACCCTAAGTCCCTAACCCTGTTATTTCATCTACTATATTTAAGGAATGGTCATATTTAAAGATCAAGGAATGAAGTTCAAATTAGTAGAAAATATAATTAGCCGTGATGATGTATTTTTTTATACCATTAGAGTGTTGGTGGCATATATTTGATCCCTTACTTTAGTTTCGTTGCATGTGCTTGTTGACACAATTTTTATGTTATAAACGGTGTTCGTCTTATTCTTGCTTCTTTTTGTCAATATTACTTAGGCGTGTTTATATCCATATACTTCCCGTAGAATTTCACAAATTTTCTTATTGGTGTAATAGATAACCGAATAGATAAGGCTAAAAGATCGATAAATCAAAATCCAAAAAATCAAAACCTTATTGAAATGATAACGATAAGCATATGTGAAAATCGATAATAGGTAAGTAATTATCGATAAGGGTCAATATCGAATGGATATATCGAATGCACACCCCTATGAAGAATTGCTGAAGATTTGCAGCTGATGGTATAATCGCACGTGCGAAGTGGGAACCGCAGAAGCGAGCACGCAGAAGTGAGAATGAGACCACAGAAGCGGTCAAGAAGCAAGTTGTCACCACGCAAGTTCTCCCTCTGTGAACTGTCGTGACAACACCTAGTCTCTACGATTAGATAAGCCTGACATTTGTAGAAAAACAAAAAAACATAATATCTAATAATTAACAGGTAAATTTAGATATTAAGATGTCGCTTGGCATATACAATAATCACTCTCGAAGTATACGTAAACTCTCCCAAAACCTGAAATATCTTAAGAAACAAACTACAGAAAGAAAACAATATTTCATATACTCCATAGTCTAAAAAAAGGATGTACAAGAAGCGGTTGACATAGGGAAGAGTAGATAGGGACTCCAAGTTCTGCATAGTCGAAAAACATACCTTTAAGTCTCTATAGTTGCCTTACCTCACTGATATTACGGCTGATAAGCAGTACCTGGACCTTCACAAGAAAAACATGTGTAGGGAACGACATGAGTACACCGCAATGGTACCCAGTAAGTACCAAGCCTAACCACGGTCGAGTAGTAACCAGATCATGCCAGGGACCTACTGGTATGTATATAATAAAATAAGACAGAATTAAATATCGTAGTTAATATAAATACTGCAATTTAACAAGAATGTAATCATAAAAGGTAATAGCTCAGTACACAGATAACAGCAGGGGATCTTCCGATATACCATCTCCTAGTTCGAAAGAAGATATTCAACGGGATAAACAAGAATACCATTCTGTAGCCCGAAAGTAAACATATCGAATATGGAGATCTACCTGAATACTATTTTTTAGTCCCTAAGTAAATATTCAAAACATGGGGATATACCAAAATATCGTTCCGTTGTCCCAACGTAAATATGTAGTACAACGAAATCTACCAGAATACCGTTTAGTTGTCCTAAAATAAATATGCTTCTAAACCAAAGGAACTAACAGTTACAGAAAGAAATCCTATAGCTTAGACTAAGTCCAAGTTAAGGAAAAACACGAATTTCACTAAACATGCTGTATAGAGTTCAGATAGGCAGCTAAGGCACATAGGCATGCTATTCCAAACTAAATAGGATAGTTACATATCCTAGTGTAGCTCAAATAATGAGAAACATGTTATTACTTAGTGAAAAATGGAGTTTTACAACTAATATCCCGTGTACGTACTCATCACCTCATGTACACAGATCCCACATATCAAAACAGTACGAAATTCAGAGGGGAGTTCCCCCACACATGGTTAGGCAAGCCACTTACCTCAAACGAAGCTCAAATCAATCCTCAACAATGCTCTTTCCAAGAATATCCGACTTCTAATGGCCCAAATCTAGCAAAAATCAATTGTATAACATACATAAAATTATAAGAAACTAATCTAGCTAATAAAATCAAGGCTAAAGCAAGAAATTGGAAAATCGCCCAAATAGCCTCCCCGGGCCCATGTCTCGGAATCGAGTTAAAGTCACAAAATATGAACACCCATTCATGAGTTTAACCATACCAAATTTACTCAACTGCGATACCAAAATCTCGATCAAAACCCCAAAATGCGGCCTAAGAACTTATTTCAAATTTTCCCCAATTTCTCACCGAAATTCCTTAATTAATTGATGAAATCAAATAAAGATTAATGAAATACGGCCAAAAAAAGAGTTAGGATTTATTAACCAATAGTCTCCCCTCAAAATCCTCCAATTTATCGCCTAATTCCGAGCTCTCAAAATGAAATGGTGAAACATGACTTAAACCCTTTGAAATCCTCTATTTTTCTGCTTAGCGAACTCGCTTTTGCGAGCCTTCAACTATACTTGCGGTATCGCACTTACGGGAAATCCATCGTAGGTGCAAAAATCACTTAGTTCCTCAAGAGGCACATCTATGATAAGGTGGCCGCACCCGATCGTGAGCACATGTGGAACGTCACCCGCTTCTACGGTCCTTGACCGCTTATGCGAACACCCTAGTGCATCTGCGGGCATCATAGATGCAGAATTATCCTCGAACCTATGATCCCAGGATGAGCTACCCAAATCCTCTTTTGCGCTTTCTTTTCCGTATTTATGAGCCATCACCTTCGGTCTCCATACCGCAGGTGCCAAAACACCAGATGCCTGAAACTTCAGCAATGGCCTAAGTTCAAATATCATTCTGCTACGCACCTAAAACTCAACCGAGGCCCTCGGGACATCAACCAATTATACCAATAAGTCTTAAAACACAATACGAACTTAGTCGAAACCTCAAACCTTATTAAACAATGCTAAAATCATGAATCATCCTTCAATCCAAACGTAAAGAACTTGAAACTTCAAAATTCTACACCTGATGTCGAAACTTATCAAATAACGTCCGCGTGACCTCAATTTTTGCACACAAGGTATAATAAAGATTGCATACCTACTCCAACTTCTGGAATAAGATTCTGACCCTATATGAAAAATTCCACTACCGGTGAAAGACTCCAAAAAGTCGACTTTCGCTATTTTTAGCCTAAATGAGCTACGGACCTCTGAAACACAATCCAGACACGCCCTAAGATCAAAATTACCTAACGGAGCTAATAGAATTGATGGAACACTATTCCAGAGTCATCTTCACACAGTTCTGAGTATAGTCTAAATCTTAAAACTTAAGCCTCCACTTAGGGAGTAAGTGTCCCAAAACACTTTAAATACAAAAATGAAACCTACCGATAAGCCACAATCGCATAAAATAGATATGAGGAAAGCAGTCATTAGGGGATTAGGGCTATAAATCTCAAAAGGACCGGCTGGGTCATTACATCCTTCCCCTCTTAGAACAATCGTTCATCCTCGAATGAGCATAGAGACATCGCTGAAGTTGTGAAAGGATGAGGATATGCGCATATCCTACTAGTCTTCCAAGTCGACTTCTTAACCGACTGGCCCTGCCACTGAACCTTTAGTGATATAATGTTATTTGATCTCAGCTTTCGATCCTGCCTGTTCAAAGTAGCCACTGGCTCCTCAACAGAAGATAGATCATTATCCAACTGGACTAAGCTAAAGTCAAACACATGAGATGGATCACCGTGACACTTTTGGAGCATTGAAATATGAAATACCGCATGAACTCCTTCTAGGATGGTTGTAAGGTAAGCTGATAAGCAACAACCCCAAATTTCTGCAGCACCTCAAAGTGTCCAATAAACCTTGGGCTCAACTTTCCCTTCTTTCTAAACCTCATAACACCCTTCATAGGGAAAAGGCAGTGAAAGACCCACTCTCCAACCATGAATGCCGCATCGCCAACTCTCTGATCCGCACAACTCTTTTATCTGGATTGGTCTATGCAAAGTCTATCCTGAATCACTTAACCTTCTCCAAAGCATCATGAACCAAATCTATGCCCAACAATCTAGCCTCACCCGACTCAAACCAACCCACTAGGGACCGAAACGACCTAGCATATGGAGCCTCATACGGTGCCATATGAATACTGGACTAATAACTGTTGCTGTAGGCAAACTACACAAGTGGCAAGAACTAATCCTAAGAACCTCAAAACTACATCACATATGGACAAGGCATATCAAGAATTTGAATAGTGTGATCGGACTACCTATCTTTCTAAGGGTGAAATGCAGTGCTCAACTCCACCCGAATACCCAACTCATGTTGTACGCCTCTCAACAACAGTGTTGTAAACTAGGTACCCTAGTCAGAGATGATAGATACTTGCAAATCATGAAGTCTAATAATCTCGTGAATATAAACTCGAGCCAACAACTCGGAAGAATAAGTAGTCATCATAGAAAGGAAATGAGCTAACTTGGTCAGCCTATCCACAATCACCGAAACTGCTTCAAACTTCCGCTATGTCCGTGGGAGCCGAACAACATAATCCATAGTGATTCACTCATATTTCTACTCGGGTATCTCTAACTTCTAAACCAATCCATCCAGCTGTTGATGCTCATGCCTCGCTTGATAGTTCAAATACCGAGATATATATTCCAATATGTCCTTCTTTTTCATACGCCACCAATAATGCTACCTCAACACCTGGTACATCTTTTTGGAACCCAAATGAATGGAGTACCGCGAGCTGTGAGCCTCTAAAAGAATCAACTCAACCAATACATATACATTAGGCACACATAGCCAGCCCTACATCCTCAATGCACTATCATCACCAATAGTGTCCTCTTTAGCATCACTGTGCTGAACCGTTTCCATAAGGACAAACAAATGGGGGCCATCATCCTGATGCTCCCTAATACGATCATAAAAAGAAGACTAAGAGACCACAGACGCCAACACTCGACCCGGCTTAGAAATATCCAATCCCACAAACTAGCTAGTTAAGGATATCCAACATCATTGGCCTCTCTTCAATAGATATGCTAAACTCCCTAAACTCTCTTCCCGATGACTCAAAGCATCAGCCACTACATTGGCCTTCTCAATGTGGTATAGAAGGGTGATATCATAATCCTTAAGCAACTCTAACCACCTCTTCTAACACAAATTAAGATCATTTTTCTAGAACAGATGCTGCAAACTACAGTGATCTTTGTAGATTTTACAATGGACACTGCACAAATAATGCCTCCAATTCTTCAAGGAATAAAAAATAGCAGCTAACTTGAGGTTGTGGGTAAGATAGTTCTTTTCATGCACCTTTAGCTATTTAGTCATGTAGGAAATTACCCTACGGTCCAACATAACCACTGCACTAAGGACAACTCACGAAGCATCATAATAAACTATATAAGACCCAAAACCTAAGGGCAATATCAATACTGGGGCTGTAGCCAAAGGTGTCTTGAGGTTTTGAAAGCTCTTCTCACATTCCTCTGTCTACATGAACGGAGCACCCTTCTAGGTCAGCTGGGTCATAAGTGCTGCAATAGATGAGAATCCTTAACAAATTGATGTTAACACCCCACCAATCCAAGAAAACTCCAGATCTTTGTAGCTGAGGGCGGTCTGGGCCAACTTTGTGCCATTTCCACTTTCTTCGCATGGATCTTGATACCTTCACTTGAAACCACGTGAAACAAAAATACAACAAAACCCAACCAGAAGTCAAATTTTAAGAGCTTTGCATACAATTTCTGCTCTTAAGAGGTCTGAGCACAATCCTCAGGTGCTTCTCATGATCTTCCCGACTCAGCGAGTACACCAGAATGTCGTCAATATAGACAACGATGAATGAGTCAAGATAAGGCCCAAACACTGTGCATCAAATGCATATATGATACTGTGGCCTTGTTCAATCCAAATGACATTGCAATGAACTTGTAATGACCATATCGAGTAATGAAAGTAGTCTTCGAGATATATGGCTCAAAAATCTTCAATCAATGATAACTTGAATGCAAATTTTAAGCTGAAAAAACACTAAAGCACCCTACAACTCATCAATATGAGGCTAAGGATACTAGTTCTTCACTGTAACTTTGTTCAACTTGCGATAATCGATGCACACACGCATAGAGCCATATTTTTCTTAACAAACAAGACAGGAGTACCCCAGGGTAACATACTGGGCCAAATGAAGTCCTTGTCAAGCAATTCATGAAACTGTTCTTTCAACTCCTTCAATTCAGGAGGGGCCATACAATAAAGAGGAATAGAGATTGGTTGAGTACCCGGCAACAAATTAAACCAAAGTCGATAACTCTGTCGGCAGCATGTCTGGAAGATCAGCTGGAAATACATCATAGAAATCCCTCAGTACTAGGACAGACTCAACTATATGGGTTTCGATACTAACATCTCTCATATAGGCTAGATACGTGCCACACCCCTTCTCAACAATTTGTTGAGCTTTATGAAATTAAATTACTCGGCTAGGGTGTAATCTAAGGTACCGTCAACAGTAATCACGGCAAAGATGGAATAGTTAGTCTATCAGTCTTAGCGTGACAATAAAGAATAACATAATGGGGTGAAAACTAAGAGTAATCAAACATGACGAATAGATGTGATCTATAATAATAAAATCTCCCACATGAGTATACACATAAGTAGGGAAACTTAAAGAATCCCGAGATACGCCCAAATACGAGGCAAAATAAGAGGACACATATGAATAAGTGGAGTCGAGATCGAATAGAACAAATGCATCTCTATGACAGACCAGAAAAATCCTTGTAACGAGATAATCAGAAGCAACAGCCTTTGTACAAGTAGGAAGGGATTGGTATCTGGCCTAGCCTCCCCCTCTAGGGCAAGCTAGCTGAGTAGGTGGAATGGCAGTTGGTGTTGTAATTATAGCTTAGGAACCTTGTGGAACTCATTATGGCTGAGAAATCTATTGAGGTGCACCCCCTTAAGTGTGGGGCGATCACTCACCATATAGCGAGGGTCATCACACTCAAAACAAGCTTAAAGAGGGAATAACAACTGGCTCTAGCTAAGGCTAGGTGTTTTGGACTGACCTCTAAAATTCCCATGTACAAGAGGCACACTAAATATTAGAGGTGCATAATAAGGCTTCTGAGTCCTATGAGGATTTGAAATACCACTGGCAGCTATAAGAGCTGAATGAACAAGGCTACTCACATGACCCCTATAATGACGAATTGCAATTGGGGCACGTGCACCAGAAAAATGGCCAGACTCTCGAGACCACTTGTCCTCTCTCTCGTCCCTATCTCGAGCATGAATTCCCTCCAAATTCTTGGAAATACTCACAACTTGCTGATATGAGATATCCATCTCTAACTCCCGAGCCATGCTAGTGCTGATGCTGGGATGGAGTCCTTCAATAAATAGACAGACCATCTGTCAAACAATAGAAACCAAGACTGGTACATGTCTCACCAAGTCACTGAAATACATTGATTACTCGAAAACAATCATAGCACCCTGGCACAACTACTCAAACTCCGTGTGCCATGTGTCTTTGAAGCTCTGAGAGACATACTCTCTCTAACACATGTCCGTGAACTGACTTCATATAAGTGAAGCTAACTTAGTCGGACTGTCCAACTCATAAGCACGCCACCACTGATAGGCTGCTCCTCTAAGCTGAAATATTGTGAAAGAAACCCCACTCGACTATGCTATGCCCGTAGTACAGAGGATACGGTGACACTCCTCGAGAAATCGCTAAGAATCCTCTGATGCTAGACCACTGAACGTAGGAGGGTTGTACTTGTTGTACCTCTCGAGTCTTTGTTGTTCCTTCTCTAATATTGTTGCCCTACACTTGGGCTGAACTGGCGCTATAGGTGGTACATAAATAACCTCTAGAATATCATCAACCTAAACCCGCTGCTCTATGGTGCAGGCAGCTGGAGTGTCTGCTCCTACCCCCGGCCTGAGATATGACTGGAGCAAAGGAAATGAACCTTTCCTGAGGTAGATTACCAAATATGCTCATGAACTTTGCAAGGATCTCCTAAAGAGCTGGTGTAGTAGTAGTAGTAGGCGTATCAGGTGCCTGTGCTCCAACTGTAGCTACTGGTCGCTCATATGGAGTAACTCGCTCGGGTGCTCTAGCTGTGCTCTGTGGGTATCCTCAGCCTCTACCCGAACCCCGACTTCTGGCAGCTCTAGCATTGGGCGCGGGTGCCTGGTCATCTCTAACTGAACATATCCTCACCATATGTTAGAGAATAGAAGACAAAATTTTAGAATTTCAAAGTCAATAATCTCGCATGACAATGAGCCAAACAAGGTGGAAGTTTCCTAACAATTATATATCCTCTTGAAGATAAGTACAAATGTCTCCGTACCAATCCCTAAGACTCTAATAAACTAGTTTGTGACTCACAGCTCCTATGAACCTAAAGCTCTGATACAAACTTGTCATCAGTCAAGCACTCCCTACATGAACCGTCATGACGACACCTAGTCTCTACGAATAAGTAAGCCTGTCATTTGTGGAAAAGTGAAACGCAAACATAACAACTAACAACTAATAGGTAAATTTACATAAGAAATTAAGATGTCGCTCGGCATATACAATAATCACCTTCAAAGTATACATAAACTCTCCCCAAACTTGGAATATTGTAAGTCATAAACTGCAGAAAAAAATAGCATTTGTATACTCCCGTGTCTAACAAAAGGAAATTCAATAAGTGGTTGACATGGGGAAGAGTAGATAGGGACTCCGAGGTCCACGGACACGATAGATATACCTTGAAGTTTCTACAGCTTCCTTTTCTCACTAATAATGCGGCTGATAAGTGGTAACTGAATCCGCACACAAAAAACATGAGTAAGATAGGGAATGAGTATACTACAATAGTACGTAGTAAGTGCCAAGCCTAACCACGATCGAGTAGTGACAAGATTAGGTCACGAATAAAAATAAATATTGTAATTAACAAGAATATAATCAACGAAGGTAACAACTTAGTACATAGAGATAACAATAGGGGATCTTTTGAGATATCGTCTCATAGTCCCAAAGTAAATATCCAAAATAGAGGAATCTACTATAATACCATTCCGTTGTCTCAAAGTAAATATGTAGAACAGGGGGATCTACCGAAATGCCATTTCATAGTCCCAAAGTAAATATATAGTACATGGGTATCTAAGAAAATATCATTTCATAGTCCCAAAGTAAATATGCAGCTTATCCATAGGAACTAACAGTTGTAGAAACAGATCTTATAATTTAGACTAAGTCCAAGTCAAAGAAAAATAGAAATTTCACTAAATATACTACATATTGTTCAGAATAGCAGTTAAGGCATGCATGCATGTTGTTCTAAACTAAACAGGATAGTTACATGTGCTAGTGTAGCTCAAATAGGGAGAAACAAGTTATTACTTAGTGAAAATGGAGTTTTACATCAAATAGTCTGTTTACGTACTCTTCATCAAACGTACACAGAGCTCACATATCAAATCAGTACCATACCCGAAGAGGAGTTCCCCCACACAAGGTTAGAAAAGTCACTTACCTCAAACCAAGCTCAATTAATCTGAAAACCATGCTCTTTTCATTAATATCTGACTCCGAATGGCCCAAATCTATCCAAATCAATTACATAACATAAATATAGTTACAAGAAACTGATCTAGCTAATGAAATCAAAGTTAAAGCAAGAAATTGGAAACTCGCCCAAGAAGCCTCCCTGGGCCCACATCTCGGAATCGGGTAATAGGTAAAAAATATGAATGCACATTCACTCACGAGTCTAACCATTCAAAATTTACTCAAATCTGAGACAAAAATCTCAATCAAAACCAAAATATTTGGCCTAAGAAATTTTCTCAAATTATTTCAAATTTGTCTACCAAATTCATTAATTAAATAATGAAATCAACAATAGATTAATGGAATACAACAAAAAAAAAAAAGAGATTTAGGATTCATTACCGAATAGCTTCCTCAAAAAATCCTTCAATTTATCGCCTAATTTCGAGATCTCAAAATCAAAAGGTGGAAAATGACATAAATGCTACAAATCCTCTCTTTTTCTGCCCAGCAAACTGGTTTCTGCGAGCCTTCAACCGCACCTATGAGAGATTCATCGTGTTTTGCGAAAATCACCTAAGTCCTCAAGAGACACATCTACGGTTAGGTTGCTGCACCTGCATGTGCGCACTTACAAAAAGTCTCCTGCTTCTACGATCCTTACCGCTTCTGCGAACGCCCTAGCGCAATTGCGGGCATCAAAGATTCAAAATTATCCTCGCACCTGCGATTCCAAACTGGGCCTTCAAAATATTCTTTTACGCTTGCTTTTCAAAATTTATGAGCCCGCACTTGCGGTAGGGAGACCGCAAGTGCGAAGATACCAAATGCCTAAAACTTCGGTAATGGCCTAAGTCTAAATCTTATTCCGTTACGCACCCGAAACTCACCCAAAGTCCTCGGGTCCTCGACCCAGTATACTAACAAGTATTAAAACACCATACAAACTTACTTGAACCTTCAAACCACATTTAATGCTAAAATCATGAATCTTCCTCTAATTCAAACATAAAGAACTTGAAGCTTCAAATTCTACGCCCCATGCCGAACCTATCAAACCACGTTTGAATGACCTAAAATTTTGCATACAAGTTATATTCAACATTGCAGACCTACTCCAACTTCCGGAATCTGATTTTGATTCCAATATATAAAAATTCCACTACAGGTCCAAAAGTCTAAAAATTTGATTTTCGTCATTTCATGCCTAAATGAGCTACGGACCTCCAAACACAATCCAGACATGCCCCTAAGCCCAAAATACCCAAAAGAGCTAATGAAACTGATGGAAATCCATTATGAAGTTGCCTTTATATAGTTCCGACTACGGTCCAAATCTTATGAAATAAGCCTCCATTTATGTACTAAGTGTCCAAATACACTCAAAAAACCAAACAAAACCTCTTGGAAAGTTACAATAGCATAAAATAGATACGGGGAAAGCATTTAATAGGGTTTGGGGTTATAACAATCAAATTGACTGGCCGGGTCGTACAAAAGCTGGCAGAGGTCGCAGGTGCGAGGCCTTTTCTACACCTGCATGTCATGCATATTCGAGTATTGGGTCGCAGAAGGGAAAGGGTGCTTGGTGAGGCAGACTCACAGAAGCAAAAATATTATTGCGGAAGCATGTACATAGAAGCAGACTGGACACCAAAAAAGCATGAGAAGACGCAAACGCGATTAAGTAAATCACAGAAGTGATTTTGCTTGGCAAAACTAAAAACACTAAGGTTCGCTAATTTTTTTATTTTTAAATATTTTGAGCTTGGTATATGGTGATTTTGGAGAGGGTTTTCGAAGGATTTCTTGAGATAAGTACTTTGTGCTAGTTTTTGATCAATAATATTGTTTCCCTATTAATTTTCCCACCTAGTTTATATATTTTTGAGGTGCAATTTGGGAGTTTTTAGAGTTTATTTTTGGAATTTGATTCATGATTTTGTGTTGGATTTTTATGAATTTGGTATTGTTACACTCGTGGTTAAAGGAGCTTTAGGCTTTTGGGACTTTTAATTGATTTCAAGGTATGGTCTCGGGGGCCGGCTTTGAGTCGATTTAAGATTTTTGATTTATATTCTCGAATTTTCTTGTGGAAGTGATTCCTTTAGCTCATGTTGATTGTATCGTACTGCTTATGGTTAGATTTGAACAATTTGGACGCCGATTTGCAAGGCAAAGGTGTATTAAAATAGAGTTTTGCTTGGATTGAGGTATGTAACAATTCTAAATCTAGTTCTGAGGGTATGATACCCCAGATTATGTGTTATGTGATTGGTTTGGAGGTGACACACATGCTAGGTGACGGGCATGAGGGTGTTCATCGTGGGAATTGTAACTCGGTCCATTCCATAGAATTGTAAAGTTGAATAACATGTTGTTAGCTATATGTTGTGCATGTGTTATGGACATTTGACTATAAATCATGATAGATATTATGTTTAGGCTAAATGTTGGTACTGTTTGGACTCATAGAGGGCGTGTTACATGTTGAGTTACCTACTAATTGCTATTTGTACTCAGTTTCAGATTAACTCACATATCATATCTTGATCTCTAACATTTTCTTGTTGAGACATCTTATCATTGCGGTTTGGGAAGATTTTTATGATTACGGAGAGTCCAAGAGACTGGAGAGGTTGATGACCGAGAGAGGCCGGGGGTCTGATTATGAGAATATTTGTGGGATCGGACTGCACCCTGCAATATGTTTTATTAATATATGTCATAATTGGCTTGATATGCACTTGGGTTGAAAGAGCACAAACGGAGTTTGTAATCGCCCCCAGTGAGTGCAGGTAACTATAAGTGTGGGTGCGAGTTACTAAGGGGAACGAATGGCTGTGGGGAATGAGTGATTGTGAGGGAATGAGGGATTATATGTCCGGAGTCAATGGGAGGATTGATTGACTATTTCTCTGAGAGGTTGCATTTGATTTTCGTATTGTTTCACTTAGCTTCCACATATCATTGCTTTGAAATTTCTGAGATATTTAATATCCGGTTTTATTTAACTTGGCATGTATAAACTTAATTAACTTAAATTTCCAGAGTTTAAAGCATGCCTACTTTCTTCTGTTTAGACTACTGAAATTGAACTATAACTATGTAGCTCATCACTATCTTTAGTTCTTTATTTAGTCGTGTTACTTACTGTGTTGGTTGTACTCACTCTGTACCCTACACTTCGTGTGTTGATCTGGGTGTTTTTAAACATGGTAGGTGTTGATACTTTGCACAACTCATTTTTTGAGACATTGAGGTAGCTAATCGGCATTCCTAGTCCTTGCTTCTCCTTCCTTATCTTTATTTTTTCGTATTTAGTTTCAGACTATCTTAGTCGCTGCATTCCTTACTTGTGACATGTAGAGGCTCATATACTCTATGTCACCCTTATTTGGGATTTATTTATCTGCATTGTGTTTGGAATCTTTCTATCTTATTATACTAAGTCGCTATTTAAATCCCCTTAAATCTATTTTGGTAAAAATGCTGGAGTTATTCCCGGAGGTCGGCTTATCTAGTAACACAATATGCACCATCACAACAAGTTAAGATTTTGGGTCACGAAAAGTTGGCAGCATAGCCAGGGTTACATAGGTCTCACGAGTCATGAGCAGGTTTAGTAGAGTCTTATTGAAAAATATAGAGATGCCTTTACATATGTTCGAGAGCTTGCCGAAAATCCTTAGGAAACATATGATTCTTGTATTCTTGTTTTGCTGATTTGTTGATTCCAGTAACTAAACTTATTTTATTCTATTCTTTCATATATGGTGCAGAACCGCACTATTGGACTGGATGGACAGTCACCAGTACCACCAGTTAGGGTTGCGAGGGGTCGAGGTCGCGGTACTGGCAGAGGTACAGCTCGTACAAAAGCTAGGCAGCACTTGTAGATCCATCGATTACCCTAGTTTAGGAGTAGGTTCCCATTGTGGATAAGCTAGTGGGGCTAACTCAAACATAAGTTGCGTCCTTTGTGATTCCAGGCCTTAGCTCATATTTAGACCCTGTGCACCGTCTTGCTTCGCCGCTTTCTATTTTTGTTGTAGTAGCCACTTCTCAGGTCGGCAGAGGTACTCAGATTCCCATCGCCACACACCACGGTAGGTGATGCAGTGACTCCATACACCAGGGGAACTTCCAAGCCCCGCTGGTTGCACCTGCTCAGGCCCATGTTGTCTCTGTTATTACTGATGATGAGCATGGGTTATTAGGGAGGTTTCGAAGGCTGCAACCTCCATCTTTCAATGGGGTACAGTCATAGAAATCCTAGGGTTTCTTGGACAAATATCAAATGATTCTTTGTACAACGAGTATTTTAGAGACTACTAGGGTCTCATTCACTACTTTTTAATTCACTAAGGATACCTTCAGATGGTGGTAGGCTTATGAAAGGCACAGGCTGGTCTATGAAACACCACTTAGATGGCAAGAGTTCTCCGTTCTCTTGTTAGAGAAGTTCATGTCATAGTCTCGTAGAGAGGAGTTGCACAGATAGTTTGAGCAGCTTTGTCAGGATGGTATGTCTTTGATCCAGTACGAGATAAGGTTTTTTGAGTTGTCCCGTCACACAATTTGGTTGGTTCACACAAATAGGGAGAGGATCAGGAGGTTTGTTGATAGCCTCACATATCAATTGCGATTACATATGACACGGGAGAGGGTATCTAGTGATAGTTTCAATGAGATTGTAGATATTTCTCGGCATTTAGAGATGGTCTGCAGTCAGGAGCGGGCTGAGAAGGAGGCCAAAAGTCCTCATGGATTAGGAGGTTTCAGTAGTGTTCATTTCGAGGGTCATTTCTACCATGGTAGTGGTCGTCCTTTTAGGCATGCTCAAATAGCTCTTCCAGTTCACCGTGGTGAAGGCCAGTCATCTCTTAAAGCCCTTCTAGCTCAATATTCGTCCCTTTTTCCATCAATTAAGGGCTCATCTACGGCAGGTCTTTTTATATGTTATCCCGGTGCTTCGGTCTCCCTTTAGTCCCCATCACCAGCACCAGAGAGTTGCTTCGAGTGTGGGGAGTTTGAGCATGTGGCGGCAGTGTCCTCATCGTAGGGGAGGTCTAGTGTAGTAGAGGATTTAGGGTAGGACTTTTGCACCCCTTGCTACACCACCCACTCAGCCAGCTCAAGGTGGGGCCCAGTCAGCTAGGTCACCCTAAAGGAGGAGTCAAATTCGGTGGCGGTTAGTTGGAGTCTGTGAACCAGAAATTCTCGAGTAAGGAATTCTGTTAATCCGAGGGAAAGTGTTAGGTATCCTCGGAATCTGTGGTTCTAGCACGGTCTCTTTAGCTATTATAAATGGCTAAATTCCTGATTTTTATACATGTTCATCCTACAGTGCAATATTAAAATTATTAACGCTTTATTTACTTTTTTGGAATATTTGCAATGTTATTATAACACACCTCGAACCACATCACATAAATGCACCTGGGTTCTCGATACATTTAAACGTGGTTCAGATTTGGATTTGGGTCACATAAATGTGCAACCGAATTTAGGAAAATATATTAGTAAACTAACGTGCCTATGGCAACTACGCATTTTAAAATTCGTGGAAATGCCGTGAAATTCGCTAAACGGTACCTCCAGATTTCTATGCATTTTATTACAATTTGAGGGCCATATAGTGTATGACTTTTGTTTAGCATGTCACTCCCATTTTACTTTTAGGAAAGACAACCTTAGGAGACTATAATTTTCTATTATGCGCTTCTCTAAAAATAAAGGAGAAATCCTAACTATTTCACACATTAATAGCTCATTCAAATGAAGCAATAAATATGTACATTTTCAGTGTTTGTATAATATATTTATGATTGGGCTTTATCCACGAAAATAGACGGCCTAGAAGTATATTTCCATACTTTATAACTTACAAGGATCTGGGCCCTATATTGAGCCCAGAGATTTTATGCTATAAAGTATCCATAAGGCAGGAAAGGCATCACTACACTACAGCTATTTAACTTATTTATAAGTGGCTATTTAAAAAATTTTAAAAAAAAGCATTTAACATTATGAGGTTCTAGTAGTGATTTTCAAGCTAGTAAATTATTAAGCTACAACTTCAGGTTTTCGAATTTAGCATCTAGAATTAATGTACTCATCAATCAGAGTACATACACATATAACCATTCTCTATTACCGAACAAAACATGAAAATCAGGCACGTTATTTGACTATCTTGTTTTATACCTACTGAAATTAAAACAAATTAGAGTTCATAGTCCAAATACAGTCCAACATAATATACATGTTTATACATATTACAACACTAGAAATACTACTAAACTAGTAACGTTTATATTATGACATTAATAAAAAACATGATCATCTTCATTATCAGTCATGGTCACGGATGTGTACAGTTGTGCATTTCCAAACTTTTCCTGGATGAGAGTAATACCTAGAATTACAGCCAAAGAGGAATCTTGTGAGTAAGCTAAACGAGAAGCAAGCACGCAACACCAGCCAAATCAGCTAGTCAAGTCCAGGAATGGAATCATGAATGCAGGAAGTTTTGAAAAGAAAACAACAGCACAGGTTTTGATCCCAAACTCAAACAAAGTAAACCAGCGTAGGAAAAATGTTTAAACTTGATTGATAGAATTCTAACACCTCTAATGCATATGCCTCAATACAACTTCAACTTACAATGAAAAAAATTTTAATTATAATAGAAGATTAGCCAGGAAACTTAAGATTTTCAGGGAATTGGTTTTCAGGTGGACATTCTCGACCTTTTTTCCAAATATGTGTATATCTCTCCAAAAAGATCTCCATCCTAAACAATTGGATTCCCCTTTTATAGCCATGGCCTTTAGGGCAACAAAACCTTTCTTGTTTTTCTTTTTAGTCCCTTATCAATTTTTCAAATTTGCTTAATTGCTCCCTCATTTTTTAACTTTTGCCTCAAGTTTGAGAGAGATTAGCAGAATTGCATTTCGAACCTTCACTAAAATTTTCCAGGAGTTTGTTACGATATTCTTATGCTCAAATACCCCCAATACCACTGTATTCTTTTCGTAATTACTAGCCTTGGTGTTTATACCTTGGTGCCTATCTATTTGGTCGGAAATTGACCCTAGTAACTACTTAAGGTCATAAACCAAGGTTATATTATCAGCTGGGACCAAATTTTGAGAAAGCTGGCCATGGCCAACTACTTAATTGGAGATTATACTATACTATGCAAAAGCAAACACATGAGGGTCAAAACTTATAAGTAACAAATCAATGCAACATATATATACAGGCGGATTTAGACAAATATCAAAACGTGGAACTAAACTACTCAGAAGCAAAGATGAAATTAAACATCACAAACTTCAGAAACAAGACTTATCACACATGGATACTGATCAATTTTGACACAAAAGAAATGGAAAAGTAGAGATGAATAATTCTGAGCTTATCATGATAATTCAAATGAGTCAAGAGAAACAACTATGACTTCAAATGATAAGCAGACTATTCAAAAGCATGTTATCCAAGCATAAAACAAACATGAGCATATGATTATAGATGGAAGCACCTACTCAGGATATTTCAAAGATGAACAGATAGAAAAATTCATGTACATAAGCAAATGAAAACAAAGAAGATCAAAAGCAATCAGATAAGAAAACAAACAAAAATAAAAGCAATCAGAAGAAAGAACAAAGGAAATTAAAGCAATCAAAACAAATGGGACAAAGCTTAATCACTGCAACCCTTGAGTTTTGGACCTTTCAAGCCCATTGGTTTTCAAGCATTTATGGGAAGGTTTGTTGGCTTTTGAGACCCTTGTACCATCGTTTGAGGGGGTGGGAGAGTATCAAATGTAGGGTTAGCCAGTTTGGGGGTGGTTCTGTGTTTCAGATCATCTTTTATCTGATTTTTTTGCCAAGTCTGGTTGCATTCGAAGGCTGATTGTTGTGGATTTGTGGAAAGGAAGGTTAGGAGGGCACCTGGTACCATTTTTGAAGGATTCCGGTGAGGTTGAGGGTTTGGGTTAGAACTTGGATCTAATATTCAAAGTGATGGGTAGGGGTTTGGAGGAATGCAACCAAAGATTCGTTGTGGGGATGGGGTAAGGAGTATGGGTTGTTATTTTTGGAGTGTTTCAGCGACGGCACTGCCGTGGACGGCGGAGGCAGCGTCCAAAGAATCTAATATTCGAGACGATTGGCTTGTATTCGAGGTTTGATTTTTAGGGCATCGTAAAGGGGAGGGTACGGGGAGTCAGGGGCGTATTTTTGGTCGGGATCTGAGCTTTGCCGCCGGCAGAGACGATTTTTGGCCGGCGGAGATACGGTGGTTTGTCGTGGATCTTGGACGGTGTTTCACCAGTGAAGGTTTGGTACGAGGAGGAAAGCTTTTGTCTTATGAACATATTACACATGCTTGGACATATATATATATATATATATATATATATATATATATATATATATATTTATTTATATATTTGGAGGAGGTTTTAGGACCGTTGGATCATTGTTGATGGATGGCTGAGATTGATTGCCCCAAAACAATATCGTTTAGGGGCATCTCATATATTCTGGACGGGTAAAGGGGTTTTAAGCAACCCAAACTTGGCCCACTTGTGGCCAACATTGTTAAACCTCTTTATTTCCTACTTCTTTTATCATTTTCATTTTTAAAAACTTCCTAATTTTATTTTGAAAATTCTAAATTCAGCTAAATTAAACCAATAATAACTTAAACATAAACAAATATGAAACGTAACAATAAAATGCCAAAATAAACTACTTATATGATTTTTATATTTCACAAAACAAAACCTTAACTACCAATTAATTTTAACAAAATATGTGAAATTAAATCCTAAATGCTTATGTAATTTTTTATCACTTTTCATGCATGCACAAATAAAAACACACACTAATATGCACAATTAAATCCTAAAAATAAATTATAAAAGGAGAAATCCTAAGTCTAAGAATTCTGTAGGAGTAATTTTAACGAGCCAAAAATCACATGCTCACAGTTGCTCCTCTTTTCCCGGAAACACGAAGGTTTTTTGGTCAAAGATAAACGAGCGCTACGCGGGATTTTTTCTTACTAAAAACTCCAGGAGAAGCATTTTTAAAAGTCGTCTGACCGAACATTGCTTCAAAGGTTGCCTACATATCCTCGACAATAATGGAATCAGGTCAATGTAGTTCTGGAGTGTTTGGTCGATGTGACTACCATGGGCTGTGACTTCACTGCTGTTGCTACTGCTACTGCTTATCGACTCTTTATTACACAACAGAAAATCAACAGCTAAGCTAGCTAAGCCTATCAATTATGAGTTACAAGATTCCTATCCATGAGTCTTTTAACATGATCTTGAGTCTTGGCTAGTTCTTGTAGCAGGCTTTGATCTGAATCCTGATGCTCGTTAGCTACAACCGATGGTTTATTGTTAAATTTTGAAACAAAGGGGGATAGGCGGGGCTTGTGATTTCAATCAAATTTGAGCAGTCCGCATCCCTGTCCGTTTCATCATTTTGCATTCCTTCTTTTTGTTCTTTTCTTCCTTTCCTTATTTGCGACTCCCACTTTTGGTCATCTCGAATCATGTGCCTTGAAGTAAAACCTGCTCGAATACCACAAACAAATGAACAAAATTTTCTCCTTAAGTTTTCTCTGGGAAAATTTTGTGAGTCATTTGCAACACAAATCTATGTTATTTCTTTATTGAAAAAAATAGAACTCAGGATTGCGTATTCTTTGGAATGACTGCCGGGTTATGCTATGAAAGAAAAAAGGTCCCTGCTGGGGGTAAGAGGAGGATCCACGGGTTATGCTGGGATAGGGATGAAAGGTCCCTGCTGGGGATGAAAGGAAAAGCCACGGGTTATGCCGAGATGAATAAAAAAATTTCCTGGATTATGCCAGGTAGGTCTGCAGGTTATGCCTGGACTGAATGGAAAATTCCTGGGTTATGCAAGGGGATCCACAGGTTATGCTGGGAGAAAATTCCTGGGTTATGCCAGGGGAATCCACGGGTTATGCCGGGATAGAAACAAAAGCTCCTAGTTTATGCTTGGGAGATCAACGGGTTATGGCGGGATTGAATGGAAAATTCCTGGGTTATGCCAGGGGAATCCATGGGTTATGCCGGGATTGAATGGAAAATTCCAAGGTTATGCCAGGGGAATCCACAGGTAATGTCGGGATTTAAAAGGAAGCTCCTAGGTTATGTTAGGGAGATCCACGGTTATGCTGGAATTGAAGTTAAAATTCCTAGGTTATGCCATGGGAATCAGCGGGTTATGCCGGGATTGAAAGAAAAGCTCCTAGGTTATGCTAGGGAGATCCACGGGCTATGTCGGGATTGAGAGAAAGACTCCTAGGTTATGCTAGGGAGATCCACGGGTTATGCCGGGATTGAAATAAAAACTCCTTGGTTATGCTAGGGAGATCCACGGGTTATGACGGGACTGAATGGAAAATTCCTGGGTTATGCCAGGGGAATCCGCGGGTTATGCCAAGATTAGTAGAAAACTTCTAGGTTATTCTAGGGAGATCCACGGATTATGCCGGGATTGAATGTAAAATTCCTGGGTTATTCCAGGTGAATCCGCGGGTTATGCCGGGATTGAAAGTTATTGCTCCTAGCTTATGCTAGGAAGATCAACGGGTTATGCAGGGATTGAAAGGAAGATTCCTGGTTATGTCAGCGGAATCCGCGGGTTATGCCAGGATTAATAGAAAACTCCTAGGTTATTCTAGGGAGATACACGGGTTATGCCGGGATTGAATGGAAAATTTCTGGGTTATGCTAGGGGAATCCGCAGGTTATGCCGTGATTAAAGGAAAACTCCTAGGTTATGCTAGGGACATCCACGGGTTATATCGCATTGAATGGAAAATTCTTGGGTTATGCCAGGGGAATCCGCGGGTTATGCATGGATTGAAAGGAAAGCTCCTACGTTATGCTAGGGAGATCCACGGGTTATGCCGCTATTGAAAGGAAAATTTCTGGGTTATGCTAGGGAATTGAAAGGAAGTGGAGGACCATAGAGGTATTTTTAACTTGCTGGTTACGGAGAAGGGAAGGCAAAGCGCTTAGGTTATGCTAAGGACAGAAGACCTTTAACTCTCAGACTATGCAGGGGAATAAAGGTGGGAAAAAGGGGCTCCTCAGATTATGCTGGGGATGCAGAGGGAAGCCTCACTGGTTATGCCGGGAAGCGAAAGAAGGAAATTTAACGTTCTGTGCTTGAGGGAGTGGAACGCGATCCTTGGGTTATGCCGAGGAGGTCCACAAGTTGCGCATAGGAAGGCTAGGGATATGGCCCTAAGTCTGGGGAAGGAGTCAGGGATTGGAGTCCCATGCTATCATATTTATTTATGAAATTGCAGGAAAAGAATGTAATTAAAACTTCCCCTTTTGTTATTGATGCAACACCTTTCTTAGCCGTCGTGCCATTCTTTCGGTTGCATTTGTCGCGTGTTCCCATTTTTTTAGGTTACACTGTGTCAAATTTCAATTAAAAAACAGAGCAATTTATTAGCTTGAACAATGATTGGTTTGTGGCCTTCTTCTTCTTGATTTCAGCCTCATTTATGTAAGAGGAAAACCCTTGACTTCTGCTCTTTGCCTCGTTGGTTGGTCGGGGGGGGATTCTCATATTTCCAATTGGTTTTTTGTTTTACAGGACGTTGGTTATGATTTTTGTCCGGATTTCCACTTTGGGGTTTGCCTTTTGGGACCTTTTGTAGGAACCATTAAACCGCTTGGTCTTAACCTTTCCGGTATAGATTCGCCTTAGTGGGTTCTCGACTTTGGATTTCTTTTCTCTTTGCCTTCTTTCTTTTGATGCGTTAGCCGTAATGATCATCTGGGGTTGACCAATCGTGCTTGCTGATACCGGATTTTCCTTTTAGTTCTTTCCAGGTGAAAACCCGTGAGACCGGTCCTACTATCTTCTTTTGCTAAATGGTCAAGACATCAAAGTTAAAGGGAAAAGGAGTGGGAGAAGCAACAAAACAAACGCATGGATTTAGAGAGGTATGTTTCTTTTTGGAGAAAAGGGGAGGACTTATCTAGGAGTGCGTGCCGACATTAAAAGTAGATGACATTTTTCTTGGACTAAACACCAGGCCCACATTCATTTCTTCCTTTTGATTTCAATCTTTTAAAACCATGGAAGCTTGTTCAGGCTTGAGTGGCAATATTTCCTCTTTTTGGCCGACGATGCCCTTTTGCAAGTTTTCACCAATCGGCCTCTCTCAGCTTTCTTTCCCCGTTGTCCGATAGTACTCTTTTGTGAGTTTTCACGAAATAGACTCTCTCATTTTGTTTTTCTCTGCTCACTGTCGCCTTATGGTGCCCGAAGGTTTTCATCGATAAGACTCTCTCATTTTATTTCTCTCAAATTGAGTTGTGTCAAATCCCTACAATGGTGTTTGTCATGTCCCTATTTTTTCCAATTGATTGGAAGGACTAGGACCAGGCTCTTGAGCAAAGAAAATTGGATGGAAATTTACAACTTTGGAACCATTTGGGCGGGTTTGTGACCGAACCAATACATCTCTGCACCAGTTTTATTTATTGGGGAACTGGGGTTTTATTTTCATATGATTGAACCTTAGAGAGAGGCTGCCTACGTATCCTTTCGGAATCAAGTCACGACGTAGTTCAGGAAGATTTTCCTAAACTAATTTGTTTTGCTTTTTTTTCATTCATTTTTTTCCTCTTCTATTTTTTTCATATTTTCTTTTTCCTCTTTTCTCTTATTTTTTTATTTGAATTGCAATTTTGGGTACCAAAGAGGGTGACCAAAGAAATGTGATCCGCTCAAAGGGTTTGCGAAGGATTGGTAGTGTTTGGGGTAGCTGGAAAGAAAAGCCTTTGTCATTTCAATCAACTGGAATCATTGCTATAATGAGTTCAAACGTAATATCTTTTTACTGCATCTGTATTCACTGCTTTCTCAGGATCTTCTCCTTCAACGTCACCCAGGTACAATGCTCCTTTGAGTAATATTATTCTGATAATGTACAGTCCTTTCTTGTTCAGAGCAAACTTTCCTTTAGCTTCCTAATGGTGAGGGAGAATACGCCTCAATACCAACTGTCCGACTTCAATTAATGACAGCTGCTTCTAGCGAGTTTTAACCCACTTGCTATCCTCAATTTCTGCTTCGACAATTACTCGGAGCGAAGAAATTTCTACCTCTGCGGGAATATCAGTTTCAGTCCCATAGACTAGTAAATATGGAGTTGCTCCTACCGATGTGCGCACTGTAGTGCGATATCCCAGCAATGCAAAAGGCAACATTTCATGCCATTGTCTTTAGCTTTGAATCTTTTTTCTCAAAATATTATTGATATTCTTGTTGCTTCGACAACACCATTAGCTTTGGGCGGGCAAGGAATGGAGTTTCTATGTGTTATCTTAAATTGTCACATACTTCCTCCATTAAACGACTATTCTGATTGGCCGCATTGTCTATAATGATGGCTGCGGGAATTCCGAAATGACAAATGATGTTGGAATGCACCAAGTCTACCACAACTTTCTTGGTGACGGACTTAAGTGTGATGGCATCAACCTATTTTGTGAAGTAGTCAATAGCGACCAATATGAATCTATGTCCATTGGAGGCTTTTGGCTCAATTGGCCCAATGACATCCATGCCCCTTGAAACAAATGGCCAGGGTGCTGACATAGGATGCAATTCGGTTGGTGGTGCATGAGTCAAATCACCGTGCACCTGACATTGATGATATTTTCGGACGAAGCTGAATCAATCTTTCTCCATGGTCATCGGGTAATACCCTACCCGCAATATTTTCTTTGCCAGTACATACCCGTTCATATGAGGTCCACACACTCTTGCGTGTACTTCATGCTTAATTCTCACAGCTTCCTAAACGTCAACACATCTCAACAAATTGAGATCTGGGGTCTTTTTATATAAATTATCACCACTCGAGAAGAAATTGCTCGCATGACGTCAGAAGGTTTTCTTTTGCTACCCGGTGGCATGCTTGGGATACTCTTGTGTTTTCAATAATCTCTTGACCTCATAATACCAGGGCCGGGTGCTAGACTCTGCCTTGGTCATATTACAATACCCATGCCTTTCTTTGATTTGGATTTCCAAAGGATCAACTTAAGCGTTTCCGGGGTAAGGCAACATGGAAGCCAAGGTTGCGAGTGCGTCTGCCAGCTCATTGTGACAATGAAGAATGTACCTGAATTGTATCGACTTGAACCGGTTGCAGAGATTCTCCACATGCTGTCGATGGGGGATGAGTTTAACGTCTCTTGTTTCCCACTCTCCTTGAGCTTGTCGGATGATCAAATTTTAATCCCCCATGATTAACGACTCCTCAACATCTTGGTCAATGGCCATATTCATGCCCATGATGCTAGCCTCGTATTCAGCTGTATTATTGGTACAAAAACGTCGGAGCCTGGCTGTAGCAGGGTAATGCTGACTCGTGGGTGAGACTAATATTGCCCCAATCCCTACGCCTTTTGCGTTTATTTCTCCGTCGAAGAACATTTTCCAAGCGGAGATGTCTTCAGATGTTACTTCCACCAAATTCACTTCTTCATTAGGGAAGTAAGTATTCAAAGGATGATACTCATCGTCAACCAGATTCTCAGCCAGATGATCTGCTAACGCTTAAGCCTTCAATGCGGTACGAGTGTCATAAACAATGTCAAACTCAGTGAGCATGATTTGCCATTTTTCCAATCTCCTTTTGGGCATCGGTTTTTGGAATATATACCTCAATGGATCCAGCCTGGTAATGAGGTAGGTGGTATGAGCTCGCAAGCAATGCCTCAACTTCTGGGCCACCCACGTCAAGGCACAATATGTTCTTTCTAGCAGCGTGTATTTGACCTCGTAACTGGTAAACTTCTTGCTCAAATAATAGATGGCTTGCTATTTCTTTCTCGTGGCGTCATACTGCCTGAGAATACAACCGAAAGAGCTCTCCAGGACTGTTAGGTAGAGAAAGAGTGGCCTTCCCAGTTCTGGCGGGACCAAAACTGGTGGGTTAGACAGCTAATGTTTGATTCTATCAAAAGCCTCTTGACACTCAACAGTCCATTTAACTACTGCATCCTTTTTCAATAGTTTAATATGGGCTCGCATGTGGAAGTCAACTACGCGATGAATTGGCTGATGTAATTCAATCTTCCGAGCAGGCTCATCACATCCTTCTTAGTTTTGGAGGAGGTAGCTCTCGAATGGATTTTATCTGGGTCGGATCCAACTCGATACATCTTCGACTAACAAAGAATCCCAGAAGTTTTCCTGAGGGGACCCCAAATGTACACTAGGCTGGATTCAATTTCAAATCATACTTGCGAAGCCTTTCGAAGAACTTTCTTAAGTCTCTTACATGATCACCCTGAGTCTTGGACTTAATAATCACATTGTCCACATATACTTATTTTTCCTGATGCATCATATCATGGAAAATGGTGTTCATGGCCCTCAAATATTTTGCCACGGCGTTCTTTAAACCGAAAGGCATAACTCTATAACAGTAAGTCCCCCAAGGTGTGGTGAAGGCGGTATTTTCAGCATCTTCCTCATCATCAACACTTGGTGGTATCCTGCGTAGCAATCTACAGAGGACTGTATCTCATGTTTGGCACAATTGTCAACAAGAATGTGGATGTTAGGCAAAGGGAAGTTGTCTTTGGGTCTCGCCTTGTTTAAATCTCTGTAGTATACAGACACTCGAGTTTTCCGATCTTTCTTCGGTACCAAAACCACATTGGCCAACCGTGTGGTGTATCGAACCACTGGGACTACCCCTGGCTCTTTGGTCTTATTGCTTACATTGGGTTAGAACATTCTTTGTTTATGTTTGACCGGAGGGCATTCGGGGTATGTGGGAAACTTATGAACCACTATATCAACACCCAGCCAATGCATATCATCATAAGACCAAGAGGATACATCTTTGATTTGCAGAAGAGGCTAAACCAGTGAATCTCAGATTTCCTTATCAGCATGGGTGCTTATTTTAGTTTCCTTGGTTTCGCCGGGATCGCCCAAGTTAACCGGTTCGGTATCATTTAAGTTCGGCTTAGGTTTATTTGCAAAATGGTCCAACTCTCGGTTGATTTCCCTAAAAGCCTCTTCTTTATCATATTCTGGTTCTTGGTTCATATTTCGCAAATTGACAGCATGTTCGGGTCGGGGCATGAAGTCCGCGAGCATGTCATATTATTTAAAACCGCATTATTCGGACTGAAAGAAAGATAATAAAATGGAATAAAAACAAAAATCAGAAAAAAAGATAGAGAAGTGCAAACGATGAAATATTCATTTCATTTCTTTGAAACTGTAAGATAACAGGGTTTATATCTGGAATTTAGAGTACAAAATACTAATGAAAAGAAAAACACCCGAGCTACACCCTGAATTACTCGTGATGCAAGAAACGGAAACAAGGCGGTACTACCGGGACTCCCGCATGTCTGGGAACGGCGTGGTCTTCCAGTTTTGCAACTTGGCATCTGGTCTCATGTAAAGCACCTCAGCAGTGCTTGAGCCTTCTCCCAGCTGGACCATATTGGTTTCATACAATAATTTCCTCATGGCTCCACATATCTCATCAATTTCTTCCGCTGTGAAGATCTCGTCTTCTTCTTCCTCACTGTATTTTGGTTTGACAAATGTTTTGTATAAGTGCGGTAGGGGTTGTGGCAAAGCCCATCCATGATGTTTCCTACTGTTGGCCCAAGTGATATCTTCTGGCGTTGGATAGAAACCCAGCGCAAAAAACTTCTCTGCGGTAGGCAAAGCGACCGGCTCAATGATGCCCTGTAGAGAGCTTTCATGTCCCTTGCCTGGCTTGAACCCTTGGCGTGTCATCTCTCTTTCCACCATGATTGAAGCATTGGAAAGGAAAGGCTGGGGGGAATGTTTTGCCTTCTTTTTGTTGATCAGCTACCACAATTTTAAAAGCCTGGTAGACTATATGATCACTTCCCTCTTTGGCTTCGAGGCAGGGGACAGAGGGATCATGATAAATTGACTGTTCATCTACTCCGTGGACCACAATCTCCTGGTTCTCATCTTTGAATTTCAACATTTGGTGCAAAGTAGAAGGCACTGCCCATGCCGCATGAATCCACGGTCTTCCTAGGAGATAGTTATAGGATGTGTGCATCTCTAATACTTGGAATGTCACTTCAAAATCGACAAGACAGATGGTCAATACTAAGTCAATTTCCCCTATGGTGTCTCACTTGATTCCATCAAAGGCTCGGACACACACATTGTTGGGACAGATCCTCTCTGTTCCAATCTCCATTCTTTGCAACGTAGACAATGGGCATATATCCACCCCGGATCCTCCATCTATTATTACTCTTTTGACATTATAGCCTTTGCATTTGACGGTGAGATGCAAGGCTTTGTTGTTGGTAGCTCCGTCTAGAGGCAGATTATTCTTGCCGAATGTAACCTGATTAATAGAAAAGAATCTTTCCGCCATTTTCTCCAGTTTCTCCATCGAGGTTCCAACCGATACATAAGCTTCATTCAAGGTTTTGGCCAACACTTTTTGGTGCTCTTGAGATTTCATCAGCAATGACAATAAAGTGACCTGCTCGAGAGACTTCCGAAGCTAGTCCACCACCTTATTTTCTGGCATTTTCATTTTTTGAAAGAAGGCCTCTGCCTCTTCAGCATTTACGTGCTTTTTGGGCTGAAATTGCCTTTTGGTGGAGATGTTCACTTCTTCCATGTTTGAATATTTCTTTGCGGGATAAACCCTTTTAGTTTCCTCAGTGATCTCTTTTCCCTTGTGTGTTACTATGGTTTCCTAGTAATTACATGGAACTGCAGAAGGGTCTGCCATTGGCTTCTGAGGCACGCAACCGATTACCATGGGCTCATTTAGCCTTGGTGGTTTAATCGGTCCCCGTACCACATAAGCTCCCTTGGGTGCAAACATCGTCTTGTTCAACTCAAACCTTCTTGGGGGACTCAGAGTGGGCTGTTTTTCTTGACGACCCCGTGGGATGTAAAGTATGGTTTCCTTGGTGGGTGCCATCTCAGTCTTAATTTCAAACTTCTTCTCTCCTTCTGGGTGCTTGGCTTCACTCATTTCCTTTTCTTCATCCTTCTTGGGGGTAACCTTTGGTTTTCTATCTGCATCAACAACGGCTACTATGGCTTTTAGGGCAGGGTCAAATTCTTTGTACTGACAAATCATCCCGATGACAGGCCTATTGTTGTGGGCTGGCAACGAGTCGTTGGTTACGTTCGGGACCTCTTCATCTCTCAGCACTATTTTATTTTGTTCTATTGAATCCTCCACCGCTCGTTTCAGAGTCCAGCAGTTTTCGATGACATTTCCTTTGGCTCTGGAATGATAAGTAGAGCATACACCCCGTTGATAGGAAAGTGACTCGGGGTTCTGCCTGTTTGGGGGCATGGGCTGCAGGAGACACGTCTAGACTTGTTTTGGGAATAAGCTGGCATAGGATTCCCCTATTGGGGTAAAGTTTTTTCTTTTGGGCGGCTCCGTGAGGCCGAAATTGTTTTGTGGAGGGCGGGGATTATAGTGGTTTTGGGGAGACTTGTTTCTCGGGTCCTTGTTTCTATTGCCCTGTTGTTGTGCACGAGCAAATGGCTGGTTATTCATGACTGCATAAGGCTGGGGAACATAATGCATGTCTTGATAGGGATAGTAGTGTTGAGAGGCCCTTTCTGACAATACAGGTCCGTGGGCATGATATCTTCTCATACTGGAGGCTGCCATTGAAGCTTCTCCTTTCTTTTTGTTTCTTGTGATTCCTCCCGCCCCATTTTGTATGGCTTTGGAGGTCGCCTTTATGGCTGACTGGCTCAGAATTCTTCGTGTTTTCAAGCCATTTTCTACCATCTCGCCGATTTGATTGCTTCAGCGAAAGGTTTGCCCATTGCTGACATTATATTTTGGAAATAATCTGCCTCCTGTGCCTGCAGAAAGACGGTGAACATCTCTGTCTCATCCATGGATGGCTTTACTCGTGACGCTTATCGGCCTCACTTGACTGCATATTCTCTACAACTTTCAGAAGGTTTCTTTTTCAAGTTGGCCAAAGCGTTCATGTCCGGGGCAATATCAATGTTAAACTGGAATTGTCTTAAGAAATCGCGGTCTAGATCATCCCAGATGTGCCATTGAGTGATATCGTGGTCCATGTACCATTCATAAGCGATGCCTACCAAACTCTCCCCGAAATATTCCATCAGTAGTTCTTTTTTTCCACTTGCCCCACGTAGTTGTTTGCAATATTTTTTCATATGAGCAATGGGGTTGCCGTGACCATCGTACTTTTCAAACTTCGGCGTTTTGAATCCTAGGGGAAGATGTACATGCGGGAACATGCATAAGTCTGAGTAAGACACGCTCTTCTGGTCACTCAAGCCTTGCATGTTTTTCAAACTCTGCTCAGGGCTTTTCATCCTTCTTGTTATCTCATCTTGTTCAGGTGTCTTAGGAGCTTTATCCTGCACCAGTGTGGGTTCGTATGCTGGTTGAGGATAACTGTACCTGGGGTATGGGGGAGGCTCGATTTGGTAGTTGGGAGTTTGAAATGTGAAAGCTGTAGGATCAAACATGGGCCTCGGAACCGTACGGTGTGTGGTGGCTGCACTTGGAGGAGCAGTATAAATATTAGGCACTGGGCCAGATATGAATATCGGGGGACAGACTTCAGAGGGTGCTGCAAAAAAGTTGGCTGATATGGTAGGCTGCAGTAAGAGGATATTTGGGTGGCTGATGGGAGTAGTGGAGGTACTCCTCGACCTTGGGAAAAGCTCAGAAAATCTTTGGATGGCATTTAGAGGCTCTTTTCCATTTGTCCAAGCATCCCACATCTCCATAACTCTAAGTCAAAGGGTCATATTTTCTTCAGTTGTCGTAGTTCTGAGGCTTGGATCCCTGCAATCGGGTTGTCCTCTAGGATGGGAACTGCCGGTAAAGTCATTTCGGATGACATTTATGCGCTTCCTTTTGATCTAGTAAAGTATTTATGCGGTACCAGCTTGCCACAACCCAATCACTGTTCTCTACAATCTTGGACAGGAAACAAAAATTAAAAACGGTTATGGAAATCGCATGTTGGGTATCATACACCTACATAGTTTACGGGTTTTCTATATGTTTGCAATGGTCGCGTGTGTCATCCCGACATTTATTCCGAACTTCCTTTTGGTTTCTACTTCTTATTCCTTTTACCTTTCCTTTTTAAGAATACGGTTGAATCCTATGAAGATTTCCTACGTTATGACGCCGCATGAATCAGACTAACGTAGTTCATGGAAAAATGTGATGGAAATAACAGGATATTTTTGTGATTTTAAAATTTTATAAAGACAAAATTCTGGTTACGAAAGCTAACAAAATTAAAAACAACTACCATACTTGGACACAATAAACTTACAGACTCCAGTGGTGCGTAAAAGAACATACAGACTGATAAACTCTTTTAAGAAAAATACAATTTTTTTGAAATTAAGAATACATTAAGACTTCAACTGCTTTTGGAGCTTGTGGGAATCATCCGGCCTTGCCGCAGGCTTTCGTGCTAAAATTCCTTGGAGGTGGTGGAGGTCTTCAATCACTTGACGAAAAAATGTCATGCGGTAGAAAAGAACATGGACTTCGTCATATCTTTGCAATGGTTGCACTTTGTGGTAATGTAATCTGCGATTTCCTGTATCCTTTCCCAAATAACACCTTTTTCCTGCAGCAAACGCCCAATTTGCTCAGCCCTTGCCTCTAGAGTTCATTCTGCTACCTAATTCAGCTTCTGGAATTGCCGCAAATCCCTTTATAATCTTGCTATTATTGTATAACAATGTTTTCTTTCGGCTTTAAAGTCCCTGGCTTGCTTGGTCATTCTGTTTTCAGTCATGGTGACTTTTCATTTTAAACCAACCATCTCATCGTTATTCCCTTCCATTAATTGCTCAAGGATGCGGGCTCATTCCTCCGTACTTATAACAAATTCTTTTCGAACCCTAGAAAGCTTACCTTCTTCCTTATTCAGGTCGAACCCATACTCGCTTACTTTCCGCCGTAAATTTTCTATGAGTTTTTCATC
The DNA here is from genome assembly GCA_034376525.1 of Nicotiana benthamiana. NCBI lineage: Eukaryota > Viridiplantae > Streptophyta > Magnoliopsida > Solanales > Solanaceae > Nicotiana > Nicotiana benthamiana. The sequence continues at coordinate 82,957,548 of CM067330.1, forward strand.
TCTTGTCCTTCAGGGGGGATGTTCTGTGGCTGCCTTCATTTTCTCGATTTGGGCTCATAAGGCTTCCTTTTCTCTGGTAAGGTCTTCTTTTCTCCCTCACTGGCTGCAGCATGCAAACTATTTTCAAATTGCAACTCTTGGATTTGCTTTTCCAATCTTCCTATACTGGCCCTATATTCCTTTTCCTTGGCAAGCCAATCCCATTGCTCTTGTGACGTCTCATCAAATTCTTGGAGATAGTCTCTTATCCAACCTTCCATGCTCTATTTCTCTCTTGTACCAAGCAACATACCCCGGTGCAACCTCACCATTAGATATGTCGTGCACTCGAGTATCTGACGACAAGTATTGACATTCATTCCAGATTTGACGTACGACGACTTCAGCGAATTGACCATTTGGGCTTATCTCTACTGCATGACCACTAATATCCTCGTCCTTAGGGATCATTTGGCATCTACCTAATTCACTTAGTACTCTTTATGGTGCATAGGGATGGATACTTCACAGAGCCATTATACGGAAATGAGGCCCAGTGGCTGGCATATACACAACTGCATCAACACGGAGCCACCAGAATGTCCACTCTATCTTATTTGTAGTGATGACCTGGAGACACCCATTCTGTGACACCCTCAGATACTGTAAACCCATCAACCTTGTTGCAGAATTCTTCTGTGCAACTCTTTGTTGGTGACCCATAATTCATGAACCAAGGCTGGTGGCATAGATGCTCGATCATCCATATTTGCAGCAGCAAGTTACATCCTTCAAAGAAGTCTTCTCCTGCTTTACAGGCAGTGAGAGCACAAAAGATTTCGGACAATATCATTGGAGCAAGGGAGAATTTTAGCGTGGGTCGCTAAAGTGCTAACGACCCTTGCTATCCATTTGTCAATATTCCCATCCTTTTGCGGAAACACCAGAAGACCCAAGAAAAATACCATGAACTCAAAACATCTGTGTTCCTCCCATTTGAGCTGATTTCATTTGCTACAAATATGATTTTTGAGGTTATTGAATCCCCCGATATGTCTGTACATCTGATATATAAACTGCGGGTAAAGAAGCTAGCTGATGTCCGGATTGTGAACCTTCCTACTAGTTTTCAGGGAGTCCAGGAACTTGTGCACGGCAAGGACTCTTGGGGCAATCATGTATTGGTGTCTCAACGGAGTTGTAAGGGTCCCTATATATCAAGTTATTTCCTCCAATGTCGGGGTGAGTTCAAAATATAAAAAATGGAAGACATTGTGGGCTGCGTCCCAAAATGTGATTAATTATTTTATGATGTCTCCCCTTGGATTAATTTTCAACAAACCAGTGAGGCCTCCCAAATGTGTAGTGACCCTTGTTTGCCTTGTTTCCCCCAGATCATTCCACCACAGTCGCAACTCCAAGGGAATGTAATTCATGAACGTTATCGTGCTCATTTTGCACATTTATTAAGGTGAATTAGTATTCACAAAATATTAAAACCACTATTTTATGAAATTCATTTCTTAAAATCAGGGCTCGACTTTGTAAATAATTCTTTACAATACTTCCGAAAGAAAGTTTTTCAGGCTGTGCTCACTTCCGGTCAAAATAAGACTTAGAGGTTGCCATTTGTGCAGGATCAGCCTTCCGGCGTCCCTTGCGGTGACATTCGGCTATTTCTGGTAGTAACGGCATCACCATATTTGTTTAGAAACAAATGGATAAAATCAGACATTTCTTTATTCCTGTTTTTGGTTATTTTTGCAAAAGAAGGGTTGGCCTCGGCCAAACAATTTATCAAAATCCCAAAAATATTATTGAAAAATCTTGCCAATTTCTTTTTCCATTTGATTTTTATTGTTGTTTTGTTGTTATTTTATTTTATTGAAAAATCCGGCAGCATTTCGGCGCAATTTGAGCATTGGATTTACAAATGATTTACCTCAGTAACTATCAAATTTCTATTTATGTTCACAAGCCGGTCAACATGCGAACCCAAAGCAAACAAATGCGCAAGTAGCACGTAATTTGCATCAGGCAGGTCTTTTCATTTCGGGTCAGCTATCCTAGACGGACCCAACCCCTGTGTTGGGTCCCCTAAGTATAATGAATGATGCAAATAAGCGTTCCAACTAGGGATCCGGCATGAGGTCAAGTTATTCTAAGTTAAAAACCTTGGTATAGGGTCTAGACTGTGCACCCGATCCGATAACTCGAGTCGAGGAGGGGGCTATGTACCGGAAACCAAAAGGCTATCCGCCTTAGTAACTTGTCCGGCCTCTTTCTTACCACTAACAGAAAGGGGAGTCTCAACCAGTAAGCACATCCCCGTAGACGAGAAGTGAAGGGTATCATCGCAGTTTATCGGTACAGTTCAAATAATATCAAAGCGGTAAATCACTTAGCACTTAGCATGAACATGTAATGAAGTCAGAAGAAGCCAAATAGAACACTTATTCTAAGCTCAAATTTTTGAACCCTAAAATAGAGATTCGGGGTTCGTTCCCTAGCAGAGTCGCCAGAGTTGTCACACCTCCTTTTTACACGGCTACCCCGAAGGATGCCACGTATAATGGAGTTTTTCAAATTAAAGTGATATTATTCTAAATGGGATTATTTATTTATATATTCTCCACTTGGGATATGTTCGGCTTTTAGTGTCCCAAGTCACCGATTTATTTAAGTTCCCAAATCGAGGAAATTTTTCGACTGCCCAATTGGAGTTCGCGAACCACAAATTCTCGAGTAAAGAATTCTGTTAATCCGAGGGAAGGTGTTAGGCATCCTCGGATTCTGTAGTTCTAACACGGTCTCTTTAACTATTATAAATGGCTAATTTCCATATTTTTTATACATGTTCATCCTATAATGCAATTTTAAAATTATTAACCGCTCTATTTACTTTTTAGGAATACTTGCAACGTTATTAAAATACGTCTCAAACCATGTCCCATAAATGCACCCGGGTTCTCAACACATTTTAACATTGTTAAATTTTGGATTTAGGTCACGCGCACCCGAATTTAGAAAGATATATTATTAATATAACGTGACTATAGCGACTACGGGTTTTTTAATTTGTGCAAGTGCCATGAAATTCGCTAAACGGTACCTCCTGATTTCTATGCATTTTATTACAATTTGAGGGCCACATAGTCTATGACTTTTGTTTAGCGTGGAACACCCATTTTACTTTTAAGGAAAGACAACCTAAGGAGACTATAACTTTCTATTATATGTGTCTCTAAAAATAAAGGAGAAATCCTAACTATTTCACACATTAATAACTTATTCAAATGAAGTAATCAATATGTATATTTTTAGTGTTTGTATAACATATTTCTGCGATTGGGCTTTATCTACGAAAATAGACGGCCTAGAAGTATATTTCCATACTTCATAACTTACAAGGATCTGGGCCCTCGATTGAGCCTAGAGATTTGATGATGTAGAGTATCCATATGGAAGGAAAGGCATCACTACCCTAAAACTATTGAAGTTATTTATAAATGGCTATTTAACAAACTAAAAAAAACCATTTAACAGAATGAGATTCCAGTAGTGATTTTCAAGCTAGTAAATTAATAAGCTACAACTTCAGGTTTTCAAATTTAGCATCTAGAATTAATATACTCATCAATCATAGTACATATACACATTAGGATTCCCTATTACCGAATCAAACATGAAAACCATGCACGTTATTTGAATACCTTGTTTTATACCTACTGAAATTAAAACAAATTAGAGTTCATTGTCCAGATACAGTCCATCATAATTTACATGTTTATACATATTACAAAACTAGAAATACTACTAAACTAGTAATGTTTATATTATGACATTAATATAAAAACATGATCACCTTCATTACCAGTCATGGTCACGAATGTGTACAGCTGTGCATTTCCAAAATTTTCCTAGATAAGTGTAATACCTGGAATTGCAGCCAAAGAGGAATCCTATGAGGAAGGTAAACGAGAAGCAAGCAAGCAAGCAACAACAACCAAATAAGCCAGTCAAGTCCAGGAATGGTATAAGGAATGCAGGAAGTTTTGAAAAGCAAATAACAGCACAGGTTTCGATCCCAAACACAAACAAAGTAGACCAGCCTAGGAGCATTGTCTAAACCTGCTTCTATGAATATTAACACCTCAAATGCATATGCCTCAATTCATCTTCAACTTATACTGAACAAAATTTTGATTATTATAGAAGATTTGCCAGGAAAACTTAAGATTTTTAGGGAATTGTTTTTCCGGTGGACATTCTCGACTTTTTTTTCAAATATGTGTATATCTCACCAAAACGATCTCCCTTCTAAACAATCAGATTGCCATTTTATAGCCTAGGCCTTTAGGGCAACAAAACCTTTCTTGTTTTATTTTTAGTCCCTTATCCAATTTTAGAATTTGCTTAATTGCTCCCTCATTTTTTAACTTGTGCCTCAAGTTTGAGAGAGAATTAGCAGAAATTGCATTTCGAACCTTCACTAGAATGTTCTAAGAGTTTGTTACATGATTCTTATACTCAAATACCCTCAATACCCATGTATTCTTTTCTTAATTACTAGCCTAGTTGTTTTAAACATTGGTACCTATCTATTTGGTCAGAAAGTCACCCTAGTTAACTACTTATGGTCATAATCCAAGGTTATATTATCAGCTGGGGTCAAACTTTAAGAAACCTTGCAATGGCCAACTATTAATTGGAGATTATAATGTACTATGTAAAAGCAAACACATAAGGGTAAAAACTAATAAGTAAAAAATCAATGCAACACATATATACAGGCGGATTTTGACAAATATCAAAATGTGGAACTAAATTACACATAAGCAAAAATGAAATTAAACAACACAAACTTCAGAAACAAGACTTATCACACATGTACTGATCAATTTTGACACAAAAGAAATGGAAAATTAGAGATGAATAATTATGAGCTTAGCATGATAATTCCAATGAGTCAAAAGAAACAACTATGACTTCAAATGATAAGTAGACTATTCAGAAGCATGTTATCCAAATTTAATACAAAGACGAGCATACGATTGCAGATGGATGCACCTACTCAGGATGTTTCAAAGATGAACAGATAAAAAAATTCACGTACTTAAACAAATGAAAACAAAGAAGATCAAAAGCAATCATAAAAGAAAACAACCAAATTAAAAGCAATCAGAACAAAGGTAACTTAGCTTAATCACTCCAACCCTAGAGTTTTTGACCTTTCAAGTCCAATGGTTTTCAAGTATTTCTAGGAAGGTTTGTTGGCCTTTGAGACCGTTGTACCATCGTTTGAGGGGGTAGTAGACTATCAAATGTAGGGCTAGCCAGTTTGGGGGTGGTTCTGTGTTTCAGATCATCTTTGATGATTTTTGCCAAGTCTAGTTGCATTCGAAGGCTGATAGTTGTGGATTTGTTGAAAGGAAGGTCACGAGGTCACCTGGTACCATTTTTTTAGGATTTCGGTTAGGTTGGGGGTTTGGGTCATAGCTTCGATCTAATGTTCAAAGTGATGGGTAGGGGTTTTGAGGAATGCAACCACAGATTCGTTATGGGGATGGGGTGAGGAGTATGGGTGTTAGTTTGGGAGGGTTACGCGACGGCTCCTCCGTTGATGGTGGATGCGGCATCCAAAGAATCTAATATTCGAGATGATAGGCTTGTATTCGAGGTTTGATTTTTTGGGAATCGGAAAGGGGAGGGTACGGGGAGTCAGGTCTGTATATTTTTCGGGATCTGAGATTTTTCGCCGGCAGAGATTATTTCCGGCGGGCGGTGATATGGTTGTTTGTGGAGGATCCTGGACGGTGTTTCACCGGTGAAGGTTTGGTACGAGGAGGAAAGCTTTTGTCTTCTTAACATATTACACATGTTTGGACATATATATTTGTTTTGGGAGGAGGTTTTAGGGCCGTTGGATCACCGTTGACGGATGGCTGAGATTGATTTCCCCAAAACGACGTCGTTTTGGGGCGTCTCTTATATCATCTTGGTTAAGAGATGCGTTTTGGGCTGGATTCGGGTATTTTGTATGGATAAAGGAGATTTGGGCCACCTAGACTTGGCCCAATTGTGGCCAACCTTGTTAAACCTCTTTATTTCCTACTTCTTTTTAAATTTTTATTTTTAATAACTTTCTAATTTTATTTTAAAAATTCTAAATTCAGCTAAATGAAACTAATAACCACTTAAGCATAAACAAATATGAAAATTAACAATAAAATGCCAAAAATGAATATTAATTAGAAAATGCCAGAATAAAATACTTATTTTTGTGATTTTTATATTTCGCAAAATAAAACCTTAACTACCAATTAATTTTAACAAAATATGTGAAATTAAATCCTTGTATTTTTTTTGTATTCTTTTTATGATTTGTCAAACATGCACAATTGAAAATACTTACTAATATGCAATTAAATACTAAAAAATAAATTATAAAAGGAGAAATCCTAAGTCATTGAATTCTGTAGGAGTATTTTTAACGAGGAAAAAATCACGTTCTCACACCACATGAGTCCCTAGTTTCATCTGTTCATGTATCTACGCCAGTAGGTGATATTATTGTTGTAGACCGTGTATAATGGTCGTGTGTAGTGACCATCAGGGGGTTTGGAGACTAGGGTTGATCTTTTATTGCTCAGTATGGTTAATTTTGATTATATAATGGGTATGGATTAGTTGTCTTCATGTCATGCTGTTCTGGATTGTCATGCTAAGACCATGATGTTGGTGATGTCGTGGTTGCTACGGATTTAGTGGTGAAGTTCTCTAGACTATGTTTCTAGTAGAGTAATTTCATACATGAAGGCCTGGCGGATGGTTGGGAAGGGTTGTTTATCTTATTTGGCCTTTGAGAGGGATGTTGGTGCTGATACCCCTACTATTGATTCTGTTCTGCTGGTACGAGATTTTTTGGATGTGTTTTCTGTAGACCTGTCAGGCATGCCACTTGATAGGCATATTGGCTTTTGTATTGACTTGGTGTCAGGCACCATCCTATTTCTATTCATCTATACTGTATGTCATCATGTTAGTTGAAAAAATTGAAGGCGCAAGTTTAGAAACTACTTGATAAGCGGTTTATTAGGAATAGTGTGTCTCCTTCGGGTGCATCCGTTTTATTTGTGAAGAAGAAGGATGGTGCAATGAGAATGTGCATTGATTATAGGCACTTGAACAATGTTATAATCAAGAACAAGGATTTTTTGCGCACATTGATGATCCGTTCGACTAGCTTCAGGGAGCTACAATGTTCTCTGAGATATATATGAGGTTTCGGTATCACCTGTTGAAGATTCGGGACTCGGATATTCTAAAGGCAATCTTCAGGACCTATTATGGTCGTTATGAGTTCCTTATGATGTCTTTTGGCTGACCGACGCCCCAACAACGTTCATGCATTTCAGCCTTATCTCAACTCTTTAGTCATAGTGTTCATTAATGATATCTTTGTGCACTCTTGTAGCCAGAAGGAGCACGCCCAACATTTAACGATTGTATCGCTGCAGTTCAGGGAGCAGAATCTTCTTGCAAAAATCTCCAAGTATGAGTTTTCGCTTAGTTCAGTGGCATTCTTGGGGCATGTGATGTTCAACAAGGGGATTCAGTGGATCCAAGAAAGATAAAGGCATTTTAGAGTTGGCCCAAACTGTCGTCTGCTATAAATATTCATAGCTTTCTACAACTGGCTAGTTATTACATCTATTCATGTAGTGTTTCATGTCTATGACATCGCCTTTGACCTAATTGACCCAAAAGGGTGCTCCGTTTAGGTGGTCAGATGAGTGTGCGGAGAGCTTTAAGAAGCTCAAGACTTCCTTGACCAGAACTCTACGTTTTAGATTGCCTTAATATTCAGGCTCTTACACAATATATTGTGATTCGTCTCGATTGGTATTGGGTGTGTCTTGATGTAGGAGGCTGAAGTGATTCCTCATGCTTCATGCTAGTTGAAGCCATATGAGAAGAACTACCATGTTCATTATTTGGAGTTGGCTATCATTGTTCATGCATTGATGATACAAAGACACAATATCTATGCTGTATCTTGTGAGGTATTTACAGATCATCAGAACCTCCATCACTTGTTCAAACAGAACGATCTAAATTTGAGGCATTAGATATGGTTGGAGCTACTAAAGAACTATGATATTACTATATTATATTACCTAGAGAAGGCCAATGTGGTGACCGGTTCCTTACGTAGGAAAGCGGAGAGTATGGATAACCTTGCAATAATCTTATTTGTGAGAAACCTCTTGCAGTTAATGTTCAGGCCTTGGCCAACTAGTTCGTGAGATTAGATATTTTGAAGCTAGTCGGATACTAGCTTGTGTGGTCTCTCGATCTTTCATATTTGACACCATTAGAGAGTGCTAGTATAATGACCCTTATTTTCTTGTCCTCGAGGAAAAGGTTCAGCATGGTGATGCTAGAGATGTGACTATTGGATATAATGGGGTGTTGAGGATGCAGGACTGGATATGTGTACCCAATGTAGATGAGCCATATGAGTTGATTTTTAAGAAGTCTCACAATTGGCGGTATTCCATTCATCTGGGTGCCTCGAAGATATTCCAAGACTTGAGGCATAACTATTGGTTAAGGAGAATAATGTAGGATATAGTGGGGTTTGAAGCTCGGTGTCTTAACTGTTATCACGTAATATATAAGAATAAGAGGCCAGGTGGATTGCTTTAGAGGATAGAGATTCCGGAGTGAAAATGGGAGCAGATCACAATGGATTTCATAGTTGGGCTCCCACAGACATTGAGGAAGTTTGATGCTATTTGGGTGATTATGGATCGTCTAACCAAGTCCGCACATTATTCCAGTTGGTACTACTTATTCTTCGAAGCAGCTGGCTGTGTTTTGTATTTAAGAGATTGTTCACCTTCATGGTGTGCTAGTGTCCATCATTTAAGATCGAGGCACGCATTTTACATCATAGTTTTGGAGAGTCGTATAGCGAGAGTTGGGACTAAGGTTGAGTTTAATAATATTTCACCCTCAGACAGATGGACAGTCTGAGCGCACTATTCAGATATTGGAGGATATGCTACGTGCATGTGCCATTAATTTTGGAGGTTCTTGGGATCAGTTTCTATCGCTCGCAGAATATTCCTACAAATCAAATACCAATTGAGCATTTAGATGGCTCCATATGGGGCCTTGTATGGTAGACGGTCTAGATCCTCGGTGCGTTTGTTTGAGCCGAGTGAGGCTAGGCTATTCGGTACTGATTTGGTTCAGGATGTGTTGGAAATGTTTGAACTATTTCTAGAGTGGCATGGCACCGTAGAGTGTAGCAGGAATAGTTACTCCGATAGGAAGGTCCATTATGTCGCTAACATGGTTGGGGAGAAGGTTTTGCTCAAGGTATCAGCCATAAAGGGTTAAATGAGGTTCGAGAAAAAGGGAATGTTAGGCCCTTGATATATTGGGCCTAATTGAGGTACTGTAGAGGATTGGAGGGGTTGCTTAAAAGCTTTCTTGCCACCTAGCTTGTCTAGTGGGCATCCAGTACTTCATGTTTTATGCACCCGAATTATGTTGGAGTCTCATGTTTTATATTACAGAACAATTCAGTTGGATGGTTATTTTGCTTATGATGTGGAGCCGGGGGCCATTTTGGATCAGTGGGTTCGATGGTTGAGGTCAAATAACATAGCTTCAGTAAAGGTGTAGTGGAGAGGTCAGCCCATTGAGGAGGTTACTTGGGAGCCCAAGCGGAAGATATGAAGCAGATATCCATACCTATTTGAGACTCTAAGTATGAATTCTTGTTTAAGAGGGGAGGATGTAATGACCCGATCGGTGCCCCATTTCCCTATTTATTGCTCCTTTTTTGCTTTATAAAAGTTATGTGACTTACTAGATTAGTCGGTTCGGGTCCGAAAGGATTTTGGAATAAAATGAGACACTTAGTCTCACAATGGAAAGCTTAAGTTGAAATGATTGATTGGATGTTGACTTATATGTAAATTAGTCCAAGATGGAGTTTTGATGGATCTGCTAGCTCTGTTGGGTTATTCTGGACTTAGGAGCATGTTGGATTGTGATTTGGAGGTCCGTAGTTGAATTAGGCTTGAAATAGAAAAGTTGACTTTACAAGAAATTTGACCGGGAGTGGAATTTTTTAAATCAGAGTTGGATTCCGATTCTGAAAGTTAAAGAAAGTCTTTGGTGTCTTTTGTGACTATCATGCAAAATTTGGGGTCTATTGGATGTGATTTGATAGGGTTTAGTGTCCGTTGTACAAATTGGAAGGTCAAAGATCATTAGGCTTGAATCTATGTTTTATTTGTGTTTCTGACATTGTTTGAGGTGATTTGAGGATTCGACTAAGTTTGTGTCATGTTTAAGGACTTGTTGGTATGTTTGGTCGAGGTCTCGGGGGCCTCGGGTTTATTCAGATGATTTTCGGATCAAGTTTTGAAGAATAAGAATTGCTGAAAATTTACAACGGTTGGTGTAATCTAATGAGTGATTTGTGTTTTCAACATTGTTTGGGGTGATTTGAAGGTTTGACTAAGTTTGTGTCATGTTTTAGGACTTGTTTGTATGTTTGATCGAGGTCCGGGGAGCCTCGGATTTATTTCGAATTATTTTCGGATTGAGGTTTGAAGATGAAGAATTGCTGAAGATTTGCAACTATTTTTGTAATCACACCTGGGAAGTGGGCAATGCAGATGTGAGCTCGAAGAAGTGAGAAGGGGTCCGCAAAAGCGGTCAATAAGGAAGCTAGCTGTGGTTGCAGGTGCGAGGCCCTTTCCGCACTCGTGTGTTTGCATATACGTGTATATTTTGGTGCAGAAGTGAAGGGTGCTTGGTGAGGTAGCTTCATAGAAGTGGATAGCTCCTCGTGGAAGCATTCCCTCAGAAGCAGACTGGATGCCGCATAAGTGTGAGAATCCATAGATGCGGTTATGTGAACCACATAAACGGTTTTGCTGGGAGGAATTGAAAACACAAGGGTTTGAAATTTTCTTAATTTTCAAACATTTTAAGCTCGAACTAAGGTTATTTTGGAGGGTGTGCTAGGGGAATCTTGAGGTAAGTTCCTTGTTCTTGTTTTTATCAATAATCTTGTTTACTAATTAATTTTCCCACCTAGTTTGTATGTTTTTAAGGTGTAACTTAGGGTTTTGAGGCTAGGGATTTGGTGAGTAGATTTTGGGGATTTGAGTGGCGATTTGGTGTGGAGTTTGATGAATTTGGTATGGTTAGACTCATGACTGAATTGGCTTTCAGGTTTTGTAACATTTGTTTGATTTTGAGGCATGGGCACGAGGAACGGCTTTGAGCTGATTTCGATTTTTTTATTTACAATATTGTATTTTCTTGTGAAATTGATTCTTTTAGCCCATGGTTATATTCAAGGCATTTCGAGGCCGATTTTAGAGGCAATGGCGTATTGGAGTAGAATTTTCCTCGGATTGAGGTAAGTACAACAATAACAACAACAACAACAACAACAACCTCTTACCCACCAGTAGGGTCTGGAGAGGGTGGTGTGTCCGCAGACCTTACCCCTTTTCAAGTGTAAAGAGGCTATTTTTGATAGACCCTTACTAAGGTAGGTAACTGTTCTAACTCAAGTTCTGAGGGTACAGAACCCCGAATTATATGTTATTTGATTGGTGTAGAGGTGCTGCACATGCTAGGTGACGGGTGTGTGGGAATGCGGTGTGGAAATTGTTACTTGGTCCATTCCATTGAACTTTAAAGTTGAGTAAGTTGTTGTTAGCTGTAGCTCTCCTTATGTGATATTTTTCTTTAAATCTTATTTAGGCTATATGTTGGTACTATTGGGACCCACAGAGGCCCTGTTACAAGTTAGATTACCGTCAAATTGTTATTTTTACTCAGTCTAAGTTTTACTCACATGTTATATCTCAGACTCTATTATTTCCCTATTGATACATCATATAATTATGGTTTGGACATATTTTTATGATTAGTGAGAGCCTAAGAGATTGGAGAGGTTGATTATTAAGTGAGGCTGAGGGCCTCATTGTCAGTATATTTATGGGATCGGGCTGCACACCGCAACATGTTTCAATAATTTATGCCATGATTGGCTTGATATAACTCTTGGACTGAAGGAGCCCCTACGGAGTTTGTACACACCCAGTGAGCACATGTACCTACTGAGTGCGAGTGTCGAGTGCAAAACAACTAAGAGGAATGAGTGGTTGTCAGGAATGAGTGACTATGAGAAAATGGTTGATTGTAAGGTTGGAGTGAATGGGAGGAGTGGGAGATTGTTGCTTTGAGAGGATGCATTTTATTTCTTTAATATTGCAGTTCGCTGCCATATATCACTCCTTTGAAATTCCCGAGAGATATTCTATCCCATTTTACTTGAACTTTATATGTATAAACTAAAGTTGTCGGATTTGAAAGCATGTCTACTTTCTTTTGTTGAGACTACTGAAATTAAACAATAACCGTGTAGCTGATCACTATCTTTAGTTTCTTATATAGTCTTGTTACTTACTGATTTGGTTGTACTCACGCTCTACCCTACACTTCATATGAAGAATCTGGTGGTTTTAGACACGGTGGGTGTTGATACTTTGCATAGCGGATGTTCAAAGTAATTTAAACTATTTGGGATGTCTGTAAAAGGGAAAAGATTATGGAAATTAGTTGTTGTGGTTCAAATGTACGATTCCACGGTGAAAGTCTAAAGGTGATCATAATTAACTACTTAATATTTGAATTGGCGCAAGAAAATGTTTACTTATTCGTGGCCGCATTACAAGATTACTAGCTAAAATGTGTTATTCGAATTGAAAAATCATATTGGGTTGTGGCCCAAATTTCACTGAACTTCAGTCTTTTATGGAGGTCAACCATGGCCGAATGCTAAATCTCTTTAGATCTCTAACTACTTATGACAGAATGAAGTAATTGCTGAAGCATTCATGATACCAAATTGCAATATAGGTAAAAAGAGAAACCAAGTACTCAAAAACTAATCATACAACAAGAAAACAAAATGGCAATTAAATGGCCCTTTCAATTAAATTACAACTATAACAACAATACAATTACATAATCCTACTAATACAATTTACTGCACTAAATGAATTGCCATACAACTACAAAATTAAATATTAATGTCACCTGGACTAAATAGCGCAAACAACATGGATGTCCAGTGACAGATTTGATCAACTGGTAATCACATCCGACGACGGACATAACATTGGCTTCCACATGCTAACACCAAATAAAAATTACTTCATTCACTTAACAAGTCAATACTAAATAAGGAAATAATATGGAGTTAGTTGTCTACTTTATGCTTAAAGATTCCGTGTCACGACTGAACTAGTGTTTCAAAACAATTTTGCATCTTTAACTTCAAACGAAGGTAAATAAAGCATAAAACATAACAGGGGAAAATTGTCTTTAATCATGTGAATCATACTTGCACCTTTGAAACCCAACAATGAACTACCAAGATAACACTACGACAACAGTCCATATTTAGAACAAACAGAAAGAAATATAAGAAAATTAATTTAAGCTAAACAGTATCGAAAGTGTAGAAACATTGAATAAAGAACTGCATTAGTATGAATCTCTACTCAAGTGAACCAATCTTGATATTCATCCATATTCATACATTGGAAGGTGAGATGAATACCTGACAAAATGAAATAAAGAACGCAGAGAAATTCAGCAATAGGTAGTAGCTTGAACAATATTTAGAAACCAAATCACCCAGAAATAACCAAGCAAAACAAATTTTACACCAGGTTTGAACCAACATTAGTATCAAATAAAGCTCAGAATCAGAATACAGCCAACACCTAAACCCAAACACTTGAACCCCAACAAAAATTCAAGTCATTTCAACCTTCAGGTATTAAGGAATTATTTTCGAAGTGGAGGTCTCAAGGATTTCACAATGTTCTAATGGAACAGTAACATTTTTTTCGTTTTAGTTTTGTGAGTTTTTCTCTCTTCTCTCACTCAATTAAGCCTCAAGTGACCATGCCATTATTGGAAAATTACAAGGAGGGCAAATAACTACCAAGTTTTTGCACTTTTGACCCCTTTTAATTTTCCTTTTGCTAGTTAGCCTCTAATTTTTTGACTTTCTAGCCAAGTAAGTATACTTTTCAGCTTCCATGAAACTTCTTAGGTAGTTACTGCAAGATTCCTTTACCTAATCTATCCAAAATGCTTCTTAGCTATCCTGAAATTACCCTTTAGCCTCAAATGGGTTAGGGGTTAACCACCAGGGCTCAGACTAAAACAAATTTTCCAAGCAAAGTGCCTAGAACTGTTTCTTCAAACAACAACAACAAAAGGCAATATTATAGAGTTAACCTCCGATGATAGAAAATTTATTAAGGACCCAACTTCACTTAACTAAGCAAATAACTGATAAAGAAACATTTAAGAAACACAACAATTAAAACAACAAAACAAGCAGATTAAAGAAACCTCTGTTAATAGAGGAACAAAAGAAGGACCTAGTTCGAACCCGGAAGCCCACACGAATTTTTGATCAAACCAATTGAAGGAAAATCATAAGGAACGAAAAAGAACTTACCCAAACCTACTAAAATCAAAGGGAAATAGACCACTCGACCAAACTGATGTCGGCCCTTTTGTTCTTTGTCAAGAATAATTGAATCGACTTCAATCTTTCCAAGTCAAGCTTACCAACTTTACGAGAAATCATTGCATGATGCCAGGCTCGAAGGGTTTGACTTTAGGCATTTCAGTTGTTCTTCAGATTTTAATATTCGACGAGTTTTATGTCGATTTGAAGGATATGGGTAAGAGATTTGGAATAGGAAGGACCTGGTGGTTATCTTGTGTTTTTTATGGGTCGACCAGAGGTGGCGCCGCCACCGGAGCAAATTTGGCGGCACTAGGGTTCATAACTTCAAGCCAAGATTTGAGGAGTTTGGGTAAGTTTTGAGGGAAGCTGGTTGTGGATTCAAGATAAGTAGGCAAATGAGAGGTTCTGGTGTAATTTTGTTGGTCATCGAATGCCGGCGCCGTAGGCGATTTCCGGGCGGTAGGCATTGGCTCAGGGCTGTGATAATCAAGGGGTCTCTGAGAGATAGAGGGGACGAGGTGGGGGAGGTTCTCGGGGGTACGATATTTAGACATATATATGCTTAAGAGTCTTTAGCTTCTGTACCATTAGATCTCCAAAACCTCGACGGCCAGGATTAATCAATCAAAACGGGGTTGTTTTGGTGTTATCAGGTGGGGGAGATCAGGTATTTTACTGGAATGGGCTAGGTATTTGGGTATTTTGGATAGGTTTCAGGTGCAAAGGTTTTGGGCTTGGGGTGGATTTGGCCCACTTTGGGTTTCTATATTAAGAACTCAATCTTTTTGTTTTATTTTATTTTTTATTTGTTTTGTTAATCCTGAAATTCTAAATTAAATTAACAAAACCCAGATTATCGTAACAAAATACTAATTATTTAAAAAATTACCACAATTAACAATAATAATAAAACTAACTTGAAAATCAAAAACTTAAAATTAAAAGGTGCAAAGTGACTATTTTGTGATTTTTTCCCTTTGTAAAAATAGCCTAACTACTAATTAATTTCAAAATGTAAAATTGACTCCAAAATGCATATACAACATATATTTTTGTATGTTCCATTAACAAAAATGCGTAAAAAAAATGTAAAAATTTACAAACAAATGCCACAAAAATACACAAATTTCAAATAATGAAAAGAAATTTATATTGTTTTGAAACTGTGAGAGTAATTCATATACAGTAAAAATCACGTGCTCACACATACTGGTACTATTCCATAGTATTAACGTCCCCTTTGCCTGGTGCGCTACATTTTTAAATGAATGTGGGTGGCTTCATTGCAGATAGTGTCGACCGCGCGTAGGAGATTACCTTCTTCGCAAAGTCTTGGTGGGCTCCTTTCTGCTTCAGGCGGGTTGTATTGTATATCTTTTGTTGTTATGGACTTTCACTTTTGAGGTATGGTCGGGGCCTTGTTATCGGCATTGTCATCCTTTTTTTTTTTGTATCCTTAGAGGCTCCGTAGACACGTGTGTTGGTTTTGTACAGGTATTTGAGGAGTTTATGAACTAGGTTGCAATTCTAAACTCGTGTTATCTATAAATTGTAACTCTATAGGAATCTTGGAAACTAAACTTAACAACGATTTCAATATTGTGATATAAAATGAACTAAAAGTGTTAAGCGTACTTTCTCTCATTGTCTAAATAAATGAAAGCATGGTTGTCTTGTTCATATTAAGTTGGGTAGGAAGTGCTTGATAAGGATAACTCGGTTAGGTTCACTAAACTGAGCGTTGGTAACGCCTCCCGGGGTTAGGGTGTGACAAACTTGGTATCAGAGCCTAAGGTTCTAAACTGTCATAGGATGTCTCGGAGTCGTTTCTAGTAGAGTCCTTCTTATCTGTATGTAGTCGACCATATCTATAACTTGGAGACTACTTGGGAATTTACGAATAAAACCTTTCTTTGATTTTCTAAATCATGCGGTGAAATTGTTCCCTCTCTAATTAAGTTCATTGGTCTATCTTTCAGTAGATGGCACCTAAGAAGAAAGCGAGAATTGGCCATGAAGCCAATGCCACCTTAGGAGTGGCTGATGATTCACTGCTTGATGCTGCGGGTGAGGGTAATCACCCTGTTTCTACACCCGTGGAGGTTACCACTATCACCCCCCGTCCCACCTTGATACTTCTGTCCCACCTCCATCCCTAGCTTCCGGTTTTGGCATTTTTGATTGGGATCTTAGGGGAGCTATACATATGTTAACCAAACTAGTGGCATCATAGCCTTAAAGGTCAAATATTGCGCCAAATTCGTCCTGCCAACAAGGTGATTCTACTAGTTCCAGGGTGAACAGATTCCTTCAGTTAGACCCTCTGTGTTTACAGGAAGACCCTCAGGATTTTTTTGATAAGGTGCACTAGACCCTCCGGGTTATGCATGCGTCTGAGATAGAGGGAGTATAGTTGGATTCCTCCCATCTGAAAGGGGTGGCCTATTCATGGTTTGAGTTGTGGGAGGATTCCTGCTAGGAAGGGCGCCCTCCGGCAAGGCGGAGCGATTCCGTTGATGCCTTTATCGACCATTTTCTGCCCAATGAAACAAGGTCAGCCCATGCAGCAGAGTTTGAAGATTTGAGACAATGTAACAGAAGTGTTGGAGAGTACTATATGGAGTTTTATCGCTTATCTAAGTATGCTATTCATATGCTGCCCACAATGGGGACCAAGGTGCACTGGTTTGTTCTGTGCCTTAATTCTTTAGCCTTTAATGAGGCTTCTACGGCTGCATTGATTTCTTATATGAATTATGGGAATTTGATTCCTATTTCTGAGGCCACAGAGAGTCGTAAACTGAAGAACAAAATGGAGAGAGAGGGTAGTAGCAAGGCCCGATCTACATGCAAGATGGGAGAGTCACTAGGTTGGGGAATATCAGCTTTCAGGGGAGGATTACCAGGGCTTTCCCACTCTATTGCCCAATCTTCAGCCAGTGCACCGCCATCAAGGCCCGGCCAATAGTTATGGAGTCGTTTCAGACCCGATCATGGTAATAGGGGATCCAATCAGCAGGGTTGGTTTGGAGTGAGGTTCCAGCAGCAGCAGTGGTCCCCGTACCCCAAGTGCGGGAAGATGCACTTGATAATTTTCTAGATGGAGTTACCTATATATAATGGATGTGGAATGAGGGGTCATATCTAGAGATATTGTTGTGTATCCTGCTAGGGAGCGGGTAGGGGTACGACTTGGCCATCCAGTCCAGCAACCGCTACATCTTCAGCCCCCTAGCCAGCTCAAGGTACCCCAGCACCTGCAGGGCATGGTGCAGCTAGGAGTGGTGCTCACACTTAAGGAAGACCCAGCCGGTTCTATGCTATGAGTGGCCGTCAGACTGTAGAGGCTTCTCCAGAAGTTTTTATAGGTATTCTGACTGTCCAATCTCATGATGTGTATTCATGAATTGACCTTGGTTCCGCCTTGTCCTATGTTAACCCTTTTGTTTCCATGGGATTCATGATAGAACCGAATCAACAACATGAGCCATTCATCGTATCTACCCCCGTTGGTCAGTCTATTATGGTTCTTCGCGTTTATAGAAGTTGTGTTGTTACAGTGCGGGGTAGGGATACCACGACCGATCTTATTAAGCTAGGGATGGTCGACATTGATACGATAATGGGAATGGATTGGCTTTATTCTATTTTGGCAAAAATTGATTGTCGAACAAGCACTATGCAGCTCCTAATGAGCTGTTTATTGAATGGAAGGGAGATAATATAGTTCCGAGAGGTTGGTTTATTTCCTACTTTAAGGCCGCGAAGATAATCAAGAATGGGTGTATCTATCATTTATTTCGGGTTACGGACACCAATGCCAAGGAGCTTAGCCTTGAGTCTATACTAGTTGTAAATAAATTTCTAGATGTCTTTCCATATGAGTTCCCTGGGATTCGACTAGATAGGGAGATTGATTTTGGGATCGATTTCATGCCAGCCACACAGCCTATATCAATTCCACCTTAAAAATGTCACTAGCAAAATTGGAAGAGCAAAAGAAACAATTGAAGGATTTTCTAAAAAAGGGTTTCATCCGACCGAGTGTGTCATAGTGGGGTGCATCGGTCTTGTTCAGAAGAAGGAAAGATGGGCCGCTGCAGATGCGTATTGAATACTAGCAACTCAACAAAGTCACAATAAAAAATAAATATCATCTACCAAGAATAGATGACTTGTTTTATTAATTGCAAGGTGCTACATGTTTTTCAAACATTGACTTGCGATCTGGGTATCATCAATTGAATATAAGGGAGCAGGATATTCCAAATATAGCTTTCAGAACTTGGTATGGGCACTTTGAATTTATGGTGATGTCTATTGGACTAACAAATTCCCCACCGTCCTTCATGGATCTTAAGAATCAAGTCTTCAAACCTTTTCTAGACTTCTTTGTGATAGTGTTCATTGATGATATTCTTGTGTATTCCCGAAGGCGGGAGGACCATGCTGACCATCTTAGGCCAATTCGGCAGACTCTTCAGCAACACCAATTGTACGCAAAATTTTCAAAATGTAAATTTTGGCTTGAATCTGTCCCGTTCTTGGGTTATGTTGTTTCCAGGGAAGGAATTATGTTGATCCTCAAAAGATTGTGGCAGTGAAAAATTTCCTAAACCTACCACTCCAACGGAGATTCTTAGTTTCTTGTGTTTGGCTGGGCGCTACAGGAGGTTTGTGGAAGGGTTCTCTACTCTTTCCTCTCTGTTGACTAAATTGACGTAGAAAACAGTTAAATTCCAATAGTCTTATTCTTGTGAAAAGGGTTTCCAAGAATTGAAATCAAGGTTGACAACAGCACTGGTGTTTTCCTTGCCAAAGGGTACAACGGGATTTGTGGTATATTGTGATGCTTTGAGAAACAGGCTTGGGTGTGCGTTAATGAAACACGACAAGGTTATAGCCTATTCTTCTAGGATAATCAAGAATCATGAGAAGAACTATCCAACCCATGACATAGAACTGGCGGCAGTGGTATATGCACAAAATATTTGGCGACATTATTTCCATATGGATGTATTCACGGATCATAAGAGCCTTAAATATGTTTTGAAGCAGAAGGAGTTAAATCTGAGGCAAAGTAAATGGCTAGAGTTACTCAAGGACTTTGAGATTGATATTCTCTATCACACGAGAAAGTCAAATGTCGTGGAAGATGCACTCAATCGAAAATCCATGGGAAGCTTAGCTCATATGGAAGCCTATCGAAGGCTGTTGGCTATGGAGGTTCACTAATTGGCTAGGGAGGTTCACTAATTGGCTAGTTTGGGAGTTCGCCTCGCGGACTCTAATGAAGAAGGGGTAATTGTTGAAAGTAGGGTTGAATCATCACTTATAATAGAGGTGAAAGAGAAGTTATTCAACGATCTGTTGTTAGCACAGCTAAATGAGAGGATTCATAAACACAATACCACAACTTTTTTCATTGGCATGAATGATGGTACCCTACGGTACGAAGACTGCCTATGTGTTCCCGATATCTTCGATCTTCAAGAAAGGATCATGGTAAAAGCTCACGCTTCCAAGTATTTCGTTCATCCAGGTTCTACGAAAATCTATCATGATCTCAAGGAAATTTATTGGTGGAACAAGATAAAGAAGGATGTGGAGGACTTTGTGGCAAAATGTCCGAATTGCCAGCAAGTGAAGGCCGAACATCAAATGCCCAGTGGATTGGCTCAAACCGTAGAAATAACAATGTGGAAATGAGAGATTATTAACAAATATTTTGTGTAGGGTTGTCGTGCACTCTGCGCAAGTTTGTCTTAATTTGCGTGATCTTGGACTGGCTTAAGAAATTAGCACATTTCTTGCCAGCTAAATCTACTGACACGGTGGAGCAGTATGCTCAGTTGTATATCAAGGAAATAGTGAGGCTACATGGAATTCCCGTCTCCATCATTTCATATCGAGGGGCTCAATTCACACCTAACCTTTGGAAGACGTTTCAGCACGGTTTGGGTACGCATGTAAATCTTAGCATAAATTGTTATCCTTAAAATGATGGGCAAGCAGAGCATACAATTTAGACACTTGAGGACATGTTGCGTGCTTGTACTCTTGATTTTCGGTGTAATTGGGATGACCATTTGGCACTCATACGATTTTCTTACAATAATAGCTTCCATGCTAGTATCCATATGGCACCATTCGAGATATTGTATGTTAGGAGATGTAGGTCTCTCATTGGGTGGTTCGAGGATGGAGAAGTGGAATTAATAGGGCCGGACCTCATACATTAGGCCATGGAAAAAGTCAAGAGTATTAAGGAGAAGTTGAAAACTACTCAGAGTCGCCAAAAGTCTTAGTCGGATAGTCGTAGTAGAGATATAGTTCAAAGAAGATGATTGGGTATTTTTGAAGGTTTCCCATATGATGTGTATCATGCGGTTTAGAAGGAAGGGAAAATTGAGTCTGAGGCATGTCGGACTATACAAAATCATTCAGAGAATTAGTCAGGTGGCCTATAAGCTTGGGTTGCCACCCGAGATATCATTGGTACACCCAGTCTTTCATGTTTCTATTTTGAGAAAGGTAGTGGGAGATCCGTCGACTATTGTTCCAGTTGAGACTATTGAGTTTAAATAAGATATGGTGTATAAAGTTGTTCCAGTTGCCATTCTTAAGGCAAGTTCGGTAATTAAGAAATAAGCAAATTGCATCCGTGAAGGTGTTATGATGGAAGCAGCAAGTTGAGGAATCCACTTGGGAAGCTGAGGATGAGATGAAAAAGAAGTACCCACATTTTTTTTAATATTCATATAATAGCTTTTATGTAATTAGCTCTTATGAACTCTTATCTTTTGGCTTGATCTATGTAAAGCTTTCCTCTGTTGGTAATATGTTTGTCCTATATGGCCATGGTTGATGTTGTACAAGTTATAGTATGTATATGGAATATGTTTATGCTATTAGGATATGTTTTTGAGGCTCTCTAGCAGGTGGATAAGGACTAGATAAAAGGGTCAATCTGGCGAAATTTATGGAGATTTATGGAGTAAACCAAATTTAGGGTTGTGGATATGTTTCAGGTTGTGAAAAGGTGAGGTTGCATAAACTTTCCTAATAAGTAAGACGTGATCCTCATTTGAGGACGAATGATCTTAAGTGGGGGAGAATGTGAGGCCCCATGAAAATTTCCACTAAGAACCTGAATATCGTAGTGCCTAGTTAGGGTCAAGTGTTAGAAATTCATAAACATTCTCACCGTGGTTCAGATCTTTTGAGTTTAACACTGTATTAAGAAGTCGTCAAAATAATATTTTCCAGAAAAGTACAATTTTGCGGCCGAGAATGCGTTGCATATCACATATGCAGACCGCATCGTTGCCGTAAAGCGAGTTAGTGTGTTGGTCAAATTTGAGGTCAACTATACAATCAATTTTATGATCGTATATCTGATATGTGGACCGCATAGTCATCGCATATTTCCCTTGGGATTTTGTAAAGAGCAGTTCTACGGTGCATTATTCAACCGTAAAACAGGTGTGCAGACTGCATTTCATTCGCATACCCAAGCAGATTGTTCATGTGTTGGGAGCATGTTTGAGGTCCATTCTGCAGGCCGCATGTCAACTTTGCTATCGCAAACACTATCGCAAATCTGACTCAGGGCTCCAATTTTCTAAATTCTAAATCTGACCCCCTATCATTATATTTTGTGTAAGAGCTCATTTAAAGCATACTTCATGATACTTCTAGAGTGAGAGGGAGGAGTCTAAGAGAGGGAAAGTATTTCTCATCAAAATTACTCCAAAAGCTTTTCAAAACATTGAAGGTAATAAAGTGAAGGCACCTAAATCTTCATCCCGAGAGGTAAGACTTCATCACCTCAGCTCTTTTTTTTACACATCACTATAAGGGGCCATTAGGGTGGTAATTCATGGGTATAGGAATGGATTTCATGCATGCATGCCAAACCATAGAGTATTGGGAGATAGTGAACTAACAAAAAAGCAACTGCGGTATAGAATGATATAAATTTCTCTCAAAAAGGACCTAATATCACAATGCACCTTCAATGTTTGATAATATGCTCAGGCAAGCTAGAATCTCAATCGTCTCTTATTAATGGTTCAGTTTGTAATTCTTACACAATAGATCAAAGTGCTAAGAGTTCCTAAATGTTGTGAAGGATAAGGAAAGCGATATTAACGTGTGTATGACTAAAACTCCCTTTTATTAGAAATTGAGCTTTGTTGGCATTTTCTCAAGTGTGGTAAGACTAGAATTGGTTGATGTATTGATTGTTATTTTGCACTAATTGATTCGCAATTACATATATATATATATATATATATATATATATATATATATATATATATATATATATATATATGCATGAAGGATGTGCCTCAATGTGAGTGATATATTATTTTAGATATTTAGAGAAGCGTGAAGTGTACGAATCATGTGTTGAAATGCGTAGGTCATAATCCAAGATTAAAACTGAGATTATCATGCTAACTACTTGAAAATAGAATGATGTGATAACGTGGCCCTAAGTGCCACTGAATTGATATAATGCTAACCATTGAATTACAAGATGGGCGTTGAAAATAGACTGATGTGATAACGTGGCCCTAAGTGCCAGTGAATTGATATAATCTATGTGAAATAAAGATTTAAATCAGATGAAAAATGAGAAAGGAATAACGCCTAGGTAAGGCGGCCTAGCCAATCGGGTCGTTATCGGACACCGTGCCACACACATGGTGGTAATGTGAAAACATTAAATTCCGAAAAAGAGAAATGAAATGGTGATTGAGGTATATGTCCCAAATGTGGAAACCTTACCGATCAAGTCGCGATTGGAATCCGCTCAAGATAGCGTCGTTATTGAGAATAGTGATGAACATATGAAAGAAATACCCCAAACTAAGTCATGGAAATTATGTAAAAAATTATATGGTTAAGTTATTTGATGATGAGGTGTCCAGTTAAAACCTTTGATTTACTCCTATTATTTTCTTGTTCTTGCATGATAGTTCTTTTTAGTGAAATGGAGTTTAGTTATACATACTAGTACTATTCCATGGTACTAACGTCCCTTTTTCTGGGGGTACTACATTTTTAAATGAATGTAGGTGGCTCAATTGCGGATACTACCGATCGCGCGCAGCGGATTACCTTCTTCTCAAAGTCTTGGTGAGCACATTTATCCTTCAAGGGGGGTGTAATATATATCTTTTACTGTTATGGACTTCCACTTTTGAGGTATAGCCGGGGCCTTATTGCCGGCATTGTCATACTTATATTTTGTATCCTTTGAGGCTCCATAGACACTTGTGTGGGTTTTGTACGGGTATTTGAGGAGTCTATGAACTATGTTGCAATTCTAAATTCATGTTGTCTATAAATTGTAACTCTATGGGAATCTTAGAAACTAATTTTAACTAAGATTCAATGTTGTGATATAAAATGAACTAAAAGTGTTAAGCGTACTATCTTTCCTTTTCTAAATAAATGAAAGCATGGTTTCCTTGTTCACATTGCGTTGGGTAGGAAGTTCTTTATAAGGCTTTCTCATTTGGGTTCACTCGATTGAGAGTCGATCGCACCTCCTGAGGTTGGGGCGTGATAGTTTCCCATGGCCGCAATTCACTTAGTCTATTAGCTATTACTAGGTGGAATCATATAGACATGTATTTAGCAAACAGAAATAGGTTGAAGTAAAACGGCTAATCAAACAGCCATACAGAAAAGATTGTAGGAATCTAAAGCACATTGTTCTTGAAATGAGTACAGAGAAATCATAAATTGATCAGAAACATGCTAAGGCAAATTATCAGCACATAAAAACACGACAAGAATTGGGGCATGCTAGTAGAGAAACAGGTAAACAAGTGCCATGGATCTGAAAGGAATATGCCCAATTATACTAACCATACAAACATATAAGGCAGGGAAAGTTTAACAGGAACTAAGGCATGCTAGTTAAGAGAGCAATAAACAAGAATGCATAGCAAACAGAAACATGTTCAAATTCATAATGAACTGAATACATAGCATATATAAGAGAGCATGATAATAGAAACTGAGGCATACCACTTAACAGGTAGCAAACGGGAAGTGGAATGTCGGTGGAATCCAAGAGTCTAGCCTTGGCTTTTAACCGGATAGACATAATAGCAAATAGAAGTAAAAGAACTATAGTTGTGAGTGTGTGAGTAAGAGTAAGAATTTATGTGTGTAGGCATTTCTATATGTTTCCGTGTATGTTCGTGAGCTCAAAACAATTCAAATGGTTAGGTTATATTGCATTCAGCGGAGTAGAAAAAATAAGGTAAAGAAAATAAAGAGTTCACAATAAGGTATGCAAATCATATTAACTAGTTAATTAGGTCTAGACCCAATCAATTGACACAGCAGGATCCGAGGAAGACCCCTTAATTTATGGATAATCCATTAACATCAAAGATTGAAGTTTAATAAGGTAAACAAATAAATCAGAGGCCATCTAGGGGTTGGTTAAAACAATCAAATCCCACAAATTAGGCTAATTGCCTAATTAAAGAAGGTAGTACCAATTATGAGTCACAAATAAGGAAAAATAAGTAAAAAATCACAGAGAAATACCAATTTCAATAGAAAATATAATTTTGAACCCTAATTAGGAAAATAAAATAAGTTAATCTCTATTAATTGAGAGGGCCAAAGAATAATCCGAAAATATCAGAAAAATAGTGAAACGAGAAACCCTAGGGAATAGAACATAGATATGAAAACATGTCGAATAAGTAAACAGAATCAGTGTTAAACACTTACCAATTTACAACATTAGCAAAAATATAAGGAGATGAAATCCTAGTTTTAGGAAAAAGCTTGAGTCGGTTAATAACGAGAAAAACGGAGGATTTTAAAAGAGAAATATCAGATAAACACAAAATCATCTCAGACCTATAGAGATTTGAACAGACTTGAGTAAAAAGTGACTAGGGTTTTATTAAAAATGACAGAGGTGAGAAAAAAAATCTAGTTTCGAACTAGATGTTTAGGCCATAAACAAGAAGATAACAGTACCCACAAACATGGAGATGAACATAGGAAGGTTCATCAAGAAAATAAAATGTTTTGACCGAGTCTTGTTCGAATCACCTTGAGATTCCATCAAACAACAAAAGAATCGAACAACTCGTAGAGATAGGAGGCCGGATGGGGCCTAAAATCAATGGGAAACCCCATGGATTGAAAGATTTCCGGTGATGGCGGGCAAGGATTATGGGAGAGTTTGAGAAAGAAGAGAGGATGAGTGTGAGCATGTGATTTTTGCCCCGTTGAAATTACTCCTACAGAATTTTAAAACTTAGGATTTTTCCTTTTTATTATTTATTTTTTAGGATTTAATTGCGCATATCACTGTGTGTTATCATTGATGCATGCATGAAAAGTTGTAAAAAGTACAAAAAAAATACATAAGCATTTAGGATTTAATTTCACATATTTTTGTGGGTAATTAAGGTTTATCTTGCAAAACATAAAATAAAAAAATCAAGTAGTTATTTCTGCATTTTATTGTTTAACATTTTATGGTTGATTTTCATTTTTGCATTTTTGATTAATTTTGCACATTAGGTTGTTATTAGTTTCATTTAGCATAATTAGGAATTTTAAAAATAAAATTAGGAAATAAATAAATAAGAAAAAACAAACAAAAAATAGGTTTTAAACATTTAACCCAGGTTGGCCACAATTGGGCCACTGGCCTAGAACCTTGAACCTGGTCAAGTTACACTAAACCAGGCCCAATAACCCATCTCTGGTCCAATCCATGTATGAGACGCCCCAAAACGACATCGTTTTTGGGGCAATCCATCTGAACCGTCCATCCACATTTATCCAACGGCTCTGAAACTCCCTTTCCAAACACATAAATATGTTCAAACCCCTGTGTATATGCAAGAGACCAAGTGACCTCCTTCCCCGTACCTATGCACCTGTGTATCACCACCCCTCTACCACCGTAACACCACCGTTCACAACCTTCATGCCGCCGCAAGAAATCGCCTCACGGCGGTGGCCAGCAACCAAATGGCCCAAAAATTTACAGCACCAACTCCTCTCAACCTCCCCTTTCCCTTCCCACTATTAGATTCCTTCAAACATCTCCCCAGCTTGTCGAATATTCGACAAAAGGGTCGCCGGCTCCGTCGTCTCCGGTGACACCAACTCCAAACTGGCACAAATTAACACCCCTGAACCGCCTTTTTCCCCTATTCCCAACCACCTAAGTCTCATCCCTCGAATCGTCCCAGACCTCGCCGAATATCAAATCAAAATTTTACCAAACCCTAAACTTATCGGAATCCCTCAAAATTGGTCCCTGGTGACCATATCACCTTCCTCATCCACAACCCCACGACCAACGACCCTCAGATACAACTAGACATTACCAAAATGAGATTTATAACCCAGACCCTGCCTCAAAACCAATCGACCCTCGACTAGAACCCTTTCCCCCTCTCCAATAGTAAGGAAAAGGCCTCAGAAGGCCAAAGGACCTCTCAAAAGAGGTCGAAGGACATGGAGATTTGAAGAGTCCCAATTTTAGGGTTACAAGGAAAAGAAAAGCTAAGTTTCTTTTATTTTAATTGCTTTTAGTGCTGTAATTTTGTGTGCTTTCTGTCATAATTACTTTTATTTTCTTTGATTTTCTTTTGTTTAAACTAAATTGTTTTCTATTTGTTCTTCTTCGAAATGTTCTAAATAATCATATGCTCATCCTTGTCTTCTTTTGGTTTTGATCTTCTTTATTGTTACTTGTCTAGGTTCATTTTTCCTCTATCTTTTCATCTTCGAGATATTCTGAATAGTTGTTTCCATCTAGAGTTACATGCTCGTCCTTGTTTTCCTTTTATCTTCCTGTTTTTCCATTTGTTCATATTTGGAAAATTCTGAATAGGTTTTACATGCTCATCCTTGTTTTCTTTTATTTTTGATCTTCCCTATTTTTATTTGTATAAGTATATTATATTTTTCTATATGTTCATCTAGTAAAATTCTGAGTAGGTGTTTCCTTTTAGAGTCATATGCTCATCCTTTTCTACGTTGCTTTTGATCTCTTTTATTGATTTTACGTCTTCTCATGCTCATCTTTAGAATATTCTGAGTATTTATTTCTTTGCTTGTCTGTATAACTTGTTTCTGAAAGGTCTTCTAAACATTTGAAGTCATAGCATGTTCTTGTTGACTTGTTTGAATTATCGTTTGAGCTCAGAATTGGTCATATTAGGTTTAAAATTGATTACTGCCCTGTATTTCTGGGATTTGTGTTGTTTAGCTTTCCATATGTTTCTGAGAAATTTAGTTTTATTGTGTGATATTTGTCTGAATATGTGTGTTGCATTTATTAAATCTTGACCTTGGGTCGATTGTTTTGCATAATATGGTATAAATCTGCAATTAAACAATTGCCATGACTACCTTTTCAGAATTTGATCCTACTTGATAATAATAATCTTGTTTTATGAATTGAAATAGTTAATTAGGGTCATTTTCTGACCAAAGATATAGCGACAAAGTATAAAAACACTTAGGCTATTAATTAGGAAAAGAGGACATGGGTATTAAGGTATTTTAAGATAGGGAATCTTGTAACAAACTCCTGGAACATTCTAGTGAAGGTTCAAATTGTAATTTTCGTTAATTCTGTCCCAAAACTTGAGACACAAGTTAGAAAATCAAGGATCATTTAGGAAAATCTGAATATGAGTAAAGGACTAAAAGGAAAAACAAAAAAAATTTGTTTCCCTAAGGCTTTAGTTATAAAAGGAACATCTGATCATTTTCAAAGGGGATTAAATTTTTTTTTTCGAGAACTAGAGGACAATTTTTTAGAAAGAGATACACATTCAGATACACATTCATATAATTTTTAGCTGAAATCCATTTCAAGTTGGTTGTTCTGGCTAAGTCTTCTTTAATAATTGAAGTGTTACTCATTATAAGTTGAAGATAGATTGATTGCATGTGCATTTTTGAGCTTCTAGGGAGACTTGTTCTGATTTCTTGCTTCTTAGAACTTCCTGAGTTCCTGGGTTTACTAGTTATTTGGCTGCTGTGTTTTCTTGCAATTCGCTTAACTTGCTCATAGGTCTTTCTTTACTGCTGAAATTTTAGGTTCCAATTCTAACTCAAAATTTGGAAAGCATAGATGTACATGTTCAACATCAATATTTATAATGAAGATGATCCCATTTTTATTCATTGATGTTATATTATAAATGTTGTTAGTTTCTGTGGCATTTCTGGTATTATATTGTGTATAAACTTGTAATAATGCTAGTCTTTATTTGGACTATAACATTAATTAGTTTAAGATTTTAGTCAGATTAAAATAGTTTAGCCCATAATTTACTTAATGATCATGATTTATGTTGTAGTAGAGATTCGAAAATTATATATACATATACTCTGAACGATGAGTACTTCAATCTCTTTCCTTTGGACGCCAAAGTAGAAATATTAGTCATGATTTATTATTTTGTTGATATAAAATCATTATCGAAATTATCTTTGATAAAATATCTTCGGTATGTTTTATAAATGATTAATTCCACAATGTTAACAACTGTAGCATAGCAAATAGAAATTTTATTATCATTCACTATGATGGATTTGTAGTCCAACGCTCCTGGGCTCAGGATTGAAGGCCCAAGCTGCTATTAGTTACGAAAATACAAAGAAATGCATTCCCTGGACTTGCTATTTAATAAAGCCCAAGTTGCAAAACCTACCATGAATGAGACTTAAAATGTAGGTTCCAAGTCTCTCTTTAAATGTACCACCTACGTATGAAATAATTAGGACATATTTTAGAGACGAGTATAATAGAAAAACTATAATCGCTTTAGATTTCCTTTTTCTAAAATAAAAATGTTGTTTAGCGAATTTCACGGCCTTCCACAAATTTTAGAACGCGTAGTTGCAATAGGCGCGATGTTTTAATACGATATATTCCTAAATTCGGGTAGGCATTTATGTGACCCAAATCCAAGTCTCAACAATGTTAAAAAAAATTTAGTACCCGGGTGCATTTATGTGACATGTTTCGAGACGTATTTTGATAACGTTGCAAACATTCCTAAAATAAGCACATCGGTTAATAATTTTAAAATTCCACTGTAGGACGAACATGTACAAATATCAGGATATTCGCCATTTATAATAGTGTATGCGACCGTGCTAAAATCACGGGATCCATGTGTGCCTAACACCTTCCCTCGGGTTAACAAAATTCCTTATCTAGAATCTCTGGTTCGCAGACTCAAATTGGGCAGTCAAACAACTTCCTCGATTTGGGATTTTAAATAAACGGTGACTTGGGACCCAAAAGCAAAACCTATACCAAGTGGCGACTCTTAATTAATAAATAATCTCATTTCGAATAATATCACTTTAATTGAAAAAACTTCATTATACATTTATCCTTCAGGGTAGTGCGTAAAAAAGGAGGTGTGACAATGAGGGATTCAAGAGCGGCGAGGCAAGAAGAAATGATTAGGGTTAGGGTTGCTAGGTTAAGTTAAAAAAGGAAAATTGGTCCCGGATCGTTGATCTTCTGAGATCAACTGCCATGATTAAATTTTGGGCTGGATCAGGATAGGAAGTTGGGTCATGGGATTGATTTTATTGGGTTGCGGTAGTAAATTGGGCTAGGGTCTGAAAGTTAAAAAGAGGCTATATGTTAAATATCCAATTAATTTCATAAAATAATTTATAAATGATTAAAATGTGACTTATGAATGAAAATAATTTAAAATAATTACTTAACACAATAAAAATATAAAAGGTTATTTTCTGTGTAGATAATGTAATTATGCATATGCATGGGCTATTATTGCAAAAAATGTGCAATTGTAGTTTTAAAAATGCGAATGTAATTATAAAAAATGCAATTAAAATAGTTCAATGCTATTTGGGGATAAATGATGAATTTAGATGATTAAATCATCATAATAATAAAATATGAGGGATAATTATTGGACATTTGTATAGTAAAAATGCATAACAAATTGTTGAAAGCCTTTAAAATTATAGAAAAAATTATAGAGATGCCTGTGGATGTTTGTAAATGCATGTGCACCATTTTGGCATATTAAACATATATGAGCGAAAAATTGGATATCGACATTTATAGCTCATTAACTTTATTAAATAATCACAACCCAATTATTAGCAAAAAAGAGCTACTAAGCGGTGCCATGGATTGATTCATGCCGCAATTCTCACGGTGCACGCCCATGCACCTATCACTTGGCATTTGCGTTAATACATAATAACCATAGAACACATACTTCGGGGTTTCGACTCTCAGAACCATGTTTGGAAGCGTTACTTACCTCAAACCAAGCCAAAACTCTAACTCGCGATGCCCTTCCCTTTCGATTCGGCCTCAAATCGCCCCGAATTAATCCATTATCAGAATCATATCATCAATCAATATCAAAGGAAAAAACCCATACGGAAATTATTAAATTAGACCCAAAATCCCGAATTTTCCAAAACCTTGTCCCCTATGCCCACGTCTCGAAATGCAACAAAAATTACAAAACTAGAAACTCCTTTCACTCCCGAGTCTACCCATATCAAATTTCACCAAAATCCGACATCAAATGTCCATCAAAATCCCCAAAATCAACTCTCCAATTTTTCTTCCATTTTCCAAAATGTTAACCCCAAATTCCCGAATTAAATGATAAAAATAAAGACATAATCATGGGATTTAACAAAATTTGAGTGAAGATCACTTACCCCAGTTAATCCTCTGAAAAATCCCCTCTATAATCGACTTCTCTGGAGATCCCTATTGAATTTTGAAATTATGAACTCAAACCCTTGTATTGAACTTTAAACATTCTGCCCAGTTATTCCTTCAACGCAATCGGGAAGCACAACTTTTTTGCCCCACATATTAGCTTTACGCAATCTTAGAACCACCCACGCGATCGCGAAACACTGCTTCACAACCATACGCGATCACGTCCACATCCAAGCGAACACATAGAACAATTCTTCCACTTCACGATTGCTCCAAATCCTTCTATGTGAAGGAGATCTCAGCCACGCATTCGAAGAACTATATCACACAATTACGCGATCGAGATGTCATCTCTGCGATCGCGTAAAATAATTCCACCTCAGCCTCAATTAAGCCTAGGTGATTGCGACCCTTCGCGATCGCGAAGAACAACTTTTCCTACAACAGAAGACCAACAAAATCTGCTAACTTTTCAAGTCCAAAAATATACAATTGAGCATCAAAAACACACCCGATACCTACAAGACCTCAACCAAACATTCCAACACATTCCATAATATTATTCAAACTTAGTCAAACCTTCAAATCAGCTAAAACAACATCAAAACACCAAATCAACCTCGGATTAGCCTATGAACATCTAAACTTTCCGTATTCCACAAGCAACGTCGAAACCTATCAAACCTCACAAGAATGACCTAAAATTTTTCACAAACTTTGAAAATGACAATACGTACCTTCTTCAACTTTCGAAATTCCGTTCCGACCCTGATATCAAGTGATCCACTACCGACCGGAAATTACAAATTTTCAATTTCGTCAATTCAAGCATAAATCTACCACGTACCTCCAAATCACATCTTGGGAATGCGCCCAAGTCCAAAATAACCTAACGGAGCTAACTAAATAATAAAAATCCAAATCCAAGATCGAATGTCAAAACTTGGTAAAAACTTTCAAATTTTTAAAGCTTCAAGCTGAGAATTATTCTTTCATATCTATTTTGATTAACCTGAAAACCACAACTGATGATTTACATAAGTCATAATACATCATAACGAGACTAGTCATGCCCGAGAACTAGCAAGAAAAGTGCAAATACTCGTAACGACTGGTCAGTTCTCGTTACAATTCATCAAGGAAGCTTACTCTATTACATAGGTCGTTGGGGAACCCAAACTCTTCCTCCTCTATTCTCCATAAGAAAATCTAAATTTCGTACTCAAAACAAGGATTGTGAAGAAGTAGGCTCATCTTTCCCAAGGGAATGTACAAGTCCGGCTCTAAGTACCATAAGCTTGCCCCATATGTAAATCACCACTAATGTAAGCTCACTCAAATCAAAAACATATAGTGCTTTTGGGGAAATGTAATGAAGGCTTTTAGATCAAGGTAGGACTTATTGGCATATGACGATTTTATCTTTCCTTAAGCACTCCATTTTCTCATTTTGGCTCATACTTTCTTGACTTTCTTTTTCCTTAGGTGAACTAGAGATACACATGTCACTTTTTCTTGCTCATGATTATCATTTTTCTTATTTTCTAATAATTACATGCCTTTCATCATTGCTTTGTTTGAATCCCTTCACTTTTCTATCTTATTTGCTTTCTTTTTGACACATTTCTTTTCTTTTGTTGCCTTCCCTTTTCTTCATTTCTTTTTGTTCTTTGTATATTTATCACTTTCACACTCCTCGTCTCTTCCCAAAACTTATGATTTTTCCACTTGTCTATCAAGAATTTCTACGGAAAGATCGGGTGCCAAGAGAGGGTAATTGTAGAACGGATAAAGGCTTGTAACGTGATTGGATGAAAAAGGGTTTAGGCTCAAAGGGGTTGACTAGGGATATCATATTGGTAGGCTTTAGAAGCTTTCAAGATTCAAATTGGATCCAGGAGAGCCTACAATCATTTATCAAATCGAGCTACGCTTAGAATTTTGCCTAGACAAACATTCAGGCAAAGTTCTAGACTTATTAGCACGGATCTTGGACTTGGAATTCCATACCTCACCTCTCAAGTTACTAGATTGTTAAAGAGAAAGATTCAAGGGCCCACAAAAACCCTAGCTAAGATTGAACATTGCAAATAGCTTAAAGAAACCACTCGATGATTATTTTAGTCAACACAAGAGTCTAAAGGTAACAACTAAAACTATCCTTTGCCAATCAACTTGATTTTAACCAAAAGGTCAAAGCTAAATGTTTATGTACCAAGTGAATACTACTTGAGACACTTTTATTCGTTACAATTACTTACACCAAAACATAAATAAAACGGACTCAATCCCTTAAGAAGGTTGTCATGCCATCCACCATTGGAAAGAGCCACCTGGTTCAAACAACATCCACTTTTAAAAAGAACCATGTCATTAGGAAACCAAAGTCTTATTGTTCACATAAACATTAAAAAGAGCTAACAACAAAAAAAGAAGCTACTAAAGGAAATAATAAGCTATGCTAATAAGGGAAAATTACGAAAGAAGTTATGAAGTAAACTACGGAAATTAAACTGAATAGATACAATCTTGATGTAAAGCTAATATATACATAAATTTAAATGAATATATACATCAAATGTAA
Source organism: Nicotiana benthamiana (assembly GCA_034376525.1). Lineage (NCBI taxonomy): Eukaryota > Viridiplantae > Streptophyta > Magnoliopsida > Solanales > Solanaceae > Nicotiana > Nicotiana benthamiana. Next base: position 82,991,472 of record CM067330.1, read on the forward strand.
AACAATATTAATAGCAAATGTCAAAGTAACAAATATATACATGCCAAAAGTAAAAATAACGAATATATACATAACTAAAGTGAAAATAAAGAGAAGTAAAGATAAATAAAAATAGTACCATAGTTGTTACATGCCAAAAGAGCCCCCCCATCTCCCAAAAAAAATATAGCATTGTCTTCAATGCTAATATCAATATAACATTAGGGAAAGAATAATAGAGTAAAGACAACTCCTGGTATGGTCTCTGTCTGCATTGGGTCAGGAACATAAGTAGGGTCCTCGAACTGTATATAATCATCAGCTCCCTCTGGGTCCTCTAGCTGGATTTCCAAATCCTCTAACCGGGGGACCACAAGGTTGTGGAGCATCTGGATCATCTCCTCAACAATATGTGTAGTGGCAGCTGGCTTTTGGCTAGCTGTTGGTGCCTCATGCTCTGCTGCCTTTGCGGCTAGGCTTGCTCGTCCATGAGGAAGTTTAGTGGGATGTCTCCAGCATATGTATACTTCTCTACCTCATTCTTCAGCAGCTCCACTAACTACTTTGAGGCTTGAGTCCTCATCATCTTCTTCACTTGCTTGCCCAGATCCATGGTAACCTTTCTGTGTGTATCTAGAGTCTCCAGGATCTTCTTCTATTCGCCCAATAGCTTCTTATGGTTGTCCAGAAGCTCCTTTAATGAACCCACTGCAGATGGAGGCACCTGAAGTTATGTTGGGGGTGATTGTGTTGCTACTGTAGTGGATAAGATAGACAACTTTGATGTAGATGCTTTCATCCAGTTGTTGTTTCTGGATAATGTCTGAGAAACCCGTAGTGTAGTTTGAGGGTAAGTTGGAGATGAGGGTATAGATAGTGGCACGGTGATGGGTGGATCGAATGAAAACAAAGGCATGGAAGCTGAAGATCCTGCTGTTGTGGAAGGCTTTGACTTGGTGGCCCTTACCCTTGGCTTTTCAAAATTGCTGGTGGAGGTAGTGGCTTTACCTTTTGCTTGAGTGTTACCGGGTCCTTGGAGACTATACTACGAGAAATGCTTTTTTTGGCCTAACCTTTGTGTCAAAGTGCGTCTTCTCGACCCCTTGGTCTTCGAGATACATAGTGATACAGTTGGGGTAGGGATATGATCTTTCTTCTTTTCCAACTGCCTTGGATATGTGGTAATACAAGAGGTTCCCCACAATTATTTTATACTCTGCCATGACGGAAGATATAAAGATCACCCCGGAGAGTGGGAGGACATTATCATGCAAGCACGGGTCCAGCCGACTGCATACGAAGGTTGACCACCCTTTGGCTTCAAAGCTGAGGGTGTTTCTGGCTATTGGCACTCTAGCTATGAGCCTTGCTTATGTCGTCCCTAGATGGGCTAATAACTGTACTAGCCATGGACGGGCTAATTAATCTAGAGCCAGCTTCTCCAAGTATTGCACGACTTCCACATCCTCAAAACATTAATAGTAATTCAAAGTGTGGCCATCAAACTGGACCTTTAAATTTTGAACCTTTGTTACAGTGGTGCACGTTTTAATATGGGCAACATTTGCGTAAAACTCTTTGACAAGGTACTCATTTTGTATCCACCACTTTGCTGGTGAACTGCTTCCACTCTATTCTCTCCTAAAACTATTTCTTGACATTTCGATTGTGGGGATGGAGGTCTCACTATATGAAATGTCGCTCAATGGTGAGCGACCTTTGGGGCCACCATTCGTAGAATTTCAATTATGTTTTCTCGCTCACAAATCTATCAGCCCACACCTCAGGCTTTCTTGACCTGGCCAACCCCCCCAGATTAGTACCACCCCCTCTCCCATTATCCAGGTCCTTCTCATCATCATCAATATTAATAGGGCCAGCTATTAAGGTTCATACTATAGCAGGTGGGGAAGATGTTGACGAGGCCTCACTACCTCCCTCATAACCATTAGACGACCTAGAAGAGGAGGTAGTCTTGTCAAGTAAATGAAGTTGCCCTGGGAATTCTGTAGGGATATGTGTTAGCATGGAGTTTCCTTCACAACCTTCCCGAGATAGGGCATACTCACTAGTGTCAGAATGGTCCGTGGTTTTATCCGTATCTTTAATGGAGGCTCTTAATTTGCAGATAGATTTTTGCACTGCTAAAGGTATCTTAATCATTCCATTACCTCTACCTCATGAGGGTTCTGCCCTCCCTTTGGACGTATCACCTTTACCTCCAAAATGTACCATTATCTGCAACATATAAGCAATTAAATATAGTTAGAATAGGGCTTCAAGCTTGTGTTGAAATAGTACAGATGAAATGCAAATACTACATATTAGAATAGGGCATTGCAGACAACATAAAAGTGAGCGCGCCCTTGAAATACCCATCGCGGACCGCGTAAAACTGAATGCAGCCGCGAAGAGGTTAGGATCAAACTAGTGACTCTCTAAACATGAACTAATGCAAACAACAAAAAATAGAATACGGCCACAAATAAATCATTGCAGACTGTATAAAATTAAACATGAGCACAAAGGAAAATGACTCTCTGAAGTTTCAAAGTGCGAATCGCAAAAACTCGGAAACAGCCTTAAAATTCAAATGAAATCGGCACTTAACACTAATAACTAGGGTTTTTACTAATTGTGTAAAAATTATAGCAATTAACCATACAAAGTTACTAACCCCAACCCTCATTAGGCATATAAACACTACCCACATGTATTTAAGCAACCATTAAGCATTAATTTGACATTATAGCATGCATTTTACCTTAACTAGAAAAAAAATTAAAGTGGAGGGAAAAGAAAAGAAAAAGATAAAATCAAATCATTGAAATGAACATACCAGTTGTATAATGTGGTGGGAAATCTAAACTTGATTAGAATGAGATGAATTTGAAACCAGATGCATAGTGTTTTAGATGAGTTTGATAAGTTAGGGTTCGTAAATTATGAAATGAATCAAGAAATTTTATTTATACCCAGACCTAGTGGACCCACAGCCTTATCTAAGTGCAGCAGCAAAATTTTGTCGCTGTCCACGCTCTGTTACCTTTTATAAATCTTATTCGCTCACAATTCTACTGTCCGTAAAATATTGTCCGCAAACGTGCGGTTTGTGAAAACTTCAATGTGGCCGTGAACGGTGAACGTGTTTTGACATTAAAATTTCAGAGAGATGGCATTTTTGTCAATTCAACTACGCTACCGTGCACAGAATTGTGCGGGTCCACGAAATTTTGGGTGCGGTCCGCAAAATTTTGTCACTTGCCCAAATTTCTTCCTTGTCAAATTCATGCACTGCACAACTAATTCCTACATACACTTCACAACCAGTTAGTCCAAAAGAATGCCTAATCTAATGCCAAAACAATGCCTAATTTGACATCGTGGCACAACACACGTTACCATTATTCACCTGAATAGATCAATGCCGCAATGTGGAGATCATCAACCATACCAAGGTAATTTTTCACTCGGTGCTCATTGTCTCTAATGATTTTACCATTCTTGTTTTTTAAATCTAGAGCACAAAAAAGAGTTACATGACTACTTCAAAGGGGCCGCTCCATTTTCAGATTAGCTTTCCCGGAAACATCTATAATTGAGAGTTGAATAAGAGAACAAGGTAACATTATTTGAATTCTTGTTTTCAAATATACATATCATGTAGGTAATTTTTCTTGTCCTTATACTATGACAAACTGGAGTAAGCATTGAACTAGAACTCATCAAGTTCATTCAATTGCTCCGCCCAAACATTGGCAACTACATCCCACTCTAGGTTCAACTTCTTCAACTCCCATGTGGGCTTATACTTCTAATTGTACCAGGAGTTGACATGCTTTCAAAAATACCAATCGATATGGACAAATCCCAATTGGAGTCTTCTACGTTGTTCTATAGACCCATAAAGCATCGACAAGTATCCTTGACCAATCAGTCCAGTTTGCAATGACAATTTTTGATAGAATACTCTTGATCTCCCCATTGGAGAAGTCAACCTGTTCACTTGCCCGGGGATAATAGGGGGTTGACATCTTTTGATTGACACTATATTTGGAGAGTAATATGTCAAAGTATTTGTTGCAAAAATGATAACCCCCATCACTATTGATGGCCCTTGCTATTACCCTTGTGAATATGTCTTTGTTCAAGAAATCCACCACACTTTGTGCTTCATTATTAGGTAAAGCTACAGTTTCAACCCATTTTGAAACGTAATCCACAACGACAAAAATATAGGTGTTCCCACACAAACACACAAATAGACCCATAATGTCGATACCCCACACATAAAAAATATCAATCTCAAGGATGGTGGCAAACGGCATCTCATTCGTCGTGGAAATCACACCGGCACTTTGGCAATCATCACTCCACTTAACAACCTCGCTAGCATCTTTATACATGGTAGGCCAATAGAATCCACAGCATTGGACCTTTATACATGGTAGGACAATAACCAGTTGCTCTTCTTCTTGAAACATCTCCGGATAACACCATAGGTAAAAATTCTTAAAATATATGGCACGCCATAATAATCCAAGAAGTCCCTTTTGAGCTTCTTTCTTTGGTTTGAAGACAACTCATTTTGAACAATTCCGCTCCTATGATAGTTAGCCATATCGAAAAACCAAGGCATCCCGGTCAAAAGCATGGAAAGGAGTTGTTCATTCGAAAATGAATAATTAATTTCACGGCCATCATGGGCCTCCCCTCCTACTCTTCCAAACGATATTACTGGTCCGCCACTTGATTCTCACTCCCTTTTAGATCTATGATTTAAAGATCAAACTCTTATAAAAGAAGCACCCACCTCATCAATATAGCATTTGAGTCCTTTTTACTCATCAAATAACGAAGCGATGCATCATCGGTGTGCACAGTCACTTCGGTATCCATGAGGTGCGCGCAGAACTTTTCCATAGCAAAGACAATGGCTAACAGTTCTTTCTTTGTAACCGTAAAGTTGATCTTGGGCGTCGTTCATGGTATTACTAGTATAGTAGACCGGATGGAATATCTTGTTAATACTTTGCTCCAATTCTCCTTCTACTGCCATATCGCTAGCATCATACAAGAGCTCAACTGGTAATCTCCAATTTGGTGCGATAATGATGGGAGTGGTAGTCAACCTATACTTGAGTAGCACAAAAGCCTTCATACAATCATCATTAAACAATAACTTTGCATCTTTTTCCAACAACATGCACAAAGGGTTCACCACCTTTGGGAAATCCTTGATAAACCGATGGTAAAAGCCCACATAACCTAGAAAGCTCCTCACTCCTTTTACGGAAGTAGGAGGAGGAAATTTTTATATTACTTCAATTTTTTCTTTATCCAATTCAATACCATTCTTTACGATCTTATGGTTGAGGACAATTCCCTCCTTAACCACAAAGTGACACTTCTCCCAATTATGCACCAAGTTGGTCTCTTCAAAACATGCCAAGGCTTTATCAAGATTATCCATATACTCATTAAAAGATAACCCCACAAATATAAATCATCCATGAAAACCTGAAGGAATTCCTCCACCATATTCGTGAATATTGGACTTATACACTGTTGAAATGTTGCCGGTGCATTACATAAACCAAATGACATCCTTAAGAATACAAATAGTTACATACCGACAAGTGAAGGTGGTCTTCTCTTAGTCTTAAGGTGCAACAAGAATCTTGTTATACCCAGAATACCCATCCAATAATCAATTAAGCATGTTCGGCTAACATATCAAAAATTTTATCTAGAAATTGGAAGTGGAAAATGGTCTTTTCGAGTCACTTTGTTGAACTTCCTAATCCATGCATACCCTCCAAACAATGACAGTGCTAATGGGGATCAACTCATTGTTGCCATTTGTAATCACAATCATGCACCCTTATTTGGGACGCATTGTACCCATGAAGTCTATGAACTATCAGAAATAGGGTACACAACCCCAGCATCCAACCATTTGATGACCTCTTTCTTGACGACCTCTTGTTTGGACTCATTTAACCTTCATTGATGTCCACGGAGATTTTGGCATCCTTATCCAATATGACTTTGTGCATGCAAAATGCGGGGCTTATACCCCGAATATTCGCCAATGTCAAACCTATTGGCTTCTTCCTCCTTTGGAGCACCGCAAGAGTGGCATATACCTGCATGTTTGTTAAGCATGGGGAATGAATAATAGGTACAGTGGAAAAAGGGGCTAAAAATAAATACCTGAGGTGTGAAGGCATAGGCTTCAACACCTATATGGGAGGCTCCTTCATTGAGGGCATTTTTGGCAGAATCTTCCGGTTCTTATGGTCCACGGATAGTTTATGGGGCTCATATGTATATGAACCCATTCCTGGCAAGGCAATGACATATTCTACCAAGCCTTCCTTCTCATCCATATTATGATTCAAAAACACAACTTACAATAGGTCTTCTACATTAATCATAGCACTTTGGTTTTGATCAATAACCTTGGTTATAATATCCACAAACGAACGTACTTCGTTGCTATTAAGCTTCCTTACTAATTTGCAAACATGGAACACAACTTTCTCATCGCCCACCCGGAAGGTGAGCTCCCATGCTTTCGCATCCACTAAGTCCTTCCCTATTGCTAGGAAAGGTCTCCCCAATATGATTGGTACCTCATAGTCAACCTCATAGTAAAGTATCACAAAATATGCAAGAAGTATGAACTTGTTGACCCGAACTAGAACATTATAAATTATCCCCTATAGCCTCTTTATTGTCCTGTCCTTCATTTCCAACCTCATGGATGTGGGCCTTCGTTGCCTAATCCCCAATGTATTCAACACGGAACATGGCATCAAGTTAATTTTTGCCCCCAAATAACACAAAACTTTAGCAAAATCGGCACTACTAATAGATATAGGATTGTAAAGGCAATGGGATAGCCATGGAGTGCACAATAGCACTCACTTGATGTGTCATTTTGATTGTTTCACTATTCATTGGTCTCTTCTTTGTTACCAAGTACTTCATGAACTTGGTATATCCCGACATTTGTTATAGAGCTTCAACGAAAGGCATATTTATGTACAAACTTTTCATCATATCAGTTAATTTCTTGAACTGGTTCTCTTTGTTTTGTTTTGCAAGATTTTGAGGATATGGTGGAGGAGGCCTGGGAAAGAAGCCTTAGATTTGGGCTCTACCATTTTCGGTATTCCTATCAAATGTTCCCTAGATGGGTTCACATCATTTTGTATCTCCTGCGTGTTGTCGTCAATGTCTATCCTCACTTCATCATTCACATTTTCATCATTCACTTGCACATTATTATTCAGCTCATCATCATCTTGCACTAACACATCATCATTTACAACCTTTCTTGGATTAGAGGTACTAGAAACTCCACCTCTACCACTTCTTGTAGTCACTCCCATAGTATGGCCCGTATTGTTCCACCCCTCGGGTTTAGTACAGTATCACTTGGTACTGCCCCTTTACAGTGAGTATTCAAAACTTTCAAACTTTGGTCAAGTTGGACTTCCATGTTGCGGATGGAAGTGTTGTGGGAAGCTAAGTGGGCATCAGAGTCGGCATTTTTCTTCATCATTTGCTCAAACATTGTCTCAATCCATCCCATCTCATTGTTGGAATTAGGACATTATGATGGATAAGGAGGTGGGTTATTTTGTTGTTGATACATTGGAGGCCTTTGAAAGCCCAATCCTCGATTCCCTTTTCTTATTATTGCTCCAACCCCGTTGATTGTTATTGCCTCCACAATTACTTTTATTGTTTCCACCCCAATTGCGTTGGTTTCCTTGATTACCCCAACTTCTATTGTTGTTTTCCCCCCAATTTCCTTGGTTTTTATTGTAGCCATTATTCTAATTATCTTGTTGACCTTGATTTCGACATTTCCTTGTGATCTCCATTATTTTGATTTGTAGCATTACCCCATTGACCTTGATAATTGTTGACATATTGAACCTCTTTACTTTGATCATTATATGAATCATCTTGATCATAATCACTACCACGTTGCTCAACTTGGTCCGGATTATTTTGATCTGGTTGACCTCATTACCTTCGTTTGTTGATCATCATATTCACTCCTTCCATGGCATTCACTTGTTTTGGCTCTTGAATTTATTGCAATTAAGCTTCGGTCAATTGGTTCATGGTAGTAGTTAACTCAGCTATAGATGTGATGTGGTCATTTAGCTCCTTGTGTAGGTGAATAACATTAGAGTCCCTTTTGTGATACATTGGCTCTATTTTGCCACGCCGAAGATGTATCCACCATCTCATGAAGTATTTCACATACTTCATCATATGGCGTATTCATGAAGTCCTCCTCCCCCCCCCCCCCCCGAGTTGATTCACTATACATTGGTTTGTAGTGTTGATCCCCCTGCACAAGCTATGCTGGATCATGGCTTCAATCATATCATTATTAGGGAACTCCTTTACCATTGTCCGGTACCTTTCCTAAATCTCATGTAATGGTTTGTTTGGCTCTTGTTTAAAAGCATGTATCTCATCTCTAAGTGTCCCCATATGTCCTCAAGAAGTGAACTTTGTGATGAGTTTCTCATCCAATTAATCCCAAGTGGTGATTGAATGGTTGGGTAACCTTTCTATCCAATCCAAAGCCTTCCCTCTTATAGAAAATGGGAAAATCCTTAACCTCAATGCATCCTTGGGGACATTAGTTTGCTTTCTCCCCCAGTATATGTTAACAAAACCATTGAGATGGTTGTAAGAATTTTGATGTGGAGATCAGATAAAGAAACCCTTATGTTCCAAGAGTGTAAGCATAACATTGGTTATTTGAAAGTTTCCCGCCCTAATTCGGGGCAGAACTATTGCACTTGCATAGTGTTTGTTGGGCAACACCCGGTGTGCTACCCTTGGAGGAGGCGAGGGAGGGTTTGGAATATTATCATGAGGTAGTCGGCCTCTCCTTTGTGCTTGAGGTTTGGGTTGAATATCATCCATGTGATCATCATCTACCTCCTCCCCAATGACACATTTCCGAGGGCTTCATTGTTAAGAGCCATTAGGTACCTAAAAGCAATTCACACACAAATTAGAAAAACAGAAGAAAAGAAAACAAAACACACAAATACTCATATATAACAAAAACTGTCTAAATCTCCGGCAACGGTGCCAAAAATTGATCGGGTCCAAGCCTACTCTATTATTAAGTAAATAGGATGGTCAGTGCGGTTTTAACCCAGCTAGGTTAGGATCGAATCTGCAGGGAGTTAATAATTGGAATTAGGTTTATATCCAAGTCTAAACGCAGGCTTTGAATCAAATTACACTTCCACATACTTTTATTCTATTGCATGCAGTATTCGAAACTAAGTACAATATTTTTGTTGTTTGTTTTTAAATGTTTAAAGGGACTAGGGTGGTAACTTTTACCTAGGTGGATATCTAACGGATGGTAGAATCTAGGACAATGCCATGATTAGTTGGGGTTGTAATATAGATTTCACACAGTTTGAGTGATTTTCCCAATTTGGCATTCTCAAGTCCAAATAGGTATTCATGCAATTCAAGTTATTTTAGCTCAAGTCGGGTATTACTATCTCTAGGTTTAACCCTTTAATTGGGGCTATTAGTTTCTTGATTTCACCCTAATTCCTTGTTAGCCTAGCTTTCCTAGACGTAGTCCCTCTTTCTCAAGTAGAGACTAAATCATAAAAGAATGAATCAAAGTTTGCAACTACTAATTCAATTGTTCTAGGAAGAACCAGGCTAAATATCACTAACGCATACACAGTCAAGAACTCAAATTCAATACCCGTCAAATACACACTAGATTTGGGTCACAACCCTAGCTATAAGCTACTCATGCAAATAATAGACTTTAAAGAAGAAATAAAGATAAAATTCATAATACTAGATTAAAAGATGAAAATCTAATGTTGAGAGATAATCTTAATAAAAAATTTCCCAAAATGGTATTTCTAGTCATCTCACATGCTCAGCTAAAACATAATTTAACCTAAAAATTTCAAAAAGAACAATAATTCTTATCGCGGTCGCACTCTTGCTTTGACGGCCATGTAATTCTGATCGAGGTCCACATTTCTAACTTCTGGATCTGGTTTATGCACGATTGCATGGAGCGTGTAATTTTCATCACGATCGTGTAGGGGACCACGGCCACATAATTCTAACACTAACCGCATTTCTTCTTTTGCTTGAATTGTGAACTCTTTGAACCTTAGCAATTGCGGTTCCTATAATTCTAATCGCGGATGCACATTTCTAGTACGAGCTCACTTATCGTTTGGACTGAAAATGCACTCTCTGAATTTCCCTTTTGCCGACCGCGTATTTATGATTGCGGCCATGTTGTGGCTTCCGCGGCCGTACAATATTTGTACGGTCCGTGTTTCAGGTCTCTTTTCCCGGTCTTTGTTTTTGTTATAGTTTTGACTCTTTTATAAGTTGATTATACCTCCTTTGTCTAATTATGATCAATTCCTACAAGCAAGCATATTATATTAGTTCCTGAAATTACCTTTATGTATTTCTGGCCTAAAGGGCAAGTAAAAGACAGCAAATCATAGGTTAATATCCCTACATATCAAAGCACTGTTAGTCTACCTCAGGGTCTCGAAAGTCATGATAAGTGAAGGTTTAGTCCGTGAGGATGAAAGTATTTAGTCTCCCATTTATTATTTTAGTAAAATTTTAACAGGAGAAGAAACTCGCTACCCACATTTGGAGAAACTAGCCTTAGCTCTAGTAGGTGCCGCTCGAAAGTTGAGGCCTTACTTCAAATGTCACCCGATAGCCATGATGACCATATTACCTTTGTGGAACATCCTTCACAAACCAAATCTCATGGGTAGATTGGCTATATGGTCCATCAAAATGAGTGAGTTTGACATATAATATAATCCAATAATGTCAATTAAGTCACAAGTCTTGGCTGACGTCGTGGCTGATTTTAGTCAGAGGTTGTTGCCTCTAGCAACTAAAGAGGTAGTAATGGTGTCAGATGTACATTAGGGGTTTGGGATTCCAATATAAAAGGTTCCAGACTTAGTACAATATTAATCACGCCTTCGAGGGAAACCATAAGGAAAGCCATCGAAACGGTCTCTTTAACTAATAATAAAGAAGAGTAAGAAGCTTTCATTGCAAGACTTGAGCTGGCCCACGGATTTGACTTTGAGGTCATCGAAATCAAATACGACTCATAGCTGGTGGTAAATCAGGTCTATGGATTCTTTAAAACCACAAAAGACAACGTGCAACAATACGTGGTAAAGGTCGAGGCTCTGTTGGAACAATTTTGGAAATGGTCGACTACTCATATCATGAGGGAAGGTAATGCGGAAGCAGACACATTGGTGAACCTCAAATCATTAACAAAAATAAAAGGGTCGAAGTTCGGGATGGTAGTACAAGTAATGAGATCATTCATAGATATAGACGGTTACTATGAGATAAATGCGGCTACTTTGTTATGTGACTGGAGGAATGAAATTAGTGATTATCTCGAGCATGGGAAGCTACTCGAAGACCCCAATGAATCCCAGGAGTCGTGCACCAAATCCGTGCAACATGGCTTCAAGAGAGGCCAGTTGTATAGAAAATATTTCCAAGGACCACTGGCCCGATGCTTAAGGGATCTGAAGCTAAGTATATCATGAGAGAAGACCACATAGGGATATACAACAACCATCCAAGCATATATTCCTTAGTGCTGAAATTTGTAAGAGCAGTATATTATTGAACATGCATGGAACAAGATATCAAAGAGTTAGTAAGAAAATGTGATAAGTGTCAACTCTATGAATCACTGGTGCATCAACTGGTAGAACCATTACATTAGGTTCTGTCCCTGTGGCCGTTCATGAAGCGGGGGACGGACATTGTTAGACAGTTGCTGCCGGCTCTCGTAAAGGAAAGATTTTTTTTAATTTTAACAGACTAGTTTGGGTTGAAGAAGGTCAGAGAATTGGCGAGCGCGAAGTGGTGGATTTCTTGTAGGAAAATATTATTTGCAGGTTCCAAATACAAAAAGAGATAGCGTGCGATAATAGGCCATAATATATCGGTGCAAAAGTCACAACGTTCCCTAAAGATTAAAACATAAAGAGGATCACATATTCACCATATCATTTGAGTGTAAATGGTCAAGAAGATTCAATGAACAAAGTGATTATACAAAACCTCAAGAATCATTTGGAAGCAGCTAAAGGTCATTGTCCTAAGGAGTTACCCGAAGTTTTACGGGCATACCAAAAATAACCAAATCGAGCACAGAAGAAACTCCCTTTTCCCTTATGCACGGTGTAGAAGCTTTAATTCCGATGGAAGTAGGGGAACCCACCTTGAGATATTTCACATGATATGTAGAATCAAACAACGAAGTATTATTAGTCAACTTAGGTCTAGTCAATGAGTGTAGGGACTTGGAGTATGTAAGAATATAGCCAAAAGCATATGATGGAGCATATTATAATCGAAGAGCCAACCTCCATAATTCAAAAGTAGGAGACTTGCTCCTAACGGACATAACTCAAAACACCAGGGAACACAATGTGGGTAAACTAGGTGGAACATGGGAAGGCTGCTACCAGCTTTTAGCTTTCACCAGAAAAGGTTCGTATGGATTGAAGAGTCAAAATGCGGAATTGCTGCCCAATAATTGGAATGTGGCGCACCTCAAAAGATATTATTTCAAATGAACATCACCCGAACTAAAAGTATGTGTTGCACTATTTTTTCCTTCGTCCAGTTTTGGTCCCAATTGGATTTTTCTGGCATGGTTTTTAACGAGGCAGTAATGGAAAGCATAATACGAAGAAAGCTTCAACTACAGCACTAAGACCTTTAATAGAAAGGCACACAAGCAAAGATCTACCATGAATGGTTAGATAATCTTTGGATCTATAGCAAAATTCCCGTCGGGAAATTAACTTTGCTATAGGACTGTCGCGCCCCTTTTTTCTGGAGAAATCAGATTTTAGACATTTGGAAAGACTACTCGTTCCCTTTTGGGAATTAGGTTTAATAGAATTGAAGAGTCACCAACTAATGATTATAGTGCATTAGGACACTAAGGATGGTTCAACTTGGACAACCAAAGATTGGGTAAGGGCTTTAAATTATCCCGAGGGGAAGTTGTTAGGCACCCCTCAGGATCCACTAGTGTGGTTCTCGACCAAGTTATTGTTGTGACTTAAATACAAATAACACGTGAGGAAATAAGAGTATCACATAAAAGGGATTTTCACATAAAATGTGAGAAATAAATGAAGTTGGACAGCATAGGAGAGAATTGATTTAAAGAGAAACATATTACAAGATTTAAAGAAACAAAAAGCAAAGGAAGGGGGTCCTAGGTTTAATAATAATATGGATGATGCCAATGCAATACCCGATAATCACTCCTCAAAGAGGGGCTACACATGGTATTAGCGCACTGGTCATCATATCTATATCTACCCATTCCTACCCCGTTAAGGTATTAAAGCATGGAATGGTCTCGTTTACCTATTGCATGCTATAACCTGTCTCGTTCCTATCAATCCCAGTGGTATTTGGGATTACTAATCCTATAGGGAGGCAACATGGGCTTATTTGTGGTTTCAAAAGGTTAAAATACTAAGGCGACAAACAAAACATATATATTGCAAATTTAGAGGGAGAGCATATAGACAGATAGTAAGGCTCAGACGAACCTCCTTTAAAACCAAAGAAAACACATAGTTTAGCATGTCTTACACGTATTGTTTAAGGTATAATTAAGCTTAAGGGATTAAAGACAGACTGATCTGCTACATACTTCTGATAGGAAGCATATGTCAAGCCTGCCTGATGGTTGTAGTTTAAAAGAAGGAACTAATTCAGTTATTAAGTTACCCTAAGGCTTGCCTAAATGATAGACGAAACCTATAGGCATGATATCTACAGATTTCGAGAATAAGAGCATGGCCTGATTGCATGTTAATTAAGAAAAGGTTGCCAGTCTTAACTGAAGGAATACAAGTTATACTATTGACAATGCATTATTACTACTAGTTTTATCATACAAAGGAGCGAGGCTATTCATATTTCAACAGGGACCCCTATTGGCATGCTTTCTATATGTTTGTTAACTTTAAGTACTGCAATAGAGATAGAAAAGTGTAGAGATTTTGCAATATGATTATCCAAATGTCGTGCTATCTCATTACATGTTTTATTGTTAGGACCTATAGCCAAGTTTTCCAAGTGAAAAGCGGGTCTGCAAAAATCAGAAAATAACCTATAGGTATATTCTCTATGTGTGTGTGCAGGAGCAACAGACATGAAAGTGCAGGATCCCTATGGACATGGTAGCTAAATGAAATGCAGAAGTTCTTATAGATATGGCAGCTAAATGAGATGCATGAGTTCTTATAGACTTGGTAGCTAAATGAGATGCAGAAATCTTATAAGCAAGATAACTATATGGAAATACATAAGTCATATAGACGTGGTAACTACATGAAGGGATGAAGAAATCTTATAGGCATGATAACTATATGGAAATACAGAAATCTTATAGGCATGATATCTACATGAAGGGATGCAGAAATTAGAGATTCCTGTAGGCATGGTAACTATGAGAAGTACAAAAATTAGAGATTTCTATGGGCAAGTTTTCTACCCATAGGCATGCATAGTCACCCCTCCCTTTTCACTAACCATCCTCGAAAGTTATACAAAGTTATTACAGCCCAAAATTAAGCAAAAAAAAATACATCTGAAATCTGAAAGATACAACCAAGGAAATCCTAATTCATACTTCCTGTCTGATTTACGAAGTAAACTAACTCCAAAGATCAATATTGCAAAGCATTTCTCTCATTTAGATGTGTCAGGGTTCTCTAAGAGCCTCACATGAATTCTGGGCAGTGCTCACAACTAAATGCATTACGCGATTAAGATATAGTGCAGTGTGGAAGAGGTCAGGCCTCAAGTGTCCAAGTTCAGAGAGAACTCAAGGTCCCAAGGCAAGGCTCACAAAAGGGGGGAAAGACCTAGGAACTAAGAGGGAGAGTGCAAGTGCAGAAGGGAAATTCTAAAAGGAGAGAAAGGTAATGACAAAGGGAATAACTTAAAATCAGTGCACATAGGGGTATAAAGGGTAAGAAATTTGTAAGAACAAAAGAAAAGCAGGTTGATGGGCATGCCCAACAATGGGATATGCTGGTACACCCTCCAGCCTGTTTAGAGGTTAAACCTCATGGGTTCAAAACTCAGTTCATGGACAACAATTCATGTTTCCATGCCCTACGTCACCATTCACAGTCACATTGGGGTAATGGGATTGGGAGCAAAGATTCACAGTAAAAAATAACAGGCAGTAGAACACAAGCATACTAAGTTAGATATTTGAACTTCACATAGACAAGAAAGTAGACATGCATTTAAAGACTGTAAGTAAACACATTGGGGTGATGCTAATTTAAAAATTAGGGCATACCAGTTTCAGGAAAATAGTAAGAAAAGTGGTAGTCTTGTAAAAGCCAAAGTACAAACAAGAAGACGGAGTGCTTTAAGTGTGCGAGATTGTGAGATTGTGAAGTCTAAAGTGTGTTAACCGTATATGCTTTGTGTTAAAGGAGGTCATGTATTTATAGTGTGAAAGTAATGAGAAAATAAGTTAAGATAATAATTGAAGACTGATTATAAATCAAATACACAAGGTTTCCCTTAATTAAGGGATTCAAAATCAAATGGGTAAAACCATTTATGGAAAGGATTTAATAAACATTTGGTGGAAAGTGTGAAATTGAGGGCAAATACATAAGGGTTATTTAGGGAAAGGATCTTTGACATACACGATTGCTCAATTTAAGGAACAAAAATCAATTAACCACCAAGAAATCAGAAATCCAAAGATTTGGTATAAATGAACCAAGCCAAAATGGTGGAAAAGGTTTTAACTTAAGGAGCATCAATAACAATCTATTAGCTTTATTAAAAGGAGATTTTGGATCAATCACTAGTTCTAAAACCTTTTTGAAGAAAGATTTATCACACATGTAAAGTGTGCAGACACGCTTAAACATGAAAGAATTGTCATGCCAATCAATAGAAGAGTCTAGTGTAGAAGAAATAATGAAGTTCAGACTTAGTTAAAAAACCCAAAAGTTAGTCTGAGAGAGCCAAGGGTTCGAAAATAGAACACTAGTTCAATCACATGACAAAACCATGGCAGAACCCCCAAATTTTAGGGTTTTCACCTTGAATAAAATATAGAGATGATGAAGCAAGAAGTCTAAACAGGCTCAAGAGTTTCTTTCAGAAACTCATGAGAACACATGCAAAAACAGTAGAAGGTTAAAAGCAAACAGAGAGAACAACATGATAGTAGAAAAAACATGCTAAAGAAAAAACCTTTCAGGAGGGAATCTTCTCATTATTCATCGGGTGAATAGTAATCTGTCACTATTCATCGGATAAAATTCCGGCGGTAGATGCTGGCAATTGGGTGTCATATTATTCCCATTTTCTTTTGGATCAGACCCATATCTTTTTCTTATCCAAATCAGTACACATTTCTTCAAGATCTTAAAGTAAATCAATTCACTGTAGCCTGAAGAATTTTAGAATTGTGACTCAATTCCCTATTTTATCCGCTGCGCTGAATGATGGATGATTGTTTGATTTAGCGATTAATCTTTGATCGTGTTTGACAACCATGGCTGGGCAGATCACTCCCCAGTTTTTGACTGTTTGAGAGAGTAATAAAATTAATGTTCCATCAGATTCAACACAAGGTTCAACGCCATCTTATGCTGCAATTATTCAAGATAAACAACCTGTTCAGTCAAAAATCGAGCTGTGCAAAGTTAATTTCGACCATGAGGATCCAGCAATTCAATTCACTATGGAAGACGTTAACAACTTCACCAGAGAGGAAGGTTTGCACCAAGCTGTTGTTTTAAAATTTTCTTATGGCAAACCTGATATATCGTAAGTGCGATGAATTTTTTCATTGCAATTTGATGTCAAAGGCCATTGCAATGTGGGATTGCTGGAATTTAGGCATCTATTGGTCAGACTCGATCTTTTCAATGATTATATTCACTTCCTTTCAAAGTCGGCTGGATACCTTAAATCCAAAGGTGATGAATATTTTTTTAGAACATTCCCATGGTCTTTTGATTTCAATCCTAAGGAGGAGACATCGAAGGCAGTTGTATGGATTTCTCTTCCAGGTTTACCACCAAATTTATTTGCTAAGAGGTATGTACTGTCAATAGCTTCAGCTGTTGGAACACCTCTTGCTGTTGACAAGGCGACACATGACAGATCGAGACCTAGTGTGGCAAGAGTAAAGGTTATAGTAGATCTTTTGGATAAACACCCTAAAAAGATCATACTGCATATTGTAGATCCTGTTTCAGGAAAATCTGTCAAGTTACATCAGCAAATTGAGTATGATAACCTTCATAAATATTGTGCTTACTATAAATATCAAGGACACGACGAGAAGACTTGCAGATTTAAAAATGAAAAATATGGACTAGAGGAGGACGAGGTTGTCGAACTTCAAGGGGATGCTAGGGACTATTTAAATGGTAAAAAATTTGCCAAAGGAGTGATAGCGCACAATAATGCATTTTTGAAGAAGGATGTTGGTCGAATTGGTTCAGCTGCACATCATGCTTTGGTAAAAGATGGTTTAAGACAGAATGGAGACCTAAAGGCTCCCCAAGTTCCTCAATGGAAGGAGATCCATGACAATTGGACTCTAAACAAAGAAAAACAAACTGAAGTCTCAGTTTCACAAAGCAAAGAAATACTTGGTAACAATCTCAATTTCAATAAACAAATCCATACTACCAACAAATTTAAAGTGCTACAAAAGGAAAATGATGAGGAAAATGTAAGAAATCAACTAGCAGTTTCCAACGGCAACAAAGAGATTCAGCATAGAGAAGTGGAAAATGGGATAAAGGAACAGGAAGTGCATGCATCAGCTTCCCAAGTAGCACAAAAGAATACATCTCCAAGCTTGTCCAAAAGACAGTCAGCCAACAATCAACAAAAGAATCCAGTTGGTATACAACAGGGGACGGGGAAAGAGAAGAATACCAACAATCTTTCAACTAATCAATGGGTTCAGGCAGTTTTTAAAAATAATAATGAGCAACAATTAGCAAACAACAAAGAAAATGAATTGGTAGAAGATGAAGATTTTGACAAATTCAGGGCCATTGAAAAAGAAAAATGGGAAACAAAAAAACTATGGCTCAACCAAACAGAGGAAATCTTACAAGATGGTCAAATTCCAGATTTGATGCATAGTGAGGATGAAATGGGAGAAAAAAACTTGGAAAATGAGGATGAAAGGGCTAAAGGCATTGATAATGCAAATGATATTCAAATCGCAAAGGAATACAAAAATTCAGCAACAAAAAAGTCATCGGAGGGAAATACCAATTCCATAGATCTAGGAGGAAATTTGCATATTGATGAGATTCAATTATTGAGTGAAGCGGAAAATTCAGATGCAAATCAAGAGAAAATCATAGACGAAAACCAAGACAAATCAGTGCAAGTCTATGCAATAAGGGATGCAAATCTAAACACAATTAAGGAAGCAGCAGTCGAAACACATAACACCGCGACCCACGCGGAAATAGGAGATGTAGATTTGGAGGAAGAATCCACTGCTCAAATTTTCCTTATTGTTGCCAAGCATGGAAATCTGTCTCCAAGGCATATTGAACCTGAGAAATTTCCAGCAAAAGAAAAACAGAAACAGTCAAAGGAGAATTCAAATGCAAAGACCAAGGGTGTAAAAACAAGGAGCACTCTATCCATCACAAAAACATCAAATGGATGCCATTATCTGGAATGTGAGATCAGTAAATACAATGCAAGCATTTCAAAGGATGGTTACAATGCATCGGAAACATCAATTTCAAATCATACGAATCATTGAACCTATGCAGCAGTCTAACAAAATGGAGAGATATAGAGCAAGAATTGGTTTGGACCAAGTTGTGGTGAATGTGGAAAACAAGATCTGGGCATTTATTGATGAAATTTTTGCAGTTAATATTGTGTATAATATGAATCAACAGTTTACTTTAAGATTGGTGCACACTGAAACACATGCAGAGCTCATACTCACACTAGTATACGCTAAATGTGTTCGCATTGAAAGAATTGAGCTTTGGGATTCCCTATATACAATGGCATCGCACATTACTGTTCCATGGCTGGTTGGAGGAGATTTTAATGTGATTTGGGATGAGGAAGAGAAGTTTGGTGGCTTGCCAGTCTCGCTCCTCGAAGTAGATGACTTCAGACATTGCATAAACTCATGCTCTTTACACAATTTGGGGTTTAAAGGAAGCATTTTCACATGGTGGAACGGAAGATCAGAAGAGGACTGTATATTCAAAAGACTAGATAGATGTCTAGGAAATGATGAACTGCAACAGACCTTTCCTGGATTGGAGGTAACTCATTTGTCCAAAATAGGCTCTGACCATTGCCCCATGTTGCTCAAATGTAATATAAAACTCCGTTGTTCAGATTTCTTAATTTTTGGATAAAGCATGAATCTTTTAAAGATGTAGTGAACGAGATCTGGAATGGTGATTTTAGTGCAAATCCTTTTAGAATTTTAACTTCAAGTTAAAAAAGCTTAAACATGCACTTTCTACTTGGAGCAGAGCTACATATGGGGATATTTTCCAGAAGATTGCAAGTCTAGGGGAGGTGGTACTGTTTCTTGAAAATCAATTTGAAGTTAATCTTACTCAGATAAACAGACAAAGACTACGACAGGTCCAAGCTGAAATGCTAAAATATTTTGCATTAGAAGAATTATTCTGGAAACAAAAAGCAGGTATGTTGTGGTTCAAAGATAGTGATAGAAACAAAAAAAAATTTCATGCTCAGGTTAATGCGAGAAGGAAAAGACTAAAATTATCAAGAATCCAGGACAGTGATGGTAATTGGATTGAAGAAGATCACAAAATAGCAGAGGAAGCTGTAAAATTTTAGGAGTTATTTACTGAGAGGTCTTTTCCCAATGATTTTGATATTTTAAAACATGTACCTCCAATGATAGATACTGGTCAACATGAGAGATTGAGGGCCTTACCTTCGAATGAGGAAGTGAAGAAAGCAGTAATGGGGCTGAATGGGGATTCAGCAGGCGGTTCAGATGGTTTCGCTGGAGCTTTCTACCAATCATGCTGGGAGATCATTGAAGAAGATGTGGTCGGCGTGGTCAAGTATTTCTTCTGCGGTCACCAGCTACCAAAGAATGTGACACACACAAACCTTGTCTTATTACCAAAGAAAAAAGAAGTGATTAAATTCATAGACATGAGACCTATTAGTCTTAGTAACTTTGTTAATAAGATTTTCTCAAGGGTCATTCATAATAGGGTTGGTGGAACTATTACCAAACATAATCACAGAGGAGCAGGCAGGTTTCGTGAAGGGAAGAAATATTGTAGAGAATGTTCTGCGAAGTCAAGAAATCATTAAGGATATCAGGGTAAAATCTAAAGCAGGTCCAAATGTTGTGATAAAGCTAGATATGACAAAAGCTTATGATAGATTTTCATGGCTTTTCCTGACAAAAGTGCTAAGGAAGATGGGATTTCCTAAAGATTTTATTGGCTTGATATATGATTTGATTGGGAATAACTGGTACTTTATTCTAATAAACAGACAGCCAAATGGTTTTTTCAAAGCATCTAGGGGAGTAAAACAAGGAGATCCGTTGTCACCTACCTTATTTGTTTTAGCTGCAGAGGCATTGTCTAGAGGTTTGAACTCACTGCATAATAACCGGTTCTTCTGCGGATTTAGACTTCCTAAATGGAGCCGAAAAAATAAACCACCTGGCTTATGCGGATGATACAATCATTTTCTGCTCATCAGATGAAAAGTCTTTGACACTTGTGATGGAGGTTCTGCAAGCTTATGAAACAGCATCTGGTCAACTGGTTACTAAAGCCAAATCAGCCATATACCTGCATCATTCAACGAAAGGTGAGGTGATTAACAAGGTAGAAAGGATTACTGGTATTGGAAAACAATGTTTCCCAATGAGATATCTTGAATGTCCTATATTTTATACAAGAAGAAGGAGTGATTACTACCAGGCATTTATTACAAAGGTTATGGACAGACTGCAGTCGTGGAAAGGAAAGCTCCTTTCGGTAGGCGGCAGGGTTGTATTGATCGCAAATGTTCTGCAAAGTATGCCAATTCATATGTTATCAGCAGTTAATCCTCCTAACTATATCATTTCCAAATTGCATAGCATTTTTGCAAAAATTTTCTGGAGCAGTAATGTGGGAGGAAATTCAAGACATTGGTCATCATGGACTAACCTATGTATGCCTTATGAGGAATGGGGTATAGGTTTCAGATCCTTTCATGATGTATCCAAGGCACTTTTCTGAAAATTGTGGTGGAATTTCAAAACAAAACCCAGTCTATGGAGTGCATTTACGTGTCAAAAATATTGTAAGAAATTAAATCCCGTAATAGTACCTTGGAAGGGTGGATCGCACGTTTGGAAGAAAATGCTTCAATGCAGAGACTTGATTGAGCATCAAATCAATTGGAAATTGAGAATGGGATCATCTCAATTCTGGTTCGACAATTGGACAGAGTTGGGAGCATTATTTTTCCAAATGCCAACAACATTCCCCATTGATGAAAACATACAAAATGTCAATGATCTGATTGAAAATGGCATGTGGAGTGTGGAAAATTAATTCAAATTTTGCCTGAAGAGTGGACTAATCACATTGTGCAGAACATTACTCCACCAAAAGAATGTGCAGAGTTAGATATTCCGCTCTGGATGCTTGAACCAAAGGGAAATTTCTCTGTAAAAACTGCATGGGATTACTTGAGAAGAAGAGAAAATCCAAGGATAGCTTACAGGATGATATGGGTCAAAGGCCTACCTTTCAAGATATCCTTCTTTTTGTGGAAGGTGTGGAAAGCAAAACTGCCACTTGATGATTTCTTGCGTAGAATAAGATACTCAATTGCTTCTAAATGCTCGTGTTGTGCTGATTCTAAAGAAGAATCTCTAGTTCATCTATTCTTCACATCAAATACAGCGTCGACTGTATGGACGTACTTCCTAACGAGAGCAGGAATTAACTCAGAAGGTTTGTCTTTACATCAAGCAATTACAAAATGTTGGACGACTCCAGTTGTACCTAGACTGATATCAGTCTTTCAAGCTTTACCTGCATGCATTGTATGGGAGTTATGGAAGAGAAGAAATAGTTTGAGACACGGCGAATCAGTGTCAGTAAATAGAGTTATCTACCAAATTTCATCAACGCTACAATCACTAGTACAACTGAAAAAACCAGGACTTCAGGTACCTCATAAGTGGATTGATCTTCTAACTATGATGGACCAATATACACCCCGTCTGAAGGCAGATAAAGTGCTATGGGAATTTTCTCCAACAGGCTGGATAAAAGTGAATACTGATGGAGTATGTAGAGGGAATCCAGGGAGAAGTTCAATTGGGTTTTGTTTGAGAGATGACAGAGGTGACTTGATATATGTAGAAGGAAGAGAAACTAAGTAGGGCTCTAACAATGAAGCTGAGGTAACAGCAATAGTAGAGGCAATGAGAACGTGCAAATCAATGAATCTGTCTAATGTTTGGCTCCAGACAGATTCACTGATGCTCCAAAAAATCAAAGATGGACAATGGAAATCACCCTGGAACATTATGGATATGGTGGAGGAAATCAACTTTCTCAAATCGGGGTGTAACTTCAAGGTATCTCACATAGTCAGAGAGGGTAACAACCTAGCAGACCACCTGGCAAACCATGCTCTTGATTGTGGTAACATCGAATGTTTTCATTTCTGGGATCTAGATGTCTTTTGCAGGAGGATTGTAAATGATGATAAGCTACAATGTACAAAACTGAGAATAAGAGTTGCAAGAAAGTAGAGAAAAAAATGAAAGGCACTAGGGGCATCTTGGAGAAATCTCTTTTCACTAACTGTTTTCTCTTTTTTCGCAGTATTCTACAGCTGGACTCTGATCCACAAACAATGGAAGCGATAAATGGGAACGAGATTGTTATCTCTGCAATTTAATATCACTAGCGCATGCTACATTGGGTAGTCTAGTTATCGTGGGTTTTCGTAGTGCCTTGGCCATTATAGCTCACAGTTGGAATTTATGCCAATACATTAAAATGCACCAGCCTTTACTCGCATGCTGAGTTGAAGCGTGCAATTTTAGCAGTTGCTTTTCTCTTATGCAACCGTGAACAGTTCTTGAGACAAGGCATCATTTAGTTTGGGAAACACCAGAATTCAAAATTGGTATTACCAATTGAATTAAGTATGCATGTGCTGCCTTATTTCTGGCGCTGATGGAACACGCCTAGCTCTCTTTTTCCCAAGTTCTGGAAGCTCTCAAAAATCTCGGCATTTTGGGAGTTTACAAACCCAACAGCTATTATATAAAGCTGTTTTGCATGCTGTTGATAGCTTTGGAAATGTAACAGGTAATGGGTTCTCGGACAGTACCAGCCATTCACGTTTTTAAAGTTCAAATGCAACAGAGAACGTTTCTTGAGACTAGGATCATTTATATTGGGAAATACCAGAATTCAAATTTCAAATTGGTATTACCAATTGAAGTAAGTGTGCAGGTGCTGCCTTGTTTCTGGCGCTGATGGAGCAGCATTTCGCACACCTAGCTCTCCTTCTCTCAAGTTCTGGAAGCTCTCAAAAGCCACTCCTATATTCAAAGGATGGTTATATATTAATCTCGGCATTTTGGGAGTTCACAAAATCAACAGTTATTATTTAAAGCTATCTTGCATGCTGTTATATCTTTGGAAACGTAAGCCAAATTATCGTTTTTAAAGCTCAATGTCGGACAGCAGCAGATTCAGAGTGTGCAAAGCTATTCCAAGACGCACATGGGATTTTCAGCACGCCAGTCAAGTTTTTACATTAGTATATTGGCTGGGAGGCACAACTCTTGGTTTCTCCAGCAGTATTAACGACAATCTGGGAGGGACAACTCTCAGTTTCACGCATTGCTTGTGAATTGATCGAGGCTACTCAACAAGGATGCTCCAGTGCTGGATAGAGAGTCTCCGTTTATCTTTTGCGAACCATGCATGGACTGTTGAGTGCGATACTGAATGGTACTATGTTGTCATGGCTAGTGATCCATAATACACAATCCAACTCACAACTCGCAGCCTAGTCCTAATGTGATGTCACTCAATACGACCTCTATGGGTTGTATTAGCAGATGCTCATTCCCTTGAGGAAGGAAAGGTGACATTGCATGATCAGGATAGCATTCTGTGATAATTATATAGACCGGCATCAATGTCTCAATTATAGTTTACATATCACCTCCGAGTTGTTATGAACTCTAAGGTGATCACAATATACTTCGTACATTCAAGTTATTATGTTGTATTTTAATTTTATATTATCAACAAAAATCTAACTCTAGGCTTTGCCTAGTGTTTACTCAAAAAAAAATAGGGTTCCGTACATAGGAAAACAAAGAGAGTCAAAAACTTAGTAAAAAAAATACTGTAGAAGCACACAAGAACACCAGAAAGGATAAAAAAAGAACATAGAGTGAAACACAATAGGATAAACATATAAGAGCATGATAAAGAGAAAGCACAAGAATATTGTGGAAGAACGGGATATAAAAAACACAACAAAAGGACTTAAGAGCACAGTAGGGTCTTAAGAGACCACAACATAGGAAACCATAGCAAGAGAAACATATATGAACATGCTACAAGAACACAAGACAGACAAATACACATAAATGTTGGAAATCATGTATACCTTTGATATGTGCGCTTTGGTTGTATGAGCATGATTTTCAGGTATAGGTTTTGATGAATGACAAACAATGAAGTCAAGTGTATAATCAAATGGCGAGAAGCATACTGATGACGGAATTGCATGAACAAGCTAAAGAAGTTCAAGACCGAAGACCCAAGACGTAGGTCGTTTGGTAGAACCAATGTAAGGACAGCGTTTAAGTTATCTTATCCTTTGGCTCAACATTAGGTCATCATAAACATGCATAAAATCACTTTATTAAATTATATATATCATAAATATTATTAATATATACTTCAAACAAAATGATTTTAACGTTTTCATTTCAACCAAAATGGGTTTTGAAGTAAGTTTTCAATTCTGGTATACTCTGGTATACACAGTGTATATCAAGTGTATATAATCGACCGTTGCCAAAGTTTTGAACACTGGAACAACATAATCGATTGTATACTTTAACAATCGATTGTTGACAATCGATTGTCTACTTTAACAATCGATTATTTTGAGACAGTGTGCAACCAGTTTTTAAATATCAAAACAATCGATTGTCTTTGTCCACAATCGATTGTCCCTTCATACAATCGATTATATTTTGACCGTTCCCACAATCCTAAATTTTTGAACGTTGAAGACAATCGATTATTCAGGTTTGACAATCGATTGTTTAGCCTAAAATCAGGAATCTGTTTTTTGAATGTTGGTCAGACAATCGATTGTCACCTCCAAACAATCGATTGTTTGAGCACAGTCAGGGATTTGATTTGTCAATTAAGCAACGGTCAGCACTACTTTTTCACCTATAAAAAGAGGTCTTTTGAGTTGATTTTAAACACACAACTCCTGCATATATTGATATACATATTGATCATTATCAAGCATCATTTTAGAGCTTTTGTTGAGCCATTTGATAGACAACTTTGTGTTGTTCATAGAGCTTATTTTGTTTCTCTTTATCCACTCTATTGAGAGAGTATTTGTTGTAAAAGAGTTGTTTGAGAAGAACATATCTTCTCATTTGTCGGGTTTGCTAAGTACCCAAAGTCTTAGTGGTTGAAGTCTTGGGGTGAGGTATCCTCAAGCAAGTGAAGTCTTAAGGTGTGGTATCCTTGAGCAACTGTAACGGTTTGTTAAGCACCCGTAAGCTTGACGAAGATAGTGGAATCTCGAGAGAATCTCTCGGGGACTGGACTAGCCACGGGTTGTGGTGAACCAGGATAAAATACGGTGTGTTCTTTCTTGATTATGTCAATTACCGTATTTACTTATTCCTGCAATTTTAAATTCCGCAATATTTCAATATTCTCGTGCCTCACTATTCACCCCCCCCCCCCTAGTAAACGGCATAAATACTAACAATTGGTATCAGAGCCTAACTCTCTGAAAGCCTTAACCGGTTGAGAGCTATATATATTTTTGTGTATAGAATATTGAAAGCAGGAATGATGAATGAAGGACAATCCACCACTTGCGTTCCACTATTTGACGGAACAAACTATACATATTGGAAAGGGCGGATGAGTATCTTCCTCAAAGCAAACAATTTTTGTTTGTGGCAAATCATCAAAAACGGTGAACCAATGCCGACAAAGAAAGTTGGAGAAATCACGGTTCCAAAGAAGGAAGATGACTATGATGCCAAGGACATGAAGATAGTTGAAAATAATGCAAGGGCCATCCATGTATTATATTGTGCGGTGAATCCGAATGACTATCGGAAAATCTCTTGCTGCACAACCGCCAAGGAGATGTGGGACAAACTCGAGATCATTTATGAAGGTACGCCTCAAGTCCGAGAATCCAAAATTGATTTTTTAACTCATAAATATGAAACTTTTAAAATGGAGAAGGAACCTATTGGTGTTATGTTTGAACGATTTTTAAGAATCGTCAATGATCTTTATGCTCTCGGGAAAGTTTACACGAACAAAGATCTTGTTCGAAAAGTCCTACGGAGTCTCACTCCCGAATGGCGTTCCAAAGACAATGCCATCCAAGAGTCGATGGAATACACGAATATCACAATTGATGGACTAAGAGGTAACCTCGAAACTTATGATAGCACAATTCTTAATCCTTATCTTAGAAGTGATTCGAATTTTGCCTTCAAAGCCTCATCCTCTAAAAGAGAAGAGGTAAGTGATTCGGAAAGGGATGATGAAAATACTTCCAGTGATATATTTGAAAAGTTTTGTAAGCCTTTGAAGAAGGACAAGAAAAAGAGGAAACACCATAGGCGCGTATCACGGGACTCAGACAGCTCGAGCAATGAAGCCGGCGCATTGTGTCTCATGGCAAACGGAGAAGAAGAGGTAAGTACATCTAACTCTCACTCATTTGAAGATTTACAAAATGCCTATGATGAATTGTATGGTGAATTTGTCAATGCTTCCAAATTGATAAAAGAATTGAAGAAAACACTTTCTTTGCAGAAATCACTTTCTTTGCAAACAGATTTTCAGAAAACACTTTCTTTACAAGAAAAAGATTTTGAAAAATCCTCTTCTTTGAAAGAAATAGATTTTGAAAAATTGACTAATGAAAATGGTGTTCTTAAAAACAAAATTGAAGTTTTAGAAAAAGAAAACAAATTTTTGGAAAATGACATTGCTGTTTTTAAAAATAAAATCAAGGAATTGAATTAAGCTTCTTCTATTGATACATGTTCAAATTGTTCTTCTTGTAGTTCTTTAAAACTAGAGAACACAGAACTTAGGAAAGCACTAGAAACACGTAGTGTTGATATTCCTAAAGCTGAAACAAAGAAGAAAAAGCCTAGGAATAACTATAGGCGTAAAATGAATAAGAATCATGATAGAAATGGAGTTGCGCAACCTAGAAATGATTCTAGGATTTTTGCTAATGAGTCTAGGAATAATTATTCTAGACCACCTAGAGATGACTCTAGGAATTTCAACGCGTCTAGGAATGACTTTAGATCACCTAGAACGCATTTGGCTCAACCTAGACATATGCACAATCCTAATGTTATATGTCATTATTGTAATCGGGTAGGACACATTGCACCCGTTTGTTTTGCTAAACATAGAGATTTATGTGTTGATTACGATTATTACTATCCTAACCCCCAAGGACCCAAAAGAAGTTGGGTACCAAAAACCTATTTTTAGGTACTTTTGCAGGTGTGTTTGAAGACTACAAAATTGTAGTGGATGCACCAAGCACGAAACCTTAATGCATTAAGGGGGAACGTCGGTTAGTTATCGTATTTTGAATAAAAACACAATGAGTTGATATGTGCAAATAATCTATATCAGTTTTGGTTGATACATGCTTTAATCAGTTCTTTTTGAATAACAATTAGTATCAATTTGGTTTATAATAATTGATTGATTCATGTTTTGATGAACATTCTTAGTTTAAAATAACAATTGATATTGTTGAGAAAAATGACCGTTATCATTAGTATGCCATTTACTAACATTTGATATGATCTTGTTTATAACGATTGGTATCGTCAATGGTTTAAATTTTTTTTGGTATAGTCTTTTTGCTAATGCCAAAAGGGGGAAGAATATGGGCGATATGCATGCCTTAATTGAGGGGGAATATTCAATTCAGGGGGAATTATATTGAATTGATTTCTATGAACTGTTTGCATAAATTGTATGTTGAGATATAGCATGAATTTAGGGGGAATTCAATATGCATATCTTCCGTTGTTTGTCATTATCACAAAGGGGGAAATTGTTGGAAATCATGTATACCTTTGATATGTGCGCTTTGGTTGTATGAGCATGATTTTCAGGTATAGGTTTTGATGAATGACAAACAATGAAGTCAAGTGTATAATCAAATGGCGAGAAGTATACTGATGACGGAATTGCATGAACAAGCTAAAGAAGTTCAAGACCGAAGACCCAAGACGTAGGTCGTTTGGTAGAACCAATGTAAGGACAACGTTTAAGTTATCTTATCCTTTGGCTCAACATTAGGTCATCATAAACATGCATAAAATCACTTTATTAAATAATATATATCATAAATATTTTTAATATATACTTCAAACAAAATGATTTTAACGTTTTCATTTCAACCAAAATGGGTTTTGAAGTAAGTTTTCAATTCTGGTATACTCTGGTATACACAGTGTATAT
Organism: Nicotiana benthamiana; assembly: GCA_034376525.1. Lineage (NCBI taxonomy): Eukaryota > Viridiplantae > Streptophyta > Magnoliopsida > Solanales > Solanaceae > Nicotiana > Nicotiana benthamiana. The sequence continues at coordinate 83,020,403 of CM067330.1, forward strand.
CAAGTGTATATAATCGACCGTTGCCAAAGTTTTGAACACTGGAACAACATAATCGATTGTATACTTTAACAATCGATTGTTGACAATCTATTGTCTACTTTAACAATCGATTATTTTGAAACAGTGCAACCGGTTTTTAAATATCAAAACAATCGATTGTCATTGTCCACAATCGATTATCAACAATCGATTGTCCCTTCATACAATCGATTATATTTTGACCGTTCCCACAATCCTAAATTGATTTTTGAACGTTGAAGACAATCGATTATTCAGGTTTGACAATCGATTGTTTAGCCTAAAATCAGGAATCTGTTTTTTGAACGTTGGTCAGACAATCGATTGTCACCTCCAAACAATCGATTGTTTGAGCACAGAATCAGGGATTTGATTTGTCAATTAAGCAACGGTCAGCACTACTTTTTCACCTATAAAAAGAGGTCTTTTGAGTTGATTTTAAACACACAACTCCTGCATATATTGATATACATATTGATCATTTTCAAGCATCATTTTAGAGCTTTTGTTGAGCCATTTGATAGACAACTTTGTGTTGTTCATAGAGCTTATTTTGTTTCTCTTTATCCACTCTATTGAGAGAGTATTTGTTGTAAAAGAGAGTTGTTTGAGAAGAACATATCTTCTCATTTGTCGGGTTTGCTAAGTACCCAAAGTCTTAGTGGTTGAAGTCTTGGGGTGAGGTATCCTCAAGCAAGTGAAGTCTTAAGGTGTGGTATCCTTGAGCAACTGTAACGGTTTGTTAAGCACCCGTAAGCTTGACGAAGATAGTGGAATCTCGAGAGAGTCTCTCGGGGACTGGACAAGCCACGGGTTGTGGTGAACCAGGATAAAATACGGTGTGTTCTTTCTTGATTATTTCAATTACCGTATTTACTTATTCCTGCAATTTTAAATTCCATATTTCAATATTCTCGTGCCTCACTATTCACCCCCCCCTCTAGTAAACGGCATAAATACTAACAATAAACAACAAAGAAAAAGTCACTGAAAACTTTTGAACATTTCAGAAACCCTAGATCGAAAAGAGGCAATTTTTTTAAAGTCATTTTTATTATAAACAAATCCAGGAAAAGCGTTTGAAAACTCAAATAAAACATAGATACACAACAAATCTAGAAGGATAGGAGAAAAACATCGAGGGGTTTCATAAGAACGCTAAAAATGTGACAGTCTTTAGAATGTCGGCGATAGGAGTCGGAGAAGCAAGCATCAAGCTTAGAGGACCAGAATATGCCGGAGCAAGGCTGGCGACGACCATGAAACCTCGAGTTGGAGAAGGTCTGTATGAAGACCTTGGTCGTCTTGCCTTGATTCTTCAAGTATTGAGCACACAAGATTAATAAGAGGTGAATATAAGACTACCATGGCCGAAGAAGCCATGGTTTCCAGTGGGTTTTGAGGTTGAAGACGATAGGAGATGATTAGGGTTGAGGAGGGTTCGAGAGACTTTTAGAGACGAAGGAGTTTGAAGGCGGTGTCTCAAAGGGAAATGGATTAGAGTTATGGGATTTGGGAGATTAGAAAAGGTAAGGATAAATCGTGGTCGTTGATCATTAAGAAAGACCAGGTGGGTTTTACTAATGGTTTAGGGGTCGGGTTATATTAGGATTTGGGTTGGTCCATTTTGAAATTGGAATTGGGTTAATGGGGTGGTTGATTTTGGCTATAATTAAAATAAAATATGGTTATCATTTAAATAGCCACATTTCACCTTTTAATTTATATAAATATTAAAAATAATTTTGAAACAAAATTGAAGGAACAAAATTAAATTAATATTATATAAAAATTAAATTAAGATAATGGAATAAATTTTATAATAATAAATGCTTTTTATAAAAATACCATGCCAATAGGGATTCTAGCGTAAAAATGCCAATAGGGATTCTAGCGTAAAAATACCAAAGCAACATTAAGATAATGGAATAAATTTAGTGCAATTCTAGCTTAAAAATACCAAAGCAATTTATAAAAATGTGAAAAATTACCTTAGCTATATATTGGCATAAATAAAATAATAAAATAAACTAATCATCAAAATAATAATTTGAGGAACACCTATTGATTTTTGTATTATTAAAATAGGGCAATAAATCCTTTTAAAAATATTGGAATAATAATAAGATACTTGGACTTGCTTATATATGCATATATATAATATTTTGAAAGTATTTTGCATATAAATATATACAGCGAAAAATTAGTTATCAACAAGTATAAAGGTTACCCGAATGTTCATAAGTGAAAATCATTAAAGGATTGTTAGATAGTCTTTTGCTTGATAGCATAAATTCCTAAGGGGAAGTGAACTTTATTACCGAGCATATGATTGTCTAGCAATAAATTAATGGGGTCCTCGAAGGTGCAGAACTTCCAGATTTCCAATTCACATTCTTTGCATTTGAACACTAGGGGGAATGATAAGGGGATTGGGAAATAATGACTTCCACATCGATTGAAGAATGATAATTGGAAACATAGATATAATATCAAGACCAGGGACTGCGCGGCCATCCCCATAGAAACAAGTTGTACAAATTAGCACAAGTAATGGCATTTCCTTTTTAGCATAACAAACGCCTATGTTATTTTTTAAAATGGAAGGAATAAATCGATGTACTTTTGTTTCTATCTTGTTTCTTATCTAAACGATAAATTAACGTTGTCATTTCAAAGATAAAGAAGTAGTTCAAATGCTAGTACCATAATGAACAAGAGACGTCCTCTTCAAGATCACCGTGAAAATAAGAGGGCTCTCTCTTATAAAAACTCTCATGTTAAAAGGTTAGTTTCAGAAGAATTTATGCCCAGAATCAAAATTCTTATAGGGAACAATATACCCGAAGTCGTATACGAAAGAAGCAAAAAGTAAGCTTGCGCAAATACTTATAGAATCCGTCATGTAAAAGGGTTTACATAAAAAGATATTATGCCCAAAATAAAAGTGCTTCAAAAAAAATACACCCAACGCTTCACATAATAAGACACAAACACTAAAACTTGCGCAAAACTTTTAAGAAAAAAGAAGAGAATGCAAAAAAAGAGTGCATAAATAATCAAATGAAAAAAATACCCAAATAATACCAGAGCAAAAATACATTTTTATTTATGGTCACATGCACAAATGGCAGAGATACAATAATTGGTAAAAGAAAAGAAAAGCTAAACTACGGTACCTCCCGAACCCGAAGGAATTGAAGTGTCTGCCCCCGGTAAAAGTAGATGGATCTGTCGATGGCTCAACATTTTGGTCATTACTAGTTTGTCCTTTAACATAATCATCCTCTGATTCTTCTTCAAATCCCCCAAGAACTCAGAACCATAAGGACCAGAAGCATGAGACCCTATTGGGAGACCACTTTAGCAGCTAACTCAAGCTTATAGGCAATTTTGTCATCAAAATCAATTATGCTAGTTTTGGCCTCTTCCAAGGTTTTTCTCCTCATGTTGTACATAGCATAAGTTTTCTCAATAATGAAGGAAGCCGCTCGATGCTAATGTTCTTCTTTGAGTTGGGTAGCCTCGACAAAAAGGTTTTACCGGGTGTATTTAATTAAATTGAGGCTAACATTGAGTTCGCAGACAATAGAGCTGAAAATTCTATTATGCTCAATAGTCCTCTTATGTTTCTCCTCCAACTAGGCATATTTCACCACCGCAATAGCAAGCTCTTCAACCTTGGAACTCAACGCTGCCTCCAAATTATTCAATCGTTTAGCGGAGGCGGCCTCATGATCGGATACAGCAAGAGTGGCATTATGGACTTCAACTCATTTGGCCCTAGCCTCTTCAAATTGCGTCTTCAACAGGGCAATATCTTGGATAAGGTGAGTTTCCAACACAAAAGCCTCGACAGCTTTGATTTCCAACTCCAAAAGGTGAATAATAGCTTGGTCCCATTCAACTAAAAAGGTTGATCCTACTCGGAGGTAAGTTCCTTATTTTCCCTAATCAACCTTTGAAGGCCATCGGAAACAAGAAAGTTTGCCCAAAAGTGAGACAAAAACTCATGATGTGTTTAATAGAAAATTAGAGAAAAAACAAAAGAAATAAAGAATATACCACTATGGCGTTTGTGTATAGCGTTGTTCAATAAATATTCTCCCGAGAGAGCTTGCATATTTTCCCAATCCTTCTCTATATCTTCTGGAGACCAAAATAGTAACATTGCTCCTCACTTGCATATCTCTGGATAGGGCATCATAATTTGCCCCGAATTACCTTGCACTAGGGACTTGGGAAGAGGAACAACTCCTTTATGATCAATTGTGGCCGGTGGAGATTATCTAGCAGTTGTTGGTGGAAGAGCTGGGGAAGATGTAGATGAAGATGATGGCAGTGAATGAGAAGCAGGTGCAATAAATGCAATGCTGGTTATTTGATGCTCGTGAACCAAAGATTGAAAGGACTCAGTACTTAGCCCTTCAGTACCGAGCACAGCAATTGGGGCACAAAATGGGAGTTAGCATTACGTACCAAATCAATCTCTCCGCAAAGTGTCGATACATCATCCTCAATTGGTATAACTGTCTTAATACGTCGAGCATCTTATTGAGATGATAAGTATTGTCACCTTTTGTGTAGAGAATCTACATCATTACTAGATTTTCCATCATTGTCGATCATCATGATATCTATAACTTGCCTAGGAGGAGGGCTAGTCATTATAACTTCTGAATATGACTCTGGGGAAATAGTCTTCGCCATCTTATTCTTTTCCTTGACCGTAGAAGAATGCCTTCTTTTTGGTTGCTTGTTCTCTGCCCGGAGACACATGCTCGAGTCAGTGTAGCTTGAAGTAGTTTCCATGCTTCAGCAGGATTAGCCAAAACATCCTCCTCAAAAACATTAACTGAGCCTGCGCGAAGACATAATTTCAAGGAAAAGATAGATAGGGTCAATCATTTTCCTCACATAAAAGGATATTACAACGCTAGATTGAATTACCATGATTTATGGCCTTCCACCCATATTTGATGGACAATTCTTTTTATGTACCGGTTTGAATGTTGTGATTTCCATGACATTTTGAACCCCCTGGCCCAAGCCGTCATCTATAGGTGGAACCCATCGAGTTGCAGAAACAAGCATAGAATGAAGAACAACTACAGATATGGAAGAATCCTTAATCAACTAAACGTTAAACAAAAATCTTACGATTGTGGTTCCATGCCATCAGAGAGGGTGAAGTCATTACTGGAATGATATCAACATCAGCAAATCTATAAGGCGTCGAAAAAAATTTTGCTGTGTAATTTAAGGTTTTGTGGGGTCGAGTTAATGTCATCAAGGTTCGGATTTTTGTGTTGGAGAATGCACTGAGGAGTGGATGAAAGTTTTTGGCCGAAGAATGCAGTTCTGCGATCTGTTTTTTGGCTGCAGAATCAGTATGTAGATCACATTCTCGTCACAAACTAAAGAAGAAGTCAAACTTAGTTGAGGAAAATTATGCGACACATTGTGCGACCGGAGATCAGGTCTGAGGTGCATTCTACTATTGTAGAATAGGTATGCAGACTATAGATCTGTCGCAGACCCAACTCGAAATACCCCAATTCTAAGAATCAATTGTGAGACAATTTTACAGGCCGCACATCTGTTTTGCGGCAATTTCTTTGATCGCATACCCATGTCAGAGGGTCCAATTTTCTATTTATTCAACCCGATCCCATTTTGATAAATAGCATTTGGGGATTCATTTGGGACAACTTTCTGTAGATTTTGGAGGTAGGAGAATTTTAGAGAGAGAAGGGGGAAATTTAACATGCTAATCATCAAATCTTAACCAAGTCTTCAAGAATCAAGGAAGCTAGCTACTAGATTATCATTTACCTAAGTAAGTCCTTTTCCTAAACTTTTATGCAAGAGGTTATAAGTCCAAATACATTGTGGTGTTAGAAATAGGTCATGCATGTGGCACTAATTTGTAGTATGTTGTATTAATGAACTAATTTAAATAGTTTCTTGTTGAAGATTGTTGAGGGAAGAAGGGATTTCCTTAATAGAACCTTGTAGTCTATGTCACATGTTAGGTGTTTGACGAAAGCGTTACACCATGGGAATCCTTCTAATTATTAATCAATTTTTCCCTATCTTCCTATAGATTATTATTATTGCTACAGGTCTCGATGTGTTGTAGTAACTTATGGATAGCTCAACAAGGTATGTTGGATAAACATTCTCTCAAAATCAAATTCTTTAATATTTCTGTTATGTTTGAGTATGATCGGCTCAAAATCCCTAATTTCTACATTCCCGGTTATCCCCTATAAGCTTATAAACTTGATTAATCTGGATGAGCTTTATATCGAAAGATAGACGCTTAAATTATGGTTTGCTTATTCAAATGGAATGGCTTTGAGTCGTATTTTAAATGTAAACTAGTATACCAATTGGGTGAGGAAAACTCGATATTCTTATTACTTCTAATTGCTTCTACGTGTACCTGATGACTTGAATTATTATTTCTTGCTATTAATAATCTATAAATATGTTTAAAAATAAAATCACTGATTTGGGGAAAGAGAGTGTGGCTAACGTGCCAAGAATATAAGCTATAATTGTGGCTAGTGTTAACAAGGAAATGCGTAGAGGTAATAAGAATTATGAAATGACCCTCGACTCAACTGTTTTAAAACAACTTCGAAAATAGAATTGCCTAAAAGCTTTTTCTATTAAATTCATGCCCGTAAGTGGCTGATGTTAACTATTTCTTCGTCTTAAAAATATATCCAATATGACTCGAGTTCATACTTACTCCGCTGTTCAAATTGTACATTGTCGTTATTGGAAAAGAGCAATTCAACAATAATTGGTGCATTTTCTTATTTATAACTTTGTTGTGTATTTGCATTATTGGTTAGTATGTCCCCTCCTTTGGGAAGAATCCTTTGTGTTTAACGCTCCATTACTAATGAACTTGAGGTATATGATTTCTGAAACACTATATATGCTGGTAATTGATGATGATGCTTGAAATTAAATGAAGTGAAAGTATGAAATTTGAAATACGGCTATCATGCCATGAATAAAGAACCTTGTGAAAGGCCCAAGGAGCCAAGGAGATATTGCTAATATGAATGGTCGAAAATACTAATACAGATCTATACAATGTGGAAGATGAATACATTTCTATCTATATCACCTTTCTGTGTAAACCAAGCTAAAAATGTGTTTGGGAGTATCATTAGCTAAATCAAGTAATGGTGGGTCATAAGGCCCACACCTATAACTACACGTGCCAATGTACGGGTGGATTTTAATATTCCTCTCATATGAAATGAAATTGGAACATTGATGAAATTGTGATTATTTTCCTAAATTGGGATGAAACAGGTACCTGTGAATTGGAAAAGAAAAATCCAACCTACACGGCATAAGTGGGGAGGCATCCTACCTGATCGGGTGGAGATCGGATGCCATGTTGCACACATAGTGATACTACTCTTTTAACAACTTTCTTTGACATCACCATGTCAAACCACATTGTTTTTGGGGAGATGTCCTAGTTTCTAAGCTGTCTACATATCCCTGGTCTTACACGAATCAGGCTATATGTAGCTTGGGATCCGTTGTCGGAGTATATCGATGGAGACCTTTCAAGAACGGACGCAATAGTAAGGTTGGAACGAATGGTTAAGGTCTAATAGGGTTGCGGGAACTGGATCAGGATCGCTCCTACTGAGATAGTCGTTGCTCGGCGATTTACCTGCATATTAGAAATACAAACATATATAGTGCGTAAATTTAAATATGATGCAAGTTCCCCTCGGACCATGAATATTGTCTTTGGATGGTTAGGATGATATCCTCAAATCATGATGTCCTAGACCATGAAGCATATAATAAAGGATTCGCAGGCTATGAAATGATGCTCTCGGGCTATGAGAATGATGCCTCTAAACCATGATGCCTTTGAATAATGATATGCAAAAGATTAAAAGGAGTCATCATGCCATGATATGGTGTTCTCGGGCTATGACAATGGTGCCTCCAAACAATGAGGCCCTTGATAGTTTGGCGATCTTTCAGCCCATGAAATTCAATAACTGGTGATTTTTCAGCCATTCAGGCGTAAATAAAGTGGCGATCTTTCAGCCAGGCAAGTGTAAATAAGTGGTCTCTCAGCCATGCAAATGTAAATGAAGTGGCGATATTTTAGCCGATGAATGCAATAGGTGGCAATCTTTCATCCATACAGAACATAAATAGTTGGCAATCTTTCAACCATGAAGAATGTAAATAATTTGGCGATCGTTCAGCCATGTAAATGCAAATGATGTGGAGATCTTTCAACCATGCAAGCATAAATAAAGTGGCGATATATCAGCAAATGAAATACAATAAATGAAGTGGCGATCTTTCAGCCGATGCAAGCTAATAAAGTGGCGATATTTCAGCCGGTGAAATGCAATAAATGAGGTGGCAATCTTTCAGCCATGCTGTTATACTATGTGTGAGTACGTCATTAGTCAATTAATGTAAGCTCGGAAATGGAATCATCTTGGAAAAGTTTACAAAGTTAGTTCATCATGTTAACATGGAGGTTACAAATATTTAAGGTCATGAATAACAAGTACCAAGATGATTGGAGAGGCTTAGAAGCTAAGCAAATTGAAAAAAATAAGTTTCGTCGAAAGTCGATAAGTTTAGAATGTTATAACATGCACTTTAAGGTGAGACTGCGGTTCTTAGGGTGATAAGGAGATAATGTTATAATTTAGTTTATATTTATGATAGCCATTTGTTATATTTTGAAGTCAAGCGAGTTGTGGAATAAAAGTTGCCAAAGATCATCACAACTTGCATTTATAAATATGCTAAAAATTGGGTCAAATGTAGTGGATCTTTTCTCCCATAATTCTAGGAATTATAATATTGTCCACATATCAAATTGAAGATCTACAAGTCTAATTTCTAACTAATCAAACATTTTTTCAATACGATGTCAGAGTAGAGAGATATTTGTAGTTTTGCGAGACTGCACATACTGCATCATTTCTGTAGAAAGGTTTGTCAATCTCTTACTCGCGAGAATCAAGTTTCTAAAAAGCTTCGTTTATAAAGTCAAACTAAAATCTCACCCCGAATGGAAAGAATATCGTTTTTATAGTTGTGCAAAGGATTGGAGATAGAATTACAGATATGCCGATCTAAGCTAACAACTAAGATTGAACCTAAACCAAAACCTATAGACTGAATTAAGAGAGCAGAGGTTTAATTCAAGACCAGGAAAGCAAATTATATCAAATCCAAATGCCAAGCAAAGCCCTAGAATACAAATGAAGAAATTGGGTTCAACTAAGCCGTTAACCCAAGAGGAGGTGGAGCCTTAACCCGACACAAGAGGGACCCCAAGTAGGTGTGTCACTAAAGCTTTTTGAGCAATACACTTCGTGTGTTACATGAGTTCCTTTTGGGATATATTATATATTAAATTGAATGTCTTGCAATTTAGTTTCTAATGCTCTTAACCATTTGCTCATATGACACTCGGATAAAATGGTATAAGCGTTGAAAGAAGGACCGATGCTAGGGTGCCAAGTAGCATCTATTTGACTTTTCAACAAAATGGGATATTTACATCCCTTATCTCGTCTCTTTCCCCATTTTTCTAGAGATCATGGCCAAATAACACCCCTAACCTTCCCCTCAAGCTATCCACAATGTTTTCCAACAAGATTATCATCCACGGCACGAAATCAAACAGCTATAACATTAAAACGATTCTTACAACATATGTATCGTTATATTGCCTCTTTTTCTTTGTAATTTGAGATTTAGTAGTTAATAATATTCCTTATTTCTGTATTTAAGCTTTTAAATATGAAAGAAGGTTGATAAATACATTTAATAATAGCTAGAACTCACAGGACGTGATAGGAAGCCGTGAGTTCGAATTATTCGACTTGTTATAGGTTGTTTTTGGGATGTTTCGTGTTGCTTTTTGTCTGTGCATTTTGCTGCTGATTAATTGTGTTTTTGGAGGAGAAATTGTATGGAGAAACACGAAATAATGGATAAATGGTGTATTATACATTCTTTGGAACATTTTCGGTGTGTTTGACACTACTACTGTTGTCGTTTTGGTAAGAAATGATTGGGGTGTATTAGGTTGTTGTAAGCTAAATGTAACATGGACTTCGACTTTCATCCACTGTAGGAGGTAATTATATTGTGTTCTTGATTGTTCTTAAGATTATCTTGATATTGATTAAGTTAATCGGATGGACTAGACATGAACTAGTAAATCAAGTTTCTTATTAAGGATAATTGGAGTTCGGGATTGTTTTCCTTGTTATAAATATATGGTATAAGGCTCGAATCATTGATAAATAAATTCATTATCATGTTAATGATACTATTAAGTTAATGTAAGAAGCATATAAGAGGTGATATGGGTATATGAATTTCAATTGGAGCTTGCCGCTCGTCGTGAAACAGTTGTGACTTGTTGTTATTTTATGGTGTCTTGTTATTTATAATCATTATTGTTGGATTTCTTTTGTCGTCGTTATTGCCATATGGTACTGGAGGAGGTTCTTGTTACAGGGGATATGCTTCCTAAATTTAGCTAAACGAGCTACTAGTTTAAGTTGCGGACATATCCTTTACTCAACACTGATTTTGAATCTTCTTATGCTGTGGTAGATCAAATTGAGTTGCTTGAAGAATTTCTTGGAAGGAATTCAGGACTGGAGTTAAGGTATTTTAAGGCCCTTACATCTTTCTTTTGGCATGATCTAAAGCGCCAATAACATAAAAGATACGCTAATTCATAGCGGATCTACTCCTAGGAACAAAGGTTGTCCATGTTGTTCTTTCCTTATAAAGTTATTCTAAGCAAGTTTGTATGATCCTTGAATCCTAATGAGGTTCATATTGAGGGTATGGATGTCCAAAATGTTAATTGAAGGTGCAATGACCTTATGTCACTCCGAAAGGTTTAGAACGTGATTTTATGAGTCTAGCATGCATTATATATAGTATCTATTTTACACTACCGAGCCACGTAATAGTTGGCAGGATACTACACCTACTGTGAAACCACTGATCAATTGGGTTTACCGAGCTCTACGTGGCTGAGTACGATTCTACCGAGCCTTATGATAGTCGGGTATGTTGTTACTGAGTCCTCTTTGAGGCCGGGTACGATATGATAATGATGATGATCCCCATAGAGGCGTATGTTTTTAAACGTTTATGCATATATATGAATTATGCATTTCATGCCAGTAGCCCCAGAGGCACTCAGATGTTCCAGGTTGTAGCTCCTCTATCTCTCTTTACATTACAGTTCTTACTTATGTTTTCCTGCTTTACATACTCGGTACTTTATTCGTACTGACGTCCTTGTTGCCTGGGGATGCTACGTTTCATGCCCACAGGTCCTGATGTATAGGTTGACATTCCTCCTAGTAGGTTATCCACTCAGCAAAAGGTATTGGTGCACTCCACTTACTCCAGAGATATCTATTTGGTCAGTATGATTTGGACATGTATAGATTAGTATGGCGGGGCACTCCAACAGGAAGGAGAGCAGCTGATTCTAGGGATGCCCATTTGTCCACATCAAAAGGAAAGGAATCAGTCCGGCAGCAAGAGAGTCCCGGCCTTTATGTTGTGTATGTGTTCGTAGTGACTTGTAGATAGATTTCGTGTATATGGATACTTGTATGTCCTTATCAGCCGATGTTTTGAGTTTACAAATGATCATGTCGGCCTTATAGGCCCGTATGTCCCATGTATAAATTTTTATATCATGTTGAGTCATCATATATTGAGTATTCCTTTAAATTTCATTCTTGTTATCTCATGATAGTCTTTCTAGCTCATTTACTCATGACGGTATGATAAGAAAGATATGTTATGTTGGTACTCGATTGAGTAAGTCATCGGATGGCTATCGTGGCCCTTCGATTTGGGTCGTGACACATTCAATGTGCAGATAGAGACAGTGTTTAGTCTCAGAAGGTAGAATGGTAGCCTTATGCAATGCAGAAAATGAAGATATATATAGTAGTTTGTCTCAGAAGGCAGAATGGTAGCCTCATACAATGCAAAATGCAGGTAGAGGTAGAGCTTAACCTCGGAAGAGAGAAAGGTAGCCATATGCAAAGCAAAATGCAGGTGAGGTAGAGCTTAACCTCGGAAGGCAGAAAAGTAGCCTTATGCAACGCAAGCAGATGGATATAGACTTAACCTCGGAAGGCAGAATGATAGCCTTATGGAATAAGTAAAAAAGGAAAATGATAATAGAATTTTGTTAGTTGTTAGCAGAGTGATATTGTGACTACTGGGGACACTGTGTATGCTGAGAACACTACGTGGGGATAGCAGCTGTGAGTATGTGCTACAGTTCTGAGAGTTATATTCCTGAACAATTTGTCTCGTGAGTATATTTGATGATTTTGCAACTCGAGTGCCTACATCCAAAGAAAAGTCGTGAGTTTTGTAGAGGTGGGAGGTTAGCTCGTATCCCCCCTAGCTCTACTTGATTTGCTTGATTCTGATCTGGTGATACTATATGTATCGTTATGGTAGCGTTGCTAAACAAATCAATTTTAGTAACAAACATGCATGATATAGTAAAAATATAATATAAAAACATAGTTGAGAATAGTTTTCTTTGAATAAGCAGAAGACTGCAACGTGGCTCAAGACATTACAACCTTTCTTGCAATGGAATTTTGAGGGTCCTCCTCAAAATTTTGCCCCAGGTTACTGGGTTGATGCTTCTGACGGCTACTTGGGATGACTAGCTGAAATTACTTCGGAATTTTGAGGGACCTTCTCAAAATTCTGCCCTAGTTTCAAATTAAAGGGGGAATGGAAAATTTTATTGACTTTCAACCGAACCTATAGGGCTGCCTACGTATCCCCTCATAAACGTGATCAGGTCAGGCGTAGTTAAATTATATCATATATGAAAGCATAAAGGTGACGCATAGTATCGCTTGGCTGCATCTGAATTGATCGGTTTTTGCCAAACTTCTCCGTCCATTTTTGTAAGTTTCACGGCTCCTCCTGACAGAACCCTGTGAACCATGTACGAACCCTGGCAGTTGGGAGAGAATTTCCCTTTAGCTTCATCTTGATGCAGGAAAATTTTCTTTAACACCAGCTGCACCTGGTGTGAATTATCTTAGCATGACTCTTTTGTTGAAGTCTTTGGACATTCTGTTATGATAAATTATACCATGGCAAACTGAATTCATTCTTTTCCCATCTATAAGGGCTAATTGCTTATAACGACTTTTTACCCATTCCGCATCGCCGAGCTCAGCTTCCTGTATGATCCTTAGGGAAGGAATTTCTACTTCAACGAAAATGACTGCTTCTGTACGATAAACCATCATATAAGGGATTACCCAAGTTGATGTGCGGGCTATGGTAAGATATCCTAGTAAAGGAAATGATAACTTCTCGTGCCATTGTTTATGTTTTTCTATCATTTTCCTTAGTATTTTCTTGATATTCTTGTTGGCGGTATCTACAACACCGTTCATCTAAGGGTTGTAGGCTGTAGAATTCATGTGTTTGATCTTGAAGGTTTCACATATAGCATTTATCAGGTCACTGTTGATATTGAAGCCATTATACGGTATGATTGACTCTGAAATCCAGAATCGACAAACAACATGGTCACGGACAAAGTCTGCCACGACTTTCTTAGTCACTACTTTGTAAGATGTTGATTCGACCCATTAGGTGAAATAGTCGATTGCTACTAGGATAAACTTGTGCCCCTTGGAAGGAGCAAGCTCGATTGGTCCAATAACATTCATTCCCCAAGCGACGAACGGCCATGGTGAGATTGTTGCAGCAGGCTCATTTTGGGGTACCTTGATCATGTCTACATGTACCTGGCAGCGGTTTACACTTCTGGACAAGTAGATGCAGTCCTTCTCCATAGTCATCTAGAAATAACTGGCCCAGAGTATCTTCTTTGCTAAGACAAAGCCATTCATCTTTTGCGTCGACAAAACTTAGCAATCTTAAATCGGGAGTGCTACTATAAAGGATTCCCCCACTGCGAAAGAAATTGTTGGACAACCTCTGGAGGGTGCGTTTCTGAGTAGGTTTTTCAAGCTCAAGGTACTCTCCTTTCGCCAAGTATTCCTTGATATCATGAAACCTGGGCTTTCTATCTACTTCTTCTTCAACATGAGCACAGTAAGCTAGCAAATCATGAATCCTTACTGGAATGGGATCAATAAAGTTCTTGTCTGGATGTTGTATCATGGATGAGGGTAGCCAATGCATCGGCAAACTCATTCTGGACTCTGGGAACATGCTAGAATTCTGTCTTTGTGAGCCTCTTTCTCAATTCATGTACACAATTCAGATACGGGAGTATCTTAGAGTTCTTGATTGCCCATTCTTCTCGGACCTGATATATAAGCAAGTCTGAATCCCCAATTCCTAGAAACTCTTGAATTTTCATGTCAATGGCGGTATTGAGCCCTATGATGTAGGCCTCATACTCAGCCATATTGTTGGTGCAAGGAAACCTGAGTTTGGCAGACAATGGATAGTGCTGACCGGTTTCTGATACTAGGTCTGCTCCTATGCCAACTCCTTTGAAATTTGTTTCTCCATCGAAAAACATTCTCCAACCGTCATATGATTCTGCAATATCTTCTATTATGAAAGATACTTCTTCGTCAGGAAAATAATATTTTAGGGGCTCGTATTCTCCATCCACTAGATTTTCTGCAAGGTGCTAGACCTGGCTTACTCGAGTGGACAACTTGAGCCGAGGGGGGCAGCATACCGGGGATACTGAAGCTCCGTTAGCTTAGCATCTTGTCTGAACCTTGTTCTAAATGGGACAAGACTCCAAACAAAAGAGAAGTCACACGAAGTGCACCCTTATCCATGATGTAGAAGACTCGGAGGGAGGAAGGGTTTCGTAGCAGTTTATATATACAATTCACCAAATATCAAAGTGGTAAAACATTTAGCACATTTTACATGAAACATGTAGGAAAGTCAGATAAATCCAATCATAACATCTATTCTAAGCTTGAATTCTTAAACCCTGAACCAGAGATTCCGGGTTTTTCTCCTAGCAGAGTCGCTAGAGCTGTCACATCTCATTTCTACACACCACCCGGAAGGATAGTATATAAGAGAGTTTTTCCAATTTATGTGACATTATTTGAAATGGGATTATTTATTCATTTCATAGTTTCCACTTGGGATTGTTCATTTTCTGGTGGTCCATGTAACCGGTTTATTTTAAATCCGGAATCAAGGAGAATTCGACTTTCCTTGTGAAATCTACGAACCAGAAATTCTGAATAAGTCATTTTTTTACACGAGGGAAGGTGTTCGACACCCTCAGATTCCGTGGTTCTAGCACGGCCTCTTAAACTATTATAATTGGCCTATTATCTGATTTTAATAAATGTTTCGACCGATAGTGCAATTTTAAAATTATTTACCGCTTGTAATTAATTTTTAAGAAAAATTGAACGTCGTTTAAAATGTATTTTTGGATCACGTCACATGAAATGCACCCGGATCCGAAACACATTTTATTCAACATTTTGGGATTTTGATTTGGGTCACATGAAATGCGCACCCGAGTTTAAGAAAGTAGCTTTATTAAATGTGCGCCTAAAGCAACTAGCGCGTTGATATCTTTGTGGGAAGCTATGAAAAAGTGCTAAATGGCACGTCCTGATTTTTATGTTTTTTAATGAAAGCAACTAAAGAGGGCCACATGCAATTTATGTTTTTTATTTGGCGTGGCACACCTCAATTTCATTTTTAAGGATATTCGACAAAAATTCAGGAAGTCTAAGAACCTTTATTATCTATATTGACTCAATTCTTATTTTGTATAAGAGGTTTATATAGGTGACCTTAAAATGGTTAGAGGCTAATTAGTTAAAAAAAAAAAAGAGCTCATCAAGAGGAGGTATCTATCTTAAGCGAATTGAGCTAGATTCTAGGAAAATAGGATATGGTCCATTAATTAAGAGGAAATGTCCTTCATGGTCCTTCAGCATCATGTTCTAATTGATGAGCCTAATTTGTTGGCATGGGACATATACAAGCATACTATTCAAAGGCCCATGTGCCAAATATTAGTAGCAATCAAAGTCAGACTCATGCTAAGAGAGGCGTATCTAGTAAGAGTATCTACATAATGGATCAAAACAAAGTTACATTCGAAACATGCCAAATAAACCTCATATAGCAGACCACAGTATTCCCATTTTTTAAACTAAAACATAAAACATAGATTATGCAATAACAACTACTGAAACCAAGGAAATTTTAAATAGCTATCCCTTCAATGATCAAGCTAAGATTGTCACTTGTTATTTCAAGCTTAAGCATGATTGTATCAGCATAAGTTCTGATTTCAAACTACAAAACCACGGACCTACTTATGTATCCTTCATGCATATTTAGCAATCATTGTTCACATGAGTATTTATTTTCTATTACAGAACCAAGAGTCCAGCATTTTTTAGATAGCTAAATACAAGTTCAAATCATACAGCATGGCTAGACATATTCAACAGGAGCACAAGGAACTATCCCATAACATGAAAATAAGAGTGTAAACAATTAGAGTCAATAGCCTTCTAATGATCAAACATGGGTTTTGTTCAAATTTCAACATGAATATAAAATTCCAGATACAATTCCAGTCTGGTTCCAGCTTGCAGCACTTATCTATTAGCAAATCGTATGGAGAAATACCTGAAATGTGAGGAAAGTACAGCAAAGGAGTCAAAGACCAGCAGCAGCAAATTAGAAATAACAGCCAGAAAATAGAGCCGGAATTGCTTTTGAAAAAACCAGGAAGTTTATGTTTGAAACCCAATCGTAAACTCAGTTGAATATCAACGGCATAATGGATCTCAATATTTGTTTCAAAACCAAACTCAACTCATATTTTAACCTTGAGATCTAGAGGAGGATTTCAGAACTTGACAAGATTCTCAGCTATTTTTTGTGTATTCTTTCAGTAACTTTTTTTCCCTCTAAAACTATCTCACAGAACTTTTGAAAGACTTCCAGATCTGAAAAAAAAAATTTGATCTTAGAACTTTAGATCTGAAATTTTCCCTCTCCAAGATTTCAGGATTTCAAAAACTTTTGGATTTCAAATTTCAGACTGCCCAAACCTCTTTTTGCAAGGTAGATAGACTGCCTTTATAGGCAAATACTAGGGCATCTTTTAGATTTTTTTGACACCTTAGATCCCTCTGAATTTTAGCCTTTTTTTGCTTAAAAGTCCTAGGGGAGTGACTCTTACCCAAGTTATACTACTCAATTTCTGAATTTAAAATTAGATTCCCAATTTAGAAGGTTCTAGGAGGTTCTACCCTTAGTTACGACAAGATTCTCTATTTAGAACTACCCAATATGCCCATGAGAACCCCTGAAAATTACATAAGACTGCCAAATAAAGGTCTGGGCCAAGTGACCCAATTCAAATAGACCTACTAATTTTAAGGATTAATTCAAACAAAGCCTAAACCCCTAGTTTGGAAAGACTGATCAAACTTCTTAAGCAAAAGGGGGAAGGAAACTAAAATTAAGCTAACTAATCTAATCAATAATGATCCTAAAACTAATTTTGCCATCAATCTAATGAAAACAGTAGAAAAAAGCACAATAAGAAAATATATGAGACTAAAAATAAAAGAAAAATTAAACGAACAAACAATGCAAAAATCAGAACCCTAATGACTACAATTAAAACTAAATCAAGAACAAGCAAGCAAATAAAATAACAGAAAATAAATATATAAAAATAAAATAAAAAATAGGTGAAAGAAGGGGAATAACATAATTGAATAACGACCTGGGCAAACCTCTTTGAATCACTGGATCAAAATAGTCTTTAATCGTGTATGTCTTCATGAAAAGACACACGGCTAAAGTCTATTATGGTCAAATCACCAGTAAAACCCCCTTATATGAAATTAGGGTTTTCTTAAAAACTATATTCAAAGGAAACGGGGGTGATTTGAAAAAATAAGACTATGGATTAGGGAAGAGGGGTTGGTGGAGGTGGTATGGTATCATTTTTGTGGTGTTTGGGTGGTGGCGATGCCGGACACGGCGGAAGAACACACAATGGTGCCCTAAAGTTTCATTTATTTGATGGGTTTGGGTGGTATTTGAGAGGGAATACTTACGAATCCATGATGAGGGGAGGGAGATGATACTAAGGTGTGAATTTGGGAACCATTGGAGATTCTCCGCCGACGGAAGAGATTTCTGACGGCGGTTCATGGCGGCTCAGGGCGGTGGTCTCTAGGCTTTAATCATCGGAGGTGAAAGAGATGAGAGGTAGGGGAATTTGAGGGGGTAGGGTGTGTTAGGATATATATATATATATATATATATATATATATATATATATATATATATATATATATATATATATATATATATTTATCTGTTGGATCACAAAACATACACAGTTGAGATTGGATATAAACCAAACGACATCGTTTTTGGAGGAGCTGGGTGTTGGACCGGGTGGATTTTGGGTTGGGGATGTGGTGAAAAAAATTGGGCCTGGGTGAGTTTTAAATGAATTGAAGGGTTTGGGCTTGGCTTTTTTAGAAATTTGACAAGGTCCAAAACGTTAAACAAAAACCCTCTTTACTTTCCTTTTCTTTCAAATTTCCGATTTCTTTTTCTATTTTACATATATTAAAGCTAAAATTAAACCTAAAAGATTAAACTAATCTACCTAATTATATTAAGATAGAATTGATAATCAATACCAATTAAAAGAAATCTAATAAAATTCGAAGCAAAACAAATCAATTTTTATGATTTTAGTTCTTTTTGAAAAAATACTAATTACTAATTTTCACACCTCCTCTTTTACACTACAACTCGGCGAATGGCGTAGATAAGGAAGTTTTTCCAATTTAAGTCGCAATCCAAACGAGATTCATCTTAATTAAAAATCATAGTCGCCATTTGCGAGATTCATGGTGTCCCAATTTACCGGTTTTAATCCCGAAGCGAGGAAGTTTGACTCTGTTATTATATTTTGCGAACAAGAAATTCGGGTAAGGAATTTTGTTAACCCGGGAGAAGGTGTTAGGCATTCCCGAGTTTCGTGGTTCTAACACGGCCGCTTTGATCCGACTTGGCTTATTAAATTATTTAATTACTGATTTTTAAAACCTATGCACATCTGTTTCTTCCCGCTTTTAATTTAGAAAATTATCTTGAAATGGGTTACGCGCACGTATACTCGTCTGTTTGGTGCGTCAAAATTCACGTCACACCAAAATATCCACGATCGATAACGCGTAGTTATTATTAAGAGTGTTTGGGCTGAAGTTGCCGCGAGCGCATACTCCCGTTTTGTTTTTAGAAACGTAGTTGTGCTACGCGAACGTATATGCAAACACACTTGATATTTTAAACGGCCTTAAAGGATATTCTACGAAATATTATTTTGTCTAGCCTACGATATTACTAAAAGTCATGAGCGATTTTAATGAACTTGTGTGAGCTAAAATAATTTAAAGCTTGTAATCTATTTTGTTACTAAGAAAAGATGGAGCGAAGTTGCGCGAACGCATAGTCCGAAATAAATTCCAACATGGCGCACCTCCAATTTATTTTAATTAAAGCATCTCTACACTAATTTGTGAGGCTAGTGAATTAACACAATAATTTCTGAAAGTTTATGGCAAGTCCAAGATGATTAATTGCCGTGGCTTATATGAAGAAATGATCTTATGCAAATGGAATGAAGGCGAAAATGAAAAAAACTTATCCTACCATGGATCTGTTAGTGATGCCAAGTTCATGAACAACCTCAGACAACTGGACCCTTTTTTTTATATTTTTTTACATTTTTTTTATATTTGACCGATCTTGAAAAGCTCTAAAGACTAGGTGA
This sequence comes from Nicotiana benthamiana, assembly GCA_034376525.1. Classification (NCBI taxonomy): domain Eukaryota; kingdom Viridiplantae; phylum Streptophyta; class Magnoliopsida; order Solanales; family Solanaceae; genus Nicotiana; species Nicotiana benthamiana. Next base: position 83,040,330 of record CM067330.1, read on the forward strand.
ATTGATTTTGCAACCTAAACAAGGAATTTTCCAATTTACTGAATCGATAAAATAAACAACAACTAATGGGTCAGCAATTTCTTATGATTTAATCCTGGATCACATGAAATTTTTAGGCTAAAATTCGAGAACCCGATTATGATCATTTGAAATAAAATCAACACGACTTCTGTATTTTAGCTAACATCAGTCTGTAAATCCTAGCTAAAGCAAAGAACAAGTCCAGTCCATAGTCCACAGTTAATTACAAACTAGATCTAATAAAGTCCTGAAACTATATTAAATGCGATAATGAAATTCAATAGGGAGAATACACAGCATTCCATTTCATTCCCCAAAACTGGAGAGTTACATGGAGACAAATACAAGGTGTGTACCTAGAATTTTAGGCAAAATAAAAGGAGAACGAGTCAGCAGTAGGAAGCTAACAAATCAGCAATTGGAAACCAGTTGCAACACAACAACAATAGGATCAACTAGACACCTAAAAATGCATTACAGCTACCCAGGACTGACTAGCATATGAGTAGCACCAAAAATAAACAGAATAGATTTGATTGACCCAAATATACTCGAAACTACACCTAGGAGAACTTCTAAAACTTCAGCAGCCAACCACAAGGGATTTCAAGTTATTTTCATATTCATCTAAGCAGGAATCTCCCATCAGTAGCTAGAATTTGAAATAACTCTAAAAGAACTTTTATGGAAAAGTTTTTTTTTTTTTGGTTTTTCAATTTGAAATTCAGATTTTCAGATCGTGAAACTTCTTCCAAACTTCTTTTTGTGTATTTTTTGGACTTTTTCGCCTCTCAGAAACGTTTTGTGTGTTCTCAGATTCTTAACCTAAAACCCTGCCTTGGAAGGTAGGTTTGCAACGCCTTTATAGGCAAGCAAATAGGCCAGCCCTCAGATTTCTTTTTCACCACTTAGTCCCTCTTTTATTTTTTAGTTTTTATCTATTAGTCCCATATTTAATTCCTTGTTGGCCAAGTAACCCTGTTAACTTTCTGAAATTCCAATTAAAATCCTATCTAGAAGCTTCTAGGGAATTCTATTGTCATTTACTACAAGATTGAAATACCTACATTACCTTGATTTTATTCCGTAATTATCAATCAACTATACCACCACTTGGTCTCAATTTACCATAGCTAGTCAGAATTAAACTAATCAGCCATTCAATGATATTAATCTAGGGTCGAATTATCAGTAACAAACACGAATTGTCCAATCAAACCAACAGAGAATCAAAATTAAACCAACATAAAGATTAAAACAAATTATCATCAATTAACATGAAGAAAATTAATTCAATAAATAATACTTAAACTAAGACCTAGAACACTAATTAACAACAAGAAACTACTCAAACTAAATGACAATTAAATGAACGAATTCATGTTACCAACTATAAGACAGAGAAGAGAAAACTTCAATTACCGACCCCCAAACGGATAAAACAAAACCCATATCAATTAAACACGAAGCAAAACAGATATGGAAGGGAATTTAATTCAAAAATAACAAGAACTATTAAGAAACTCACCTGTGTAAATTTAGGGTTCTATCGTTTCTTGAATTTTAAATTCGAGCAACTCCGGCGAGATTTGAAGGCTACTGACGACGGATTCAGCCCGAGGGAAGTAAGGAGGTAATATGGTGTGAATTTTGTTGAATTTAGAAGAGTTTAGTCTTTAATCGGAGTCTTCAGTTTGATATTCGAAGGGATTGGCTAGGGTTCGAAGGAAAATAAGGCTCGATTTGTTATGGGGAGGCGACGGGGAGCATAGGGTGTATTTTTTGGGTTGTTTGGAGACGGAGCCGTCGTGGGCGGCAGAGACGGCAACAATAGATTCAAACTTTCAATGAGCTTGAGGGATGTTCGAAGGAAATGGATGGTGGGGATGGAAAGAGGAGGCTTAGAAGGTTGTGTGGTGTAAGCTTGAGGGTGTTTGGTGGCCGACCGCCGCCGTGAGGAGATTTCCGGCGGCGTTTTAGGGTGGTGGACGTTGGGATTAGGCTGGTCTCTGAAGAGACGAAGTAGAGGAGTGAGAGGGGGTAGGGTAATTCAGACATTAATATATTAATGATTCCACAATTCATGACCGTTAGATTAAACAACCAAGACGGTCAGGATTAAAACCCTTAAAAGACGTCGTTTTGTTACAAAGTGGTGGACCGGGTTTCCTAAGGCGGGTTAGGCTAATTGAAACGGGTTGTGGGGTGTTTGGGCCAGTCTTGAGTTGGATTGGGCTGAAAAACGGCCCAAAAATTGGGTGTTTAATAAGACTAACCCATCTCTTTATAAAATTCTTTTCATTTTATTTGTTTTCTTTTTATTTATTTTCTTTTCTTTTTTTTCTTTTTGTTTTTCTTTATATTCTAAAATTATAGTAGTTAATTTCCAAATACACTAACCCCTAATTTAAATGCAACCTAAGACAAATTAAAAGTGTAAATGCAAAAGAATCATTTTTGTTTTCTTTTCTTCGTAAAGTAACTTAATTACTAATTAATCATAAATTTTGAAATTAAACCCTAAATGCAAATGCCAAGTATATGAAAACAAAAAATGCAAACAATTAACATAAGATGTCACAAAAATCCACAAAATTTCAAAATAATGAACAAAATCAATTTGTTTGAATTTTTGGGAGTAATTCTTATAGGAAAAAAATCACGTGCTCATACTAATTAATCTAAAAATGTAAAATTAAAGCCTAAATGCAAATGCAGTATTTTGTATTTTTATGAATTATCTAAAATAATCATGCTCATTCAAATGCAAATACACACAAAAATTAGGCAATTAAATCCTAAAAATCAAATAATAAAAGGAAAATCCTAATTTAAAGAATCATGTAAAAATAATTCAAGCAACGCAAAAATCACGTGCTCACAGCTGCCCCTTTTTGCTCGGAGACACCAAGGGTTTTTGGGCAAAGATAACTGAGCAATAATGAGGGATTTTTGCCCTTTTGGTACTCCATGAGAAGCATTTTTGGAAAATGTGTAACCGAATTGCTTCAGAGATTGTCTACATATCCTTGGCTGTAAAGGAATCTGATTAGTGTAGTTCTGGAAGTTTTGGTAGCTGGGACTATCGGGAGCTGTGAGCACGTGATTTTTACCTCGCTTGAAGTATTCCTATAGAATTCATTAAAATTAGAATTTTTCTTTTATTATTTTAATTTTTAGGAATTAATTGCGTGATTTTGTGTTTATTTGCATTTTTCCTTTTATTATTTGAATTTTTAGGAATTAATTGCATGATTTTGTGTTTATTTGCATGTTGTGTATTTTTAATTAATATAATTCATAAAAAATACAAAAATAGTATGTTTGCATTTAGGAATTAATTTTTTTACATTTTTCTTTTGGGTTATTAGTTAATTAATATTAAAAATAACAAAAAAATTAGTTATTCATACATTTACTTTGTTTCTTTTTTAAATTTAGGATTTAGGCTATTTTAGAGGTTAAATAATTTATTTGTGGAAGTTAAATATGTTTTAGTTTATATTTATTTTTACTATTAAAATCTAAAAAAAATTTAAAAAGGAAATATATAAAAGAGAAAATGCATAAATTGGGCCACAATTTCGATGCCCAAACCACCAGACCCATCAAATTAACCAAAACCCAAAGTCCCCTACTCGGTCCAGGAATGCCCATGTCGAAACGGTGTCGTTTACACTAAAGCAGATTTGAGTCGTTGTTTAATTTTAATTAGACGATCGAGATGCGGGGGATGTCACACTATATAAAGGTCTCATAACACCCCCCCCCTCCCAGAAACATCTACCTTATACGTAATAACCCTAGTACCACCGGTGTAACGCCGTCATCAAACCACCGTCTCCCCACCGTTTGTCGCCGGTCAGAAATCACCGTCGCCGGCGGCGTAGCTCCAAATTCACCCAAATTAACACTACTTACTCCTCATCTTCTCCTCTTTCTAAACCCCTCCAAAATCAACCCTCAAACCCCAACCAACTTCTTGAATATTCATCCAAAGTAGCGGCTGCTTCACTGTCCACGGCGGTGCCGGCTCCAATGGCTACCAAAAAGACACCCCATACTCCTCATTGCCTCCTCTACCCAAAACCAAACTCTATTTCCTTTGAAAAGCCCTAAGACATCTCGAATTTTAAATATGAGAATTGACCAATTTCGAGATGGACTGTCAAAACCATATCTGAGTTCCTAAATTAAGTAGCATGTTCGTTGTGACCAAAAACAAATATGTAACTCCGTTTGTGGATTCAAGTCGAATCCAGCCAAATTTTCTTTGATAACCAGGTCAGTAAGTTCACCTCCATTTTCGATTGTTTTCATTCCTATTGTTATTTCTCTTGTTTGATAATTAGGTTTTGCATTATTTCCAATTTTGTTTTAGTTTAAGTAAAAGTTTCGATCATGTTTTAGCTATCTAAGTATTTATTCTCTTTTACACCTGATTTCTGATTTCTGTTTATTTCTTATTAGATTATTTTTATTTTTCAACGAATGATTTTGGTTTACAATATTGTTTGATACTTTTTTTTAATTTAGTTGGAAATTCCTGCTTATGTTTAGTTCCAAAGATTTTTACTTGCTTATTCAGTCTGCTTAGTTGAACTTAATTTTGTTCTTGTTTTAGCTTAATTAGAAGTACTTTTGAGTCTGGTTAGTATAGTTTTGGTAATAGCAGAACCTCTAGGTTTTATTGATTTTAATTTTTGTTGCTAATCCTGATGATAGTTTTGGTAATTCCTGAACCTGTAATTGATATTAGTTTGTTGGATATAGCTGTTTAGTTTTGGTTTACTATAAACTAAAATAATCAGTTCACATTGAAGGTTTGTTTGGGTATAGCTGATTGATCCAATAGTGACTGACCATAGTAAAATTGAGACCAAGGGGGTTGGGTTTTGTAATTTCAATATAAGGGTAAGGGTAGTATAGGTATTCCATAAATAGAAAACAATGCAAGAACACCCTAGATCCTTCTAGAATAGGACTGAAGTGATAACTCTAAGGCTATAATGTAATGACTTGGCTAACAAGTCAAGAATCTAGGGACTAAGCTAATAAAATCTGAAAATTAGGAACAGGACTAATGGTTAAAACAAAATAAAGGGGTTGCCCTAAGCTCTGACTATAAAAGGGCACCATAGTGCCTTTAATTAAAAAAAGGTCTTGCACAATTTGAAACCTTTATTATTCTCAGAAAATTTTGAAGTCTAAAAATAAAATAAAAAATTTGAAAAACTCCCAGAAATTCCAAGTTTACAAAACCCTGAAATTCCCTGAAACTCTATAGGTTCAATTGTTCCATTAGAGTCTTTTTTCCTTAGAATAATCCTAATTTCAGCTATCCAGTAGAATTTTTAGCTCTATAGGATGAAAAATGACCTGATATATGCCTATTTGAAGTGTTAAGATTTCAGTACTTGTCCTAGGTTCTATTTCAGCTAGTTGGGGTTTATTCGAGTTATTTGAGTGTTTTTGCTGGTTTTTTTTGGTATTAAATCCTCCTGGTTATTTGGTATCATTTATGGGTTCATAAACTGCTCATGAGCTGTTGATTCATGTGACCATATTGATGCTTGAGTTTGCTGACTCTCAGTTTTGTTTTACTCGAATTCAGGTACACTTCCGGTATCCAATAATGTATGAAGCTTTAACTGAGTGAATTCTCAAAATTGAAGATGAATTTCACCTATTCCTCCTTCAAATTGTATTATTATTTTTATGATTATTGTAATTAAGACACTTGTTTTTGATAATGGGACATTTGGACTAATACTTTAAATTTTTGTAATAATTAGTAGTAAGATTAGCTGGTATTATAGTGATTTAAGTGTTCCAGTCATGCTTAGTTGGAAGAGTGAATTTGAATGAGATTTTGGTTTAAACTAGCATGAATATTTTTATTCACTGGAAAATTAGTATCTCTTGAAAATTTTTAATAGCAGGTTATGCGAACTTAATCACCGTGCATTTGCGAAAAGTAGAATTCAAAGTAGTCCATTTTATTTCGAAACAGTTTGACGCTTCAGATTCTTCTTGTATTATACGTTAATATTGAAATCACTGTTAAATAGTTATCTAAATGTCTAGGAATGTTGTGTATTAGTAAGTTTTGGTAAACTAGGTCGGTTGATTGGTTGAGATTTGGTGAAGAATCGCATAATAACACATTTGATGGCACACTTGTTCATAGGCCAAGTTTATTCGATTTTGGCCAGCTGTGAGCCCAGGCTTCTCACTCTTTATGTGAAGAAAGTTTATGGGCTTTTGATTGTGCCCAGATTCTGAGGCATATTTGAACAAATTAAAATATTGTGTAGTATATTGATTGAGGTTAAGCTAATGTAAAATGGATTTATAAGTTTAGACTCTCCAAATAATGTATCATCAATTCATTTAGTCCAAGTAGAGACAAATCCAATAGAAAAAAAATGATAGTTTGCTCTAGGATTGGCCCTAAAATAATAAAGTGAGGTGCGTCGTGCCAAAAGAATTCACAAATTGTGTGGCCCTCCTTAAATTTTTATACTAAAATATTTAGAAATTCGGGACGTGACATTTATCGAACTTCACGGCTTCCCATAAAGATAATACCCCGTTAGTCACTTGTATGCACGTCCTTAATAATTTTACCTTCCTAAGTACGGGTGCGCATTTATGTGACCCAAATACAAATCTCAATGGAGTTGGAATATGTCAAAAACCGCGGGTGCATTTATATGACGTGGTCCCCTGCATTTTTTAACGACATTATAAATTTCTTTAAAAAAACATTAAAAGCAGTATAAAAATAATTTAAAATTGAACCATAGGATGAACATGCACAAATATCAGATTTTTTTAGCCAATTATAATAGTTTAAGCCATCGTGCTAGAACTACAGGATCCGAGGGTGCCTAACACCTTCCCTGGGGTCATCAGAATTCCTCACTTAGAATTTCTGGTTCGCAGACTCCATTTGGGCAATCAAAAATTTCCTCGATTTGGGATTCTAAATAAACCGGTGACTTGGGACACCAAAAGCCAAACAAATTCAAAGTGGCGACTCTAAATAAATAAATAATCTCATTTCGAATAGTGTCACTTTAATTGGAAAAACTACCTTATACGTTTTTATTCTTCGGGGTAGGCGTGTAAAAAGGAGGTGTGACAGCTCTGGCGACTCTGCTGGGGAACTCGAACCCAGAATCTCTGGTTCAGGGTTCAAGAATTAGAGCTTAGTTTAATTGTTTTAATTGGCTTTATCTGATTTCATTACATTTTCCATGCTAATGTGCTAAATGTTTTACCACTTTAATATTGGATGAATTGTATATATAAACTGTTACGAAACCCTCCTCTTCTTATCATTTGGCATGTGCTCGCTGGTCGAGACTCCCTATTCTGTTAGTGTCATACCTTCAAATAAGAAAGAGGCTCGGACAAGTTACTAAGCCGGACGATCTTGCGGGTCCCCGGTACGTAGCCCCCTCTTCGACTCGAATTGTCCGCTCGGGTACACAGTCTAGACCAAATACCCAGGTTCTGAACTTAGTATACTAAAGCCTCATGCCGGATCCCTAGTAGGAATGTTTGTTTGCATCACGTGCATTTGACTTAGGGGACTCAACAGAGGGGTTGGGTCCATCTAAGACAGGTAACCCGAAATGAAAAGACCATCCTGATGCATATTACGTGCTACTTGCGCATTTATTTGCTTTGGATTTGCATGTCGACCGGCTTGTGAATAAGGAGAGAAAAATTGAGAAAATAGTGGTATGAGAGCTGACTGAGAGTAACCACTTTTTTGCAAAACCAATGCTCAAATAGCGCAGAAATGCTGCCAGACTTTTGAAAAAAAAAAGAGAAAAAGGAAAAAAACAAAAAGGGCTTTTCAACAAATTTTTGGTTTTGACAAAATATTTTGCCCGAACTACGCTGGTTTGATTCTCACCAGGCGTGAGATACATAGGCAACCCCCATCGGATCCAACCTCCCTTTTGCAAAAATAGCCAAAACAAAGAAAAACAAATGTCAATGTTAATTTTATTGTCCTAAACAAATCGGGTGATGTCGTTTTTCTCAAGAATAGCCGAATGTTCCCGAAAGGGACGCCGGAAAGGCTATTTTGCACAAACAACCGCCTTTGGGTCTTTGCTTTATTTTTTGCCAGTTAGCAGGCACATCCTTAAAATCTTCCTCCCGAAGTGCTGAAAGGCCGTATTTGCAAAGTTGGGCCTTTGGTTTTAGAAAATAAATTTCATAAAAGAAAGGGGTCAATTTTTTATTTTTGAAGTTAAATAGGAATAAAGTCATAAGTCACTAATTCGCTTTAATAAATGTGCACGATAAGCACAATCCAAAACGAACCTTTCTCATTCGTAAGAAGAATCCCTTTGGAGTTGCGACTGTTGTGGAATGATCTGGGTATACAAAGGCAAGATGAGGTGAAGAAATATTTGTAGGGCCTTCCGGGCTAGTTGGAGATTGTCCCCGGGGGAGACATCGTAAGAGCGTTGGTCACGTTCTGGGAACCGGCGCACATTGTGTTCCATTTCTCAGATTTTGAACATACCCCGACTTTAGAAGAAATAGTTGGGTACATCGGAGAAGCTAAACTTCCTTTGAGACACAAGTATTTGATTGCTCCAGGAGTTGTAGCTGTGTATAAATTCTTAGACACCCTGAAAATAAGCAGAGTGGTACACGACTCGAACCTGGCGGCAGGGTCTTGCACCTTTTCATTCCTGTATACCAGATATGGTCATATATGGGGGTTCAACAATCCGTAGAACAGAATCTGCAGCAAAGTAAACCGTGTCAAATGGGAAGAGCATTGACGTTTCGCTTTTATGGTGGCCTTCTTAGGGTTTCTGATGTTTCCAAGGAAAGACGGGAACATCGACATAAAAATAGCAGAGGTTGTCAGCACTCTACGCACCCAAGCCAAGTGCACACTCACACCTATGATAGTAGCTGAGATCTTGCGCGCTCTCACGGCTTGCAATGCTGGGAAATATTTCTTTGAGGGGTGTAATCTGTTATTTCAAATGTGGATGACCGAGCATCTATTCCATCATCCCCAATTTATGAGCTATGGGTCCGAAAAGAAAACTAGCATAGAGGAATTTTAGACAAGAATTGAAGGGTTCAGTTTGCCCGAAAGGGTACCAAGATGGATATCTTATTTTCAATCCCTCAATGCCAGTCAAATAGAGTGGACGCTGGGATGGTTGTCTATGGACGAGATCATATACATGCCTGCAACAGAACCTCACTTCCCGTTGATAGGTCTTAGGAGTATCCATCCTTACGCCCCACACGGGGTCTTGAGACAACATGGAAGGTGCCAGGTAGTGCCAAAAGACGAAGATCTTAGTATCCTGGTAGTCGAGATTGGACCTAATGGTCAGTTCTCCGAAGCAACGGTCCGAAAAATTTGGAATGAATGCCAATACCTAATGGCAAACACTTGTGTACAGGATCAGTCCTAAGGTGAAATGTCGCCAGGATACCTTGCTTGGTACAAGAGAGAAATTGAGTTCGGAAGGCTGGCCAAAAGGCCCCATATCTAGGAATTCTTGGAAGCATCGCAAGAGCAGTGGGATTGGTTGGCTAAAGAACGCGAGTACAGGTCTATGATAAGCAATTGGAGAAACATGTCATGAATTTACGACTCGAGAAAGAGTTGCAAGCCTCCACAGATGAGGGCAAAAATAAGAAACTGGTCAAGGAAAATGAAACCTTTCGGGCCCAAATTCAGAAGATGAAAGTAGCAGTGGAAAACCCTGTCCGGAGTTCCAAGGATGCAAAACTTATAGATGGCTTGAGACAGAAGGTGGATGACTACTGTTTTGCTTTGAATAAAGCAGAAAAGGAACTAGCTAGGGCTCGGAAACAATTGGTTGAAAATACGGCAGAATGAGCACGTCTGGTCAGGCAATTAGAAGAAGAGTTCGATGGTGAGGTTGCAGGGTAAATGAAAAAGGTCGTCATCATAGAAAACAACATTCTCAAACACGCAAAAGAGTTCAAAATTGAAAGGTAACATTGTTACACAACATTGGCACAATTAGAATTAGATCTACAAAAGCTTCAAAAGAATAATCAATTAGCTGAACAAATTTTGGGAGCCAGAACTAAATAAATTTGGCAGTTATTTCCGGAGAAAGGTGTCATACGAGAAAGAATCAAAGGTATCGCTCACTACATCACAATGAAATGTAACATCTGTGAAGACATGCCTAGATCTATGTTCTTTGCCACCGTAATGCTTTTTGTTCGCCGTGTAATGGAAGATCTTCATCAGCTCCAAGGGGATTTAGCTATTCGACCTGAGGCAACGCCGAATGATGCCTCGCGGGACCCATAAGCAATTGAAGCCTTAATGTATTCGTGATTTCCTAAAATTTTGAAAGTTTGCCAATTTCTTCTAGATTCTGTATTTTCCTTTATGCATGGTTAGTTGTTCTTCGAGTCTGTAGTTCTTCAATGTCTTCTAGTTATCTATTTAAATCCATCAGGCTTTGTATTCAAATATTGTTATTATGACAATTGAAAATTCCAAATATTTTATTGCTTCACTATTATTTTCATGAACTATGCTCGCTCTGATTCATGCGGGGCATGATACCTAGGCAATCTTCACAGGATTCGATTGTATTCTTAAAACAAAAACAAAAAGCCACAAAATGAAAGAGGGAGGAACGAAAAAGAAAGAAAAAAAGAGAAAAAACCCAAAACAAAACAAAAACCAGAGAGAAAGAAGAATACAAAAAGGGGGCAAGCAAGAAAAATAAAGAGTGGAAATCAAAAAGCAGAAAAATTGGAATAGAAGCCGGGATGACACATGCAACCATGTAGACATCTGTTAACTGTATAGGTTCATCACGCCCCAATGTGTTTTTCCCTATCTTTTACCTATCTCAAACTAACCGTTTGTTACTGTTACAAATTCCAATCCAGGTTTTTAGAAACGGTGGTTGGTTTGTGGTAAACTGGCATCACATCGGTATTTTACCAGATCGAAACGAAGCATAGAAATGTCATCTGAAATGACTTTGGCGGCGATTCCCATCTCAGAAGATAGCCCGATTACAAGCATCCCAGCCTCAGAGTCTGTGGGAGCTGAAGGAAAAGAGCCTCCGAGTGCCATCCCTGGATTTCCTGAGCTCTTCCCAAGGTCGACGGGGTACTTCCACTGTTCCCATTAGCCATCCAAACATCCTCTTAGGACAGCCTACCATACCGCCCAATTTTGTTCGACCACAATCTTAAGCCCACCCTCAGGTGTTCACCTCTGGCACAGTCCCTAATCTTTTTACGGCTCCCCCATATGCGGCCACCACACAGCTTGCAGTGCCAAGACCCATGTTTGATCCAATGGCTTTTACATTTCGAACTCCCAATTACAAAACTGAGCCTCCCCCATACCCCATATACACTTATCCTTAACCACCATATGAACTTACACCAGTGCACGATAAAACTCTTAAAGTGCCAGAACAAGATGAGATAGTAAAAAGGATGAAGAGCCTTGAGTAGAGCTTAAAGAACCTGTAGGCTTGAGTAGGCAAAAGAGCGTTTCTTACGTATATATGTGCATGTTCCCGCATGTACATCTTCCCATGGGATTTAAAACTCCAAAGTTTGAAAAGTATGATGGTCATGGCAACCCTATTGCTCACCTGAAAAAGTATTCCAACCAATGGTGTAGGGCAGGCGGAAAACAGGAGTTCTTGATGGCATACTTCGAAGAGAGTCTGGTAGGCATTGCTTTATAATGGTATACGGACCAACACATCTCATGATGGAACATCTGGGACGATCTTGCCAGAGATTTTGTAAGGCAATTTTAGTACAACATTGACATTGCGCCAGACAGGAATTCCTCGGCTAATTTGAAGAAGAAGCCTTTAGAGAGTTTCAGAGAATATGCTATTAAGTGGCGCGAACAGGTGTCGAGGGTGAAGCCACCTATGGATGAAATAGAGATGGTCACTGTTTTCTCCAGGCCCGGGAAGCAGATTATTTTCAAAACATGATGTCAGCAATGGGCAAGCCTTTCGTAGAAGCAATCAAGATTGGCGCAATGGTAGAAAATGGTTTGAAAAATGGAAGAATTTTAAGTCAGTCTACCATCAGAACGACCTCCCAGGCAATCCAAGGCGGGACACGAGGAGTCGCAAGGAACAAAAGGAAAGAAGAAGCCTCGATGGCAACATCCCATACGAGGAGACATCATGCTCATAGGCCTATGTTCTCGGAAAGAACATCTCGGCACTATTATCCCCATCATGCATTATGCTCCCCAAACTTATGCAGTTATGAATCCCCAACCATTTGCATGACCACAGCAGCAGGTCAACAGGAACGAGGCCCCGAGAAACCAGCCTCCCCGAAATCACTATAATCCTCGCCCTCCTCAAAACAATTTCCATCCTAGAGAGCCACCCAGAAGGCAAAATTTTACGCTAATTGAGGAGTCTTATTCTAGCCTATTTACAAAGTTGGTGCAGATGGGTCTCTTGCAGCCTGTGCCTCCGAACAGAATAAACCCTGAGTCACCTTCTTACCAACGGGGTATCCAATGTGCTTATCATTTAGGGGTTGAAGGCCACGACACAGAAAATTGTTGGACTCTAAAGCGAGCTATGGAAGATCTTATAGAATAAAGGAAAACAGAGTAGAGGGTTGAAGATGTCCCGAATGTGACTAACAACCCGTTACCGGCCCACAACAATGGACCAATAATCAGAATGATCTGCAGAATTCGATCCTACTTTGAAATCCATTATAGTTATTGCTGACGTAGATAAAAAGCCAAATGATTCCCCTAAGGAAGCTGAGGAGGATAAGAAGAATAAAACCACACACCCAGCCGTTGAAAAGAAGGTTGAGGCTAAATTTGAGGGGGCACCTGTCAAAGAAACTTTCTTATATGTCCCATGGGGTCGTCGGGAATAGCAGCCAACTCTGACTTCCCCAAAGAGATTTGAGTTAAATAGGACTATGTACGTACCCAAAGGAACCTATGTGGTACGGGGACCAACTAAACCACCAAGGCTTAATGAGCTCGTGGTAGTTGGTCACGCACCTCAGAGGCCTATGACAGACCCTTATGCAGTCCCTTGGAACTATCAAGAAACAGTGGTGACATACAAAGGCAAAGAAATCACTGGGAAACTCAAGAAAGCCACGCTTTTAAGAAATACTCTGACTTGGAGGAAGTGAACAGTGCTACCAGAAGGCGATTCCCATCCAAGAAGCCACTAAGCGTCGAAGAGGAAGAGGCCTTCTTTCCAAAGATGAAAATGATAGACTATGAAGTAGTGGACCAGCTCCGGAAGTCCCCAGAACAAGTCCCTTTATTATCCTTGCTGATGAATTCTCCGAAGCACCAAAAGGTGTTAGCCAAAACTCTCAATGAGGCCTACGTGCTGGTTCAAGCCTCTGTGGAACAATTAGAGAGAATGGCGGAAAGATTCTTCACTGTTAATCAGATTACATTCAGTAAGAATGACTTGCCTCCGGAAGGGGCCGCCCACGAAAAAGCCCTACATCTCACCATCAAATGCGAAGGCCATTACGTCAAAAGAGTAATGGTAGATGGAGGCTCTGGAGTGGACATATGCCCACTATCAACATTACAGAGAATGGAAATCGGAACGGAGAGGAGTTGCCCCAATAATGTGTGTGTCCGAGCTTTTGATGGAATTAAAAGAGACACGATAAGAGAAATTGATCTGGTGTTGACCATTGGTCCGGTTGATTTTAAGGTAACATTTAAAGTGTTAGATATGGACACATCCTATAATTACCTACTGGCCATGGATTCATGCGGAAGGAGTTGTGCCTTCTACTATGAATCAGATGTTTAAATTTTAAAATGAGAACCAGGAAATCGTGGTCCATTATAAAGATGAACAGTCAATTATCACGATCCCTCCGTCCCTTGCCTCGAAGCTAAAGAAGGAAGTGAGCATATAGTCTATCAGGCTTTCAAAATCGTGGTAGCTGATCAATGGGAAGAAGGAAAACCATGTCCGCAACCTTTTCTCTCCAATGTCTTGATCATGGTGGCCAGAGAAATGATACGTCAAGGATTCAAACCTGGGAAGGGATCAGAAATTATATGCAAGGGATAGTTGAGCCGATTGCTTTCCTACTATAGAGAATCTTTTCGGGTTAGGCTTCCACCCAACACCAGAGGATGTTACATGGGCTAATTGCAGAAAGCTTAATGGATGGGCTTTACCTCAACCTTTACCCCACTTGTACGAAACATTTGTGAATCCACAGTACAGTGAGGAAGAAGAAGATGAGACCTTCACAAGGAAGAAATTGAAGACATATGTGGGGCCATGAGAAAACTATTGTATGAAGCTAACATGGTCCAGCTGGAAGAAGGCTCAAGTACCGCTGAGGTTCTCTACATGGGACCGGACGCCAAATTGCAAAATTGGAGGGCTACGCCTTTCCCAGTCAGGCGGGAGGCCGGTAGTCCTGTCTTGCCATCTTCTCTTGCATCACGAGTTATTTCAGGGTGTAACTCGGGTGTTTTCCGTTAGTATTTTTTCCTTTAATGTCCAAATGTAAACCCCGTTATATTACAATTTCAAAGAAATGAAATCAATATTTCATCGTCTATATTCCTTTATTCTTTCTGATTTTACTGTTTTCTTTCTATTCCTTCCTTTCAGTTCCAATAATGCGGCTTTAAATAATATGACACATTTGCGGCCTGCATGCCCCGATCCAAACATGCTGCCTAATTGTGAAATAATGAACCAAGAACCGGAATATGACAAAGAAGAATATTTTAGGGAAGTCAATCGGGAATTGAAAATTTTTAAAATAAACCTAAGCAAAATCTAAATGATGCCGAACCGGTTAACTTGGGTGGTCCCGGCAAAACTAGGGAAACCAAAATAAGCATCCATGTAAATGAGGAAATCCGGGACTCACTTATTCAACTTCTTTTTCAATTCAAAGATGTGTTTGCTTGATCCTATGACGATATGCCAGGGTTGAGTGATGATCTGATGGTTCATATGTTGCCTACATACCCTGAATGCCCTCTAATACAACAAATACACAGAAAATTCAAACCAGATATCAGCGATAAGATCAAAGAGGAGATTACAAAGCAGTTGGGGGTGGGAGTAATCTGAGTAGTCCGATACACCACGCGGCTCGCCAATGTAGTCCCGGCGCCAAAGAAAGACGATAAAACCCGAGTGTGTATAGACTACAGAGATCTAAACAAGGCCAGTCCCAAAGACAATTTCCCTTTGCCAAATATCCACATCCTTGTTGACAACTGCGTCAAACACAAGATACAGTCTTTCGTGGATTGTTACGCAGGAAATCAATAGGTTTTGATGGATGAGGAAGATGTCGAGAAAAATGCCTTCACCACACCTTGGGGTACTTATTGCTACAGGTTTATGCCGTTTGGTTCAAAAAATGCTGGGGAAACATATATGAGGGCTATGACCAATATCTCACGACATGATGCATCAGGATATAGAAGTGTATGTAGACGACGTGATTATAAAGTCCAAGACCCAAGGCGATCATGTACGGGACCTAGGAAGTTCTTTGAAAGGCTTCGCAAATATGATTTGAAATTAAACCCAGCCAAATGTGCATTGGGGGTCCCGTCGGGCAAGCTCCTGAGGTTCATTATCAGCCGGAGAGGTATTGAGCTGGACCCAACAAAGATAAAATCCATTCGAGAGCTACCTCCTCAGAAGACCAAGAAGGATGTAATGAGCCTATTGGGAAGACTGAATTATATTAGACAATTCATCACCCAATTGACTTCTACATATGAGCCCATATTCAGGTTGTTAAAAAGGATGCAGCAATTAAATGGACTAATGAGTGTCAAGAGGATTTTGACAAAATTAAAGATTACATGTCTAATCCACCAGTCTTGGTCCCTCCGGAACCGGGAAGACCATTGTTTCTATATTTGACGGTCCTGGAGAAATCCTTTTGTTGCATTCTCGGGCAACATGATGTCACCATAAAGAAGGAGCAGGCCATTTATTACCTGAGCAAGAAGTTTACCAGTTACGAGGCCAAATACACCTTGCTAGAAAGAACCTGTTGTATCTTAACTTGGGTGGCTCAGAAGCTAAGGCATTACTTGCAAGCCCACACCACCTACCTCATAACCAGATTGGATCCTTTGAAGTACATATTCCAAAAACCGATGCCCACAAAGAGATTGGAGAAATGGCAAATCCTGCTCACCGAGTTCGACATAGTCTATGTCACTCGCACCGTGATGAAGGCCCAAGAGTTAGCAGATCATCTAGCCGAGAAATTGGTTGATGATGAAATTCAACCCTTGAATACCTATTTCCCAGATGAAGAAGTGAATTCGGTAGAGGTAACATCTGAAGACATCACTTCTTGGAAAATGTTCTTCGATGGAGCGGCAAATGCAAAAGGCATAGGAATTGGGACAATCCTAACCTCACCCGCTGGTCAACATTACCCAGCCATAGCACGGCTTCGGTTTTTCTACACCAACAACACAGCTAAATATGAGGCCTGTATCATGGGTATGAATATGGCTATTGACCAAGACGTTGCGAAATTATGGATCATGGGGGGTTCAAGCCCAAGAGGAGTGAGAAACGGGAGATGTTAAACTCATCCCTTATCAACAGTATGTGGAGGATCTTAGTAAAAGGTTCAATTTGGTACAGTTCAGGTACATTCCTCGCTGTCACAATGAGTTAGCAGATGCACTCGCAACTTTGGCCTCCATGTTGACTAACCCCGGAAATGCTGTACATCAATCCCTTGGAGATCCAAATCAAGGAAAGGCATGGGTATTGTAATGTGGCAGAGGCAGAATCCAGCACACATCCATGGTATTATAATATTATTTCCGAAAACACAATAGTATACTGAGCAGGCCACTAGGGATCAAAGGAGAACTGTCCGACAGCACGCGAGTGGTTTCTTCTTGAGTGGTGATATCTTATTTAAGAGGACCCCAGATCTCAACTTGCTAAGATGTGTTGATGCCGAGAAAGCTAGAAGGATTATGCACGAAGTACACGCGGGAGTGTGTGGGCATCATAATAGGTATGTATTGGCAAAGAAAATACTTCAGGCGGGATATTACTGGATGACCATGGAGAAAGAGTGCTTCAGCTTTGTTCAGAAATGTCATCAATGTCAAGTGCACGGTGATTGATTTATGCACCGCCAACTGAATTGCATCTGATGTCAGCACCTTGGCCATTCACTACCTGGGGCATGGATGTCATTGGGCCAAAGGAACAAAAAGGCTTGTGCAAGAAAGTTGTGGTAGACTTTGTGCATTCCAACCTCATTTTCCGCTTCGGTATTCCTGCAACCATCGTTACGGACAATGTTGCTAACCTGAATAGTCGTCTGATGGGAGAAATATGTGAGCAATTCAAGATAACACATAGAAACTCCACCCTTATTGGCCCAAAACCAATTGTGCCGTCAAAGCAGCTAACAAGAACATCAAGAAGATTTTGAGAAAAATGATTCAAAGCTCAACAATATGGCATGAAAAGCTTCCTTTTGCATTGCTTGGATATCGCACCATGGTGCGCACATCGGTAGGGGCAACTCCATATTTTTGGTCTATGGAATTGAAGTTGTTATACCCGCAGAGGTAGAAATCCCTTCACTCTGAATAATTGTCGAAGCTGATATTGAGGATAGTGAGTGGGTTAAGACTCGGCTGGAGCAGTTGTCATTAATTGATGAAAAACAAATGGCCGTGATTTGTCACGGCCAGTTGTACCAACAAAGAATAGCCCGCTCTTACAACAAGAAAGTGCGCCCAAGGAATTTCGAAGTCGGAATACTTGTATTGAGGCTATTCTCCATCACCATCACGAAGCTAAAGGAGAATTTGCTCCTAACTGGAAAGGTCCATACATTATCAAAAAGATACTGGCCAAAGGAGCATTGTACCTAGGTGAAGCCGAAGGAGACGATCCCAAAACAGTAGTAAATGCAGATGCCATAAAAAGGTATTATATTTGAACTCCTTGCAGTAGTGATTCAGTTTGGTTAAAATGATGAAGGTTTTTCTTTCCTGCTACCCTAAACACTATCAATCCTTTGCAAACCCTTTGAGCCGGTTACGTTTCTTTGATCACCCTCTTAGGAACCCAGAAGTGCTATTCGAAAAGAAAAAAACAAAGAGACAAAAAAAGACAAAGAAAACAAAAGAAAAAGAAAACAAAAGAAAAGAAAACAAAAGAAAAATAAAAAAATGAAAAAATGAAAAAGAAATAGTTTTGGAAACACATCCTGAACAACGTCTGACTTGATTCCGAAAGGATACGTAGGTAGCCTCTCCCTGAGGTTCAGTCATATTAAAATAAAAGCCGCAATTCCCAAAATTAAAACTGGGGTAGATGATGTAATTGTTCGATCATGAACCCGCCAGAATGGCTCCAAAGTTATAGTTTCCATCCAATTTCATTTACACAAAAACCTAGCCCAAGTCCTTCCGATCGATTAGCAAAGGCAGGGACACGACAAACCTCATCGTTGGGATTTGGCACATTTCAAATTGAGAGAAATAAAATAAGAGTCTTATTGGTGAAAACCTTCGGGCACCATAAGGCGATGGTGAGTAGAGAAAATAAAAATGAGAGAGACTGTTTAGTGAAAACTGGTAAGGAGCACTATCGGGCAACGGGAGAAGAAAAATGAGAGAGGTTGATCGGTAAAAACCCGCAAAGGGCATTGTCGGCCTAAAAGAAGATATATCATCATCAGGAGTCCGGGTATGTTTCCGTGGTTTTGAAAGGATGAAATATAGTTCACAAAAAGCTGGAAATGTTGTACGGGTCGGGCATCCAGTCCGAGAAGCATGTCATGTGCATTTGAAGTCGGCATGTACCCCCAGATAAGTCCTTCTCTTTTCCCCGAAAGGGACACTTCTCTATAAATCCATATGATTACTTTTACTGCTTCCTTGAATCCCTTTCGGCTTAACTTTAAATTACATGACTATTCCACAAGAAAATGTGGTAAGGCCGGTTGTTACAGGGCTCGCCGGGAAGGACTAAAAACATACCCATCCTCAGCGGGCACATCTAGCCGATCCCGGCTGGCCATGATTGCTGACGCATCAGAAGCAGAAAGGTGGAAAGAAAGAAAATCGAAGTTAAATACCCACAAAGTAAAAATGAATGTTAGAATGGTTGAGCCCGAGTGGGCTAATTGTCTCCACGAAGTTTCAAAAGGCAGAATACCCAAAGGCTCTGAAATTGAAATCGGGGCAAAGAAATCGTAACCAAAAGGCCTACGAAGGCGAAATAAATCTAAAAGATGAGATCTCCCGACCAACCAACAAGGCAAAGTCAAAGCCAAAGGTCTTCTAATCAGAAGTGAGGTCGGGATCAAGCAAATCAAGGCTACAAAACCAACCATCGTTTCGAACTAACAAGTCGTGCTTTGTTTGAAAATTTTAAATAGGTGTAATCTAAAGCAATTGGATAAATAGCAAATGCAACCAAAGGAAATGCACAGGAGCTAAGAATATCCTAGTAGCGATGATCAACCAAAAAAGAAGTTCTCTTTACATCTTTTCCCGCAGTTTTTATAAAAGAAAAGAAGAAAAATAGAATCACAAATCATAGTAGTATAGGACCCCGATCCTCGACTCCATTCTCCCAAATCTAGGATCATATCCCTTAGCATAACCTGTGGACTTCCCCGGCATAACCCGAGGATCATGCTCTGCTCTCCCCAGCATAACCAGAGGATTCCTTTCCTTCATTCCCGGTATAACCCGAGAATCATGCTTCGTTCTCCCTAGCATAACCTGAGGATTCCTTTCATTCATTCCCCAGCATAACTCATGGGTTCCTTTCTCTCTACCCCAGCATAACCTGAGGGACCCTTCTTTCTTTCTATCCCCAGCATAACCTGAGGGACCTGTCTTTCCTTCATTCCCCAGCATAACCTGAGGACCAATTTCCTTTTATGCCCAACATAACCTGAGGGGCTTTTCTTTCTATCATTCCCCAACATTCCCTAACATATCCTGAGGATCTTTCTCTTTTTCTTCCCCAGTACGATCTCTTCTTCCGATTCTGACATAACCCGCGGATTCCTCTGGCATAACCCAGGAGCCTTTTCTTTCAAACCCGGCATAACCCGCGGATTCCAGTGGCATAACCCAGGAGTGTTTTCTTTCAATCCCGGCATAACTCGCGGATTCCCGTGGCACAACCTAGGAGTCTTTTCTTTCAATCTCGGCATAACCCGCGAATTCCCCCGACATAACCCATGAATCAGTTCTTTCAATCCAGACATAACCAGCGGATCTCCCCTGGTATAACACATGATTCTTTTCTTTCAATCCCGGCATAACCCGCGAATTCCCCTGGCATAACCCAGAAGTCCTTTTCTTTCCAATCCCGGCATAACTCGCGGATTCCCCTGGTATAACCCAAGAGTCTTTTCTTCCAATCCTGGCATAACCCGCGGATTCCCCTAGTATAACCCAGGAGTCTTCTTTCAATCCGGCATAACCCACAAATTCCCCTGGCATATCCTAGGAGTTTTCTTTCAATTCCGGCATAACCCACGAATTCCTCTGGCATAACCCAGGAGCCTTTTTCTTCCTATCCCGGCATAACCTGCGAATCCCCCTAGCATAACCCCGGAGCCTTTTTCTTCAATACCAGCATAACCCGTGGATCCTCTGGCATAACCCAGGAGTATTTTTCTTTCAATCCCGGCATAACCCGCAGATCCCCTGGCATAACCCAGGAGTATTTTTCTTTCAATCCCGGCATAACCTGTGGATCTCCCTAGCATAATCCAGGAATCTGTGTCATACCATCCAGGCGTAACCTGTGGATTTTTCCTCTTCATCCTCAGTAGGGAGTATTCCTATCCCGGCATAACCCGCGGATTCTCCTCTTATCCCAAGCAGGGACCCGTCTTTCCCGGCATAACCCTACCATCTTCCAGCATAGCCTAGTAATCCTTCCAAAAATAAACAATCCTTTCTATTATTGTTTTCATTAGAAATAGTTTAGATTTGTGTTACAAATAACTCACGAAATTTTCCTAGTTAAAACTGGTGCAGAAAATTTTGTTCGTTTTGTTTTGGTGTCCAAATAGGTTTTATCTCAAGGTGCAGGATTTGAAATTACTGGAAAAGCGAATCTCAATCCAGAATAAAGGAAAAGAAGAAAAGAACAAAAAGGAAACAATCCAGAATGGTTGAAAAGAAAGAGGTGGACTACCCAAATTTGATCTAAACTCACAAGTGACACATGTCCCGCTTGGTTTCAATGCTGAAAGAAAGAGCAGGCACCTGCAACTTACGAGCATCAAAATTTAGATCGGAGTCCGCGTCGAATCTAGCAAAGACTCAAGATCAAGCTTTCAAGAGAATTATAGATATGAATCTTGTAACTCATAGTTGATAGGCATAGCTAGCTTAGCTTTTGATTTTCTTGTGGTGTAATAAAGAGGTCAGCAAGCAGTAGCAGCAGCAGCAGCAGTGAAATCACAGCTCATGGTAGCCCCAGCTACCAAACACTCCAGAATTACACTAACCTGATTCCTTTATAGCCAAGGATATGTAGGAGACCTTTGAAGCAGGGTTCAGTTAGACAATTTTCAAAACAATTCTCATGGAGTGCAAAGCAGGCAAAAATCTCTCAGTTGCTTATTTATCTTTACCTGAAAACCCTTCATGTCTTCGAGCAAATAGGGCAGCTGTGAGCACGTGATTTTTGCCTCTCTTGAAGTATTCCTATAGAAGTCATTAAAATTATTCTGTAACGTTCATAAAGCCCTTTCCCTTCTTCCTCCTGTTTAGGAAGATAGAGCAGCCAGAAAGGTCCCGAGTTGGTAATTAGAGTTAGAATGCATTTTTATTATTATATGAATTTTTAGGATTTAATTGCGTGATTTTGTGTTTCTTTGCAGTTTTCCTTATATTATTTGAATTTTTAGGATTTAATTGCATGATTTTTACATGTTGTGCAGTTTTAATTAATATAATTATTAAAAATACAAAAATAGTATGTTTGCATTTAGGACTTAATTTTTATTTTTTTCTTTTGGGTTATTAGTTAATTAATATTGAAAATAACAAAATAATTGGTTATTCTTATATTTATTTAATTACCTTTTTGAATTTAGGATTTAGGTTATTTTAGAGGTTAATTAATTTATTTGTGGAAGTTAAATATGTCTTAGTTGATTTTATTTTTATTATTAAATCTGAAAAAAATGTTAAAAAATAAATATATAAAAGATAAAATGCATAAATTGGGCCTCTTAATTAAAGACCCATGATTTAGGCCACAATTTCGAACCCCAAACCACCAGACCCATCAAATTAACCCAAACCTAAAGTCCCCTACTCGGTCCAGGAATGCCCATGTCGAAACGCTGTCGTTTACACCAAAGCAAATCTGAGCCGTTGTTTAATTTTAATCAGGCGGTCGAGATGCGGGGAATGTCACACTATATAAAGGTCTCATAACACCCTCCCCCCCTCCGCCCAGAAACATCGTACCTCGTCCGTAATAACCCTAATCCCACCCGTGTAACACCGTCGTCAAACCACCGTCCGCCGTCTGCAGCGTAACTCCAAATTCAACCAAATTAACACCACTTACTAGTCGTCTTCTCCTTTTTCCAACCCCCCCACAAACCAACTCTCAAACCCCATCCAAACTTCTCGAATATTCATCCAAAAGAGTGGTTGCTCCGCTGTCCACGGCGGTGTCGGCTCCAATGGCTACCAAAAATACATCCCATACTCCCCATTGCCTCCTTTACCCAAAATTGAACCCTATTTCCTTCGAACAACCCCTAAACGTCTCGATTTTTAAATCTGAGAATTGACCAATTTCGAGATGGACTGTCAAAACCATACTTGAGTTCCTAATTGAAGTTGCATGTCGCTTTGACAAAAAACAAACATGTAACTCCATTTGGAGATTCAAGTCGAATCCAGCCAAGTTTTCTTTGAAGACCGGGTCCGTAAGTTCACCTCCATTTTCGGTTGTTTTCATTCCTATTGTTATTTCTCTTGTTTGATATTAGGCTTTGCATTATTTCCAAATTTGTTTTAGTTTACATGAAAGTTTCGATCATGTTTTAGAATTATTTTGGTTTACAGTATTGTTTGATTCTTTTTTTAGTTTAGTTAGAAATTCCTGCTTATGTTTAGTTCCAAAGATTTTTATTCATCTCTTCAGTTTGCTTAATTGAACTTAATTTTTGTCTTGTTTTAGATTAATTAGAAGTAATTTTCAGTCTGCTTAGTATAGTTTTGGTTATAGCAGAACCTCTAGGTTTTATTGATTTTAATTTTTGTTGGTAATTCCTGATGATAGCTTTGGTAATTCCTGAACCTATAATTGATATTAGTTTGTTGGATAAGCAGTTTAGTTTTGGTTTAGTTTAAACTAAAATAATCAGTCCAAATTTAAGGGTTGTTTGGGTATAGCTGATTGATCCAATAGTGACTGACCATAGTAAAATTGAGACCAAGGGGGTTGGGTTTAGTAATTTCAAGATAAGGGTAAGGGTAGTATAGGTATTCCATAAATATAAAATAATGCAAGAACACCCTAGATCCTTCTAGAATAGGACTGAAGTGGTAACTCTAAGGCTATAATATAGCGACTTGGCTAACAAGTCAAAAATCTAGGGACTGAGCTAATAAAATCTAAAAATTAGGAAAAGGACTAATGGTTGAAACAAAATAAAGGGATTGCCCTAAGCTTTGGCTATAAAAGGGCACCCTAGTGCCTTCATTAAAATAAGGTTTTACACAATCAGAAACCTATATAATTCCCAGAAAAGTTTGAAGTTTACAAATCAAAAAAAAATTCCGAAAAACTCCTAGAAATTCCAAGTTTACAAAACCCTTAAATTCCTTGAAGCTCTACAGGTTCAACTGTTCCATTAGAGTCTTTTTTCCTCAGAATAATCCTAATTTCAACTGTCCAGTATAAGTTTTAGCTCTATTGGATGAAAAATGACCTGAAATATGCCTATTTGAAGTGCTAAGATTTCAGTATTATTCCTAGGTTCTATTTTCAGCTGGTTGGGTATTTTTCGAGTTATTTGAGTGTTTTTGCTAGTTTTGTTTGGTATTAAATCTTCCTGGTTATTTGCTATCATTCTTGGGTTCATAACTGCTAATGAGCTGTTGATTCCTGTGACCATATTGATGCTTGAGTTTGCTGACTCCAAGTTTTTTTTTACTCAAATTCCAGGTACACTTCCGGTATCCAATGATATATGAAGCTTTAACTGAGTGACTTCTCAAAATTGAAGATGAATTTTACATGTTCCTCCTTCAAATTTCATTATTATTTCCATTATTATTGTAATTGAGACACTTGTTTTGTATAATGGGACATTTGGACTAATACTTTAAATTTGTGTAATAATCAGTAGTAAGATTAGTTGGTATTATAGTGATTTAAGTGTTCTAGTCACGCTTAGTTGGAAAAGTGAATTTGAAATGGTTTAAACTAGCATGGATATTTTTATTCAACGGAAAATTTTTATCCCTTATAAATGTTTAATAGCAGGTTATGTGAACTTAATCACCATGCATTTGTGAAAATCATAATTCAAAGTAGTACATTTTATTTCGAAACAGTTTGATGCTTCAGATTCTTCTTGAATCATACGTTAATATGGAAATCCCTGTTAAATGTTATCTAAATGTCTAGGTATGTTGTGTATTAGTAGGTTTAGGTAAAGTAGGTCGGTTGATTGGTCGAGATTTAGTGACAGATCGCATAAACAACACATTTGATGGCACACTTGTTAACATGCCAAGTTTATTCGATTTTGGCATGCTCTGAGCCCAAACAGCTACCTCTTTGTGTAAATAAAGTTTTTGGGCTTATGATTAAGCCCAAATTCTGAGGAATATTCGAATAAATTAAAATATTGCATAATATATTTATTGAGGTTCAGCTAATGTAAAATGAATTTATAAGTTTAAACCATCCAAATAATGTATCGTCGATTCATTACGCTCAAGTAGAGACAAAACCAATAGAAAAAATGATAGTTTGCTCTAGGATTGGCCCTATAATAATAAAATGGTGTGCTGCGCCAAATGAAATTCACAAATTGTGTGGCCCTCTTTAAATGTTCATACTAAAATATTTAGAAATTCGGGATGTGCCGTTTAGCGAACTTCATGGCTTCCCGCAAAGATAATAACACGTTGTCACTTGTGGACACGTCTCTAATAATTTTATCTTCCTAAGTACAGGTGCCCATTTATGTGACCCAAATCCAAATCTCAATGGAGTTGGAATATGTCAAAAACTGCGGGTTTATTTATATGACGTGGTTCGCGGCATGTTTTAACGACATTGTAAATTTCTTTATAAATGTTAAAAGCGGTGTAAAAATAATTTTAAATTGCACCATAGGATGAACATGTACAATAATCAGAATTTTTAGCCAATTACAATAGTTTAAGAGACCGTGCTAGAACCACGGGATCCAAGTGTGCCTAACACCTTCCCTCGGGTCATTAGAATTCCTTACTTAGAATTTCTGGTTCGCAGACTCTATTTGGGCAGTCAAAAATTTCGTCGATTTGGGATTCTAAATAAACCGGTGACTTGGAACACCAAAAGCCAAACCTATTTCAAGTGGTGCTCAAAATAAATAAATAATCCCATTTCGAATAATGTCACTTTTATTGGAAAAACTCCCTTATACGTTTTTATCCTTCGGGGTAGCCGTTTAATAAGGAGGTGTGACAGGAGCTGGGCTTTCACTGTTGATACTGCTACTACTACTTGCTGACCTCCTTATTACACCAAAAGGAAAATCAAAAGCTAAGCTAGCTATTCCTATCAACTTCGAGTTACAAGATTCCTATCTATAAATTTCTTATAGCTTGATCTTGAGTCTTAGCTAATTTTGTTATGGACCTTGATCTGAATCTTGATGCTCGCAAGCTGTAGGTGTTGGTTCTTTCTTCAGCATTTGGATCAAATTGGGACATGTGAAGCCTGTGACATCAATCAAATTCTGGGCAGTCTGCATCATTGTGTGTTTCAGCACTTTGAATCCACTTCTTTTGTTCTTTTCTTCTTTTCCTTTAATCTGGATTGAGACTCATTCTTCTGGTCAGCTGAAATCATGTGCCTTGAGGTAAAACCTTCTGGGACACCAAAACAAATAAACGAATGAAATTTTCTTCCCTAGTTTTCAGTAGGACAATTTGTGAGTTATTTGCAACCAAAATCTAAACTATTTCTTTATCGAAAATAATAAAAATCAGGATTGTGTATCCTTGGGAGTTGGGAGGGAAGCCCTAAATAGGAAGGATTGTCATGTTATGCTGGAGCACCGACTGGACTATGCCAGAAAAGGAAAAGGGTCCTCGAGTTATGCCAGGGAAGTCGTTGGGTTATGCCGGAATAAGAGATAAAGGTCCTTGGGTTATGCCAGGGAGATACACAGGTTATGCCAATAGAAAAGAAAAAGGTCCTTGGGTTATGCCAGGTAGATCCACGGGTTATGGCGGGATAAAAGAAAATGGTCCTTAGGTTATGCCAGGGAGGTCCACGGGTTATACCGAGATAAAAGAAAAAGGTCCTTGGCTATGCCAGGGAGATCTACGGGTTTGCTGGGATAAAAGGAAAAGTCCCTTGGATTATGCCTGGGAGGTCCATGGGTTATGCCGGGATAAAAGAAAAAGGTTCTTTAGTTATGCTAGGGAGATCCATGGGTTATGCTGGGATAAAAGAAAAAGGTCCTTGGGTATGCCAGGGGAGTCTATGGGTTATGCTGGAAAAAAAAAGAAAAAGGTCCTTGGGTTATACCAGGGAGGTCAACGGGTTATGTCAAGAGAAAAGAAAAAGGTCCTTGGGTTATGCCAGGGAGATCTGCGGGTTATGCCGGATTAAAAAAAAGGTCCTCGGGTTATGCCGGGATAAAATAAAAAGGTCCTTGGGTTATGCTAGGGAGATCCGCGGTAATGACGGGATAAAAGAAAAAGGTGTTTGGGTTATGCCAGGGAGATCCGCGAGTTATGCCGGGATAAAAGAAAAAAGGTCTCTAGGTTATGCCATTGAGGTCCAGTACTTATGTCGGGATAAAATAAGAAAGGCCATTGGGTTATGCCTGGGAGGTCCACGAGTTTTGCCGGGATAAAAGAAAAAAGATCCTTGGGTTATGTCAGGATAAAGGAAAAAGGTCCTTGGGTTATGCTAGGGAGATCCACGGGTTACGTCGGAATAACAGAAAACTGCCCTTGGGTTATGCCAGGGAGGTCCACGGGTTATGCCGGAAAAAAAGAAAAAGGTCCTTGGGTTATGCCAGTGAGATCCGTGGGTTATGCCAGGATAAAAGAAAAAAGGTCCTTGGGTTACGCCAGGGAGATCCGCGTGTTATACCGGAATAAAAGGTCCTTAGGTTATGGCAGGGAGATCCGTGGGTTATGCCGGGATAAAATAATAAAGGTCCTTGGGTTATGCCAAGGAAGTCCATGAATTATGCCAGGAGAAAAGAGAAAAGGTCCTCGGGTTATGCTAAGGAGGTCCACAGGTTATGCCGGGATAAAATAAGAAAGGCTATTGGGTTATGCCAAGGATGAAAAGAAAAGATCCTCATGTTATGCTGTGGAGAAAGAAAAAGATCCCCTGATTATGCTTTGGATAAAGGGAAACTAACCCTCGGGTTATGCTGGGGAGGTCCACATGTTATGCTGGGGACAACTAGGGAATGTGGTCCTAGGATTGGGAGGATTCAGTTAGAGATTAGAGGCCCTACGATACCTTGATCTAGTTATATTCTTTTCTTCTTTTAAAACTGTGGGAAAGGATTTGAAGAAAACTTCCCTTTTTAGGCTGATTGTTGATGTAAAGTCGTTCCTAGCTCCTACGCATTTCTTTTGGGGCTTCACCTGCTTTTAGCCGGTTGCTTGAATTGCACCTGTTTCAATTTGCAAGCAAAGAACAATTGTTAGTTTGAAACGGTGGTTGGTTTTGTGGCCTTGATTGCTTGATCTCGGCCCTGCTTCTGTTGAGAACCTCTGATTTTCCATGCTTTTCCTTGATGGTTGGTCGGTGGAACTCAACTTTCAAATTTATTTTTACTTCGTAGGCCGTTCATTCTGACTTCTTTATTCCAACGTCTATTTCAAAGCATTTGGGTGCTTGGCTTCTCAAAGCTTAGGTATCTTTTTTTTTTTATCAAATATTTTTCTTCTTTCTTTCTTCTTCTTATATACAATCTACTTCTTTATTGATAAGGTATCCCGTTGAAAAGGTATACTACCCAAAATGACCTATTTTATTGCTTTCTTCATTTATACTATCTTAGCCCCACAAGTTTTACTTATTCGTGAAATAGCCCCTAATCTATTTAACACGTTCATTTATCATAATAGTATATTTTAGTTTAATCTACTGTTGCGGTTGTTGTACATATTATTAGGACTTTTATTAAATTAACTTTATTATATGATCAAAAACTACATCAAAAGTGTTGCAAGTTGCAATCATGTCAAAATAAAAATGAATTTAGCGCCATCAGTAAAGTGATAATTTTTATGTTTATGCGAAAATTAAATATTTCATTTTATTTTTAACTTCATTTTTCCTTTGTGGGCATTTGACTTTGATTTTCTTTCTTTTCTCAACCACTTTGCTTTCGAAGAATCAGCCATCATGGCCAGTCGGGATCGGCTAGATGCGCCCGCTGAGGCTGGGTATCCTTTTCCGGCTTTTGTTAGGTAGAGCCTTGTAAATCCAATCTTGCCATCTTTTCTTTGTATTAGTTCCAGGAGATAGAGTTAAACCGAAAGGGATTCAAGGAAAAGTAAGCAAGGTAAGAAAATGAATTTAAAGAGAAGCATCCCTTTCGGGGAGAAAAGAAGGACTTATCTGGGGTGCGTACGGACTTCAAATAGACATGAAATTCTTCTTGGGCTGGATGCCTGATCCGCACAAACTTTCCCCCTTTCTCATAAACTCATTAACCCGCATTTCAAAACCAGAGAATCTTGTCAAAACTTTCGATGATGAATAATGTCTTCATTTCGGCCAATGACGCCCTTTTGGGTTTTTCGCCAATCGACCTCTCTCATTTCTCTTCTCACCGTCGTCCGATAGTGCTCTTTGCGAGTTCCCATTAACCGGACTCTCTCCTTTTCAACTTCTCTACTCACTGTCACCCTATGATGCCCGTAGATTTTCACCAATAAGCCTCTCTCATTTTGTTTCTCTCAGTTTGGTTGCACCAGGTTTCAACATCAGATTTTTTCCATTCCGACATCTTTGCCAATTGATCGAAAGGACTTAGACAGGGTTTTGGGTGAAAAAAATTTATATGAAATTATCCATTGACCTGTAAAAAGTGGGCCTAACCCTTGGGGATGCGGTAATACATCTAAGAAATTATTCCACTGAACGTACTCCCCTCTGGATGCAGGAATAGCAACATGAACTAAATGCCCTGTCCAAGCCAAAGAACATACGCCAAAGAGTCCTGACAAATGATGATTCAGACGAGATTCGGCATTTTTGAACCAGGAAACGCTCGGTTTCCATTTCGGGTTGAAGGTGTAACCAACCTGCTATTAAGGATATGGCAGAAAGAAATAATAGAAAAGGAGCGTCAGTATAAAGATCTTCATTAGTGCATAAACCGATTGTATACCACCACTGATAAACACCAGAATAAGCGATATTCACTGGGCCAAGAGCACCCCTTCGAGTAAAAGCTTTCCGGGGGGGAATTGGGATTTTGTATGGGTGTGACAGAACCCCAGAGAGATGCTGCCTACGTATCCTTTCGGAATCAAGTCAGACGTAGTTTTGGATTTTATTTTTGGTTTTCTTTTTATCTATTTTTTTTTCCTTTGTTTCTCTTATTTTTTTGTTTTTCTCTTATTTTTATTTCATTTTTTCAACAACACATTTGGGTTCCAAAGAGGGTAACCAAAAAGAGTAACCGGTTTAAATGGGTTAGCAAAAGGGTTAATAGTGTTTGGATAGCGGGAATGAAAGCCTTCGTCATATCTACTGGACAGAGTCATTGTTGCAAAGAGCTTAGACATAATAACGTTTTACTGTGATTACATTCACGGCTGCTTCGGGACCATCTTCTTCGATGTCGCCCAAATACAATGCTCCTTTCTTTAATATCTTTCTGATGATATATGGGCCTTTCCAATTAGGAGAAAATATTCCTTTTCCTTCCTGGTGGTGAGGAACAATGCGCCTTAACACTAGTTGTCCCACTTCAAAATTTTTTGGCCGCACTTTCTTGTCATAAGCTCGGTCCATTCTTTGTTGATACAACAGCATGTGGTAGACTGCAGACATTCGTGTTTCATGGATTATGGTTAGATGTTACAAACGAGCCTTGACCCATTCTGTGTCATCAATCTCAGATTCAACAATGATCTGCAGACAAGGGATTTCCAGCTCCGCGGGTATTACAGCCTCAGTTCCATAGACTAGGAGGTATGGTGTCGCTCCTACTGATGTACGCACTTTGGTGCAGTATCCCATTAATGCGAAAGGAACCATTTCATGCCATTTCCTAGAACTCTGAATCATCTTTCTCAAGATCTTCTTGATATTTTAATTTGCTGCTTCGACGACACCATTAGCCTTGGGCCGATAGGGAGTAGAGTTCCCATGCGTTATCTTGAATTGGTCGCATATCTCCCCCATCAATCGGATGTTCAAATTTGTAGCATCATCTGTTATGATAGTTGCGGGAATGCCAAAACAGCAAATAAGATTGAAATGCATAAAATCCACCACAGCTTTCTTAGTAACCAATTTAAGAGTGATGGCTTCGACCCACTTTGTGAAGCAATCAAATGCAACCAGTATGAATATGCGCCCATTTGTAGCTTTCTGCTCGATTGGGCCAATGATGTCCATGCCCCAAGCTACGAATGGCCAAGGTGCCGATATGGGATGCAGTTCTGTGGGAGGTGCATGAATCAAATCACCGTACACCTGACACTGATGGCATTTTCGAACAAAGCTAAAACAGTCTTTTCCCATGGTTATCCAATAATAGCCTGCTCGGATGATTTTCTTTTCTAGCACATACCAATTCATGTGCGGTCCGCATACTTCGCGTATACTTCATGCATGATCCTTCCAGCCTCTTCGACGTCAAACACTTCTTAAGAAATTAAGGTATGCGGTCCTATTGTATATGACCTCACCGCTTAAAAAGAAACCACTTGCTTGGCGTCTAATGGTTCTTTTTTGGTCCCAGTGGCTTGCTATGGATGTTCGTGGTTTTTTAGAAACATCTTGATATCATGGTACCATGGTTGGGTGTTTGGTTCTGCCTCAGTCGCATTACTGCATTACAGTACCCATGCCTTTCCCTTATTTGGATTTCCAAGGGGTCAATGTGGGCATTGCCTGGGTAGGGCAACATCGAGGCTAGAGTGGAGATGCGTCAGCTAGTTCATTCTGATAGCGAGGGATGTACCTAAACTCTATCGTCTTGAACCACTTGCTAAGATCTTCCACATGTTGCCAATAGGGGATAAGCTTGACATCTTGAGTTTCCCATTCTCCTTGAGCGTGCCGAATGATTAGGTCTGAATCCCCCATAATGAACAATTCTTTGACATCTTGGTCGATTGCCATGTTCATACCCATAATGCAGGCTTTGTACTTGGCTGTATTGTTTGTGCAGAAGAACCGAAGCCGAGCTATGGCTGGATAGTGCTGACCGATTGGTGAGATCAAGATTGCTCCAATTCCCACAACTTTTGTGTTATCGAAGAACATTTTTCAAGTAGTGGTATCTTCAGGTATTGCCTCCACCGAGTTCAGCTTTCCATCTGGGAAATAAGTGTTCATAGGTTGGTACTCATCGTCAACTGGGTTCTCGGCTAAATGATTCGCTAATGCCCGGGCCTTCATTGTTGTACGAGTGACATAAACTATGTCAAACTCGGTGAGTAGGATCTGCCATTTTGTTAATCTTCCCGTGGGCATTGGTTTTTGAAACATGTACTTCAATGGATCCAACCTAGTTATGAGGTAAGTGGTGTAGGCCTGCAGATAATGCCTAAGTTTCGGAGCAACTCAAGTTAATGCATAGCAGATTCTATCCAACAAAGTATACTTGGCCACGTAGCTGGTAAACTTCTTGCTCATGTAGTATATTGCCTGCTCTTTCTTTCCAGTGATATCGTATTGCCCGAGGATGCAACCAATAGAACTTTCCAAGACTGTGAGGTACAAAAACAGTGGCCTCCCTGGCTCAAGTGGGACCAAACCTGATGGGTTGGGCAAGTAATCTTTAATCTTATAGAAAGCCTCTTCACATTCATCCGTCCATTTGACTACTGCATCTTTCTTTAGCAATTTGAATATGGGATCACATGTGGAAGTCAGTTGAGCGATTAAGTGACTGATATAATTCAATCTTCCCAACAAGCTCATTACGTCTTTTTTGGTCTTCGAAGGAGCTAAATCTCGAATAGACTTTATCTTCGTCGGATCTAACTTGATACCTCTCTGGTTGACTATAAATCCCAGAAGTTTGCCTGAAGGGACTCCGAACGCACATTTGGCTGGGTTCAGTTTCAAATCATATCTACGCAGCCATTCGAAGAACTTGCTCAAATCATGCACATGTTCATACTGAGTTTTGGACTTGATGATCACGTCGTCCAAATACACCTCTATTTCTTGATGCATCATATCGTGGAAGATGGTAGTCATGGCTCTCATATAGGTTGCCCCGGCATTCTTCAGTCCAGAACGCATGACTCTGTCGTAGTAGGTTCCCCAAGGTGTGGTGAAGGTTTTTTTCTCTAAAGCCTCTTCATCCGTCAATGCCTGGTGATATCCTGCATAACAGTCCACAAAAGACTGTATCTCATGTTTGGTGCAGTTATCAACAAGGATGTGGATATTGGGCAAGGGGATGTTGTCTTTGGGGCTTGCTTTGTTCAAATTTCTATAGTCCATGCATACTCGGGTTTTTGCATTTTTTTCTGGCACTGGAACAACATTGGCTAGCCATGTGGTGTACTGGACCACTCGGATCACTCATGCTCCCGACTGCTTCGTGATGTCTTCTTTAATTTTATCACAGACATCAGTTTAAATTTTCTCTATTTTTGCTGGATAAGGGGGCACTCGGGATAAGTTGACAATTTATGCACTACGAAATCAACGGTTAGTCTCGGCATGTCATTATATGGCCACGCGAACACATCTTTGAACTAGAACAGGAGTTGGATTAGTGTGTCCCGAATTTTGTCATTTGCGTGGATGCTTATTTTGGTTTCCCTAATTTCTTCTTAGCTTTCGATGAAACATAACCCTTAATTCTTGTATTCCGTCGAAACAATCAGGGAGGATGAATAGTATACTATTCAGTGAATAGTATTTCCGTCACTATTCATCGGCAAAATCTCCGGAATCCGGTGGTGGATTGTCATAAATTTGGTGTCAAGACATCCCTATCTCATTGCGAACAATCCCCAATAGATTCTTTCATCAAAGCTACAGCCAATCTCGCTAAATCTTAATTCTAGTAATCGTTTTACTGTAGCATTCCCTTTTTGTTTCTCAGCTTTGTTTTCCAACAGCATGGTAGTGATGGATTCTGGTTGACGATCATCACAAACATGGAAGATGCATCCTCTCCCCAGTTTTGTACTGTGGGAGAGGAAAATCGTAATCGTCCGGAAATTCAAAAACATACTTATGTATCGCAATGCTTTGGACAGCTTGCTGTCGCAACAAATTCCAATCTGGAACTATGTCCAGTAACTTTCGATAATGGAATACCTACTGTCGAATTCACAGTAGAAGAAGTGAATTCATTCACCAAGGAAAAAGGCCTTCTACAAGCTGTTGTGATTAAATTCTCGTATGGAAAACCAGAGCTGCAGGAGCTTAGACACATTTTACCGAAGCAACTCGATGTCAGAGGTAATTGCAATATAGGACAGCTAGAATATCGATATATTCTTATAAGATTTGATCTATTTAAAGATTTTGCTAATGTCGTTTCAAGATCAACTGGCTATGTTAAGTCAAAAGGTGAGGAGTACTTCGTTAGGACTTTCCACGGACAATGGATTTTAATCCGCGTGATGACACATCGAAAACTTTCGTTTTGATTTCTTTTCCAGATCTGCCAGCAAATTTCTTCGCAAAGAACTCTTTAATGTCTCTCGCTGCTGCAGTAGAAAAGCCTCTAGCAGTAGATAAAGCTACTAAAGATCGAACTAGACCTAGTACAGCTCGAGTAAGAGTCTTGATCAATTTGTTAGACAAACGTCCAAAGAATGTAAAGATCAAAATAGTTGATGCCAAATCTGGAAAAAATGTCGAATTCGACCAGCGGATAGTTTTCAATAACCTTCCTAAATACTGCAGGTATTGCAATCATCAAGTTCACGATATAATATCGTGTCGCTGGAACACAGAAGAAGAGAATAAACAAGCAGTTTACGATCGTCACTCAGAAGACACGTACAGATTGAAGAAATTAAGAGGCGATGCTAGAAAGTACTTAAATGCTAATCTTGTGGCAAGAAGTATTCCTAATATAAATGCTGATGCAGGACAGACTAAAATCTCTTATCCAGTTATTACAACTGCAGAATGTAAGTGACTGCCGATTGCTGATAATGCACAGATGTGTATTCAACCATCGACCTCCCAATCCAGTCTGTATGTTCACACTGAACAGATGTTGTCAACTTTGGCTGGGACTCTTAATATTGATCCAGTAATTCCAACTGCACAAAATCATCCAATGCTGAATACAGAGTTAACACAGCAGTGTAACCATTCAATTGTGGATGAGCAGCAGGTGGATCATGATGGAAAGCATTCCAGCAGTAATATGCAGCAGCTAGGAACTACCAAAACAGTGGCGATTCCAAATGCTACATTTGTAGAAGCTATTCCTAAATCATCACAGAGTTGTTTGAGTGCAGTAAGTGAACAACATTCAGAACAAAAGGTGTCAAAACAGAAACAGAATGCTGCAGATATTACACAGCTGGGCAGTCAACCAGCTCAAGACTCTGAATTGAGTGTTAAGACAAAGCTCGGTAGTGGTGCTGTTGCTGGAACTATTGAGCAGACATCTCTTGCTTCTGTGCCAGCAACTCCAACTGCACAAACTCTCTCAATTTTGAATGCTGATATAACACAGTTATGCAAAAACCAAGCAACTGTTCCTTCCAATCTTAAGGTACCTGCTAAACAGGTGGTGACAAAATTTCCTGCTACATCTGCTGAGGCTGCCAATCACCAATAAATCAAGAAGGATCAACTGATGTATGAGCAGCATCAACTGGTACACAATAACAGTAAGAAAGCTGCAATGCTTAGTCAGAGAAATGATATAAATTTGGAGGCTCTAGACTCTGCCACTGTTTCATCCCAGTTAAATGCTCAATGCAAAAAGGTGGTATTAAATTTGAATGGTCTTATTCCTAATGTGAATGCTGGAAAAGGACAATATATTGTTTCTGATCTAGTTAGCCAAACTGCTGAAGCGCAACTAATGCTGGATGATGAAATAGATCAGTTGTCTATAGATCCATCCTCTGTTCCATTCAATTGTAATGCTACCACACAACAGCCAAACTCAAAATTGACTGATGCATCAGTTGGAGGCTGCACATAATAATAACAATATGAAACCTATTGAGGATTGTCAAGAGACAAATCATGTTGTTTCAGCAGTTCTAATAGGGGAGAACCTGACACTGCCAAGAATGAATGCTGATCAAAACAACCCTGCAGGCTACAACAATAAAAATAGTTTCAAAAATAGCTCAGCATCATAGTTCAAAATAGTTAAGCAAACAGCAGCACAACTCCACAGTATCAGTTAATAGGATACAAACAATTCCAAAGGTACAAATACTGCTGTTGTATCTACTGCTGCATTAACTCAACAACCAGCTGATACTCGACTACATCCAAGTGAAGATGTACAATGGATGATGACCAACAAAACAGTAACTCCAAAATCCAAAAGTAAAAATCCCATTCCAGGAAACAATCCAGCCATACCTGCAATTTCCAATTCTTGTTCCACACTTGCCAATACCAACAATCAAGAAGGAGAACTCTTGGAAGATTTGCAACTTATTGACAGTACATCACAGAATACAGACATTTTTGCAGCATATAATGCACAATCAATCCAAATTTGGGATCAAATTTCAGCGGGTCATCAAAACAAGTCTCTATCAATTCATCTACAGAATCAGAAAACGACGAAGCTCCCAACGAGAGTTGCAAAACAAACACAGGTAGCTCCACCACCTGTTTCAAAATCCAGTCGAGCAAAAATCACACCATGAATTCTGAAGTCTTTGTGACAAAATTGTGATCGAAGGCAATAAATTACAATCTGGAGAAAGAAGAGCGACGTTTGGTTTCTTCAATTTTCTAGATTCCCATCACATTTGTTTCCAATCCTCTTAGGTCATATTGCTATTCACATCATAGAGTTTACTACAACACTCGGTGATGATCATAGATTTTAGTCCTTTCAGGGCGTGTTTGTAATGAGGTTTTAGATGCCTCAATAGGAGGAATACGATAAGGTTAGACCGGTTGTTGGATAACAGCTCCGGCGAGATCGACTCCCTTATCTGTATTTTGCCTATTTGCTGTTGTAATTTTCTTTTTAGAATCAATAAAAATCTAGCCCTAGGCTCTGCCTAGTGGATTGCTTTAAAAAAACTGGCTTAGTGTTATTTCGGTTCGGCTTAGGTTTATATTCAGAATGTTCCAGTACTCGGTTTATTTCCCTAAAAGCCTCTTCTGTATCGTATTTTGGTTCTTGGTTCATTATTTTACAATTAGGCGGCATGTTTGGATCTGGACACGCAGTCCGCAAGCATGTCATGTTATTTAAATCCGCATTATTAGAACTGAAAGAGGAAACAAAAAAGAAAATAGCAAAAATTAGAAAGAATAAAGAAAAATGAACGATGAAATATTGCTTTCATTTCTTGGAATTGGAAGATAACAGAGTTAACGTTTGGAAGATAAAAGAGAAGAAACTTTAAAGAAAACATTTGAGTTACACCCTGGGATAACTCGCGATGTGGAAAAAGTGGCAAGACTAGTCTATCGGGACTCCCTCCTGATGTGGAATGGCATAGCCTTCCAATTCTGTAATTTGGCCTCAGGCCCCATGTACAACACCTCAGCGGTGCTAGAGCCCTCTCCTAGCTGAACCATGTGGGTTTCATATAGTATATTTCTCATAGCCTCACTTGTTTCTTCAATCTCTTCAGCTGTAAAAACCTCATCATTTCCCTCTTCACTGTACTTTGGCTTGACGAATGTCTCGTACAGATGTGCCAGTGGTTGAGGCAGAACCACCCATCATTTTTTCTGTCTTTTTCCATTTTATATCCTCTGGATTTGGGTAGAAGCCTAAACCGAAGAACGTTTCAGTGGTGGGCAAGGTAAATGGCTCAGCTATTCCTTGCAGAGACTTCCCAAGTCCCTTCATTGGTTTGAATCCATGTCGTATCATCTCTTTAGCCACCAGAATTGATGTATTGGAAAGGAAAGTTTGGGGGCAAGGGTTTCCTTCTTCATACTGATATGTCACCACAACTTCAAAGGCTTGGTAAACTATGTGCTCACTGCCTTCTCTCGCTTCAAGGCAGGGTACTGAAGTATCTCGATAGATTGATTGTTCGTCTTCCCCATGAACCACACTTTCTTGATCTTCATGCTCAAACTTTACCATCTGATGGAGAATGGAAGGTACAGCCCCGCAACGTGGATCCGTGGTCTTCCCAAGAGAAAATTATAGGACGTATCCATGTCTAGAACTTGAAAAGTCACCTTAAAGTCCACTGGGCCGATAGTCAGAGCTAGATCGATCTCTCCAATCGTCTCCCATTTGATACCATCGAAAGCTCGTACGTAGACATTGTTGGGCAGATCCTTCCAGTCCCAATATCCATGCGCTGTAATGTTGAGAGTGGGCAGATATCCACCCCAGAGCCTCCGTCCACCATAACTCTTTTCACATAGTATTCTTCACATTTGACAATTAAGTGCAGGGCTTTGTTAGGTGCAGCCCCTTCTGGGGGGAAATCATTATTGCTGAATGAAATCAGGTTGACAGCGAAAAATCTTTCTACCATTCTTTCTAATTGCTATGTGGAAGTCTCAGCTGGCACGTACGCCTCATTAAGGGTCCTAACTAGTACATTCTGGTGTTCTGGGGATTTCATCAATAAAGATACCAAGGAGACTTTTTCAGGAAACTTTCGGAGCTGGTCAACCATTTCATAGTCTACAATTTTCATTTTCTAAAAGAATGCTCCCGCTTCTTCAGCGCTCACTGGTGTTTTAGCTGGGAACCGCTTCCTAGCGGCATTGTTTACCTCTTCCAAATTGGAGTATTTTTCCGCAGGGTAGTTTTCGTCTCCTGAGATTTCTTTCACTTGATATGTCACTACAGTTTTATGGTAATTTTAAGGCACCACAAAAGGGTTTGTCATGGGCTTCTGTGGTGCGCGAGCAATAACCACGGGCTCACTCAGCCTTGGTGGATTAGTTGGCCCCCCATGATATAAGCTCCTTTTGGCATGTATATCTGGGTGGTCTTGTTCAGTTCGAATCTCTTGGGAGGACTCAGAGTCGGCTTCTTTTCCTTGCGGCCTCGTGGGACATAGAGAA
This sequence comes from Nicotiana benthamiana, assembly GCA_034376525.1. NCBI lineage: Eukaryota > Viridiplantae > Streptophyta > Magnoliopsida > Solanales > Solanaceae > Nicotiana > Nicotiana benthamiana. The sequence goes on from CM067330.1 coordinate 83,079,059, forward strand.
CATCGTCTTTGGCGGGCGCTGCCCCGGTTTCTGCCTCACTTTTCTTTTCTGTTTAGGGGTGTATAGCTTTGTCCTTTTCTCATTTTCATCTTTCTTCAGGGAAGTTTTTGTCTTTCTCTCCGAAGCAGCAATAACAATTATGGCCTTCAATGCTGGGTCGAACTTCTTATCTTCAAAGATCATTTCGATTACTGTCCCATTGTTGTGGGCCGACAGTGGGTTGTTGGTTATGTTGGGGAGGTCCTCGTCCCGTAACACAATCTTCCTTTGTTCTATTAGATCCTCTACACCTCTTTTGAGGGTCCAGCAGTTTTTCGTGTAATGCCCCTCAGCTCCTGAGTGATAGGTACATCGGGTGCCCCGCTGGTAGGAAGGCGGTTCCAGGTTTTACCTGTTTGGAGGTATGGGCTGCAGCAGGCCCATTTGGACAAACTTTGGAAACAAACAGGAGTAAGATTCCCCAATTGGCGTGAAATGTTTCCTCCTAGGTGGTTCACGAGGGCGGAAGTTATTTTGTGGAGGGCGGGGGTTGTAGTTGTTTTGGTTACGAAGCTAGTTTCTTAGGAATAAGGCTTGGTTCCTATTGGCCTGTTGTTGTGGTTGTACAAAAGGTTGAGTATTCATGACCGCATACGGTTGAGGAGCATAAGCCATGTCCTGATAAGGGTAATAGTGCTGAGAGGTTCTTCTTGGGAACATGGGTCTAGGAGCAACGTGTCTTCTTGTTCCTGATAGCGCCACAAATTTTTCTTCTTTCTTCTTTCCCTTTGCAACTCCTCTATACCAGCTTTGGATAGCTTGGGAGGTTGCTCTAATAGCGGACTGGCTTAGGATTCTGCGTGTTTTCAATTTGTTTTCCACCATTTCCCTAATTTTTATAGCTTCCGCAAATGGTTTACCCATAGCTGACATCATATTCTGGAAGTAATCGGCGTCCTAATCTTGAAGGAACACTGTGACCATTTTGACCTCGTCCATCGGAGGTTTCACTCTGGATGCTTGTTCATTCCACTTGATTACGTATTCTCTAAAGCTCTTCGAGGATTTCTTTTTAAGTGTTCTAATGAGTTCCTGTCTGGAGAAATATCTATATTGTACTAGAACTGTTGGACAAAATCTCCTGCAAGGTCCTCCCATATGTGCCACCGAGATATGTCTTGATCCATTTACCACTCGGAAGATATACCTACCAGACTTTTCCCAAATAGGCCATAAGTAGTTCTTCTTTTCCTCCAGCCCCTCGCAACTGATTGCAGTATTTCTTGAGATGAGCAATAGGACCACTGTGCCCATCATATTTCTCAAATTTTGGAGTCTTGAATCCTAAGGGCAAGTGAACATGAGGAAACATGCATAGATCAGCATACGACACACTCTTCTTCCCACTCAAGCCCTGTATGTTCTTGAGGCTTTGCTCTATACTCCTTATCTTTCTTGCAATGTCTTCCTGCTTAGGAGTTTTGGAAGTCGCTTCTAGTCCCGGAGCGAACGCAAATTGAGGCAATTTAGGGTAGGTATAAATGGGGAATTGAGGAGGCTCTATTTGGGGGGTGAGTGTTTAGAATGTAAAGGTTGAAGGATCAATAGTGGGCCTAGGCAATGTAGGTTGTGTTGTAGTTGAGCATGGGGGTTCGGTAAAGATGTTTAGGACTGTATTGGATATAACAATCTTGGGCGAACCTCAGAGGATGTTCCCACAAAATAGGCTGAGATGGTTGGATGTCCTAGTTGAATACTAGGATGACTAATTAGGACAGTGGATATTCCACCCATTTTAGGGAAAAGCTCGGGAAATCCGGGAGGCATCTCTTTTCCATTTGACCAGGCTTCCCACATCTCCATCATGCGGAGACACAACAACCTATTTTCCTCGGAGGTTGCTAATTCTGAAATCGGGATACCCGAGATCAGGCTCTCGTCCGTGGTGGGAATTGCTGGCAAAGTGACTTCTGAAGACATTCCAATGCTTCCTTTTGATCTGTTGAAATATGGATGTGAAGCCAGGTTACCAGAAAAGCCAACCACCATATATAAAAACCCTGGACTGAAATGTTACAAGCAGTAAACGGTTAGTTTGAGACAGATAACTGACAGGTAATCGCATGTTAGGGTGTGATGCATCTATGCAGTGAAACAAGTATCTACATGTTTTACAACGGTTGCATGCTTCATCCCGACTTTTCCTCTTCCATTTTCTTATCTTGATTCCCACTCGTTTTCCTCATTTACCATCTCTCTTTTCCTCCTTCTTTTCTTATCTTTCTCTTTTCTTTTCTCTCCTTTATTTTAGGGATACGATCAAATCTTGTGGAGATTGCCTATGTATGATGACCCCGTATAAATCAGACCAAGCATAGTTCTTTTAAAAACAAGTGCCAAAAATAGGAAACATTTTTTTAGGATTTTCAAATTTCATTAATAAAACTTCTATTACAAAGATACTAAATTAATCAGTTTCTTGGAAATAAACTACAGACTCGAAATGAAACAAAGTACAGACTCAATGCTTGAAAAGTAAAGAATACATTAAAGCTTCCATTATTTGGGCCCGGGGGGCATCATTCGGCCTCGCCGCAGGCTTATGTACGAGACCCCCTTGTAGTTGCTCCAAATCAGTCATTACTTGACGGACGAAAATATCCACTACATCAAAGAAAGTGGTATGAGTAATATCCTCGCATGCTTGGCAATTCATGGTGATGTAGTCAACGATGGTTTTGATCCTCTCTCTAATCATTTCCTTTTCCTGAAGTAATCGCCCTATCTGCTGGTTTCAGGCCTCTAACATTTGACAATCGTGAAAGTGTTGATCTTGCATTTGCTGGATTTCTTCCTCCATTCAGGCCATCAGGTTATAACAATGTTCTATCATCCTTAAAATCTTTATCCCTTTTGTCTGCTTCATCCTCAAGATTAGTCACTTTTCTTCTTAGACTAATGATGGTCCCTTCATAGTTTCTCTTCATTTGTTGCACAACCCATGCCAGCTCTTCCACTTTCTTTGTCCACTGTTCTCTTAATTTTACCTGACTAGATTTGGACTTTTCCAAGTATTCTTGGTATTCGAGAACTTTCTTTCTTAGCCTACTTATAAGCCTCCTTCATCGGCCCAACTTCTTTCTGGGTTGTTGACGGTTGTCTTCACCTTTCTGATCTGAGCTTTGAGTGCCTCATTGTCCTGGGCTTGTTTCTTCTTTTCTCCCTCATCTGCGGTGGCTTTAACACCATTTTCAAATTGAAGCTCCATAACTTGCCTTTCCAACTTACTTATTTTGGCCTTGTATTCACTCTCTCTAATCAACCAGTCCCGTTGTGGTTGGGCCTCAACAGTGAATTGTTGGACATATGGTCTCTTTGCGGGCCTTTCATGAATTTGATACCTCTTACTGAACCATTCAATATATATGGGGTCTACTTTACCTATGGCTCGATCTCACACTATGGTCTTGGGTTCTAGAAACCTACAATCATTCAAGATTTGGCAGATTTTTCCTTCGGGAAATGCAACTTTTGGACCCAACTAAATGGCGTGCTTACTTAGATCTTCGTCATTATGGACTATTTGGAATCTTCCTAGTTGACATAACACCTTGTAGGGAGCATGCGGTTGGATGCTCTGAACGCCTATTAAGAGGATATAAGACATTTCAGTTGTTGTATATATTTCTTCATTGGCAGGGAGCCATCCGAATGCCCATTCAATCTTATCAGCAGTCAGGACCCTCGAATACATCAAGCCAAGCTTTCGTACCTGTAGGAAATTCAATGCCCATTACACAGCTTCCAAACTCTTCGATGCAGATTAGACTGGTCAAACGATAATTCATGTATCCAACCTGGTGACAGAGGTGTTCTTGCATCCATGATTGAAGTAGCAAATTGCAGCCCTTGAAAAAACTTCCTCCTTCCCGACAAATGGTCAGGGCTTGGTACATTTCAGACACAATCAAAGGAACCACAGTGATGTTAGCTTTTCTGATTGCCACGTCAATCATTCCCACAGACCTATCTCTAATTGGCATCCTTCCGTGGACAAACCACAACACCCATAAAGGCCACCACGAAAGCTAGACTTCGTCTTGCCTCCCACTTGTCTTTATTTTCGGCATAGGTTAGCCCAGTGTTTGGTTCTTCGAAACCTCGAGGGTTTCGACGGTTTCCATATCGATGATATAAAAATTGGAGTGTGCAATACTCTTCAGACAGATTTCTATCTTGGACATCTTGACTAATACTCAGCAAATTCAGGAATCTGTGAGGGGATACTAGTCTCGGTTATAAAGGATATCGACTTCTAAGATTTCCATTTAGACCTGTATAACCGGCTATTTCTTCCAATGTAGGTGTGAGCTCTAAGTCAGAAAAACAGAACATATTGAAAGCTGGGTCCCAAAATGGTATCAGAGCTTCAATTACGTCCACCCTTGGCTTGACGTTTAATAGTCCGACGAGGCCTCCCATAACTCTTACCACTGGTTCTCTACTTCCTTTCCCTAGATCATCCCACCACATATGGAGCTTCAAGGGGATCTCATTAAGGACATCGAAGGGTTCAATTTCATTTGTGCTTATCCTGCATGTTCTCCGTATAGAACCTAAAGAGATCTATAAATTCTGATACCATGCTCACCCAATTGGCCCATTTCTTAGAATTTTGGCATATGTACCAGGACAGGGCATTTTTAGTTTCTAATGAAGAGCTTCATTCGAATCCTTTCATCTTTTTCGACCCCTCAAGCTTGTCACAATAAGTCCTCTAATGAATATTAGGATCACCTGTTCTTTCAATCATTTCGAACTTGGGAGGCTTGTAACCCTCCGGTTGTTCTAGATCTAGTTGTATGCATAAATCCTCGTAATACAGACCTTTTATCCCCTAACCTCCTTCAAGACCTTGAACTCAACTTATCAATTTCTTGAGCTCCTCGGCCATGTTCTTGATGAGAAGGTCCTTCTAAGGATTCTAGTGTATAGGAGATTGGTTGAGTGGAGTGAGGTATGGTTTTCACGTATATGGGTTGTTTTGGTGGGTGTCAGGGATTTGGATATAGTGGTGATCGTTGGTCGAGTTTTGAGGATCAGAAATAGGTTGTGGTGTGTTTTGAGAAGTGTGATAAGTAATGGCTTGTTGGTATTGGCTTGGTTGATGATGGTTTTGTGGAGGAGTTAGTATCGGTAGAGGATTGGGATTTTGAGGTTGAGCTGCATATTGATGTGGTACGATAGGATTTTGTGGATGTTGGTTTAGCGTATTTTGAGGAGGCGCTTGGTTTTGAGCATTTTGTTGCTTAACGTCTGGGACGTTCAGAGTTGATGGAGAAGCTTTGCCCAGTAACAGACCTGCTCAAGTTCTCTTTGTAACTCCAATATCTTTTGTTCTAATTGCAAAACCAAGTCAGTTTGTGCTGGAGAACTCCGACAGTCTGGAGTTTCCACATTCTCAGCATTTTCTTTTACGCATACCATTCAAGTCATCCATCTTAGCTTTTCCCCTACTTTCGGATTACTCGGATGAAAGGAAGGCCTCTAGATCTGGTGTGATATGTTGATGATGTCAGTATGTGCCAACCAACCTTAGGGGAATAATAAAGAAATAAAGAAAAATAAAATGTATACAATTTAGTAAAGATTTTGAAAAGTTTTCAGTATTTAAACACATATTGCGAAAATGCAAATTTGGGTCCTAGTCTTGGAGCCTTGTTGTGCCCGAGGTAATCCTAGAGACATGTTGATATTGAGTATTTCAGTGTTAATAATTGCCTCATTTCAATAATGCAAAGATAGATGAAACTAAGATGACACTAAATAGAATAAGTCACTAATGGCACTTGGCCGTATTACATTTGAAAAAGCAAATAAACTTAATCTAGGTAGTCCCAAAAGGGCCTTCCCCAGGCTGGATGCTCTTATCAATCAGATCCTCAGTTCGTGTATGTTCAGAAGTAAGTATGCCCTGCTAAATGTCCTCCTTCGCTTCCTTCGGCATGCTGGCAATCACCGACTCTTTTAATTATCTTTCCCTCTAATTCCATCACACTACTCCAGATATTGTAAACTTTCGCTAGACTTAATAGCCCACTCTCCATTCATTGATTAGTTCCATATCAGTCTTGTGTCGCTCCAGGTTCTTGGCCTCAGACTCGTGAACCCTTTTGTGCAGTTTGTTATATTTCACCTGTGCTTCGAAAACTTTATCCATGACCCTGTTTCCTGGACCAACCCATGGCTCGACTATTCCCCTGTGTTATCATCCAACTATGAGGAGTAGAAGTACACGTGACCGGCATGATACTGTTCTGGCTCGATGGTATCTTTTTCCACGATTATCTTCAAGTGCCACATGTGATGTGCTTCACTTTTGTATGGAATCGCATCACCCTGAAAATCGGCTATGAAAAGACTTAATTTAGCAACTCGCGATATGACATGCTTCCTTCCTGTGTGTCTTAAAACCCTGAAGGGAGCATAAGGGTATATGCCCCTTAACCCGATCAGTACAAAGTGTGGACCATCCCTACATCTGATGATGATTCATCGATAGGGAACCATTCAAACATCTATTGGACCTGGTTCTCAGTCAAATTGATGAAAAACTGCACCCATCCTATCACATCCTCTGGTTGTCCAAAACTGTCTGGGATATAGGTTATTGTTTAGGATGATTGAAGACTATGTGATCATTCCACGGCCTTTGTGGAAATTCTTGACAGTATTGACCTTTTTGGAGATGTTCTAATAGCCAAACTTGCAGCAGATTGCAAACTTCGAAGTATTTTTACCCCTTCTGACATCGCTCCAAGGCCCGGTATATGTTTGCTATGATCATAGGGACAATAATATATGCCTGTCCTTCGATCCGTTCCATCAAGATTTTGGTAACCATGGACAGTCTGATGTGGATTATATCCTCTTGGATCGGGAATACTAACATACCCAAGAAATAGACGATGAACACAAAAACCCTGCAGCGAATCCAACCCAAAGAGGTGATGGAGAATTCGTCATCAAAAATATAATAAGATCTTTTGTTACTGTATCGTTCATAGAGAAAGTCGAAGGGTATATAAGAACTTTTCAGGCACTCTAAGTCATCATTCTTCTTTAATACCATCATCTTCAGAAACCCCCTAGTAGAGCGGTTTCCCGGTAACAATAAACCAGGACTATCCCAGGGTAGCCCAGCGAATCCCCTATTTCTTCAAAGATATGGGTCAGTTCTATGTATCCAAAGCAGAACACGACTCTTTATTTGTCCAGAACAGTGTAACAGCTTCAATCAACATGTTGATTGGCTGAAGGTTCAATAAAGAAGGAAATTTCCCAAGTCCCTTTGACATGATTCTTATCACTTGACGGGAGATCCTCCCTCCAATCTAGAAATAGTGATGGTATGTTACGGACCATGACAAACATGGGGATTTTGTGCCTCATTTTCTGCAAAACAAATATGGTTAGGCTATTTCCCCCTCAATATCAACTATTTATGTGGTAATGATAAGCATATTGGCACTTATTTCTTGAAAATTAATGCATACAATCGTGTTTGCGTCCGTTGGAATTATGGAAAACCCGATGGACTTTTGGACGAGGCTTGTCTTAAAGGGTATTATGTGGACAGCATATTAACCCATCTGGGTTTTACCATGATGCATGTACAATTAAGCAGAGTAAGGTTTCTATATATGTCGAGAATAGTACCCTCAACTGGATAACTTGAGGGGGAAAGGCATGAAATCGTGGACTGCACCGCCGATCGATTAATATTCCTTTCCGAACTTAAAGGTCGATATATAGGAAGGGCGAAAACACTCAATAAGCATTACTATTGAACCGATTACGCACGATATAATATGATGTTGAGCATGATTTATGCAACAATAAATAGTATGTTTCCACGTATTTGCACATTAAAGGAATAAAAATACAGTATTTAATAATTGAAAGATGTTGAAGAAAGAAAACAAAGAGACAAATTAGTTTTTGTGATAAAGGAAATGATAAATGCTTGAAAAATAGATAATTAAATCTAGATAATGGGAAAAGGGAAACGGGTGCACATGGATTAACATATTAAATAATTCTTAAGACTAATTTACAAAAATAAGTTCGTTATGGTAAGAGCCTAAAAGTTCGCGGAGTCCGGGTTTCGACACTTTGGGAAAATTCCTTTCTTTTCGGGAATTGGGTGAGATTGAAGAGTCGCCACCTAATGAATTAAGGTGCGTTAGGGAACCTAGAACAAATAACTCGTGTACTAGTTTATATTACTAGAGATTTGGTAAGGGTTCAAAATTACCTTGAGGGGAAAGGTGTTAAGCAACCCTCGAGTTCCACAACGGTGGGTCCCGACCAAACTCAATTTAAGTCAATTAGTCTTATAAGCAGATAACAAACGAACATTACTTCAAAAGAATATAGAGTAAAGGAGTCCTAGGTTTCTTAGCTAATCGTCCCAAAATTGAGGTTCTACACATAGCATTAACGCACAGGTCAGCATATCCTTTACTACATGATTACCCTCCCCTTAATTATTGTTACCTAAGGGTTATAATAGCATTCAGTACGTGCCTTATGTGTGCATTACCCGTCCCTTACATGTGGCCCTGGAGGTGTTTAGGACCTATACTTAAGGATGTTCTAGACTCACTTATGTTGTTTTAAAAGGAAACAACTAAGCGACAAACAAAACTTCAGATAGGATTATCATAAAGATGCAATTAAGGTGGCTCATATTTACCTCCACAAATAAGAAAACAATTGAATGCCTCACACAAACAGTTTTAAATGATTTAAAGTCCTATAGCTGGATATCTAGATGAGCACAAAATATAAAGAAGTTTCACTAAGGCGAGGCAGTGAGTACCTTATCAATTTACCTACTGAATTTTTATTATATCCTGAATCTAGGCAGGTTTCAAATAGAAGGAAAATAGAAATTTTGAACCCAGAATCCAATTAGCCTACAAGATTACCTAGCTGATGGTCAGACAGAATTTTATAAATCCGGTATCTTAGCTATAAATAGTTACTGGTTTTAGCATATTGATTTTATCTTTTAGACATTACGGGCATAATATCTAAGTGTAGAAGAACTGATCTTAAGACCTTATAAGCATGATATCTAAATGCAAAACTGATTCTGAAGTTTCCTATTGACATGGCATTTGAATGCAAAAAAAAAATAATTTGAAATTTTCTATAGACATGGTATCTGTCTTCTGAATTTTCCTATCGATATAGTATCTAAATGCAGAAGTGATTTAAATTTATAGGCGTGATTTAGATGTAGTAGTGAATATGAATCTTGTCGGGATATTCATAATCATATAGGCATGTTATCTACCGCACATAGTAACGGAATATATTAAACAAGTAAATAACCTATTGGAAGGATATCTAACATATAGCAATGAAAAATATTTGAAAGAAACAGGCACCTAAAGCAGGTTTTTTACCTAGGCTCGATTTTTCCCAATTCACTATTGCCCCACCGTTAATGCACATAATTATTATAGACCATAAGCAAATGAATAGATTACAAAATATATTACTATAGGAGGGGTACAGTAGGCCCAATGCATCCGGATAACCTAGGCCTGCAAACCATAATAGCTCCAAAGCTCAGAGATACACAGTAACAATGGGCAAAGCACCAAGAACCCAAATCTCCAGTGTGTTAGAGTTCCCAAGGGCTTCAAGAACCCAGGCAATGCTCTTTCTAGAGAAAAAATGTTCAGAAGCAGTTCATAGAGGATTTGAAACCAACCCCAATATGTTAGAGTTCAGAGGAGTCTTATGGACCCTAAACATTACTCACATTCTGGGTAGCAAGACCCTAGTTAACTAAGAGTAAAAGTTGAAAATACTGTATAAATGTATGATATAGTTTTTAGGGAAAAAATAGTTTGGATTTCGGAAGTGTGTAGAAAGAGATCACAAGATCAACATTTTCAACAGAACCACATTTACCAGATTGAGCTGAGATATCAATCAACAACATAGCAGAACAAAGTCACAGCTAGTTCGGTCAAAGTTGCCTGGGGATTGACTTAGTTCACTAGTTATCACTAGGTTATCCTGGATATGTATTAACGAATAGCATACTGGGATTAGGTTCACAATAAGATAATCATATAGGAGGGTAGCCAAAGTTAGAAGCATAGAAAATCATGAAGTATTCAGGAACTTGTTAGGGGGTAAAAACTTAAAACATGACAGAAATCATGCTAGTTGAGAAACAAATAGACATAGATTTAACATACATGTTGAAAAACAAGTAGTACATAGGTCTAATTTCATGGAAGTAGGCATAGTGATTAAGAGTAATAAATATGGTGCACATAGGTCTAATTACATATTAGTAGACATATTGATTAAGATCAATAAGCATGAAGCACATAGGTCTAATTACATAGCATATTGAATGATGGCAGAAGTGGAGACATACCGGTTAAGAAATAGCAAACAGAAAGTTGAAAGTATGCACAATCCAATAGTTTGACCTTGACTTTCAGCTGACTATACAATATAGCAAACACAAGTAACAAAAAGGTGAGAGCAATAGTTTTTGTGTGTGTCTGTGTATTTCTTTCAGAGTGTGTTCATCTAAGAGTCTGAGTTTGTCCCTTGAAAACCGAAACAAGAAGGGCTTTTATAGAATGCAATAGGGTAGGTCACATAAGGTAATGAATCAACCACACGTACATAAGGTATGAAAAATCAATTAGCAGTCATTCAAGAATCAATTAAGAGGATAGAATCAAATAAGTACCACTTAATTTAAGGAAAAATCTCACACTGAATCAATCCGTAATTAAGATCAAAGTTAATAAGGTAAGAGACGGTTTTCGAAATCAATTAGGATTCAAGACACACAATCAAATCAATAATACGGATATAAATAGAGTACGAACAAGTAGAACTTAAATAAGAAAATATGGGTACTGAATTCAACCCCTATTTTAAGTAAGTAAATTAATTAATAACTTAATTGACAAAGTTAAAGATAACTTGCAAAAGTCAATAGGATAAAGAGTCAGAGAGTTGAAACCCTAGGATAAGGCATAAAGATGAAATAAAAAAGGATCGGTCAAAATAGTAAAAAAGAAAACCATAGTTGAAAGCATTAAAATGTGTAAGCACTTTCACAGAAAACCTATTAGGGACCAAAACCCTAGGGTAAAATGAAATCGGTTAGCAATTTTAGTAAAAGCAGAATAATCTTAAGGAAAATAACAAAAAAACTCAAAACAGTCTCAAATCTAAAGAAATATGAATGGATTTAACAGAAATATCCAGGTTTGTGAATAGAGGTAGAAAATCTTGTTCGAACCAGAGATTTGAAGCCACGAAAATACAAAAATTATAGTACAAAAAGACATAGGGTTGAATATATGAGATTAATCGAAAAGATGAGATATTTGAACCAAATCTGGTTCTAATCGCTTGAGATCCCATTAAGTAACATGATAATCGAACAATCAGTAGAGGTAGGAGGTCGGATAAGACGGTAAATCACCAAATGATACCATATCTGATTGGGAATCGAAGGGATTTGGAGGGAGTTTTTGAGTGATTGTGCTCTAGGGCTTAAGGGCGTCTGAGAGAGAATACAGGAGAAGAGGGTGGCAATGTCTGAGAGAAATGGGTAGGGTTTTGGGGTTTGTTGGATTTGAAAGGCAAAGACCAACAACAACGATCAGAGGGGGTTCTGGGTCAGGTTGGACTGTTATTTGGGTTAGGTTAGGAAATTTAATTAAGAAAGGGGCTATGTTTTAAATACCTATTTAATTTAATTAAATAGTTTTATAAAATAATTATAAATAATAAAAAATGTGATTTGTACATGAATAATTTAAAACAATTACTTAACATTATAAAAATATAAAAAATTATTTTCTGTATAGATAAGATAATTATGTATACATATGAGCTATTATTTAAAAATATGCAATTATAGTCTTAAAAATACAAATATAATTATAAAAATATAATTAAAATATTTGAACACTTATATGGGCATAAATGATGAATAAATATTATTAAGTCATCATAAAGTAATATGAGCGATAATTATTGAATATTTGTATAATTAAAAATATAAAAATAAATTAATTTATGGCCTTTAAAAATTATGAAAAACTGTAAAAATAGTTGTGCATGTTTGTAAATGCATGTACAATATTTTGAAAGTATGTATGCACATTTAAAAATATAAGAAGGAAAAAATGAGTATCAACACTAAGTATTGCATATATCTCCAATCATGTTATTATTTCATGATCAAATTAATTAGCTTGTCTAGAAACAATGTATAAATTCAAGTGTGTCACTTTACTGTGCAAGCTTCTAAGATCAACTTATTTGAGAAGTGCTTTTCTCAAAAGTATTTTTAAAAAAAGTATTTTTAGTGAGTAGCAGTTTGTGTTTGGCTAAACACTTTTGAGTAGTAATTAGTGTTTGACCAACCTTTTGAAAACTGCTTCTAAATGTATTTTTCTCAAAAGTGCTTTTGGAGAGAAGCTAATTTTTTCTGTTTCTCCAAAACTGCTTCTGCTTTTACTCAAAGCACTTTTTTTCCTTCTAAAAACCTGATCAAACAACTTAATTTTTGGTCAAAAATATTTTTAGTCAAAAAAGCACTTTTACCAAAAAAAAAAAAGAAGACTTAAACAGGAGTTTTGAGACCTTGGGACATTGGCTTCCACCAACACTGAACTATTAAAGATCGGTACATACTTTATACTCGCTGACTTTAAATTATAGATATACAAACCACTTTATTTTTGTAAAAAGGTGGTAGAATAAATCCTTATTTTCATTAACTTTCAACTAGCAAAAGCCTGTTGCTATTTGATTCAGCTTGCAGATATTTCTTAAGGTAGCCTCCATTTTTTTTTCTAAGAAAGAAATGATATTGAGAAGAGTGTGATCCCAATCACTTCAATTCTTGTTTTGATTCAAAGTCTTGGACTTCTACTTTTTGTGTATTTCTCTCTACGAATTTATTTTGATGGCAGGAGACAAATTCCTTGAAAGCTTCAAAGAGCAACCATATATTCTGAATCAAATTCCACCTGCCAAGTACCAACTGCAATTAATCATATTCAAAAGTTGTCATATGGAAATCTTCAAGTTGCTTAAAAATCAAAACAATGAAATTTAAAAGTCAATAGAACATCATGCTTACCGAAGGGCTGAAGTCAAAACCAATGAAAAGCAAAACCTGAGTATTCTACCTCTTTCAATTTATGTGAGTCTTTCCTTATTAATTCGTTTAAAAAATAATAACACATACTTATTTTTGAAAATAATATAACTTTAAACTTTTAGTTTTAGTGTCATAAGCTTTTATAGTCCTAACGAATAATACAAAATTTTTAAGATCATCAGTTTCAAATGATATAGTCATACAAATATTATGACATATATAAGACTATAATTCTTACACCACAATAAATTTGGCCTAAAGCCACACTTATTTTAGACCATGCTTGAAAAGCTTTATCAAAAATGTCTATGGGAACACTTCTGTAAAGGTGATCTCTGGTAATAGCTTTTGCACAGGTCTTAGGCAACGCCTGTTAAATATTATCTTTAATCGTTAAGAGTACGTTTTTTAAGAGATGGCACATCATAATATATTTGGCAAAACTTAGTAAGATGTTAGGCAACACTTCACATGTGTTCCTTTTAGTATTTTCTAAAATAACATTATTTAAGCGTGCCTTTTTTCCTAAAAGTTCCCACTAAATTTTCCCCACAAAAATATTTTCACCAAAAATTTTAAAAACAATTTTCCCTGCTAAAATCTGGAGCGGATATTTTGGGGGGAAAGATAGTATGAGGCAAATATCCCTGCTTATCTTCTTCTTTCCTCTTGTTATTCATAAAAAATTAAAGTTATAATTCCAACAACAACAATAACCCAGTATAATCTTACTTAGTGGGATCTGCGAATGGTAGTGTGTTAGCAGATCTTATCTTTACCCTTGGGTAGAGAGTCTGTTTCCAAATACTCCCTCCAAAAACTTCCCACCTTGCTTTTGGGGAGACTCGAACTCACAACCTCTCGATTGAAAGTGGGGTTGTTTACCTGAGAGCAACCCTAAAGTTATAATTCCATCAGCTCGAAGTCGATTCAATCAGAAAGTCAATCTAGGTTATCTCTTCTTGAGATGCGCTCTGGTCGTATGCGTATTGTTCTATTGTGTCGTTCTGTATTGTTATGCCTTTGTCGGCTTGTGTTCTATGGCCATCTATTTCGTCAGCAAGTTAATAAGTCGATTCCATCTGCAAGCTTTGAGATCAATTTCATCGGCACGCTAGTTTGGGGATTTCGATGTTGTTTAGGGCTGATCTCGTTTCCCAAAAACTTGTGGGTAAGATTTCTTTAAAAATTTCCTTTCAGTTTAATGGTTTTGCAATTTGCTTCTTAAGGGAATACCCTTTTTATTCTAGTTATATTTTTCATTTGTTTATCAATTTGTCATTTGTCTATAATTTTTATTACAAGAACTGAAAGTTCTATATCTTATATACTGTGGAGTTTTGATGGAACATGATAACTCAAAATGGCCTTAGAAAACGGTTTGAGAGCTCTCCAACGGAGAAAAATTAATGTAAGTCTAGATAGTAATTTGATGGTTTCAGGCTTTCAGCCTTGATAAAGGCTTTCTTGAAAATTCTTGATTATTTTTAGTTAAACAAGCTATTTGGTGCAATATATGGTAAAAGATTGCAAATATATAGCGATTTGAACCTAATAATATGGAACAAAAACACTTGACAACTAAGGTATCCCATATTGTCTTTGAAATTGTGGAATGAACCTAAACAGTTGTGTGGAACTTGAAATTGCTATAGTGTGAGTAGTTGATAGCTAATGATAATCCACCAGGGCATTTAAACTTCGGGTATTTCGTCTTTAGAAAGGTAATAGTTCAAAATATATCCACAGAAGCCATGTTATTATTATGATTATAGTTTACATAATGATCTTATTAGAAGTTTATTAACTTTTAATAAAAGAGACTACATTTTTTCGATTGTAAACTTCCAGTATAATCATTGTTGAAAATCCATTGTAAACAAAAAGACTACATATTTCTTTTGTTTCGCCAAAACAAGAGCTTGAGCTCGGAGACTGATCAATTCCAATAGTGGTGTCAGGATACTTTTCCTACTATTTTCATCCTGATATGTATTGATTGTGGTTGATTAATTCTCTCCCTTACCCTTGGAATTACATAGGACTTTTACTGCAACATAGATTTCTTGGAAAGTTTGCTTTTTTAAACAGTTCTATGACTTCCTTCTCCTAAGTTTTCACTAAAATTATCTTTTTTCTTAATTATGCATAAGAATATCTAGTTGCTCTTGTGACCTTGTAGTCTTCTAAAAACTTTCAAGCCTAACTTGATCCTCTCTTCATTTTTATTTGTCAAATTAAATTGATAAAGTGAGAGAATAATAGTGGAAATAAGAATGGTGTCTAAATTTACACCTACAAAATTGAATAAAACATGTCTTAAGTATGGAGGAAAATCAAATAGGAAATGGATAGAGTAAGAAATTTGAAGAAGTTGAGATTTTGAGAAAACTGACCTGCAATCAAGGGCTGCTTAGTAATATCTTTGATGCTCAAATTTATAGTTTATGTGAATTTTTTTGTTATCAATATCAATGATAGAAAAAGAAATAAAAATGTAAGGCATATATAGTAATACAATATCTTGATTCTATCCTTGAAATCACAATCCAATCTTTTGAACTCACATAGAAAGTCTATCACATGGCATATCGACTCACGATGATCTCTATTTATATGTAGATTAGGATTAAATATACTGTATATCACACCTCCTCTTTTACTACAGTTCGGAAAGGTATAAGGGAATTTTTTTAATTTAAGTGACAATCGAGACGGGATTTATTTATTTAAAAAATTCAGAGTCACACTTGAGATAATTTATGGTGTCCTAAGTTACCGGTTTAAATCCTGAATCTAGGAAAAGATTGACTCTGTAATACAATCCGCAGATTAGAAATCCGGGTAAGCAATTCTGTTAACTCGAAAAAAAGTATTAGGTATTTTTGAGTTCTGTGGTTCTAGCACGGTTGCTTAACTTTTATAATTGGCTTATTATCTGATTTTAATATTTTAAACCTAGGTGCAATTTTAATTTTATAACCGCTTTTACTTAAATAAATCTTAGGAAAAATTCAACGCCATCTAAAATATATCTTGAACCACGTCACATTAATGCACCCACGGTTCACGATATATTTTATCTAATGCTGTTGAGATTTAGATTTGGGTCACATAAATGCGCACTCGAGTTTAGGAAGGTAAATTATGAAAATAACGCGCCATAAAACTACGTATTTGCAATTTTGCGAGAGCCATGAAAAGTTTATTAAATGGCATACTTCGATTTCTAAAGATAAAAATAGTAATCAAGCGAGGGCCATGCGTTTTGAGATTTTATTTAGCATGGCACGCCTCAAATTATTAAAAATCTAAAAACAAGCACTTAGTTGTTTCAAAGTAGATGGGCCAGCAACTTATTTGTCATGTTCATTTAAGCTTTTGAGAATCAACAACCGCTTCCAATAATTTGTATATGCCAACAAAAATATTTCTAATACAAATGGCACTTGATGTGCTATAATCCCAGCCATCCATGATTTTTGAAATTCATACTAATATCAAATCCACCACCAAACTGATATATGCGTAGAAATTATTGTAAGCATACAACACAAGTTGTTCATCAAAGATGGATTTTGAACCATTTTCCAGAATACAGTTCTATATTTCTAAAGTAATTTCCTAAAAATCAAACTAATACACAACGCATAAAACAATCAACAATATCAAGTTAAAAATGAATAATCACGGTCCAACCAAATTAGTGCAACAAGAAACATCATGACTACTGTAACAAGATAGTAAAATAGATGAGAAAACAACAAAATAGAAAAACAATCCATACACTCTATAAACGTTTGGTCCATATTACAAGAATCCGAAAAGTTATGACTATTACTCAAACGAACAATTGGAGAAATATTTTATTGCCTGATGAAACAACAAATAACCAAATGAAGCTAAACCCAGCTTCTGAATCCAACAAAACAAAATGAAACCAATTCGCAGAGAAAGAAACCAACTGACCAGATCAGAACCTCAACGGCGACCTCGGATCTGCTAACAGAAAGCTGGTCGACTCAACTTAGACCAGACCGGAGAGCCTCAACGACGACCTCAAACAGACCTCAAATCAGAAGCTTTGAACGAATCTCACCAGATTCAATTCAACTGAGCTTGGACGACGGTTTTGGACGTCACAAGGGATGTTTTATGCTGGATTTCGATCTTTGGCTATTGTGTTGGAACCGCGCGTGCCCTCAGCCCAACCCCGCATTAGTATGATATTGTCTGGGCCAAGCCCTCACGGATTTGTTGTTGGGCATCTCCCAAAAGGCCTCATACTAATGGGGTTGGGTAACCATATATATTTTGGCCACCTTTCTCCTTCTCATCCGGTGTGGGATGGGATTTGCACCCCAACAAACCTCCCCTCAAACCCAGACCACACAATCCCGTGACCTCCCCTCCAGCGAATATCCATTTCCAATCTGCCACTCATCTTGCACCACCGCAACTACCGCGGGACCCGCCGTCCGACCATCTGTTTCTGTCGGGAAGACTTTCGACACAAGGCATTTCCTATCCCGTGACCTCCCCTCCAGCGAATATCCATTTCCAATCTGCCACTCATCTTGCACCACCGCAACTACCGCGGGACCCGCCGTCCGACCATCTGTTTCTGTCGGGAAGACTTTCGACACAAGGCATTTCCGCAGACACCTTACCCCGCTAGCCCGGAGATTACCTTTGGTCCAGTTTGGCACACCGTCGACTTCGCACGCGTCGGTCCGCTACTCCGCCCTCCGAACATGGGCTCTGATACCACATGTTGGGACCGCGCGTATCCTCACCCCAACCCCGCATTTGTATGATATTGTCCGCTTTGGGCCAAGCCCTCACGGATTTGTTTTTAGGCATCTCCCAAAAGGCCTCATACTAATGGAGTTGGGTAATCATATATATTTTGGTCACCTTTCTCCTTCTCATCCGGTGTGGGATGGGATTTGCACCCCAATATATTGTTTGGTGGCTTGTCGGATTTCTCGCCGGATCCATCACCTTCGACGCAACAGTAACGGTCTGAAATCGCTTGACAAAGGAGCTTCGTTCGGGTCGTGGATGGCTGGTCTAGATTCGAAATGGAGAGGGTGAAAATGGGTTGAAAAGGAGAAAGGTTGCTGGTTTGGTTTTTGTCCAGCTGATGAAGAATGGCTGCTTCTAAGGAGTTAGAGATGGATCGTTTGGGGTGGGGTGGGGTGAAGGAGACGATCCGAGGGGTGGGTCGTTTTTGAAAAGCTGCACAGCTTTTTAGTCCTCTCTTGAGAGTGTATTTTGCTCCTTCAGATTTTTTTGGGCGTCTATTTTATGTGGGTCCTCTAATTTTAAGTATATATAGAGTCTAGGTTTAGGTATATTTTTGTGTATTTTATCAATTAGCCTCTAGATTTTTTTATCTTAATTCCTTTAAGGCTGTATCCGGTTCTGGGTCTATTTGGGTCTGCGGTTCCGGTTCTGGCATATCTTTCTTAGTCTTCCTTTCCCCAATGGAATGAGAACAACATGGCACTAATACCACCATTAAAAGAAAAAAAAACTAAAAGAAGACATGCCAATTTACAAGTTACATAATTATTTATGCATTATTTCTAACAAATCTCATAAAACCTTCAAGGTTTGGAGGTGGTTGTGTTGGCGGCGGTGGAAATGAAGCTTGTTCATCTCCACTTCCGGGTGAAGTTGCTTCCTGAGCAAGTTCTGCTAGCATTTCTTCGTAGCACTCATCTATTTCTGGTTGAGATTCAGCTGGCCCAAAGTTCATCCTTTCAGAGCGGATCCAATCTCGGAATAGCACTGATTTTTCCAAGCTGTCCCCCATCGACGCTCTATGATCACCTATTTGTAGTCTTGCTTGACTAAAAACGCTCTCCGATGCAACAGTTGACGCTTGAATCGACAGAACATCCCGAGCCATCCTTGCAAGAACAGGAAAATGCTTTTCCCTTGTCTTCCACCAATCCAAAAGGTCGAAAGAGCCGTCTGGATTCTCATTCTTTAATCCCTGAGACAAATAAACTTGAAGCTCATTTAGATGGGAAATATCATCTACATTTTCCCCTTGAGTACCCCTGAACTCAGTCCACGATTTAAGAGCTGTTAAGCCAGCAGCTCTTTTAGACGCCTGTGATGTGGACGAAGTTGGGGTTGGAATATTTGGCCTAGCATGCTCTAACGCCTGTTTATAAGCATTATAAACAGTTTGAGCATTCACTTTAATTGATGCTTGCGCATCAGATAGGGTAGCCATTTCTTCTTCATCAAGATCTAAAGCTTGATAAATACTAGAATACCAAAAGTGAGGTCCTCCTAATTTCATAGTAGGATTTAGCATAGCAGACACACCATATATAGGAGGGATTGGAAAAAAATATTTTTTAAACTTCTTTTTCATTTCTGTTATTGCATATTCATAAATTTCCCCTCCCTCGTTAAAATCAACAAATATATTAGCAAGTGCGGCAATATATACTAAACAGTTAGAAATAGTTGGATAGTATTGGCCAGATAAAGCATTTGTAGCCACATGAAAATGTTCTAAAAAATCTAACAGAATTTTAACGTTAGTCCAATCTTGATTAGTTAATATGTCATTATCTTCCTCTCCACAATTTCGAGAATTATAAGTAGCGTTAATTGGGTTTCTATATTCGTACGCCACTACTAAACTTTCGTACATGTAGTTCCACCTAGTCGGGCAAGGTTTAGGTACCTTTCTTTCTCTAAGGCCATATTCGTCACATTTTTTAAAATATTCTCTAAGTCTACTTCTATGGTTTGAATAAAAAAAACCAATTAAGAGAGAATTTAACCTTTTCAATTTCTATGTTTAAAATTCTCATACCATCACCAACAATTAAATGATAAATATGACGTATACATCTAACATGGAAAATATTTGTAAAAGCAGTATGAAGTGTTCTAGTTAAAATACCTATTGCATTAGTGTTGCTACTAGCGTTATCCATGGAAATTGACATTATTTTATTACTAAAACAAAAATATCTACATACATCTGAAACAGTGCTAGCAATAAACTTACCCGTGTGCCTTGAATTAATAATTATATATGCAATAATGCGTTTTTGCATTGTCCAGTCTTCGTCTATCCAATGACTGGTTACGGTTAGATAATCACAATCATTTCCACTTCTACCAATATCAGTTGTAATAGACATACGATTACTTATATGGGTAAATAAATAACGCAAGTATTGTTCATATTCATGCTTGTATTTATAAATGTCGGCCTTAAATGTGGCGCGAGGCCAACCTTTATATGTATGATTAAATACTCTTCTAATATAATGAATCCAAGCAGGATTAGAAGCAAAAGAATAAGGCAAACACATAACAGTAATCATTTTAGCTAGTTCTTCACGATCCTTATTTGGATCGTAATACAATATACCTCCGGTGACTGTGTTTATTCCTGGTTGAACTAGATTTGAACCAGTACTTGGGTTAACAGTAGAATCAGTACTTGTCCTCCCCTCTTGTTGCGCTTTCAATTGGATATATCTAGCCTTATCGCTAGGGTGTAATTTTATATGTTTAACTAAACTACCTGTGCCGCTATGATCTCCAGTATACCTATGCACAAGTAATTTCCCACAAGATTTACACTTAGCCTTATTTTGTTCTCTTAGTTGAATAAAAAATTGCCAAACTAATGAAGTTTCTGAACGTTTAGGAGGTTGTCTACTAAAAGTGGGAGTTTGTACGGGTGGGTGTTCCGGTTCTTTAGTAGCAGCACTAGTAGGTGTATCATCTAAATCTACCGGAGCTTGGGTTTCGTCATCATCATCATCCTCATTTCCCTCTAATATTGGTGCATTAGGATAAAGCATATTCATAATATCATCATCTATTCTATCACCGACTGCTACATCATGTAGAAAATCAACATCGCTAAATTGAAAACACGGGTGATTACTATCAAGTATTCAGAAGTTTTCATTAGTATTTCTAGGTTGGCTATTTCAACTTGTTTATCTTTTCTAGGTCGGGAGCCGGGGGAGGGGTAGTATTTTGGCGACTGCTTTCACCGGTTTTATTTTTTCCTTTTCCAAACATATTTTTCAATGAAAATGCCATATTAATTATAATTAAGCAAAATAACAACACACAAAAATATTCTAATCACGTAAGAGTTGAAACGAGTTTACCGGATTGACGAACAACTTCTTGAAAATTGAAAATCGTTGAAATCGAACACTTGAAAACTTCAATTCAACAACTTCACAATGTTTCACGAAATTGCAACAATAAATTAAGCACTTGCACTAGAAAGATTGAAAGAGAGCTTGAGAGAGATTAAGATATATTGATGAATTTGTGAATTAAAATGAAAGAATGAGGGGGTATTTATAGTTGATAAATGGGAAATTGTGTAATTATATAAAGTTTGGGGTTAAATTAAAGTTTGGGGGGTTAAATGGCTATTTTTGAAAATTCCAAACGGCTAATTTTGAAAAAGAGCCGTTTGAAATTTAAAAAAAAAAAAATTTTAAAAAATCCGGACCGTTGGGAATCGGTTGGAACCGTTTGGAACCGGATGGAGCCGGTCCGGTTCCATACGGGTCCAAACGGTTCCGCAACGGTCCGAATTTAATTTTTTTTTTTTTTTTAAATTTCAAACGAACCGGAACCGTTTGGAACCGCCTGAACCGGTCCGGTTCCGGTTCCGGTTCCAGTTCTGGCGGTTCCGGTTCCGCGATTCTAGCGGGTGGAACCGCTCCATCACGGTTCCGGGGAACCGCTAGACCCGGAACCGCGGAACCGGAACCGCCAGAACCGTGGTTCCGGGCCAGTTCCGGTTCCGAACCGGGCCACTTCCAGCCTTATTTCCTTATTGTCTTTTTTATTCGTTTTTGTTCCAAAAAAATGATCTAGAAAGGTTCCTGGGCTTAATGGACTAATCCGAATTGGGCCAAGAATTTGGCTCTAAAACTTTTAAAGTTATGATCCAACACTTTAATTGACTCCTTTTAAAATAAGATAAAAATACTACACAATGCAAAAACTAATATGAAATTATTATATATTTTTTGTATTTTAAAAATTATATAAAGATAAAAATAAGGTACTATTTTTGTATAATTTTTATTTAAATTTATGAAAGATACGTAAGCTAAAATATTTTTTGTAATTTTCTATTTTTATGAAGAAAATAAAGTAAAATAATATATAGCCTTTTTATCTTGAATCTCTATGAAACGTTTTGACTACTCTAAGAGAAGAACACCCCTATAAATGAACAGAATCGATCAGTTAGTGTTTGGTCTGAATTTTTATACATAGTTATGATCCATTATCGTTTGTAACTACATTCTTATTAAGCCTACTGGTGCATTTCTTTGGTTTGGTGGTTTCTATTGCCTATTGGATTAAATAGGATATAGCAGAGTGCATCTAATCTAACGTACCTTCTCCGGTCCGTGCGGGTGGTGAACGGTCTATGTGAGGCCAAAATATTTTACATTCCTCTTGTTCAACTTATATCCAATTCTTGAAAAAGTATTTGTTTTCATTATTTAAAGTTATTTTCTATAGTTACCATAACATATTACATTAGTTTTTGGTCGATTTTAGATAGTACGATATCCTTTTTCTTGTTTACATAAAGGATTAGGTACCAGTTGTTCGGAATTCTATAGAGAAGTATTTATAATATATCTTAATAAAAAAGGAGTCTATAATATAGTTTAAAATATTGAAAGAATGAGTAGAAGAAAAATATGTTAAGAAAGCATAGAGTAGTATCACTATCAACTAATGTTGAGATGGGAAAGTGGTCAAACTGAATTGGGAGAAATGAAGAGATATATGAATATATGTTTGTCTTCCTGTTATAGACATGACACAGATATTTGAAAGCATTTTTTTTCTGGTCCTTATGCTTGTGTGAAAGCATCACACAAGCACCAAAGAAAGTGCTTATGGCAATACAAAAATGTAACTGATTGAATCTTCTTCCTTTCACATCTGGAGCAGATAACTGATGTTAAAGGGCTAATAATTAAGCATTAGTTATCCGATCCAAATTTTACAAAGGTTGAGCTATTTGTTCAACTGTAACAGAACCAATGGAAGCCTATGCTAGTTAGTCAAGAGCTTTCTATCCATGGTCTTGTATATTCATGATATGAATACATACTATATTGTTTCTAATTTTAATTTTATTTTGAATGTGCAGGAAATTGCGGATGATGTAATTTGAAATGGTGGTCCCAAGTCAATTTGATCTATTGAAGTGAATATTGAAGATATTTGAAACAATTGTAATGTTTGAATATATTCAACATTGTAGAGTTTATTGCTAATATGTACATCTTTAAATATTGCCTTGTTAGTATGTGTAATACAATAAATATGTTTATTTTTAAAAGTTTATTGTATATATATACATATAAATTATTATTTTAAGTGATTTATTAGCTTATTTAGTGTTTGAGAGCATTGAAGTAAGATTATAATGCATACGCTTGAAATAAATATGATTATAGGATGTAAAAAATTTCACTAATAAATCACACATAATGGTTCTTATAAATATCTATAATTTCTTTTATAGCCATTAAAACTGCCACGCTTAAGAAATGTGGCCTAGAAGATAATAAATGCCATGTTTCAAACATGTAGCTTTAGGAAAAGAAAATAGTTGCTTTATGAGATGCCAAAAGCGTGGCCTTAAAGTTAGGCTACCTCCACAAAAGCGACCTAAAGTTAAAAAGTATGGCCTTTGATCAAATGTCATATTTTTTAATAGTTTATGCCATACTTTTTAAAGGTAGCTAAAAGGCATAAAATGTTGTAGTAAAATCAAACTCTTTTTTTGTTTTTTTTTAAAACTTAGTGAGAGTCAATTATTTCATATAAATTGTTACAGATGAAGTAATAAAGGCCCAAAGATTAAAAAATGGGGAAAATGCAATATGAGTCAAGCATGATGGAATATAAACTTCACAGACATAGCTAGAATAATGATCCCATCCTGGTTCACCTACCTCGAAGTCACATTTCATCATTTCTCTTGCTGGAACTTCAAGACAACATATCATGGTCAAGTTCTGTTTCATGTTACATGCTAAACTCAAAACTGTCAAAAACAACATAAGAAATAAAAAAAGCAAATTTAAATTTTCAGAAAGTAAGTATCCAGCTCAAATAAGATATATGTGTTAATTTCAAATAGACAACATGATGCAAAATAAGTTGCTCTCACAAGGGCCGACGCCGCATAATATGTATTCCCTAGGGTTTGCAAGTAACCTTGTACAAGAGCCAGAATTTTATTAAAGAAAGTCAAAATATAAAGAAGCTAATATACGAAGAAGCTAAGGAGATTTAACATATACATAATTCTTTGTTTACTTATCATGAACAAGAGTGGCTCCGTCACTAACCTTGGTTATACGATAAAATTAACTAGTTCTTCGATCTCGCATAATCTTGTGATAGTAGAATGTAGATTAAGAACCTGACACAAATGTGTTTCTATTACAATTTACATAATAAATGGGCACAAAGAAGTAAATTTTTGGTTCTTATAGTTCAATGGATTGCCCAGCTTTACTTTTGTAGAACTGCAAACTTAGGTTCATGTTATGACAGCCAAGATTTGAAAGCTACAGGTTGAGGTTTTGAGCTATTTTAGCCAATGTGTATAATGGATGATAAGAGCAGGTTTAAAACCAAGAACTCGATGATATCTGAGAAGTATATATTTTTAGCCAAAAATAATATCCAACAAAATGTATATATTTGTATATATGTGTATTATAACAAACAAAAAAAAAAGACATTTACTACACTTTTTGGTTAGCAAAAATCAAAGTGACAAAAAGATATTAATGTTGCTGCCCAGGATCGAATTGGGGACCTTTAGTGTGTAAGACTAACGTGATAACCACTACACCACAGCAACCCAGTGCTCTACATTGCGTCAATTCTTTATATAGTAAACTCCTGTTCTTGAATTCACATATATATCATTCTGGGACTAATGGAGCCTGTAAATGTCTCAGCTCACTGGCTCTTTGGGCATCATGCATTGTTCAGGAGTCCATGGTGAGAACAAGGGACTGATCCCGTACCATGCTACTGCCTTGACCTAGAATTTTTTTCCTTACATCAGATGGCGGATGCAGCATATAGATATCGAGTTCATATGATCGAATACTTCTGATATGCAGAGTATAATTTATGTGGAGATATTCACTAAAATTACACTAAATAATAAATATGAACTTATAACTTATAAAATATAATAAATTAAATGGTAAAATTTTAAAGGTTAACTCATATACCTTAAATTCCAGATTCGCTTCTTTTTAAAACGGCAAGAATCAATTGAATGGCATGGTCGGAACAGCAAAAAGCAGTTGGCCCACTCTCCTTTCTTTTGCCAGCTTGATGTCTCCGTCCATGGAAATCTTCTCTCTTTCTTTCGCTTTGTGCTCACTTTTTGTATGGATTACTTTGGATGTGCGAGTATGTGTGTGTCAAGCCTTGTTTTTTTAGTTTATTTAATTAATCAGTTACACTAAGTTTCGTAATAGTTGAGATGGAAATGTGTCATTTGATATCCATTCACTTCGAAATTACAAAAGGGTGAATTGTTTATTTTTAAACTTACTATTTAATAGTTGACTAGTTTTACGATTAATCGATTGGATATAAAAAACTTAATACTAATAAAGACAGAATTTAAAATGCAGGAATTAAAGACACCGGAGTTTTTATACTGGTTCGAATTCAATGTGAATCCTAGTCCAGTTCGCTTGGGTTACAAGTGAGTTCTTTTTCAGTGAATGAGTTTCTCTAAAAGTACAGAGAATGGTGTGATCTACACCAATCGCTTAGTTCCTATTTCGCTCGTTTCTTTTGATACAATGTCCCACCAGTGTTGTTCTCTCTTTCTTAACTTGTTACATAGCCGATCTAGTAAAGCTACAATATTTTTTATAGTAGAATAAAAAGAGGGTATTTGGTTCGATCAAAGTATATAGTTCTAGGGCACAGATACATATTTAAATACTTTGAGAGATGTGTGGTTTCTGGAGAGATTTGCCAACCCAAGAAATTTGATGCTTGGAAAGAAATTGATGTTTTTCAAGAATAAGGTCATACAGTAACTGCTATAATTACGAGATCCTTGATTGATGTTCCATATATGCTTCCCAAGATCTTGCGCCTTTTGGATTTGGATACGCTCGACTTATTTGATTTCTTGAGTTTGGATTTGATTGATTCTGTCTTGGCTTTGATTGATTACTCTAATCTCGGATAGCTTTTCTTTCATTCCTTCTATCTCGTAATTGTCCATTGATTTCGTGATTTTTGCTAATCTTGGATAGTTTTTCTTAAGTTCCCTAATTGATTGCTTCCATCTCATAGTTACTCCCTTATTCATTGATTTACTCTAATTGATTCTTTCAATCTTTGAATTGTTATTCAAAGTTCCTGTTGCATCATTAAAATCAGATCTAAAACACTTTATCTTTAACCATTTGAATATTCATCAAATTAATGTAGCTTTCTTCCTTTGTTAAAATTTATAATATATGAGATAACTAATTATGGGTAGGGGTCTTGCCCTCCGCCTCATGGAGGGTTTTAATAATAATAATAATAATAATAATAATAATAATAATAATAATAATAATAATAATAATAGTAATAAAGCATGCAATATAACTAAGCAAAAATTAAAATTTGAGTTTTGATAATTACCAAACATATACTGTGTCAAGTGGTTGTTGCAAGCGAAAGACCTTGACCCTGCTAGTTGGTTCTTGTATAGTGATGACATTTACTCCTACATTCACTTTCGCGTGAGTTAATTATTTCAATATGCTGACTTGGCAGCTGATTGTTAGCTTTCTGTATTCAAAATAATTAAAAAAAAACAAGAAAATGTTAGTTTAAAAAAATGAAATAGAAAAATTTTTTAGCTCACAAATTTTTTGTTTGTCCTTAAGAAATTTAATCCCTTCACAATTACTCAAGATTCGAATTTATTTCTTTCACGATAGAACGGAATAACTATTATGTGATAGCGGCACTTTAAATCACAAAACTTCGGCGAACTCAAATGGCAGCGCAAATCCCACAAAATGCTTACGTTTTTGCTTTGAAAAACAATATAGAATGCAGAAGATAGAGGGGAAAGATTTTCAATTTTCAGTAGTGAAAAATGAGGCTAAGCCTCTCTATTTATAGCCAATGAATTTGAGTTCCAACGAGTACAAAGGTGCATGTTCGTTGATATGGTATCTATTCCGCAAATAGAATTTCTGATGAATTGAATGTTTGGTCGCGAATTTGATCGTTGAAAAATAATTCTGCGAATTCATTTTTTCGTGCAAAAATATTCAAAAAGAAAATAGTAAACGATGGAAAAGTAAATTAAATTTGGTCCAAAAAATTATCAATCAATCATATTATCACGATCCGAATTTTTCACCCTCGGAAGTCGTGATGACGGCTAGTAGTGAAAGCTAAGCAAGCCAATTATTCTAATTGTTTAGCCCTTCTTATTTTTAATCCCTTAACAATTATGAATAAACATTATATAAACAGTGGAAATAATAAAGTGGAAGACTGAAATATAATAGTTTAGTAATAATATCGATATCAATCCATAAACATAAGCTACCCAAAATTGGTTTTAGAATCTAACATACTGTCTAGAAATACTACAAATAGAGGTCCGAAAGATAAATACAAAGTTGTTTCTGGAATACATAAAAGAAAAAAGTATGTAAAGATAGAAGGTGACGCCAAGGCCTGCGGACGCTTGCAGGACTACCTCGAATCGCCTGATGGACTGAAGGAAGCAACCTCACTGGGGGCCAAAAGCTGCAGTTCAAATTGACTGTTCAGAATTGGAATTAATTATAAGGAAAATCACTCTAATGAAACAACATTTGGGAAGTTTGACTCTAAACTTCTTTCAGGATTTCCTGGAAATTTTAGTTAATTTTTATATGACCTTAAGAGTGCAGAAATCTTGGGAAGTTTTCAGGGAATTCAATCTGCCAGCCCCTTAATGAAGGCATTGGGGTTCCCTTTTTATATCCAAAGCTTAGGGCAGCCTTCTTTTTTATGTTTACCCCTTAGTCTCTTTTCCTATTTTCAGATTTTTATTAACTTAGTCCCTGAATAATTAACTTGTTAGCCAAGTCATTGCATTGGAGTCTTAGAATTATGACTTTAATCCTCCTCTAGAAGGGTCTAGAATTTATCCAATTCTAAGTACCTAAATCACCCCTAGACCTATTGTGGAATTACGAACCCAAATATTAACTGAACATCAACCCTTTTGACCTTGGTTTACAATAATCAGCTATAACTAAACGTCCTAAGGTCTGAAACAATGGACCCAAACAACTCTAACGGACTTGAATTAATCAACTAAAGTTCAGATCAACAAACACTATTGACGATTCAACAAAATTAGTACAATCATGCATCAAAACTGGTCTATCCAAACAAGACTACAAAAGATCAAAACAAAATCAAACTAACAAAAATCAAAACCAAAGAATAAATACGGATTAACTTCCAACAGACAGACTTAAGCTAATAAAATCACTCAGAATAGAATAATGAGAGAAAGAAAGATAGAAGATATTCAAGAGAAGAACAAAAACCACTGAGCATATGTATTTAACCAAAGAAATAACTATGGTTTACAAACTCATAAGAACGAGATTTTACTGTACTATAGGCTTACCAAAAGAATGAAACATGGACTAAACCAAACAGAACAAGAAAGAAGAGATCATGAAGACTAAAAACATATTAAACTAAACAGAAAATGGGTAACAAAATGATATTTAATTTAAATTCGAGAGATTAGACTTAGCTTAAACTCTTGGGCTTCAAGAGTCCGCATGCGTTGTTAAACGGATTTCGGACGACTTTGATTTAATATTCAAACCCAGCGGGGACGATTCGAGGGCCATGGGTCGCTAATTGGGACGATGAAAGCAGGTGGATTATATGGTGTTGATATGGCGGATTTTGGAAAAGGTTGTACTTTGGCCGGATTTTTCAAATTAAAATCCAAGAAGCTGTATTGTGATTCGAGGGAAACTGGTATTAGATCTGTGGTGATGAGGGAGATGGTAATATAGGGTGTAAAATTTGGGATGTTTGGTGGCCGGCCGCCGCCATAGATGGCGGAGCTATCGAATTTCAGAGTCTTATTCGACGAGATTGGAAGACATTTGAGGGAAACGTGTGGTAGGGTTGGAAAGAGGAGGGTGAGGAGGTGATATCGTGTAATTTTGGGGTTCACTGGAGCCACACCGCCGCTGGCGGCGATTTCCATCCTGCAGCGAACGGTGGAGAGATGGAGGGACATGGGTATCGTTACACCGTAGAGGCTAGGGTGTTTGAGAGATGTTTGGAGGGGTGGGGAATTTTCCGACATTTTTATACTTGGTATAGGCTAGTTCCGGACCATTTGATCTACTGAGATCAACGGTCCAGATCAATGGGACAAAACAATATCGTTTTGGATTTCAAGGTTGAACCGGGTTTGGGGACGTGGTTTAGACTGGGATCTGGGTAGTGTTTTGGCTAGCCCAAATTTATTTTCCTCCTTGGTTTTCTTTTATATCTTTTTTCAGCCTTTATCTCTCTTTTTTCATCATTATTAATATATATTTTTTAGATTTGTTAAAATACAAAATTAAAAAGACCTATTTAAGTTCAAAATCTCAACTAATTATTTTTCAAAACTAAATCCTGTGGTAACTCGAAAATTAAAAGCAAAACAATACAAAAGAACTATTTTTGTTATTTTCCTTCCTTTTTCCTCTTTTTTTTCAAATTAAATCCTAATAAAATTATTCTACCAAATTAAATTAATTAGTTCTAAATGAATATTGTTGCAAATAATTAAATATAAAAGAAAGATTGCAACAATTCCAAAAATTAATATTAAAGTAAATTATTTTTGTGATTTTGGTACTTTTGTAAACTCCTAATTACTTATTAATTCCTAAAATATGTAAAATTACTCTAAATGCAATGCATATATTTTGTGTTTTTATGAACTAAAAATGCACACATGAATGCAAGCAAATAACAGAACCAACCACAAAATCAGTCGAAATTAAAAATAATTAAAAATAACAAAACGAAATTATTTTGTTTGTAATTATGGGAACAATTCATATAGGGCAAAAATTACTTGCTACAGCTGGCCCTCTTTGCTCGGAAACATGAAGAGTTTTCGTGCAATGATACGTGAGCAAATACGAGCGATTTTTTCCTGTTTGGATACTCCGTGTGAAGCATTTTCGAAAAGTTTGACCGCACCCTGCTTCCGAGGTTGCCTACATATCCTTCGCTAAAAAGGAATCAGGTCAGTGTAGTTCGTGAGTGTTTGGTAGCTGGGACTACCAGGAGCTGTGATTTCACTGCTGCTGCTACTACTATACTAGAACCCCTTATTACACCTTGTGAAAAATGAAGAAGCTAAACTAAGCTATGAACTACGGATTACAAAAGAACCTATCTACGTCTTCAATCTTGCCCTTGATCTTTATTGCCTCGCTGCCTTGTGTTTCTTCCTGTAAACTCCTTGTTGCCTTGTTGATTTCTTGTTTTCTCTTTTCTATGTCTGATTACCAAGACTTGAAACTTGAAATGATTATTAAAACTTGAAATTTTGAAAAATATTCCCTCGTTCTCTAGGTGGGTGCCTAATTATCAATGTTAGAAACACGTTCTCAATGCAATATACTAAACATGTACTCTTTTGTAGGTTTTGATGAATGACATGACGGAATTCAAGTACAAGCGCACAATGGTTGCGAATAAGATTGAAGTTCAAGATATAGCTTTTAATTGTTATTGAGTTGTTCTAAATTGTAATCTCGATCCTATAACTTGACTCATAGTATAACCTCTCTCATAAAACTATTTTCCAAAATCATGCATATTTAATTCTGTGTCAAAAAGATTTTAAATCATGCATATTTACATTAGACAAAATGTTTTCTAAACATGCCTCAAAAATCTGGGCTAAAATAATCGATTATGTACTTATGATAATCGATTGTTTCTGAGCCAAGACTGCATGACAATCGATTATGAATTAATGGTAATCGATTGTGAGTAAGACAGTGAACATCAGGTTTTTCCAAATCTGCATGATAATCGATTGTGAACAAATGACAATCGATTGTTGTTGAGGTAAAGTTTTTCAATACTCAAAATAATCGATTATGAACTAATGGTGATCGATTGTGTTGAGTTGATGTCTTCCAGTGATTTTAAATTTAATTAAGTAATCGATTATGTCTTTAGATAATCGATTATCACTGAGACAGTAAGTTTTATGATTTTCAGAAAATAACAAGTAATCGATTGTTGCAAAGGACAATCGATTGTTGAAGCTGGCCGTTGTCAAATGATTTTCAAATACCATAAGGTAATCGATTATTGATTCTAGATAATCGATGTTCTGCTTAAAATCTGGAAATGATTTTTAGAACGTTGCTGAAGTAATCGATTATTGATTTTATATAATCGATGTTCTGCTTAAAATCTGGAAATGATTTTTAGAACGTTGCTGAAGTAATCGATTATTGATTTTATATAATCGATGTTTTGCTTAAAATCTGGAAATGATTTTTAGAACGTTGCTAAAGTAATCGATTATGAACTTAGTGTAATTGATTATCTGATTTTGAATATTGCCAGTAATCGATTATAGATTATGTATAATCGATTGTGAAGCGTTAAATCCGGGATTGATTTTTAAACTGACTGGCAGATAATCGATTGTTTGGTCTTAATAATCGATTATCACTGAGTAATTTCAGCAACTCTTAATTGGCAATTAGACAACGGTTGAACCAACTTTTTCAACTATAAATACAGCTTCATTTCAGTGTTTTAAAAACAACAACATACACAAAACTGATCATTACATTGCTATAAGCCTTCATTCAATTGTTCTTCATTTTCTACTCATTTCATAAAGCTTTTGAGAGCCATATTATTGCTTAAAGTTGTTGTGATCTTGAACATATTCTTTTACTCATATATACTCAATAAGGAGTACTTTAGTTAAGTGAGTGTCCAAGTATTTGATATACTTGTAAGAGAATTGCGATTCTCTTGTTTCAAGGAACTTGCGTTTCCTTGGGTGAAGTCTTTGAGATTGCGATCTCCGAGCAACTGTTTGAGGCTTGTGTCCTCAAGTGTGTAACGGTTTGTTGAGCACCCTTAAGCTTAACAAGATAGTGAAAAATCTCGAGAGAGTCTCTCGGGGACTGGACTAACCACGTTGGTGGCCAACCAGTATACATCTTTGTGTAAGTTTATTTTTCTGCATTTATTTTACTTCCTGCAAAGTTTAAATTCCGCAAGAAAACGCTAAATTCTATTAATACGCTATTCACCCCCCCTCTAGCGTAAAGCGTAGTTTCTAACAATTGGTATCAGAGCCCAACTCTCTGAAAACTTAACCGTTTGAGAGAACCATCCATGGCTTCTACTCTTGACTCTTTTGCAGGAATTGAAGAAGGACAATGCTCTACACGACCTCCTCTATTCAACGGCACAAACTACTCATATTGGAAGGAGAGGATGCAAATCTTTGTGCAATCAAATAGCTTTCATTTGTGGAAAGTATTCACCAATGGAAACCGAATCCCAACCAAGAAGGTGGAAGACGAATGGGTTCCAAAGACCGAAGAGGAATATACCGCGGAGGATATTCGTAAGGTTCAAAATAATGCCAAAGCTATAAATTTATTATATTGTGCTGTTAATGCTAACGACTACAGGAAGATATCATGTTGCAAACAGCAAAAGAAATGTGGGATAAGCTTGAAGTGACATACGAAGGAACCGACCAGGTACGAGAAGCTAAAATTGATTTCTTAACTCACTCTTATGAACTATTCCACATGAATGAAGGAGAGAAAGTAGACGAAATGTTTGAGCGATTCTCAATGATCGTGAATGATCTACACGCCCTCAAAAAGACGTTTACGGATAGAGAACTTGTCTGGAAGATCCTCAGAAGTCTCACTCCGGCATGGCGATCAAAGGCCGATGCAATCCAAGAATCCATTGGCATCACAAATGTCACAATTGACGCATTAAGAGGTAATCTCAAAACCTATGAATCAACTATACTTAACCCGTTTGTTGATGATCAAAGAAGGCAAAGGATTGCTCTAAAGGCTAGCCAACCACAAATTAATGAGGAAGGTGACAACGAGTTTGGACTCGTTATCAAAAGGTTTCAAAAATTCATGCGCAAAGAGTATGAACGCAAGAACAAAAAGCAAGGCGATCAACTAAAATGCTATGAATGCGGAGAAACCGGGCACATAAAATCAAATTGCCCTAACATCAAAAAGGAGAAGAAACCCTTCAAAAAGCAACGTGCATACATCTCTTGGGGAGGAGATTCCGGAGATGAAGCAAGCGAAGAAGAAGACGATGAAGCAGCAAATTTATGTCTCATGGCTCAAGAAGACGGCAAAGACGAGGTAAGTCAAATCTCTTCTCAAAATTTCTTTACTCTTGATGAAGTGAGAAATGCTTTTGATGAACTATATGCTGAATTTATCAAAGCTTCAAAAACTGTCAAAAGTGTTAAAGAAAGCGCTTCTCTAAAAGAAAAAGATTTTCAAACACAGCTTTCATTAAAAGAAAAAGAATTAGAAAAACTGGTTTTCAAAAATGAGAAGCTAAAAGAGGAAAACAAGTTTTATGGAAAAGAAGTGCTGATAAACCTGAAGGTTCTACTAGAAACTGTTCTTCTTGTGTGCTTCTTAAGAATGAAGTAGCTAGACTTGAAGGCACATTAGATAAGTTTAATTCTTCGCATAAAAACTTGAATGATGTGCTTGTTAATCTAAAATCAACTAAACATGGAATAGGATTCAAGAATGAAGAAAAGGTTGGTGCTAAACCACAACAACCTAGAGCTCAACCTAGGACTAATAACCAAAATGCTTATCCTAGAAGTAGAAATCCTAGAAATAACTTGCATGTTAGACCAAATAGTGAAAATGCTAGAAGACCTAGAAATGATGCATATTTTAGGCCAAACCTTGAACAATTTAGAAGACCAAGAAATGACCCTCCACCTAGAAATAGATATTCTAGAAATGATGCATATTTTAGACAAACTTGTGAACCTTCTAGAGCTCATAATAGGAGAAACAATGGTGTTCAAAGTAGAGTAAGCAACCTTCATTCATCTAGTTACTATGTACCTAGAAAAATGCATAATCCCAACGTGACTTGTCATTATTGTAGACGTATTGGTCATATTGCTCCCGCTTGCTTTACTCGTCATAGACATATAAATCAATTGCATCATTATAACATGCCTAACCCTCAAGGACCCAAGATGGCATGGGTACCTAAAGAACATTAATTTGTTTTGTAGGTGTGCTTGAAGGGATCAAGTGTACTATGGTACCTTGATAGTGGATGCTCCAAACACATGACGGGAGATGAATCCAAATTCCTTCAACTAGAGCACAAAGAAGGAGGAAGTGTCACATTTGGTGATAACAATAAAGGAAAAATCATCGGCATTGGTTCGGTCGGTAAGGACGAAAACTCCTCTATTAAACATATACTACTTGTGAAAGGTTTGAAGCATAATCTCTTGAGCATAAGCCAATTATGTGACAAGGGAAATCTTGCTCTATTTAATTTTGATGAATGTCTTGTATTTAGACGTAGTGATTTCAAGATCATACTTCGTGGTTTTAGAATTGATAATATCTATATGGTTG
The DNA here is from genome assembly GCA_034376525.1 of Nicotiana benthamiana. Taxonomy (NCBI): domain Eukaryota; kingdom Viridiplantae; phylum Streptophyta; class Magnoliopsida; order Solanales; family Solanaceae; genus Nicotiana; species Nicotiana benthamiana. The sequence continues at coordinate 83,114,063 of CM067330.1, forward strand.
ATCTTGCAAACTCCTCACCCGAATATGTTGATTGTTTAGTAAGCAAAGAGGATAACTCTTGGCTATGGCATCGTAGAGTAGCACACATGAACATGCATCTTTTGAACAAGCTTCTTTCTCAAAACTTAGTAGTTGGTCTTCCCAGTTTAAAGTTTGAAAATGATTCTATTTGCGATTCTTGTCAAAAAGGGAAGCAAACCAAAGCATCTTTTAAATCCAAGAATATTGTTTCAACGTCTAGACCTTTGCAATTACTTCACATGGATTTATTTGGTCCCTCTCGTATTGAAAGTCTTGGTAAAAATAAATATGTTTTTGTAATTGTTGATGACTTTTCTAGATTTACTTGGACTCTATTTCTTGCAAATAAAAGTGATGCCTTTCAAAATTTCAAGTATTTCCTTAAGCGTGTTCAAAACGAAAAGGAATCAACCGTCACTTCGATTAGAAGTGATCATGGGGGAGAGTTTAATCACAATCTCTTTGCGGATTTTTGTGACAAACTCGGAATCGAACACACCTTTTCCGCTCCACGGACACCACAACAAAATGGGGTGGTGGAAAGGAAAAATAGGTGTCTCGAAGAGATGGCTAGAACCATGCTCGACGAAGCTAAGATTCCCAAATACTTTTGGGCGGACGCCGTGAGTACCGCTTGCTATGTTTTAAATAGAGTAGCAATTCGGCTGATACTCATGAAAACCCCATATGAACTTTATAAGGGTAGAAAACCCAACATTTCTCATTTACGTGTTTTTGGTTGTAAATGTTTTGTTCATAATAATGGGAAGGACCAATTGGGTAAGTTTGATGCTAAATCGGATGAAGGTATTTTCACTGGTTATTCCTCACGTAGCAAAGCATATAGGATCTTTAACAAAAGAACCCAAATTGTGGAGGAATCCCCTCATGTTGTGTTTTCCGAAGATAATACTCGCTTGGCGAGAAAGGAATCCGGTTTTGATCTTGCAGGTATCTTGGATAGCTTGAAAGATAAAATCCAAGAAGAACCTTCAAAGGAAAACAAAAATGAAATTGGGGAACAACCAACGGAAGAAGCGCCACAATTAGAAAAAGGAATAAATACGCCTAACAAGTGAAGAACGATCAAGGATCATCCTCTCGAACAGGTAATTGGCGATGTTGGAGAAAAGGTAAGTACCCGAAACTCTCTTAAGAACACTCTAGGACACAATTCTTAAGAGTTCACGGCATTACTTGTTAACACTAGTGTAATTTATTAATTTCGCTATAAATTACTAACTTGAGCGTCGGAGACGTTTAAATCTATTTTGCAGGTACCACCCCAAAGGTAGGGGGAATTATGAAGTTTTAGCACAAAATAATCGACTATTTCAAGCCACTAATCGATTATTTTCTGTGCAGTACATCGATTATCAGTATCAATAATCGATTGTTTATGACTGATTATTACTATTATGCATCTGTGTTCAATTTTTTACTTCCTAAATTGCATAATCGATTTCCGCCTCAGTCATTCAGCAATGCTTTCTACAACAATCGATTATTTTTTTCATACAATCGATTATTTGACAAATTCTGATATTCTCCAAGTTCACTGTATCAAATTAGTTCCCTAAATAATCGATTACCAAGAATTGACAATCGATTACTTCATATTAATTTTTTGTTACCGTTTGGCTCCTCAATCGATTCCTGTCAGGTCTTAAATGCTCCATAATCGATTACCAAAATTTAACGATCGATTATTTCATTCAAATTTTTTACCGTTTGACTCAAGAATCGATTTGTCAGATTCAAAATCTCAATCAAACAGTAAATACAATCGATTATTTCAGTTCAATAATCGATTATCTAACGGTCAGTAATTTTAATTCTTACCGTTTTCTGACTGCTCCTAAACCAAAATCTCAGCAAATGTCTCCATTCAATGCTTGATAATCCTTTCCTCTATAAATAGGCATCATAAGAGCTCACATTCACCCACTCAAGCACTATCTCTAGTATTCAAAAGCTAAATCTCTTCTATTTTCTTTGCCAAATTCCAGCAGTCTTTCTCCTAACATGTCTGGACGATCTTCAAAACGTTCCCGATCCAAACATGGCGCATCAGCCTCAACCGCCCCTCCTCCTTTAAATTTTCCATACCAAGACGATTCCGTCTTGTTCTTTGAAACTGAAAATAAACTCACAAGGTTCCTATCAAAATTTGAGAAACGCACCATTCTTCCTCCTCGGTTCTCAAATAGTAAACTCCTTGAGCCTTTCACCCCTGCCGCAAATATGTTAAAGGAGTGTCAACTATATGACTTCTTGCTTCTCACTCATCCTCACATAAACACAACTCTCGTTCAAGCTTTTTACTCAAACCTCCATAAAGATGAAGATAGCGAACTTGCACCTCCATTAATGGGGTTCAAATTCTTCTCTCTGAAGAGAATCTCCACACCATTGCCCGCCTTCCAAATGAAGGTGAAGACCTTTACCGGTATATTGATAAGGCCGGGGCTCTCTTTGATGAAACCATCCTTCTCCACCAAGCCGGTATAACCTCCTATGATCCATCTATCTCTACCCGTCGTCCTACCATAACGGGAATGGATCCAAACTACCGGTTGATTCTTTACTTCATCACCCGAGTCCTCAAGCCTAGACGGCACAATCACACCACCATCTCCCAGGAGGATACCAAACTTCTGCATGCCATTGTCACCGGAGCCAAAATAAATTGGTGTCGGCTCATCAAAATTCATATGCTCGATGCCATTGGTGATGACATGCCTCTTCCTTATGCCCTCCTCATTATGAACTTCCTTGAAGCATCCGGATTTGTCACGGAAAATGGTCCTCTCAAAAGGAGTACCAAAATTTGGGAAATCTCGGAGTCTTCTTTCCATCATGATGGTGATCATGCTCCAGCTCCTTCTTCAAGTCGTCCACCCCGTCGTGCTCGTTCGTCCCAAGAGCCTACTCTCCAAACCATATCAGACCAGCTTGCTCAAATCACTCATGAGATCCATGGATACTTTGATCATGTAAATTATCCATATGCAGCTCTCGTTCCTTTTGAAGCAGCGCCGGATAACGAGGCGGACAACGACGGAAATGAATAAATTTTTTTTGTGTTTTGTGTGGTTTTTGCTGTTGTTCTCTTTGGTTCCCATTGATGTACCCTCTAATTTTTTTTTCCAATAAATAAACCTTGTTTATTTCATCTTTTTGCATCTTTCCTTACTATTTTTTTTGCTAATGGCAAAAGGGGGAAGAAAACGGGATATCGGGTATGCACCACCTCTTAATTCATTGATTGCTTATAAGCTAAAATTGAGGGGGAACAAGAACAAAATTGCATAATTGTTACTTGTCTTGAATTGTCAATATCTTTTGCCTAAATTGCATATCCCGCTTAATGTTTTCCATTATCAAAAAGAGGGAAATTGTTAGAAACACGTTCTCAATGCAATATACTAAACGTGTACTCTTTTGTAGGTTTTGATGAATGACAAACGAAGCAAAAATTGATATATGACGGAATTCAAGTACAAGCGCACAATGGTTGCGAATAAGATTGAAGTTCAAGATATAGCTTTTAATTGTTATTGAGTTGTTCTAAATTGTAATCTCGATCCTATAACTTGACTCATAGTATGGCCTCTCTCATAAAACTATTTTCCAAAATCATGCATATTTAATTCTGTGTCAAAAAGATTTTAAATCATGCATATTTACATTAGACAAAATGTTTTCTAAACATGCCTCAAAAATCTGGGCTAAAATAATCGATTATGTACTTATGATAATCGATTGTTTCTGAGCCAAGACTGCATGACAATCGATTATGAATTAATGGTAATCGATTGTGAGTAAGACAGTGAACATCAGGTTTTTCCAAATCTGCATGATAATCGATTGTGAACAAATGACAATCGATTGTTGTTGAGGTAAAGTTTTTCAATACTCAAAATAATCGATTATGAACTAATGGTGATCGATTGTGTTGAGTTGATGTCTTCCAGTGATTTTAAATTTAATTAAGTAATCGATTATGTCTTTAGATAATCGATTATCACTGAGACAGTAAGTTTTATGATTTTCAGAAAATAACAAGTAATCGATTGTTGCAAAGGACAATCGATTGTTGAAGCTGGCCGTTGTCAAATGATTTTCAAATACCATAAGGTAATCGATTATTGATTCTAGATAATCGATGTTCTGCTTAAAATCTGGAAATGATTTTTAGAACGTTGCTGAAGTAATCGATTATTGATTTTATATAATCGATGTTCTGCTTAAAATCTGGAAATGATTTTTAGAACGTTGCTGAAGTAATCGATTATTGATTTTATATAATCGATGTTTTGCTTAAAATCTGGAAATGATTTTTAGAACGTTGCTAAAGTAATCGATTATGAACTTAGTGTAATCGATTATCTGATTTTGAATATTGCCAGTAATCGATTATAGATTATGTATAATCGATTGTGAAGCGTTAAATCCGGGATTGATTTTTAAACTGACTGGCAGATAATCGATTGTTTGGTCTTAATAATCGATTATCACTGAGTAATTTCAGCAACTCTTAATTGGCAATTAGACAACGGTTGAACCAACTTTTTCAACTATAAATACAGCTTCATTTCAGTGTTTTAAAAACAACAACATACACAAAACTGATCATTACATTGCTATAAGCCTTCATTCAATTGTTCTTCATTTTCTACTCATTTCATAAAGCTTTTGAGAGCCATATTATTGCTTAAAGTTGTTGTGATCTTGAACATATTCTTTTACTCATATCTACTCAATAAGGAGTACTTTAGTTAAGTGAGTGTCCAAGTATTTGATATACTTGTAAGAGAATTGCGACTCTCTTGTTTCAAGGAACTTGCGTTTCCTTGGGTGAAGTCTTTGAGATTGCGATCTCCGAGCAACTGTTTGAGGCTTGTGTCCTCAAGTGTGTAACGGTTTGTTGAGCACCCTTAAGCTTAACAAGATAGTGAAAAATCTCGAGAGAGTCTCTCGGGGACTGGACTAACCACGTTGGTGGCCAACCAGTATACATCTTTGTGTAAGTTTATTTTTCTGCAAAGTTTAAATTCCGCAAGAAAACGCTAAATTCTATTAATACGCTATTCACCCCCCTCTAGCGTAAAGCGTAGTTTCTAACATTCAAGACTTGAATTTTGAAAAATATTCCTTTGTTCTCCAGGTGGACGCCTGATTATCAAAACTTGAAATTTTAATAAATGCTCGTCGTTGGTCGTCATTGTTAAAATTTTAACCCATATAAAGCTATTGGGTTAAGCTAAACCTGTATTGAGATTTCTAGCTTCGTCCCTGATAATGAATGCCAAAGGTTGTGCTAAAATAATTACACCTCTAAAGATTTTGAGTTTGAACATTTGAGATGGAATATTCCTTAATAGAGAGCTCTTTACCTCTAACGATAAACTTTGGGGCATGAATCTGAATTAGTCCCGCTCCAAAATAAATACGGGCGAAATGAAAACTAAAAAGAACAATAACAACGGTATTTGGAAAACAACAACAATAACGGTAGAATACTCCATTCGTGTCGAATGACCAGTATGCCCCTAAGCACTGACAGTTATAACAATACTAAACGGAAAGAACTACTCAATTTTGCTGTTTTAACGCCTTAACTGTCGCTAACCCCCTCTATAAAGTAGTGTCACTATCGTGAATAGAATATTATCAATAGGGTCACATGGACCTAAAAAGTTCCATAACCTTTATTCTGTTATGAAATAATATAAAAGACAAGAACAATAATGCAAGAACAAGAGCAATAGAGAGAAGAGTAGAGAGAGTTCTTCTTATTGATACTTAGAGAATGTTAGGAGTAATTTACAATGGTAGAGGGCACCTCTATTTATAGGGAGGAGGATGATTTAGCTACCAAGAATAGAACTCTAGAATCTCTCTAATTAAAGACATTCACCTTAAATAGAAGTGTATTTATAACACTCCCCCTTGAATGTCTATTCAATGATGTGCCTCGTTAAAACCTTAAAACAAAACTCAATGGGAAAAATTAAAGTAAGGAAAAAGAGTACACATGTTTGAATATGCGCCTATTGGGTGCCTCGTTAAAAACCTCGCAAGGAAAACCCGGTGGGACAAAACCTTGTAAGGGAAAAAGAGTGCAACGTGCATTAACTCCCCCTGATAAGAACATCAATTTATGTCCTTAAGTCTTCGCATCCCGATCTTGTGAACTAGCTTCTTGAAGGTTGACTTTGGTAGAGATTTTGTGAACAAATCAGCCATATTGTCGCTTGAACGAATCTGTTGAACATTGATATCACCATTCTTTTGAAGATCATGTGTGAAGAATAACTTTGGTGAAATATGCTTCGTTCTATCTCCTTTTATGAATCCTCCCTTCAATTGAGCTATACATGCTGCATTGTCTTCATACAAAGTTGTGGGTAGTTTATCACACTTCAAGCCACATTTGTCTTGGATATGATGTATTATCGACCTTAACCACACACACTCCCGACTTGCTTCATGAATAGAAATTATCTCGGCATGATTAGATGAAGTAGCCACAATTGATTGCTTAGTCGATCGCCAAGATATGGCGGTTTCTCCACAGGTAAACACATAACCCATTTGAGATCGAGCCTTGTGTGGGTCGGACAAATATCCAGCATCAGCATAACCAACAAGATCCGGGCTGCAATTCTTGCCATAAAATAAGCCCATATCGGTAGTTCCCTTTAGGTACCGCAATATGTGTTTGATCCCATTCCAATGTCTCCTCGTAGGAGCCGAGCTAAATCTTGCTAAGACATTAACTGAAAAGGATATGTCAGGTCTTGTAGTATTTGCAAGATACATTAGTGCGCCAATTGCGCTAAGATATGGTACTTCAGGACCAAGTAGCTCTTCATTCCTTTCTTGTGGTCGGAATGGATCTTTGTTCACATCAAGTGATCGAACAACCATCGGTGTACTTAAAGGATGTGCTTCATCCATGTAAAACCGTTTCAGTACCTTTTCTGTATAGGTAGATTAATGAACAAAAATTCCGTTTGCCAAATATTCAATTTGCAAACCAAGGCATAGTTTAGTCTTTCCGAGATCTTTCATCTCGAATTCATCCTTTAGATAATCAATTGCCTTTTGGAGTTCTATAGGGGTTCCAATAAGGTTTATGTCATCGACATATACGGCAAGTACAACAAATTCCGATGTTGTTTTCTTTATAAAAACACACGGGCAAATGGCGTCATTTATATAGCCTTCTTTTAACAAGTACTCACTAAGACGATTATACCACATTCGTCCAGATTGCTTTAGACCATACAAGGATCTTTGCAATTTAATTGAAAACATTTCCCGAGATTTTGAATTATGCGCGTTTGGCATCTTGAGTCCATCGGGAATTTTCATGTATATCTTATTATCAAGTGAGCCATAAAGATAGGCAGTAACCACATCCATTAAGTGCATGTTAAGCTTTTCATGGACAGCAAAACTTATGAGATAACGAAAGGTTATCGCATCCATTACAGGCGAATATGTCTCTTCATAATCGACACCAGGCCTTTGAGAAAAACCTTGTGCAACAAGGCGTGCCTTATATCTTTGTACCTCGTTTTTCTCATTTCTTTTGCTTACAAAGACCCATTTATAGCCGACAGGCTTAACACCATTAGGTGTTTCAAGTATAGGGCCAAAAACTTCACGTTTTGCCAGCGAATTCAATTCTGATTGAATTGCTTCTTGCCACTTTGGCCAATCCTGTCTTTTTCGACATTCTTCAACAGATTGAGGTTCGAGATCCTCACATTCTTGCATAATGCTAGATGCTACATTATAAGCAAAGGCATTATCCACCACAATATCCACTCGATTAATATTTGCCTCAATATTAATTGGATTTAGGGATAGTTCCGTATTTTCCAGAGTCTCGGGCTCAATGGATTCTTCATGAATCTCAGAATTTGTTAAATCATGAGATTATTTTGTGGTGTCATTTTGATCGTTCTTTTTCCTCTTTCTAGGATTTCGATCTTTGGAACCTAATGGTCTGCCACGCTTCAGGCGTGCATTCGACTCATTGGTTATGACACTAGATGATTGTCCAACAGGGACATCAATACGGATTGGAACATTTTCCGCGGGAATGTGGGATTTCGTTATCCTCTTCAAGTCCGTAAATGCGTCAGGCATTTGATTTGCTATTCTTTGCAAATGGATAATCTTTTGTACCTCTCTTTCACAAGTAGAGGTATGTGGATCAAGATGAGATAATGATGCATTTTTCCACAAAATTTCCCGTTTGGTTTCACCAACTTCTCCCCCTAATTTTGGGAAAAGTGTCTCATCAAATCGACAGTCTGCAAATCGTGCAGTAAACAAGTCGCCTGTTAATGTTTCGAGGTAGCGAATGATGGAGGGCGATTCAAACCCAACATATATTCCTAACCTTCTTTGCGGACCCATTTTGGTGCGGGATGGCGGTGCTATAGGCACATATACTGCGCATCCAAAAATTCTTAAATGGGATATATTGGGTTCATGACCCAAAACCAATTGCAACGGGGAATACTTGTGGTAATTCGTCGGTCTGAGACGAATTAGCATTGCTGCATGTAAGATGGCATGACCCCATACCGAAGTGGGCAGCCTCGTTCTCATAAGTAATGGCCTTGCAATCAACTGCAGGCGTTTAATTAACGATTCTGCAAGACCGTTTTGAGTGTGAACATGAGCTACAGAATGTTCAACTTTTATCCCGATTGATAAGCAATAATCATTAAATGCTTGGGATGTAAACTCAGCAGCATTATCCAGTCTAATGGACTTGATTGGATTATTTGGAAATTGTGCTCGTAGTCGAATTATTTGTGCCATTAATTTCGCAAACGCAAGGTTGCGTGATGACAACAGGCACACATGAGACCATCTACAGGATGCGTCTATCAAGACCATGAAATACCTAAACGACCCACTAGGTGGGTGAATAGGTCCACAAATGTCCCCTTGTATACGTTCCAGAAACGTGGGTGACTCAGTCCCAACCTTTGTTGGTGATGGCCTGATAATCAACTTGCCTTGATAACACTAAGTGCAAGGATATTCATTATTCGAAAGAATTTTGAAATTCTTTAACGGATGCCCATATGAGCTTTCTATAATCCGTCTCATCATGACCGATCCTGGGTGTCCCAATCGATCATGCCAAAGTACAAAGGTATTGGAATCAGTAACCCTTTGGTTTACTGTTGAATGTGCCTCAATTGCACTAATTCTTGTCCAATACAGGCCACAAGATAAAGACGGGAATTTCTCAATAACCCTCTTTTGGCCGGAGACATTCTTTGTGATGACGAGATATTCAAGATTATCTTCATCCATTGTCTCAATATGATAGCCATTCCGGCGTACATCTTTAAAACTCAACAAGTTTCTTTTAGACTTGGAGGAGAACATTGCATTCTCTATGATTAACGTCGTGCCTTTGGGCAGAGTTACAGTTGCTCTTCCGGAGCCTTCAATCAATTTACTACTTCCAGAGATTGTAGTAACGTTTGCCTTACACATATTTAGTTGAGAGAAATATTTCCTTTCTTTGAATATTGTGTGTGTAGTACATGAATCAACTAGGCAAATACTTTTACAGTTGGACGTTGATCCAAGTTCGCTTTGTGAGATATCCATATTTGCTATCCCATAGTTTGACATACAAAAGAGATACACGAACATAAGAATAAACAAGTTCAATTCGTTTGTGTCGCATAATATTTTCAAAATCAGCTGCTAACAGTTGACTAACAAAATCAGATATGTTATCCATAATTGATTACTTTGCAGTTTGAAAATTTCAGTTTAAACATTTTTTTCAAACAATCGATTGTTAAACACAAACAATCGATTGTTGAACATTGACAATCGATTGCTAAACACACACAATCGATTATTAGCTATTTTGAAAAACTTCAGATCACACTGTCTTAAGACAATCGATTGTTATGCATAGACAATCGATTGTTGGCTATTTTGAAAAATTCCAGAGCACACTGTTTTAAGACAATCGATTGTTAAGTATAGACAATCGATTGTTGGCTATTTTGAAAAATTCCAGAGCACTGTTTTGAGACAATCGATTGTTATGCATAGACAATCGATTGTGGATGATTTTTGAAAAATTCCAGATTACACTGTCTTAACGACAATCGATTGTTAGACAAAGACAATCGATTGTGGATGATTTTTGAAAAATTCCAGATTACAGTCTCAACGACAATCGATTATTAGACAAAGACAATCGATTGTTGATCAATTATTTTTCAGCTTTAATGCGAAAATAGTAGATAATCGACTAGTTTTTCAGGCTAGTCGATTACCCCTACTGGAAAATAAAAATTTTATTGATATTTGAGCATATTGAAGATATTCTAAAGAACTACTGCTAACATTGCATCATGAACTAACTAATACGAGCTAATACTAATGACTATTAGTTTATTCACTAACTAATACAAATAAGTAGAATAAAATCAAATAACTCCATCTTCTTTCATCACGGACCCATCGCCGATTAGGTGGTCTATTTTCCCCTCGGGTTGCTCAAAGAAGTCTGCCACATCCAGGTGGGTGATGTCCTCATTGTCGTCATAGACAAAATTTGTTTCAGGGCCTTTTCTCTTTCGAGATGCTTGATAAAGGTCAACCAAGTGTCTTGGTATACGGCAAGTCTTTGACTAGTGCCCTTTCCCACCGCAACGATAACATATAGTTTCTGAACCATTTGCCTTAGGATCTTCATGACCCCGTTTCTGCTTTCGGCGGTTATCTCTCCTTGGGGGTTGACGGACTTCATTCGAATTTCTTCCTTGTCTACGTCCCTGGCTATGACCCCGTTTACGACCATGACCATGGCCCTTTTCATGTTTGGCATAATGAGAGTGCACCTTATCTGCTTCAGGCAGTGGTGTAGACCCAGTGGGTCGATTTTCGTGATTTCTCATGAGCAGGTCATTATTTCGCTCAGCCACTAGTAGAAGAGAAATCAGTTCAGAGTACTTTGTAAAGCCTTTCTCTCTGTACTGTTGTTGCAGTACTATATTGGAGGCATGAAACGTTGTAAACGTTTTCTCAAGCATATCATAATCGGAGATATTATCCCCGCATAGCTTCAATTTAGAAGTAATTCTGAACATTGCAGAATTATATTCAGAAACGGACTTGAAGTCCTGGAGCCTCAGATGAGCCCAATCATATCGTGCTTGTGGTAGAGTGACCAACTTCAGGTTGTCATATCTCTCCTTTAAGCCGTTCCACAAGATGAGTGGATCCTTGACGGTGAGATATTCAATCTTCAAACCTTCATCAAGGTGATGGCACAAGAAAATCAAGGCCTTCGCACATTCTTGGGTGGATGCTTTTTCTTTATCTTTGATGGTGTCTCCGAGACCCATAGCATCTAAGTGGATTTTAGCATCCAACACCCATGTCATATAGTTCTTGCCCGAAATTTCAAGGGCAACGAACTTTCTTTTCGTAATGTCAGACATAATCGAAATTTAAATTAGGAAGAGGGAAATACCTTAGATTTTACGAGAATGGTTCTTGAGACGGTAGAGTCTCGTGCTGATAACGTGTTATGAAATAATATAAAAGACAAGAACAATAATGCAAGAACAAGAGCAATAGAGAGAAGAGTAGAGAGAGTTCTTCTTATTGATACTTAGGGAATGTTAGGAGTGATTTACAATGGTAGAGGGCACCTCTATTTATAGGGAGGAGGATGATTTAGCTACCAAGAATAGAACTCTAGAATCTCTCTAATTAAAGACATTCACCTTAAATAGAAGTTTATTTATAACATATTCTTTATTTTCTTACCTTATAAAAATAGGACCATGTCTAAGAAAATATTGTCGGTAAACACAGTACACCCTCTTCCCTTCTTCTTCTTCCACACTCTGTTTCTCCGCAGGCTGAGAAATTGAGGATTATAGCCTAAAAAATATAGAGTTCGAGCTACAAATCCGAACTCTTAAGCTACAAATTTTAGCTTAGTCTGTAGTTCAAGTGCTACGTAGATACCACTTACATTATGGATTCTAGTAATAGCCAAAGATGGCATTTCGCCAGTTTTGGTTGTATCATGGCGGTGGGTGTGGTTTTTTTCACCGTCGACATTGCTTCCGCCGGCAGTCTACAACGTGTTAAAGACCCACATTGGCACATTGCCTCAGCCACTTGGTATTGTGGGAATAAATCCCCTACCAAAATAATATTCACGGTAATAAAAGCGGAATAATAATGTAGCACCGAGATACGGTAATTAACAAGAATAAAAAGAGTAACAATAACACCAAGATTTTTACATCGAAAACCCTTCTGAATAAGGGAAAAAACCACGGCCCTGAGAGGAGCAACTGATATCACTATAGTAAGGAATTTTACATTTTGTAGGTCTGAGTAAAATACTCCAAAGACCACTGCAACACTCAAAAGAAAATAACCCTCTTTTGATATTTCCACCTCACTACAATGTCGCTCACTCTCTATTTTTTTCACAGACTATTTTCTTCACAGACTATTTTCTTATACCCAGTCTGTGAAACCTTACTCTTTTTCTCTCTTTCTGTTGGTGTATCAAAATGAGAGCCGAAGCTCTCATTTTATAGTGCAAAACACTGCCAACCATGTTAATTTTCCATTTCTGCAGCACACCCTTCATGAAAAAAATAAGCAAACAAATTAAATGTGGGCTGCTGCCAATACTGAAAAATGAAGAAACAAGGAAGAAGTTTTCTTCCTTAATAAGTGGGCTGGACCCCACAAATCTCCCCCTCCAGTCCCATTTTCTAGAGGAAATAACACCGCAGTTTCTAGTTTGAGTGTATGCAGACAAGTTCTTTGCATAGCTCGAACTTGTTCCTTGGTACCACCTTGGTCAGCATATCCGCATGATTTTCGCTTGTGTGAATCTTTTTGACCTGTAAAGATTCGTCTGTCACTTTCTCACGAATCCAATGATATCTCACATCTATGTGTTGGGTCCTTGCATGGTATATAGAGTTTCTGCTAAGGTCTATTGCACTTTGACTTTCACAATAGATGACATACTCCTTCTGATGCAATCCAAGCTCTTGAAGGAACCGTTTGAGCCATACCAACTCTTTGCCAGCTTCAGTAGTGGCAATATATTCCGCTTCAGTTGTAGAGAGTGCAACACACTTCTACAACCTCGACTGCCATGATATAGCTCCCCCTGAAAATGTAAACAAATATCCAGTAGTGGATTTTCTGTTGTCAATGTCACCTGCCATATCAGCATCTGTATAGCCCTTCAAGATTGGATCAGACACTCCAAAGCATAAGCAATCTCCCGTGGTGCCTCTCAGGTACCTGAGTATCCACTTGACTTGTACCTGAGTATCCACTTGACTTCTTCCCAATGTTCCTTTCCAGGATTTTTAAGAAACCTGCTGACAACACCAACTGCGTGAGCAATATCATGTCTAGTACATACCATTGCATACATCAAGATTCCGACAGCTGAAGGATAAGGAACTCTAGCCATGTTCCCTTTCTCCTCGTCTATTGTAGGAAACATCATTTTGCTCAATTTTCGATGACTAGCAAGAGGTGTGCTGACTGGCTTAATATTCTTCATGTTGAAGCGTTCTAGTACACGTTCAATGTACTTCTCCTGAGATAGCCACAACTTTCTACTTGTTCTCTCTCGAACTATCTTCATCCGTAGAAGTTGTTGTGCTGGGCCCAAGTCATTCATATCAAACGACTTGGACAGATCTCCCTTCAACTTTGCTATCAACCCCTTGTATTTTCTTACAATTAACATGTCATCCACATACAACAACAATATAATAAAATTATTTTCAGAAAATTTTTTGAAGTATACACATGGATCAGAATAGGTCTTTATGTATGTTTGACTTTTCATGAATGAGTCAAACTTCATGTACCACTGCCTTGGTGCCTGCTGTAATCAATAAAAACTCTTATTCAATTTGCACACCATCTGTTTCTTTCCAGCTACTTCAAATCCTTTTGGCTGCTCCATATAAATCGCTTCTTTCAAATCTCCATGAAGAAATGCAGTTTTCACATCCAACTGCTCAACTTCAAGATCTAGGCTAGCTGCTAAGCTCAAAATTGTTCGAATAGAAGTCAATTTGACAACAGGTGAGAAAATTTCGTCAAAATCAATACCTTTCTTCTGTTTGAAACATTTAACCACCAATCGAGCTTTGTATCTGACCAGCTTGCCATTTCCATCTTTCTTGAGTTTAAAGACCCATTTGTATTTGAGTGGTCTTTTACCCTTTGGAAGTTTAACCAGCTTGTACGTGCCATTTTTCTGTAGAGGTTCCATCTCTTCTTGCATGGCTTTCATCCACTGGTTCTTTTCTGGATGGGACAACACCTCCTTAAGACTTTCTGGCTCCCCCTCATCACTGATGAGGACATACTCTGTGGAAGGGTACCTGCATGACTCTACCCTTGGCCTCTCCGATCTCCTCAGAGGTTGAGGTTGTTCTTCTTCCTGAGTGGGGTGCTCCACTTCCTCGACACCTTCATCAAGTTTCTCCCCCTGCTCAATAATCTCACCAGGTTGCTCCCCCTGCTCGGCAACCTCGTCGGTCGTACTTTCTTCACTTATGGGATTGTTAGAAATAGAAGGAATAGTAACAAGGTTATGAATTATACCATTCTTCGCCTTTTCTAACATATCAGCAGCAGTTCCAACTTCACTTTCTCGGAAGACTACATCTCTGCTTCTGATGACCTTCTTCTTTACAGGATCCCACAATCTGTACCCGAACACTTTATCTCCATATCCGATAAATATGCAGGGAACGGATTTATCATCCAGCTTTGTTCTCTGCTCTTTTGGTACATGTGCAAAAGCTCTGCAACCGAACACCTTCAGATGCGAGTAGGACACTTCCTTATTGGTCCAAACTCTCTCTGGGATGTCAAATGCCAATGGAACTGATGGACTCCTATTGATCAGGTAACAGGTTGTTTGAACTGCTTCACCCCAGAATGACTTAGGTAGTTTAGCCATTCTGAGCATGCTTCTCACCTTCTCCACAATAGTGCGGTTCATCCTCTCTGCTATACCATTGTGCTGTGGGGTTCCAGGAACTGTCTTTTCATCTGTAATCCCATGACTTGAACAGTACTCTTCATATTCCCTTGAAGTGTACTCACCTCCATTGTCACTTCGGAGACGCTTTAGCTTTTGACCTGTCTCCCTTTCTACTAGAGCATGAAATTTCTGGAAAACTTGAAACACCTGATCTTTGGTTTTCAAAATATAAACCCAAAATTTTTCGTGAAGCATCATCAATAAAAGTAACAAAATATTTGTTACCGACCATTGATTCAATTTCCATTGGGCCACAAACATCAGAATATACTAAATCAAGTATATTCAATTTTCTTTCAGACGATGTCTGAAATGAGACTCTATGCTGCTTACCAAATAAGCAGTAGTCACATGGTTTTATTGTTGTACCTTTGGCATATGAAATAAGTGATTTCTTGGCAAGAATCTGCAATCCCTTCTCACTCATATGACCCATTCTTTTATACCACAAATCTGCAGAAATCTCATCTTGTGCCGCATTCAATTCACCTTGGCATATTTCTGCATTTGTCCTGTACAACGTGCCACGAGCAACTCCCTTTACAATCACCAATGATCCCTTGGTGAGTCTCCACTTTTGATTTGCAAAATACTTCTCGTATCCATCTCGGTCCAAAGCAATCCCCGAGATTAAGTTCATCCGCAAATCAGGTACATGCCACACATCCTTTAGAACCAATGTGCATATGACATTTGTCTTGATACAAATGTCACCAATCCACGCAATCTTTGAGTAACTCGTGTTACCCATTCTCACTGTGCCGAAATCACCTGCTACATATCTGCAAAAAAGATCTCTTACCAGTGTGGCATGTTAAGATGTCGATGTGTCAACCACCCATTCCGACTCTGGACCTGACAGGTGCATGCATTTCTCTTCATCATTTATAAAGAGGACAACATTGTCATTGTTTTGAACCATGGCAGCTGTGTTGTCGTCATTCTTCTGGCCACTAGTTTCACCTTTGCCCTTCCTTGGATTTGGGCAATTTCTTTTGAAGTGACCTGGTTGATCACAGTTGTGGCAGTTTCTGGCTTTTGATTTGGATCGATTCTTTGACTTTCCACGAGCTCCGGATCTACCATAGTTGCTCGAACTCCTTTAATAACTCCTGCCTCTACCTTCTGTGATAAGAGTCTGTCCTTGCTTTTCAGGCTTCTTTCTCATCTTCTCGTTGAGTAAAAGAGCCGATGCGACATCTTTCAACTCAATAGTAGTCTTACCGTGTTGGATGGTTGTTGCCAAATTATCGTACGAAGATGGTAATGAGTTCAATAGCAAGATGGCTTTATCTTCTTCCTCAATTTTTACTCCGAGGTTGGCAAGCTGTGTGATTATTCTGTTAAACACATTTAAATGCGACAAAAAATTCATACCTTCACCCATGTGTAGGGTGTATAACTTCTTCTTTAGGTACAATTTATTTGTCAGTGTTTTGGACATGTATAGGCTTTCCAACCTTGTCCAAATTCCATGTGCAGTGTCTTCATCGATGATGTTATTTACCACATCATCCGATAAGTGCAATCTGATTGCACTAGCCGCTCTTTCATCCAAGTCAGCCCAATTTTCAGCTTTCATGGTATCAGGCTTTTTGGCATCTGCAACTAGTACCTTGTGTAATCCTTGTTGGATGAGCAGATCCCTCATCCTTCTTTGCCATGTTGAAAAACCGTTATCCCAGAAATTAAAGGTAATATATTCTTGTTTGGTGCAGGAAAAAAAACAAAAAAAAGTAGTAGCTGTTGAACTTCTTTCCAGTGAGTTTTTAAAATGTAGTCAAATGTAGTCAATTGTAGTTAACTGTTGTTAAGGTTATATGAAGTGTTTCCATTGAATTTTAAAATGTAGTCAAATGTAGGTAAATGTAGTTAAGGTTATATGCAGTGTTTCCAGTGAGTTTTTATAATGTAGTCAAATGTAGTTAAATGTAGTTAAGGTTATATGTAGTATTTTCCAGTGAGTTTTTATAATGTAGTCAAATGTAGTTAAATGTAGTTAAGGTTATATGAAGTATTTCTAGTGAGTTTTTATAATGTAGTCAAATGTAGTCAAATGTAGTTAAATGTAGTTAAGGTTATATGAAGTGTTTCTAGTGAATTTTTAAAATGTAGTCAAATGTAGGTAAATGTAGTTAAGGTTATATGCAGTGTTTCCAGTGAGTTTTTATAATGTAGTCAAATGTAGTTAAATGTAGTTAAGGTTATATGAAGTGTTTCCAGTGAGTTTTTATAATGTAGTCAAATGTAGTTAAATGTAGTTAAGGTTATATGAAGTGTTTCCAGTGAATTTTTAAAATGTAGTTAAATGTAGGTAAATGTAGTTAAGGTTATATGCAGTGTTTCCAGTGAGTTTTTAAAATGTAGTCAAATGTGGGTAAATGTAGTTAACGTTAATATGCAGTTTGTTTGTAGTTGATTTGTAGTTAACTGATTGTTGCTAACATAGTTAACTTATTGACACCTTATTATTTTCTTTTTGATCTTGAATTGTAGGTGAGTGCTTCAACAGATCATATACACACTGTGTTAGATGGTGTGAAGCGGTACATTGTATAATTAGAAAATAAGAAATGTAGCTGTGGACAATTCCAACTTGATGAACTTCCATGTGCACATGCTTTGGCATCATTATGGCATAGGAATGAAAGGCCGGACAACTATTGCTCACCGTATTACACAACGAAGAGTCCTCTTCTTACATATGAATTGCCAGTTAATTCTCTTCCTGATGAAGCAAAATGGGATGTTCCACAACATATTTTGGATGATGTAATAAAGCCACCGGCTGGAGATAAAAGGCAGCCAGGAAGACCTCACAAGGAAGAATTTTGGTTGTAGATAAAGATAAAGACAACCAATTATGTGTTATCGACATAATAGATAAAGACAAAGATAAAGACCTCACCGGCTCTATTATGTGTTATCGACATAATAGATAAAGACAAAAGGTTGTAGATAAAGACAAAACATTGTAGTTCATATTCATGAAAGCTAAGCAATTAATTACAATATTTGTAGTTATATCAACTTTGTAGTTAATTGTAGTTATTTGTAGTTAATCAATTGCATATCCAATTGGAACACAATCTGTGGCTGTAACATCATTATCTCCAACTATATTTCTATCAACAACCTCCTGAACAAAGACAGCCTTTTGCAAACAAAATCCTAACGTAAACCCATACAACAGGTCCGTTGACTTCCACAGACAAGCGAAACTTCATCACCAACATAGATATCCACAACCTCGCCTTTTGCAACTCTAACCCCATTAACAAACACCCCATTCAGCGAAACCCTAGAATTACTTGAACTAAAAAATAACCCGTCCGACAAGTACAATTTATTGTTCAAGGGGTCGAAAAGAATCTGGAAATGAACATTACTGACTCGACAGTCTTCAAATATGAAATCACAGAGGCTGCAGTTACGACCAATAGAGTATGGTTTATAGGGTTGGAGATGTATAGTATCACAGGAAGAACCAGTAGTTTTTTGAATTAGAGGAATTCCAAGAGGTTTTATTTGTACATAAGCTGTATTTAACGCATTTGATCTAGGTCTTTTGCATGGAAGAAGACAAAAATCGAGTCTTTGGCGTTTGGAATTAGTAATGTGACGACAAGAATCTGAATACAATTTCATGAATGAATATACGATAAATAGTAATAAATTCTAAGAGAAAACATGGAGGGGAGACGAAAAGAATTAAGAGTATAAAGAATTAGAAAGGAATTAAAAATGTGAGCTGTATATTAACGTGTTCCACAAATCAAGCAAGAGAAGTGGACAAAAATGAATGTGGGATAATTAAATGTAGTAAAAATCGGTTGGAAGAAAGAGAAAAAAGTGGGGAGAGAAGATATGGAAATATTTTGTTCCACAAATCAAGCCCCTAATAAATCATTGATAATTAAATCTTAAAACTAAATTTTGGTACATAAATTGAAACATGGTATACTTAAATATAATAAATAATAACCTTAAACATGAGTGGTTATAAAGTTTGTTATATGGATATATATATAAAAATCCCTTATTATTACGGATAAATCACCAGCGCTAATCAAAGGTCGAGTTCACTTTGACGTTAGTGGCTCGGCCTTTGGTCGCATGGCTGTTAAAGGAAAATAGCGGCAATCTGCGTAACCGTGGTAAAATCTCCATCATTTACCGTCGGTAAGTTTCATAAGAGCAGTAAATGGAGTTTTTCTTGATTATAATAATACAAGTCTGTTATATTTCAGTTTTGTCAGTTTGTGCTTAGTGGTTGATTAATTAATTAATGAACAAGGTACACCGTACAATTTTAGTATAAAAGTTTTGAGAAAATAGTTTACCGTTATAGGAGTACTATTTTAGGTGACAAGGACAACACTGAGTTCAGTGACAATGATGGGGTTATACCATTTCCTATTTTTCTGTTTTAAAACAGTTTTTATAACTACTCTTTTTGTTTTAATGACGGTATTTATTTGAACATAAATTTATGAAAAAAAAATACTTTTGAAACATTTGAAAGTATGTTTAAACTGTTAGATTAAACATATCAAGATATTTTTATACCCTTAAGTATAAAAATAAGATCTTATTTTAAAATCAAAGAGTATGGTATAAAATGAAATAAACTGAATAATATATACATGTATAAATATACTTGATTAGTAGTGGTACATTAATTGCACATGTTCTAGTAAATACAGAGAAAAAGAATTATTTTTTTCGACAATCTATTAGAAATAATTTTATTATCCTTTCAGAATATAAGTAAAATCTACATACATAATATCTTCCTTGAAACTCTTGTGAGAACTTATTGAGTTCCATGTCATAATTTTGTAATCTGGTGAATTATGTTTTTCTGGTGCACGCCTCCATGATTTTTTTATCCTTTTCTGGTCAAAAGCTTCACTGGTTTCTTCCTCGGTTTGCATGTAACAAAAACTGACTAGTGACCCACTTTTTGTATGACCAAATTTATTTCACTCTTTTGTGATTGCTGTAAAGTACCTTTCCCTTTTGGGGGCATCCTTATATTTTATTTAATTCGTAAGTACTATACTATTTTTTATTAATTTGCTTAAAAAAGAATGATATATTATATATTTGAAACAGTTAATTATATGTTCATTACTAAGACATTTAAATTTGTGGTGTAGGACTCCATGTGTGTATCCTGGAAAGAACATTGCCTTTCATGTCAAGGAAGGCTCAACGGCTTATTGGCTCTCTCTTTTGGTAGAGTTTGAGGATGGAGATGGTGATATTGGATCCATGCATACTAGAGTGGTACATATGTTAACACCATAAGATTTATTTGTTGGAATAAATTCGATTATAAAACTGTAGCCTTCATATCGAATTATTTGGAACTATAACATAAGTGGAAGCGTACATGAATCCATAAGTGGAAGCTCCTTGATCCGGTTTGGAGATTGTCCGGGATCAGATTTTCCACTTAATATGCAAGCCAATATTTACTCTCTCTATCAATGGGAACTCAAGAGAATGTGATGCATACAAATGGGAACTATAACCCCTTATTATAAGCATGTGACAAGAAAGCTGAAAAGTCACATGTATGTAACCTAAGAAAGTTGAAAGGTCACATGTATGTAACCTTAGTTAGCACATCATTAACTAAGGTTACTCTTTATGGGTATCTACACAAAAATTAGACTCTATACTTTATATGACGATGTATTGGCCTACTTAATAATAATATCCGAAATACCACTAATTTATACCAAACCGAAAGATAGCACATAACATATAATTAATCCACATATTGTCCATATGTATGTAGTATAAGTCCATATATCTAACAATCTCCCACTTGGACGATATACTCATGCATATGTACAAACCTTAGTATTATATGCTACATTATAACTTTGTGAGCTCAGCATTGCTATCAAAATAAAATCGTCTTGATCAATCCGGTCCATCAATCATATCAACATAGAATCTAAGAGATCTTAGTTACTCTTGCGTAACTAGACCCAACATTGATCACGTATATCAATATAACCAACGACATGGATCAAGTATAGGTGTGTAGCATGGAAATAACATAAAGTGTGGTCTGAAATAGAATGTCTATTTCCAACTGGTTCACCTTATTGAGATCAATCATAAACCGTAAGAGTACATAAAACATTAAGACTGAATATCTGCAGATAAAACCTTAAAGACCGAATTACCAAATGTATTGGACAATACATAATTGTATAACACAAACTCCCACTAAAACTCATAATCCTCAACTGATTTGACACCCATGCGAGCAATATGCTCATGAAATACCTTGGGTGGCAATCCCTTAGTAAGCGGATCCGCAATCATGGAGTTTGTACTGATGTGCTCTATGCACAATTGTCCATTTTTTACCCTTTCTTTAACAAACCGAAACTTGACGTCCATATGCTTTCCCTTCGTCAAACTACTGTTATTGTTAGCATAAAGGACTGCTGATCTGTTATCGCATAATAGCCTGAGTGGCCTTTTAATACTGTCTACTATGCACAGTCCACTAACTAAATTTCGCAGCCATAATCCCTCATTTGATGCCTCATAACATGCCATGAATTCCGCTTCCATGGTGGAAGTCGCCGTAAGAGTTTGCTTGATGCTTCTCCAAGAGATAGCACCGCCAGCAAGCATGTAGATATAGCCTGATGTAGACTTCAGACTATCTTGACATCCAGCAAAATCGGAGTCGGTGTACCCGATGATCTCAAGCTGGTCCAATCTCCGATATGTGAGCATGTAATCCTTTGTTCTCTGTAAGTATCGCATGACCCTTTTGGCTGCCTTCCAATGGTCTATTCCCGGATTGCTGAGATATCTGCCCAGCATCCCAACAATGTATGCGATATCAGGTCGTGTGCATACCTGAGCATACATCAGACTACCTACAGCCGAAGCATAAGGCGTTTTTTCCATTTCCATGGTTTCAAAACTATTCTTTGGGCACTGTTTGAGACTAAACTTGTCTCCCGTAGCAACAAGGGTGTCTCGTTGTTTACAATCCTGCATGCCAAATCTTTTAAGAACCTTATCGATATAGCCCTTTTGTGACAGACCGAGAACACCTTTGGAGCGATCTCGATGTATCTGAATTCCTAATACAAAAGAGGCATTACCAAGATCTTTCATTTCAAATTTCTTTGAAAGAAATTTCTTAGTTTCGCGCAATAATCCTATATCGTTACTGGCAAGCAGTATGTCTTCGACATATAAAACCAGAAAAATATGTTTGCTCCCACTGAACTTATGGTATATACAGTCGTCAGCAATATTTGGTTCATAACCAAAAGATGTAATGACTTCATGAAACTTGTGATACCATTGACGGGATGCTTGCTTGAGCCCATAGATGGATTTCTTTAATTTGTAAACCCTTTTCTTTGAGTCTCCCGAAACAAAGTTTTCAGGTTGCACCATATAAATTGATTCCTCAATGTCACCATTGAGAAACGTTGTCTTAACATCCATCCGATGAAGTTCAACATCAAAATGTGCTACTAGTGCCATTATTGTCCTGAAAGAGTCTTTCGATGAAACTGGAGAGAAAGTCTCTTTAAAATCAATGCCTTCCTTTTGAGTGTAGCCCTTTGCAACAAGGCGAGCTTTAAATTTAATGACATTGCCCTCTGAATCCATCTTGGTTTTAAATATCCATTTGCAACCAATTGGTTTAACACCTTTGGGTAATGAAACAAGCTCCCAAACGCCGTTATCACTCATAGACTTCATCTCATCATTTATTGCATCAATCCACTTTTGAGAGTTAGAACCTTTCATGGCTTGATGGAAGTTGATTGGATCATCTTCCTCAAGTCCAATGTCACTTTCTTGTTCTTGGAGGAAGACAAGAGTATCTTCCACCATTTCCAAGTTTGCCTCATGTTCTTGGAGAAATACAACATAATCGTCCAGAATTGCACTTCTCCTCTCTCTTGTGGATCTCCTTAATGGCACTTCAGGTTCTTGAGGTTGTTGAGTTTGATTTTCATTAATAATATCAGGAACTTGATTAGGGAGATTATCAAGATTGTCTTATCAAGATTGTCTTGAACTGGAGTTGTGTGATCCGTATCAGGAATGAGAACACCCTGATCAAGATCAACAACTGGAGGAAGAGACACATGTTCTTCCTTAAAGACAAAATTTCTAACTTTATCTCCCCAACCCCCAAACTCAATATCCTCAAAGAACCGAGCATTACCAGTCTCAAAAATAGTTCTAGAAGTGGGATCATAGAACTTATACCCCCTGGATCTTTCAGAGTATCCAACAAAATAGCTACTAACCATTTTAGAATCCAGTTTCTTTTCATTTGGCCTGTAAGGCCTTGCCTCAGCTGGACAACCCCAAATGTGTAAGTGCTTTATACTGGGCTTATTTCCAGTCCAAAGTTCATATGTGGTTTTGATTGTAGCTTTAGTTGGAACCCTATTAAGTATATATGATGCGGTTTTCAATGCTTCTCCCCAGAGTGAGTCTGGCAAAGTAGTATGACAAATCATACTTCTCACCATGTCCTTTAGTGTCCGATTTCGTCTCTCAGCTACACCATTCATAGTAGGACTGCCTGGCATAGTGTACTGAGGAACAATCCCACACTCATCTAGGAATTTGGCAAATGGCCCTGGACGTTGTTCACCTGAACCATCATATCTACCATAGTATTCACCACCACTGTCAGATCTAACGGTTTTAATCCTTTTGCTTAGTTGATTTTCAACTTCGGCCTTATATGATTTGAACACGTCTATAGATTGGGACTTCTCATGAATGAGATATAGGTATCCATAACGAGAGTAATCGTCTATTAATGTGATAAAGTATTGTTAACCATTTCTACACGGTGTAGGGAATGGCCCACAAATATTCGTATGTATCAATTCTAAGACATCTGAAGCTCTCTGGGCACCTAATCTCGTCTTGTTTGTTTGTTTACCCTTGATACACTCAATGCAAATATCCGAATTTGAGGAATCAAGAGAATCAAGAATTCCATCTGACATGAGTTTCTGGATTCTTTGTTTGGATATGTGACCTAAACGCTTGTGCCAGAGTGATAAGGAATTCTCATTAGATAATTTTCTTTTGGTACCACTAGAACTTGTATGCAAAGTTTCGTTATGTGAGGTTATTATGTCAAACAAATATAGGCTATCATATGCTGATAAAAGACCAGTACCGATAAGATCTGAACCTTGAAAAAGACTCACTTTATTGTTACCAAATGAACAAGAATAACCGGATATGTCCAATTTGGGAACATAAATTAAATTCCGTCTAAAAGACGGTACAACAAAAGTCTCATTCAAATCCAAATAAAAACCAGTCTTAAATAATAGCCTAAAATTTCCAATAGCCTCAACTTCGACCCTTTTGCCGTCACCAACATAGATGTATCTTTCACCATCACTTGGTTTTCGGCAGTTCAGGCAACCCTGCATAGATATACTTATGTGAGTAATAGCACCAGAATCTACCCACCAAGTATCTTTAGGTACCGAAATTAAATTAACTTCACAACAAACAAGAGCAAGAGATATACCCTTTTTCGCACGCCAAACGTGGTATTTGGTACAATCTTTCTTCTTGTGATTAGTCCCCTTACAGAAAAAGCAACCTGATTCTGTAGTTTCAACCTTATTTTCCTTGTGTTGCTTCTTCTGGGGCCTTGAGACCGCAACTTCCTTATTTTTCCTTTTCTTGTTGTCTCTAGAAAATGATGTCAAATGAGCACTTTCTGTCTTATCTTGCTTTATTCTCTCTTCCTCTTGCACACAGTGTGAAATGAGTTCATTAAGAGTCCATTTCTCCTTTAGGCAGTTGTAACTGACCTTAAACTGATTAAATTGTGCAGGGAGAGAGATCAAAACTAAGTACACAAGCAGTTCCTCAGGTAATTCCAACTTGAGTGACTTTAGTTTTGAAGCAATATGAGACATTTCTAAAATATACTCCCTTATGTTTCCTTTGCTTTTATACCTCATGGAAACAAGTTATTCAAACGAGTACTAGTTTTCGCCTTTTCGTTTTGTGCAAAACGCTTTTCAAGGTCCTCAAGGAAAACTTTGCATTATTTTCTTCAGTCATAGTGCCCCTAAAAGATTCTGGAATTGCACGTTTCATGATCATAAGACTCATGCGATTTGAGCGTTCCCACTTCTCCATCTCCTTCTTGTCATCAGAAGAAGATGTATCCTCAAGAGAAGTAGGTTTCTCAATCCGAAGTGCAAGGTCTAGATCCATGCAACCGAGAACTATCATAATATTTTCTTTCCATTTCTTAAAATTTGTGCCATTAAGCACAGGGATGCTGTTAATGTTCGCAGATATTGTAGCAGCTGAAGAATTCACTGAAAATAGAACAAGGACAACTTAAAACATGCTTACAATTATTTGAATTTTAACTTTAGTATACAGATTCAAAATAGGCAAATCCCATTACAAGATACCTAGCACAACATTGATTTTAGTCTTTGGACAGAAAATCAACTTGTATTTGGTACTCTTGGTGTAGTAATCAAATATTGACAATAAACTCCTGTCAAATATCAAGCATTCCTTTGGGCCGGATTAATATTCACATGAAAAACTTAATAATTGTCACATATTTATCACCACAAGCATGCTCGAGTTCCTGCCAAATAACAACCTTTCTTTGGGCCGGTGTTAAGCGCATGGAATACGAACATACACAGTCATCTTATATTTTAGAATCAATCAATCTTCACAAAAGATGTTACTTTGGTAACATAATGTTTCAATTGACTGATCTAAAATATTAGATGCAAAATTAATTAGTTCTTTAAGCCATATATTGAATCTTAATAAAATAGTGATAGGCAAAACCCCACTTTAATTATAATGCCTAAACTTTTGTAAAGTAAAATGGAGTTTTTCCGAAGAATAAGTTTTCAAAATATGATTTACTTTAATATTGGTCATCATTTAGAAATTTGCTTTAATTGTGGACCAAAGCAAAAAATTTTCTTCATTGTCTCCATTAGATTGCCAGATAATCGATTATCAGGTCCTGATAATCGATTATCTTGGCCTTCTGGAATTTCCAATTCTGCCGGAAATTCCAAGGATAATCGATTATCCTAAAGAGATAATCGATTATTCTGGCTTTCTGGAATTTCCATTTTTTGATGGAAATTCCAGGATAATCGATTATCATTTCAAGATAATCGATTATCTTGGCATTCTGTCCATCAATATAGTGGGGCTTTCAACAAAAGGCTTAATCAAGGAATCATATTCAACAATCGAAATTATGCAAATAATTTCATCATTTTAATTCATCTGGTGATAGCAAGGTATCGAAATACTGAAGTTTATCATCAACAAATCACTTATCAAAGCATGCCATATCAAGGTACTGGAACTTCAAAATTAAAATTTTATCTGAATTTAATCACAAAGCATTATAACATTGAATTCATGAATTTCCAAATGATCCAATACGAAGGAGGCTCTGATACCAATTGTTGGAATAAATTATAAAACTGTAGCCTTCATATCGAATTATTTGGAACTATAACATAAGCGGAAGCGTACCTGAATCCATAAGTGGAAGCTCCTTGATCCGGCTTGGAGATCGTCCGGGGTCAGATTTTCCACTTGATATGCAAGCTAATGTTTACTCTTTCTATCAATGGGAACTCAAGAGAATGGGATGCATACAAATGGGAACCATAATCCCTTATTACAAGCATGTAACAAGAAAGCTGAAAAGTCACATGTATGTAACCTAAGAAAGCTGAAAGGTCACATGTATGTAACCTTAGTTAGCCCATCATTAACTAATGTTACTCTTTATGGGTATCTACACAAAAATTAGACTCTATACTTTATATGACGATGTATTGGCCTACATAATAGTAATATCCGAAATACCACAAATTTAGGCCAAACCGAAAGATAGCACATAACATATAATTAATCCACTTATTGTCCATATGTATGTAGTATAAGTCCATATATCTAACATTAGTCAACTAATTTTGCACTTAGTCAAAACTCAAAAGAAGCTTTCTATAAAGAGTTTAAAGAATAAGATATATATATATATATATATATATATATATATATATATATATATATATATATATATATATATATATATATATATATATATATATATATATATATATATATATATATATATATATATATATATATATATATAACCATGCAACTTGAAAGGTAATTCCATGTAGTCTATTTATTAATAGGCATTCATCAACAACCTGTAATAAATGATCAGTAACATATAATAACAGATTAATTATAACGATAATATTTACATTATCAATATATTACCTCGAATCTTTCTAGAATATAGTAAAAAGGAAGTGTCAATTAATATTATTCTTTAAAATATTATAGTGAAAATTATTACATATTGACTCATTTTGACTTCTTAGTAAATTTTTTGACTCAGTCACTGAATAATGTAAAAGATTTTTTTACTAGTTAGGACTTAGGGCCTTTGGCACTGTCAAGTATATAAAAAATGATCCCACATCTCTAAGTAACAACTTAGAAGACTGACTGCAATTTACAAAAAAATCAAACACATTTCGATGTAGACAAATCCAAGTAATTCAGATATATTAGAAAATTATTATAACCACGTGGTGAGCCACAATGTTAATCGTTTTCATCAAGTGTCCATATGAAAGATTCATTTGGCCAAACTTCGACACTATCTCTGCTATACACCACAACATTGTTTATAGAATATAATATCTTCTTTTTGGCATGCAAGTTTGGCCATCTTGGCTTGTTTGTCATAGCACTTTCTCCACATGCTTTTATCTCTTTTTCATTACAATCCACACCAGTGCACAAGTTCAACATATAGGAAAGTGACTTAAACCTTTCCAACTAACCATATAGTGCAAAATCGCTTGTTTCCTCATTTTTTTTTTAATTGAAATTGGCTTCTATTGATATAATAAATATACATATGAGTGTTCTTAATGGTAGTATCGACTAACTACCATTGCTAATACAATCAACTAGTGTAACTAGCTAAATCCTCATTTTTCCTATTAAGGATAGTGGATTTCTTGCACTAGAGTGAGAAGAATAACTGAAAACTTTGTGGGCAGTACGATGCACAAAGCATTTCGTGTTATTGCAGAATTTGAGGAAATGTCGCATTAAAAAAGTGTGATATAGATAACTTTGTTAGATATATGGACTTATATCTACATACATATGAACAATATATGGATTAATCATATGTTATGTGCTATCTTTTGGTTTGGCCTAAATTGGTGGTCTTATGGACATTGTTAAGGGGGCCAATATATTGTCATAGAAAGTGTAGGACTAATGTGTAGATACCCAAAAGGGTAACCTTAGTTAATGATGGGCTAACTAAGGTTACATACATGTAACCATGGTAACATGCTTATGACTTTTGAGTTTCATAACTCATATGTTATAAGAGGGGGGTTATGGTTCCCATAAGAATGCAAGACATTCTCTTCTTCCTCCCATTGAAACTAGAGAGCATTTTGGTCTTGCATATCAAGTGGAAAATCAATCCTCAATTTTTGGTCTTGGATATATTCTTGTTAAAGCAAAAACTTCAAGACAATCTTAAAGGAAGGATCAAGAAGCTTCTCAAAGGCGCACCTTGGACAATCTTCAAGAAGGACTAAAGGTTTCCACTTATGGATTCAGGTACGCTTCCGCTTATGTTGTTATTCCAAGTAATTCGATATGACGGCTAAAGTGTTTTATTTGGATTCATTCCAACAATTGGTATCAGAGCCTCCTTCATATTTGGATTATTTGGAAGTTCATGAAATCCATGTTATATAAAGTTTATGATTAAGTTAAAATGGAATTTTGATTATGAAATTCTAGTACCATGATATAGCATGATTTCATGAATGATATGCTGTTGATGAACTTTGGTGTTTCAATATCTTGTTATCTCTAGATGATTTGAAATATTGAAATTTGCATAATTTTGGTTGATGATCAACATGATTTCTTGTTTAAGTTTCTTGTTGAAAACCATATTAAGTCGTTAGACAGAATAGTAAGATAATCGATTATCTTATCCAGATAATCGACTATCTTGAAAGGTTGACCAAAATTTTGCAAAAACAATAGCACAGAATAATCGACTATTTTTTATGAAATAATCGATTATTCTGTTTTGTTCATCAAAATTTTTTGAAACAGAACCTGAGGATAATCGATTATTTTTAAAATAATCGATTATCTGGAATTTTTCAGCAAAATTGGAAATTCCAGAGAGCCAAGATAATCGATTATCCTAAAAGGATAATCGATTATCCTAGTTTTAAAGCAAATTTTGAGATTCCAGAAGGCCCAGATAATCAATTATCAGGCTCAGATAATCGATTATCTGGCCATTAATTGCAGAAACGTTTTATTTTCTGGCAGTTTAATGAGGACATAATGTAAGAAACGTTTTTCATAATTAATGAAACGTTTTAAGTATTAAGTTTTCAGATTTTTTAATTGTACATTAATAATATGTCAATTAATATTTAGTTTTTTAATTATTAATATTTTGTACATTAATATTCAGTTTTAATATTAATTATTTTTTTTTAGTCCATCATGCTTCAGATTTTGGTATTGTCCAATTAAGATTAAAACAATTAATATTCAGATTTTACATGTCAAAACATGTAAATTTTCAGTCAAGATTCAACATATGGCTTAAAGAACTATATGATTTAGCATCTAATATTTTAAATTAGTCAATTGAAGCATTATGTTGCCAAAGTAACCTCTTTTGTGTAGATTGATTAATCTTGAAATATAAGATGACTGTGGATGTTAGTATTCCATGCATTTAACACCGGCCCAAAGGAAGGATGTTATTTGGCAGGAATTCGAACATTCTTGTGGTGATAAATATGTGATAATTATTCGATTTTCCATGTGAATATTAAGTCGGCCCAAAGGAAGGCTTGATATTTGACAGGAGTTTATTGTCAATATTTGATTACTACACCAAGAGTACTACTTACAAGTTGATTTTCTGTCCAAAGACTAAAATCTATGTTGTGCTAGGTATCTTGTAATGGGATTTGCCTATTTTGAATCTGTAAACTAAAGTTAAAGTTCAAGTAATTGTAAGCATGTATTAAGTTATCCTTGTTCTATATTCAGTAAATTCTTCAGCTGCTTCGATATCTGCAAATATAAACAGCTTCCCTGTGCTTAATGGCACAAACTTGAAGGAATGGAAAGAGAACATTATGATCGTTCTCGGTTGCATGGATCTATACCTTGCACTTCGGATTGAGCAACCTGCTTCTCTTGAGGATACATCTTCTTCTGATGAAAAGAAGGAGATGGAGAAGTGGGAACGCTCAAATCGCATGAGTCTAATGATCATGAAACGTGCAATTCCAGAATCATTCAGCGGCACTATGAATGATGAAAATAATGCCAAAGTTTTCCTTGAAAACCTTGAAAAGCGTTTTGTACAAAACGAAAAGGCGGAAACAAGTACTCTTTTGAGTAAACTTGTTTCCATGAGGTATAAAGGCAAGGGAAACATAAGGGAGTACATTTTGGAAATGTCTCATCTTGCTTCGAAACTAAAGTCACTCAAGCTGGAATTACCTGAGGAACTGCTTGTGTACTTAGTTTTGATCTCTCTTCCTGCACACTTTAATCAGTTTAAGGTCACTTACAACTGCCTGAAGGAGAAATGGACTCTTAATGAGCTCATTTCGCATTGTGTGCAAGAGGAGGAAAGGATAAAGCAAGATAAGACAGAAAGTGCTCATATGGCATCCTCTTCTAAAGATAATAAGAAGAGGAAAGGTAAGGAAGTTGCGGTTGCAAGGCCCCAGAAGAAGCAAAATAAGGAACCTAAGGTTGAAACTACAAAATCAGGTTGCTTCTTCTGTAAGGGGACTAATCACATGAAGAAAGATTGTACCAAGTACCACGCTTGGCGTGCGAAAAAAGATACATCTCTTTCTCTTGTTTGTTCTGAAGTTAATTTAATTTCGGTACCTAAGGATACTTGGTGGGTAGATTCGGCTGCTACTACTCACATAAGTATATCTATGCAAGGTTGCCTGAACTACCGAAAACCAAATGATGGTGAAAGATACATCTATGTGGGTGACGGCAAAAAGGTGCAAGTTGAGGCTATTGGCAAATTTAGGCTGTTGTTTAAGACTGGTTTTTATTTAGATTTGAATGAGACTTTTGTTGTACCGTCTTTTAGACGGAATTTAACTTCTGTTCCCAAATTGGACATATCCGGTTATTCATGTTCATTTGGTGACAATAAAGTTAGTCTCTTTCAAAATTCAAATCTTATCGGTACTGGTCTTTTATCAACATATGATAGCCTATATTTGGTTGTTATAATAACCTCACATAATGAAACTTTGCATACAAATTCAAGTAGTACCAAAAGAAAATTAACTAATGAGAATTCGTTATCACTCTGGCACAAACGTTTGGGTCACATATCCATTCAAAGAATTCAGAAACTCGTGTCAGATGGAATTCTTGATTCTCTTGATTCCTCAAATTCGGATATTTGTGTTGAGTGTATCAAGGGAAAACAAACAAACAAGACGAGATTAGGTGCTAAGAGAGCTTCGGATGTCTTAGAATTGATACATACGGATATTTGTGGGACATTCCCTACTCCTTGTAGGAATGGTCAATAATACTTTATCACATTCATAGACGATTACTCTCGTTATGGGTACCTATATCTTATTCATGAAAAGTCCCAATCCATAGACGAGTTCAAATCATATAAGGCTGAAGTTGAAAATCAACTAAGCAAAAGGATTAAATCCGTTAGATCTGACCGTGGTGGTGAATACTATGGTAGATATGATGGCTCAGGTGAACAACGTCCAGGGCCATTTGCTAAATTCCTAGATGAGTGTGGGATCGTCCCTCAGTATACTATGCTAGGCAGTCCTACTATGAATGTTGTAGCTGAGAGACGAAATCGGACCCTTAAGGATATGGTAAGAAGTATGATTTGTCGTACTACTTTGCCAGACTCAGTCTGGGGAGAAGCATTAAAAACTGCAGCTTATATTCTTAATAGAATTCCAACTAAAGCTACAATCAAAACCCCATATGAACTTTGGACTGGGAATAAACCCAGTATTAAGCACTTACACATTTGGGGTTGTCCAGCTGAGGCAAGGCCTTATAGGCCGAAAGAAAAGAAACTTGATGCTAAAACGGTTAGTAGTTATTTTGTTGGATACTCTGAAAGATCCAGGGGGTTTAAGTTTTATGATCCCACTTCTAGAACTACTTTTGAGACGGGTAATGCTAGGTTTTTTGAGGATATTCAGTTTGGGCGGTGGGGAGATAAAGTTATTAGAGATTTTGTCTTTGAGGAAGCACATGTGTCTTTCCCTCAAGTTGTTGATCTTGGTCAGGGTGTTCTCATTCCTGGCATGGATCACACAACTCCAGTTCAAGACAATCTCGAAAATCTCCCCAATCAAGTTCCTGATATTACTAATGAAAATCAAACTCAACAACCTCAAGAAACTGAAGTGCCATTAAGGAGATCCACCAGAGAGAGGAGAAATGCAATTCCGGATGATTATGTTTTATTTCTCCAAGAACAAGAAAGTGATATTGGACTTGAGGAAGATGATCCAATCAACTTCCGTCAAGTCATTAAGGGTTCTAACTCTCAAAAGTGGATTGATGCCATGAATGATGAGATGAAGTCTATGAGCGATAACGGCGTTTGGGAGCTTGTTACATTGCCCGAAGGTATTAAACCAATTGGTTGTAAATGGATATTTAAAACCAAGAGGGATTCAGGGGGCAATGTCGTTAAGTATACAGCTCGCCTTGTCGAAAAAGGCTACACTCAAAAGGAAGGCATTGATTATAAAGAGACTTTCTCTCCAGTTTCATCGAAAGACTCTTTCAGGACTATAATGGCACTAGTAGCACATTTTGATCTTGAACTTCATCAGATGGATGTTAAGACAGCGTTTCTCAATGGTGACATTGAGGAAACAATTTATATGGTGCAACCTGAAAACTTTGTTTCGGAAGAATCAAAGAAAAGGGTTTGCAAACTAAAGAAATCCATCTATGGGCTCAAGCAGGCTTCCCGTCAATGGTATTATAAGTTTCATCCAGTCATTACATCTTTTGGTTTTGAACCGAATATTGCTGATAACTGTATATACCATAAGTTCAGTGGGAGTAAGTATATTTTTCTGGTTTTATATATCGATGACATACTGCTTGCCTGTAACGATATAGCATTATTTCATGAAACTATGAAATTTCTTTCAAAGAAATTTGAAATGAAAGATCTTGGTGATGCCTCTTTTGTATTAGGAATTCAGATACAACGAGATCGCTCCAAAGGTATTCTCGGTCTGTCACAAAAGGGCTATATCGATAAGGTTCTTAAAAGATTTGGCATGCAGGATTGTAAACCAGGCAACACCCCTGTTGCTAAGGGAGACAAGTTTAGTCTCAAACAGTGCCCAAATAATAATTTTGAAACTTCGGAAATAGAGAAGACACCTTATGCTTCGGCTGTAGGTAGTCTGATGTATGCTCAGGTATGTACACGACCTGATATAGCATACATTGTTGGGATGCTAGGCAGATATCTAAGCAATCCGGGAATGGACCATTGGAAGGCAGCCAAAAGGGTCATATGTACTTACAGAGAACAAAGGATTACATGCTTACATATCGGAGATCTGACCAGCTTGAGATCATCGGGTATACCGACTCCGATTTTGCTGGATGTCAGGATAGTCTGAAGTCTACATCAGGCTATATTTACATGCTTGCTGGCGGTGCTATCTCTTGGAGAAGCATCAAGCAAACTCTTACGGCCACTTCCACTATGGAAGCGGAATTCATGGCATGTTATGAAGCATCCAATGAGGCATTATAGCTGCGGAATTTAGTTAGTGGACTGCGCATAGTTGACAGCATTAAAAAACCACTTAGGCTATTATGCGACAACAGATCAGCAGTCCTTTATGCTAACAACAACAGTAGTTTGACGAAAGCAAAACATATGGACGTCAAATTTCGGGTTGTTAAAGAAAGAGTACAGAATGGACAATTGTGCATAGAGCACATAAGTACAAACTCCATGATTGCGGATCCGCTCACTAAGAGATTGACACCAAAAGTATTTCATGAGCATATTGCTTGCATGGGTGTCAAATCAGTTAGGGATTATGAATTTTAGTGGGAGTTTGTATTATACAATTATGTATTGTCCATTACATTCAGTAATTCAGTTTTAAGGTTATATTTGCAGATATTCAGTTTTAAAGTTTTATGTACTCTTAAGGTTTATGATTGATCTCAATAAAGAGAACCAGTTGGAAATAGACATTCTATTTCAGACCACACTTTATGTTATTTCCATGCTACACACCTATACTTGATCCATGTCGTTGGTTATATTGATATACGTGATCTATGTTGGTTCTAGTTACGCAAGAGTAACTAAGAGCTCTTAGGTCCTATGTTGGTATGATTGATGGACCGGATTGTTCATGACAATTTTATAATAATAGCAATTCTGAGCTCATAAGGTTATAATGTAACATATAATGCTAAGGTTTGTACATATGTATGAGTATCTCGTCCAAGTGGGAGATTGTTAGATATATGGACTTATATCTACTTACATATGAACAATATATGGATTAATTATATGTTATGTGCTATCTTTTGGTTTGGCCTAAATTGGTGGTCTTATGGACATTGTTAAAGGGCCAATATATTGTCATATAAAGTGTAGGACTAATGTGTAGATACCCAAAAGGGTAACCTTAGTTAATGATGGGCTAACTAAGGTTACATACATGTAACCATAGTAACATGCTTATGACTTTTGAGTTTCATAACTCATATGTTATAAGAGGGGGGTTATGGTTCCCATAAGAATGCAAGACATTCTCTTCTTCCTCCCATTGAAACTAGAGAGCATTTTGGTCTTGCATATCAAGTGGAAAACCAATCCTCAATTTTTGGTCTTGGATATATTCTTGTGAAAGCAAAAACTTCAAGACAATCTTAATGGAAGGATCAAGGAGCTTCTCAAAGGTACACCTTGGACAATCTTCAAGAAGGACTAAAGATTTCCACTTATGGATTCAGGTACGCTTCCGCTTATGTTGTTATTCCAAGTAATACGATATGAAGGCTAAAGTGTTTTATTTGGATTCATTCCAACAAACTTAACCTAATGTAAACATTAATATTTGTTTCAACGACTCGAACCCTAATGCAGATTTTGTGCACTTGCTAAAAAAAATTCCTCTAGTATAATTTCTTGGCATTTGACTAAATTATTCGTTTTTCTTAAGTGAAGACTATATGCCTTGTGGAGTAGTGATGGTGAAATCGAAGAAAAAACTAATGCATTCTTGATTTTCAAAAGTGACAAATATTTTTCATCAAATTAAATTTGATCACTGACGAAAGTGGTAGGTTAAAAGCTTGTTAGGATTGGTTTGTGTTAAGTATTTTTAAGCCATTTTGTTGTATTTGAATAAAGTAAAAAAATAATTTTAAACACTTATTTTTAAGCTGAAATAACAAAAATAAATTAAGCTAGAATTCCTAACTTATAACTTAAAATTTTTTAGGCTTAAAATCAACTCAAGCCTATCCAAACAGGCTCTTTAACTGGCCCGATGGGAGTATGTGTTGAAGTCTATTTAATTGATAATGAAGAATTAATCTAAATAGCTGACCACTTAACCACAAAATATAGCAAGTAGAGATATTATCCAAGTATAATAGGCGATTTGTGGAAAAATCCCTTAATTAATAAGTCGTTGATTTTACAGGCAAGGTCCAATCAGTGGCTAAAGATGACACACCTATGGGGAGCAAATTGGTGTATTATCGGTGGACCATTACAAGGACCATTTTCAGTGAAGTTAACAACACTCTCAAAAAGAAGAACTCTCTCAGCAAGAGATGTTATTCCAAGCAAATGGTCTCCTAAAGCCACTTACACTTCTCGACTTAATTTTTCTAAGTAGCACAAAATTTCAAAAGAACTAATTAAAATACTAAAAAGAACACGTAACAATAACACATATTGAAGTTGATGTGCGTAATCTGATCTGAACACCGTAATTATAAAAAATAACATTTGCTGAAGTAGCTCAATTTGTCGATTGGTCTTTTGAAAGGAAAATTAGCCTTTTGGATCAGTATAATAATAAGTATCCGAGGCTTATTCCTTTTTTTTGACCTTTTTATTTTGGTCCTTTATCGTTGATGTAACATTATATTTCCTGTTATAAAATATTCTATACAAGGTGAATGTCCATATTTAGAACTACTTGGTGGCTAAGTCACCACCTCCCTATAAATAAAGGGGTTTTCTCCCATTATAAATCATCCAAAGTATCAATAAGAATACTCCTCTCTCTACTTCTCTCTATATTGTTCTTGTTCTTATATGATTTCATAACACGTTATCAGCACGAGTCTCTAACCAATTGAATTTAATATTCAGCAATTATCGCTCTCAGAATCTCGAGTTGCAATCAGATTCATCCACTCTAATTCGTGTTCCGTCGTTTGGATTTTTCTATTTGAGTGAAACGAGATTTGTGATATTTTGGTTTCTGAAATTCTTCAATTTCTTTTCTTTCTCGTTGTTTACTTTTGTTTTCTTTTTGAAGGTGAATTTCCAAGCAAAAGAGTGTAATAACGATTGCTACTGCTCCATATGAGAATTTCTATACGGAAAAATAGAAGAGATGGTATCACCATAAAATAACGCAACGGGATGGAAACTCAAGAGGTATATTTGATATCACAACATTTATTGGTATACCTTAAAGGTAAGTAATTTACTTTTCCCTTTCAAATTCTTGAAATTCTACGATTTGATTTCATATACAAACATAGACAACAAAGTTTGATTATAACTCTAATGGAGTTTGTAAGGAATTATAACCACGTGAAGTGGTAAAAGTTCTATGTCTTGCCATGATTAAATTCATGTATGATTGTGGGCAAAGAATTGAAAATCCGTCCCATTGAATTTGCTTCATTCTCATTCCCTTTAGAGAATGTGATAGCAGTATGTGATAAGTCTGAAAGAAGACAAAATTATTACCGTGAAGGTATCAATGGATGTGGACGTGGCAATAGACGGAATTATAATCGTCATCATTGTGATAATGAGAATAATAAAGATTCTCAAAATAATCTTTCACTTTATGAAAGTAATATTTGACATGAGATTGTATATAGCACATACAGATGATTATGATCCACTCCCTGAAGTGAATGTGATAATTGTAGTAAAGCCAGTAAGTATGGACACGCTCTTGATGTAATTTTGTTTTATGTCTGACACTATGAAAAGAAAGTTCGTTGCCCTTGAAATTTCGGGCAAGAACTATATGACATGGGTGTTGGATGCTGAAATCCATTTGGGTGCAATGGGTCTTGGAGACGCCATTAAAGACATAAATAATGCATCCACCCAAGACTATGCTAAGGCCTTGATTTTCTTGCGCCATCACCTTGATGAAGGTTTGAAACTGTGCTAAGGCTTTGATTTTCTTGCGCCATCACCTTGATGAAGGTTTGAAAATTGAATATATCACAGTCAAAGATCCACCTATATTGTGGAATGGCTTAAAGGAGAGATATGACAACCTGAAGTAGGTCACTCTGCCACAAGCACGATGCGATGAGAATCAAAAAGCAAATAGTTCATAAACTATATATTATCGTTGCGGTGGAAAAGGGCACTGGGCGAAAATTTGCCGTGTACCAAGACATTTGGTTGAGCTTTATCAAGCATCTCTAAAAGGTAAATGCCCTGAAACCAATTCTGTCTCTAACGACAATTTTGACATCACCCACTTGGATGTGGCAGACTTCTTTGAGCACCTTGAGGAAAAATAGACCACTTAATTGGTGATGGATCTGTGATGAAGGAAGATGGAATTGTTTGATTTTATTTTACTTATTTGTATTAGTTAGTGAATAAAGTAATAGTCATTAGTATCAGCTCGTATTAGTTAGCTTATGATATAATGTTAGTATTAGTTCTTTAGAATGTTTCAATATGCTTAAATTTCAAAGATATTTTTATTTTCCAGTAGAGTTAATCGACTAACCTAACAGTTAGTCGATTATCTAATATTTCGCATTAAAACTGGATTTTTCCGCAAGCTAAGTTAGTCGACTATCTGATTTAGATAGTCGACTAACCTGATGACTGTTTACTAAGTTAGTCGACTATCAACTTAGTTAGTCGACTAACTAATATTTCGCATTAAAACTGCACTTTTTCGCAAGGCAAGATAGTCGACTATCTGATTTAGTTAGTCGACTAACCTAATGACTGCTTCCCAAGTTAGTCGACTATTAACTAAGTTAATCGACTAACCTCAGCAGATTTTGAAAATATTATTTAATTATGAAGCAACAGATTAAATTTGTTTATTCTCATGTTCGTATATCTCTTTTGATTAATTGATTCATGTACCACACATACGATATTCAAAGAGAAGAAATATTACTCTCATTTAAGTATGTGTAAGGCAGATGTTACTACAATTTCTGGTAGTAGTAAATTGATTAAAGGCTCCGGAAGAGCAACTATAACTCTGCCTAATGGAACAACATTTTAGAGAATGCAATGTTCTCCTCCAAGTCTAAAAGGAACT
Organism: Nicotiana benthamiana; assembly: GCA_034376525.1. Taxonomy (NCBI): domain Eukaryota; kingdom Viridiplantae; phylum Streptophyta; class Magnoliopsida; order Solanales; family Solanaceae; genus Nicotiana; species Nicotiana benthamiana. The sequence goes on from CM067330.1 coordinate 83,152,958, forward strand.
TGTTGAGTTTTAAAGATATCATTCAAAATGGATCATATTGAGACAATAGATGAGAATAATCTTTAATTCCTCATTTACTCATGAAAACGAGGCTGCCCACTTCGGTTTGGGGTCACGCCATTTTGCTTGCAGCAATGCTAGTTCGTCTCAGAACGACGAATTATCACAAATATTCCCCGTTGCAATGAATTTTGGGCCATGAACCTAATATATCCCACTTAAGAATTTTTGGATGTGCAGTATATGTGCCTGTAGCACCGCCATATTGCACCAAAATGGGTCTGCAAAGAAGGTTAGGAATATATGTTGAGTTTAAATCGCCCTCCATTATTCACTACCTCGAAACATTGACAGGGGATTTGTTCACTGCACGATTTGCAGACTGTCAATTCGATGAGACACTTTTCCCAAAATTAGGGGGAGAAGTTGGTGAAACCAAACGGGAAATTTTGTGGAAAAATGCATCATTATCTCATCTTGATCCACATACCTCTATTTGTGAAAAAGAGGTGCAAAATATTATCCATTTGCAAAGAATAGCAAATCGAATGCCAGATGCATTTACAGATTTGAAAAGGATAACAAAATCACATATCCCCACAGTGAATGTGACAACATCTGATTCACGAATACATATTCATTATTGGAAGAATATGAACATGAAATTGGTATTGAATATACCACACTCACCCCTAGAAGGAGGTTTGAGATGATATATGAAAATAATATCATTGTTATGGCATGAATAGTCATTGGTCACGTACCTATTGTACGCCAAAATAATTAAGTCAATGTGATTATCAAAGGACAATAATAATGCAAGAAACATATCTTGCATATAATTTTGACATGACCATAATGGTATAACTTTCTCTTTAAAAGAGATATTCACCACATGGATGTTGATGAATTTGTGGTAGTACAAAATTAATTGAGAGCTCTAGAAGAGCCAATTATTACTATGTTGGAGAAACACAATTGATTACCAATAAGGTATTGTGTTGTAGTAAGTCTCAAAGAAACTTATTCAGTTTCCAAAAGTATATGCGAAAGCGATTGATTATATTGAGACTATAAATAAAGGAAAGATTTGATATCTTCTATTACTACAACTTGTAGCGGGATAATCTGTATGTGAAAAACTACCCGCTTTATTCTCCAGTTTGTACTACACAAGAATACCACAATAAAGTGGACGTTTATTGATATAAAAACCCATATCATAATAAACTTGAAGTTTATTGATAATTGCACATGTCATGGTGTAAATTTGAAGTTTATCAATATTGATAATTTATTCAGTTGGCATTCGGGTTAGCCATATCATTTTAAGAATGATGTGCAGTAATAGAGAATTCACATAGGTAAATATTAAAGAACTAGAAAGTTCTTTACGAATTCTCTTGTATTACTTGTTCTCATTAATTAATTGACCAACTAAAGAGTTCGGGTTGAATCCCATAAATTCTGAAAATATCAAAGGTGAATATGGGCCCATTCACCTGCCATGTATACCACATATAATGCATCTATGATATGGTTACATGTGCGATTGTTATTAACCCGCAGCCTGGCCGGTGCTTGCGAGGTAAATTGCTCAGTAATATAACTTCGAGCATAATTTCCAGATCTTCTATTCAAGATAGTTCATCTTGATAAGTTGGTTTATATCATAGTTGGTTTAGCAAGATAATTATTGAGTGCCTCCACTTAATAGCTAAACTGTTTCTTATGACAACAAAGTTATATATATCAGTTTGATATACGTTGTATACGAGAGTATATTATATTCTCCCCTCACAAGTGGTTCAGGGTCAGGAACCAAAATAATTTTATCTTATTATTATTGATGTGCGGTGTATATTTTCATTAACACCATAATGCACAAAGATGGACTCTCAAAGTTGAGGAAACAAGTTAGCTTTTCTAACATGAGGAGGAGATATGATAAACCCTTGAGAAAAGGTTACATGGGATGAATTATCATTTGTATATATAGATCCTCGAATATCATAATATGAACCTGAAGTTCATAAAAGGATAATTCAATTGCAACATATTGCAAAGCATACTATACGCATTTGCTGACCCAAAGAAAGTAACTATATTCTCACTGCAAATGCTCATATTAAGTCCCAGAAGGACAAAGTCTTTGATACGCTTAAAGCGTATAGACAAATCGGTTTCAAAATAACTTCTTAATAAAGAAGATGAGCAAATGATCAAAGTGATCATAATGGGGAGGCAAGTGATCTAGAAGATCACATGACATAACACTTCATAAAATCTCATGAGAGATTCAGGTACCTGAATATATGAATAAAGAGATCTCCATGTTATGTCTTTATGAAAATTTACTGGAACCGATATAAAATGTTCGCCGACGACATCTTTGATAGCGCTAAATATCGATGAGGATCTTATGTTTGTCGAATACAAACAAAAATATTGGCTAAATGGAAGAGATACAATTCAAGTAGAATTGATTCCATATGAAAGACATGTAGTTTTGGACATGTAGTTCAAATACTTGAAAGTATAAAGTCAATGGTATGTGTAATCAGTTTTCGATATCTTATTTGTTTAGCATGACATGAAAACTTGATATGCATCTAAAGTCTATTATATGGCTTATATGACTTAACTTATATGTCAATCCATGAAAGATTGAAGTTGCTTGAAGCATATACAATTCTTGGTCCTGAAGTACCACATCCTAAGTGCAACTTGTGTACATATGTATCTTGCTATAACTATAAGCATGATGGCATCGAGAATACCTCTATGGAGATATTGAAGAGTGATTCCACGACATTATATGAAGATGTTCATATCTATCAAGAATGATAATTTCAAGGTGCGGAATATTTATTCAAATCAATATGGCTGATTTATTTATCAAATCTCTACAAAAGATCGTTTTGAAGATGGTGCACAAGATTGGAATGCAAATGCTCAAGGATGTGAATTGATGCTCTTTTCAGGGGGAGTTAGTGCGCGTTGCGCTCTTTTTCCCATACAAGGTTTTGTCCCACTGGGTTTTCCTTGCAAGGTTTTTAACGAGGCAACCAACAGGCGCATATTCAAACATGTGTACTCTTTTTCCTTTTCTATAATTTTTTTCCCATTGGGTTTTGTTTTAGTTAAGGTTTTAACGAGGCACATTATTGAATAGACATTCAAGGAGGAGTGTTATAAAATATTCTATTTAAGGTGAATGTCCATATTTAGAGAGATCCTAGGGTTTACTACTTGGTGGCTAAGTCACCACCTCCCTATAAATAAAGGGGTTTTCTCCCATTGTAAATCATCCAAAGTATCAATAAGAATACTCCGCTCTCTACTTCTCTCTATATTGTTCTTGTTCTTATATTATTTCATAACATTTCCCTTAATATTTTGTAGGCTGCTTGTAAGGGTTGTTAATAGTAGCCCTCTACGAAGGAGAGTGAGCCCTTTGTGTTTTTTAATTTCTTTTTGTCTTTTTGGTGTAAAAGTATTTTTTATGTTTTTTTTAATTTGGGTTGTATGTAGTGCAAGGTCATTCTGTGGTTTTTACCAAGGACGGACCAATATTATGTATATTTAATATTGTGGTGTTGCTTATATTATGAAAAAATAAAATGAAGTGTAATGAATGATGTGTAGCTTTGTTCTGTTTGGTATTAAGCATTGTGTCTCTATTGAATTCAATTTAACTTATGCCGGATATTTTATACTTTCAGTGTATTTTAATCTATTATAGCAGGTAATTCTCTTTAATTTATTGTCGCTATATTTTATGTTACTTGATATTGTTAAATATTTATACACTATCAGCTAAGCTGACCCATGATTTGAGTTAAATGCATGGGTTAGCAAGTTTTTGAACTGGTCATTAAAAAATAGTTATTATTTTGCAATAATAGAGATCGATCCAACATAATATACTGAACTGGAACACCAGTGCTCCAAACTCCAGTATATTATACTGGAACTCCAGTATATTATGTTGGAGTACTTTTCCTGATTTTGAATAATGTTTTCGTTCAGATTTATCTTAGTGTGTACGCAGCTTTACCCCTACCCTGGGGTAGAGAGGCTGTTTCCAAATAGACCCCCGGCATAAATCCCCAGAATTTGCTCCTGGGGAGACTCGAACTCACAACCTCTCGGTTGTAAGTGAGGGTTGGTTACCATCAGACCAAGCCCCTCTTGTCATTAAACCTCAAACTAATATATAATAATAATCGGATCAACCGAGTAAGTTCCGAGCTAAATATTATTATACATTTAATAAATTTCTTAATACAAATATAAAATTTGAGCAAAAATTATTTTCATACGACCTCGCAACTGATATTATAGATCTGCTCCTGATGGTCAGCAAATAGAACTTAACCTCCTTTAAATTACTTTTCTTCACATCGTTAAGCTAGAGGGAAGGTTCTATCTTACTGCGGTGTCTGATTCGAACTCACTACTAAAACACGGTCTAAAGTCTGTTTAGAAATATTGATTGAAATTGGTCAAAAAATTGGAAAAATTGATCGATTTTCGAGCGATTTTAATATGTCCAAATTAAATTGGTCGATAGAAATAGAGATCGAAGTCGGTTGCAATTTTCGAGCGATTTCTGTCGATAAATTAATTTTCACAAACGATCCAAAAAGAAAAAATATGCCGAAACACTAACGTATTTTTAATTATGCAATTAAAAAAATAAATTGTATGGAACTCGAACTAGAGTTTGTATTGTAGTAGGATACTATTCTACTACTAGACTATTGGTACATTTTGGTTTAAGACTTTCTTTAATTTATTTTTATCCTTTAATTGCATTTTCGCGCGAAAATAACTAACCCATTTCGTTTTATTAAAAACATAGAATTACTGACCGAAGTCGGTCGATTTTTTTAAATGACTCACTGAAATAATCGATCAATTTTCGGTAAATTTTTGAATATTAATTTTAATGTATTTTATATGAAAAACCAACATATTTCGGTCGGTTTCTTAAACATAAATTTTGCAGGATGCTATAACAGTTTTCTGTATTTTGTGCCAAAAAATCGACCGAAGTCGGTGGATTTCGTAAAAAAATAAAATATCTTGAAAAACTAACTGAACTTTAATTGCCCGTGTTCGATTTTGACCGAATTTCTAGTAATGACTTATGATATTGTGATTTGTAAAATAGGGAATTAAGGAAGAACCATGGAGGTCAAGTATGTGCTAGGGTGATGGAGGTGAGAGCCTTCCTCTATCCCAAAATCTATAATCAGATGTCTCGAGTTTGAATCGATAGTATGAAGTTGACATTGATAAAAAACGTAGTTTCAAAAAGGTAACTTTCTAGTGTGAATGCAAATTATTCGGGTCCCAAAGCAGATACGTGGCATGAAAGGACAGTTCGGTGCATGAAGTATTCTGCGTTCATGAAAGTTCGAAAGAGGACTGCATCACTATAGGCAGCCTGCCCTAATGTAAATATCGATGGCTGGTTCCATGACTTGAACTCGTAACTTATAGAATCCTTAATCAGATATCTCGAGTTTGAGTTTTTGATATGATATCACTTTTGATAGAGATTATTTTATCTTAAACAAAAGGGCAACCTACTGCATGAAGCATCTCGCATTCACATAGAGTCCGGAGAAGGTATGTATCCCAATGGGATGCGATATAATAACCTACCCTTATGCCTGATTCCACAATGACTTGAATTCGTGACCTATAGATCATATGAAGATAACTCTACCGTTACTTCAGAAATTTTCCTTCCTAATAGAAACAAGCAAGGGCAGATTTATATTGGATAAAGCAATATCACGTGACACTGCTTCGTCGGAAATAATAACTAAATATATATGTTAAAATGATATTGAACATTCTAAAGCAATGAAATAATATTGGGGGACACCGGTTGAACAAACATTTACTCTCTAGTGCACTGGTAAAAATCATGAAATAATCCAAGAAGGTCGCATGTTTGATCCTCTGTGCTGTATAATCCGGCTATTTTATTTATTTACTTATTTATTTAGTAAGTTAATTTAAAAATGACTGGACTGGTCACACCTCTGCAATACCACCTTAGCCTGAAAAAGAAACATATATTGCTAAATCCGTATACTTATTGTTGATAAAGATAGCTACTTTTTTTTTTTTCTGAAATACTCTCACTTTTTTGTCTTTCTTTTTTGAACATTAAAATGATATTTACATCAATGCATTTAAATTACTTCTTATTTATACATATTACAATAATTTTATTTATATGTTCATTTATTTAAATGTAACGTCGCTTGGGAAAAATCTTGCGTATGTACTTACGAGTCCACGAGGGCTTGACTATATATTTGAAACAAAAGTCTCTGGCCATGTGAATAGTCCTCCCACATTAAAGGGGAAGTCACACTCGTGACAGTATATATGTGATATGTCCCTTATTTAGTGGAGTATTTACTATGTCTGCCTACTTGATATAAAGTTAAGAAAAAGCACTTTTTTATTTCAAAAACATTTTTAAATTTGATTTAATACAAACTTTGATGAAAATGATTTTATTAAGATATATAATCTTAAACTTGTAATAATATTTTTGCGACTATAAATATTTAATATTAAAAATATGTTAAAAAATATAATAAAATCTGTCAATCTTTACAAAAGAGAGGGAATAACATTTTGAACTTGTGATTTTAAATGTGCATGTTAAATTGATTAGAGTTCAGTTAAGGAAGGGAGCCATTATAGGCACTGTAACAGTCGGGCAGTTGGAATATTCTAGAGAGATATTTGGTAAAATGTTTTTATGTTGTTCAAATGGAAGAAGACCTCCCTTTTATACCGTGTCTTTTTACTAGACACCTGATTGTCACATGTCTTTTGCACTGTAGTCTAACTGCTTCTTAATTAACTAACTAAATATATTTTTAATACTTCCCCTCATGCGGGTAAAATATATTGAATATTCCAATCTTGGATAATATGTATTGTACTGCACTGTTCCTAGGCCTTTTGTTAGTATATCTGCTAGTTGATCTTTCATGCTCACATGTTATACTTATATTAACACTTCTTTGATCTTTTCTCTTATAAAGTGACAATCTATTTTGATATGTTTTGGTCTTTCATGGTAGACAAGATTAGAAGTAATTTGAATTGCAGCTTTGCTATTGCAAAATAGCTTTACAATTCTTGAAACTGGCATCCCTGATTCTGCTAGGATATTCCTGCTCCTATGCCTCTGTACTCAGCTTCTGCTTACTGTCTATTGTTTCTTTGACTTCCAAGAAATCAAGGAGCTTCCTAGCTTTACCGCATATCTTGTCACTGATCTTTTAGTATTTGGGAAAGCTGCCCAATTTATGTTGTAAAACATTCCCAACTGGCTTCTGGATCTTTCTTCAACAGAATTCCATCCCTCGATCCATTTTTGATATACTTCACTAGCATCAATTAGGGGTGTATTTTGGCCCTAAACGGGCCTAACGGGCCGGGCTTCGCGGTCCCGGACTTCGTGTGTCGGGCCTGGCAGTCCTGGCGGTTGAGAACAACCTATGACGGGCCTAAGCCCACAGTGGTCCTGGGCCTGGCGGTTCGGGCCTGCCGGGTTTTTAATTTTTTTTTATATATTGTATATTATATATATATTATTACCCAAAATGTCATAACTTTCTTAGTCTTCCTTCCCCCAATGGAATGAGCACAACAAGGTACTAATACCGTCATTAAAAGGAAAAAAAACTAAAAGAAAATGTGCCAATGGTGGTACTAGTAATTAGTATATTGTGTTGTACTAATTAGTATATTTTGTATATATATATATATATATATATATATATATATATATATATATATATATATATTCCTTATATATTTTCTTGTAGTATATATTGTATCTTATGTATATATATATATTCTCTTATATAATTTCATGTAATGTATATATTGTATATTATATATATATATATATATATATATATATATATATATATATATATATATATATATTGTGTTATATTTTTTGTGGTAGTTTATATATTGTATCTCTGATGTATAATGTACATATATTCTCTTATATATATTGTATCTTATGTATATAAGTTATTACTTTTATATTTTCTTGTAGTTTACGTTGTATGTTATATATTGTATGTTATATATATATATATATATATATATATATATATATATATATATATATATATATATATATATATATATATTGTAGCTTATAAATAATTCGAAGTAAAGACAAAGAAATATTGAGAAAAAAGATATTTAATGATATGTCTTATAATTTTTATCACCCAAAATGAGATATCTTTCTTAGTCTTCCTCCCCCCAATGGAATGAGCACAACAAGGTACTAATACCACCATTAAAAGGAAAAAAAATCAAAAGAAGATGTCCCAATGGTGGTACTAGTAATTAGTATATTGGGTTGTAGTAATTAGTATATATTGTATATTTTGTATATATATATATATATATATATATATATATATATATATATATATATATATATATTTATATAACATATAATATATACTACAAGAAAATATATACGAGAATATATATACATAACATACAACCTAAACTACAAGAAAATATATAAGTAAAAACATATATACATAAGATACAATATATATAAAAGAATATATATGCATTACACATAAGAGATACAATATATATAGTACAACAAAATATATAACTATATACATTATAATATATATACATAATATACAATATATATACTACATGAAAATATATACGAGAATATATATATACATAACATACAATATATACTACAAGAAATGAAGAAAATATATTAGGGAATATATATATATATACAAAATATATAATATATACTAATTACTACAGCACAATATACTAATTACTACTACCACCATTGGTACATCTTCTTTTAGTTTTTTTTCCTTTTAATGGTGGTATTAATACCTTGTTGTGCTCATTCCATTGAGGGAAGAAAGACTAAGAAAGATATGCCATTTTGGGTAATAATATATACATAATATACACTATATATACAACAACAATATATTTTATTAAAAAAAGAGCAGTTGGGCCCGCCAGGACCGGCCCAGGCTTGCCTGGCGGTCTCGGGCCTGGCGGTCCCGGGCTCACGGTTTTTTAGTTTTGGACCGGCCCGTCACGGGCCTATAAGATCGCCAGGCCCGGGACCGCCAGGATCGGTCCACCAGGCCTGTGAGGCCCGCCAGGACCGCGGGCCTGGTCCGGTCCGGTTCAGGCTCGGGCCACAGTACACCATTAATTACCACCAATGCTGCATTGCAATGTGATGTCTTCCTTTGCATAAACTGGTTAAGTACATATACTCCAAAACTGATGTGAGGCCTAGTAGTAGTAAGGTACAATAATGTCCCAACCAGTTTTTGATAGGTTGTTATATCTTCAAGTATAGGATCCTTAATGCCCCCAACATATTCATTATAATCTACTGTTCTGAGCTTCAAATTCACTTCCAGTGGAGTAGTTACAGGCTTAGCACCACTAAGTCCTAGATCAAATATCAACCTAAGTGCATATTTCCTCTGATTAAACAATATGCCATCTTTGGATCTCATCACTTTAATCCCTAAAAAATATCTCAGCTCTCCTACGTCTTTTACCTTGGTACTATTATGAGTATGGTTTTAGACTCCTTTATCAATTTCTTTCAGCTTCCAGTGATCAAAGATCTTCCCCATATACCAAGATAATAGCTATTTCTCCCTCTACCTTCTTGGTGAAGAAAGAATGATCATAAGAACTCCGTTTGTATCCAGCTGCTAAGAGTGCATCAATGATTTTTATGTTTCATTGCCTCGATGCTTGTTTTAATCCATACAATGACTTAATCAATTTACGCACATTATACTCCACCTGTCTTTGAAAACCTGGAGGGACGTCCATGTATACTTCTTCAAACAAGTCTCCTTGTAAGAATGCCTTGTTGGCTTCCATCTGATGCAACTCCCAATTTTTACAAGCTGCTCCAGTGATCACAGTCCTCACAGTGACCATCTTAGCTACTAGTGAGAATGTCTCATGGCAATCTATACCCTCCTTTTTGTTATATTATTTGGCTACAAATCTTGCTTTATATTTGCCTATATGCCCATTTGGCTTGTGTTTGATCTTATACACCGACTTGGGTCCAATAGCCTGCTTACCTTTTGGAAGATCTACTAACTCCCAGGTGTGATTGTGTTCTAAAGCTGATATCTCCTCTTTCATTGTTATTATCCAGTTCTAGTCTTGTGATGATTCAGCGAAATTCCTTAGTTCCATGGGTGCTGAAAATAATCCTAAATAGCGATGATAATCTAGAGATAGTTTGCTATAATCCACAAATGAGCTACTGAATATATGTCCAGAGGGTCTGTATGTAGTTACCTAATCCTTGAGCCGAATTACAGGTTTGCTGATTCTTTCCCTCTACCATTGTCTTCCAATTGATCTACAACCTAGTTTCTTGAGTTGGTCCACTTTTCTCTCCAGGCACCCCAAGGTTATGACATCCAGTTTCAGCTGGAACTTCCACTGTATCATCTCTGTCTTCAGCAACTTTTTGAGGGTTTTATAGGGGATGCAAGTTCGTACTCTGTGTTAATAAGATTAGATTTGTGTGCTTCTAGTGAGGACTTTATGACATCTGTGACTTCAGGCTGCAAGTTTTCTCCTGCAATTTGTTATGGGAACAAATAGCAGATTTCATCATTTTCCTTACCAGTTTTGAAAGGGGGCAAATATTCTACATGAAGCGGATATCTCTACTCATGAAAAGGTATTCCTGTCAAGATCAAAGAGTGTATAACCCTTCTAAGTATCAGAATACCCAACATGATTCCTCTCCTTGCTTTTGGACCTAATTTATCACACCTGGGCGTATTATTAGCATAGCTCAAGCATCCAAATACCTTTAGATGTTCCAGTTTAGATGCTTCTCCATATAGTAGCTCATAAGGCATCTTTCTATCTAGAATTGTTATGGGCAGTCTATTGATTAGATACACTGCAGTCTTGACACATTCTCCCCAAAAAGTAACTAGAACTGAGCTTTGTATCTTTAGAGACATTGCCACTTCTTATATGTGCCTATATTTTCTTTCAACCATACCATTTCGCTGCGGTGTGCATGGAAACCTACTTTGATAAGTTATTCCAAGGGAAGTAAACAACTAATTACACTAGGAGTTGAAGAATTCTGTACCATTATCTGGTCTAAGCTTTTTCACAACAACTGCAAACTGATTTTTTTTTTATAATAGCTAAGAAGTTTCTCAACATAACTACAACTTCACATTTTGATTGTATCAAATATATCTAGGTAAATCTACTATACTCATTTGCAATAGTAACAAAATATTATTTTCTATCATTGACCTGTTATAGGGTCCCCAAGCATCTACATGGTCTAGCTGAAAATACCACTAGATTTATGCGTACTAGTAGGAAACTTTAGTCTGTTTTGCTTGGCCTTATGACAGATTATACACTGTCTTGTATTCTGTCAGCCACTTTATTCTTCATTAGGGGAATATGCTTAATTGATCCTATTGAGGGGTGTCCCAATCTCAAGTGACATATGTTGCCATATCTCCATCCTTAGTTACCGTTGCTCCCACTATTGACTCTATTTCTCTCTTTAGAATGTAGTGTTCATTGTTCTCTCTACCAATCCCTATTACTTTCTCACTGTAGAGTGCCTGAAATACACAGAAGTTAGGGAAAAACGAGACCGAACATGACATTTTCCTAGTTAATTTTGAGACTGACAACTAATTGAATTTATAATCTGGCACATGTAGCACATTGGTGATATTGAATTTCCCTAGAAACTCTATGCTCTATGTGTTAGCTATATGTGATCTCCCTCTATTTGGTACTTGCACCTTATTATTCTGTAGCTTATTTATATGATTGAGTTCTTGTAGCAACTCTATGTAGGGTGTAATATGGTGAGAAACACTTGAATCTACTATCCACTCACAAGCATATATATTGGATGGTAATGAAACAATACATGTCATGTTGCTACTGCAAGAGGATTTAGTTAGCAATCCCATTAGATATGAATACTCTTCTTCCATAAAGAAATGTCCTTGGACATGACTCTCCCCTGCTGAATTGTTGTAATAGGACCCGAATTTATTGCTATTATATCATGCCTCTCTGAATTATCCTTGCTTAAAGTTATTATTATGCCACGCACCTCCTGGTTGTTTTAACTTCTTATTTCTTTTTGAAATTTGCTGGGTAACCAGCAATTTTGTAGCAGTTTTTCTTTGAAGTCCTTTATATTCACAATGCTCATACACCAGTCTTGGAATTTTAGGTTTAACCAGTTGTGCCTTTCCTGCCAGTAGATTTAAGAGTACCTTATTAACATCAACTATACCCGATTATTCTTTGGCTTTCATCCTATGTAACAATAGCATGCGTCTCATTAAACTGTAAAAACCAGCCTTCTACACATTATATTGCTCCTAATGTTGCTATAACTTTCATTCAATCCTATTAAAATTATAGCAATCATTAAGATTTTAGGTATTCGATAAAAGGTCTAGCCGCCTCGCAATCAGAAGTGGACTCATTCTTTACTTTTTCACATCCGATGAAAATACTATGCTTGGCATTAGCTCACTCTATCTGTACTTCCAATCCAGAAAGCAAAATAGCATTACATTTTTCCATTGTTAAGCCAATTCTCTTTTGTATCTTCTCTTTGCACAATTTCCATCCACAAACCATAGCTTTCTTTTACGTAGCATGGATAATTTCATTGCTCTACTTGTATAGGCTAAAATATGTTCATATTAAATGCTCACATAATAGAGCTACGCGTAGATAGATGAAAAGCGAGGCAAATGGAAACCAAGTCCAGGGGTAGCAATCTCGATTGTCCCTGAAGAGAATGTTACTCATAAAAATAAATAAATTCGTGCTACTTGTTAACATTCAACGAGGAATATTCTGTAGTATTAACTATGTAGTCCATTATAAAGATTCATAGCATGCCGTTACATATTCTTCAATGGGACCTATCATTGTCATTTAAGAGAGGCTTGATCCTAGGACCTTGTTCCCTATGTGCAACTATAAATAGTGAATTCAACAACCATTGTAAGGGGAAATTTATTGACAAACTTATGCTATACACATTATTCTAAGATGAATAATATTTTATTTCTCACTTATTGTTATTATTGCTGTCTCCAAAAGCTCTGCTCCCGGAAACAAGCTATCTGCTATCTCATCTCGATTATAATGCTATGTCTTGTATTTTATCCAATTTATTTATTATTTTAGGGATCAAATTGATTCACTTGTCGATAAACCATGTATAAATTCATCTGTATCATTTTACGGGGTAAATAATTTGTCGCTTATGGTAGGGCTTAGACAGTTGAGTAATTGAGTTGATCCTTGCATCTATAACAAACATGTTTGATTTTTTGTTTCTTAGAAAAATCATAAATATTGGAAGATAATAATATTAACGTCGCACAAATCATTGAGGCCCAAGGAAATTAGCCTCAATACAAATACTTGATAAGTGAGAGCCGCAACGAGGCACATGAGGGCACACAGGTCTATGGCGGACATATCCACGACATGTCCGGGAGGCAGCTCCTAATGAAGCTGAAGACGAGCACTTCACGAAAATATTGAGCATCATAAGGGCGCGACAAAAACTGTTATGGGTTATCTCACGAAACACGATCATGTCAAGATGGAGTTAAGGAAGGCGTTTTCGGGTGCTTCCAACAACACGAATGGACGAGGTCCAATTTCTTCTGGTGCTCCCGCAAACCAAACATAACATAGGGTTGATAACAATGCCCCGAGAGGAGAGGTTGGTTTCGACAAGGCCCATATGAATGCTAGCGGATTTGGTAATACTAATGGGAACGATCTCTTTAAAATCGAACTCATAATGTTTATGAGGAAAATAAATACCCGAATGGGTTTGATTTTGGGTGCATCACCAGTTTTGAAATGATCGGATTCAAAGAAATACACACGGTTTCCGTTCAAATCAAGCACATCATCGGAGTTGATCTCGAAATAGTTCAATATACCAGACCTCCCAAAATATGACAAGGCTTTGGACCCTCAGTAACACATCACTACTTACACAATCTTGCCATATCTCCATCCTTAGTGACTGTTGCTCCCACTATTGACTCTATTCCTCTCGTTAGAATGTAGAGTCCATTATTCTCTCTACCAATCCCCATTACTTTCTCACTGTAGAATGCCTGAAATACACAGAAGCTAGGGAAGAATTTGACTGAACATGAAAGTTACCTAGTTAATTTTGAGATGATAACAAATTAAATTTTAAATCTGGCATGTGTAGCACATATGTGATCTTGAATTTAACCTCTGTGCTCCATGTGTTAGCCATACGTGATCTCCCTCCTGTTGGTACTTGCACCTTATTATTCTATAGCTTATTTATATGCCTGCGCTCTTGTATCAACTCTATACAAGGTATAATATGGTGAGGAGCACCTGAATCTACTATCCACTCACAAGGATAGTAATGAAACACTACTTGCCACGTTGCTACTGCATCCATTTTGTGAGGATTTATTCAGAAATCCCATTAGTTGTGAATACCCTTCTTCTATAAAGAAATGTCCTTGGACTTACCTCTCCCCTCTTGAATTGTTGGAATAGGATACGAATCTATTGCTACTCTGGTCTGCTGCTTTGAATTATCCTTACTTGAAGTTGTTATTAATATGCCATGCACCTCCTGGTTGTCTTAACCTTTTCTTGCTTGTAAAATTTGCTGGGTAACCAACAATTTTGTGGAAATTTTCCTTTTGATGTCCTTTACATCCACAATCCTCACATACCACTCTTGGAATTTTAGGTTTTTTTATTTGTGCATTTCTTGCCAGTAGATTTAAGGGTTCCTTGTTAACATCAACTACACCTAATATTCTTTGGCTTTAGGTATTAGCAGGAAGAATTCAGAAAGTTATCTCAAGTATCATTACATAAACACAATCTGGATTCATATATGGGAGAAAAATGGCAGATAATATGATCCTGGCACATGAATTGGTGCAAGCATATACCAGGAAGCATATATCACCAAGATTTATGATTAAAGTGGATATACAAAAAACTTATGATACAGTAGACTGGAGGTTCTTAAAGTAGATGTTAGAGGAGCTAACCTTCCCTTCAAGGTTCAGTAATTGGGTGATGGAATGTGTTTCTACAATTAATTACTCTATAGTGATTAATAGGGAACCAACTAAGCCATTTGATGATACAAGAGGGCTCAGACAAGGGGATCCAATGTCACTCTTTCTTTTTACTGTAGTCATGGAATACTTAAATAGAAATCTGAATGGATTGAAAGATGAGAAACAATTCAAGTTCCATCCTAAGTGCTCTATGATTATTACTCATTTAAGTTTTACAGATGATCTTTTAATGTTTTCAAAAGGAGAAACTACATATGTAGGTTTGCTACACATGAAATTTTGCCACTTTATAGAAGCTTCAGGACTGAAAGGTAATATGTCAAAGTGCAGTGTATTTTGGGGGAGTATCAGACCACATCAAACATGATATTCTACAGTTGCTGGGATATGGACAAGGGGAATTAACTTTAAGGTATTTAGTGATTCCATTGACTACAAGAAAACTTAAGATACTGAAATGGCTGCCATTAATATCAAAAGTCATTGCAAAAGTGACTTCATGAGTAGCAAAGAAGTTGTCATGTTAGCCGTGTACAATTGGTGAAAACTGTATTCTTTAGTGTTCAATCATATTGGACCCAGCTATTCATAATACCTGTTAAAGTGATGAAAACAATTGAAGCTTACTGCAGAAACTACCTTTGGACAGGATCAAATGAGCTAACTAGAAAAGAACTAGTAGCTTGGAGCATAATGTATATGCCAAAGGCAGCTGGAGGACTTAATCTCACAAATTTGAAGGTATAGAATAAAGTAGCAATAGCTAAAACATGTTGGGAACTACACAGGAGTAACGATATTCTTTGGATCAAGTGGATACATGAATATTATATAAACGGAAAGCAGATATCTGATATGGCCATTCCTCAACAAGCGAGTTGGATGGTGAAGAAAATATTCAAGGCACGAGAGGAGCTGAGAAATGTTGAACATTTGCTATCAGGAAACAAGAGCAGGATTAGGAGTATATATCAGAGTATGATAGGACAATTGCCAAAAGTCAGATGGAAGAACTTAATGTGTGGGAATATATCTAGGCCAAAAGAAATATTCATTACATGGCTTCAACTTCAAGACAGACTACTTACAGCAACAAAACTCCAAGGTTTGGGCTACAAATAGATACAATATTTATATGTGCAAACAAGCTGAGGAGACAAAAGACTACTTATTTGGTGAATGTGAATTTAGTAACAGAATTTGGAGTAAACTAATGATATGGATCCAAATTGAATGGCCAGCAGTGAAAAGAGGATGAGACATGCAAAAATGGATAGAGCGAAGAGCAAAAGGAAAAACAAAACAAGCAATAATAGTAAAAATGATATATACAGAGTTCATCTATGCTATATGGATAGAAAGAAATACCAGAGTTTTCATGAAGAAAGAGAAAGCAAGTGATACAATAGCTAGAGAGATAGTCTATATCTATTGAAGATCTTCAAAGACTACTGAATGTTAGATTTCCAATTAGTTGAAAGTGACAGTAGTTAAAATGCATAGACTAGTGTCTCTATGTAATGAAGAATAGAAAGTATAGAAAGTGTGAATAGCAGGCTGAGTATGTAGTCTAGCTTCTTTGTAAATATTTTGCTTGGTAATTAATTAAATTTGATCGTTACCAAAAAAATGTTCTTTGGCTTTGTTCCGGTGTAATAATAGCATGCGTCACGTTTACTGTAACAATTTGTCTTCTCAACAGTATATTTCTCCTAATATTGTTATAGCTGTCATTTAGTCCTATTAAAATTATGGCCATCGTTAAGATTTAGGTGTTCGATAGAAGGTCTAGCCTATTTGCAATCAGAAGTGGACACTGGAGCTACCACGTCGATCGAAATACTCATTAAAATTGTTATTCAATCTAGCTAAAATCAAAGTCCAATAATATGAATGTATTATACTACGTTTCTAAATAATAACCAAATTATCAAGTAACGAGTTGATTGTTGTCTATTCAGTAGAAACAAGTATTCCAGTGTTGTGATCGATTCACCATTTATATTGTGTTCTAATTAATTCTCCCTCTCATACAATTCACTCATGGTTTCTAATTAATCGACAATTGCTCTCACAACCTTCTCTCAAAGTACTACTCACCTATTCAATATAGACTATCGCCTATATTTCTGTGGAATCAATCTATTAAGAACACATTACGATTACGATATAATTAAGCATGATAATTAGGTATATTCTTATCATAACCAAAAATTCTCTCTCCCTAAAGGTTAAGATCATGCTCTCTTTAATTCTTCTCTAATCAAAATACAGTTTTACCAAGCATAGCATAGGTAGTAAATAGAACCTAACTGCTGGCCAAACAATTAAGTAATTAAACACAGAATTGAAGAAATAACCATATATTGGTGAATTATAATCAAGTTCAAGCTAATATCAAACAACAATATTCATGGCTAAATCACAACCCTAGAACAATAGGTGTTTAGCCACTCATGATGTAATCAAACAATTGCATAATTGTTGAATCAATTGGAAATACAAGAAAAAGATGAAGAAAACTGAGAGTTCTCTGCTTCCTCACGATCCCATGTGTGTTTTTTCCTCCAAAGTGGCATCTCCCCCTCAAAAATATGTTTAGTCTTGCTTTTATACATGTTAGGTAGGTCTAGGGCCGAAATAGCCTTGTCCGAGGCGAAATTGGAGAAAATTCACGTCTCTGGCGCTAGGCGCCTTCCATTGCGCTCCAATATTTTAGCTTCTATTTTTGGCGCCACAGGTAGGGTTGGGCGCCACCTGTGGCACTGAAATATGCCCTTTCCCTATTTTCGTCTGTTTTGGATCTAATTTTGCACATATCGCCCCCGATTGATCATTTTACACATAAAAATACATTAAATTAATATAAATCAACACATTTCACATCCTAGATTCATTAAAACCAAAGTAAATATGAGGCAATATACATACAACTATATATATATATATATATATATATATATATATATATATACACACACACTTTAAGCTAAATATCAACACCCCACATTTAGAATCTTGCTCATCCTCGAGCAATGGGACAATCTAATAAACCCCCAACTACATACAAGTCTCAGTTATAGAGGAGCACTTTAACTTTTAACCACACACTATACCCTCGACTACGATCAATGCCTCCACATAAGCATGAACACACAAAATTTTCACATTTTTCTTCGTTTAAGCATACCCTAGTTTAATATCTTACTTCAGTCAATTCCAACAACCTATTTGTCACCAACCAACCTCAAAATCCGACTTGTAACCACTAAGCACCCTTAATTCGTGCTCTTACCCAACAAGAAAGTTTACAACCTTACCAATCATTCATGAGATCATGTGACCTCACCATCAAACAAAAGTGTAAATATAGATAGTCCACACATACAAATATACTTTTGATTATAGATTAAGGACATCGCACAATTGAACAAAATTCACTCACTCCCACAAAGAGTTCATATGCATCTCATGGTCGTACCATAAACTTGCTCGTATTGTATATCTCTACTAATTTAAGCTAGCAAAATATAGGACTAATTAAGACTTTAAGGTTGTAATGTAGGCTAAAGGATGGGTAGGATATATTTAGGAATAGTGACTAACCCTTCTAAGCATTTGAATATACTACACTCACAACTCAAACAGATATTGTTCTCAACCAATTCACATGCCACAAATCATATACAACATATCCCTTTTTTAATTGAGCACTTCTATACTCTCACTAGAACAATCAATAAGAGTTGGAGGTGTGTATTTTTCTACATTATTTGAACTATCATTTTTTTTTCTCTTTTCTTGCAATTTTTCTTTTCGTTTCTCTTTTTCTTTTCTTTTCTTCAGACACTCCATATATTAAAGTTCATCGGCTAGAGACTTTTGATTTCAACTTTAGTGCACCAACAGGCCCTTCCATGGTTTCACTCAAAAGCTACTCCCCAATCTTTAACCTTCTTTTAGTGATTAAGTGCCTTATGAGGCAAACGTTCAATTAATATCAAATTAAGAACAAAATGTGGGTATGACTTGTAATGTGGTTGTTAAAGAAAAGGTCTATAGGCTAAAGGGGATAGCTACAGAAAATTTTATTTTTATGTGACAAGCACATCCATGATCAAGCAAGAAAGTGCCTACATCATCTCTTAGATTAGCGTAACTTCCAATTTCGTTTCAATTAACTTACAGGAGAAAGTTCTAGACTACACCGGGTAGCACAGAAAATTACAAATCCTCCCACATATGTTGCACATGACTCAATCAAAGCGGTTATGTTCAACTCTCAAGTCAAGAAAGCACACATAATTGAGAAATTTAAATAATATTGCACTATGTGGCATACGAGTCAAATAACTGAAAAATGGTATCAGAAAATAGGCTATTTACTTTACTTAGGATTCACAATTCAAACCAAATATACGGGAAAACAGTATGCCATAGCCTAATGTGCCAGCATCAACCATGTCAATGAATATCTCATATTGACTCAGTTTCTTCCTAAACTACTCTTAAAAGTAAGTACCCGGTTCGAGCTACACCTTTGGAAAAGATTAGATGCCCAAAGAAAAACTAAGGGATGCTACCTAACTATCCAAAAGAATAAAAAGATCTTTTTGGTATTTTTTTTAATTGGATTGTGACCCTCACGAAAATTTTCCAACAGATCCATCGTCAGGAAAAATCTAAACTTTTCCTTTTTTTCATTTATTATCTAATAAAAAAATTAATTTTATACAGTTACACATCAGAAAGTAATTTTCTCACCCCACAATTATATTATGCATATTCCTTGATGCATGATCACAGAGAAAAATATTAAAACAAGGGTGAGGAATATTCCTTGAAACCCCCTTGGGCTTAGCTCGGACATGATCCTCAATCATTAGAGTCAGGACGACCCCACACATATGCACAAACATGATCTTTTGCTTCAACTTTGGGTACTCAGACTTCCCCTACTCTGCAAAATAAAAACAACACAAAACTTGACACTAAAAAATAATAAATAAATAAAATATATACAAGTTTGGTTGCCTCTCAACAAGCACCTTATTTATAGTGGTGCCACGACTCTACTACTCTACTCGGACTGGGGGCTTTCTCTTCTTCTTTCTACCATGAAGTCTAGCCTTTTTGCACGCTCTCGGAAGGTATCCTCTTTCATCTCTGGCTATTTTCTCAATCATCTTTACACGCTCAGCGGGAAACACTGCCTCATCTAACTTAGTTGTCCCATCTGGATCACTATAATTCACATACTGACTCTACTCTATTCCCTTCAACTTGACCACAGTAATCATTCACAAGTCCTCATACTTCTTAGGGAGCTTAAGTGCCTTGTAAACATTAAAAGTGACCTTCTCATTGTCAACTCCCATTTTTAACTTTCCTTCCATCACATCAATAATTGCTCCACCAGTAGCTAAGAATGGTCGCCCTAAAATAATGGGCACTTCCTTATCTGCCTCGTAATCAAGAATAATAAAATCAACAGGAAGAATAAACTTCCCAACGCGAACTAACATATCCTCAATAATTCCTTCTGACATGACTACTGATCTATCTGCTAACTTTAAAGTGATTGTAGTAGGTATAAGCACCCCCAATCCTACTTACATGAACAAGGAGAATGACATCAATTTTATACTAGCCCCTATTAAAACAGGGCTCTACCAACTTCTTGTTTTCCAATAGACAAAGGAATTATGGAACTCCCAGGATCCTTCAACTTAGAGGGAAGTTTACTTTGAACTCTGGCATTGCACTCTTCAGTAAGTGCAACGGTTTCGAAATCAATATATCTTTATTTATTTGCTATAATATCTCTAAGATACCTTGCATACTTAGGCACTTCCTGTAATATTTCTACCTAAGACAAATTCACATGAACTTGGATCAAAATATCTAATAATTTCTTGTACTTAGCATCATCTTTTTGCTTGTGCAGTTTTTATGGAAATGGAGGTGGTGGCCTAGTCTTAGTTACTGGCTTGGGTCCTCTATCATCTTTCTCATTCCCCTCACCTGGCTTGGGAACTAATTCTCCTTCAGGTTGAGTTGTATTCTTCTTTTTATTTGGAACTACTTCTAATGCTCTTCCATTTCTCAAGGTAACTGTATTGACTTGAGCTTTAGAATTGGGCTCAGTATTACTAGGAAGGCCCATACTAGTCTGGTGTTTTGGGCTCTAGCAAGTTGGCCCACCTGATGCTCAAAATTTCTCAGTGCTGCGGCTTGAGCCTACTAATCACCCATTATTTTTTGATTGAAGGTTTGCTGATCTGCTATTAATTTTTGATTGAGGGCTTGCTGGTCGGCCATCAATTTCTTCATCATCTCCTCAAGGCTAGCTTGTTGTTCAGCTTGAGGTGGTCTGGATTGTCGTTGAGGTGCTTGAGGTCGGCATTGGTTCTGATTTCCTTGATTTCCACCCTAGGAGAAGTTTGGATAATTCCTCTAATTGGGATTGTGAGTGTCCCCATACTGATTTGTTTGGCCTCGATTTTCATTACCCGCAAAATATAAAGACTTTGGATTTGCTGGGCATAGATTGCTCATGTGACCCTCTCCACATACTTTACAAAATATTTGAACTTTTTGCACTGGATGGGCTTGTTTCTTGTTAATGATCATGGTCATCTGATTGACTTGGTTGGTAAGTGTAGAGACCTTTGCTGACAATGCTGAGACAACATCTAATTCAAGAACCCATGGTGATTTATATACCATGTTCCTACCCTTCTCTCCTTGCCAATATGGGTTGCTTTTGGAGAATTTGTTCAATAATGCACAAATTTCATCAAAACTTCTCTCCAATACTTGAACTCCAACTATAGCATCTACTACTTTTTTTGTTTATTGATGGAGCCCTTCTATGAAAGTGTGAACTGACACTTCATTCGTCAGATTGTGATGAGTACAATATCTGAGTAGCCCCTTGAACCTTTCCCAAGCTAAGTATAAAGATTCTCCTGCTTTCTGTTTGAAGGCAACTATCTCACTCTGATCTTTGCAGTTTTGCCTGAAGAGAAGAAACTTGCCAATTTTCTTGCAAAATCATTCTATGATGTAATGGAATTAGCTGGTTCTGCCTTTAGCCATCGCTTATCTTCGCCCAACAAAGAGAATGGAAAAAGTGAGAGACTCACATAATCTAGAGTGACCCCACTAGTGATATAAGTATCACTGATCTCCAAGAAGTTCATAATATGCTGTTGTGGATCCTCATGTGGAACACCCATAAACTGTCCGTTTCCATAAAGTAAGTGGATCATCATCTATGTCCCCTCAAAGTTCCTAGTGATTCCAGGCTTCACTATGCTAGAGGTAACATTATCAATACTAGCATTGCTACCTCCTGAACAACCATATGTTGCTCATCTGCTATGTTTATAGGAAATTGAATGAGTGCTTGAATATTATTTATATCCCTTGCTTCCCTCAACCTCCTGTGAAATGTTTTCTTAGGTTGAGGTCAAAGCCGTTACGTTTGTCCTGGTTTCTGACCCTACGCATTCAATCAAAGTTCCTGAGATTAGAGCAACAATCAAGTGATGTTAGACAAGATGAAATAAACAATTAAAGCAAAAACTAGAAAGTACTTTATACTCAAGTACCCGGCAACAGCACCAAAAACTTGTTGCTCCCAATCGCACACGGAAGTATACGTGGTCGACAAGTAATATAACGATAAGTTGAGTGTCGAACCCATAGAGACTTGTATAAACTACTCACTAAATCACTAAAATTGTTATTCAAACCATCTAAAATTAAAGTCCAATAATAAGATTGTATTATTCTACGATTCCAATTAAAAACTAAATTATCAAGTAACGAGTTGATTGTTGTGTATTCAATAAAGATAAGTAATCCAGGATTGTGATCGATTCACCATTTGTATTATGTTCTAATTAACTCTCCCTCTCATACAATTCACTCATGGTTGCTAATTAATCGATAATTGCTCTCATAGCCTTCTCCAGAAGTACTACTCGCCTGTTCAAAATAGATTAACGCCTATATTCCTAGGAAATCAATCTATATAGAATGCATTAAGATTATGATATTTAATTAAGCACGATGACTAGGTATATTCCTATCCTAACCAAAAATCCGCTCTCCTTAAGGGTTAAGATCATGCTCTGTTTAATTGTTCTCTAATCTAAGCACGACTTTCCCAAGCATAGCATATATAGTAAATAAAACTTAACAGCTGGCCAGACAATTAAGCAATTAAACACAGAATTGAAGAAACAACCATATATTGGTGAATTATAATCAAGGTCAAGCTAATATCAAACAAAAATATTCATGGCTAAATCACTACCCCAAAACAATGGCCGTTTAGGCACTCATGATGTAATCAAACAATTGCATAATTGTTGAATTAATTGAAAATACTAGAAAAGAAAGCTAAACATTCTCTGCTTCCTTGCGATCCCTTGTGTATTTTTCCTCCAAAGTGGCATTGAAAATACAATTAATGTATTTTTTTGTATATTGTTTGCAAATTTATTTGATAGTTTAAAAGCTAAATTGCATATAATTATAATTTTAGCCCATTTTAAGATTAACAGCATTTTATAATTGTAAATTGGGTCCAGTATTTTTAAATTAATATTTGTATACTATTAATTATTTTAGTACTTTTAATTTGCTTTTAAAATCATATTCACTATTTTTATAAAATAAAAGGGGAAGATTGGCTACTTAATATTTGGCCCCATTTTTATTTCAATAACAACCCCATTACATTTCAATTATATTCCTTAATTTGACTCAATTAAATTATCCCTGTTCCATTTGGATCCAACCCACGACCCAATTCCAAATGACCCGCCAGGTTCGTACTATTGATCCAGGTCGTTGATCATTTTGATCAACGGCCATCAATCACCCTTACCTTTTTTTACCTCCAAACGACTACCCTATTCCCTCATTTCCTATCTCTCAGCCGCCATTGAAACTTCTTGTCTCTCAAACCCTCCGAAAACCTAGCCTCCTTTTACCCCTCTTCAACCACCACTCCACCGGAATCTATGGCTTCTCCAGCCATGGATGGTTGGTACTCACTCCCCTCCATCAGTAAACCATGGTTGTTTGAAGGTTCGAGATCAGACTTCGATGGTTCCCTTTCAGATCTTCTTTAGATCTGTAGATCTATGGCTTCTTCGGCGATTACTCCGGTATATTCGAGCAATATGACTCTTTTCAACTCAGGATCTGACTTTCCTCAAGACATTTCTCATTCTAGGGTACTTCTGAAACCTTGGTTATTCGTGGTTCTTTCTGATTTTTCTTAGTTCTGTCATTCATCAGTGCTCCACTTGGGTTTTAAATGATTTCCCTAATTTTTCTTTCAAAAATTAATTTTAAAAATCACTTCTCTTCGATTTAAGGTTTTCTGAAAGATTTAGAATGATTATCCGACTTTTCTTTTCCCTTTCTTTGTGTGTATTTGTTTGCTACTTCTTTCATATGTTTCCTTTTACCATACATGTTCTTCTGTTCTTCTATATCTTTTTCTTTCCTACTGTGTTTCTATACCATGCTCACATGTTTATCTCACTATGTTTTCCTATGTGCTATTTGCTACACTTTTCCAGTGTTCTTGTGCTCTTCTACTGCATTTCTTTTACTAAGTTCCTAAGTTCCTTCTGAATGTTTTCTTAAGTATGCCTTTGTATGTGATGAATGTTTCGTAAAAAAAAGGGTTTTCCGAATTGTGATTGATTCAGAATTCCATTTAATAGGTCTAATTGATTGCTATTGATTTTTATTAAGTTAAAATCTTTCCATCTCTCTAACTTGGTTCATTCATAGAAAATTTTTGATTTATGATTTCTTGGCTATCAAATTGTTTCCTTTCTTTAAATGGTACAACTGTGTACTATCAAGACCTTTTTCTTAAAATAACTTCTATGTATTTACCCATTTTGTGCTACTTTGAAAAGGTTTTAATCAAAACCTCTTTCCTTAGTTGGTTTTTACCTGTTGAAATTAGAATCCCTTTACTAATGGGAGATTGATTTCAATAATTTTTCCTTACCTTTCTTACTTGTTTTCTGCACTATAAAAGGGACTGCCCTTCTGTACTCTTAAGACACACCTCAAGGACAATCATCCCTAACCCCAATTCAACACTCTCTCATACTTACTACTTTGAGTTCAATACTCTTTTAACATTCTGCTTTTTTTTCTTGAGAGCTTTTGGAGTTGTTTTGCATGCAACTTGTATTCTTTGATACTCCTATTTTTACTTGCTTTTTCATGAATCTAGTATGTTCTGATTTAGTTTTCTGTTTCACCCTTATGTGTTCACCTCATAGTTTCAGCATTCTTGTTTACTTTGCTATTGTTGTTCAGTGATTAGACTATATATGTCCTTTTCCTTGCATCTGTTTCCATAGTGAATCCCTACCTTTTATTCCCTTCTATGTGTTTGATTTAAGTTTCTTGGCCTAGCAGTATCCAAATTACTGCCCAGGTCATAACCTAATTCACAGTGGATCATAACTCCTAAGATTAGGCTAATAGGCCTGGGCAGGGGTGTGCCAGCACTCCCAATTGCTGGGCATGACCACCAGCCTGCCATGGCTTTCCCTAATTCCCTATGTATGCACTTGCACTTACTCTTAGACCCTAAGTTCTGCCCCCCTTTTATGAGCCTTGCTTTGGGACCTTGAGTTCCCTATGATCTTTGACATTTGAGGGTTGTCCCTTCCACACTGCACTATGACCTAATTCGATCATGTATTGAGGGTGTATGCACTTCCCGGATCCCTTTGAGACCCTTGGGAACTTTGACACATCCCTAATAAGCGTTTGGAAATCTGATCCTGGAAGTTGGTTTATCTCATATTGTTTGACCTTAAGTATGAATTAAGCTATTTGGGTGTAGCTTGAATTTTTGATGTAATTTGTTTTTACTTTTTCTGGTTCATTTTAGTTTGTAATAACTTGTAATAACTATGGGGAGGGATAGTGAAAAGTGATAGGGATGAATGTATGCAAAGGGTATATAACTTGCCTATAGGATTTTTCTGATTCTTGTATTCACATATACAGCTTGCCTATAGGTTACTGCATTCATGTAGATAACTTGTTCATAGGAATTCTTGAACTTATGCATTCTCATCTTAGAAATCCTGCCTCTAAGTTCTGCATTTTGCCTATAGAAATCCTGCCTATAAGTTCTGCTTTTCTGCATATAGAAATCATGGCTCTAAGTTTCTGCATTTCTGCGTATAGAAACCATGATCCTACGTTTCTTTTTTTTACACTTCTGCATATACATGTCCTTAGGCAAATAATCATATGTCTAGTAACAATCTGCATATACCTGTCCTTCGGCAAACGATCATAGGTTCAATAATAATCCACTTCATTCTAGATATCATGCCTATAGGATTCCTGCACTTATGTAATCGTTTAAAATCAACAATGCTTAGAAATCATGTCTATATGAGTAATCAATTGAATCAACTTCGTCAATTTCCTCTATGAGTCTAAAATCAGTAAATAAGATCATTTAAAATCTGCAAAATTTTTGGTTATAAAATCAGTAATCCTTTATTTAAAACCAGTACACCTTCTACATTATTAGATATCATGCCTATAGGTCTCCCCAAGGCAAGCCATTAGGTGATTAATTAACTATGTCAGTTCTTAATAAATTACAACCAAACCATGCCTAATTCGGGCTTCTCATCTGAGAAATATGTGATAAATCAGCCTGTCCTAACACTTGAAGTTAATTTAGACCATAACTAGTATTTAAAGTCATGCTATATAATTTGCTCCTATAAGTGAGGGGGGGTATTTGAGAAATTTGTTTTCCCCCTATCTGCTTATGTATTCTTGTTTTTCGCCTTAGACTTTATACTTTTAAACTCTGAAAATCCCCAACTCCCTCCCCTTTAGGATTAGTAGTCCTAACGCCTCCGGGACTGATAGGATTGGGACGGGTAATAGCATGAAATAAGTAAGGATACTATTATGCACTTTAATACGTTGACGGGGTGGGAGGGTAGATATGGATGTGATAAATGGTGCGCTAATGCCTCATGTATCCCCTCTCTTTTGAGGAGTAATTACTGGGTATTGCATTGACGTGATCCATATTAATTATAAACCTAGGACCCCCTTCCCTTTTACTTGTTTATTTTTTAATTGTTTAAATCTTTTCCTAAAATTTCTGTCCTCTTTACTTTTCCTATAATTTCAATTTACTTGATAATTATGTGAAAACTCATTCTACTTGAGCTCTTATTTGCTTACTTGTTACATGAAGTCACACTTATAACATGGCCGGGAACCACACTGATCTTGGGGGTGCCTAACACCTCCCCCCCCAAGCTAATTTCTAGCCCTTACCCAAACTCTGGGGTTTCAACTCAAACCCTTCTTTAGTGTCATAACGCATTTTAATCATTCGGTGGCGACTCTTCAAATTCAAAATCCAATTCCCAAAAGGGAATAAGTTATCATCCCAAATGTCATAAACCCGATTTCACCTTATAAAGAAGGGGCATCGATTGCATGGCGACACTGTTTAGGATTTTCAAGCTTTTACCATTTCATGTTACTTGTGACTTTACTGCTTTTTATTTGCCTTTATTTAATGTCTTATCTTCGTTCTACTGTAAGACTAACTTGGCTCTTTGTTTCTTTTGTTTAATGCCTTCTTCTACCGCTTTCCCTCAATACTGTTGTAATTATGAGAAATTATTGTAATCATTACTTTATGAGCATGCAAGTATTTGGCAATTTATTTCATTCTTGTAATTGCATATTCAACATCATATTCCACTCGTTCCAAACAAAATACTACAGCAACGCTTATAATGAGTGGTTGCGCCCTTCCGATGTTATCACCCCTTAAATTTGGCAAAGGCATATTTGCAGTTAAACCAGTCGATCAATGGTGTAGTTGACAATTTCGTGCCTTTCCCTCTTGAGTTGTCCGCTCAAGGGTATTGGTCTAGCATCCCATAGGAACCTTACTCCATTCAATTGTGCATGCATCATGGTCAAACCTAGCCCAGTAGGTTATGTTGTCCATATAATGACTCTTTTAGATAGCCTTGTCCGAAATCCACTGGGTTTCCTTGGAACCCAAATGGAAACTACCACGTCTGTGCATTTATTTGGAAACTAATTGCTCCTTATGCCAATTATTTATTTTTAAATAGTCGAGTCTGGCGGGGGTAAGGGCCTAACACTTTGTTTTGCAGAAAATGAGGCATGAAGTCCCCAGATTCGGCATGGTAACCAACATCCATCCAAGGTTGCTAAGCTGGTGGTAATACCTTCACTCCAGTGATCAGACTCTCGTCCGCAAATATTTGAGATTTTCGTTCATTTTTAGAAATCCGACCCAACAATAAAATCGTAGAGGCTACAACTCTATTCTGGGATGGAGATAGGCCTGTGTTCCATTTCGGGGACCTTGAAATAACTGTTAGAAACACGTTCTCAATGCAATATACTAAACGTGTACTCTTTTGTAGGTTTTGATGAATGACAAACGAAGCAAAAAATTGATATATGACGGAATTCAAGTACAAGCGCACAATGGTTGCGAATAAGATTGAAGTTCAAGATATAGCTTTTAATTGTTATTGAGTTGTTCTAAATTGTAATCTCGATCCTATAACTTGACTCATAGTATGGCCTCTCTCATAAAACTATTTTCCAAAATCATGCATATTTAATTCTGTGTCAAAAAGATTTTAAATCATGCATATTTACATTAGACAAAATGTTTTCTAAACATGCCTCAAAAATCTGGGCTAAAATAATCGATTATGTACTTATGATAATCGATTGTTTCTGAGCCAAGACTGCATGACAATCGATTATGAATTAATGGTAATCGATTGTGAGTAAGACAGTGAACATCAGGTTTTTCCAAATCTGCATGATAATCGATTGTGAACAAATGACAATCGATTGTTGTTGAGGTAAAGTTTTTCAATACTCAAAGTAATCGATTATGAACTAATGGTGATCGATTGTGTTGAGTTGATGTCTTCCAGTGATTTTAAATTTAATTAAGTAATCGATTATGTCTTTAGATAATCGATTATCACTGAGACAGTAAGTTTTATGATTTTCAGAAAATAACAAGTAATCGATTGTTGCAAAGGACAATCGATTGTTGAAGCTGGCCGTTGTCAAATGATTTTCAAATACCATAAGGTAATCGATTGTTGATTCTAGATAATCGTGTTCTGCTTAAAATCTGGAAATGATTTTTAGAACGTTGCTGAAGTAATCGATTATTGATTTTATATAATCGATGTTCTGCTTATAATCTGGAAATGATTTTTAGAACGTTGCTGAAGTAATCGATTATTGATTTTATATAATCGATGTTTTGCTTAAAATCTGGAAATGATTTTTAGAATGTTGCTAAAGTAATCGATTATGAACTTAGTGTAATCGATTATCTGATTTTGAATATTGCCAGTAATCGATTATAGATTATGTATAATCGATTGTGAAGCGTTAAATCCGGGATTGACTTTTAAACTGACTGGCAGATAATCGATTGTTTGGTCTTAATAATCGATTATCACTGAGTAATTTCAGCAACTCTTAATTGGCAATTAGACAACGGTTGAACCAACTTTTTCAACTATAAGTACAGCTTCATTTCAGTGTTTTAACAACAACAACATACACAAACTGATCATTACATTGCTATAAGCTTTCATTCAATTGTTCTTCATTTTCTACTCATTTCATAAAGCTTTTGAGAGCCATATTATTGCTTAAAGTTATTGTGATCTTGAACATATTCTTTTACTCATATCTACTCAATAAGGAGTACTTTAGTTAAGTGAGTGTCCAAGTATTTGATATACTTGTAAGAGAATTGCGATTCTCTTGTTTCAAGGAACTTGCGTTTCCTTGGGTGAAGTCTTTGAGATTGCGATCTCCGAGCAACTGTTTGAGGCTTGTGTCCTCAAGTGTGTAACGGTTTGTTGAGCACCCTTAAGCTTAACAAGATAGTGAAAAATCTCGAGAGAGTCTCTCGGGGACTGGACTAACCACGTTGGTGGCCAACCAGTATACATCTTTGTGTAAGTTTATTTTCTGCATTTATTTTACTTCCTGCAAAGTTTAAATTCCGCAAGAAAACGCTAAATTCTATTAATACGCTATTCACCCCCCCTCTAGCGTAAAGCGTAGTTTCTAACAATAACACCTTTGCTCAAGGAAATAGGAGGATTAGATGGTATCCCCTGGGAGACTCCGGGTTTTCTTATGCCTGAAAATCTTAAGGGTAGGGGTTTTCTCAAAATCATGGGACTAAAGAAGAACCCAAACTTGACCTGCTTGAAGGATTCCTACATTCCTTTCGACTATCTGTACGAGAGGTATGGCCATAGCAAGTCCTACCGCACTTACCCGGATGAATTTGACCACACATCATTTGGGCATATTCATAGAAGATTCTTCGTCTTTATGTTATGCTTTTTGGGAATGATAGTATTTCCTATAAAGAAGGCTAGGATTCATTCCAGAATACCCATGGTTACCAAAACCTTAATGGAAGGAACTGGCGGGAAGCCTCTTAGCATAGTACCTATGATCATTGTGGAGATATAACGAGCCCTTGAGAACTGTCAACGAAGGGCCAAACACTTTGAGGGTTGTAACTTACTGCTCAAACTCTGGCTCATGTAGCATCTTTAAAAGGGTGAATAAGAACAAAAGATCTTGCGCAAGGATTAGGATGATCATATCCCTTCCATCAGCCAAGGCGAATGATCTATATGCCTAACATGTTTGCTCAACCAGAAGATGCTAAAGGATGGGTAGAATTACTCGAAAATTTGAATGAGGACCAAGTGCAATGGATGTTCGAATGGTTCCCTACTAAAGAGTCAATTGTCCGATCTCGGGATGCACCATTTCTTATACTCATTGGTCTGAGACGAACTTATCTTTATGTCCCTCTCCGAGTCATGAGGCAGGCCGGAAGAAAGCAGGTTATACCAAGGGTTGACAAAATGAGTCACTTCAGGGCCAAGTTTCAGGATGACGATAGCCATTGCAAGTGCCAAGCCCACCACATGTGGCACTGCAAAATCATCATGTGAAAAGATACTATTGAACCGAATAGGTACCATGCAGGATATACTTAAATTCAAGTTGGTTGGAAGACGATCATAATGGGTTAGGACAATCGGGGTTTGTTCCAGGTCACATGATCATTGATAAAAAGGCTGAAGCATAGGTAAAGTACAACCAACTGCGTAAGAGGATGCGGAAATGCGAAAATGAGCACCGTGAAATACAAGAAGACAATAAAAGGTTAATTGAAGATGTAGGAAATCATTCTATCCATGATATGTGTGTTTTGGTTGTATTAGCGTGATTTCCAGTTATAGGTTTTGATGAATGAAAAACAATGAAGTCAAGTTTCAAACAACGTTATTATATGACAAACAATCAAGATTGAATGTCGAGAAGCATATTGATGAAGGGATTGCATGGAAAAGCCAAGACGAGCTCAAAAGTTCAAGACCGAAGACCCAAGGCGTAGGTCGTTAGGTAGAACCAATGTAAGGGCAACGTTTAAGTTATCTCGTCTTTTGGCTCAACATAGGTCATCATAAATATGCATAAAATCATTCTATCAAATCATAAATATCATAAACATTTTCATACACTTCAAACAAAATGATTTTCAACGTTTTCATTTTAACCAAAATGGTTTTTGAAGTAAGTTTTCGATTCTGGACAGAACAGCCAGATAATCGATTATCCTTAAGCTGATAATCGATTATGTTGGATTTCAAGCCAAAACTGGAAATTCCAGCATGGCTGCATAATCGATTATCACAAAGTAGGTAATCGATTATCTGCCTTTTCCAGCTTAAACTAGAAATTCCAGAGAAGGTAAATAATCGATTATCCCCATAATGATAATCGATTATTCACTGACCGTTGCCTTCCAACGTTCAGTTTTATGAACGTTGAGAAGATAATTGATTATGTAAAGTAGATAATCGATTATCTTGGCATAAAATGAGCATTATTGATTGCCAATTAAGCAACGGACATACAACCTCTACCACCTATAAATAGAGGTCTTTTTGACTCATTTCACATGAACAATATATCTCTCATTATTCTTGAACATATTGATAACATTTCTACATCATAATTAGAGCTTTTGTTGAGCCATTTGAGAGACAACTTTGTGTTGTTCATAGAGCTTATATTGTATCTCTTTATCTACTCTTCTTAGAGAGTTCTTGTTATAAAAGAGAAAGGTTCTTGAGAAGACCATACCTTCTCATTGAGCGTTGGGTTTGCTTAGTACCTTCAATCTTAGTGTGTGAAGTCTTGTGGTGCGGTATCCACGAGCAAGGTGAAGTCTTGAGGTGAGGTATCCTCGAGCAAGTTGAAGTCTTGTAGAGCGTACATCTACGAGCAAGTGTAACGGTTTGTTAGGCACCCGTAAGCTTGACAGAGTTAGTGTAAAATCGAGAGAGTCTCTCGGGAGACTGGACTAACCACACGTTGTGGTGAACCAGTATAAATTCGGTGTGTCCTCTCCTTACTCTTTTAATTACTGCACTTACTTTACTCCTGCAATTTTAATTCTGCAAAATTTATCGACATTCTCGTGCCTCACTATTCACCCCCCTCTAGTGAAGGGCATAAAACCTAACAGTTTGTATCAGAGCCTAACTCTCTAAAAGCCTTAACCGATTGAGAGAACGTTCCATATATTTGTTGAGAATGTCGAACGCAAGTATGATGAGCAAAGGACACTCTACCATTAGGCCTCCACTATTTGATAGAACCAATTATACATATTGGAAAGAGAGGATGAGAATATTCATCCAATCAAATAACTTTCGATTATGGTACATCATCAAGAACGGTGAACAAATGTCGACAAAGAAAGTTGGGGAAATCATGGTTCCAAAGGAGGAAGATGAATATAATGCCGAAGATATCAAGAAGGTTGAAAATAACGCAAAGGCCATCAATATGTTGTATTGTGCCGTGAATCCGGATGACTATCGGAAGATCTCTTGCTGCACAATCGCCAAAGAGATGTGGGATAAGCTTGAAATCACTTATGAAGGTACGCCTCAAGTCCGAGAAGCTAGAGTTGATTTTCTAACACATGAATATGAACTCTTTAGAATGAAGGAGCCTGAAAGCATCGATGATATGTTTGATCGATTCTCAATGATCATCAACGATCTCCATGCTCCTGGGAAAGTATATTCGAACAAAGATCTTGTTCGAAAAATCCTGCGGAGTCTCACTCCCGAATGGCGTTCCAAAGCAAATGCCATCCAAGAGTCGATAGGAATCACAGACGTCACAATTGATGGACTAAGAGGTAACCTCAAAACGTATGAAAGCACAATTCTTAAACCTTCATTTGGAGATGAGAAAAGTCCATGTATTGCCTTCAAAGCCTCATTTTCTAAAAGAGTAGAAGTAAGTGATTCGGAAAGCGATGATAATACTATTTCCAACGATTTAATTGAAAAGTTTTATAAGTTTATGAAGAAGGAAATGAAGAAGGAAGAACCAAGTCCTTCATGCCAAAATTGTGGAAAACTTGGGCACACAAAGTCACATTGTCCAAAACCCAAGGACAAGAAGAAGAAGAAACACCAAAAGCGCGTGACATGGGATTCGGACAGCTCGGGTGATGAAACTGCCGCCCTATGCTTCATGGCCAACGAGGAAGAAGAGGTAAGTACTCCTAACTCTTACTCTTATGAAGAATTACAAGAAGCTTTTCAAGAATTATATGATGAATTGAAAAAGTCTTCAAAAATCTCCAAAGAGGCCAAGGCTAAAATTAAAGTTTTAGAAGAGAAAAATAAATTTTTGGAAAATGACAATATTGATCTTAGAAATAAAATTAAGGAGATGCATGAAGATTCTTCAATTGATCAAAATTCTAATTGTTCATCTTGTGATTCTTTGAAATTAGAGAACATAGAACTTAGGAACACACTAGAAAAGCTAAGTGTAGACAATCCTAAAATAGTTGAAGAAATTAAAAAGGAAAGGCCCAGGAAAAATAAAAGGCGTAAAAAGAATAAAAATCATGTTAGAAATAGCGATGCACAACCTAGAAATAATTCTAGGAATTTTGTAAATGAGTCTAGAATTAATCATTTTAGACCACCTAGAAATCATTCTAGGAATGTTATTAATGAGTCTAGAATTAATCATTTTAGACCGCCTAGAAATGACTCTAGGAATTTCAACGCTTCTAGGAATAACGACTTTAGATCACCTAGAACGTTTTTGGCTCAACCAAGACATATGCACAACCCCAATATTATATGTCATTATTGCAACCGGGTAGGACACATAGCACCCGTATGTTTTGCAAAACATAAGGATTTATCTTTCAGCTATGATTATTTTTTGCCTAACCCCCAAGGACCCAAAAGTGTTTGGGTACCTAAAACCTATTTTTAGGTATGTTTGCAGGTGTGCTTGAAGACTACAATATCGTAGTAGATGCACCAAGCACGAAACCTTATTGCATCGAGGGGGAATTTTGGTTAGTTATCATATTTTTGATAAAAACGTAATAGTTGATATGTGTTAACGATTGATATGTCCTTGTTAACAATTGGTATCAATTATTTTTGTTGATTCATGTTTTGATAACTTTTATTTTGAATAACAATTGGTATCAATTATTTTTGTTAAAAATAATGATTGATTCATGTTCTGATGAGTATTATTTTTGATTTGAATAACAGTTGGTATAGTATTGAAAAATAAATGATTCATGTTTTTAATACAACTATTGGTTTGTCAAAAATTAACAGTTGATATGTTGTTAAGTAATATGATTTGCTAAAAATAATCGTTATTATGGTTGTTATGTTTTTGCTAACATTTGGTATCATTTTATGTTAGTATGATTTTTTTTGAAAATCGTCATCATGTATATTCCTCTTTGTATTTCCTATCTTATGTTTGACACTAACAGTTGGTATTCCCAAAAAGGGGGAAGTGTAAAAAGGTGAAAGTAGCCTGTGTAAGTAGCCTGTGTATACTCTCTTTTTGCTAATGCCAAAAGGGGGAAAATATTAGGCGATATGCATCTAATAAGGGGGAATGGCTCCACCTTCTAGTATGCTTTAATTGAGGGGGAATACTCAATTAAGGGGGAATGTTTTGCATAACTTGTGTGTTAAGATATAGCATGAACTTAGGGGGAATCCGATATGCATATCTCTTATTGTTTGTCATTATCAAAAAGGGGGAAATTGTAGGAAATCATTCTATCCATGATATGTGTGTTTTGGTTGTATTAGCATGATTTCCAGGTATAGGTTTTGATGAATGACAAACAATGAATTCAAGTGTCAAACAACGTTATTATATGAAAAACAATCAAGATTGAATGTCGAGAAGTATATTGATGAAGGGATTGCATGGAAAAGCCAAGACGAGCTCAAAAGTTCAAGACCGAAGACCCAATTTAGGTAGAACCAATGTAAGGGCAACGTTTAAATTATCTCGTCTTTTGGCTCAACATAGGTCATCATAAATATGCATAAAATCATTCTATCAAATCATAAATATCATAAACATTTTCATATATTTCAAACAAAATGATTTTCAACGTTTTCATTTTAACCAAAATGGTTTTTGAAGTAAGTTTTCGATTCTGGACAAAACAGCCAGATAATCGATTATCCTTAAGCTGATAATCGATTATGTTGGATTCCAGCCAAAACTGGAAATTCCAGCATGCATAATCGATTATCACAAAGTAGATAATCGATTATCTGCCTTTTCCAGCTTAAACTGGAAATTCCAGAGAAGGTAAATAATCGATTATCCCCATAGTGATAATCGATTATTCACTGACCGTTGCCTTCCAACGTTCAGTTTTATGAACATTGAGAAGATAATCGATTATGTAAAGTAGATAATTGATTATCTTGGCCTAAAATCAGCATTATTGATTGCCAATTAAGCAACGGACATACAACCTCTACCTCCTATAAATAGAGGTCTTTTTGACTCATTTCACATGAACAATATATCTCTCATTACTCTTGAACATATTGATAACATTTCTATATCATATTTAGAGCTTTTGTTGAGCCATTTGAGAGACAACTTTGTGTTGTTCATAGAGCTTATATTGTATCTCTTTATCTACTCTTCTTAGAGAGTTCTTGTTGTAAAAGAGAAAGGTTCTTGAGAAGACCATACCTTCTCATTGAGCGTTGGGTTTGCTAAGTACCTTCAATCTTAGTGTGTGAAGTCTTGTGCTGCGGTATCCACGAGCAAGGTGAAGTCTTGAGCTGAGGTATCCTCGAGCAAGTTGAAGTCTTGTAGAGCGTACATCTACGAGCAAGTGTAACGGTTTGTTGGGCACCCGTAAGCTTAACAGAGTTAGTGTAAACTCGAGAGAATCTCTCGGGAGAATGGACTAACCACACGTTCTGGTGAACCAGTATAAATTCGTAGTGTCCTCTCCTTACTCTTTTAATTACTGCACTTACTTTACTCCTGCAATTTTAATTCCGCAAAATTTATCGACATTCTCGTGCCTCACTATTCACCCCCCTCCTCTAGTGAAGGGCATAAAACCTAACAGAAGAATGGAAGGATATGGTTGTTAGTACCAACAAACGGCTGATCTGTTTGGAATGGGGCATAGTGGAACTGGAAAACAAGTTTCTTAAAGGGGTCGAAGATTGCCGAGTTGCTGAAGGAGAAGAATGCGGGCGTCTGGCCAGGACGTACTTGCTGCTAGGATTGCACGAGCTGGAAGAGCTATATAAAGGAGCCAACATTGCCGAATCTGGGGGAGGTCCTTCTAGGACCAAATGGATAGGAGTCTTTTTTCCTTTGGAAATGTAATAAGGCTTACGACCATTACTGACACTTTATTTCACGTTATTTAGTATCGTTTTGGGTCATCTTATTTTCTTATCAATAAAATGAGGCCATTAGCATTCTAAGTTCTCCAAATTTATTTGTCTCTAGGACTAACTTGGGCACAAAAAGGTTCTCCAAGATTAGGACACGTTTTTCCAGCACTACGTATTTAAATATTGCAACATCTTTTTCTTATGATCATTACTAACTTGCTACCTTTTTGTTTTACTTTTGTTTATTCCCCTCCCAAAGGTTAGTTCGTGAACTCTGGCATCATCATCGTATTCCATAAGATATAAGGGCCCTCTACCTACTCCTCCTCCTAGTCCTATCAGAAGTAGGGACAAAGAAAAAATGGAAGATTTAAGCAATATCAGAAAGGAAAATTCAGTCGAACTGTTAGAGGTTATTCAGGTTTCTAAGGAGAATGCCTCTCAGATATAACAAAAGTTACTAAAGTTCCAAGAAGAGCTTAACCAAGTCCGAAAGTTGGCGAGTCTGTCATTTTCCCTTGCTGCTCTAGAAGTCATTCGGAATCCCACACCTCCACAAAATGCCCCAAACCATCTCACTCCTCCCCATCACTGCAATACTTGCGAGACTCCCACTAGCACTCCGTTTCTCATCTCGGAACCATTGAACCCCACGAATGACCATCTCCAAAAAAACACCCCCATATATGTGAAACTGTGCCTATGTCAAGCATACCTGAGTCTGATGACAAAGATTCTCTTATCAGGATTTTGGCTGAAGAATTCAAGAAGCTGACCACCAGGATCTAGGCCGTTGAAGGCAGTAAAGGAATTGAGGGTCTAAACTACGAAGATTTATACATACAACCCGATGCCGAACTGCCCGAGGGGTACAAACCTCCGAAGTTCGAAATGTTTGATGGTCCAGAAGATCCTAGGGTTCACCTAAGAAGATACTGCAACAAGTTGGTCGGAGTAGGAAAAGATTAAAAGATTAGCATGAAGCTCTTTATGAGAAGTCTGAAAGGGGATGCTCTATCTTGGTACATTAGCCAAGACCCGAAGAAGTGGTCAAATTTGGTAAC
Organism: Nicotiana benthamiana; assembly: GCA_034376525.1. Lineage (NCBI taxonomy): Eukaryota > Viridiplantae > Streptophyta > Magnoliopsida > Solanales > Solanaceae > Nicotiana > Nicotiana benthamiana. The sequence goes on from CM067330.1 coordinate 83,191,172, forward strand.
TATGGTGTCTAGTTTCATGGACAGATTCAGATTCAACACGGAAAATGCGCCAGATATGTTCTACATCCAAAACTTAAAGAAGAAACCTATGAAGACATTCTGCGAGTATGCTACTCGTTGGAGATCAGAAGCTTCTAAGGTCAGGCCAGCCTTACAGGAATAACAAATGAACAGGTTTTTCATCTGGGCCCAAGACCCATAGTAGTACAAAAGGCTGATGCTGATTGAAGGCCAGAAATTTTTCGACATCATCAAACATGGGGAAGAATCGAAGAAGGTATCAAAAGTGGTATTGTCACTAACTTTGAAGCTTTACAAGCCACCAACAAGGCTCTACAGTCCGGCGGTGCATCAAAAAAGAGGGACGTAGGTGCCATAATAGTTGCGCAAAGAACCAAATCACCAGTTAAATACCAAACTTACCCGATATCTCCACTCGCATATCAACCCACTCCAAATTACCAAGCACCCTTGCCTTCTTATCAAGCTCCACCATCCACTTTCAATCGCCTCCACCACCCACATATGAGTCTACTTCACCCAAATACTCCCAAAACACACACGTCTACCAAGCCTATAACACTCAACTGTCACACTATCAATCACCTCCCCCTCGCCAAAATTTCCCTTGACCCCGACCAAACTTCGACCTTGAACCTCCCAAATAATACAACTCTATTGCCAAACCTATGGACCAGCTGCATGAAAAGCTCAAAGATGTTGGTTATGTCACCCCTATCTATGCCATAAACCCCAAAAACCATTCCTAATTGTAAACCCAAAAAAACTCTGTGCATACCATTCCGGCATGAAGGGTCATACCATTGATGAATGCCGCTCCCTGAAGTACAAAATCCAGGCTTTGATAGACAACAACATCCTTGTGGAAAAGGAGCCTTCCCCGAATGTCTGTAAAAACCTTCTACTAGACCACAAGGGTGGAGGTATAGATATGATTGAGATAGAAGATGATTGGGATCCTAAGGGGTCGATCAGGTTGATAGAAGAAGGAGATGATCCAAAGAAACCAATAGTCACTCTTAATCTGATTGTACTCCAAATTCAGCCTTCTGAAAATACTGAGGTAAACATGTCCATACGGCTTGAGTTTGAAGTACCAGCCTCTACGAAGACGCCAACACCGATTGAGGTCGAGGTTGGATCCCCAAAGGTGCTTAAGCCCTTTGAAGTCACTGTATTACCTTCCAATACAAGGGTGCCTATTCCAATGGAAATGACAATGGTAACACAATTCCACACAAAAGCCATACCATGGCACTACACAACTGAGGCAAGAAGGAAGGGAAATGACAAGTTCAGGGAAACAATCACAGCACAGGGTATGACAAGAATCGGCAGGATATATACCCAAGAACACTTGGCTTAGTCAAGTAAGAAGACCTCTAGTCGACAATCCATCATTGAAACCGGACCCGATGATCTTTGGAGAAAGATACAAGCCAAGGAATACTTATTCATTGACCAATTGAACAAAACACCATCATAGATCTCTATCCTGGCTTTGCTTCAAAGTTTTGACGCACACAAGAAGGCCTTGTTGAAGGTGCTGAGTGAGGCATATGTGCCCAGCAACATCACTGGAGGAGAAATGGCAAACATGGTGGGTCAAGTATTGGAAAGTCACAAAATCACCTTCCACGAGGATGAGCTACCAGCGGAAGGACTGAGCCATAACAAGGCATTGCACAGTGATGTGCAATGCGAAGATTATTTTATCACGCAGATCCTGGTGGATAAGGGTTCCAGTCTGAACATTTTTCCTCTGGTAACACTTAGAACATTAGGAAAAGGGCTGAATGAAATCAAGGACAGGTCCATCAACGTCAAGGATTTCGATGGATCTCAATGGTCCACTATTGGGGAGATTAACCTACATTTGAAAATGCAGCCCACCTGGTTCGGTGTTGATTTTCAAGTAATAGACGTGCCAGCATCTTACAATCTATAGTTGGGACGACCTCGAATTCATACCGCCGAGGCCATGTTGTCAACATTACATCAGGAAGTGAAATTTGAGTGGAATCACCAGGAGGTGATCGTTCATGGTGATGGTAGCAACCTTATATATAGCAGCCAGACCATCCCAGCAATCAGAGGAAGAAGGAAAATAGGTGGAGAAACCTACCATCACATTGAGCGAGTTAACGCCGTAATCAAGTATAAATGGTGGGACAATAAAACTGAAAGCATACTGAACTGGTGTGGGTATGAACCAGGCAAAGTACTTGGCAAGAATCTCCAAGGAATTGCTAATCCTATCAAACTAAAGAAAAACGGTACCACCTTTGGTTTGGCGTATGAGTATACATGGAAAGAATTCAAGGACTGGTCTCCACCCTGGCGTGGCCCTTACTATCCATTGGAGCAACAATTACCCATCTGGAGTAGACTTTCCAACCACCCGAAGTCATCTATGGGTCAGAAGAAGAGGAAGCACTGGCAGCAACGAGGTGTTTGTTTTTAGAAGAAGATAACATGGACTGTTGTGTCATTTTCGAGGAGGATGGGGAGGAAGGCCCCCATTGTGGCTCAATAATTGGTCCATCAGAACCACCATAGCCTGGTGTGCCTCGGGATAGCAAGGCTAAACAAAGCACCATGCACTGTTTTGTTTTACTAGTTTATTTACCTTTCGCATTTTGCTTTTTTCTCACAAAACGAGTTCGGATGTTCAAAACATTCATGGAATTTATCAAAGTATTTAATTTATTTTATAAATCTTATGCTTATTATTTTCATTACTTTACTCAAACATCATTACCCTTACTTTACTTAATGAACAAATGACTGTGACGTGCATTAAGATAACGCAATAAACGGACATAGATTCATAGGAAGATGATATACCAGAAGAGATTGATAAGGAAGTTGAGAATTTCGAGAATAGGCCCAAGTCCAACTTGGAAGAGACTGAGATTGTCAACCTGGGAGATGTAGAAAACATCAAAGAAACAAGAATCAGCGCCTATTTGTCACAATCAGAAAAGAAAGAATATACAAAGTTTCTAAGAGAGTATAAATACATATTCGCCTGGTCATATGACGACATGGCTTGTCTAAGTAAATCTATTGTGGCTCAGAAATTGCCGACTGATCTGGCATGTCCGTTAGTGAAGCAGGAGCTCAGAAATTTCAAACCAGATATGAGTTTAAAGATCAAGGAAGAAGTTACTAAGAAAGTCAAAGCTAAGGTTCTCAGGGTGGTAGAGTATCCAACATGGTTAGACAATATTATGCTAGTACCAAAGAAGGACAGGAAAGTTAGAGTCTGTTTCAACTACCAGGACCTCAATCGGGCCAGTCCAAACGATGACTTCCCCTTGCCGAACGTATACATATTTATTGATAAATGTGCCAAGCACGAGCTGTAGTCGTTATTTGATTTTTTCGTTGGGTACCATCAGATATGGATGGATGAAGAGGATGATGAGAAAACAACTTTCATTACGCCATGGGGGATGTACTGCTACAAGATGATGTCATTCGGGTTAAAGAATGCAGGGGCCACCTACATGAGGGCCATGACTACCATTTTTCATGACATGATACACAAGGAAATCTAAGTATATGTAGATTATGTCATCATTAAGTCTAGGAAAGCCACTAACCACATGGAAGATTTGAGGAAGTTCTTCAACAGACTAAAAAGGTACAACCTGTTGGATCCCACAAAATATGCATTCGGGGTTCCAGCTGGGAAATTGCTTGGGTCCATCATGAGTAGCCGAGGGATAGAATTGGATCCATCAAAGGTCAAAGACATTAAAGAATTTCCACCACCAAAGAACAAGAAAGAAGTAATGAGTTTCATGGGGAGACTTAAGTACATCAGCCGGTTCATAACACAATCTACTGTCATCTGCAAGCCAATCTTTAAATGCTGAAAAAGGACGTCGCTACCAAATTGACTGATGATTACCAAAAGGCCTTTGACAGAATCAAAGAGTACTTTTCAAAACCACAATTCTTGGTTCCGGCTGAGCTAGGTAGAACCCTGTTACTCTACCTTGTGGTTCTAGATGGAGCGTTTGGTTGTGTTTTGGGGAAACATGGTGAAATAGGGAGAAAAGAGCATGCCATCTATTATCTCAGCAAGAAATTCACCCCATACGAAGCCCGATATTCTCTGTTGGAATGCACCTGTTGTGCTCTAACTTGGGTAGCTCAGAAGCTAAGGCACTATTTATGTGCTTACACCACGTATCTCATATCAAGAATGGACTCGTTAAAGTACATCTTTCAGAATCCCATGCCCACAGACAAGCTAGCCAAGTGGCAGATCTTGCTGAGTGAATTCGACATTGTCTGCGAGACTAAAAAAGAAATTAAAGGACAGGAACTAGCAGATTACCTTGCGGAAAACTCGGTGGATGGAGAACACGAGCCCCTAATGACGAATTTTCCTGATGAAGAGGTATCTTTCATAGGTGAAGACATTGTAGAATCCTATGACGGTTGGAGGATGTTTTTCGATGGAGCAGCAAACTTCAAAAGAGTTGGAATAGGAGTAGTCCTAGTATCAAAAACCGGCCAGCATTATCCGGCATCCACCAAGCTTAGGTTTCCATGCTCAAACATTATGCCCGAATACGAAGCATGCATCTTAGGGCACAAAATGGCCATTGACATGAACATCCAAAAATTGCTAGTGATTAGAGATTCAAATTTACTTATACACCATGTCTGAGCGGAATGGGAAACTAAGAACTCCAAGATACTCCCATATTTGAATCATGTACAAGAGTTAAGGAAAAGATTCACAGAGATAGAGTTCCAGCATGTTCACAGGGTCTAGAATGAGTTTGTTAATGCATTGGAAACTCTATCATCTATGATTCAACATCAAGACAAAAACTTTATAGACCCTATTCCGGTGGAGATTGACGATCAACTAGCTTATTGTGCTCATGTCGAGGAAGAAGCGGATGGAAATCCTTGGTTTCATGATATCAAGGAATATTTGACCATACGAGATTATCCAGAGCTTGCAAATCCAACTAAGAAGCGCACACTCTGGAGATTATCTAAGAATTTCTTTCATAGTGGAGGAATCCTATATATGAGGACTCTTGATTTGAGATTACTAAGGTGTGTCGACGCAAAGGAAGCATCTAAACTCTTAGAAGAAATCCATGCTGGGACCTGCGGTCCACATATGGACGGTTTTGTCTTAGCCAAGAAGATACTCTGGGAAGGATATTTTTGGATGACTATGGAAACGGATTGCATCCAGTATGTCCGAAAGTGCTATCGTTAAAGGTGCCTCCAAACGAGCTTACTGCAACTAGCTCGCCATGGCTGTCAGCTGCTTGGGGAATAGATATCATCCGACCTATCGAGCCTGCCGCATCAAACGGGCACAGGTTCGTTCTAGTAGAGATTGATTATTTCACCAAATGGGTTGAAGCAGCATCTTACAGAGTAGTAACCTAGAAAGTTGTGGAAGACTTTGTTCGCGACCGCATCGTTTGTCGGTTCGGAATTTCGGAGTCAATCATCACTGATAATGGTTCCAATCTCAACAGTGACTTGATGAAAGCCATATGTGAAACCTTTAGGATCAAAAACAAGAATTATACAGCTTACAGACCTCAGATGGAGCCGTAGAAGTCGCCAACAAGAACATCAAGAAGATACTAAGGAAAATGATAGAGAAGCATAAGTAGTGGCACGAGAAGCTATCATTTGCTTTATTGGGGTACTGCACCACAGTCCGCACATCAACCGGGGCAACTCCCTATATGCTAGATTATGGTACAGAGGCAGTTATTCCCACCGAGGTAGAAATTCCCTCGTTGAGAATCATACAGGAAGCAAAACGCAACGACGCAGAATGGGTAAAGAGTCGCTACGAGCAACTAGCCCTCATAGATTGAAAAAGAATGAAAGTAGTCTGTCATGGTCAACTTTATCAGAACAAAATATCCATAGCATTCAATAAAAGAGTCAAGCCGAGATGGTTCATACCAAGGCACCTTGTGTTAATGAATATTTTTCCGCATTAAGATGAAGCCAAAGGGAAATTCTCTCCCAACTGGCAGGGTCCATACGTGGTTCACCAGGTTCTAACAGGAGGAGCCCTCATACTTGCAGAAATCGACGGAGAAGCTTGGCCAAAACCAATCAATTTAGACGCAGTGAAGCGACACTATGTATAATCTATATGCTTTCATACATGATGTAATTTGAACTACGTCTGACCTGATTCCCGTTTAAGAGGGGATATGTAAGCAGCCTTATGGGTTCAGTCACAATTCAATAAAATTTTCATTTCCCCGCAATTGGAAACTAGGATCCTCAAAATTCAAAAGTAACTTCAGCCAATCATCGTGAGCAGCCGTCAGAAGTATCGACCCAGTAAACTGGGGCAGAATTTTGAGGAGGACCCTAATAATTCTAGAGCAAGAGAGGTTGCAATGTCTGGAACCACATCACAGTCGCCGGTTCACCTAAAGAAAATTGTTTTTAAATTATATATTTATGTTAAATTTTTACTAAATCATGCATGTCTATTATCAATATTGCTTTGTTTAGTAACGATACTCCGGTAGTACACAACATCACTGAAAACAGAATTAAGCATGGGAGGAAAGTTCAGGAGGATGCGAACTAACCTTTTCCCTCTACAAAACTCACGATTTTTCTTTGGATGCAGGCACATGAGTTGCAAATCACCTAATACATTTATACACTCATACTTCTTAGCAATACGACCCTCAGAACCATCACCTATGCACATTTTCTATCTGCACACGACATCCCCAGTAGCCATAATATTGTAATCCGTTATCAGCTATTAAGCTATCAGCTAAGAATTCTATCTCCATTTGTATTCCTGCATTGCATAGGGCTACTATTCTACCTTCCGAGACTAAGCTATGTCTCCATATGTATTTTTTCTGCATTGCATTGGGCCACTATTCTGCCCTCCGAGACTAAGCTCTGTCTCCATCTGCATTTCTGCATTGCATAAAGCTACCTTTCTGCCTTCCGAGGTTAAGCTCTACCTCCATCTGCATTGCATAAGGCTACTATTCTGCCTTTCGAGGTTAAGCTTTACCTCCATCTGCATTCCTACATTGCATATGGCTACTATTCTACCTTCCGAGGTTAAGCACTACCTCCATTTGCATTTTTTCGCAGTGCATAAGGCTACTATTCTGCCTTCCGAGACTAAGCTCTGTCTCTATCTTCATTTTTTTGCATTGCATAGGGCTACTATTCTGCCCTCCGAGAGTAAGCTCTATCTCCATTTACATTTTTTCGCAGTGCATAAGGCTACTATTCTGCCTTCCGAGTCTAAGCTCTGTCTCTATCTGCATTTTTCTGCATTGCATTGGGCTACTATTCTGCCCTCCGAGACTAAGCTTTGTCTCCATCTGTATTTTACTGATTGCATTGGGCTACTATTCTGCCCTCCGAGACTAAGCTCTGCCTACATCTGCATCCTGCATGGCTGAAAGATCGCCACTTCATTTAAATTTGACATTGGCTGAAAGAACGCCACCTCATTTACATCCTGCATCGGCAGAAATATCTCCATTTTATTTACATTCGTTGCACGGCTGAAATATTTCCACTTTATTAAATTCTGCATCGGCTGAAAGATCTCCGCCTCATTTACATTCTGCATTGACTGAAATATCGCCACCCTTTATTTACATCTTGCATCGGCTGAAAGATCACCACTTTATGCATTTTCATGGGCTGAATGATTTCCAAATTGTCTGAATGCATCATTGTTCGGAGACACCATCTTAATAGCCCGAGAATGCCATGCCATGGCCTGAAGACCCCATTTTATCTTTTGCATATCATTATTCAAAGGTAGCATTGTTCAAAGGTGTCAATCTCATAGCCCGAGGACATTATTTCATGGCCTGCGAATCCTCTATTACATGCTTCATGGCCCAGGATATCATGGTTCGAGGACGTCATCCTAATCATCCAAAGACATCATTCATGGTCTAACGGGAACTTGCATCACATTTAAATTTATGCACGATATATGTTTGTATTGCTCAATTACAGGTACACCGGCTAGGAATGGCCATCTCAGCAGGAGCAATCCCGCTCTGGTTCCCGCAGCCCTACTGGACAATAACCATCCACCCCAACCAAAATATTGCATCTATTTTTGAAAGACCTTTATCGGCATACTCCGCTGACGGATCCTGAACTACATACGTCCTGATTCTTGTAAGATAAGAGATATGTAGGGAGCTCAAAAAACAAAGCTCGGCCAAAATTCTTCAAATCTTTTTGCCCAGTCAAAATTGGCCATCATATCTTTACCCGATAACTCTTTCATCCTTCTCGGGTAAAGACGGTCAGCTGTTGATATGCAAATTTTCCCTATACAATTTTCATATACAAAATACTTTCAAAATAGCGTGTACATGGATATAATTAATGTATTTTTTGTATAGTTTTTGCACATTTATTTCGTATTTTAAAAGCTAAATTGCATATAATTGTAATTTTAGCCCATTTTAAGATTAACAGCATTTTATAATTGTAAAATTGGATACAGTATTTTTAAATTAATAAGGGGAAGATTGGCTATTCAATATTCGGCCCCATTTATTTCAATAACAGCCCCATTACATTTCAATTGTAGCCATTAATTTGACTCAATTAAATCATCCCAATTCCATTTGGATCCAACCCAGTACCCAATTCCAACTGACCCGCCAGGTTCCTACTATTGATCCAGGTCGTTGATCATTTTGATTAACAGCCATAAATTACCCTTACCTTTTTTTAACTCCAAACGACTACCCTAATCTCTTATTTCCCATCTCTCAGCCACCTTTGAAACGTCTCGTCGCTCAAACTATCTCAAAATCTCCAAAACCCTAGCCTCATTCTACCCTTCTTCAACCACCTCTCTACCGGAATCCATGGCTTCTTAGGCCATAGATGGTTGGTACTCACTCCCCTCCATCAGTAAACCATGGTTGTTAGAAGTTTCGAGACCGGACCTCGATGGTTCACTTTCAGATCTTCTTAGATCTGTAGATCTATGCCTTCTCCGGCCATTACTCCGACATATTCGAGCAGCATGAGTCTTTTCAACTCTGCATCTGACTTTTCTCAAGACCTTTCTCATTCAAGGGTTTTTCTGAAATCCTGGCTATTCGAGGTTCTTTCCGATTTTTCTTAGATCTGTCACGTATCTGTGCTCCACTTGGATTTTGAACGATTTCCCTAGTTTTCCTTTCAACAATTACTTTTAGAAATCACTTCTCTTTGATTTAGGGTTTTCTGAAAGATTTAAAGTGATTATCCGACTTTTCTTTTCCATTTCTTTGTGTGTATTTGTTTGCTACTACTTTCATGTGTTTCCTTTTACCACACGTGTTCTTCTGTGCTTCTATATCTTTTTCTTTCCTATTGTGTTTCTTTACCATGCTCATATGTTTATCTCATTATGTTTTCCTATGTGCTCATTGCTACACTTTTCCAGTGTTCTTGTGCTCTCCTACTGTATTTCTTTTACTAAATTCCTAAGTTCCTTCTGAAAGTTTTCTTAAGTATGTTTCTTTTACTATCATGTTGTTCTCTCATTGTGCTTTGAGTTAGTTCTTTCACTCTGTTTGCTTTGAATTTTCTATTGCACTTGCTTGTCTTCTCATGAGATTCTGAAATCTCTAAGCATGTTGCCTCCTCATCTCTGTATTTGACTCGAGGTGGAAACCCTAAAATTTGGGGTGCCGCCGAGTTTGGTCATGTGATTGAATTAGGGTTCTACTTGAGAACCCTTGACTCCCCAGACTAGTCTCTGATCCTAGGAACTGAGTATTGGACATCCTGGTTTCTCATTTAATTATGACTTCTCTGGAGCTTTCATTAGCCTTAAAATGGTATGACAAATTTTTGATGTTTTAACATGTCTGTATTCCTTTGTATGTGATGAATCTTTCTTTAAAAAAAGGTTTTTCCAACTTGTGATTGATTCAGAATTCCTTTAAATAGGTTTAGTTGATTGATATTGATTTTCTTTAAGGTAAAATATTTCCATCTCTCCGACTTCGTTCATTCATACAAAATTTTTGATTTATGACTTCTTGGTTGTGAAATTATTTCCTTTCCTTAATTTGTATAACCCTGTATTGTCAAGACCTTTTCCTTAAAATAACTTTTATGTATTTACCCTTTTATGCTACTTTGAAAAGGTTTTAATCAAAACCTCTTTCCTTAATTGGTTTTTACCGTTAAAATTAGAATTCCGTAACTAAAGGGAGATTGATTTCAATGATTTTTCCTTACCTTTCTTACTTATTTCTGCACTATGAAAGGGACTTCCCTTCTGCACTCATAAGTCATACCTCAAGGACAATTATCACTAACCCCCAATTGAATACTCTCACACATTTACCACTTTGAGTTCAATACACTTTCAACATTCTGTTTTTTGTTCTTGAGATCTTTTGGAGTTTTTTTGCTTGCAGCTTGGCTTCTTGAAGACTCGTGTTTTTACTTGATTTTCCTTGAAATTGGTATGTTCTGATTTAATTTTCTGCTTCACCCCTATGTGTTTACTTCATAATTTTAGCATTCTTGTTTACTTTGCTATTGTTGTTCAGTGATTATACTATGTATGTCCTTTTCCTTGCATCTGTTTCTATTGTGAATCCAAACCCTTATTCCCTTATATGTGTTTGAGTTAAGGTTCTTGGCCTGGCAGTATCCAAATTACTGCCCAGGTCATAACCTGATCCACAGTGGATCCTAACTCCTATGATTGGGCTAACTGGCATGGTTTGGGGTGTACAAGCACTCCCAGTTGCTCGGCATGACCACCAGCCTGCCATGGCTTTCCTACTTCCCTCTTTATGAACTTGCATTTACTCTTAGACCCTAAGTTCTGCCCCCCTCTTATGAGCCTTGCTTTGGGACCTTGAGTTCCCTCTGAACTTGGACATTTGAGGTCTAGCCCTTCCACACTGCACTATGACCTAATTCTGCAATGTATTTGGGGTGTAAGCACTGCTTGGAGCCCTTTAATACCCTTGAGAACTTTGACACATCCCAAATAAGAGAAAGGATTTTGGAAATCTGATCCTGGAAGTTGGTTTATCTTATATTGTTAGTCCTTAAGTCCGAATTAGGCTGTTTGGGTGTAGCTTGAGTTTCTGTTGTCATTTTTTTTTACTTTCTTTTGTTCATTTTGGTTTGTAATAACTATGGGGAAGGCTAGTGGAAATGGATGGGGATGAATGTATGCAAAGGGTAGATAACTTGCCTATAGGATTTTTCTGATTCTTGCATTCACATAGACAGCATGCCTATGGGTTACTGCGTTCATGTAGATAACTTGTTCATAGGAATTCTTAACCTTCTGCATTCTCATCTTACAAATCCTGACTATAAGTTCTGCATTTTTTAACATAGAAATCCTACCTATAAGTTCTGCATTTCTGCATATAGAAATCATGGCTCTAAGTTTCTGCATTTCTGCGTATAGAAACCATGATCCTAGGTTTCTCTTTTTTTTCACACTTCTGCATATACATGTCCTTAGGCAAACAATCATAGGTCTGGTAATGATCTGCATATACCTGTCATTAGGAAAACACTCAGAAGTTTAATAATAATCGCCTTCATTCTAGATACCATGCCTATAGGACTCTTGCACTTAAGTAATCGTTTAAAATCAACAATGCTTAGAAATCATGCCTATAGGAGTAATCAGTTGAATCTGTTTCGTCTATTTCCTCTATGAGTCTAAAATCAGTAGATTAAGATCGTTTAAAATCTGCAGAACTTTTTCTTATAAAACCAGTACTCCTTTCTTTAAAACCCGTACACCTTCTGCAATGTTAGATATCATTCTTATAGGTCTCACCTAGGCAAGCCGTTAGGTGATTAATCAACTGTGTCAGTTCTTAATAAATTACAACCAATCCATGCCTAATTCATACTTCTCATATGAGAAATATGTGATAAATTCTAACGCTTTAAATTAATTCCGACCATAACTAGTATTTGAAGTCATGCAATATAATTTGCTTCTTTAAGTGAGGGGGCCTATTTGAGCCTTAACTGATATTTGTTTTCCCCTTAGCTGCTTATGTGTTCTTGTTTGTCGCCTCAGACTTTTATCCTTTTAAACTCTGAAAATCCCCAATTACCTCCCCTTTAGGATTAGTAGTCCTAACACATGCGAGACTGATAAGATTGGGACGGGTAATAGCATACAATAAGTGACGATACTATTCCGCGCATTAATACCTTGACGGGATGGGAAGGGTAGATATGGATATGATGACCGGTGCGCTAATGCCTCATGTAGACCCTTTCTTTTGAGGAGTGATTACTGGGTATTGCATTGACGCGATCCATATTAATCATAAACCTAGGACCCCCTTCCCCTTTACTTGTTTATTTTTTAATTTTAAAATCTTTTTTTAAAATTTCTGTCCTCTTTACTTTTCTCAAGTCTCAATTTACTTGCACAATTATGTGAAAAATCCTTCTACTTGAGCCCTTATTTGCTTACTTGCTACATGAAGTCAGAATTATACCATGGTCGGGAACCACACTAGTGGATCTTGGGGTGCCTAACACCTTCCCCTTGAGATAATTTCTAGCCCTTACCCAAACTCTGGTTTTTCAACTCAAACCCTTCTTTAGTGTCCTAATGTACTTTAATCATTAGATGGCGACTCTTCAAATTCAAAACCCAATTCCTAAAAGGGAACGAGTTATCCTCCCAAATGTCATATACCCGATTTCACCTTAGAAAGAGGAGGGATCGACAGGCACCCTTCATGGTGCTCCAATATTTTAGCTTCTGTTTCTGGCGCCACAAGTAGGGCTGGGTGGCACCTGTGGTGCTGAAATATGCCCTTTCCCTGTTTTCGTCTGTTTTGGCTCTAATTTTGCACATATCACCCCCGATTGCTCCTAGATAATTCCTACATATAAAAACACATCAAATTAACATAAATCAACACATTTCACATCTTAAATCCATGAAACAAAAGTAAAATATGAGGCGATATACATACAAATATATAAGCTTTAAGCTAAACATCAAGGAACATTAAGGAAGCATAGTTCTCGAGACCGATGAGATCCGATCCCAATAAGAGAGATCCTAATTTTTGGTGTGTATACCATGGAACCAAAGAAAACCAGACTGGGGCCTGCTGACATCTGCATGAGGAGGTAGAAACATTATTGAAAAGTAGACATCTCCGAGAGTTCTTAAGTGACCGAGCTAAAAACAACTACGGTCTCAACAAGATAACGTGGAACCCTTGAAAGCATGAGAAGACCCCTATCTTCTAACGATCAATATGATTTTTTGGGCAATGAGATTAACGTTATAACTTTCTTGGTAGTAAAAAAGATGAAGATATCAATGACCAAAAGCAAGAGACTCCGGGAAGTCACTGAGGATGACATCACTTTCACGAGAGAGGAAGAAGATGGACTCCTACTACAACACAATAGTGCTTTGGTAATCTCTCTTAGTGTTTTAGATTTCAAGATTAAACGTGTTTTGGTGGATCCAAGCAGTTCAAACATTATCCAATGGATAGTGTTGGAATAAGCCAAGTTAACTGAAAGTGTTATTCCGGCTATAAACCTCCTCGCCCGATTTAATTTAGAAATTGTAACAAACCGAGAGGAAATTCTGTTGCCCACAAATGCCGAAAGTGTAACTAAGGCGACCCTTTTTCGAAGTGGTCGATGGCTGTATGGGTTACAATATCATTCTTGGAAGACCATGGCTATACGAGATGAATGTTGTTCCAGTAACTTACCATCAACTTCTGAAATTCCCAGCGCTGAAGGGAAGTAAACAGATAAGAGGAGATCAACTGGCAGCAAGGTAGATAAGCACGATCTTCTTTTACACTAGAAAATGGAAAGAGCTTGTAGCATAGCAATTACAGCAACTGGCGCCTGCTTCCGAGTCAAACGGTCAACAAGGGCGAGGATTCGTCAAAATCCTATTAGGTACCGAGATACTTCCATGTTCCAAAAGAGACGAACGCAACCAAATCCATAGCGGAAGAACTCAAACAAGTCACGTTGCTTGAGAAAATTTGGAGAGGAAATTCCACTTGGGGATAAGACTAAACCCCGAGATTAGGTACTAAACCCCGAGCTCAGGTTAGTATTTATAGAATTCCTTAAGTTTTACATTGACTGTTTTACATGGTCACGCGTGGATATGACAAGTATTCCGCCAGAAGTGGCCACGCACAAACTAAGCCTGGATCCTAACATCCCTCCGTAAGGCAGAAGAAATGCCCTATTACCGAGGTCAGATACAAATTTGTCAAAGAATAGGTAACTCGATTTCTTGATATTAATTTAATCTGGGAGGTAAAGTATCCTGATTGGGTAGCTAATTGTAGTAGTTCCAAAGAAGAATAGTAAATTTCCCATGTGCGTAGATTATGAGGACTAAATAAGGCGTGATCAAAAGACTCATTCCCAGTGCCGAACATTGATCAAATGATTGATGCAATGGATGGGCACAGGTTGATGAGTTTCCTAGTGCTTATTCCAAGTACAATCAAATCAAGATGAACCTGGAAGATTAGGAAAAAACTTTATTCATAACGAATTTTGGCACATATTGCTAAAATGTGATGCCTTTCGGGATTAATAACGCTAGAGCGACTTACTAGAGGCTTGTAAATAAAATGTTTGAGAGATAATAAGGAAAACAATAGAAGTTTATATAGATGATATGCTAGTTAAGTCTTTGAATGTTGCTGGTTATCTTAAACACCTGTAAGAAACCTTTGACATTCTAAGGAAGCACAACATGAAGCTCAACCCTAAAAAATGCACATTTGGAGTCATCTCTGGTAAGTTCTTACGGTTCCTTGTGTTACAAAGGCTGATAAAAGTCAATCCCTATAAAATTAAAGCCATTGAGGACATCTTTGACCAGCTATCAAACGTGAAAGAGGTTCAAAGGTAATAGAAAGAATGTCCACTTTAACCAGATTCATGTCTCAGTCTTTGGGAAAATGTCATATCTTCTTTCACTTCTTAAAAAAGAAGAATAACTTCAAATGGACTCCGGAATACCAGTAGTCCTTGAAGGATATGAGAAGGTATTTATGGGGCCCTCAATTATTATTAAAATTGGAGGAAGGTCAACAGTTGCTGATTTACTTAGCGATCTCGAAGGTAGTGGTAAATGCCATTTTAGTCCGTGAGGACAAAGGTACGCAATCTTCTATCTATTATGTTAGTAAAAAGTTTAACGGGAGAAACAACTTGCTATCCATATCTCAATAAATTGTTTTGGAGAGTTTTAGGTAGGGATTTGAGGGACCAAACGTAGTCGAATATTTACATATTTTATACGGTTAGAATCGGGAGAGGATGTGGGTTTTGATTTTGCCATTTTAACTGAATTTGAGACATGGGCTCGGGAGTGGGGTTTTGGGCGATTTCGGATTTTTGGCATATTTTGTAGTTTTTATTGTGGAATTCGATTCTTTAGATCAGGATGATGGTATTAATGTAATTATGGTTAGATTCAAAGCTTTTGGATAACGAGTCCAGAGACGAGGGTGTCCGGGAGTAGGATTTTACACGGTTGAGGTAAGTAACAATTTTAACTCTGGCTTTAAGGGTATAAACCCGGAGAATTTGATATCATGTGACTGCTTGGAGGTGATACTTATGCTAGTTGATGGGTGTATAGTTGTATACCTCAAGTTCTAAATACATGGTCCGTCCCGTGAGGCCTCATGACCATCATCTCTGTTTATGTAGTTATTTGTTGTTGAACTTGTTTACCTTCATGTTAGAGATCACTCTTAGTCTTTATTCATGCTCACGTTATTTGTACTCAGTCATAAAAATTATTGTACATGTTTACCTTGGTCTCTATTAGTTTGCTGATGTATTGTGATACTTGATGTGGGTTGTGTCTCCTTATTGGTGGTGCATTGTGAGGCTTGATAGGTACATCACTGAGTGAGGCCGAGGGCCAAGTTATGAGGATATTGATACCATATGAGTTTTCCACGTAGCACGTGAGTTGACCGTGTACGTTCAGGTAATTATACCATAGCGTGTGAGCTATCCGCGTAGCACCTGAGTTAACCGTGCAGATCTAAGTATTGATATGATGGCAGGTGAATTGTCCATGCGGTACATGATTAAGTGAGTTTAAGGGCCTAGTTGCGAGGATATTAATACCATAGCGCGTAAGTTGTTAGCGTAGCACGTGAGTTGACTGTGCAGGTCCAGGTATTGATACCATATCGTGTGAGTTGTCCACGTAGCACGTGAGTCCACCATGCAGATCAAGGTAAATATATGATGCCACATGAGTTGTTCATGCTTAGGGCTTGGGCTTTGGGAGCCACTCCGGAGTCTGCACAGACCTCTAGTGAGCGTAGACTGTTGAGTGTATTTGAGTGCTAGTGCTGAGTGATATAGTGACATTGTTGTGATGTTGCATTTACTTTTGTTGTTGCTACATTCACCTGTTAACTTCTTCGTGGTATTTGTTGGTTTTATGGAATTTACCTGTTTATTTCTGTTACTTTTAAAATTATGAAAAATAAACAATTGGATTGTTTTACTTAGCTCGTTATTACTGCTCAGTTCCTTAGTTATTTTTGTTACTACGGAGGTGGTTATACTCATACTACACCAGGCACTTTATGTGCAGATCCAGGTGAGTTAGAGCGCGAGATCATTGAGTTCAGGCCGGGTGTCTGTGGAGATTTTCAGATAGTTGCTAGTGTTCGCAGGATAATACTTCTTTTGTCATTTCTTATTTTAGACAGTTAGACAGTTCATAAATCTTATAATTTTAGACTCTCATGACTTAGTGACACTCTGATGTTTGGGGCTCATTTTCATATTTTATATTAATTATATTTATAGTTTGTTTAGTTTATCAGATATTAAATTATTGGAAATGTTTTATTATATTCTTATAATCAAATAAGTAATAATATTTTGGGAATAGGCTTGCCTTGTAATACGATAGGCTCCATCAAAACCATTGTTAGATTTTGAGTCATGACAATAGGCATATCGAAAAATGGCCAAATCTAGCATGAGGGAGACACCTTTCCCTCTCGTATATGGAGTAGAGACATTGATCCAGGTGGAAGTAGGAGAACCTACCATGAGATATTTCTAAGCAGACAAAGAAGCAATCAACGTCATATTGGAGTAGGTCGACAAACGTAGGGACTTGGCGCATATAAGGATGACGTGCAAAAAATAGGAAATGGAAATTATTACAATCATAAATCCAGTCTCCTTTATTTTAAAGTGGGAGACTTGGTTTATAGAAAAGTGAATCAAAACACATGGAAGCTTAATGCAGGAAATCTAGGTCCAACATGGGAAGGCCCTTGCCGAGTTTCCGTTGTCACCGGGAAAGGATCATACAAATTGAATAAACAAGACGGAGTAAAATTTCCGAGCAACTGAAATGTGGAACACTTCAATATACACTATTACTGATAAACACCGCCTAGACTAAAATATGTGTTGCGCTCTTTTATTCTTCATGTAGTTTTTATCCCAATTGGGTTTTCTAGCAAGGTTTTAAATAAAATGCGATGGAAAACATACAACGAAGGAAGTACAATTAGCATAAATAAGACCTTTAAACAACAAGTCATAGATGTAATAGGTCGCTACGAGATGGTTAGCGAATCTTTGGCTTGGTAGCAAAGTTTCTAACGGGAAATAAAGCTTTCTATCAAACCAAAACCTATCCAAACATTCACGAGTTACACTTTACTTCAAACCACTGGGGTGGTTAGATAAAAAGTTTCTCGGTAGAAAATTTCTAAAGGGAAACGAAGTTTGCTACTGGACCAAAGATTATCGAACTATTCACTAGTGGAAACAACAAAGGAACAAGACTTCCAGTATTCCAATTCGCATTCTTTGCATTCAAACACTGGGGGGAATAATATGAGAAAACGAAAACACAATTTCCACATAATCCTGGACTACAAAATCCAGGAAAATAATTCAAACACTATCGGGACCAGGGACTTGTGCGACCTGCCCCACAAAAACAAAGTGTACAAATTAGCCACAAGTAATGGCAGTTTCTTTGAAGCACGATAAATGAATATGTACTTCTTTTCAGCACTACTAATGCTTATGTGTTGCTTATGTACTTTTGAAAATGAAAGGAATAAAGAGACGTCCTTTCATTTTTATCTTATTTCTTGTCTGAACGATAAATTGATTTTATCATTTGAAAGTTAAACAAGTACTTCAAATGCTAGTGCCAAAATGAATAGAAGACATCCTCTTCACGAGCACTGTAAACATAAGAGGGGTCTCTCTTATGAAACCCTCATAGTAAATGGTTGATTCTGGAAGAACTTTTGCCCAAATTCCAAATGCTACCGGGGAAAAATGCACATGAAGCCTTGCAAAACTAGATGCAAAGAGAAAAACATATGAAATAATTAAACAAAAAATTACATCTATATGACAATGTGCCAAGCAGCACAAGTACAAATGTATGAAGAATAGAAAAAGGAAAGCTAAACTACTGCATCCCCAGAGTCTAAGTGGAAGAGAAGCATTTGTGCCCCCGGGAGAAGTAGATGGATATGCCGCTGGTTTGAGGTCATGACATTTATAACATCCCCTTCAGGTTCCTTTTCAGTTCTCGAGAACTAAGAACCAGAACAAGAAGAGTCACTCATATTAGGTTGGACCAGGAGACCTCTTTGGCCAGTTGACTCCAGCTCACAGGCCTTGGCAATTTCGGCATCAAAATCAATGATACTGCCTTGGCCTTTTTCAAGGTTTTTCTCTCATGTTGTATATGGAATATGTTTTTTAAATAATGAAGGAAACTGCTCGGCATTTAATCTCCCTTAAGCTGGTCCACCTCGATCGAAAGTTTATTCCGCTCAGATCTAGAGGCTTGAAGGCTAACATCAAGGTCACGGATAATGGAGTTATAAACTTTATTATGACCAATGATCTTATTATACCTATTTTCCATTCAAGAATGATTCTCCTTTATGATAACAGATTCTTCAACTTTGGAGTTCAACGATTCCTTTAAAATTATTCATTCTTTCAGTTAAGGCAACCTCACGATCGGCAGTAACAAGAACAACATTTTTTACCTCGAACCATTTTGCCTTGGCCTCTTAAAATTGTACCCTTAATAGGGCGGCCTCTTAGCTGAGGGTCACCAGCTGTTACTCTCTTTTCTGCAACCTAGCCACCAACTCGATGGCCTCAGTACCTTGTGCCTCTAGCAAAGGGAGATGAGCAAAAATTTTATCCCGCTTGGACAATAGTTGATCCCACTAGGATGTGAGATTTTCTTTATCAAGGATCAACTTCTAAAGGCCCTTGGAAGTAAGGAAGTCAGCGTGAAAAACAAAAGTATTAATTAAAAATCCTATCATAGTAAAGATATAAGGAACAATAGAGGGAACCACTACTTTGTTGTCCATGGAATTTTTCACCATGCACTCTCTCTCTCTCTCTCTAGAGAGAGAGAGAGAGAGACTGTATTTATCCATATCCTTCTCTAATACAAAGGCTTCATATAATTGAGAAGTTTCTCCACCAGGGACAGTACATGGAACTCATTAGAGACCGAGATGGAGTCACTCCTCTTCATCATCTAAGGATCTAGGGAAGGGGTTGAATAGTTATGCCTTAAATTTCCATGTAGTATGGACTTGGGATGAGGTATATCCTCTTCTCGAGTTACTGTGGCCAGTGCAGACAATGTATCAGTTGTTGGTGGCAATGGTATGGTTGGCAAAGAAGGACATGAAGCAGATGACATGGTAGGTTGAGAAGCGGCTACGAAAAAATCAATGATAGTTATTGGTTTCGCATCAACCAGCGATGGTAGAGACCCGGTACCCAGCCTCACGATACTAGGAGCAGCAGCTATTAGGACTCAAAATTAAGGTTTGGAATCTTCTACTATATCACACTCCCCTAGAGGGCATGTAACTCGTCCTTGGTTAGTGTAACTAGATCAACAGATTGAGCATTCTATTGAGCTAATTAAGGTCATTTCCTTCTATGTAGAGTAGTCCCCCTCCTCAATGGCTCCTCCATCATCATCGATCACCAAAATATCAGTGGATAGCTCAGGTTTGGCACTCTTCGCTTTTTAATTTTTACCCTCGTCCCTAAAGGAACGTTGCCTTTTTTGTTGCTTGTTCTTCGGTTGGGGACTTCGCGAGGAAGAACTTTCACAAGAAGCAGGTTCGATAATACCCGATCAGGTAAAAGCCTCATGTATCAAGCTTGCTACATCGGTGGGAATAGCCAAAGAATCCTCATCGGGAACAATAACAAAGCCCTACAGAAGATCTAAATTCAACAGGAAGAAAAGTTAGCCAGTTTTCTTATACCTGAGGTAAAAATAAGATAAGTTTAACTTACAATGATTTTACACCCATATTTAAGGGCCACTTCTTTCCTCAAGCGGGTCTCAAGCGTAGTGGCATCTAAAATCATCTGAACCCACTAGTCCAAGCCTTCAACCTTGGTGGTGTAAACCGAGTTGCTAAATAAGGAAAAAGGAAGGATCAGTGATAGCATGTGACAACCTTTAACTAGAAGAAAGGGAAGACATTGAACTTATGAGTATGATTCCTTCATTCAAGAAAAGGATTTTGTTGTGGCCGGGATGATGTCCCTGGTGAAAACTACAATGAACCGCTCCATCTATCCACGGTAATTTTCATCATCCATGCTAGTAATCAAAGCATGGTGGCCATGTTTGCTGAAGTTTATCACTTTCCCAAGAAACATCTTAGGGGAATAAATGTTCATCAATCAAGGCAGAGAGAATTCTTCCCCCATCTCCTACCATAAATGCCAAAGACAAGCTACCGTCTGCCACACATATGGGCTCATCTGTGACAAGCATACCTGGTAATGGAAGAAAAACTCCAAGATTACAGAGTCAAGTCCCCCGCTCAATGAAAATGAGTCTAAAATAAAGGGTTACGTGTAAACATACGGATACCCTTCTTGGAAAAAGTTACCCGCTCCACAAAATCGGGAGCGATGATGTTCAAATCATGGAAACCGCAGTCTTCCTTCATAATAGGAATGCTAGAAGTACGGACTAAAGAAGGATATACTTCAATAGTCCATGTGCAGGAGTTAGAAGAAAGGAACTTCTCTTCGAAGTCCTTAGTCGTAGTGAGCTTTCTAGGTATAATGGTGCTCACCATAAGAGTAGAAAATCAGTACTTTCCTTATTCCTTGAAGAACTGGAATTATTTCATCCCCTCATAAGGAATTACCAAATCATTTGACCCTTTACCCATTCCAATATAAAGGATTAGTCAATCAAATAATAGATAGTAAATGGGTCAGTTTGAAAATAAATGAACTGCTAGTCATAGAATATTATTCTCGTCAGACTTAAACCTCGGACAGAAACCGAAGGTTCGGAAAATTTTCTTCCCTTTACTCAAAGTAAATTAACCTAACGTTAAGTAAGGTAAATCTGAGTTTGATCTAGATTTCCCCCATTTTTGTATCATAGACCAAGGCCATAGTTTGTAGAAGGAAGTAAGGTTTTTCACTAGAAAAGAAGGTTAAAGGAAGTTGAAAGCAAGAGTGATTTGAGTGAAAAAGTTTGAGAGAGTTTGACAAATTGTGAAGTGTAAAAGAAGAATATTGAAGTATGTAAGTAAAGGAATAGGCAGCTTAAATTGTAGTCATGATTACCTCAAGAATATTTGAAAGTATTGATGAATCGTGGGATGACTCGTGTTCGGGACGCTACATGCATAAAGACGTGTGTCGAATAAAGCATCAGAAACTTTTCAAGGGAAGATAGGAATTCCCCACAAAGTAAGTTATTAGCATCTTCACCAAGTTCCCTGTGACACAGAGAGGTGCCATTAGAAAGCAAGGGGCTATGTGTATAGGATAAAATATGTTAATATTAAATGCTCACATAATAGAGGGACACGTGGATCCGGAGTGTAACGATCCCGACGATTGTTTTGAAAATTTAAGTTCGATTTAGAGGCATAAGATCTTGAGCAACTTCATATTACATATATCAACTTGTGTGTGTGGTCGATTTCAGTTACCGGATGATTCAGAGTTAAATTTGGAAGAAGGATTCTAGTTTTGGAAGATTATGCGGTAAGAATTGACCGGAATTTGACTTTTGTGTAAACGACCCCAAATTGAGTTTTGGATGATGTCAATAGCTTCATATGGTGATTTTGGACTTAGGCATGCATTTGGATTTGGATTTGGAGGTCTGTATGGTAATTTGAAGCATTTTCAGCGAAAGTTGGAAAAATTGAAGTTTGGAAGATGAAAATGTTTGACCAATAGTTGACTTTGTGATATCGGGGCTGGAATGCAATTCTGAAAGTTGGAATAGCTCTGTTATTTCATTTGGTACTTCTCTACAAAATTGGGCATCGTTCCAGGTTGATTTGGTAGATTTAGGCATGACTTTTAGAAGTTGGAAAATTTAAAAGTTCATAAGTTCGATTCATGGTGCGATTCATAGTTCTGGCATTGTTTGATGTGATTTGAGACCTCGATTGAGTTGGTATTAATGTATGGAACTTGTTGGTATGCTTGGATGGGGTTTCGAGGGCCGCGGATGTGTTTCAAACGAGATTCGGATGTTTTTCATAGTTTTGAACAGGTCTAGTTCCGATGTTTTCGCACTTGTGACTTTGGACCGCAAGTGTGGCTCCGCTTCTGCATGAGCCCGGTTGCTTATATGATCTTTGATGCTTGGGAGCTCACTCGATTCTGCAGAGGCCTGCAAGCAGGTGCGAAGGCCGCTATTGTGGTCCAACAATCGCACCTGCGAAGAAGCTCGCTTCCGTGTACCCATTCGAGCTTTAGCGGTGCCGGTGGAGCGGTTATAATTCCACATATGTGGATCCAAGCCTTTATTTGAGTTTGCAAATGCACACTCTTTCTCGCAAATGTGTGTGCGGGTGCGCTTCCTTGTCCACAAATACAGTGGTTCTGGGCAGAATCATATAAGTCAAGTGTTTGGCCATTTTCTTCCTATTTTGAGTTTTAGACCTCAGTTTTGGGAACTTCTTTGTAGAGTTTTCAAGAAAATCAACTAGTTAAGTGTTCTTCACCTAGAATATATTATATTCCATGATTTCCTCTTTATTTTCATCATTAATTTAAGTTTTGAGTTGAAGAAAACTCTCAAAATGAATAAAACTCATGATTTAAGGGATGAATTTGTATCGGAAATTAATAATTTTAATATGGTTGATAAAGATTGAGGCTTTATGATCGGGAATAGTTTCTTATGAGTTTTATTTATGTTTTAAAGTTATTTTAGTTAGATTTGAGCCGTTTGGAGGTTATTCACCTGAGAAGTTCATTTTTTAATATTGATTTATCTTCCTTGAGGTAAGTATCTTGCTTAACCTTTTATGAGGAATTTCCCCTTAGGATTTGAGTCTTTTATATTGATTGTAGTCTGTGTAAGTGAGGTGACGAGAGCGTGCTTGGACTTATTTGTTGAAAGTTGGCCTTTTAGGGTTCTTAGGTCCTTATTTTCACTGAGTGTAAAGTTTTTCTTGATATGATTGAGTTTCCTATTTACTAGTTTCACCTCTACATGCATTAATTGGAAAAAATTGCTTGATGATTCACTCTGATTGCCTATATGACTTAGCTAAAGATTTTTACCTCTCATATTGTCCTGCTATCTTTTCATAACTGCTTGCTTTTAATTGAAAATATTATTATCTCTTCTGTAATTATTTAGTCTTAATTGATATTATGATTATTTTTCTGTCATTAATCCTTAATTGAGTTTGATGTATATTCTCAATATTGCCTAACCTTAAACAAAGTTTAGATATCCTATATTTAGTTGACACAACCTTATTTGGAATTATTTGACGTGTTAGCTTCCTTGTTGGTGAACTACATATTGTGGGATTGTTGTTACATATTACTTTATCCCTTGTTGAGCTGTTCTTATTATGCCTATTATTCTCTATTGTGGTTATTCCTTGTGAGTTAGTTTTACCCTCTCTTTGCGATCGAAAGTTCATGAGTTTATTTACTTGTCGTGTTCTTGTACTTATTGTCATTGTTGCTATTGTACTTGTTTTGGTGGTGAACGATTGTTGATATTGTGATGCACGAGGTTCCTGCCGTGCGGTTATTATTATGGGGTTGTGCGAGGTTTCTGTCGTTCTGTTATTCCTATTGGCATATGCACATGCGGCATGACAGGCAGGATATATATGTGTGGGTTACGCATGAGGCGAGAAAAGGTGGGAAAATTATATTTCACATGTGCGAGACAAGGCCGGCACTTACTTTATTATTGCAGACGTGGCCAGATAAGGTGGCCTGTGTCATGAATTGATTATGATGATTTGTGATAGCGTAGGGGCATTCTTGTTGTTGATATTTGTATGGTAGTACATTTACCTGTGTGAGTTTTATATTGTGAAAGTTGTGAGAAAACATTCTACTTGTTGTCCGTTCTTTTTCCTATGCTTACTAGCTAGTATGATCTATGTTAGGACACTTGCACAAGAATATACATAGTTAAGCACTCATATGAGATAAAGGATTTTCTCGATATTGTTGATTATAGATGCACACTCTTGTTTACTTGCCTTCTGTGTGAGAATGACTCTATTAGGCATGTGAATCGTCAGTGCGGTTGTGAAATGAAATAAGGACACAGAATGCCAAGTATTAGGGTTCAGGTAGTGAGACCCGTGAATTGTGATTTGTCCAAGGTTCCGTAACTCATGGAGTTGTTGACTAAAACCTTATGTGAAGGTCGTAGTCGCTAAATTATTACTTGTCCTTGCTTTACCCGTGACTATGGGTTTAGGCTATGTTTCTGGTCACTCTTCTATCTCATTATTATGGTGTTCTGTTGTTACTTATTGTTTCCTTCTTATTGCAATTACTGTATTGTTAGCCTTATTGTTAGTCTTTATGTAGATATCTTATTATGTTGTTCCTATACTTATACTTGTTTAGTTTATTAGACCAGTGGGTGTCTTGATTGTTTCTCGTTACTACTCCACGATGTTAGTCTTGATACTTACTGGGCACCGCTGTGGTGTGCTCATTGTATACTTCTGTACATTTTTGTACAGCTCCAGGTATTTGATCGCTAGTAGCAATGCGGACCATTGCTGAGGAGACTCAAGGTAAACCAATAGCTGCGTTAGCAGGCTTCAGAGTCACCTTCCTATTTTTTATTCACGTTGTTTCTACATATTTCAAAACAGTTGTATTTAGAAGTTATAGGAAACTCTGTAGGACTTATGACTTATACTACTGGTTTTGGGAATTATAAATTTTGTAGAAATTTCTATTTCAAAGACCGTTAGATTTTATTTATTATTGTTGTTATTTAGTAAATGATTGGCTTACCTAGTCCCTAAGATTAAGTGCCATCACAATACCCAATGGAGGAAAAATTGGATTGTGACACGAAGAAGAACAGAGAATGAGGAAAACGAAAACCAAGTCCGGGAGCAGCAATCTCGGTTGTCCCCGAAGGAAATATTGCTCATAAAGACAAATAAATGCAAGTCACCCTTTTGCATTCAATGGAAATATTCTGCAGTTTTAAATACGCAATCCGTTATAAATAATATGGCATTCATAGTATGCCATTACACATTCTTATATGGGCCACATAATTGTCATTTAAGAGGGGCTTGATCCTAGGACCTTGTTTCCTAGGCGCAACTATAAATAGTGTGATCACCTAATTTTTTACCACACCCAAATTCTATACTAGTTTAGTGTAAATATTTCTTTTACGATTAATCTTAATATTTTAAAAACTTTTATCTTACTTTTACTAGGTTTTATTTTAAAAAATATATACTAACTATATACACATTCTTAGAGTATAAGTTTTACTCCTAGTTTTAAATAAAAGAAAAATTAAAAAAAATAATTAGAATTTTAAATGTAAGCTATAGTATTTTTCTTAGTATAATTTAAACTACAATGTAAATATTTAATTTTTCTTATATATATAATATTTAAATATAAGATAGCTAATTAATATTTCTAACTATGTATTTTACTTTCGAATTTCTTCATTAATAAAGAATAAGTAAAAGTTAAAAAGAATAAATAAAAATAATAATAAAAATAATAATAAGTAATAATATAATAAAATGGGATAAATCTTAAAAGATTCAAACAAAATTATCCTAACCACTTACCATGGTCTTCTCAACTTATTTCTCCCACTTCAACTCTAACTCTAACTCTTTTACCTAGCCATTAAATTTCTATTATAAAAGAAAGAACAAAACATTTAAAAAAAAAGAGGAGAAAAGGAACGAAAAAAAAAACAAAAGAACAACTTTGAAAAGCAAAGAAAGAAGGAAAAAAAACGAACAAAAGGAAAAAAAAACGGAAGAGAGAAAAACGAAGGAGAAAGGAAGGAAAAACGTTGGAAAAAAAAAAAACAAAGAAGCATAGAAAGAGAGAAAAGGAAGAAAACAGAAAGAGAAAAAAACGTGAAAGAAAGAAAGGAAATAGGAGATTGCAATTTTGGAAATATGTAGATATTTTTGTATGGTGAAACCTTATAAAAGATAACACTCAATTTTTTGGTACAGTTTAAATATAATATATGAGATCTTTAATATATATATATATATATATATATATACATATTAAGGGTTTTTTTATTATTGATATTTATCTTACTAATTTAATTTGGTGCCCCTTCATATAAAAACTTGACTACATCATCAAGTGCCATTATTAACGTGCAACGCACGTACATATGAACTAGTACTATATTAAAAGCATGAAGACCTTTAACGAAATATCGTTTGCTTTTTTTATCCTTTTAAAATAGAACTCATACTAGACAAAATTGTCATTTTATTGTTTTTCTAGTGCTTAGAATTTCAAAATTAACTTATAATTTCTACTATCAAACATTTCCTTCTTTAAATACAATTTCAATATTTTAAAAACATTTCCTTATTTGAATACAATTTCAAGATTCCGAAAAGGCATAAGAACTATATATTTTAACTAATTTAGATGCTTTTAATAAAGACATCCGAATTCAATTACCACATTATGTTTTAGTAATTAACTATCAATATTTAAATATTTTCTTCCACGATTTCGTACAAGATTTTCTTAGTAGCCCTAATATTTAGGACTACTTATTCTTGTTTTCCTACCTAAAAAGAAACTCTTCCAAGCATAAAATGGTAACGTGGTGTTGACCCCTTTCTTTTTTAACCACTTCTACTTCTATCTAATTTCTCAAATACAAATTAAATTTGATAAATTTTATATAACTTCTTAATGATCGTGTTATATAGAAGATGGTGATAATAACTAAATTTAGTGAAATTGTTGCAAGAAGAAAAAAGTACGATCTCTATTCTTCTTTATATTCAGTTAATGATATTATGGACATTATTTGTCGCAAGTTTTTTAGTTGACCTATCTAAAATATACAGTACCTAAAACAATCATTTTTATACAATGTTAACATAAAAAAAATGAATACGTGATAGATCATTAAGCCTTTAAAATAATAAAAATAATTTCCATGCTTAGCTGGGTCACCCGTTATTTTCTAACTAAATAGGATCAATATATGTCATTTCAAGAGCTTATATTTTAAAATTTTTATTTTATAACTCAATGTATTATTTAATATTATTTATTAAATTTTTATTTTATATATATATATATATATATATATATATATATATATATATATATATATATATCAACTATTATTTCAAAAAATTTCATTCTATCAATATTTATGTAGCCTTATCGGATTTCATTTAATCTAGTATTTTGGCTTGAATCATGATATATATGAGTGACAAATTACTAAATTTTAGCAATTATACGTCTTGAACTTGTAACTCAAGTCTAATAAATTTAGTAGTAGGCTAAGCGGGAAAATGAATGAGTGGACATACCATGTTCTTTGAAAAGATCTATCTAGTGTCTCGTATTTGATATGATTTCAGAAAAAAATTTATTTTGTATCTCATACAATTAACATTAATTGTATGAAGTATCTTTTTTATTTCTCAGTGTTGTGGATCCAGATATTGACCTAGAAGTATAGGATTGAGGTCTACAAATTCGTAAGACAAAAAAAATCTCATACAACTAATGTAAATTGTGTGAGACACACAATAAAACTTCTCTGATTCCACCTTGAATGAACTCCAAATAATTCTCTTGAAGCACATCCTTCATCATAAATGATCTACTTCTCTCAAAATAACCTAGACTAGTATAGAA
Source organism: Nicotiana benthamiana (assembly GCA_034376525.1). Lineage (NCBI taxonomy): Eukaryota > Viridiplantae > Streptophyta > Magnoliopsida > Solanales > Solanaceae > Nicotiana > Nicotiana benthamiana. Next base: position 83,219,474 of record CM067330.1, read on the forward strand.
ATTCCAATCCATTAGGTCTTTTGTTACAATTTAGATAGAAATTCCTAAACTTTAGGAGCTCAAATTATGTAATTGAATAAATGAAATTGAATAAATGCTCTTGCACCTAAGGTCCCCTTCATCCTCTCCTAGTAAATACTTTAAAGGTGAAATTCAACAACAACAACAACAACTACCCAGTATACTCTCATCAGGTGGGGTCTGGGGAAGGTAATATGTAGACAGCCTTACCCCTACCCAAAAGGGCAGAGAGGCTGCTTCCAAGTGACCCTCGGCGCATAGGACAGAATGAAAAGCTGCATTGGAAAACAAAGATAAAGTTAGGAACCAAGACAAGACAAAATACAATAACAAAACAAAGCATAAGTAATCCTGCAGAAATAGCGTAAATGATTATGTAAACATAAGAAACATAAATACCGTCGCATGCGACAATAACAAGCGACAACTATCATATTACCAACCAAGAGGGGACCTACGCTAAAACACTAGTCATTTACGGGTAACCCTACTATCCCACACCCAACCCCGGGTGGGGCGAACGAAGGACTCTAAGAGCCCCTAGCCTGCAACCCTGATTCTAGACCTCCAGACTCCCCTATCAAGGGTCAAGTCCTCGGTAACCTGCATACTAGTCATGTCCTACCTAATCACCTCTCCCCAATGCTTCCTAGGCCTCCCTCTACCCCGCCGACCACCAACAATCTCTAGTTGCTCGCAGCTCCTCACCGGGGCATCGGGACCCCTCCTCCGTACATGCCCGAACCACCTCAGCCTCGCTTCCCGCATCTTCTCGTCCACCGGGGCCACCTCTACCTTCTGTCGAATAACTTCATTCTTAATCTTATCTAGCCTGGTGTGCCCACACATCTACCTAAGCATCCTCATCTCAGCAACCTTCATTCTCTGAACATGGGAGTTCTTCACGGGCCAGCACTCTGCCCCATACAATATCGCAGGTCTAACCACGGCTCTGTAGAATTTCCCCTTGAGTTTGTGTGGGATTTTCTTGTCACACAGGACCCCAGAAGCAAGCCTCCACTTCGACCACCCTGCTCCTATCCGATGGGTGACGTCCCCGTCAATCTCTCCGTTCCCCTGAATCACAGACCCAAGATATCGGATACTGTCCCTCTTGGCGATGGCCTGAGAACCAAGCATCACAACCCTGCCCACCCCACTCGGCTCGTCGCTGAACTTGCACTCCAGATATTCTGTCTTAGATCTGCTTATTTTGAAACCTTTAGACTCGAGGGTCTGTCTCCATACCTCTAACCTTTCACTAACACCGGCGCTCGTTTCGTCTATCAATATTATATCATCAGCAAAGAGCATACACCAAGGCACATCCCCTTGGATATGACGGGTTAGAGCATCTATCACTAAGGCGAACAACAGGGGGCTCAGCGCCGATCCTTGATGGAGCCCCATTACCACAGGAAAATGGTCTGAATCGCCACCCACCGTCCTCACCCTAGTCTTAGCCCCATCGTACATGTCCTTGATAACTCTTATATAGGCTTCTGGCACACTCTTCGCCTCCAAGCACCTCCATAGCACCTCCCTCGGGACCTTGTCATACGTCTTCTCCAAGTCGATAAGCACCATATGCAGGTCCTTCTTCTTATCCCTGAATTGTTCCGCCAGCCGCCTGACTAGGTGAATAGCCTCAGTGGTGGAGCGGCCCGGCATGAAACCGAACTGGTTCCCAGATATATTCGTCGCCTCCCTCATTCGCGCCTCAATCACCCTCTCCCAAACCTTCATCGTGTGGCTCATTAGTTTAATACCCCTATAGTTGTTGCAGCACTGGATGTCCCCTTTGTTCTTGTACAAGGGCACCACTGTACTCCACCGCCACTCAACGAAACACCATATAAACTAAACTCGGAATAACCAAGTCAAAAGAAGAACACGCGAATGAATTTTAAAGTTCGACGTCTATATTTTCCTTGGATAGCATTGGGAGAGTCCATACATGAATATTAGTCTTGCCGTTCGACGATATTCTTAAGGTATGCTCTAGAAAATAGAGTTCTATTATCATGTATAAAGTTGCATCATGTCTTTTAGGTAGGCGCTAAAAATTATAATTTTTGTAAAAGGTAATATCTTGTAGGGTCGATTTTAACCCTTATCGATAATTACTTATCGATTATTGATTTGTACATATACTTATCATTATCGTTTCAATAAAGTTTCGACTTTTTCGATTTCGATTTATCGATTTTTGTGGCTTACCGATTCGGTTACCGATTACACCAATAAGAAAATTTGCGGAACGCCTAACTAATATGGACAAAAAGAAACTAAAATAAGATGAACTCCGCTTATAATATTAAAATTGTATCAACAAGCACATGCAACAAAACTAAAGTATGGATAAAATGTATGCCACCAGATATTTGCTCATGCTTGAAATTCTAACATCGGCACGGAGAGAGAGAGGGAGAAACGTACTATTGAAGTCACTGTACGCTGGAGTTCGCCGAAGCTCACATTCTTTGTTAGGTTTGCAGTTTGCAGGAGAGAGGGAGAAAGATAAAAGTGGCGCTGAAGAATGGGTAGAGTAAATAATAGGATTAGGGACTTAGGGTAAAGGAAAGAGTATTTATAGAATAAGGGTATATTTTACTTTTTAGTATATCTTATCGGTTTATCGATAAACCGATAACCGAAGAGGACAATATTGAAATTGAAATTGAAATCGATAACTCGATAAGGAAAATTTCAAAATCGAAATCGATAAACTGATATCGATAAATCGATAACAAATAATCGATTTGATTTATTGATAAACCGATTCGAATGCACACCCCTGATATCTGGAGTAAGTTGAAAAATGGTATTTGAAGTTTAAAAAAAAGTGGTTTTCATTTTCAAAAATTTGCAGAATTTATGAAATATATATATATATATATATATATATATATATATATATATATATATATATATATATATATATATATATATATATATATATATATACACACTCAGACTGCAACACGAATCTGAGTATTTTCGCTATAGTTCCAACTCTGTGCTTAAATTTTTATATATTTTTAAAAAAATTTGGCTAATCCAATGTGTTTGATCACTTTCTTATAAAAGGTTTCAAAAGTTTCAATCCTCTAATTTTGTTTCTTTTTCTATTTTGAGAGATCATTTTATCGGCTATTGTAAAAATAAATGGAGAATTTAAGCTTTGTTGTTAGATGAATGAAAATGAGCAATTATCATATATATATATATATATATATATATATATATATGAAAATGTTTCTAAAGAGCTACTCTATCTGTCCCAATTTAAGCGATGTAATTTTAATATTGAGAGTCAAACTTCTTAATTTTGATTGAATAATTAGATAACAAGCAATAGTACTTTATATTACAATAATTAATAATATTTAGAAAATATATAAATAAATCGAAATAAAATAAATTTAATTTAATTTTCAAAATACGAACAATATTACATAAATTGGGATAAGAGAGAACATAATTACCATACTAGGTTCATCCATTGTATAATTGTTGCTAAACATATATCGATTTATGGAGTATTTTATCAGGAAGTCTAGTTTTTTTATAACTAGTTAATTGAATTGATTAAGTTTGTATTTCATGTAACAGAAAGGGAACTAAGAAAATAAAAATAAAAATACCCAAAAAAATTGGAACCGAGAAAATCATATACTACTATTAGTTTCACTTTTTTTAAAAAATAAATATCAAATAATATCTAACAAACTACTCAAATCAAATTTGATTGGCAAAATTCAAGATACAAAGAGAAAATTTTTAAATTTGTAATGTAAAATGATGCACTTATGACTATAAACAATTGCATAACAGCTTGTTTGGATTGTTGTTACCTATTGTATTGTATCGTACTTAGGGGTGTGCATTCGATTTATCGATTTGATTTTGACTCTTATCGATAATTACTTATCGATTATCGATTTGTACATATGCTTATCGTTATCGTTTCAATAAGGTTCCGATTTTTTCTATTTCGATTTATTGATTTTGGGGCCTTATCGATTCGGTTATCGATTACACCAATAAAAAAAGTTTGCGGGATTCCACGGAAAGTATGTCGCTATAAACGTGCTTAACTAATATGGACAAAAGAAGCTAAAATAAGACGAACACCATTTATAATATAAAAATTATGTTAACAAGCACATGCAACAAAACTAAAGTAAGGGATCAATTGTATGCCACCAACACTCCAATGGTATTAAAAAAAATAAAACAAAATAAAACACATCATCACGGCTAATTCTATTTTCCACTAAACTAAACCACATTCCCTTGATCTTTAAATATGATCATTCCTTAAATGTGGTAGAGAAAATAATAGGGTAAGTGACTTAGGGTATAGGAAAGGGTATATATTAGGGAAAATAATGTTGTATAGCCGCTTTCAAAATAGTAGCGGAATATATATATACATTATGTATGTTATATTAATCTACACAAATAGGTAATTACTCATTTAACAAGTGTCTACAGTCTAGGGTGTGCATTCGATTTATCTATTCGATTTTGACCCTTATCGATAATTACTTATAGATTATCGGTTTGTACATATGCTTATCGTTATCGTTTCAATAAGATATTCATTTTTTCGATTTCGATAACAAATAATCGATTTGATTTATCGATAAACCGATTCGAATACACAACTTTAATCGTGATGTTACTTTAAATACAATATTTATTTTGATTGTTATTTAAATTTTATTATGCCCTATCGTTAAATCTGTTACTACGTAACGACCGATTTGATGTGGTGGTATCATTACCTTTTTTTTCTCATAACAAATTTTTTCTTTACCATAGTTTTTTATGTAATGATTTTCCTTTATATTCTATTTTTCTTAGTAATATTGCAAGTTTATTATTCATATTTTTGGTACGTGACATTGTAAAATAACGATAAATGTTACAATCCATTCAAATATTGTATTAGTTAAATAATACAATACGATACAGATATATTATAAAATGACATATAATAATCATCCAAATAAACTGTAAAGATAAATTATTTTCAAATATGAAAAGTCTATAATCATAAATAAACTGTAAGGATAAATTATTTCCAAATATGAAAAGTCTCGTTCTTTTATTACCAACTGAAAAAGAAAATAAGTTTGAATGCTAAAAACCAAGAATTGAGTTGACCAACCGGTTCTCCAAGTTTGAGAACTTCGGGAAAGAGACGGATTGGAGTACTAATATTTTGACGGCACGCCAAATTTGAAAGCTCGAGTGACAAATCCACTATATAACTCAACTCCACACTCCATAGTTACATCAAGAAAATAGTAAGCAATTTAATCAATAGAAAAAATGGAGGAAACATCAATAATTTTGGCCCAAGAATTACCAAAACTTCCACAAGAAATCATCTTAGAAATTCTTTTGAGGTTACCTATCAAATCTCTCTTGAAATTCAGGTCTGTTTCAAAATCATGGCTTTCTTTACTCTCATCTCCTTTATTCAACAAAGCCCATGTCAATTTTTCCTTAAACAACCCCAAAATGACTGAATATAGACTTGCTGTAGTAGCCTCAGTTTCTAAATTGGGTAGAATCTGCAATATTTACAACATGGGGTTTGAAAAAGATTCATTTTTTACTGTGGTTAAACATGGTAATCCTGTTAAATCTTTATCTCTCTCTGCTAAGATTATGGGTTCTTGCAATGGATTAATTTGTTTAACTAGTGACAAATTTACACTAATGTTATTCAACCCATGTACTGGAAATTTTAATGTATTTCCTGATTCAATGCTGAAAGATAATACTGGTGGTTGTTATGTTAGATAAGGATTTGGTTATGATGTATCTAATGAAGATTATAAGGTTGTGAAAATCTTTAGTTTTCCTCAGGCCGAGGGTAGATATGAGAATATGGTTAAGGTTTATAGATTAAGGTTAAATCTTGGTCAACTATTGAGGGTTTTAATAGTGGTAATATAAATGGAAAGTTGGGTGTGTATTTAAATGGGGCTCTTCATTGGGAAGTATGTTATAGTTATTGTTCGAGTGATTGTTGGGAGATCGTTACTTTGGATTTGGCTGCAGGGCAATATGGTAAAATAGCTCTGCCGAGAAACGAAGATAGAAGGTTTTTATTGGATATTAGGTGTTTCAAGAGGGTATTTAGTTGCTTGTTGTAACTATGAACCAAAAAAGGCTGATATGTGGATAATGAAAGAGTATGGTGTCGAGAAATCTTGGACAAAATTGGTTACCATGTCGTTGCCTGTTGATCGTAGGGATTATATCTCGCCGTTGTTTGTGACAGAGAATTGCGATGAAGTTCAGCTTGGCGTAGAGCTAATGCAGTACAATTCAAGGAATGCATCATTCAAACGACTCGACGATTTCATGTCAGGTGATTTTCGTCAAGTTCAAATGGCTACCTACTTTGAGAGTCTTCTTTTACCTCATATTTAGTGACGTGATGACAGGTTAAAGGTGAAGGAATGAGTTTAAGAGATGGTAAATATCTTTTCGATTGCCTGGTAGCTGCTCCTGTTCTCATAGTTATTGATAACATTGCGTCTTTTCGTTGTATTGTTTGTATTCTTCTTATCATTTAAGTTGTTTGGCCGTTCAGAAACATTGACTAAGAAATGCTACTGTTATCATGCTCAATTGAAGTTCTATTTGCTCGCTCAGTTCATATCATGCACCATGTGGATAAAAAATACTTTGTCGTAACCCTAAAATACACCCTATTGTGATGGCATCTATCGTGAAACTAGGCTAGCCAACATTGCTCCTCCCTCCTCCCCCCTCTCCCCCCCCCCCAAACCAAATATAATAGTTCATTTAAAGTCATTAATATATAAATCCCAAAATATAGAGTAGAATAGAACAATGTGAAACAACACAGCCCGACATCGGGGTATCACTACTCATGAGCATCAATACGACATTCAACGGCCTATTTCACAATCACTCGTATCAGCCCCTCGGGCAATAACATGAAACAATAATAGCCCCTCGGTTAATATCGCATCTAACACTTGGTAATCGCGCTCACGGGAGGTTTACCGACTCCTGGAGGGGCTCCTTACAGTCCAAGCGTAATAACAAGCCATCTCGTAACATAGCCAAACAGGACTTCGGCCTCATAACAAATCACCTCGTGGCATAACAAATCAGGACCTCGGCCTCATAGTCATGAATCAATTCAACACTGTTGCGACGCGCAGCCCGGTGCCATAATAACCTCACAACATAGGCTCTCAGCCTTACTCAGTCAGAAATCTCTAAAAGTCACTCGGGCATAGTAAACATGATACTCAACCCACAATATCATTTAAAAATATCAAAATGGAGTAAACATGCTGAGTTATGAAAACAATAGAATACAACATGACTGAGTACAAATATGAAGTTAATGAGGAATAGTAGTAAAACTCCCTTAAGGGTCCAAAATAGTTGGCACGAGGTCCAAATATGGCATTCAGTCGAAAATATGGTAATAATTTCCAAAACACAATGATATCAACAAGTTTTCAATTAAATACACGGTTTAAACGTCATACAGGACGGACTAAGTTACAATCTCCAATGGTGCACGACCCTACGCTCGTCATCTAGCGTGTGTGTTACCTCAAAGTAGCACAACGATGTAAAATCCAGGGTTTCATATCCTTATGGCAGCATTTACAATCATTACTTACCTCTATCAAGTCCAAACTCTTGCTCGCAATGTGTTTGTCTCTCCAATCGGCCTCCGGATGCTCAAAATATATCCAAAAACAGATTTATACCATCAAAATATGCTAAGGGAACCAAGCCCAATCGAAAACAACTAATTTACATCAAAAATTCTGAAATTGGCCAAACCCGACCCCTGGGCCTACATCTCGGACTCTGATAGAAATTACAAAACTAGAATTCTTACACTCTCATGAGTTCATACATATCAAGAATACCAAAATCCGACCATAAATGACCCCTCAAATCCCGCAATTTCGGTCTCCAATTTTCAA